>CP139508.1:144562983-145893025 GCA_021014915.2 Artemisia tridentata subsp. tridentata
ACACTCATGTGGGCCCGAACTCGGCATGGTTTTAGCAATTATGTCGGCGAGCTCATTCGGCGGCTGCCGCTCTCCTATGCCTCCTGGTACGATATAGAGCCGGAGAAGACGGCTGACTTCCTTCCACAGCTCGGGGTCAGTTATTTCATTTTCCTTTATATATATTGTTATGTTATCGTGTTTATTTATTTAAATGTGCATATTTATTTAAATTTGTTTATTTTATTTATATCTCTATATTTAATTATTTGAATGTGTACATTTATTAAAATTTGTTTATTTATTTATATCTTTATATTAATTTTAACTATATTTATATTAATTTTAACTATATTATATCTTTATATTAATTTTAACTATATTTTATATCTTTATATTTATTTATATCTTTATATTAATTTTAACTATATTTGATTGCAGCTTATGTTCGATTTGGAACGCCACAGGAGCAGACCAGACTGGGATACCATTCGCTCGGCGCTCACATCGTATTTCGCTGGTCGATACCGTGACAATAAATATGATATGAAACGCGATTACTTTACAAAAAAGGGTGGGGCTGCTAGAGTGGAAGAGATAAGAAAAATCCTCCTCCGAGCTTGGAGATGTCTGAGTGGAACAAGTATGTCGATTTGTACATGTCGGAGGCGGCCCAGAAAAGATCGGCTGTGAACAAAGAGAATCGAAAGAAGAACAAGATTCTCAGCCGCCATGGTTCGAAGTCATTTGCGGCATCTCGACACGAATATGTAAGACACATTTTATTTTTATAAGATTATTTAATTTTAATAATATATTAATTAAAATTATTTATACTAAGTAAAATATATATGGTGTTTGATTTGTCATTTTAATTTGTTTCATCCTATATGCATGTGTATATATTTATACAGTTTGAGAGGAGCCAGGACCACCAGTATCCGTCCATGTTCGATACATATCTTGACACCCACTTCAAGAATGGTGCATGGTTGCAGGATGAGGCTAGAGCTCGGTTTGTAAGTATCGTTATTTATTTATTTATTTATTTTTTTCCAAACACGCACTTAGTGATTTATTGAAACATAATCTAGTAATTAACCCGACTAATATATTAATTTCTCTTTTTTTTTTCAACTACACAGGAAGAGATGGTCCGTCTGAGGCAGCCTAGATCTGATATGCCGGCAGACGAGCCGTGCCTCACGGAGGAGGATATATTTGCTCGGGTGATCGGGGAAAGCAGCGTGGTCATATACCCGGCGTCGGCAAGGTGGTTCCCTACTTGAAGAGGCCACGGGTAGACATGCCGCCTCCAGCTCCGCCAGGTATGTACAGTTGGATAATATTAAATGACGCATCTTATATATGTATTGAAATGACCGTTTTTAAATTTTGATTATTTCGTTTATAGGTACGTCCAAGCTTAAAGGGAAGCTTGCTGAAGCTACGGGGCAGATTGATGAATTTAAAAAGAGTTTGGCTAAAGCTGAAGAAAAAGAGGAAAAAAGAGAAGAAGAAAGCCAAGAAAACTGAGAAGAAAGCTCGAGTTGTTGACACGTTATATCTCGAGGAACCCAGACTGGGACGCGTTTCTTACCCAGGTTGGTTCTCGAGGTGACGCTGGAGGCTGCAGTGGGAGCGGCGCGGGATGGAGCGGCTCAGGCGCGGGAGGGAGCGGCTCAGGCGCTCTCGCGAGTGGCTCAAGCGACGAGAGTGGCTCTAGCAGCGGGAGTGGCTCTAGGAGCGGGAGTGATGATGATGATCCTGATGACGAGGATGGGCTGTAGAGGTATTATTTGTGTTGTTTTGTCTCTGGAACTATATTTTTGACGACCCCAATCTTATTATCTTTGAACACTTAGGATATTGCAACATTTGTACATATAGTAGCTAGGTTTAGCGATTATAACACCCATTTTGTAAACTTTATGATGTATTTTGAGGGTGTTATAATGTTTATGGCCGTTTTGTAAAGTTTATGGCCGTTTTGTAAAGTTTATTAAGTGTTTAGTGGTTATATATAGCCGTTTTAGCCGTTATAAACTTTATAGCCGTTTTAGCCGTTGTTTGTATTGGAATGTGTGGTTTATAACAGCAGGATTGAAACTGGAATTGGTAGATTTTTGCTGCACATTTTTGCGGCAAAAATCTGGGCAGTGCAGCTGCAATAAAACTTCCATACCGACGCCATGTCGTCGGTAGAATAATGCATATGTTTTATATTTCAAACTCTACCGACTAAATGACGTCGGCAAAATTTTGCAATTTCTTGACTTTTCGTTGACTATTACAAACTATACCGACAAAAGGGCGTCGGCAACATTTACATTAATATTTGACTTTCGTTGACTATTGCAAACGATACCGACAAAAGGGCGTCGGCAACATTTACATTAATATTTGACTTTCGTTGACTTTATTTAGTTAATCTAATTAAGTTATTAAATATTTATTATGTTACCGACGACTCGGCGTCGGTAACAAATTGTCGAACAAAAACTAACGTTTGACCGAAAAACATGTGGGTCCCCCTCTGTCGTCGGCGTCATTCGTCGGTATGGACGTTGCCGACGTGGCTCTGTCGATTAATTGTTGCCGACGACATGACGACGAGAAGGTGCGTTGCCGACGTCATGACGTCGGCACGGTGGGAAAAAAGTCGACGCCGGAGCGTCTGAATGTATTAGTGAAACCAAACCAATTAACCAAACTTTAGTTTACATTCAAAGAGTTTTTTCTTACAAAACTAAATTTAAATGACTAGTTTCATTTTGAAATGAACTTTTTTTTTATGGTTTCATCGCACATTTCTTTATACATTTTTTGGTTACACGACTTTCCAATTTTCATATTCTAAACAGTTGTGCATGTTAGCGGAGATTTTAGTTTCAGAGAAGTTAATTTTTATGCTCGGGACCAAAATATATTCTTGGAAAATATTGTATTGAAACTCCAAATAACCAAAACATTCATGCTCGAGACTAATTAAGATATTTTTAAAAGAGTTAACTATTCTATTGAAACTCCAAATATCTAAACGTCTACACGTATATCCTTTGTTGTTAGAGCAGAAGGTGCAGTGAGGAGGTTCACCTCCTCATTTGGGGCCCACGGGGTGACACATCACTTTAAAAAACCTCCACAACTAACCCCCTCACTAACAACTAACCTCAACTTACTCATTTGGAGCCCACCACTTACAACTTTATTTTTTTTATTCAAATTTCCAAATAAACTAAATTCATTTCATTAAAAATAAAAAATACAATACAACACAATAAAAAACATACGAAACGTAAAATAACGATACGGTAAAAGACACGATACGAAAAAAAAACATGATACGAAATTTAAAACACAAATAACAATACGATACGAAAACACAAATCATCCAACGATTCTCATGAAGCTTTTATATAGATTTGTAATTGTCGATGAGATCTGACTTCTCCTCCCACACTTGCAACACTTGTTCCCTAACCATCTTCAAGGCGACATGAAGTTGCAGATCTGTTTCATCATTTCTTAATAGAGTTTGTAGACCGACCCTGATAGCTGGATGGTCTTGAGGCAGCTCACGCAACCTTTCGACCTCTGGAGCACGATTATGCATCTGTAGCATAATACGAGTTATCTCACCTAGCAAATTGTTAATCAGCTTGAGTTCTTTTTCTTGTTCATTGCGTAATCGGGTAAGGATAGCCTTTTGCACCTCAGCTGGTTCGTTAGCCATAGTGTTTGTGTTAAAATTAGTGATACTTGCGAGAGAGTTTGATAAGAAGTTGTGTGAGAAAACGAAGTGTTGTTAAAGTGGCATTTATAGGGGAAACTAGCCGTTGGAGGATATTTTAAAATTCAAATTCAAACTAAAAGTAACAGTACGAACTAAAATTCAAACTTAAAGTAAGAGTACAACATATTAAAAAACGATACGGAAAAAGATAAACATGATACGGAAAAAGATAAACACGATACGGAAAAACAAATCATACAACACCGTTAAGCATTTCATTCATCCCGTTTGGGGTGGTTTCTCAAAACCTCCCACACGTGAACATATTGGAAGCTTCTCCCCTCAAATCGTTGTTCAAAAATGGTCTTTGCATTCTTGAGAATCTCACTGTCATTTTCCCCGCTTGTACGCTGCAAATGTTTGTAAATAGCGTTGAATTTTTGACATTCACTGCTAAGTCTTGTCCATTTACCCGTGACCATATTTTTGTTACGATTGTCACCGTCAGTCTGATTGTTGAACATGTCTACAACCTGATTCCAAAAGGAGTATTCATTGTAGTTGTCTAGGTCTTGGGAAACTGCAACCCAAACTTCAGCTAGCAAGTTTTCTTCTTCTTTTGACCAACGAGTATTCATTTCAAATGTTTGAACTTTGATATACAAGTGTGTGAAAAATAGTGTATTATGGTATGTTATTTATAGCCGTTTGAAACAATAAGAGCGGGATTTATTCAAATTCAAAATCAAAATTCAAATTAAAAAACGAGCGGGATATATTTAAAATTCAAAATCAAATTTCAACGGGCGGGATTTATTCAAAATTCAAATTCACTTTTCAAAATGTCCCTATAAATACCCATTTATATTCACAGACTTCTCACACACAAACACATTCAAAATCAAAATTCAAAATCAAAACTCAACATTCAAAATTCAATGTCTCGCAAAGATTTCTCACAACAATTTCCAGTCCTCGCAAAGATTTCTCACAACAATTCTCCAGTCACCACGACTTCTCACAACAATTCCCAAATGAACATGACTTCTCACAGCAATTCCCTAGCTCGAACCTGATTCCATATGAACCAGTGAACACTCCACCGGAAGATATCTTTCCGGTTTTTTCGACCGGAAAATGAACCGGTAAACACTCCACCGGTTGTCGAACAACAACCCAATCCATTTGGACTCATTGAGGATGAACTCCGACTTCTTGAGCAGGATGAGGAAGTCAGGAGAGAAACAGAAGAAAGAGAACTACGAGAGGAAGCTGCTCGTTTGGAGCAGGAAGCCAGGGATGCAGAACATCTTAGGAACAACTGGTTTGACATCATGGAAGGAAAATATTATGCTGGCGAGTTTAGGTCCTCTTCGAGTGAAGACGGTTGGAACTCAGATGATTCCTTTCATTAATTTGTAGTTTCATTTTCATTACCGTATCGTAGTTTCTATTAATAGTACTTTGTTTTTTTAATTCGATGTTTAATGTAATTTCAATTCGATGTTTAATGTATTTTCATTTCCTAGTTTAAAAAACGTTACAAGTTTTATAAAAACTTTATAAGTTTATTCAACTTTACATAAATATTAAAACATTACATATTTACAAAACATGGAAAAAAAAACACTGACAAAAGGACGATTTTTACCCTCGTCGTGCAGACGACGAGGGTGCAAGTGGCGAAAAAAAACAAGCCACCTCGGCGTGGTGGCGAGGGTGCCAGCTTGGACTGGCGAGGCATGAAGAAAATTGCACCTTGTGCTCTTAAGGGGGTATGCGTTTTTAAAACAGATTATGCGTTTGCAAAAGCAGGTTACAACTTGCTTTCTCTCAAAGATATGATCGATAATCATTTCTTTCTTATTGTTTACGATAATTTGTGTTTTGAAAACGAAATAATAAGATAATCTACTCCAAAGCGCCATCCTAACTAATTTGAATGTGTAACAATGACACTTCATCAAGCATGCACAGTAATATGCTTATAAAAAGCAGAATGTTCAAACACATTCTCGGTCAAAGACCACTGATCTCATTGTTCCAAACTTCAAAACAATAATTGGCTGAAATCATCATTCATCAATCGTTATTTGCTTCAACTTTGGTATGTTTTGAAACACTCATGACACCTTTTCTTTGTGTCTGCTGTACTTATCGAGTTAGATTCCTTTTCTTGCTGTAAATTCTTTTTGTGTTTACCGATTTCACTTCTTTTTATTTTCGACAATTGTTCTTTGAATCTATTGACTGACCGTACGACTAAAATTTGGATTTTTGTTCAAGAGTTTATATAGTGACGTAGTTCGCTATCATAAAGTTGAAAATCACCCGACTTTACGTCCATTGGCTTTATGTGTCAAAATGTTGTGGCCGGCTACGATCTTTTTGTTTGTCAACATGTGACATGTGTTCAAACTACAAAGGTAATAAGTGATGCCCATGGGTGTGGTCACTTTCGTGTCATTTTAAGACTGATTATAAGGTCCTAAGAGTATCAAGTGTAGTGCCATGCCACTTTCACCTTTTTGGTGTCACATCAGCGCCACCTCAGCATCCCCACTTTCAACACTCACACTCCAAAATACCCTTGTCCACGTCGGAATTGGCGATGGGTGGCGTTGCCATACCTAATGCTCTAAGTTTGATAAGTTAAACTTTTTTAGTTAAACTTTTATGTGGTCCATCGAAAAGAAGTCATTTACCTTGAAATGTCGGATGGTTTTGAGATGCCAAATGGAACTAAATCACTAACATGATGATTGCTAGTTTAGTACTTTAGTTATATATGATCAATTTATTTTGTCTTTATTAAAGTTAGTTAAGTTGGGATTATAGTAGGTTAGTATATATTACGAGTATTATTTTTGTACCAAAACTCCCTATGCATCATGACCACGTACATATATCAGAACCTTTCTCTTATACCAATACTGAAATCTCATGCTTTCAGTTTGTTTCTGGCAAGAAAACACAGACCAGCATTCACTATACATTCTTGTGTTTTATGGATTATTAGGCAGGGTGTGGGACAATCTCACATTGATACGTTTGGGAGCATTCGCAATTCTTTTCTATCCATGTATGACAACCAAGATTCACCAATGCCTGAAAAGTGGTGGCCGCCTAGCTAGAGCTTCGTTGGCTGTTAATGGCAGGTGACAACTAACAAGATTACGAGAGACATATAACGAGAGATGAGTGACTTATACCCTTGGGACCATTTGAAGAAGCCAATAGCCAAAGTTAATATCCAAAACTACAAATGATGTTATTCAATGACGCGACTAGTGATGAAAAATAAAAGCGACAATTGAAATTAAGTAAAGAGCTAAAAGATTGACGCTAAAGCGCAAACGCTCTCACACACATATATGTATGCATGCACTATCATGATACACCATGTTAATGAATATAATTTGTGACAAATATGTACCAATGTGCCAATATGCCAATATGCTCCAATAATGTTTAAATCATTACTGTGACATGTAATAAAGGAAGGTTGAGCAAAGTCAAGTACAGTCACAGAGATCATAAAGGCTGAACAAAGGATTATTAAATCTAGCACTCGGCCCAGGACATTGTTCAGTCCAATGGGCTAAAATCAACAGCTGGTTAAGTACACCATGTGCCAACTTAAACTCACCAATCAAAAAGCTAGTGGTTCAAGTCTCGTTAAAGAATCTTTGACGGTTGATTCACATTTTAAAAATAAATACTTGTGTTAGATGTGACTTAGACTTATGGTCCAGCACAATTTATATGTTGGACTGAGGATCTTCTTATCACCATGCATGTATGCAAAGAGTAATTTCCAATTAATGCACTTCCTTATGCACCCCGTGCGCAAATAAACCATTCAGTAAACCAAACAAAAATTTGCATATTGTAGACTTAGTTTCAACATATCATATGTTTCATACGGAGTAACATTCATGATGTTAGTAGTGATTATTATGAGGCCCGTGTGTATATTGGGCTTAACCCATTTATGTGTTGTATTGTGTAATTATATACTTCTATTGTACTCATTTTAGATTACGGGGAATGATATAATTCTACATGGTATCAGCCAGGAATTATCCCTAAAACAAAATAACCGAACCCTAAAACTGCTGCCATCTTCCCAGCCCTCCACATCTTCTGCCCTAGCCTCCACTACATCCACTCTCAATCACCATGGTGAATGACGCACCTCCCATCACATCCACCTCTCCCTATGATACAGTTTTCCAAGCTACTGCCATCAAGCTTCCCGTTCATCTTGATGCGGACAAACTCAATTACTCCAACTGGAGTGAGTTGTTTAAAAACCACCTTGAAGGTTTCAAGGTCCTCAACTTCATTCAGGCCCCAACGCCACCCGCAAGCACAAGCACTACCCCTCCCCACCAACTGAAGATTGGCTAACAGCTGATGCCATCATTAAAAAATGGATTTACCACACCATCTCCGAACCGCTCCTGGAACGTATGTTGAAGGCAAAACCTAAGACCTCGAGAGATGCGTGGGAAATCTTGGTGAAAATTTTCACCGATAATAAGTGTTCAAAAACAGTTGAATTAGTTGGAGAACTCTGTAGTTTGGACATAGGAGACCTCACAGTCGATGCATACTTTCGCAAGATCGACGCGATAGCATCTCGATTGAGTAATTTGGGCTCCAATGTTACAGATGAAGATTTAGTTACGTACGCGAATTAATGCTCCATTGAATTTGACGAGTTTGGTTTTTCTGTGAAGGATTATTCGACTCGCCAGATTCTTCTCCGTTGTGACTGTGCTGAAGATCTATACCCCGTCACAAAACCTACCACTTCTCCCCAAGCTTTCATCAAGAGTCAACATACGTGGCACCAACGACTAGGCCATCCTGGAAGTGAAGTGTTGCGGCCTTTAATTTCCAATAATAGTATTTTTTGTAATAAAACTGTTGATCCCAGTTGAGCACTTGATCGGATTCCTTAGTTTGTATAAGGTTTAGTTATATTAGATAAATTTAACACAACTACGGTAGAAACTGTGTTTGAGTGTATTAAAGATTATGCGGAAACTAATCTTTAATATTAAGAAGAATTTGCTAATGAAACAGTAACACGATGAACAAACAGTTTAACAAACAAACAAGCCTCAATATTATTAATGAATAATACGAATACTCTTCACAGTATTAGGGTTACAAAACCTTAAAGCTATAAGAATTTCGTGTATTGTGTATATCCAACTCTATGCCCTAGGACCTCCTTTTATACACCAAGGAGTCCTATACGACTTACAATACTTTCCTAAGTATATCAAATCTTTTCTATACTTATCTAATACGTATCTTGTATCAAAAGTTATCTCATATATATCTTATAAGCAGTACTAACAAAAACGCCTAACAGTACTAACTTAAGCCTAACAGTTGTAACTTTGACACCAGCATTCTTAACTCTGAACAACATTAACTTTGAGCCAGCAGTAATAACTTTATACTAGCAGGAGTAACCACTTAGCGTATATTCAATGAAGTTCTTCAACAACATTAACTTGTACTAGTAGTTGTAACTTAGTAAGAGCAGTTGTAAACACTTAGCATATTTTCTTTGAAGTTCATGAGCAACAGTAACTTTACTTGAGCAGCAGTAACACACACATGAACAGCAATAATAAGAATCCTAACAAGAAGGCTTTTAATCCCAACAATCCTCCCCTAAACTTGATATTCTTCTTTAAAATCATCAAGTTTCTTCATTCAAAGCTTCATAATCACCAGGAGGATGCTTCCAAACACTTTACTTCTTGTTAATCTGTTGTATGATGAACCAAAGAAGCTCATAAGACATTTCACTGTCATATTCCAGTTCAAGCTTATTCTCCAACATCATTGTAAGTGTAGACTTAGTGAGAGAATACTTCTTCTCCACCAACATGTAGATCTGCATGGATTGCATCATCAAAGAATGAACTCCACAGGAGTCAAACAGCTTCCAGTGCAATACTTTATACCCATGCTGTTTCTTCCATACTTCATCTTCTACATGTGGTTCAAACATTGTTTTTAGATGTCCCCACATCACATAGTCATAGTCTGAAACTGGTTGCTTCAATGGCCTTGTTGACCCATACTTGGCTTTTACTAGATTCCACAAAGTCTCTAAATCCTCTATGTCAAAACTTTTCAACATCTGACTGAAGATTGAAAACAACTGAGATTTCCCATCAGCTCTTGTGATCTTCAAGTACATTTTCTTGCCCTCTTTGTGTATTTGCCAGTCAACAATTCCTGGAGGCTTAATAGCCAAAGGTACAACATCAATAGGTATTTCTTCATTATCAGGAATGACTACCATAAACTGTTTAAGCTCTGCTATATCTTTATCTTGACTATCATCCACCTTTTGCTTCTTGGTCATCTCATGCTCCAGTTATGCTCCTGCTCTCTTATTACTATCTTCCACAACTCTGTGTTCAAGTCAACAAATGTATTCACTCTTTTCATAGCACTATCAAACTTGGCTTGGATAGTCTCAAAGTTAAAATGTTTTAAACTTTGAGGCCTTCATCCCATGTTCTTTAGATAAGTACACATTATCTTCCTTTGCTGAGCTTTGGTTGGAGTTTTATTTCTCTTTTCTTCTGCTCTTTTAGCTGCAAAATATTTTCTCCTTTTCTCTAAGAACTCCACAAATAACTTTGCCTTCTCAGCCTCAGAAAACTCTTCTCTTTCTTCTTCTTGCAGTCTTTGAGCTAATAGATGATCAGCCTCAACCTTTGCTTGTATGTCATCCTATGTGTTCATTAAGGCAATACTGGCTTCATCTTTTTCTGCTGCAATCCTTGCTCTCTCAGTTAACAGTCTTTCTTCTTCATCAAACTCAGCTTGTAATCTTCTAGCTTCTTCCTCATCAAGCTTGAGTTGATCTTTCTTACTCACAGGCTCTACCAATATACCTTTGCCTTTACCCTGTGGTTGTTGTTAAGATATTTGAGTTGTTGTTGTAGTTGTGCTTGGCTCTTTGAAGACAATCCCTTTTTCCTTAGGTTTTGTACTTTTTAAGGCTTTAAGAGCTTGAGCTATGGTGAGTTCATCAACAGTAGTTGGTGTAGCACTAGCAGTTGTTGTAATAGCATCAACAGTTGTAGCAGCACCAACCTTCTCACTAACAGTACTAACTTCAACAGTTGTTTCTTCAACAACATTATCACCATCATTCACATCTTCAACAACAAAGTTATTCCCTTCATCCACCATCTTCTCATCCTCCCCTGCATCCATGATATCATTCCTCCCCTGTTTGGATGCATCCTCACCCAAACTTTCTTCTTCACCAGAGGATTCCACCCTTGTCGTAGTACCAACTTTATACAATCTTTTGAGCCCATGAGATCTTGACCTCTTTCCCTGTTCTAGTTTCCTGACCCTCTTTCTCAACCTTGTGATTTCAGTTTGCTGAGAGGAAGTGGTCTTCTTCAAGTCAATGACTTCCTTCTGTAAATTGGTACAAAGTTCCATCAATTCATTTAGTTTAATACTATCCTTATCACTTCGGAGTGTGTTACCTCTCCCGAGTGGTGAATTATTGGATATTTTAGACGCAGTCTCAAACCTAGTTTGAGCATCTGTATCCCCCATGGTTTCTTGGCACCTGGGACCATCACCCGAATTAGTTCCTTGGGAACTAGACTCATTAGATGTTGCCTTGGATCGGGTCTTACTTATGTTACCACTGACCTGCTCTGCTTCTAAGTTAGAAGCATTAGTGGCAGCCCTCACCAAACTGTCACCCCTCTCCTTATGGACAGCCTCATCTGTAACACTGGTTGTAGGAGCACTAGACTGAGGTATCTTAGTGCTCTTTCTCTTAGGCTTCCTAGGTTTGTGGGTCTTTTGTGGTTGAGAGGATGATGTTGCCAAATTGGTGGGTGTGTGTTGGGGATCAGTGGGAATTGCTGAACCTTCACCCAATTGTGGTTGGTTCTGTACCACCATTGTTGGAAACAAAGGTGTTACATTACCAGAAAAACCTTTTTCAACCCTTCTCATATTATCAAAAATCTTTTAGTGTGAGAGGGTGTAACATAAATCCTTTTATGATTTGTCTTTTCAGTAAAATGTTTGTCCACAAAAAATTGCAAAAACCGTGGATACATTAAAAATTTGCTAGACAAATTATCCAAGTTCCTAACCATACTATCAAAAATTAATTTTGAAAAGTTAAATTTCATGTTTGTAGCCAAGCAGATAATGGCAGATGCCATAGTGCTGCTAAACTTATTCCATGCAGTTGTTTTTGGACTTAAACACTGCAAGATAGTATGAATTAGAAATTTCCATTGATGGGAGAAGAATGCTTTATAAAAAGTAAGTTTTTCAGAAGGTTTCTCATATCCCATCAATGCAAGTTGTTCAAAAATAGTAGAATTAGGAAAACACACAACACCTTCATCATCTGCTAGTCGAAGATTTCTTCTAACAAATGTTTCAGTGACAAGTATCTCCTTGCCATCTACAAGGGCGTGTAATTGTACTTCCCCATTGATAGTTTTGACCATGGCAGAAAAATGTTCAATTTGGGAAATATATATAGTAGGATTTACCGTTAAAGCATACCTTATAGGGTTTGCATTCAGAAAATCTACTATCTCTTCAAACCCTTCACTTTCAGTGGGTTTGGATAAGAACGCGACCATATTATGTGAATCAGCAAATTTTAGTGGCGCTATTATGTTTGGTTTAAATATTGTGTTAGGTTTTGCGATTAAATGATAAAATTGAGTTAGGGTTTGTTATGAGAGATTATTATGACGAATGAAATCGATTAAATGAGTGATTGAATGATTTAAAACCCTTAATCGATGTATTTATGAAAAATACCCTGAACAACCCAGCAGTAATTCCAATTCCATTCCAAACAACTTGTCTATCATCAATCCAACACTTTTCTTTCCTTATCCTGCAAAATGTTAGTCCAAAAACCAAAAAAACACAAGCCATAACAATTTCACAATAATCACAATATTAATTATACCTAACAGTATTAAGTATAACTAACAGCAGAAACTTAGCAGTTTTAAGTATAACCAGCCGTACTAATTATACTTAACAGCAGAAACATTTAATGACTTGAATAACAGTACTAATTCATATAAAACTCTACAAAAACATAAAGAGATAAGAGATTTTAAAGATTTAACATTCCAATACTAGCAATCAAATATTGAAATCTACTTACATCAAAAGCTTTTGTAAGCAAATCTGCAACATTCTTGTCAGTATGAATTTTAACCATTTGAATAAATTTCTTTTCATTGTAATCTCTAATAAAATGATGTCTGATCTCTATATGCTTTGTTTTTGAATGAAAAACATGATTTTTAATTATGCACATAGTACTGTTATTGTCAATAAAGATCTTGGTATGCATAAAATTGTACCCATAATCAAGTAGTTGATTTTGAATCCAAAGTACTTGTCTACAACAACTTGAAACAGCCACATATTCACTTCTGTTGTGGAATTTGCGACCACTGTCTGTTTCTTGCACTGCCATGATATCAATCTACATCCAAGAAATTGACAACCACCTGTTGTAGACTTCCTATCCAAGCTTGCTCCAGCATAATCACTATCAGTGTATGCTACCAAATCAAAAAGAGAATCTTTTGGATACCAAAGGCCCAATTTTGGTTGACCTTTTAAGTACCTAAAAATCCTTTTCACAGCATGAAGATGTGAAGCTTTTGGATTGACTTAGTATCTAGCACAGGCACACACTGCAAACATAATATATGGTCTTGAAGATGTAAGGTACATCAATGAACCAATCATTGACTTATACAGATGAACATCAACTTCTTCACCATCTTCATCCTTGAGCAGAGGCTTTCCAGTTTCCATTGGTGTGCTTGTATTCTTGACTTCTGTAAACCCAAATTTCTTTAAAATTTCAACAACATATTTATCTTGACTAATAAATATGCCATCCTTCTTCTGCTTCACTTGTAATCCCAAAAAGAATGTAAGTTCACCCATATAACTCATCTGAAACTTCTCATGCATCAACTTCTCAAATGCAATGCATAGCTCATTCTTTGTTGAACCAAAGATGATATCATCCACATAAAATTGAACCAGTAAAATATCACCTTTGTGCCTTTTGATGAATAAGGACTTGTCAATTTTTACTCTGTGAAACCCATTGTCCAACAGATATGTTGACAAGGTTTCATACCATGCTCTAGGAGCTTGATGTAATCCATACAGTGCTTTTTCAACATTGTATACTCTATCAAGAAAATTTGGATCTTCAAATCCTGGTGGTTGACATACATACACCTCTTCTTCAATCTTCCCATAGAGAAAAGAACTATTTACATCCATTGATACACCACAAAGTCTTTAAATGAAGCATAAGCTAAGAATAGCCTAATTGCTTCAATTCTTGCAACAGGGGCAAAGACTTCATCATAGTCAATCCTTTCTTCTTGTGTGTACCATTGAGCAACCAATCTTGCTTTATTTCTTATCACAATTCCCCTTTCATCCTTTTTGTTCCTGAAAACCCATTTAGTACCTATAGCCATTTTTCCATTTGGTAATTCCACCAAAGTCCAAACTTCTTGTAACTTGAATTGTAGAAGCTCTTCCTGCATAGCCTCTATCCAGCTTGGATCATTCAATGCTTGAATTACCTTTTTGGGTTCCACTTGTGATAGAAAGCAAGAAAATAAGCAGTTTTGAAGGTCTTGATGATTTGTTATTTGTTTAAGAGTACTAACAAAGAACCCATGTTCCTTCAAATTCTTTGACGTCTTTCTTGTTTGTGTAGCTGATTGCACATCTCCAATAACTTGATCAAGAGGATGATATTTATGAATTCTTGTAGTTGGAGTAGGACCGACTTGGATTGTTGTATCTAAATTGTTCATGTCAGCCACTTCAACATCATCTTCATCAGCACTTGAGTAGTCAAATAAGCCAATATCTTCCAAAGCAGGCATTTTTGGATAAAATGGAAGTTCAATGCTTATGTTTGGATCAACAACATTAACTTTTATGCCAGCAGCATTAACAGTTGAACTACCAGTATTAACACTGTTAGTGTTGTTTTCATCACTAGCAGTATTAACATCATTAGTGTTGTTAACTTTATCTTCCTTCTATTGATCATCACATTCACTTTATGTTCTTGGATCTTCATTAACCTTCTTTTCATCATCACTTGAAGGTTTGACTTCATCTTCTTGAGAACTCTTTGGATCTTGGGAGAATGGTGAATTAGCAGTCCACAATGGTAGCAAAATGTAATCTTTTACAGGTTCTGTCTCCTTTCTAGCTTGACCTGCACCATCACTTGCTTTTGTACCTGCAAAACCATTAGTCCGTGTACCTACAAAAACTGGCTCATAACTCCTTGTTCTTGTTAGTGCATCAATATCAAATAGCCAATCTGGTCCACTACCTACAACATTAGGTGTACTCTCACTAAACCTAATATGCAAGTTCTCTTCCACTATCCTTGTTCTACTATTGAATACTCTAAAGGCGTTACTATTTAAATAGTATCCAACAAAGAAACCTTCATCAGCCTTACCATCAAATTTGCCTAAGTGATCTATGGTATTGAGAATGGTAACAGAACACCCAAATGGTCTCATAAAACATAAAGTTGGTGTTCTACCATGAAAAAGTTCATATGGGGTCTTGTTATGAGGCTTAACTACTAATACTCTATTTTGCACATAGCAAACAGTACTAACTGCTTCTGCCCAAAAAGTAGTTGGCAACTTAGAATCAGCTAGCATAGTACTAGCAGCCTCAATTAATGTCCTATTTCTCCTCTCAACAACTCCATTTTGTTGAGGAGTTCTAGCTACAGTATATTGTCTCAAAATACACTTCATCTCACAAAACTGATTCATTTCTCTATTTTTGAACTCAGTCCCATTATCACATCTAATTACCTTAACCTTGTAATCTACTAGATTTTCTATCCTAGTTATAAAGGACTTAAGAATGCCACTAGTCTCATCCTTAGTAGCTAGAAAGAAAACCCATGTAAACCTACTGAAATCATCTGTGACAACTAGGCAATACATCTTCTTCATAAGACTTTTTACAAATGTTGGACCAAACAAATCCATATGCAACATATGTAAAGGTAGACTGATTGAGTTCTCTGTTTTGGACTTACAAGAGGCTCTGTACTACTTTCCCTTTTGACAAGCAACACAGGTTTGATCATATTCAAAAAGTTTGGAAGGTAAATTTATAATACTAGTTCTACCAATTCCTTAATACTCAAAACACACGGGTAAAGTATAACCCCCGTTTATAGTAAACGTTTAGGTAAGACAAGGTCGTCCCAAGGGAGGAAAGTGTTTCTTATACCAGTGTTGGTTAACAAAAATAGATTCCAATGATTGTCACTTATCACTAAAACCGTTTTTGTTGGATGTAAGATTTTTGAAAGTTTTACCAAGTTAATTAAAGATATGTTTGTTCAAGGCTAAGCAACATGAGATAAACAAGAGAATGTAATGTATTGAGTACATATACAAAGCATAAGAGTAATACATGACGGGTAATCATGAGAACTATTATATCTATTTGACATAAGAAGGAATCCTTTCGGCCTTTAATCCTTAATACATAAACTGCATAAAGTGTGGTCTGCTTATGAATTATAAATAGTGTATTTCCTCTAATCAAGTCGTTAGATGTGAGATTAGTCCTTAAACATGTCATAATCCGGGCTGTCAAATGTTCTACTATCCAATTCTCACAAGTATAGCAATGACTCGTTATAGACAGACGATTCATAACTTAATCAACAGAATTGCATCTTTCGACCTTTGACAATTGCAATGACCAATCCAAACAAGAGATAGTAAACCGAATAAGGACATATCAAATACATAATTTATAGATTCAAGAACATAAATTACAAACTCAGGTTCATATCAGATGGTTACAATGCCTCAAACAAACATAAGTCGACTACTCCATATTCAAAGTAAAGTAACAAGTATCACATGAATAAATGATTATCAAACTCATAGTGAAATAAGATAATACCGACATTACAAGGAATGAACCACGCTCACAACTTCTCCTCTCTAAGTACTACTGCTTCCAGGCTCTTTAGCAAGTGGTCTTGGTGTAAACCACTCCTAAAACTCTTATGATTGCTATATGATGATTGGTAAAATGAGATGCCCTTTTACTCCGACTTAGGCCTCTATTTATAGGTGTATTAGCAGCCCCAGGACGTGCCTGGTGAGCATGATAGGCAAGTGATCGGCCATATCATTGATGTATCTCATTAATGAAGTAGTATAACTGACAGGGGAAGTACGCCGCACATTAGCACAAAACTGGCGGGCTTCTCTTCACGTATCTGGCGCTCTTTAGGTATAAAACCGGCGTACTTCAGTGTTGACTCGTAAGTACATAGTTGACTAATGGTGCCCGTAAGCGGCGATCTGTTTCCATAAGGTCGACATGCTTTTGCCAAACCATGTGTTATTTCTCTTAAGTCTTTTGAGTCATTAGTTTCTCGTCTTTATCGTGTCTTTCCTTAGATCATTAGCCCTGCATGTTTATTCATATATTAAGTACCAAAAGTTTTATAAATAAGAGTAATTAGCTTTATAATTTACATAATATTGAGGGTAACTATAATCATTTATGGGTTTGTGGTTTGTTTGGTGACTAGCAACATGGGATTTTGACTTGACTTTATTTTTCTTTTTAAAACCAATTTCATAAATATTCCCATGCCTTATCCATACCCCGTATATACCCGAAGCCTAAACGTTACAACATTAATAAAAGTCCTTTTTAGATGTTTACACTTGGTGCTTACGCCACGTCGGTGGAGTTTTGTTTCTTGTACAAGCCTATGGTAATAAACGGATCATGACTGAGCAATATGAGTGTGATATTCTTATATACTCCACCACCAAAAATATATGTGTGTTGAGTGAATTGTAATTTCATAACTTTTCGTGAGGTGCTTAGCCATGTTATCAAGCGAGAGAATCCATAGGGTATTGTCAAACATCTCGGTTTTTCACCATTAAAGCTTAAAACGATGAATCGTATCTCGTACTTATACTTGGTAGATTTGCATCATATTTTTATTAATCACATTTTATGCACCATGTGGGATATATTTTTCTTAATTTCTAGATTTACTTGAGGGCAAGCAAACCCGTAATTGTGGGGGAGTTTGCGCTCATTTTTCGCTTATTTATAAAAAAAACAAAAAGATTGCAATATTTTCAAATTTTTTTATATAAATTTTCAAAATTTTCTTTTCATTTTGTCATTTAGTTATGTATTTTAATTTTTCTTTTCTTAGATTTGCTTGAGGGCAAGCAAAGTTTAAGTGTGGGGGATTTGATAACGCTCATTTTGTACATATTTTAGTCGCGTTATTCGTATGTTTGTGCATATTATTAGGTTGTGTTTATGAACATTTTACGCTTAAAAGGTACAAAAGATGTATTTAGGTTCAGGTACAACTAAATCAAAGGAAATAAAGAGAAAGATGAAGAAATGTCTACAAAACGAGAGTATATGCACAAAGGAAGATTCCGCACATATCGAAGACCTCGGGAAGACCTTTAAAGATAAAGACTCAAGTAATAATTATTCTCGAGCATAAAAAAAGGATCAAAAGTTGATTAGAAGAAAGGAGAAATCATGATCATGCAACGAACGAAAGATATTAAGAAAAGGAAAAGGCGCAGAAATTCCAACCTGAGGTTGAAGGTTCCAGCCGTGGGTTGGAATTGATTTTGGTGGTCAGAAGGTTTCCAACCATGGGTTGCTGCAGAAATGTCTTCCAAAAGTTGCATTTAAGTGTGGAATTAAGTACCATTAACCCCATAGCTGATCATATACTCCTCATTACTCATTTTTCCTGCACTTTTATGACACTTTGTGCCCAAGTTTCTCATTTAATGACCAAGGTTCATCTACAAGCATAAATACATCCTTTTGGCTATCATTTGGGAGGACCATAGACACCATAGACAACAATTGACACCACAACATCACCACTCACCATTTATCCTCCCTTACATCATAAGGACAGGATATCCCTTCAATATTATCACTCCCAAAAGACCAAGGAACCTCTGCCAATTCAAGAAGAAGTGCTCAAGTGCTAGAGAAAGTGTTTGGACATAATTTTCCGGTTGGTTAGAAGCTTGTAGTTGATTGGAGGCCCAATGATTGCTCTAAATCCTTACCATTACTCATTGTAATCATACTTTTGGTAATTCACTTTTATATTTCAAGATGTTTGTTGGTTCCATGATTGTTGAAACATTGGATTTTGTTGAAAACAATATGGAGTAGTTCTTATTACACTTGTTTGGATGATGTTAATCATATGAGGATTGCTTGTGTTTAATAATGGTCTTGATCAATTTCATGTTTGGTTTAAGTACAAATTGTACTTAAGTTTTTGTGACATTTGCCTATCAAGTTTGATTAGTTGTTGGTGATTTCAAAGGTCGAAAGGGTTATTATCAACCAACTAGTTATAATCGTTTTGTCTATGGATGATTATCTATTGTATTGACCATTTCATTAGTAACTTGATTTTGCAAAGAAACTTGGGTATGATTGTTAACAAATTTGTGAAACTACCGCGAATCAAACTTGTTAAATAAACTAAGTCTTGAATTGGTTGATTATGCTTTATGCTTGATTTCATTGTTTTATGATCTTTCGCGAGGGTTATATACTTTAAAATCATAGATTGGAATTTGTCACCATCATATTCTAATATTTTTAATCAACTTGTCAAACCATCATCATATTAAGCAATCTAAATATCCTAAACTAATCCAAACAAGTGTTGTCTTTTATATTGTGACACATGGTAATTTTTCAACCAATATTTGAATAATAAATGTTAATTTATTATTACTTAACTGTTTAACTAAGTATACATGAGCTTATATAACTATTTCGGGAAACTAACCCGCACACTGTAGCTTACTGAAAACCACTAAATTGCTCAGAAATTGTGAAATTTACACTTTCTGACACATACTGACTATTTACGTATTCAACTGAGAGCTATCTCGCATTTACTGAAACACGACACCACACGCGTACCGACACCGCATTAGTAACGACAAAAATCCAATATTCACTATTCGGAGTCGATAATTGTGTTTTTATATTACATTTATAAAAACGTTACCAAAAATGTATCTCAGGCATTTTGTTGAGACAAAATGTCGCGTTGTGGCACAACGAGACACGGGGTACACATAATACAATAAATAACAAATGAAACAAAAATTACTTCTAACCCTATCTCATATACCCCGCCCCATCTCCTTCTTTTTCACAGATCTGCCTTTTTTTTCGTAACATTGTTTTCTCCCAAGCATAAAAACCCACGCCTATCTCTTTTTCTTTGGTAAATCTGAACAATCACCATCATCATTTAGTCAAATAAGATAAAAAAGAAAAGGCAATCGATCCATCACCATCATCTGTTTTCACCCCTTTCCACTAGGGTCACAGGTTTATTTTGAAGATTGAAGACGGTGGCTATTTTTACTCAAAGAGGGTGGCACCACAACTGATTCAACAAAAGAAAGAGTCAAGCTAACTATTTTTTTCTCCTTTTTAATCCCCACCGATTCACAGGGGAGATACCACACTCGACACAATCAAAATAGTACTTGGTGGTTCCTGTTGGATTCGGCTTGGTGGATTTGCTATTGTTTGCTTTCGTTTCCGGTCGACTTTCGATAAGGTCTCACTTGATTCCATCATTCTTCTTGAATATTATTGTTATGTTTATTGTTAGATTGTTGATTTAAGTTTTATTGATGAATCGGTTATGATTATATGTATTTTTTTTTACGATCGACTTAATTAAATGGGGATTGATTTGGTTGATGTTGAAACGAAACTGGTGTGGTATAATTTTTGTAGAACCGATTGATATAATGATGTTTGGATTAAAGATTGTTGCGGTATAATCATAGGCTGGAAGTAGTGCTTATTTTGTTGTTAACAACTTATTTGATTTTGATTTTGGTTGGTTTTGGTCTTTGGTCGAGACCCACTGTGGTCGACCACAGTGGGAGGAATGTGTTTATTTTGGTTATAACCTGTTTTGACTTCCCCTTTTGCGACGCCCCACACCGAGTGGTCTCCGGTTCGAGTAGTCTTCAACACTTGATATTTGCGTTCTTTTTGATAGCCTCCGTGTACCAAGCAACGTTTTTTTTCCTTGCTGTACGTGACACCAGTAGTAGGAATATAACACACTCTTCTTTTTTTTTACTAAACCTGGTATTGTTACATTGGGCTGTAAAGATCTAATAGTTGGGCCTGGGTGGTGTGTCGAGTCCAACATGCATAAAAAGGGTGCGTTTAGTTGTTTTCATATTAGGCTTGCTAAGGTTGGAATTGATTTAACCAATTGGACTTGTGTGGTTTGTGTCGAGCCCAACAGAGGTGCGTTGGGTTGAAACCAGATTTGCAAAATACTTGTTATAAAATTTTAGGGTGCGTTTGAATTAGTATAAAAGGAAATAAATATACGGATTTTGAGATTTAAGTACAACGTGTATAACAAATGGTGTAATATATCCGATACTCGGATCGTCATTTAAATCAAGTCACGACTACTTGTTTTCTTCAACTTATTTCACGACTCGCTCATTTACTCACTTAACTCATTTACTCCCGACACTGTTTCACTAAATAACATTTTTATAAAATAGAATATAAACTATAAATGAAACTTAATTTTCGAAACATTAGTTAATATTTCATATAATACTAAACAATACTCGTTTTCATAACGACGGTTCATAAACGGGTCATGCCCGATTTTCTAAAAATCCTACATTTATAACTTATAAGAGTATTTTTAATATAAACTCTTTTAATAATCTTATATACTTTTATCATTAACTAATATTCGATCATATATCAATACATATACTTTTAACGACATTTTTATAAACTCGAATTCGTCTGATATATATATGCAATTACTTTCCGTACATCGTCTTTCGGTTACTGACGAACCAAAGACTTATTCGTTTCGATACTTTTATTATTTGTTCCTGAATACTTAAGCACTTCCGAAAGCCAATGCAAGCCAATATTTACCAAAACCATTTTAAACTTGAATGCTGCCACACAAGCATCAATAATACAAATATTTTAAAACTTTTAAACTTATCGAGTCTTAAATTGTAACTGTAAACTAAGACTTGCCATACTAATCTAGGTCGCTTGTCGGTGCCGCCCACTTATACTATTTGACTTTACTCTATTCAGACTGCTTTACTCAGGTGAGTTTCATAGCCCCACTTTTGCATTGTTTACACTTGTTTTCAAATACTCGGGATGAGAATACATTGCTTATTTTTAACATGCGGACACAAGCACCTTAACGATTATACTCCCATAGCCAAATGGACCGGCTAAGCCAAATGAACTGGCAAACCTGGGAAATGGACTGGCCAACCTGCTATGTACATACACAACCGAATGTTTCGATACACCACTGTTCGTTCACGACCAAATGTATGGTCAAGTAAATATTGAACCTTGTGATCCGCACTGTTTTTACATACTTAAACCTATGAACTTACAAACTTTACGTTGACACTTTAGCATGTATTTTTAGGTTTTAAGATGATAGTTTACCCTTGGAGGCGCTTGGCAATGGCATGGTCATAGGCGACTCTGATAAACAGTTGGGACCGATTTATTTATTTTATGGGCCTATTTCCGCTCTACTTTTGGATAATGTAAATTTAACACTTTTTGTTAATGAATTTTATTCTAAACGATGGAGGTAAAAACCGTTCTTTGTACTTGTGTTGTGATACCAATTAAGTAGCACCCCAGTGACATATATGCTTCCGCTGGACCCGATTTTGGGGGTGTTACATATATTATTGAATTTGCATCATTATCGTTCTTATGATATTTGCTACTTATATGTTTAGACATTTCATAGTATTTTGGACCGTGACAACCAATATACTTTTTGCACACGCTTGTTGATTCTTCATCTCGAAAACACTCAAATCTCTTGGGACGACCTTGACTTACCAATCCCTAACTATACACGACAAGGGTATACTTGCCCGAATGTGTTCCTAGTTAACCGGTAATTCTTGTTTATAAATTTAAAACCCGTTGCGAGAACGCATCAAGTTTTTGGCGCCGCTGCCGGGGATTTGTTTGTGTTTTTGTTTGTTTTGAATCTTTGTTTCCATCATTTTATAAGTTGTGCTCGAATTGCTTGCGAAAATAAAACCAACCCACCAATTATGATTGTCTTGTTTTGTGTTTAGTTTTAATTTTGTTGCTTGCATTATTATGTTTATGTGTTTAGATTATCATATTTTTAAGTTTACTTGATTTTAATTTTTGTTAGAGTAGTAGAATATGCTCGTTTATGATTATTTTCATTTTTATTCTAGTTTGTTTTTCTTGATTTTAAATTTTATAAGCTTATGTTCTAAATGCTAAATGTGGTGTTTTGTGTTCGTATGTTTATCTGTTTATTTGTTTAGTTCTTTTAGTTTGATCTTTGCTTAGAATTTATTTTTGTCTAAAATTAGTTATTAAAAAGTGTTACATTTAAAAAAAAAGGAAAAAATTTTTTTTTTTGCAGCAACTGCCGGCTCATACTCCAGCCGCGCGGTTCAAAGGTTCTGTGAACCAAAACCCGAACCAGCCGCCGGCTCGCCTCCTCAGCCGTCGCGGCTCGTACAATATATGAACCAAATTTTTTTCGACCGCCGGTTCGCCTACTCAGCCGCCGCGGCTGAACCTTTCTGTGAACCAAAATCCGTACCAGCCGCCGGTTCGACCCCTCGGCCGCCGAAATCTGAATAAAAAAAAATCCGTTTGATTTTTTTTTAGTTTTAATCTTTTTCGATTAGTTCGTTCTTAACTTGTATACACGTCTTCAAAAAGAGTTTACTTCTATTTATTTTTTCATTTTTTATTTGTAATTTAATATGACTTTTTGCAAATCGCTTCGGGTTTGTATTAACCAGCGTTCTTGGGGTAAACAAATCGTTGTTCCACTTCACGAACTTGAACGTAAGTTCAAAAAGAAGACTCGTAAACCCGATAAGACACCAAATGTAACCCCAGAGATCGAGTCATCCGAGCCTTTTATCGAGATAAATTTATCCGAACCTTGTATCGAAATCGAATCACCCGAACCTTACACCAAACAACCATTCATCGGGGAACTTTTCGTTGTATCGAAACTCAACATACAAAGAGCGGTTTTACGTCAACCGTTTTCATTACCAAAAACATTAAGTTCACATCATTCAAAACATAGTGCGGAATACAGGCCCATAATAATAAAGCGGTCCCAACATATATATATATATATATATATATATATATATATATATATATATATATATATATATATATATATATATATATATATATATATATATATATATATATATATAATATATATATATATGGCAGAGTCGTCTATGACCATGCCAAAGCCTCCAACAGTATGCTATCGCTTTACACCTGAAAATACATGCTAAAGTGTCAACACGAGGTTGGTGAGTTCATAGGTTTAAATATTCGTAACTGTGGAACACAAGTTTATAATGTTTGGTTAATCGGTACACTCGTAATGACCATTACACCTGGTAGTATGTCCGTTACACCCGGTAATGTGACCGTTACACCCGGTCCTATTATATATGTTTGTCCAGTACACCTGGTCAATGTGTGTGTCATGTATACATATAATGCATTCGAGTAAACAATCTAGAATTTAAAACCAATCACGTTTCAAGCAAAACAATCATTGAGTTTAAATAAAAACGAGCATGTATTCTCCCCCAAAACAGTTATAAAACAAGTAAAGGTAGGGGCTATGAACTCACCTTAGCAAACAGCAGTCAGATAATGCAATAAATCAGATAGTGTTCGGCACCAACACGCGACCTAGATTAGTAAGGCATGTTTAGTTCACAGTTCCAGTTTTTAAGACTCGATGAAGTTTAGATAAGTTTAAATGTTTTAAAATGTTTGTGTTGTTGTTGCTTGTGTGGCAACATTTAAGTTTAAAACAATTTTCTAAGTATTTGTAGGCATTGGCTTTTGGAAGTGTATAGTATATAGGTATACAATAATAAAAGTATCGAAGACGAATAAATCCTCGGTTCGACAATAACTGAAAGACGAGATACGAAGAGTAATTACAAGTAAATATTAGACGTCGTCGGATTATGAGAACATTGCTGTCAAATGTATATCACCAAATGTACATATATTTGTATATATAATTATATATAAAACATTAGTTAATCATAAAAGTATATAATTAATTAAGTAAAGGTTTCATTGAGGTGTTTGTATTTAATACAAGCTAATAGACGGGAAATTATATTTTTAGAGGGTATGTTTGTATAAAATGTTTCATTTATTGTTTGTTAGTCGGTCTTTGTAAAATTACTCTAAGTATGGAACTTTCACAAAAATCGGGCATGATTCGTGTATACGTGTTGGTTCCTCGTGGTAACTATGAGTCACAAGAATATATGTTTAAGTAATAGCCGTTTTATAACTTCATAAAATTTAATTCGGTTTTTATATATCAATTTCGAGTGTGTACAAGTTAAATAGGCGATATAAGTAAATAAGCATGTTTAAGATTTACAAGTTTAGTTTTTGTGGGAAACTAGAAGGGGGGTTGAATAGTTTACCGGTTTTAAATTCTTTTAAAAATCTTGTTTTAAAAGTTGGCTATTGGAAACTTTGATTCGAACTCTATGTGTAATCAATCAACACCAATATGAACTACACACTAAACTAACAAATACAAAATAATGAAAGTAAAGAGTAGAGTTGGAAAGATCAAACCGAGACAAAGGATTTATAGTGGTTCGGCTACGAAGCTCTTCTTCGCCCTACTCCACTCCCCGAGTACCACACTCGAGAGTTTCAAGCACTATGTCAACAACCTCCCTTCAGGCGGAGAAAACCGTACACGTCGCTTATCCTATTACCGACACTAAGCTAAATGTCGAGTGCTAATCTTAGCTAGCACCAATCTACCAAGGTCCACGTGACCAATCACACAAGCCCTAATGGCTACAAGAGATCACCACGATCTCAACACGATCACAAAGATCAACTCTCACTTCACTCTACTTAATCTAACTACTCTAGATCCTTTGATCACTCACACACAAGCCCGATGGCTTTAAGAGATCTTCACTATCTCTTAAGATCAAAATGATCTTCACTCACACTCTCACAAAAGAAAGATAATCTTGACGTATGCTAAGATACAATCAAGGATGTAACAAGTGTTACAAAACCTAACAACTACAACTCTTGTATCTTCTTGAATACCTTGAGTTCTTCTCTTGCTAATGAAGAGGAATGATAACACCTTGTATCAACTTGGACACTTGTGTTCTTCTCTTGATAATGAAGAGGAATGATAACACCTTGTATCAACTTGGATACTTGTGTTCTTCTCTTGCAAGTGAAGAGGAATGAAGAGGATCAATTGAAGGATGATTGGATCACTCTTGAACAAAAGAAAAACTAACCTAAATGATCTAAGAAAGAAAGTGTGATGAGAGTATTCAACTCAAAAAGTTTTGTGTGTGTAAGGATGCCTAAAAGCTGTGAAAGGGGTTGGTATTTATAGGCAAAGAAAATCTGAACGTTACAGAAAATTTTGTACGGACGGCTCCGTTAAATACCACACGGCTTCATTAAATTTAACGGAACCGTGGAGCCGTCGTAGACTAGGACGCTCCAAATTTTGTCTTTTCTGGTGAAAACTTATTTGGGGAAGGTTGGAGCTGATTTTGGGGGAAAAATAGCTGTTGTGATTTTCAAACTTATTTTTCCATTAAAACATTTCTTAATATTTCAAAAATAATTTGTCATGTGTATTTTTGAAAAAATGTTTTGTCCCATTTAAAATGTGAATTCTCAAAACATAAATTCACTTCTTTGATCACTAGTTCAAGTTGTAACTTTGTTCTAGAGTGATTTGCGTAGAAACGGGATCTTCCGATTAAAGACTTGTTTACGTTGATTTTAACGTATCGTGATTTCACATTTTGTCATCCTCAAAACGTGAAGTAATCGAAAGATATAAATAACGTTTTTAGAACATTATTTGCATCAACAATCTCCCCCTTTTTGATGATGACAAAATATAAACTCATGTTAGGTTAAAATTAGTTTTAACAAGTTTTTAATGAGTTTACTCCCATTTCTCCCCCTTTTTGTCTAATCAAAAAGGTGACAAAGGCTCCCCCTTGATGTGTACTCCCCCTCATTTGGAGAACACAAAGGAATCGAGCAATGATTCTTGCTACAAAACAAAGTTAGAAGATACATATATAATATGTAACAAGTAGCACATTATGACAAATATCCAACCACACAAGAAGAAAAGTAGCTAAGAGCTAAAAATGATAATGAACAACCCTCATAAGAGCCCATTCATTCATTAAAAGAAAATAAATGTCATACATGGATATGACTTCATGGAAACATAAAAGAGACAATGATAAGCATAAATCCCTAATGACTAGAGGCATGTTTCATTTCCAAGAGGGCTCCTAAAGACCTATTGTGGGTTAGGAGGTGGTGGAGATTGGGGCCCCATTTGGGGTGGTGGTGGTGTCAAGAGATGTTCTATAAAGTAGAACATGAAATGAATCTCATCTCTTAAGAAGTAGATGAGGTTACGGTTATGGAGACAACATAGGCAATTAGCACTATGTAAATCAAAGGGATGTGGTTGATTGGGTTGTGCCATGATAGGAGATGGTGATTGTGGTAGGTTTGTTGGAGGTGAAATTGGCATGGCATTGTCCAATGGAGTTAAGGGGGATGGTGTGTACTCCATTGATGATGTAGTGTAGAAGGATGATGAAGATGTTGTGTAGGTAGAGGATGTTTTAGAGGGTGCATAAGGTGGTGATGGTGAGTATGGAGTGGCTTGGGAAGGTGGTGTCATTGCTTCATCATCTTTTGTAAGATCTACAAAGAGTGGTTTGGAAGGTGGTTTTACGGTGATTCTAGGTTTCTTGGAAATGTGAGAGGTGGATCCTTGATTGGAAGTTATGGATGTTTGTGATGGGAGGTTGAAGATGAAGTGCAAGATAATCTTGCAAGGTGAGGCTTTATATAGGGAGTATGGGTGAAATTTGAATTAAAGGTGATAGGGGTGTCCTATGGTGTAGGAAGGGAATCCTAGGGTGTGTTAGGTTTGCAAAAATTTGCAGGTTTGAGGTTAGGGGTGTAGGGTTTTTGGTAGGAACAGTAAAAATCCGTCAAACAGGGGTACGGTTCCTTTAAATGACCCACGGTACCGTTAAATTTAACGGTACCGTCCATATTTAATGGTACCGTGCCACTGTTTGCAAGAAGATTTCTGTGCAGGCTAGTTCTGGGCAGCTAGTGGGATGTTTTCTAGGGGAACTAATTCTTGGAAATGATAGTGCCTCAACTCACTAGGTACTTGTTTTCCTAAAGTGTCCCATTTAAGCTACAACTAGCACATAAAGACTATCATGTAGTTTCCTAGGATAATTATAAGCATGCAATAAGAAGGGACAAAATAGGCTATCATCCAAATATCACATAGATTGATTAGGCAAGGAGATAGTTAAGCATGCAATAAATCCATTAGTATTTATTCATAGATAAATCTTAATAAGAAACATAGATTTCTTCAAGACTTATGACTTGAGCATTCCCCCATTCTTGGCATACTCTTGTCTTGAGCATGAGTCTCATTTTCATGATTTGGATCATCAAAGGGTGCATAATGGGTGGAGGATTCGGAAATGAGGATTGATGAGACATGTGACTCGTTTATGGGTTGCATGATGGGTTTGACAAGGGAGTATTAAGGACTGTTAAGGTAAGGGTATAGGTTCATGAAATGGTGATAGAGACGGGTTAGGAACATCCTATAGGGTATCAATTTATTCTTGTTACCCCTGAGATGTACAATTCGCTTAGCGAAGAAGTAAGCGAGATTGTATGGTTGTTGGGTTAGGAGACAGTAGATCATATGAGCACAACACGCCGGAAGTTGCTCACGATTTCCTGTTAGACTTAGAACATTTTCTCGCAGAATGACTGCCCAAGAAAGTAGTTCATGACGCACCTCTTCCAAACGAATTTTCGTTGGATTAGGGTAAGAGGAGTACTTATGAGTACGGATGATTTTGGTTAGTTCGGTTGGAGAGGGTATGTACGAACAGTACGGACTATTCTCCTCACAATAGTGAAAGAGAGACTCAAGACACCAATCTTCAGTATAGGCACATTGCCCATGATTGGGTATTCGAAGGATCTGAGCAAATTGCTCAAGAGTTAGGACGAATTTGAAGTTTTGGACCCAAAACCAAAGTGACAAGGATTGATCCTCGTTACGTACGAGTTCAACTTGTCGAAAGAACTCCAACACAAAACGAGGACAAATGTGCTCGTTAATGTGGAGTAGACAATCGAATCCTATAGCTTTAAAGGAAGTGTTGATGTCCCGATGGTAAATTAGGGACGGATCAACGACACGGCCTTCATGAAACCGTCGGGTTTCCAGATTGACATAGGTACGAATGTGGTTACCGGGTGTAGTGGGTTCATATGAAATTTCGGGTGTGTAGGTATCGGTTAGGAGATGATCAAAATCATATTCATGAGACATTTTTGTTTCCTAAAAAAATTTTAAGGAAAAATTAGAGTGAAGAATAGTTGCATTATGCACATGCCTAGTATGTGTGCCTATATGCAAACTATGTGGAGGTGCGGTAATCTCGACTCAAAAGAAATAATGAGATGACCCTAACACTCCTAATTTTACTTTTGCTCAAACAAATATGTCAAAAAATACATATTGATTATGTAATTCGATAAATATTCGTGAGATCATGTATGCATGAGAAGATGTTTTTAGTTTGCATCAACAATGCACGAAAAGTATTTCATGGTCCTAATTTCTTGAAATTTTGAAAAATAATGGAATTGGGGTTTTTGGTGACTTCAATTTGAAAGTTTATTAAGAAAAATTGAAAAGCCCCAATTCATTTTTAATCAATGAGCAAACCCTAGACTCAAAATTAAGAAAATTAGAGTAAGGTAACTTACAATTAATGTTGAAACCTTAGAGATGATTAATAATCTTGAAAATCAATGTCTTGAATATGATCTTGAAGAGGTTTTAGTGGAATTTTGGGTTGTGAGGTTAGGTTACAACAACAGTTGCAGAGGTTGAGGATGGTTGAAATAAGTGATGTGGGAAAAGAGAAACTGAAATATGTGATGTTCCAGATACACGGTTCCACGGTACCGTTAAATTTAATGGTGCAGTGCCACATTTACTGGAGCCGTGATCTGCTGGGACTATTTTCTGTCCCATTTTGATTTTTGACGAACAAGTTTCGCTGTTTTAGTGAGACCTATTGTCACGAAGAAAGGATTTGTACCAAACAAATTCTTTTGACTAGGGTGACCTCAACTATTTCATCCTCAATGTCATCTTCTAGGGTTTTCTTGCCATTAACCTTAATGGCTTCATCCTCATCTAAGTCATCATCAACCAATGGTGATGTCTTAGATTGTGGAGGACTTTCATCGAATGTCACGTTGAGTGATTCTTCGACTTTCAAGGTTTCTCTGTTTAGGACAACGTAGGCTTTACTATTTTGGGAGTAACCTAGGAATACACCTTCGTAAGACTTTAGGTCAAACTTGGTGAGGTAATCTTTAGTGTTTAGTATGAAGCATTTGCTTCAAAACACTCTAAAGTAATCAAGAGAAGGTTTTCTTCCTTTCATGATTTCATATGGGGTTTTTCCTAGGATAGGTCTAATTAGAATCCTATTTAGAATGTAAGTTGAGGTGTCCACCGCATTACACCAAAACTTTTGCGGAATTGATTGTTCATTCAACATCGTTCTACTCATTTCTTGTAGAGTACGATTTTTCCGCTCAACTACCCCATTTGATTGAGGAGTGCGTGGAGCCGAGAAATTGTGAGTAATACCATTAGCATCACAATATACTCCAAATTGCACTTCATTATCAAATTCCCGACCATGATCCGTCCTAATAGAAAATATTGTACATCCTAGTTGATTTTGGACTTTCTTACTAAAGATTTCAAATTCCTCAAAGGCTTGTGTCTTATTCTTAAGAAATCTAGTCCAAGTATACCTAGAGTAGTTATCAACTATTACTAAGGTGTAGAGATTTCCTCCGTAGCTCCGTACGGCGGATGGACTGAATAAGTCCATGTGAAGTAGTTCTAGGCATCTAGAGGTCGAGACCATATTCTTAGCTTTGTGACTAGAATGAGCTTGTTTTCCAACTTTACAAGCGTCACAAAAGTGTGTGTCGAACTTAATCTTAGGTAGGTTTCTAACTAGTTCCTTAGATGCCAATGATTGTATAAGACGCATATTGGCATGACCTAGTCTCCTATGCCACAGGGTGGTGTGATCATCTATAGTTGCTAGACAAATCTTATCTTCAGGCTTATTTCCTATCTTCATGACAAATAATCCGTTTTTCCTAACTCCTCTACCTATGGTTTTCCCATTCTTAATAATCTCACTACCCTCTTCAGAGAATATGACTCTACACTTATTATCTACCATTTGACTAATGCTAAGTAAGTTAAAACCTAAGTTATCTACGTGCTCAACATTTCTAATAATAAGAGAGTCTTGAGTAATCGTACCTTTGCCTATAATGTTGCCTTTAATTTTGCTACCGAAAGTGACATTACCTCCGTTGTATGCCTTGTATGATGAGAATAAACTTTGGTTGCCCGTCATGTGGTTAGTGCATCCACTATCCTTGACCCATTCGTCAGGCTCCAAGTCAATTCCCAAGCATATCTCATTAGAAGCGTGAGCCATTAGACATGTTTCTTCCTTGGGCTTCTTTTCTTCATCATCACCGCTATCACTCCAGGAGCCTCCTATGAGAGCTCGTTGGTTGTTGACTTTCGGTGGCTTGGGACACTCTCCTATGAGGTGATTAGGATCTCCGCATCTAAAGCATTTCCTATCACTTGTCCCTTTCTTTTCAGCATGGTTCTTTTGTGATGTCTTCTTCTCATCACGAGGTTGCCTAACGAACCTACCTCTTCTCCTAAAGAACTTTTTAAAGTCCCTAACCACTAATGCATATTCCTCATCTTTACTATCGGAACTCGAGCATTCCTCATCACTAGACTCCTTCTTGGCTTTCAATGCTAGAGATCTAACTCTCTCGCTTTTGCCTTTGACTATATCGGAGTCTTTCTTAATTATCATCTCGTGAACTTTCAAGTTTCCTATAAGTTCATCGAGTGACAACATCGCCAAGTCCTTTGACTCTTCAATGGCGGTAACCTTTGACAAGGTCGCTGATGAACTCAAATAAGTACATTTTATTACTATCATTTATCCTATTAATTTGACTTGTTTTACTATATTATGTATGAGGATTGATACTTAATTGTTTACTTTTGTAATTCTCATGTAAAAACAAGCATTTGGTGAAACTTAGCGATTATGGACTAATTATGGAGCAAAACATGCAAGAAGTTAAGAGTCTACTGAAATGTACAAGATCAAGACTAATCTGCTCCAGATGCGCCGCATCTCACTTATTACATACGGCGCATCACTATCAAGATTCCACCAGATACGATCCAAGATACAAGAGGACATGCGCCGCATCTATTTATGGAGTTACGCCGCATCTTCTGGCGGTGTACGAATATTCTTGAATATATTAATCTTGGACCCCACGCGAAGTTAAGTCAATGTGCCGCATCTACTTACTAGATGCGCCGCATCTTACCCTCAGACAGAAACTATAAATACCCCAAGACCAGACGAATTCGAGGGGCATAATATTATACGAAGTACGAAGTACAGAAACCTAGGACGAATTCAGACGAATAGGCAGCACAAGACACACCCAAACAAAGATACAAGAGCTGTAAGAAGGTGCTGCATGTGTTTAATTCATTAAGTAGTTTTGTTTTATTGTGTTAGTAAACTTTAATTCATCAAGATTGGTGGCTTGTGTAATGTGACAACGGAAAGATTGCACTCCCTTAAAACTGCTTTCTCATTAATTAAAGTTTATATGTTGATGTCTTTGGTGACTTTTATTAGTGCATTGATAACCTCTGTGTCTAGCTGAGCGTTGATCGGGTCGCCATGCCTCTGCCCTCGCCTATTTATTAGATCGCCTATGCATTCTATCGTCTGTAGAAAAGTAGGAAGAAAGATAAATAGGATAGTCATAAGTAATCATTAAGGGTTTACTCGCCGATAAGATTAGAACCAACGAGAAAGGACTTAATCTCGGTGCGTTGCATCGAACTATACACTTCATATAAAACTAGCAATAAAACAAGTGACAAACTACTTATCATAAGGACAGATCTTCTTATTGTCTCGAGTATTTATCTGTGTACGTGTGTGCTATTCGCTGATTCGTGCCTATTGGTTTAGTTTATTATTTAATTGCAACCAAATCATGCCAGTCTCTCAGGCTGAACCCCCTTGCGTTAGAATAGGTTGTATAGCTAACTTAATTTATTAAAATACTGATTAGAATAACTAGATAATACGTTCCACTCTTAGTGATCGACACTCTACTTACCATTATATTCATACTGACCGGGTACACTGCTCGTTAAGTGTGTGTGTTATTGATAAGTCGGCTAAATATAAATTTAAAACTTGAGTAGGCATTAAAACTGCTAAACCGCAACGACACATCACGCGCATCACCTTTGCTCTCCATTTAGGATGTAGAGCCCTAAGGAACTTCCTAACGTAATTCTTGCTAGAATAACCTTCATCAAGAGCTTTAAGACTAGTAATAATAGTATTAAATCTAGCAAAAGCATTATCAATAGATTCATCTTCCGAAATGGAAAATTGTTCATATTGTTGAACAAGAAGATCTATCTTGTTCTCTTTGACTTGGTTATTACCTTGGTGAGTGACTGTTGGGTATGCTTCTCGCACCAAAATGTGACAACATATTTGTGATTACATTAGTTATCTTGTTAGGCTCAAACACAAGGACTAGAACCGTCAATATTGTAAAGTCTTGTGTTTGGCCCTATATATATCCTCCTAGACTTCACTAGGAGGGTTGAAGCTTTGTGTTTGTTTTTCACCTTTCTATATTATCAATAATACAAGTTTCCTCTTTATCTCTTTACTACTTTCTCTCACTAAACCTTTGCCATGGAGATGATGATCTTTCATCATCCAAGGCCTCCCGATTCACAATAACATCACCAAAACACGATCCATCAATTGGTATCAAGAGCCTTGGTATTAGTTTTGGTTGATTGTTGTGATTTTTTCTTGTCAAAATCGTATTTATTTGAGGTTCAGATCTGTTTTTTTTAATCTGTTTGTGATGCTGTTGCAATATTTTATTGTCAAAAAGTACCATAAACAGTTTATCTACGTTGTGTGTATCTGGTCCATTTTGTTGTCTGTATACATCTTTATCTTTTTTTTTATGTGACTGATTTGATTAATTGCCGTGAAGATTAAATGGGTTGGTCTTTTTTAACCCGTGAATATTGTGGTAATATTGCTGATATAAACTGATCAGAAAAAGAGTCAAAAGGTGAACGGAAAAATTGGTCGGAATTTTTTGGCCGGAATCTCGCCGGATTTCTTGGTCAAAAAAGTCAAAACCCTTTTTTATCGAAGTTGCTTGTAAAGCAAATGCGATAAAACCCTCTTCTATCTGAGTTCGATTTCTTGTACAAGAAACTCGATGACTTTATCGCTGTTGGACTTATCGCAGTTGTGACAAGCCACTTATCGCAGTTGTGACAAGATCACTTATCGCAGTTGGGACAAGACCACTTATCGCAGTTGCTCGGGTCAACGGGTCAACAGTCATCGGTCAACGGTCAACAGTCATACTTTTAGAAATTAAAAGAAATAAGATGGAGATGATGTACAGATGAACATTAGACCACAAACCAATATACCAAAACTACCTCAGCCTCAACAAGTCCAACACCAACGAAAATCTAATTTTGACACTACAATTAACCCTCACCATTCACTCCCCAACTCACAATCCATATCCTCTATCACGACTCAAAACTGAAAATTAAATTATCATCGATCTCAGTCATATTTTTCGTGCATCAAATAATAATTATCTGACCTCAACAGTCAACTATCACGAAAGACAAATCATCATCGATCTAATTTTGAAGCTTAAACTTCTTTTAATATCCGAAACATTTAGATAAAGAAAAATAACAATTGTGTTATTCTCTTTTTTCTTGTTTCGTTATAAGACAAACTCAACACGAACAACAACATAATAAAAACCTTACCCGAGACCCATTAGGATCCTGAAGCCGTTAATGGTTTCTTGATTTGGATAGAGCTAAAATCTTAAATACAACAAGGTAAAGGTACGGTGGAGATTGTTGTTGTGGTTATGTTGTGTTGGATTATTAAGGATAACGATTGAAGATGGGTTTAAGAGATAAGATCAATGATAATAGAGATGGGTTATGATTTAAGATTAAGTTTGTGTTATGTTATGATTTGGTGGCTGAGTGGGAGAAAATTATAAATGGGGGCGGATGATTTTTGATGATTAGGGTTGGGGTTGTTATGTTGCGTAGGATCCGAGTATTTTACTCTTATGGATTGGCCCGGATTTTTATTGTTGATGGGCTGATATGAGATTGTGGAATGAAGTGATACATGCGTGGATTGGGCTGTGGTGTTAGTGTATCCGAATTAATTTAACATTTGTGGCTAAAAATCTAATTATTAAATGTATTCATTATACATTGTAATTATTTATTTTTGTTACAATAGTTGATTAAACGGAGTGGTATTTCGGTAACAAATTTTTCACGGGGATACGTTTTTGACAAGATCGGGATAAAACCATTATCATAGTTCACCTTAACCGTCAAAAGGCTAGTGTTGAGTATTGAACCGCAAGATGTGACTACGGGGATAATTCTTTATTATTTATTTGAGGTTGAAGTGGAATATCACGGGTGCGTGTACTTAGTATCTTGAAGATATCGGGGTTGGTTGGATGCATGATTCTTCGAGATCCTTGTTCGAGCTTATAACCTTCAAAATGATTAAGACTTGAGTTATCTCGTTATACCTGATGTAAGGAGTTACGTTGTTGTGCTCACAGTGTATAGCCATCACTTTAAAGGAGTTACGTTGTAGTGCTCAAGTGTCACACAAAGATGTGGATGATTCAAGATGAGTTCATATACAGTAAAGGATGGTTGGATGGGTATATGAAACGACCTATGCTTAAAGGAGTTACGTTGTAGTGCTCAGTATAGGTACTTAGTCAAACAATAGTGCAAGTTTAAGTCACAAGCTTGGGTTATTTTACTTCAGTCTCAAGTTCGTAATACTGGGTTTTCTCCATCAGTGGTCACTACAAAAAGCCGTCAGAATGATAATGGGGTCGGTAAAGAGTTAGATGAGAAGAGTATAGATGAGTAGAGATTTTATCAGCAGTTGATTCTCACGGGCTATTTATGGTACTTCACACATCTTCGACTAATTGGACATACAGGGTCTACGCTGCCTCCGTTTCCATCGTAACCATAGTGTGTATGCTTCCGATTCCGCGAAGACATCGTGGGGGAAGAGAGAGTAGATGTGCTTTGACTTTCTTTGACTTTCTTTGCATTTTTTGCGAAAACACTCTTTTTCCAGATGGATCTGCATTCAGGGGGAAGAAATGTGCACATCAGGGACGCATAACAGACTCACGTGATCGAGCTTACAATTTTATTACTACCGAAAGACGTCCGCAGAGATGATCAGTGGCTCAGTTTTGTGATTTTGGTGTACTCGTTTCAACTCTCGCAGGGTGTGATGTGCGAAGTAGCCTACTTATGTGAGAAGATCTTGCTAATTTCTTGCATGTTACCCCCGAACGAAGTTTCCGCATTGAGCATAATCGTTACTGAGTACTAGTCAGATTTCCTTGGTGTGGTTTACGATGTCATCTACAAATTCCGCTGCGTACTTACAACCTTCAAAAGTTAGAAGACGTGTTAACTACATCAAAGTTTCGAATCTGCTGAAGACGGTTGTCAGTTTGGGGGGAAGCTGATTCAGAAACTTCACCAATAAGAAGTGTACGAAGAAGCCGTTAAAGACATGCATCATGAATTGGGGGGAAGTTAATCCAATTCATGTTTATTACATCATTTGACTACAAGTGAAGAAAAGTTCTCAAGCCGAGGTACAAGATATAGACAAAGAGCGTCAACCGTAATCATCCTCAGCACATGAAGAGCTTATTAAGACCTTTCTTTATTTGTATTTTTTACTTGTAGGATATGATGTAAGTAATCCCATATGTTGCCACATTGGGGGAAGATTGTTGGGTATGCTTCTCGCACCAAAATGTGACAACATATTTGTGATTACATTAGTTATCTTGTTAGGCTCAAACACAAGGACTAGAACCGTCAATATTGTAAAGTCTTGTGTTTGGCCCTATATATATCCTCCTAGACTTCACTAGGAGGGTTGAAGCTTTGTGTTTGTTTTTCACCTTTCTATATTATCAATAATACAAGTTTCCTCTTTATCTCTTTACTACTTTCTCTCACTAAACCTTTGCCATGGAGATGATGATCTTTCATCATCCAAGGCCTCCCGATTCACAATAACATCACCAAAACACGATCCGTAAGTGACTAACAAAGTTTTCCAAATATCTTTTGCCGTATTACACATAAAAATTCTTTCAAATTCCTTTTTAGGCAAAGCATTATAAATCATCATTTTAGCCTCATTGTTTTTGGCTAATTTTCTTTTAAGTTCATCACTTTGTTTATCATAAGAAACTATTTCATCCTTTTTAGTTTCCAGATTCATTTGAATAGGTTGAAAGTCACCCTCGGTAATAACATGCCAAAGATCAATGTCTTTTGATTTCACATACGTTTCGAATCTTGTTTTCCAATAAATAAAACAATCGGTTTCGAAAAGTGGTGGTCTTTGCATAGATTGCCCTTCTAGATATTTGTCAGAATCCATTGATCGATTCAAGTTTTAAAATACAATATACTTTAAAAACTTGACTGACGTGGCTTCTGATACCAATTGTGGGAAACTAGAAGGGGGGTTGAATAGTTTACCGGTTTTAAATTCTTTTAAAAATCTTGTTTTAAAAGTTGGCTATTGGAAACTTTGATTCGAACTCTATGTGTAATCAATCAACACCAATATGAACTACACACTAAACTAACAAATACAAAATAATGAAAGTAAAGAGTAGAGTTGGAAAGATCAAACCGAGACAACGGATTTATAGTGGTTCGGCTACGAAGCTCTTCTTCGCCCTACTCCACTCCCCGAGTACCACACTCGAGAGTTTCAAGCACTATGTCAACAACCTCCCTTCAGGCGGAGAAAACCGTACACGTCGCTTATCCTATTACCGACACTAAGCTAAATGTCGAGTGCTAATCTTAGCTAGCACCAATCTACCAAGGTCCACGTGACCAATCACACAAGCCCTAATGGCTACAAGAGATCACCACGATCTCAACACGATCACAAAGATCAACTCTCACTTCACTCTACTTAATCTAACTACTCTAGATCCTTTGATCACTCACACACAAGCCCGATGGCTTTAAGAGATCTTCACTATCTCTTAAGATCACAATGATCTTCACTCACACTCTCACAAAAGAAAGATAATCTTGATGTATGCTAAGATACAATCAAGGATGTAACAAGTGTTACAAAACCTAACAACTACAACTCTTGTATCTTCTTGAATACCTTGAGTTCTTCTCTTGCTAATGAAGAGGAATGATAACACCTTGTATCAACTTGGACACTTGTGTTCTTCTCTTGATAATGAAGAGGACTGATAACACCTTGTATCAACTTGGATACTTGTGTTCTTCTCTTGCAAGTGAAGAGGAATGAAGAGGATCACTTGAAGGATGATTGGATCACTCTTGAACAAAAGAAAAACTAACCTAAATGATCTAAGAAAGAAAGTGTGATGAGAGTATTCAACTCAGAAAGTTTTGTGTGTGTAAGGATGCCTAAAAGCTGTGAAAGGGGTTGGTATTTATAGGCAAAGAAAATCTGAACGTTACAGAAAATTTTGTACGGATGGCTCCGTTAAATACCACACGGCTCCATTAAATTTAACGGAACCGTGGAGCCGTCGTAGACTAGGACGCTCCAAATTTTGTCTTTTCTGGTGAAAACTTATTTGGGGAAGGTTGGAGCTGATTTTGGGGGGAAAAATAGCTGTTGTGATTTTTAAACTTATTTTTCCATTAAAACATTTCTTAATATTTCAAAAATAATTTGTCATGTGTATTTTTGAAAAAATGTTTTGTCCCATTTAAAATGTGAATTCTCAAAACATAAATTCACTTCTTTGATCACTAGTTCAAGTTGTAACTTTGTTCTAGAGTGATTTGCGTAGAAACGGGATCTTCCGATTAAAGACTTGTTTACGTTGATTTTAACGTATCGTGATTTCACATTTTGTCATCCTCAAAACGTGAAGTAATCGAAAGATATAAATAACGTTTTTAGAACATTATTTGCATCAACAGTTTTGATTCGTTTTTATGGGTCTTAAAACGTATAGAAGATTAGGATCATATGCGGTAGGTATATATAGTTTTAAGCTATAAAGTATGTTTTTCAAAAATTGGTATACTTTATGTCGCCACTCGTGGTCGAGTGAAATAGAACGAGTCGGGAGTACAAGTCGTGGACTAAGTCGTTGGATTTGTACGCCAAGTGTACCCGATATATCAATGGGCTTCGGTCCAAACGAAGACACAAATAAACCACTTGTTAATAGTTGCGATGTTGGGCTTTGATTAAAACAAACACACACCCTTTTAGTGGGCTGTGGCCCAAAAGGTAAAACAACACACACCCTTATAACTCTCCTTGTGTGTATTTAGTTCGTTAATGGAAAAGTAAATTTATAACAACTATCTTTCTGAGTCTACAGAGTACATTTAAATTCAAATCTTACGCTCCCTACTATCTACGTTCATGTAGACATGAAAAATTTAGTGTACCACTTGTAAAAAGGTCAAATTGTGAAATATATGATTGACTCAAACTTATCTTTTATAGTTATTTTCCGACACTAAGAATGTGGTTCAGATCAGCAAGGGTAGAATACAGACCCTTTATATCAGAAATTATATTTCTAGACTAGTCTTGCATTTTAATATTCTGGTTGTATAAACCTTTACAAGTACAGTTGACTGCTATGACCTGTGTGCTCATTAACCAGCGAGGCCTAAGACAAGCAACCAAGTCATTTTTGTCGCGAACTCGAAACGATATAGGTCAATATGAACATGCAGAATTAAAACGGCAAAACCACGAATAACACTTACACATTCGAGCCACAAACTAAGACGAGTACGGATTGCAAAATATGAGCCATAGCAAACCTTAGATTTCGACTTGTTCAAAATTGCTACCTCACGACTTTTAACATAACCGATTAACATAAAACGCCTCTTCAACGATTTTGACTTAACATAAAATTATCCATTCGTTATGTTCAGTTTAGGACCGTTTCTTATCAAATCGCCATTAACAAAACCACTTAACGCAACCAATTTAATCACTTCCTAACAAGGTCGATTCATGTTTTCATCAAAACCCACTTATCAATTTATAGTCGATTATTCAACAATCAAACTTAAACAAAACCAACAACATAAAGATTCGAATGAAGAAAAAGAATTAAAATCGGATTAGTGTTCTTACTAACAATTGGAGTCGTGTACAAAGATCAAAAGAAATCAATAATCAAGCAGCCCCAAATCCGATTCAACACGCAAATCCACACACCCCTTAGACTCAGAACTTGATCCCTCCTAGTATACCGATTACAACTTTTATTTATTTATTTATTTATTTTTAATTATTTTTAATATATTTTTTTAACTTTTTGAGTGTGTGGAACCATGTGTGAATCGATTGGGTTATAAAAACCAAAACGAGTGAGGTTTGACTCCTTCTTCCTTGGGCATCAGTCGGTCTTGAAGTCATTTATGGAAACCGTCCCCCCCCTCGGCTTCATCCTCTAGCGTTGACTTCCAAAGTTGAGACAAGGACGGTCATACCCGGGTGGTTTCAGAGATGCTTGGGAGCTTTTGGAACTTAGTTATCATCGAGTTCGACCAGATCTGATCTTTCTTCAGGATGTGGGGGATGAAGATGCAGAAGAGAGAGAGAGGGGGGAAGAGTGACGTGTGGGGATAAGGAGTATCGTTTTATGTATATTTATTTTTATATATTTTTGTGTTTTTGTTTTAATTTAGTTTTTAATTAAAAGTGTATGTATAAAAATAAAGTGAGGTTAATTTAAATAAAAGGGGAGTGTTAAGTTAATAGGTTTAAGTGTACCCCGTGTTTCATTGAGCTCCGGCTTAATTCGGTGTTTTCCTGGTTGTCGTGAGCACGAGTGGTATCGTTTTCGAGTGCGTTTTTATAAAGCTTATATCAAAACAAGGTTTTGGTCTCGGATAATAAGTTCTGGTTTTTATGCCGTTACTAGATTTGTGTCGGTATGCGTGTGGTGTTGTGTGCGAGATATTTCTCGTTGTGGTAAATAAATACTCAATAATAGTTAGAAAATGAATTATTCACATACTTCTGATGAAATAGTTAATGGAATGAGTTACTGTAAGCTACAGTGTGCGGGTTTGCATCCCGAAATAGTTATGCAAGCTCATGAATGCTTAATTTAACAGTTAGATAATAATAAATTAACATTTATTATTAAAATATTAGTGGGAGAATTACCGGTTGTCACATCCTTCCCGCCTTAGAAGGAAAACCGTCCTCGGTTTTCACTTAGCATTACCCGATGGATTTGAGGAAAATTGAGGGCATTTACGCTTGATTTCGTTTTCACGTTCCAACATGAATTCGAGACCTTTTCGAGAGACTACTGAACTTTGACAGTTGAGATGTGAATTGCTCGCCTTGAAGTACAAAATTCTTGAGGTGACTATTCCCATCATAGCATGATCCTTCCTGAATTAAACATAGGTGATCAGGCTACGTTTAATTGAGGATTGATGATGCCATGTTTGGTTTAGTCAAGATAGTATTGTGTTTAAAACAATATTGGCCATTCCGTTTGTAAGATAGTAATCAAAATAGTTTATAAAGGAGCACAACCGTACATAAGACAATAGTAGAATAGTTGCAGGAAATTTTCAAAGATGGTTTATACAATAAAGAGCGTAACGGAAAGAAGTCATCATAACGCCTTGACATAAAATGACAGGGTATTCATTAGATGAAAATCCACACAATGCAACGAAAAATAAAATCTTAAGGAAGTACAAGCACTCAAGGATATACAACCCAAGAGGGTCAAGACTTAGGTCTTATTATGCAAAGCAAGGAACTCTCTCTTCTTAAACATTGTTATCACCCGTGATGTTGTTGAGGTCCTGGCGAGCTTCTCCTCCTCCTAACGCGTATGCGTTCCTACGTGTTCTTCCTTCATTCTGATTCCTCAGCTCTGGGCATTCACTCCTGAAGTGCCCTATCACTCCACACTCATAGCAGGTTATCATGACGTTCGGGTCCATCACGAGGGTGGGAGCCTTGCAATCTTTGGCTTTGTGTCCGACCTTTTGGCAGTTCCCACACTGAGTGGGGCAAGGTCCATTGTGGTGAAATCGACACTTGTTGCACTTGGGTAAAGTTCCAGAATAAATTTTCTTCTCTCCCGACCCAGCAGTATAGACCTTGGCGGCCTCTTGTCGCTTGTTCTGGTTGTTGTTGTTCTTGTTTCCAGAGTGATCATCCCATTTCCTTTTGTTATCTACCACCTTCTCGGCGGTATCCTCGATTACTTGGTCCATTAGCTTGTTGGCCACTTCCATAGTCTCATGGATATCAACAGCCTTGAAGGTGGTGACATTACCCTTGATGGATGAGGGTAATCCTCCAATGTATCTCTCCAGTAAGCGAGCTTCAGTTTGTACCATCTCAGGGCACAGTAAAGCCAACTCTTGAAAGCGTTGGTTGTATGCAGCAATGTTGGTACCCTGCACCTTGAGGTTCCAAAACTTGACCTCCAAATTTTTAATCTCATTGCGAGGGCAATACTTTTTGAGTACCATTTCCTTGAAATTTTCCCAGTGCATTGCGTAAGCGGTGTCATAGCCAGCAGACCTTAGATAGTTATTCCACCAGGTTAGAGCAACATCCTTGAAGGTGAACGATGCATACCTTAACCCTGTCTTCATCCGCACAACTACATATTCGAAACACAGTCTCCAGCCTTTCAGTCCATCTGACCAAAACAACAGCTCTCTCAGTTCTTCCAACACTTCCAGTCATGGTCTTTCGGAACTCCTGATAGGTGCAGCCGCGGTTGTTGTTGTTTGTAGGTCTTGAGGTTCCGACATTAGTAGTCGAGTTGTTTACATTTGCTGCAGCCAGTGCTGCTGCTACACGGTCATTAACCAACTGATCTAGCATGGCTTGATTCACAATAAGCGGGTTTGCTCCATCCCCAGTTGGAAGAGTGGTAGCAGCAGGTCGACCGCGTGTGGTCTTGGTTGTTCTTCTTGTAGGAGCCATTTATCTACATCGTAAAAGATGACAACGAATGAGGTTTCAAATAAAGAGAACGGTATCACACGAGGGTATAATCATCACAGGTAGAAAACGCGGGTAAAATCAACCATGAAAGAAGAGACACAATTGAATAGATAATTACACTCGTCATAGATTAATAGTCGTCACGTGGCTGCGGAGACTAGGTCTTGCTTCCCAAACGACATGTCCCTTTTAAATAATGCAGGAAGAGTGAGACCTAATAGTGATGTGTCCTAAGAGTAGATGTCTCGAGGAAACATGTTTTAAGGCGATAGGTTGAGGTCGTGACCAAATGGATTGGTGGATTTCTAGATGATGGTAAATTAGGTGTTTCAAAAGAACTGGACGAGCGTTCGAACTCGGAGTCGGGTAGTGAAATTGTGTCGGGGAAGGTAAGTTGTGACAAGTACGGTATGTATATATAAGTATGTAGAAAATACTTTTGGTATATAGTGTAAGTCAAGTATGATATAAATCATCAAATGGTAAAGCATAGCATATAGTTGTGTCAAGTAAAACAGTAATTAAGGCAACAGGCTTGGCAGGCAGGCATGTGATGGTCATAGGGTTTTGTTTTTGTAAAAGTAGTTATAGTCTAGGTTTGAAAAATACCCAGTTCTTTATAACCAAGGCTCTGATACCAATCTGTAACACCCCCAAAATCTGATTTAGCGGAAGCATACATGTTTGGGTGCTACTAAATTGATATCACAACACAAGGTATAAAGAACGGTTTTACCTCAAACCGTTTAGAAGAAAATTTCATTACCAAAAACATTAAGTTTACATCATTCAAAATACAGTGCGGAATACAGGCCCATAATAATAAAGCGGTCCCAACATATATATATATATATATATATATATATATATATATAATATATATATATATATATATATATATATATATATATATATATATATATATATATCAGAGTCGTCTATGACCATGCCATGCCATGCCAAAGCCTCCAATAGTATGCTATCGCTTTACACCTGAAAATACATGCCAAAGTGTCAACACGAGGTTGGTGAGTTCATAGGTTTAAATATTCGTAACTGTGGAACACTAGTTTATAATGTTTGGTTAATCGGTACACTTGTAATGACCATTACACCTGGTAGTATGTCCGTTACACCCGGTAATGTGACCGTTACACCCGGTCCTATTATATATGTTTGTCCAGTACACCTGGTCAATGTGTGTGTCATGTATACATATAACGCATTCGAGTAAACAATCTAGAATTTAAAACCAATCACGTTTCAAGAAAAACAATCATTGAGTTTAAATAAAAACGAGCATGTATTCTCCCCCAAAACAGTTATAAAACAAGTAAAGGTAGGGGCCATGAACTCACCTTAGCAAACAACAGTCATATAATGCAATAAATCAAATAGTGTTCAGCACCAACACGCGACCTAGATTAGTAAGGCATGTTTGGTTCACAGTTCCAGTTTTTAAGACTCGATGAAGTTTAGATAAGTTTAAATGTTTTAAAATGTTTTTGTTGTTGTTGCTTGTGTGGCAGCATTTAAGTTTAAAACAATTTTCTAAGTATTTGTAGGCATTGGCTCTTGGAAGTGTATAGTATATAGGTATACAATAATAAAAGTATCGAAGACGAATAAATCCTCGGTTCGACAATAACCGAAAGACGAGATACGGAGAGTAATTACAAGTAAATATTAGACGTCTTCGGATTATGAGAACATTGCTGTCAAATGTATATCACCAAATGTACATATATTTGTATATATATAAAACATTAGTTAATCATATAAATAAAAGTATATAATTAATTAAGTAAAGGTTTCATTGAGGTGTTTGTATTTAATACAAGCTAATAGATGGGAAATTATATTTTTAGAGGGTATGTTTGTATAAAATGTTTCGTTTATTGTTTGTTAGTCGGTCTTTGTAAAAATACTCTAAGTATGGAACTTTCACAAAAATGGGGCAAGACTCGTGTATACGTGTTGGTTCCTCGTGGTAACTATGAGTCACAAGAATATATGTTTAAGTAATAGCCGTTTTATAACTTTATAAAACTTAAGTCGGTTTTTATATATCAATTTCGAGTGTGTACAAGTTAAATAGGCGATATAAGTAAATAAGCATGTTTAAGATTTACAAGTTTAGTTTTGATTTGTTTTTTTATGGGTCTTAAAACGTATAGAAGATTAGGATCATATGTGTTAGGTATATATAGTTTTAAGCTATAAAGTATGTTTTTGAAAAATTGGTATAATTTATATCGCGACTCGTGGTCGAGTGAAATGGAACGAGTCGGGAGTACAAGTCGTGAACTAAGTCATTGGATTTGTACGCCAAGTGTACCCGATATATCAATGGGATTCGGTCCAAACGAATACACAAATAAACCACTTGTTAATAGTTGCGATGTTGGGCTTTGATTAAAACAAACACACACCCTTTTAGTGGGCTGTGGCCCAAAAGGTAAAACAACACACACCCTTATAACTCTTCTTGTGTGCATTTAGTTCGTTAAAGGAAAAGTAAATTTATAACAACTATCTTTCTGAGTCTACAGAGTACATTTAAATTCGAATCTTACGCTCCCTACTATCTACGTTCATGTAGACATGAAAAATTTAGTGTACAACTTGTAAAAAGGTCAAATTGTGAAATATAGGATTGACTGAAACTTATCTTTTATAGTTATTTTCCGACACTAAGAATGTGGTTCAGATCAGCAAGGGTAGAATACAGACCCTTTATATCAAAAATTATATTTGTAGACTAGTCTTACATTTTAATATTCTGGTTGTATAAACCTTTAAAAGTCTAGTTGACTGCTATTACCTGTGAGCTCATTAACCATCGAGGCCTAAGACAAGCAACCAAGTCATTTTTGTCGCGAACTCGAAACGATATAGGTCAATATGAACACGCAGAATTAAAACGGCAAAACTACGAATAACACTTACACATTCGAGCCACAAACTAAGACGAGTACGGATTGCAAAATATGAGCCATAGCAAACCTTAGATTTCGACTTGTTCAAAATTGCTACCACACGACTTTTAACATAACCGATTAACATAAAACGCCTCTTCAACGATTTCGACTTAACATAAAATTATCCATTCGTTATGTTCAGTTTAGGACCGTTTCTTATCAAATCGCCATTAACAAAACCACTTAACGCAACCAATTTAATCACTTCCTAACAAGGTCAATTCATGTTTTCATCAAAACCCACTTATCAATTTATAGTCGATTATTCAACAATCAAACTTAAACAAAACCAACAACATAAAGATTCGAATGAATAAAAAGAATTAAAATCGGATTAGTGTTCTTACTAACAACTGGAGTCGTGTACAAAGATCAAAAGAAATCAATAATCAAGCAGCCCCAAATCCGATTCAACACGCAAATCCACACACCCCTTAGACTCAGAACTTGATCCCTCCTAGTATACCGACTACAACTTTTTTTTTTTTTTTTTTTTTTTTTAAACTTCTTGAGTGTGTGGTACCATGTGTGAATCGATTGGGTTATAAAAACCTAAAAGAGGGAGGTTTGACTCCTTCTTCCTTGGGCATCAGTCGGCCTTGAAGTCATTTATGGAAACCGCCCCCCCTGGCTTCATCCTCTAGCGTTGACTTCCAAAGTTGAGACAAGGACGGTCAGACCCGGGTGGTTTCAGAGATGCTTGGGACCTTTTGGAACTTAGTTATCATCGAGTTGGACCAGATCTGATCTTTCTCCAGGATGTGGGGGATGAAGACGCAGAAGAGAGAGATAGGGAGGAAGAGTGACGTGTGGGGATAAGGAGTATCGTTTTATGTATATGTATTTTTATATATTTTTGTTTTTGTTTTAATTTAGTTTTTAATTAAAAGTGTAGGTATAAAAATAAAGTGAGGTTAATTTAAATAAAAGGGGAGTGTTAAGTTAATAGGTTTAAGTGTACCCCGTGTTTCGTTGAGCTCCGGCTTAATTCGGTGTTTTTCGGGTTGTCGTGAGCACGAGTGGTATCATTCTCGAGTGCGTTTTTATAAAGCTTATATCAAAACAAGGTTTTGGTCTCGGATAATAAGTTATGGTTTTTATGCCGTTACTAGATTTGTGTCGGTACGAGTGTGGTGTTGTGTGCGAGATATTTCTCGTTGTGGTACATAAATACTTAGTAATAGTCAGAAAATGAATTATTCACATACTTCTGATGAAATAGTTAATGGAATGAGTTACTATAAACTACAGTGTGCGGGTTTGCTTCTTAAAATAGTTATGCAAGCTCATGAATGCTTAATTTAACAGTTAGATAATAATAAATTAACATTTATTATTAAAATATTAGTGGAAGAATTACCGGTTGTCACACGATTCCCACCCGTATTCGTCATTGATCCCGATGACCAACCCATGTGGTCAAACACTAGGACTGTTGCACCAACACCTAGTCCCGCTATTACTCAACTCCCTCTTGATAACAATTTCGTTATCAAGGGTACCCACATGAGTATGATTTGGGAGAATCAATTTGATGGGAGAATCTGGTCTGATCCTCACCGACACGTATCCGATTTTATTGAGATTAGTAACCTATTCCAATATGGTGAAAATCAAGAGGAAGCGGTAAAGTTGAGGACTTTTCCTTTCTCATTAATCAGAGAAGCTAAGATTTGGTTGAATGAATTGGATGAAGGAACAATCACTACGTGGGATGAAATGAGAGAAGCTTTTCTAAGTAGATTATTTTCTCCCACGAAGTTTAAACGTCTCCTAAACGAAATTCATAGTTTTCACCAACTCGATCACGAAATTCTCGTTGATGCTTGGCTCCGTATTAAAGGTATGCTTCACACTTGTCATGGACATGGTCTAACCAAAGGAGCGATAATTCAAACATTCTATCATGGTTTAGACGATCCAACTCAAGGAATACTCAACGCCGGAGGAATTTTCCTCTATAGAACCCCAAACGAATCTTACAAAATCCTCGAGGACAAGGTCCGTCTCAAGCTCGATTTCTCGAAAAATTCTTCGATCTTAACCAAACCAAAAACCGTTGTTTCCGCCGGTGGAGACAACATCAATTCTGTTCATGGAATAATGATGGACAAATTTGAAGCTCTCACCAAGAAAATCGATTCCGAATTCCTGAGCATAAGGAAGGAGATGAAGGAAATGCGAGACAATCGTAGAAACGACGAAAGTAACAACGCTTCACAAATCTACATGAGTGATGACACGCTGATGTGTGATCCCATGGAAGCAAATTACGTCCAACAAGAAGGATATCATGTTCGAAAACCCACAGACTCGTATTCGTATCCAAACCATAACCAAACTCATGACTATCATCAATATTTTTCACCTCCATCACAATATTCTGGACAAAATGATACCAAAACCTCAACGGAGGAAATGATGAGAGAGTGGATGGTTAATCAGATGGAAGTAAATGAGAGGATGATGAACCAGATGGTTGAATTGGAGCGCAAAATCGATCAAGGTGTAAGGAACCACCAAGCCATAATCCAAGACTTGGAGAGGCAGTTTGAGTCTCTAGAAAAGGAAACCCACCGTACCGAATCTCTTCCTCGTACCACACATTTCAACTCAAGACATGAATTTGTCTACGAACCACCCTTGATCCGAAATGAGAATGATAAGGGTGATGTTGAATTTATCAAGGAGATCATATTAAACCGATTCCAACCATTCCAAACCCAATCATGACTAATTCACCAACCGAACCACCTTTTCTCGAGGATTGCACAATGCATATCCCTACCACTGAACGTTCAGCGAAAGAGAAGATGTTTGTACAAGATGAAATACCAAATCAAGTTGGTGATAAGAAGCTCAATGCAATTGGAGCTGTTGGAAATGGAGTCTTGAAAGGGAAAGAGATTAGAAAGGATGAAAAAGGAGTGTCAAAGGTACCCCACTTATATTGGAATGTGAAAGGAGAATTGGTTCTTCGAGCCGATCACACTTATAAATACATTTGGCACCCAACAATAAAGACTCCATACTGGAAACGAATCATCAAAGAATCCTAGAGCGGGGAAGAGTCTAGCTAATGACTCTGAAATAAATTAAGCACTTCTCGGGAGGCAAACCGAGCTTTTTATTATTTTCTTGTTTTAAATAAACATGTACACCCCTTTACAAAAATACTTTTAAACTTGGAAAATCTTAAGTGTGGGGGTGTTACGTGCTAATAATGTTTAATATATTATTTCTTGCATTTTGTTTGTTTGTTTTGTTTGATTAATTGCAGCAGGTGATGGTGATGGGATGCTTGGACGAGAAATCGATTGATCTCAGACGCTTAAGCTAGCATTGGCTTAGCATCTTATCATATGGAGTTCGATCGCAATTTCTTTGGCCCGGGAGGTTTCGTTTCTCTTGAACTTTTCTTATTTTATTTTTCCCTATTTTACATACTTTGAATTTTATTTCTCGCATTGAGGTCAATGCTCAAATTAAGTGTGTGTGTGTGTGGGGGGGGGGGGGGGGGTGGGGGGAAGTAAAATAGTGAAAAACGAAACTAATTTTTAAAATTTTCATATTTTTGGGTCAATTTTGAAATTTTGTATACTTGTTTGCCCTTATGATCTGGTTGTTTTCACACATATAGGTTAATATATTAGAATAACTAGATCATTCGACTGGTGAAATATGGTAAATTTTGAAAATTTTGAGATGTGTCCTGATTGACATTGCAATCCATTTTGGGATCGATAACATTTTTGCTAGCGCATTTATAGCCCATTACCACTAATTTGTGAAGATTTGAGCCTATTTCATATAGCATACATCTTTTATGCTTGAATCTTTTGCTATGAGTGTGACAGTGATTTTATTTATTCTAGAACTTGTGCTTGTAAATCATTACCAGACCGTAGTGAGATCACCTCGTGTGATATAATTGTATTCGCATGAGAAAGAGGCACCTTTAGGAATTCAACCAAATGGCCTTCCATTTACATCTAATGATATATTAGCTAACCACATCGGTTAGTTAACCACCCATATGGACCCATTTGTAGCGCTCATCTTTAGCGATAGATACCCTTAGTTCACCCTCCGAGCCAATCTTTTCGTTTTTGTTACATCCACTAAAAAAGCAAAAAAATATTTTACACTTTAAACCTTAGCCTTACCCCTTGTCAAAGTCTAAACGGTGGGTTGCTAGTTGCTTGGAATGTTGGAATGTTTTTGATAATTATTGGTTAGCCACACTTTGTCATTTGTGTGTGCCATTCCGACAAAGATGGAGAGGGCCCGTTTCATATTTTGTATTTTTGTGGTGTATGCTTATACGAAGTGTGGGGGAGATGTGATGTACGAAGGAGAAATGTTGAAAAAAAATGTGAAAAAAAGGAATAAATCATCGAAAAGAAAAAAAAAATATATATGTGATGACAATTACAGTCAATGTGCTATATTATTATGAATATGAAGGAAGAAGAAGTATTTTGAGATATCGATTAGCCAATGTGCTAAGACGTGATATACATATATATATGGTGACTAGCAACATGGGATTTTGACTTGACTTTATTTTTCTTTTTAAAACCAATTTCATAAATATTCCCATGCCTTATCCATACCCCATATATACCCGAAGCCTAAATGTTACAACCCGAATAAAAGTCCTTTTTAGATGTTTACACTTGGTGCTTACGCCACGTCGGTGGAGCTTTGTTTCTTGTACAAGCCTATGGTAATAAACGGATCATGACTGAGCAATATGAGTGTGATTTTCTTATATACTCCACCACCAAAAATATATGAGGGTCGAGTGAATTGTACTTTCATTCCTTTTTGTGAGGTGCTTAGCCATGTTATCAAGCGAGAGAATCCATAGGGTATTGTCAAACATCTCGTTTTTTCACCATTAAAGCTTAAAACGATGAATCGTATCTCGTACTTGTACTTGGTAGATTTGCATCATATTTTTATTAATCAAATTTTATGCACCATGTGGGATATATTTTTCTTAATTTCTAGATTTGCTTGAGGGCAAGCAAACCCGTAAGTGTGGGGGAGTTTGCGCTCATTTTCGCTTATTTATAAAAAAACAAAAAGATTGCGATATTTTCAAAAAATTTCATAAATTTTCAAAATTTTCTTTTCATTTTGTCATTTAGTTATGTATTTTAATTTTTCTTTTCTTAGATTTGCTTGAGGGAAAACAAAGTTTAAGTGTGGTGGATTTGATAACGCTCATTTTGTACATATTTTAGTCGCGTTATTCGTATGTTTGTGCATATTATTCGGTTGTGTTTATGAATATTTTACGCTTAAAAGGTACAAAAGATGTATTTAGGTTCAGGTACAACTAAATCAAAAGAAATAAAGAGAAAGACGAAGAAAAGTCGACAAAACGAGAGTATATGCACAAAGGAAGATTCCGCCCATATCGAAGACCTCGGGAAGACCTTTAAAGATAAAGACTCAACTAATAATTATTCTCGAGCATAAAGAAAGGATCAAAAGTTGATTAGAAGAAAGGAGAAATCATGATCATGCAACGAACGAAAGATATTAAGAAAAGGAAAAGGCGCAGAAATTCCAACCTGAGGTTGAAGGTTCCAGCCGTGGGTTGGAATTGATTTTGGTGGTCAGAAGGTTTCCAACCGCGGGTTGGGAGTCCCAACCGTGGGTTGCTGCAGAAATGTCTTCCAAAAGTTGCATTTAAGTGTGGAATTAAGTACCATTAACCCCATGGCCGATCATATACTCCCCATTACTCATTTTTCCTTCACTTTTATGACACTTTGTGCCCAAGTTTCTCATTTAATGACCAAGGTTCATCTACAAGCATAAATACATCCTTTTGGCTATCATTTGGGAGGACCATAGACACCATAGACAACAATTGACACCACAACATCACCACTCACCATTTATCCTCCCTTACATCATAAAGACAGGATATCCCTTCAATATTATCACTCCCAAAAGACCAAGGAACCTCTGCCAATTCAAGAAGAAGTGCTCAAGTGCTAGAGAAAGTGTTTGGATATAATTTTCCGGTTGGTTAGAAGCTTGTAGTTGATTGGAGGCCCAAGGATTGCTCTATATCCTTACCATTACTCATTGTAATCATACTTTTGGTAATTCACTTTTATATTTCAAGATGTTTGTTGGTTCTATGATTGTTGAAACATTGGATTTTGTTGAAAACAATATGAAGTAGTTCTTATTACACTTTTTTGGATGATGTTAATCATATGAGGATTGCTTGTGTTTAATAATGGTCTTGATCAATTTCATGTTTGGTTTAAGTACAAATTGTACTTAAGTTTTTGTGACATTTGCTTATCAAGTTTGATTAGTTGTTGGTGATTTCAAAGGTCGAAAGGGTTATTATCAACCAACTAGTTATAATTGTTTTGTCTATGGATGATTATCTATTGTATTGACCATTTCATTAGTAACTTGATTTTGCAAAGAAACTTGGGTATGATTGTTAACAAATTTGTGAAACTACCGCGAATCAAACTTGTTAAATAAACTAAGTCTTGAATTGATTGATTATGCTTTATGCTTGATTTCATTGTTTTATGATCTTTCGCGAGGGTTATATACTTTAAAATCATATATTGGAAAAGCACTTCTTCAATCTTCAAATCCTGGTGGTTGACATACATACACCTCTTCTTCAATCTTCCAATAGAGAAAAGCACTCTTTACATCCATTTGATACACCACAAAGTCTTTAAATGAAGCATAAGCTAAGAATAGCCTAATTGCTTCAATTCTTGCCACAGGGGCAAAGACTTCATCATAGTCAATCCCTTCTTCTTGTGTGTACCCTTGAGTAACCAATCTTGCTTTATTTCTTATCACAATTCCCCTTTCATCCTTTTTGTTCCTGAAAATCCATGTAGTACATATAGCCATTTTTCCATTTGGTAATTCCACCAAAGTCCAAACTTCTTGTAACTTGAATTGTAGAAGCTCTTCCTGCATAGCCTCTATCCAGCTTGGATCATTCAATGCTTGAATTACCTTTTTGGGTTCCACTTGTGATAGAAAGCAAGCAAACAAGCAGTTTTGAAGGTCTTGATGATTTGTTCTTTGTTTAAGAGTACTAACAAAGAACCCATGTCCCTTCAAATTCTTTGACATCTTTCTTGTTTGTGTAGCTGATTGCACATCTCCAATAACTTGATCAAGAGGATGATATTTATGAATTATTGTAGTCGGAGTAGGACTGACTTGGATTGTTGTATCCAAATTGTTCATGTCAGCCACTTCAACATCATCTTCATCAGCACTTGAGTAGTCAAATAAGCCAATATCTTCCAAAGCAGGCATTTTTGGATCAAATGAAAGTTCAATGCTTATGTTTGGATCAACAACATTAACTTTTATGCCAGCAGCATTAACAGTTGAACTACCAGCATTAACACTGTTAGTGCTGTTTCCATCACTAGCAGTATTAACATCATTAGTGCTGTTAACTTTATCTTCCTTCTCTTGATCATCACATTCACTTTCTGTTCTTGGATCTTCATTAACCTTCTTTTCATCATCACTTGAAGGTTTGACTTCATCTTCTTGAGAACTCTTTGGATCTTGGGAGAGTGGTGGATCAACAGTCCATTATCACATCTAATTACCTTAACCTTGTGATCTACTAGATTTTCTATCCTAGTTATAAAGGACTTAAGAATGCCACTAGTCTTATCCTTAGTAGCTCGAAAGAAAACCCATGTAAACCCACTGAAATCATCTGTGACAACTAGGCAATACATCTTCTTCATAATACTTTTTAGAAATGTTGGACCAAACAAATCCATATGCAACATATTGAAAGGTAGACTGATTGAGTTCTCTGTTTTAGACTTAAAGAGGCTCTGTGCTGCTTTCCCTTTTGACAAGCAACACAGGTTTGATCATATTCAAAAAGTTTGGAAGGTAAACCTCTTACAAGATTTCCCTTAACCAGTTTATTCATAGTTTTAAAATTTAAGTGACCTAGCCTTCTATGCCAAAGTTTAGATTCATCAGATGTGGCTTTTGAAAAAAGACAAGTTAAACCTCCTTTAGGAACTATGTTCTTTAAATCAAAACTGTACATATTGTTCTTTCTAGGAACTCTAAGTAAAACTTGACTTTCATCAGTTAACTTAAAGTTTGGAGATAAAACAATACATTCGGTGTCATTAAAAAGAACACTGTTCTTTTTGTCACACATTTGTGAGATACTAAAGAGATTAAACTTTAACTCTCTCACAAAATACACATTTTCAAAATCTAGATTACCAGTTTTAATGGTACCTTTTCCTGTGATTTTCCCTCCTTTGGTGTTCCCTCCAAAAGCAACATATCCTCCATCAATTTCTTCATAATTTGTAAGATAGGACATGTTCCCTGTCATGTTCCTTGAGCATCCACTATCAATCACTCCTTGATCCTGTAAATCCATTTGTGGATTGCCCTGCACATTAGGTAAGAAAATCGGTTTCTTTTGGGGACCCAAGCCATCACTGACTTGGATTTGCCTTGTGCATCAACATAATCAAACTTTTTCAGGGTGATTGATGCACTGTTGTGTTTAGAAACATGGTCTAAAACTTTAATCTTTGGTTTTCAAACCCAACATGCTGAGGCCTTAACAACATTAACATTATTTCCCTTAACAGCATTAACTACTGCTTTTAGCTTAGCAGTATTAACTACTGCTTTTGGCCTAGCAGTATTAAATACTGTGTTCTTTTGAATGGGCCTCCTAACAGTTGAATGTGCTGTTTTAGAAAAATGTGACATTGATTTAGCAGCATTCACTGTTGTTATTGAGTGAGCAGTATTGACTTGTCTACCAGTATTAACCAATACTGCTTGTTTTGAAATGTTTTGTCTAGCAGTATTAATTAATACTAAACCAGACTTCATTAGTACTGCTCTTGGAACCATGTTCTTTTTAGCATAGGGGTGAGTCTTTTTAACAAAATTTTGAAGATTCACCCTTTGAGCATTGTTCCAAACAGGTTTTACCATCCTTTGATTTTGAAACTGTTTTTGATGGTAATAGCAATCAACCTGCAAATGATCAAAACTTCCACACACATAACATGCCTTATTAAACATCTCAAAATTGCTTCCTAATTTTTGAGACATCATATTATTCCAGTTTCTTTGATTGCCTCTTGTACTGTGAGTGTTTTGCCTAGGTTGCTCAACATGTTTAACAGTTTTCCTAGCAGTTTTAGATTTGACAAACTCTTTCTTATCATTACTATGCCCAACTGTTTCCTTTTCAATTTGAGGTTGAGACACATCCTTTTCCTCATCATCTGACACCCAGTCTTCAATAATTGGGCATCATCATACTTTATACCTATCTTAGACTCTTCTTCACTCGACTTAGCTTTACTCTTCTCAACTACATGCTCATTAACAAACTCATCTAAACCAGTAAAAGACAAGTCAGGTGTTGGAGGCATAAATTTTCCTGTGATGGGAGGTGCAACTTCATTATAGCCTAAACCACCGTTCTTGCATTTGTCAACAATCTGACAATCTATGAGCTTGTTTACACTTTTAGATGCATATTCAAATCTATCTACATTAAGTTGAAAGTTATCTTTTTCTTTTTGAACTGCATCTTTCTCTTTTTGAGCTATTTCAAGCTTCTTCCTAAGCTCTCTAATAGCTATTTCTCCACAATATATTTCAAATTCTAAGCCCTTAATCTTTTCCCTATAAAGAGTCTCATTTTTCTTATAAAATTCAAGTTTTTTTCTACTAACTCTAAACCTGTTTTATAACCTAGAACCATTAACTCAGATTTCTTTAAATCTTTTAATAATTTATCATTTTGAGATTTAAGAGATTCTACAGTTTCCAAGCAAGATTTTGAACAAATAGAATCATTGGATACCTCTGAGTTAGAACTTGAAGATGAGTAAGCCATGAGTGCATAATTAAGCCCTTTCTCTGCCTGATCACTCCAATGATAACCCCCAAGACCATCACATGACATCAAAGCTGTTGAAGTAGTTGTTTCCACAGGCACACTCCTTCTTGAGCTTTCCTTGTTCCTTTTGTCTTGATTTCTTGGAGCTCTGCACTCTCTAGCAAAATGTCCCTCTTGTGGCAGTTGTAGCACTCCACTTTAGACTTATCAAAACCCATAGTCTCATTGCCATTAACAGTTAGCTTCCTTCCTGTTTTCTTTAAAAACCTTCTAGCCCTCATAGTCAACATGGCCATTTGCCATCTCAAATCCATCTCTTCCATGTCATCTGGATGAATTTGTTCCAAGTCCTCATGTGCAAGTTGAGGACTATTTGGTTGACTAGCAAAGAATGCACAAATAACAGCATCACTCAAGTTATCAATATTAGCAACATTAACTTGAGTGCTAGCAGCAGAAACTCCATGAGCAGCATTAACTTCTTCATTAGTGCTGCTAGTGTTGTTATTAGAAGGGGATACAAAAGCCATGTTTTGTGTGCTTGAACTTGAGCTAGACATCCCTTTTACTTCTGGTTCATACACCTTGAGATTGTTGTAGAGATCATCCATGCTCATTGTATCCAGATCACCTTTATTTCCCCACACAACAGCATGTGTGTTCCATTCAGGTGACAAAATTCTCAATAACTTCTGATTCACATCTTCTTGTGAAAGCTTTTCACCCAAAAGCTCCAACTGACTCACAAGCTTTTGAAGCCTTTCAAAAGTCTGATCAAGCATCTCAGAGCTTGGAGCAGAGAAATTTTCATATTGCTTCTTTAAGAGATTCTTCTTGGTATTCCTTGTAGCATCATTCCCACCAAATCTCTTTTCTACAGCTTCTAGCAGCAACTTAGCATCTTTGACGGAGTTAAAATTTAACTGATATTCATTGGGAATGCCCATCATTAAAGTACTTCTTGCTTTCACCTCTATTATTCTCTGAGCCTTATCTTCAATAGTTGAGATAGGTAACTCTGTCACAACACCTTCCACTTCTTTTGTTTTTGGCAAAGTGTTACCTTTCTCCATGACTTCCCATAGTGAATAGTCTATCATCTGGATGTATTGTTCAATCCTCATCCTCCATATCTCAAACTCACCAGGTTTGAGCATGGGAACCTTGGATGCAGCCACCATGTGTGCAGAATCTTGATCCATATCTTCTAGCAAGATCTTGTGTATACAGACAGATTCTTCTTTATCACAGCTTCTAGATCACAAGCTCTGATACCACTTGTTGATCCCAGTTGAGCACTTGATCGAATTCCTTAGCTTGTATAAGGTTTAGTTATATTAGATAAATCTAACACAACTACGGTAGAAACTGTGTTTGAGTGTATTAAAGATTATGCGGAAACTAATCTTTAATATTAAGAAGAATTTGCTAATGAAACAGTAACACGATGAACAAACAGTTTAAAAAACAAACAAGCCTCAATATTATTAATGAATAATACGAATACTCTTCACAGTATCAGGGTTACAAAACCTTGAAGCTATAAGAATTCTGTGTATTGTGTATATCTAACTCTATGCCCTAGGACCTCCTTTTATACACCAAGGAGTCCTATACGGCTTACAATACTTTCCTAAGTATATCAAATCTTTTCTATACTTATCTAATACGTATCTTGTATCAAAAGTTACCTCATATATATCTTATAAGCAGTACTAACAAAAACGTCTAACAGTACTAACTTAAGCCTAACAGTTGTAACTTTGACACCAGCAGTCTTAACTCTGAACCACATTAACTTTGAACCAGCAGTAGTAACTTTATACTAGCAGCAGTAACCACTTAGCGTATATTCAATGAAGTTCTTCAGCAGCATTAACTTGTACTAGCAGTTGTAACTTAGTAAGAGCAGTTGTAAACACTTAGCATATTTTCTTTGAAGTTCATGAGCAGTAGTAACTTTACTTGAGCAGCAGTAACACACACATGAGCAGCAGCAGTAACAAGAAGGCTTTTAATCCCAACAAAAACGAAGTCTCCTGTGCTTTGTCATGCGTGTCAGCTTGGCAAACACGTGAAACTTCCCTTTGTTAGTTTGGATTCTATTGTTAACTCTCCTTTTGATATTGTTCACTCGGATCTATGGACTTCTCCAGTTCCGAGTATTAGTGGAATTAAATACTATGTTTAGTTTTTGGATCATTATTCACATTATGTATGGGTTTATCCATTGAGAAACAAGTCTGATACTTTTAGTAAATTCTCTTAATTTTGTTCATTCATTAAAACTCAATTTAAAGTTGAAATAAAGGCCTTCCAATGTGACCCTGGTGGTGAGTTTGACAACCACACCCTTCACCGTATTTTTGACAAACATGGCATTCACATCCGCTTCTCATGCCCTCGTACATCATAACAAAATGGGAAATCGGAGCGGATGATCCGCACTGTGGAAAACTAGAAGGGGGGGGGGGTTGAATAGTTTTTACCGGTTTTTAAATTATTTTAGTTCTTTTAAAACTTCTTAAAAACTTTGCTATTGGAAACCTTTGATTCGATTCTTATGTGTAACCAATCAACACCAATATGAACACTACACTAAACTAACTAGTATAAGTAATAAAAGTAAAGAGTAGAGATGGAAAGATCAAACCGGGACAAAGGGATTTATAGTGGTTCGGCTACGAAGCTCTTCTTCGCCCTACTCCACTCCCCGAGTACCACACTCGAGAGTTTCAAACACTATGTCAACAACCTCCCTTCAGGCGGAGAAAACCGTACACGTCGCTTATCCTATTTCCGACACTAAGCTAGATGTCGAGTGCTAATCTTAGCTAGCACCAATCTACCACGATCTACTTGATCCTTTACTACTTCATACAAGACTCGATCTACCTGATCTACCTATGATCCACTTGATCAATCACACAAGCCCAATGGCTTCAAGAGATAACCAATATCTCTATAAGATCACAATGATCTTCACTCACACTCTCATAAAAATATAAATGATCTTGATGTTTGCTATGATACAATCAAGTGTGTAACAAGTGTTACAACTTTCCTAACTATAACTACAACTCTTGTATCTTCTTGGATACTGATGAGTGCCTATTTACTCATCATTTTATGCCCATATAATACATAAAAATAACTAAAAATGTCCTAATATACCAATTTATACTGCAGATATCCTTGGTTTGTGTTTTTATGTGTTTCAGGTACAAAGGATTGAAAGCAGAGAAAAACAGACATTTTTGGATTGTCTCGACAACATTTGTGCATTAGATCAAGTGAAAAGAAAAGTCAAAGTCAACCCCGGGATTTAGTATTGGATTGAGCTTGGAAAAACGAACCCGACACCAAAACCTATTTTTCACCATTTACCCTAAGCCTAATTACCCTAATTACCCTAATTACCTAAACCTAAAACTAATAAATCCCAAAAACCAAATCCTTAACCTAATCCATAAACCTGGATCCAATCCACCAAAAAAACCCAACCCGTACCTTTTAGCTAATAAAAAAACCAGTCAAATAGTCAACCCCTATCCTTCCCTCTTTCCCGCCTAACCCACCTCATACCATCATTGCCTGCAACACTGCATCTCCCCTGCTACACTCCACCCCCTCCAGATAGCCAGCCACCTACTCCTTCACATGTATCCCCATCTTCACGTGATACCATCCACGCTGGAAATCCACCCAAGATTATTTTGGCGCCAAAAAGGAGATTAAGGGCTGAGATGAAGAGTTGCTAATCCAAGGTCTGGGATTGATCCAGAAGGAGCACAAGAGTGAGAAGAAACCCTAATTTTAGCCTATATATAGTTTTCATTGTATTCCAGTTAAGTTAGTTAGTTTTTAGTTTTTCTTAGATAAATCAGTAGTCGTTTTTATGTCAATTAGGTTTCTAGTTCTTGTTAAGCTTTTAAGTCAGTTGTAAACCTTTAATTTCTTAGTCTCAGTTGTAATCAGTATTTGGAATTAATGAAATAGCATTTTCCTTTTAAATTCGAGTTTAAATTTCTTGTTCTATAGTTCAAAAAGGTTAATAACTCTTGTTTATGTTTGTATAAGCTCATATAAGCTCATTATAGCTTCTTGTGAGCTTATGATAGTTTAATTCAGTTCTAATCCAAAAATTCCAAAAAAGTCAAAGAAAGTCAACTGGAGGTCAAATAAGCTGTTGTGGACGATAAGCTAGCAAGGGAAGAGCTTATTGCTGTCACTAGCTTGTCATTAGACAAGCTAGAGCTTGTAGAGTAGCTCCTCGAGCCATTTCAGCCCTGTTTGAGCAAGGGCAATTGTGAGTAAAAAAAAATCCAATTTTTGTACTTTATTGTTCCAGTGCCTATTTAGTGCTTATTTGCCTTTTCTGTGCTTATTTGTTCTATTTGATGTTAATTGATGCTAGTTTGATAGTTAGTTCAAGCTTAATCTTGTTTTTGCCTTAAAACTTTAAAAATCCAAAAAAATTAGCTTAATATTTTAGCTTATCTGTTAGTGCTTATTAGAGGTTTTAAAAATGCTTTTTATGTCTTTCATAAAACTTAAGTTCAAAATATCTAGATAAGTCAATCTAAGCTTTAATGGACCATGCTTTAGTTTAAATTCAAACATGCCGTCTTACAATGGGTGATTTGACACAAAAGCTTGTTATGGCGTCATAAATGGTGTAACTGTAAGATTCTACAAAAATCCCCTTTTAATAATTCCATGTAATTAGTATAACTTAGTTACGTTAATAAATCCATTTTTAGGGAAAATTAATTTTTTACTCTTATTATTATCTTACCGTTACGTTATCATGATATTTACTGAATAATGACACGTACTTCGAGACACAAGTATTCACGAAACACCATTCTCACTAAGTTCAAATCTCATAAAATAATAATAAGTGCTAATAAACTACCTACACTAAATATATTTAATTCTACCTTAATGAAATTTCATATTCACTTATCAACTACACTGATTACTTCACTAATTTCCTAAACTACAACCCAAACCGGGCTCCTCATTTCTCAGCCCACCATCAACATCAACACAGCCTATCCCACAAGCCCAATGCCATTTTTCTTTCTTTTCTTTCTTTCTTTTCTAACCCGATCACAAACACCCTTACAAAAACGTATCATATCTTCAAATTATAGAACGTAACATATACATGTATTTACACCATCATGATCACCACATATCGAACTATCCATGAGCAAAATCCCAGCTCCAATTGACGAGTATTACCACAGTAACTAAGATCACTTTGTTTGCCCCAAATTCGACCTATACGTATAGAAATAAATTGCAAAACTAAACCATTTCGAACCCCGCTTTTTCCTGCGATCTCCTAATGAAATTTCTGACATAATATGATGTTTAAAAGAAGGATTGGACTGCAGAAAAAGTCTGTGGCTCGCTAGTTTCATTTTGGCACCTTATTTAATACAAACCGAATACATATATACTCCAAGAAACAAAATACAATGTACCTACCTCTAAATATCTTTCCCAAGATCTACTAATGTCAGTAAACAAGCATAGGTGTCCTCTCAATCACTGGTCATCCACAGTAGAGGCCAATGATAAGCTTTGAAAGTCAAGAGGTCAAAGAAAAGTGTGTATATCTTTCTATAAGAATACCTCATCCTATCCCACTCTACCCTACCCACATTTCACTTTCTTTCACCTCACCAAATACCCTAATACGTTCAGAACCTTTTTGTCTCTCCCTGGGAAGCAAACGAGTTAAGAAGTGAATACGTATAAAAACGTATTCGAAGCTCAGTGGACTGCCTCCCTATCCTTGTGTCTTATTCGAACTTCACAGCCTCATCACCACCTTTCTAAGGTGTGGTATGTGTTCATGATCTCCCTTTTCTATATCTTTTACACGTTAAGTTATTAGTTCATGCATGTCGTATACGTTTCGAACGTATCATTATTTTTCTTCATATACCACGTTAAAAATGAGATGAGGAGACCTCATGTCATGATCACAGCATGATAGAACCACATTAGATCACGTATCACTATATTAACTTCTCATGCATATCACTCTTCTTAAACGTTGCATTCGAACGTCTATATATTAAGTTGTACGCATAAAATATTGAACATGGGGATTATATAAATATCGAATGGACTCATAAGGATTATTACACACTCACCTCTCGATGACACAAGTCACAGAACACTTAACATCGACCCACGAATACTATGAAACCCCACGTTGAACTTATAAGTGAATGAACCAGAAATTATCTAAGTCATTTATTATGAAAACGTGCCAAACTCGCCTAGAAAACCCTCGTGTGTCTTATAAACTCGTCACACAAAAGTATGTTTTCTTCACACGACCCATTTAACCACCTAACTAGCTACATTTTTCGTTCATACCACAAGCCATGAAAACCACGACAAGACCCTTTAAAACAGCCAAAGTGTTTCGCAAAAATCATTTTGAAAACCCTTTAATATATAACGAGTTGACTGTGAGCCCAACTCGCTGATTTTAATAAGCTAGGAATAAGCTGGTGACATGGCATTTTCAGAATAAGCTTTTGATGTAAAAATGAACCCTTTTGATAATCAAAACCCTCCCCAAGACCCATGGATTAATATACGTTAATGGGCCACTAAAATGGATCGTTAAAGCCCAATAATAGCAAAAATAAGCAAATGGCCTAATAAGCAGTTGAAATAAGTTAAAAATCACTTAAATAAGCCTTAGGAAAACTCGCCATATTTTTCCCTACATTTTTGACATTTTTGGACTAAGAATGTAACGCAATCTAACTAGAAGGACCAAAAATGCCAAACCGAGAACTATGTGGACTGAAGCCGTGAAAACAGATTGTATAGGTTAGAAAAGGACATATGACTAAATGCCAAGCCGTATATGTACATATGGACAAGTTTTGGGCTATTTATGGACTTTGGACTTAACGAAGGACTAACGACGTAACGCAAACACAGTTAGGGTAAAAAGTGTAAAATCTGGAAAAGAACAAGGGCCTACTGTTTTTACTTGACATTCTTATTTCATTTTCCATTTTTCGTCTCGCCTTCACGTCATATGCATATTTACACATTTCATTATTGTATTATTTAACTTTCGTTACGAGTTATCATTGCATAGCATTTCAACGTTTTTGAAGAATAACATTACGGATTACTTGACTTAAAAATCAAGATAATCATAATAGATAACATTATTCTTGCACTGTAAGCATTCCAAGCATAACTCATTCGCACTTAACGATCAGATCGTTATTCATCATCCGTTATTCATCATTCGTTATTCATTTCACACCCACCACTAGTATTTAGTCAGATTCTCAGACACTTGTATTTACCAGGTCTTGTTTTGGAGCCGTTACTATAATCACACCCGAATTTACTTTCACCATCATCAGTATCACTTAAGGTGAGTCATAGCCTCACTTTTACTATTTTACAACTTTTAAACTCCGTGAGGGAGATACATGCTATAAACAGATCACAAGTATTTTTCTGTATGCTACCTGACTTGATATATGCCTAAGTTACCTTATTGCCACAAGACCCTTTATCATGAGCCATTAATCACTTGTATGTGAACGCGAATATAATGAATAGATCTATTAGAGGCTGACGACCTATCCCACTAATACTTTGACGGAATGCTTTTTGCTAGTCGTATTAGTCGCGATGCATTATATTTGAGAAAAATAGGAATTGGCAAATCACCTATTACACGAGGGCACATATCCATCAGTATCCCTGATGCGACTCCTCCGTTTTACGGTACTTTGTTAACGTTTGCGTGTCATGAGACTTAGGGCAATATATATGAACTGCAATATCAACTTTTCAAACTGATTGTATTCCCAATACAATCCTACTTGTGTACCGAATTGATTATTAAACTTCAAACTCTATGATTCCACTCAACATTTTTGTTGACTTTTAAGCATGTTATCTCAGGAAATTAGCGGAGCAAAGCAAGGCATGAAGTGGGCAGAAATCTACCTTCACTATTTGGTGTAAAATAAAATTGTAATTTAGTTAAAACTATGTTCCTTCAAGGAATTTTTATTACTCTGATATAAACCTTTGTAACTGAATTCGTATTATTGACCTATATAATTTAAAAACGCCTCATTTGAGCCGTTTTCTATAATTGTGACTTCGATCCTCTCGGTAATACCCCAATTAGTCTTCCGCTGTTGTCTTGAAAATAAGGGGGGGGGGTGTTACATGTACTGTTCATGTGCACCTTTTGGAATTTTAATCTAGCTTAAAGTAACTTATATAAGCTGTTTGTTAGAGGTTTTGGGCTTATTTGAATTTTTTTTAGAATTAAGTTGGATATTCTAGGTTTGAGTGTGCAGTCTGTTTGATTTCTGCTTATTGAGAGATAAGCAGTTGTGAATCTTGTTTTTGCAACTTTTATGTCCATTCTTGAGTGCCAAATTGATTTCTAAAGTTTTGGTACAAAGCCATTTGGATTTGATTAGTTGTGGCCTTAAACTCCAAGTCTGCACATGTTTTTCCATTTTAGCTAAATCAGCACTTTATTTTTGAATTTTAATTTGTTTATTATAAGTTAGAATAAGCCCAAATTTAGCACTGATAATATTGGGTAGCTTATTTAGTTATTACATATTTTTTTGAATTTTCTAAAATAGCATTTAATAGCTTTTTCATAGCTTAAAGATCTTTAGTTTTGCCCTGCACACCCCCTTAGTCTTCTATAATCAGTCATCTTTCTAGCTTTCGAATAAGCTCATTATAAGCACTTGAGTTTTGATTTTCTGTTTTTAAGATCCTAGGTAGATGAACTTTAGCTGTTTTCAGTATTAGGGCATTTGCTTATTACTACCTAGCTTAAAAATAAGCTTGAAATCACCTCAGAATGCCCATTTGAGCCTGCAAACTCAGAACTTATTGTTTTTTTAGAATTAAGAGCTTATCTGCTTAATGTGATTGCTTTTTCTCAGTTTCTCAGCTTATTCATGTTGTACTCAGTATAAATTAGCTTTTTTTTCTATTAATCTTTTAGCTTAATTGGCTTGTTAGCTTAATTTCTTAAATTTAGTTCTTATTAGCCTTTTAAAATAGTCTGTTGCTTAATCTACTTATTTCTGAGCTTATTGTAAGTTTTTAAAAATAGTTTTAGTTTTAAAAGTTGCTTATTTACTTGTGTTTTTTTTAAGTATCCAAAAAGAAAAATAAAAAAAAATTTCAAAAAGGCTGAGGCAGGATTCGAACCCTGGACCTCCAGCCTCCCAAACATACAACACACACACTCACTACCATCTGCCCTTGTGTCTTTCCTGGGTATGATTTGCACAATTTTATTCTTAACCCTTCTTTTTTCTATTTAGCTTATCTCACTGTTTGCTTAATAACTGCTTATTTAGATAAGCAGTTAACTTGGTTTTAATTTTCCTTGATTCTGCTTATATTTTAGCACTTTCCTGTAAATTTTTATAATTTTCCATTTCCATTTAGTATTTTTAATTTATTTTTCTTTTAAATTTAGTTTTTAATTCATAATAAATAAAATAAAAGTCAAAAAAATATAATTCTTTTTTCTAAAATTTTCTTTTATCATTTAGGACTTAGGAAAATTAGATTTGCATCCGTAGGGTTAATTTTTAAAGATTTTGGTTTTTAAGCTCGTTTTTGGAATTCCCGGTTAACGTTTTTAGCGTAATTTGATGATTGTTTAATTTTCTTTGTTTATTCACTTTTCATATCTCTATTAGAATTATAAAAACACAAAAATCCAAAATCCACCTTTCAAGCACTTTAATTCCCAACCTTACACGAAATCCTCGATTCACACCTCGTCAGGAAACGACCCGGGTAACACTTGCCCGGTATCTCATATCGTATTCACGGGTTTTGCAAGTTGGCCTTTTTCCTAAAAGGGTTGGCTAGTCAGTTCCCACGTATCACGCGTATCCGATATTATTTTATATATATACTTTTAAACGGATCAGATACCTTGAGTTCTTTTCTTGCTATTGAAGAGGAATGACAACACTTGTATCTAATTGGATACTTTGTGTTCTTCTCTTGCTATTGAAGAGGAATGAAGAGGATCTCTTTGGATTGGATCACTCTTGAACAAAAGAAAAACTAATCTAAATGATCAAAGAAAGAAAAGGTGAAGAGAGTATTAAACTCAGTAGGTTCTGTGTGTGAAAGGATGCCCAAAAACTGTGAATAGGGCTGATATTTATAGGCAGAAAAAATCTGGCCGTTATAGAGGGACGACTCCACTAAATCACCCACGGCTCCACTAAATTTAGTGGAACCGTGGAGCCGTGTCAGACAAAGACGCTCCATTTTTTGTCTTTTCTGGTGAAAACTTATTTAGGGAAGTTTGGAGCTGATTTTGGGGGGGAAAATAGCTGTTATGTATTTTAAACTTATTTTTCCATTAAAATATTTCTTAATTATTCAAAAATAATTTGTAAAGTATATTTTTGAAAGAAATGTTTTGTCACATAAAAATGTGATGTCTAAAACTCAAATTCACTTATTTGATCATTAGTTAAGTTGTAAATTTGTTCTAGAGTGATTTGTGTAGAAACGGGATCTTCCGATTAAAAACTTGTTTACGTTAATTTTAACGTAACGTGTTTTCACATTTTGTCATCCTCAAAACATGAAGTTATCGAAAGATAGAAATAACGTTTTTAAACATTATTTGCATCAACAATCTCCCCCTTTTTGATGATGACAAAACATAAACTCATTTTAGGTTAAAATCAATTTTAACAAGTTTTTAACGAGTTTACTCCCATTTCTCCCCCTTTTTGTCGAAGCAAAAAGGTTGCTAAGGCTCCCCCTTGATGTATACTCCCCCTCGTTTGGAGGACACCAAGAAATCAAGCAATGATTCGTGCTACAAAACAAGGTTAGATAACAAATATACAAGATCTAACATGTAGCACTTATGACAAATATCCAACCACAAAAAGAATGACTAAGTAGCCAAGCATAAAAATAAAAGATAAACAACCACATGAAAGCCCATTCATTCATAAAAATAAAGCAAATGTCATACATAGGTATGACTACATCATAGAAGCAAAACAAACAACAACAAAGCACATAAACATCAATAGTGATATGAGACTTCAAGATTTGCTTCAAATGTCAAAAGGGTCCTAAGCTTTTATTGGAGAAGCTAAACATAAACATGTTTAGTTGCGTGGGCTATTGGGTGGTGGTGGAGGTATAATGATGGGTCCTTGTGGTGGTGTGAGGAGGTGCTCAAGGTAGGAGAATTGAAGACTCAATTCATCTCTAAGGCACATGATAAGGTGTTGGTTGTGGTGACAACAAGGACAACTTAGGGTATGTGGTTGTAGGGGATAAAGAATAGGATGACCCATTAGTGGTGTTGGTGATGGTGAGAGGGAAGATGATGAAGTGTTACTCCCAAGCTCAAAGGGAGTTGATGGTGATAAGGTGAGTGTTAAGGCTAGTGGTTGAATGGGACTTGGTTGAGACAAGGGTGTGGTGATTCTTGTGGTGGAGGTGGATGATGATGTTGGCCTTGTTGAGTTGGCCTTTGATAGAGCTTGGGGTATGGAGATTGAGGAGGTTGATTTGGTTGAGGTTTGTGGTGTGTGGGCTTCTTCATCATCATCCAAAGTTAGATCAATGAGAATTATCTCATTGGAAGGTTTGGTTGAGGCTTGTGGTGTGTGGACATTTTTGATCCATTGATCAATAAGAATTGTCTCATTGGTTGGTTTAAGGTTAAATCTTGGCTTTTTAGCTTTGTGTGAAGTGGTAGCCATGGTTGAAGACATGATAATTGTATGGTGAATGTGAAGTGGTGAGGATGAGCAATGTATGATGTTAGCTTATATAGCCAAATCAAAACATGTAAGGTTGGATAGGATGGTGGATTTGGGGATTTGGGTGTATTGGAATCAGGTTGTGTTTGCAGATTTCCAGGAAAAGAGAGTCAAAAAGTGGAAGAAGACAGTTAAATTCGTCTTCCTAGGGCACGGTACCACTATAGGTACCACGGCACCACTAAATTTAGTGGAGCCGTGGCCTGCAGTTGACTTTTTTTTCCAGTTCTGCAGGTTCTAGGCTGCCTAAAATGGGTAATTCTGGGTGGACTATTTTGCAGCAAATCCCAAAGCCTCAATCTACTAAAGAATAATCACATAAATTTCCTAACACTAGTCTAAACTAGCAACTAAAATTATCATGTGATCTTCTAAGTTTAGGCAACTATTAAGCATGCATCAAACCAAACAAATTTTATCATCTAGTGCATGCAATGGAAATATAAAACAAAGAGCATGATTAACATAAACATTTATTAACTAATCAAAGTAACCAAAGTCAAGTAAGAAATGTTAAAACAATTCAAACTAGTTTATGTTAGATGGACATTGCCATAACCCCATTAATAATATCTTAGTAATACTTAAGTTAGTGACACTACTTAAGTTAATCATATCTAATCTCTTCTCTTCCCCAACTTCTTTATCTTGTTCCCGAGCCCCTTGATTGCCTTGCCAATGGACTTGAACCCCCTGATTGTTTGCTCATGCATCGACACTTGTCGGTTATACATCGTTGTTTGCCTTCTCATTACGGCAGTTAGGTTGGTTTCGCCGAATTGAAGGTCGGTGGTTCGTTGGAACGATGAAGTGTCAAGGTTACGAAAGTAGGTGTCGGGAGAGGGAGTACGAGGACGAGACGTTCCTTCTTCGTTCACCTCTTCATCTTCATCTTCATCATCCTCATCCATAGGTTGAGAAGACGAACCATGACCGACATTATTAAGATGTGGGAAATTTTCCATGACCCACGTGAAGAGACGAGTAAGCAACATACCGTATGGCATGAGCTTATCGGAACGACTATGAATGTTGGCCATCCTTTTGGCCATATAGTATGCGAGGTTGTATGGTTCCTCGATACTAAGACAATAAAGCATGTGGGCGAGACTCGCCGAAACGTGATCCCGGTTGCCCGCAAGGCTCAACACGTTCTCACGTAGAAGAAGTTCCCAACTTCTGAGGTCGGGAAGGATTTCTTTAAGGTAGATTTTGTTAGGGTCAAGATGGACAATTGAACCATCACGCTTTTGATACGTGTTGGCGACTCGAGGGATTTGGATGACTTGTTTGATGGCTTCGAGGTTGGGGATTTCGGTACGATAAGTACCTTCATTTTCAAGATTGTAGAAAAGAGACTCTAGGGAATGGTCTTCAGTGTATGCACACTGACCATACGAAGGAACACCGAGAATGTCGCCAAGCTCGGAGATGGAAAGAATGATGTTTTGGTTTTGGATCCAAAAATCAAGGAAGACATTACCCTCAAGGTCATTGAAGGTACGGACTCGACTATAAAACTCGAGGACAAAACGAGGATAAATTTGATCATTTATTTTGTATAGACAATAAAAGTCAATAGTAGGGAAACAAGCTTGGATGTTATCCAAGAGAACGAAATGAGCATCGACTACACGACCTTCGTGTATATATCGATCCTGGACTTTAGCAAGATAAGCTTTTTGCTCATCGGGGATGTTTGGATCGGATAATAGACGGGGAATGTAAGGTTTGGTATCTTGATAATCCGTACTAGGCATTGTTACCTACAAAAATATAATTTTGCATATGTTAACTTGTTGCATTTTAATGATCTCATTCTTGGTGTGTGTGTGTGCCTAAATGCAAACAATGTGGAGGTGCGGTAATCTCGACTCTAAAACAAAACTAATGAGATTACCCAAACACTCCTAACTTCACTTTTGCTCAATCAAATATGTCGAATAATACATACTAATTATGTAATTCGATCAATATTTGTGAGATCATGTATGCATGCAAAAACGTTTTAATTTGCATCAACAATGCATGAAAAAGGTTTCATGATCCTAGACACGTGAAATTTTCAAAAATGATGGAATTGGGGTGTTTGGCAAACGCCTCATCTTGGCGCCAAAAATTTTAGGATTGAAAAGCCTCAATGTAAATCATTCCTAATTCAATTTTAATCATCCTAGACATGATTCCACTACAAATAATTAATCTTAATCCGATTTAAATGGTTAAATTCGGACTAGGTTATGCAATATGAGTGGGTTTATAAAAATCCTAGGTTTAGGAAATCATGTAAGTACTACATTGTCTAATCCTAGTCCTAATTGCATAAAAATTCAACAAAAATTGAAAACCCCCAATTCGATTTTATGCATAAGAACAAACCCTATACTCAAATTGAAAAGAAATTGAAGATAGTTAATTTACAATTTGTGTTGTAGTGATTAGGATTGTTTGATTGCAATGCCTCGATCTTGATTAGCAAGAGTGTAATTGGATTTTGGTGTTGGGTTCGGTTTTGACAGCAGGTGTAAGTGGTTTTGTTTGTTTGAAATGAGTATGCAGAGGGAAAAGAGAAGAAAAACGGGTTCTCTCAGATATACGGTACCATGGTACCGCTAAACATTAGTGGTGCCGTGCCACTTTAGTGGAGCCGTGTGTCTGTGAAACCCATTTTTGTTCTGTTTCGACTCTTGACTGATTAATCTTACTTATTTAGTAAGACTTTTTGACGCGAGGAAAAAGTTTATACCTAATAAACTCTTTGACGAAAACGATTAGGCGGGATGACAAGGAATGACCTTAGTATTTCCAAGGAAATGCCTAAGTTGCCATTGGAAGAAAAGTGATGATTGACTTTTAATATTTCCCGTGAAATAAGTAGAAGTCATGAGTCAAGATTTAGAGAATGACTACAATATTTCCAATGAAATATTTAATTAGTCATGAGCGGGATGAGACTGATGACACATAGAGTTATGATGTAGGGCGAGAGAAATGACTTTAATATTTTCAGTGAAATACTAAAAAGTCATATGACGAGACGCAACGAATGACTTAATATTTCCAGTGAAATATTTTGAAGTCATGAGACGAGATTTACGGAATGACTTGACATTTCCAGTGAAATATCCAAGAGTCATGAAACGAGAATGAGAGGGATGACTTGAAAAGACATGAGGCGATACGTACGGAACGACTTCAATATTACTAGTGAAATATTCGAGTGGTCATTAGAAGGATGGGAGGAGTGACTTAATATTTCCAGTGAAATATTGAGCGAGTCACGAGATAGGACGTAAGGGATGACTTTAATATTTCCAGTGAAATATTGAAATAGTCATGAGTGGCATGAGAAGGATGACTTAAAGAGTCATAAGACGAGACGTGAGAAATGACTTCAATATTTCCAATGAAACATTTAGAAAGTCATGAGATGGGATTTGAGAGATGACTTCAATATTTCCGAAGAAATATTCAAATAGTCATAAGAGGGGTGTGGAGAACGTATTGGTTAGAATATCGACGATGTTGTCCTTTAAGGGAAGCTTTTCTAAGAAAAGATTTCTCTTTTGACATCATCGTGACGGAGGAGATGACGTACTTCGATAGGCTTCGTACATGAGCAATCCACGGGGTTCTCGGTCAAGTCTATTTGCATCTCGGCTGTTACTCTTCACAGGAGTGTTGTTGAGATGGACGTCTCATTTGATTAGAGCTTGTCTCATCCATAGTGCTTGTTGTCATGCCTTTCCGGCGCTTACGTATTCGGCTTCGGTCGTGGAGATCATAGCTGTCAAACTCGCGAGTTTACACGTAAGATCGTATGATCTTACGTGCACACCAGCCAAAATCGTGTAAACTCGTCATAGGATCGCACTTTAGGTGGGATCGTACGATCTTACGTAAAATCGTTCGTAAACTCGCGAGTTTACACGTAAGATCGTACGATCTTACATGCTCACCAGCTCTTGTTTCTGGAAAATGGGAAATGGGAAACGCCTAGAAGTGCCTAGAAACGCGGCATAAACGTTTTTGGAAAATGAGAAACGTTTCAAATCTTTTGGAAACGCCTGGAAACATTTTTGGGACATTTATCTGCATTTCTGGGCCATTTAAAAGTCCAATTGACGGCGGTGAAATAGATTTTCCAGTTAAATTCTCGCTGGAGATGGCTCCGGTCCGGTGGAGGATTGTTGCTGGAGCTCTAAGAAATTGGTTTTGTTAGTTGAAATGTGAATAACAGTGTTTTGAGTGATGAGTATGAAGTAAAAAGATAATGGTGATAAATTAGTGTGGATTTGTAGCCGTTGGATGGTGTGACACGTGGAGTATTGAATTTTGAGTCTATCTTTTTGTCTATTGTATTTAGGTGAGTTTTAGCACTGTATCTTTTTGACACGTGGAGTATTGAACTTTCATAGGCTGTTGTAATTGAATAAGGATGAAGAGTAGGTAGAGAACATCTCATGAAGAGTAAAAATATAAAAAGTTTGACTCGTTTATCATTTGCTTATAAAATATGATTAATTGGTAGGATCGTAGGATCTCGATCCGATCCTACGATCTCGATCTTGCAAAGACAAAAACGATCTTGCGCGGGATCGCGGTCTTGACAGCCTTGGTGGAGATAGCAAGAGTAGTTTGTTTCTTGGAGAACCAAGAAGTTTGACAACAACCTATGAGGGTACAAACATCACTCTCTCTTTATCAGTCCACATTATCTCCCGCATTATCAGGGTTGGTGTAGAAAACAGTTTTTACACCAATTCCCTTGAGATATCATAATCTCAAATGTATAGTGCCTTTTATGCATCAGAAGATATATCAAACACTTTAAGGTAAGAAGTTTTGGGATCCTTCTTACAAGTGGGCACAAAGCCAGACACTAGCCATGATAATGGGCCTACATGTCGTTAGGTAAATTAAATTACCTATCATGCCCCTAACCTAGTAATATCCGCGCACTCACCTTCATCGTCTCATGTGAGATTCGTTTTTGCAGATATGGGCGTTAAAATCGATTAAGATTTTTCTAAGCTAAGTATCTTATATATATATATATATATATATATATATATATATATATATATATATATATATATATATATATATATATATATATATATATATAATATATATATATATATATATTATACTTAGGTTTATGAGGATACTTTCTTCAAGTAATATTATATACGGGATAGGGAAGAAACTTGATTCACTCATCATTTCTCATCTCAAACTTGTCACGCATGATCTTTGAGCGATCATTGTACATTTCTGGACAAGTTGAGTTTGTAATGATAATCTTTGACAAATATTTGAGTTATGATGAACTGTGAATATCGTTTCTTTGTGATAGTGCCTACTATGTTAGGATCTAACAACACTACATGCTTAGCATTACTACTAACAAAGGGTATTTTAAGAAAGCGTACCTTAGCCTGAGGTGTTGCTCTTAAAACTCGACGACTAGACTACCTTTGTTGAAAGCTAAACATATGAGACACGACTTGACTTTGCGTCATCAGATTAGTGCAATCACTAATCACACTCCATTTGTTGGACCTCAAGTTTATTTACAACCGTGTTTATCTAGCAAAATAGAAGCTCAAACATTTGGTTCCCAATATCTCATGGGTCCAAAGTTGTTAGTGGCAAACATCCTACGCATTTGTTGCATTTGTTTAGGATGTGAGAATGGAGGGCAAGGACAGCTCAGTCCTTCAATAGCCATAAGTCGTTCACAAACTCAACTTAAGGAAGGGGTGACCAGCCGCCACCCATCCTTCACTATTCCGGCCAAAATAATCCATAAATCGCCTCTCTACCTCTAAACAATCTTTGATTTGTTTCAGTGGTATGCAATCGATCCTTGTATTGTTTTCTTTTGATGTGGTGGCGTGCTCTTGTTTAACCCTAATTTAATCGGTTCCTGCTGGTCGGTTTTAAGGTTTGGATTTGGCAGATCGTATTTATGGTTCAATATTAACTCATGTCGGTTTAATAATATTATTATTAATTCGATCCATCTCCCCTAAATATGATCTAGTGTTTTTGGTAAGGGGCTTCACGATTACAAATCCTTTTAGGGTTTGATTTAGTCGTTTGGACTGCATATGTCAGTTAACCCTTTTTTGGTTTTGTCGGTGCCTGTATGTTCGTCAGAAGTCAGTTTCAGTACGTGGGATGTGGAGAGAGGTGTAAGTCAAGTTTGTGGGGATCTTGTTCAAAACCTTACCCTTCATAGATCTGTATTAATTTGTATATTCGTTGGTCTGTGATTGTTTTCTGGTTATTGGGGTTTTTAACCCTTGTTGGCGTTTTAACCCATTCAGACCTGGGAGGGATTGTTGACTGATTATCGTCTGGTCAAGTGGGTTTTTATTGGAAGTTAGGGTTTGTATAACCCTATTGGCCATGTCTTCGTTACCTATTCGTGATCAGTATATCAGACATGTTTGTATTATGTTCTGTTCATGGTTAATTTGGTCTGGTATATGTGCATATTGGAAGTTAGGGTTTGGAAAACCCTATTGATTGGTTGTTCACTCGAAGTACTGTTACAGTGTTGCTACTGTGGCTGTGCGGAGTGTGATGGTGGTGGTTGTAAGTTAGGGTTGTTAGAACCCTAGTCATCGTCTACGGTAGGGTCTTTTCATTCTGTTTTTAGCCTTTGCTGTAATTCTTGCTGATGATATGACTCGTACCATAGTTAAGTGTGGCATGCTGCTTTTCTGTATCTCCCTTTTGCTGGAGGTTTGGGTTGGTTGGTCATGCTACTTTTCTGCCTTGGTCGATAAACATGATTGGTTGTGATCAGATTGTTGCTCCTGATCTCTCATGCTTGATTGTGACCACTGGTAGTGTAAGTTAGGGTTGAGTAACCCTATGTTTCGTTTATGCTTTGATCATGATACATTGGACTACATTCTTAGCTAGGGTTTTACTTCGTTAAAGCTGTAGCAAATGAGGTGTTGGATCAAGTCGTAGTATTGGTTTTGGTCCTTTTTGGATCAATGGAAGTATGTTGTAGTTATTTGGCGTGGATTAGTGCTGCTCAAGTATTACCATGGTAAAGGCTGCATCGTTGATGGTTGTGGACATCTATGACGACTTTTGAAGAATCAAGTGGTTAACTTGAGTGTTTAATTTGTAATTTTATAGTCGTCTTTTTTATGTTCATTTATTAGTTATAAGAGTGGTGTGTCACTCTTATATTGTGGTTATTTGTTAGTGTCCTACGGGACTTTCTTCATGTAAGTGCCCATGTAACGGGCTGAGATATGGGATTTCACTCATATCCGTTGTACTTAAACATTTTTTGGTTAATCTATTTACCAGGGTGCAGGATTACTCCCCTTTACCAAAAAAAAAAAGAATAGAGGGCACATTTCCCACGACAAGTAACTTTGTGATTGACGGTTATTCCAAGTTACGGGGAAGTTACTTTGATAACTTTGTCTTCTAAAGTTACCTCTCGGTAGAGGAGTTCTTGACCGAGGTTTGGGAGAGTTTGTTTTTCTAGGTGGAGGAGTCTTCGACCTAGTGTCGGGTTTCTCAAAATCAAACTCGACATCTGATAAGGTTTTGTAAATGCTTTTAACTTTCTTTTCACTAGCAATGGGTGTTTTGACACTATTAGAAATTTTGTTATTTGGTTTAGGACTTAAGTTATTTTTCAAAATTGACCCATATCTGACTTCAGCACCAGACGGTACCACAGTACCATTAAAATTAATGGTACCGTCCGTACCTTTAGTGGTGCCGTCACCTACAGACTCAGATATTTCAGGCTTTACAAATTTTACTTGTTTAGTACTACTTGTAGAAGCTTGATTTTGGTCAAATCCTAAGCCCGCACGGTCATGTTCATTAAACCTAATGTTTTCAAGCATCTCATTAAGTGCCTTAGTCCCTTCTTCAAACTTAATGATTCTCAAAGCATTTTCTTTGAGTTTCTCATTTTCTACTTGAAGACTTATGCATGACCCACATCCTAAGTCTAGTTCTTTATTTTTCTCAAGTCTTTTGACTTGATCCTTTAGTTCTAAAATTAGCAATTCAAGTTCTTGCATTTTTAATTTTAGTGTTCTGTTTCTACCTAAAATTTTAGAACTAACCTCGCATAATTTATTATATTCGTCATGCAATCTATTGTCATCTATTGACGAATTATCATCACTATAATAAGAAGAGTCGGAATGTACCTCATTAGAAGTTTGAGCCATTAGGCATGTTTCATCATTGGGCTTCTTCTCTTCTTCTTCACCACTGTCACTCCAAGAGCCTCCTATGAAAGCTCTTTGTTTGTTGGACTTTGGTGGTTTGGGACACTCTCCTATGATGTGATTAGGATCTCCGCATCTATAGCATCTCCTATCACTCGTCCCTTTCTTTTCATCTTGGTTCTTTTAAAATGACCTCCTTTCATCACGAGGTTGTCTAGGAAATCTACCTTTCCTCCTAAAGAGCTTTCTAAAGTTTCTAACGGCTAGTGCATATTCTTCATCTTCACTATCGGAACTCGAACATTCCTCATCACTAGACTCCTTCTTGGCTTTCAATGCTAGAGATCTAACTCTCTCGCTTTTGCCTTTGACTATATCGGATTCATTTTTGATTATCATCTAGTTAACTTTCAAGTTTCCTATTAGTTCATCGAGTGACAATGTCGCCAAGTTCTTTGACTCTTCAATGGCGGTGACCTTTTCTCTCCATTTAGGATGTAGAGCCCTAAGGAACTTCGTAACGTAATTCTTGCTAAAGTAACCTTCATCAAGAGCTTTAAGACTAGTGATAATAGTATTAAATCTAGCAAAAGCATTATCTATTGACTCATCTTCCGAAATGGAAAATTGTTCATATTGTTGAACAAGAAGATCTATCTTGTTCTCTTTGACTTGATTATTACCTTGGTGAGTGACTAACAAGGTTTTCCAAATATCTTTTGCCGTATTACACATGAAAATTCTTTCAAATTCCTTTTTAGGCAAAGCATTATAAATCATCATTTTAGCCTCATTATTTTTGGCTAGTTTTCTTTTAAGTTCATCACTTTGTTTATCATAAGAAACTATTTTATTCTTTTTAGTTTCCGGATTCATTTGAATTGGTTGAAAGTCACCCTCGGTAATAATATGCCAAAGATCAATGTCTTTTGATCTCACATACGTTTCGAATCTTGTTTTCCAATAAATAAAACAATCGGTTTCGAAAAGTGGTGGTCTTTGCATAGATTGCCCTTCTAAATATTTGTCGGAATCCATTGATCGATTCAAGTTTTAAAATACAATTTACTTTAAAAACTTGACTGACGTGGCTTCTGATACCAATTGTGGAAAACTAGAAGGGGGGGGGGTTGAATAGTTTTACCGGTTTTTTAATTCTTTTAGTTCTTTTAAAACTTCTTAAAAACTTTGCTATTGGAAACCTTTGATTTGATTCTTATGTGTAACCAATCAACACCAATATGAACACTACACTAAACTAACTAGTATAAGTAATAAAAGTAAAGAGTAGAGATGGAAAGATCAAACCGGGACAAAAGGATTTATAGTGGTTCGGCTACGAAGCTCTTCTTCGCCCTACTCCACTCCCCGAGTACCACACTCGAGAGTTTCAAACACTATGTCAACAACCTCCCTTCAGGTGGAGAAAACCGTACATGTCGCTTATCCTATTTCCGACACTAAGCTAGATGTCGAGTGCTAATCTTAGCTAGCACCAATCTACCACGATCCACTTGATCCTTTACTACTTCACACAAGACTCGATCTACCCGATCTACCTATGATCCACTTGATCAATCACACAAGCCCAATGGCTTCAAGAGATAACCAATATCTCTATAAGATCACAATGATCTTCACTCACACTCTCACAAAAATAAAAATGATCTTGATGTATGCTATGATACAATCAAGTGTGTAACAAGTGTTACAACTTCCCTAACTATAACTACAACTCTTGTATCTTCTTGGATACCTTGAGTTCTTCTCTTGCTATTGAAGAGGAATGACAACACTTGTATCTACTTGGATACTTTGTGTTCTTCTCTTGCTATTGAAGAGGAATGAAGAGGATCTCTAGGTTGGATTGGATCACTCTTGAACAAAAGAAAAACTAATCTAAATGATCAAAGAAAGAAAAGGTGAAGAGATTATTAAACTCAGTAGGTTCTGTGTGTGAAAGGATGCCCAAAAACTGTGAATAGGGCTGGTATTTATAGGCAGAAAAAATCTGGCCGTTATAGAGGGACGGCTCCACTAAATCACCCACAGCTCCACTAAATTTAGTGGAACCGTGGAGCCGTGTCAGACAAAGACGCTCCATTTTTTGTCTTTTCTGGTGAAAACTTATTTGGGGAAGGTTGGAGCTGATTTTGGGGGGGGGGGGGAAATAGCTGTTATGTATTTTAAACTTATTTTTCCATTAAAACATTTATTAATTATTCAAAAATAATTTGTAAAGTATATTTTTGAATGAAATGTTTTGTCACATAAAAATGTGATGTCTAAAACTCAAATTCACTTCTTTGATCATTAGTTAAGTTGTAAATTTGTTCTAGAGTGATTTGTGTAGAAACGGGATCTTCCGATTAAAAACTTGTTTACGTTAATTTTAACGTAACGTGTTTTCACATTTTGTCATCCTCAAAACATGAAGTTATCGAAAGATAGAAATAACGTTTTTAAACATTATTTGCATCAACATGCACCATTAATAACCAAATCCGCACCCTATTATTTCAAGCCCATCTTCCTCCCCATTTTTGGGTCGAAGCCCTTTACATAGCCACCCACTTGCTTAATATACTCCCTTCCATCGCTATCAATCATGACATCCCTCATACCCGCCTCTATAATACCAAACCAAACTACACGTTTTACGTGTTTTTGGCTGCCTTTGCTATCCCCACCTTGACACATCCCATAAACTCGCACCCCCGTCCACACTGTGTATCTTCCTTGGATGCCCCTCAAATCATCGGGGATATCGATGTCTTGACCTTTCCACCAATAAAATAATCATTTCCCGTCTTGTCACTTTTGAAGAAACCGTTTTCCCTTATGGCTCCGTCACACCCAACTCAGCCCCCTCATATACCTTTCTAGATGATGAAGAACCGACCATCCTCCCATCTCCCTCCACTAACACTATCGAGCTTGACTCCATTGAGCCCATAACTAATATCCAAACCCAAAGCCTAACACACGTTAATGTGGAGCACACACCTACCATCCAAACCCAAAGCCGAACACCCGTTACCTCGGCTCCAATTCAAGACGAGGCCCAACAGATACCTTCCACCACTACTCGCCTAAATCCCACCATGACTCATCCCATGGTCACTCGCTCTCAAGCCGGTATTACAAAACCTAATCCAAAATATCACTGTCACATATCCACCATCTCGCCCATTCCAAAATCATATAATGCTACCGACCCTAATTGGCAGAGTGCTATGCTTGATGAATATAATGCGCCTATTAAAAATGGAACTTGGAATCTTGTGCCTCGGCCACCTGACACTAACATTGTTCGTTCCATGTGGTTGTTCAAGCACAAGTATTTTGCAGATGGATCCCTTAGCAGATACAAGGCTCGCCTTGTTGCAAATGGTCGCAATCAACAGATTGGTGTAGACTGTGATGAGACCTTTAGTCCGATTGTCACACCGGCTACCATTCGTACTGTACTCAGTTTAACGGCGTCTCGACATTGGCATGTTCATCAGCTTGATGTCAAGAATGCCTTTCTACATGGGCATCTATTAGAGAATGTTTATATGCATCAGCCTCCTGGTTTTCGTGATCCACAACATCCAGATCATGTTTATCTTTTGTAGAAGTCTTTATATGGTCTTAAGCAGGCTCCTCGTGCCTGGTTTAAGCGGTTTGCTAGTTATGCTACTAAAGTTGGTTTTACCCACTGCCGTTGTGACTCCTCGCTCTTTATTTTTCGGCAAGGTTCTGACAATGCATACTTATTGATTTATGTTGATGATATTATTTTGACAGCCTCTTCTACAGCACTTTTGCAGCGGATTATCTCTTCACTTCATCAGGAGTTTTCCATGGCGGACCTTGGTTCTTTGAACTATTTTCTGGGTATTTCTGTTTCACATGATGATACATGTATTTTATTAAATCAGTGGCAGTATGCCTTGGAGGTTTTGGAGCGAGCTGGTATGCTCAATTGTCATCCTTGTCGCACGCCTGTTGATACAGAGCGTAAACTTGGTGCATATGGTGTCAGTGTTTCTGACCCAACTCTTTACAGGAGTCTAGCAGGTGCTCTTGAGTATCTTACATTTACTCGTCCTGACCTTTCTTATGGGGTACAACAGATTTGTTTATATATGCATGATCCTCGTGAGCCTCATCCTGCGGCTCTCAAACGGATCCTGCATTATGTTCGCGGGAAACTTGATTATGGTCTTCAGATATACTCCTCCTCGTCTGGCTCTTTGGTTGGTTATACAGATGCTGATTGGGCAGGCTGCCCTACCACACGTCGTTCCACTTCTTGGTATTGCGTTTTTCTTGGCAACAACTTATTATCTTGGTCCTATAAGCGTCAAGTTACCCTCTCCCGCTCAAGTGCGGAGGCTAAGTATCGTGGGGTCGCAAATGTAGTTGCTGAGAATGCTTGGTTACGCAATCTCTTGCGAGAGATTCACTCACCTTTGAAGTCTGCTACTTTGGTCTATTGTGATAATGTTAGTGCTGTGTATCTCTCGTCTAATCCCGTGAAACATCAACGCACGAAGCACATTGAGATTGATATTCATTTCGTTCGTGATCAAGTGGCAGCTGGTCATGTACGCGTGTTACATGTACCCTCTCGTTATCAATTCGCCGATATCTTTGCAAAAGGACTTCCATATGCTTTGTTTGATGATTTTCGATCCAGTCTGAACGTCCATCCACCTCCTGCTTCGACTGCGGGGGGCTGTTAGTAGTGATTATTATGAGGCCCGTGTGTATACCGGGCTTAACCCATTTATGTGTTGTATTGTGTATTTATATACTTCTATTGTACTCATTTGAGATTACGGGGAATGATATAATTCTACACATGAGACATGAAAGTTCCCTTTGTCTAATGTTATTTGTAATTTTTCATTCTATAGATTGTCGTCTTTGTCTTGATCCTTACGAGCCACTTGAATCCTTTCATTCCCTACTTCTTTTCTTATTCTTTTTTTCTTCTTATATTTTTTGGGTAGAGGGTCATCCACCCGGTAAAATAACATAGCAACATAGCAATAACATTAAACAAATGAAATTTCCATGTAGCATGAATGTTATGGAATAAACCAAATATTCAGGTTCTAGCCAACTTTCTAATACTAGGTCTGATGAACTAAGCATTAGAGTTTGCATACACACCCCACTAGATTTTAACCGTTTAAAAAAAGCTTAATTTGGTCAAAATATATGTTATTTGACCTAATTTTGGCTATTAAAGGTGGTCGATATTTTGAGTACAAGTCGTTTGAGTTTTATCATGGCTTCTCGTTTTCTTTTCACCTAGCAGTCTTTACAATAATTTGCTCTACTGCAAATTTTTGTGTAGCAAATTTATCCCTCCTAGGTATGTATTATTTTTCTTCAAATATTGAAGCACAAGATGCATAAAAATGATTTGCACACATATTTCTTGTAGGGAAACGGTTACACTTTATTAATAAAATCTAACTTACAATAAATAAAATTAACAGTATATAACTAACATAAAATTAAATACAAACAGAATGTAAGCAAATAAACGATAATTAAATAAAACAATAAACTAATAAAAAGACTTACTAGATCACCAACGGAGATCAGCAACGAAGCACTATAAAGCCGAGGCACGTGTTTGACACGCTTCCCTTAAAACAGATTCGCTGTCTGTTTCCCAGGGTACAACAGCCAAAACAGTAAGTTGTACTGTCGGACTTAACTAAACTGCCAGAAATTTCATCTTAAGAGATGCGTATTCCTTATGTTGGAAATCAATAATACTTATTGATTTGATGTGTGTAAACTTGTGAAATTAGGGTCTCTATTTATACACAATAGACTTCCTCTAAGTTTACCCATGCCACTGATGTGGGATTGAAAATAAACTATTTTTCCTCTTTAGTCATGGTACCGAATGACTAACTTTGAGACCCGATATCTCATTCACATCAAATCTATTTTGGACACATAAAGGCTTATTGCGAAGCTTTCTTCGAGGAGAATGCAAACTTACAAACTATTACTTATATATATGACACATACATATAAATAATTGTGTTCAAAGTTGGTCAAAAGTCACTTTTGCCAACCAATTTTCCAACAATCCCCCACATGAATGGAGATCGGTCGTGATACAAAAATTACGATGAAATTCCAATAGTTGAATCTTGCAAAGGATAGGTAGGTGTGACCCTTTGAACCTTCCCTTGTGAAATGCACTTAGCCTCCTAGCTGTCAGTAGACGCGATGTCTTTGAACTGAGTTGCTGTTTATGTAGACGACAATACACTTCACACAAGACTCTCCCTAACATTGTTAAGTCCTCATAGTCATGTTCATTATGGTCCTGAACATTTTCCTGGTTCTGCAAGAGCTCTTAGGATTTGCGCCCCCCACAATTCCCTTCGAAGCGACCCCACTTCTCTCTCACATAGGTGATTTCATCTTGAATCATTAAAAACATATGCTTGTGATTTCATCTTAAATCATTATGCTTTATGATTTCATCTTGAATCATAAAAGCCATATGTTTAACCTCTCAACAAGTCACATTTATTATAGGAATGGACTAGGAAGTTACAATGTTAAGTAACTCCCCCATATTGACGTGACTTCCCCCACATTTATATGATTAGGTTGTCCTATTGAACCAAGATCTTGGGATCTCCAATCAACTGGTTTAGGTTTTCTTTCATATAAACTCATTCCTTTAAGGGCTTTAGTCCCATTCCTTTAGACGACTTACTAACTAACTCTCTGCTTAAGCCTTTCACAAGCGGATCCGCGACGTTATCTATTGACTTTACATAGTCAATTGTGATAACTCTAGTTGAGAGTAGTTGTCGCACTAATCAATGTCTATGATGGATATGTCTCGACTTACCGTTTTACATTGTGATATGAGCTCTGTCAATTTCCAATTGACTATCACACTTATTACAGATGGTCGTTACCGGTTTACACCATCTTGGTATGTCCTCTACGAATAAACGTAGATATCCCGAAGATTTTATAAATTTATCTCAAAAAATAAATTTAAATTCCATCATAGATTTCGCTATAAAAGTTTGTTTGAAATACTTTCAAGATTTCCAAGACATGGCTTCCTACGTAGAGTCCATACATCCGCTCTAGTGGATCTAGATTATTTTATGTAAGAATCCATATTTGCATTACTCTACCATTATATAGCAGTTGGATATCTTCCAAAATGCAATATCATAAGTATCATAGTACTCGTGTAATACTATTCAAGTGGTCATCACTTGAATTACTGGTATATTTACTAAACCTGGTCATAATTTATAGATCAGGTCTCACACAAGTTATAGACACACAAGACGCCCTATATTCTTTGAGTATTCAAAATAGGCAACACCTCTACCTCTATTTTAAATAGATTTCTAAAGACGTCATTGGAGTTCTAGCTAGGCCGGAATCCCCCACATTGAACCTCTCAAGAATATTGTCCTTATAGTGTTTTTAACTTCAAAACACATCCATCTGGTTTCATATGATCTTAGTTCCAAGAACCATATCAATCAACCAATGTAGTTCTTGTCAAATCTTGACTCCAACATTTCATTAGTGGATTTGTTCATCTTGATATCACTTCGAGTGATAAGTATACCATCTATGTATAAACACACGACTACATATATACCAATGATTTATTTTTCCCACATACATCCATTAATTTTGAATCCATGTTCTGACATGACGTGGTAGAAAATTTGGATATCATTGTTTGGGAGCTTTTCCTAAGTCGTATAGTGACTTAACAAGCCTACAAACTTTGCTCTCTTGTCTAGGAGCCATGAAACCCTCAGGTTGGTTCATGTAGATTTCTTCTTCTAAATCCCTGTTTAGAAAGCCATTCTCACATACATTTTGGCAGACTTCCAAATTTCTTAAAGCAGCAATAGCAAGTACCATCATAATAGAGGTTATTCGTGTAACTGACGAATATGTATCAAAGTAAGCTAGACCTTCTCGTTGTCTAAACCCTTTAATTATCAATCTTGCTTTATACTTCTCAATGGTTCTATCGACAACCTTTTGTAGTTGTTAGGTATAAACCATTTGTAGCCTAGTGGTTTACCACCAGGAGGTAAATCCACGAGCTATAATGTATCATTTTTGTAAAATATAATCTATTTCACATTTGATGGCTTCTTTTCATTGAGCCCCTCTTGAGGAAGTTACCATTTCTTTGTAAGAAGTAGGTTCATTTTCTACCATAAAAGAAAAAAATCAGATCCAAACAATTTTTCGGTTCTTGCCTGTTTGCTTCTTCTAGGTTCAACCTATTCTTCTGGGTTGATCTTGTCTCACATCATGGAGATCATAATCAATCTCGTGTTGTCACTTATCATGAACAACATTATCATCTTAATGTCTCTCATCATGAAGGACATCATCATTTAGTTGCCTCTCATCATGGACAACTGTATCGTCTAGTCTAGATGAAAATCCATTTTTCTCAGATAAATAAGGAAACACAGTTTCAAACAATGAAAGTTTTCCTTGATTCCATTATCGTATCTTTGTATATACTCAGATTTTCTGAATCATATACAAATAAATGATAAGCACTACTGTAATGAGCATATCACAAAAATATGCAATCCACAGTTTTAGGTCCAATATTTTGAAGCTTGGGTGTCGGGACAGATAGACACCCCCCACATTTGTAAGTACTTATAGGATGGTTATCATCCCATCCATAGTTCATAGAACTATCTTCTTTTCCTTACAAGGGATCTTATCTAAAAGATAAGTAGCCGATAGAATCGCTTTCCCCCACATGCCATGGTTTAAACCAAGACTTTAATAACATGGCATAACCATATCTTTTAAGGCACGATTCTTTTCATCCAACAATTCTGTTGAGGCGTATAAGGAGCAAAAATTTGTGTCTTATTCCAATGTTTATCACATACATTTGGAAATGGAGACACATATTCACCTCCGTTATCACTTCGAACCGCATTTTTTCGATAATAAGTTGATTCTCAACTTATTTGTATAGATCAATCTTGTCTATATCCTTACTCTCAAGTAATTATAAATAGCAATATTTTGTACTACCATCAACAATTACGATGAAGTACCCGCTAATTACTACCTTAGTAGGTACCGATTCCAAATCACATAAAACCACGTGAATCAAGGGTTCAGTTAATTTCCGGTCAACCGAGTGAAAAGACAATCTTGTCAATTTGGCTTCAACAAAAGTTTTACTTTTATAATCCGTGTTCGTTCATTTAATTAAACAACGTATTGAGTTAAAATTTACATGTCCGAGTTGGCCATGCTATACATTTAAAGAATCAAATAAGCTGAATTCATACTCATTTTATTAAAACAACCATTAAAAAAAATGAATTCAGCTTAAACATTTAATGAAGGGCATAACCCATACCGACCAAAATTTTGTTCAATGTTAACTCAAGTTTATTTGATTAAATAAAAGAAAGCCAAATTTATTAAGCAACCATCCAGACACAAGATTCCTACGAATCTCTGGCACATACAACATGCTGGTTCACTTAAGCTCTTTTACACATGTGAATTTCAACATCACATTTCTTTTTCCCTTGCTATTAGCAGTTGTAGAGTTGCCCATAAATTGCATCTCTCCATTTTCGGCTGCTTTGAAAGAGTTAACCAAACTCTTATCAACATACTCATGGCATGATGCCCAATTGTTAATCCACCATGTCGGATCCCGCCTTGGCGACAATTTTCATGTCATTCAGGCCATTTAACCCATAGTTATGGCACATAAAATCTGAATGCTTTAAAGCATCTACCGTACACATAACTCGAGTATCGGTCTCCCTTTCATCAAGTTCGGGAGCAGATCCTTTAGATGTCACTCGTTACATTCCAAACATTCTGTTAATACGAGATTCCGTTATTAGTCTAAAACTAAATTTGGAATAATTAACAACTTGATATATCACAAAGTGTTTCTTAACAAAATGATTACATCGAATTTTGTTTAAAACACTACTGTTTTGTAAGATCCATTATACAAAACCGCTTTTAAAGAAGTCTTTCTATTAAAACAATTAAACAATATGGCATATTACATAATGTTTTAAACAAAAACAAATTTGTAATATGATTTTGTCGATCTTCTTTAAGAATATTTTAATAGATCTGTAACACATGGTCTAATTCTACAATGAAACTCGACAAGGTTTCAAAATAGATTTACTCTTCCAAAGAAACTCAACAATGTTTCTATAGATCTACTTTCATATGCATAAAGTTTCAAAAACTATATTTAGTTTATAATTAAACTCAACCTAGTTTAAATAAGCTAAACAAGTCAAAGAAACTTATCCACCAAAATATGATAACAGCTTATATATTATCAGATTTTGTTTCAAACAGACTCATCTTGGGTTCTAGTAATCTAATAAAATAGCAACTTGTATTTTATGAGATTTGTTTCAAAGAAACTCCACTTCGTTTCAATGAATCTGATTTCATCATGATTTGCAACCATGTTAGTAATCAGCGCACCAATTATATTCACAAGATTCACTAGGGTCACAAATTATGTTCTCATCAGTTAACTTGTGAATATTTAAACACAAAAACAGTTAAAAAAACTGTTAAAACAATATGGTATCTAATAAACTCGACATGGTTTATGTAACTTGTACCAAACATGATTCAAAGAAACACAAAATTGGTTTCAATAAATCCAGATTTAAACAATAAAATACGTAATAAACAAACTAAAAGAAATCAGTTTGAAAAGAAACTCATCATGGTTTCAATATAAACTGATTCAATAAACTGTTTTAAAAATCGTTTATAAATCTGTTAATTAAAATTCTGTTTAGTTATAAAATTGATTTTCAAAGAAACACAATCTTGGTTTCAGCAGAAAAACAGCTTGTATAAAATCTGTTAATTAAATTAATCCGATTTTAATAAAAGTGTTTTAATTATGTTACACAGAATCTGTTTTAAGATTGTAGGGAAACGGTTACACTTTATTAATAAAATCTAACTTACAATAAATAAAATTAACAGTATATAACTAACATAAAATTAAATACAAACAGAATGTAAGCAAATAAACGATAATTAAATAAAACAATAAACTAATAAAAAGACTTACTAGATCACCAACGGAGATCAGCAACGAAGCACTATAAAGCCGAGACACGTGTTTGACACGCTTCCCTTAAAACAGATTCGCTGTCTGTTTCCTAGGGTACAACAGCCAAAACAGTAAGTTGTACTGTCGGACTTAACTAAACTGCCAGAAATTTCATCTTTAGAGATGCGTATTCCTTATGTTGGAAATCAATAATACTTATTGATTTGATGTGTGTAAACTTGTGAAATTAGGGTCTTTATTTATACACAATAGACTTCCTCTAAGTTTACCCATCCCACCGATGTGGGATTGAAAATAAACTATTTTTCCTCTTTAGTCATGGTACCGAATGACTAACTTTGAGACCCGATATCTCATTCACATCAACTCTATTTTGGACACATAAAGGCTTATTGCGAAGCTCTCTTTGAGGAGAACGCAAACCTACAAACTATTACTTATATATATGACACATACATATAAATAATTGTGTCCAAAGTTGGTCAAAAGTCACTTTTGCCAACCAATTTTTCAACATTTCTTGCAGCGTAACGGTGACATCTATCCTTGCAAAGACCTTAAGTTTGTAATCGCAAATGATTTCTTCTTTAGCCACCTTCAACTCCCACCAGCTACCACAAATCAGAGGGAGCCAATAGTTAGTCAAGCCATTGATTTTCACATTCCATGTTTAAATACGCTTGGTATTTCAATTGAGTTATCTGATGTTGGTCCCGATTTCCATATGCATCCACATTATCATCCCGGAACAACTAAAGTAATCACTCTACTTAGAGGGGCCATACTAATACAATTCAACACATCTTCCCTGAAAATCGCTCCTTCACAAAAGGGTTACATCTCACATTCAAGAACTATGGTGAAACTGATGCTGCGCTTCTTACAGCTTTCCGTAGTCAAAGACCAAAAGTCATTTACGTTGACTAGAAGTCACAAGTTTGGTCGTAAATGCTCAGAAATCACCAAAGAACCTTAATAAATTTCTGGAATTGCCAGAAACCTCTTGATGTACTTTGAATAAATTGTAATGTTTGATCTTCAAACAAAATATAACACATTCTTTTTAAAGGCATTAAATATATAGATAATTAAAAACTAGCAAGATGGTAAGGATCACAATGACACTACACGACTAACGACTTTAGTACAACGAAACTACCCGCAACGCATGCGCGCAACGACCCTCAAACAACGACTCTTAAACCACAACGACCCTCAAACTACAATAACCCTCAAAATACAAAGACCTCAATGACCCTCAAAATTACAACGAATCTAAAGATATAGCACATTTTTGGGGTTATATAGATTCAGAGTGTTACTTAGATACAATGCTCTTACGAGGGACGGAATCAGAACCATATATGAGAAGGTGCACAAATTTTTTGTAAGTATAGTAACTAAATAACACTAGAAACACATTTCGATGGACTGTGTGTATTTAAGATGCATTTAAAAAAAATAGATGTTTTTTTCAAAAATTAACACTACATAAAAAAATAAAAAATCCATAGATGTCCCGGGACTCCGCGGGAACCCCCTTGGTTCCGTCCCTGCACTACTACAGATTGTGAAATAGAGCCCCCATAATAGAGCCCGGTTTTAATGAAAAAGGGACTCTAAAGGGATCCCGTGTTTTGGAAAAGGGTATAAAGCCATGTTTTTTATTACAAAACCGGGCTTTATTGTAAAAAACGTTAGAGCCATGTTTCCTTCCACAAAATCGAGCTCTATTCCTCGTATAGAGCCATGTTTTATTTTTACAAAACCAGGGTTTATGTTAAAGAGTTAAAGCCATGTTTTCTTCCACAAAACTGGGCTCTATTCCTAAAAAAAAAAAATAAATAAATAAAAAAAAAAATAAATAAATAAAAAAAACCTTTTAATCCTTATAAGCGGCTTATTTCCCCGTCACTTTCATTTTCAATTTTCACTTTCACTTCCAATTTTCATTACCTTCCCACAACACTAAACTTTCCCCCTTTCACTTTCACAAACCCTAACCCTCTAACCTTCACTGCCTCTTACTACCCCACCGTCACACAACACCACCATCACTACCGTCACACACCATTAACGTCACAGGAAACCTTCGCCACACAACCAAGCCAGCAACAGACTAAGCTAATTAGGAGGTACCAAACTGCTACAATTGATGTTGTTGTTCAATTAAGCTTTTTAATATCTATACTACATTATAACAGAGGAAGACACTTCCCTCCTATTTAATTTTTAAGATTTCTAAAATAGATTTTAAGCAAATACAAACAAAAAAAACATAATTTATAAGTATGTAAAACACAAATCAAAGTAAAAAAACACTATTTCTTACATACAATTAATACATAATTTAAAACACTCCATCACCAATATATACAACTAACTAAGCACAATGTACAAATCTATAATACTCATCTATACTTTACCTTATAAGCATTATTTACAAGTATGTAAAGCACAATTAATACACTATTAAAAACACCCCTTCACAAAAAAAAAAAACAACTACTTAACCAAAGTGTACAATATAAGGCTTCCAATTACCACAACCCCAATTACCATAAAATAAAAGCAAAAAATCAATAGGATATCAAATCCTCTCTACTTGCTCTTTCTCTATATTCAAATATCACTTGGCGATTTCGTTTCGACCCCAGTCCCCAGTTACCAAACCAAAAGTCCACTGTGAATAACAATGATTTTTACACAATTAGTCGCTGGTTTCATACTACTTCTTTCTTCTATACATGGAGTGCTAACTTTGGCATTCAGATTCATTTACAATTTTCCTAATTAAGTCAAATTCTTAAATTCAAAACTTCCACATCAGAAAAATAACATCATATCAAAAAACAAAATAAAGAAAAATAACCAACTGTAAAAATTTCAAAAGTTCGAATTTGTACACACCCTTTGACCAAATCAAACTCTTTAAACTCTTTTAAATTTTTACTCGCACTTTAACCAAAGAAAAAGAAGAAACCAAGATCTCAGCTTTGTTCATTTTAGTACAAATCTTCAAAGATTTTCTTATATGAACATAACCCATCATTGATCTATGTGAAGCATAGCTTTTATTTAAATATTCGAAACTTAAAAGAAAGATCAAAACATAAGTGTTTCAATCTTACTTTCTTTCGGTTTGAAAAAAAAAAAAAAAAAAAAAAAAAAAAAAAAACCAGACACACCAAAAACTACCCGATGATTCGAATATATATATATGTGAAGTACCTTGGTTCGTGTATATAAGGATTAAAGCTGAAGGAACAAGGTTGGATAATGGTGGTGTTGCTTCATTTGATTTGAGAAAGCGAAAATTACTTGTGTACCCATATACACACAACTTTGTCTTGCAGAGCCAAAGTTTTTTCAACTTTACAAATTTACCCAAGGATGTCGTGTATTTTCATTCCCGACATTACGTGACACCTTCTGATTGGACGAAGAGAAAAAAAAAAAAAAAAAAAAAAAAAAAAAAAAAAAAAAAAAAAAACAAGATGATGTCGCGTATGGATGTATCCAACATGGGGATATACACGACATTGACATTTACATTTCAATGAAGAATAAAAAAGTTACAAAAAGAACCCTTAACTTTTTGATATTTACAACTTTTTTATATAATAAACTTTATTCGTCAAATATTTAGCAAATATCTAGCGAATTCGTTAATGAAAAAATATCGTTGCGAAGAGCTCTAAATTGCGAACAAAACAAGCCCAATATTGATATTCTTCAATATTTTTTCTAAAATCGTACGTACGTCAGAAGCATATCAATATTGGGCTTGTTTTGTTCAGAATTTAGAGCTCTTCGCAACGATATTTTTTCATTAACGAATTCGCTAGATATTTGCTAAATATTTGACGAATAAAGTTTATTATATAAAAAGTTGTAGATATCAAAAAGTTAAGGGTTCTTTTTGTAACTTTTTTATTCTTCATTGAAATGTAAGTGTCAATGTCGTGTATGTCCCCATGTCAGTGTACATCCATACGCGACATCATCTTGTTTTTTTTTGTTTTTTTTTCCGTCCAATCAGAAGGTGCCACGTAATGTCGGGTATGGAAATACACGACATCCTTGAGTAGATTTGTAAAGTTTGAAAAACTTGGGCTCTGCAAGACAAAGTTGTGTGTATATGGGTAGTACAGTAATTTTCGCTTTGAGAAAAAAAGAAATGATAAAGTTTTTGTGGTTGCGATATGTACTAGAGAGAAAAGAAAGATGGGTGGCTGCGTGTTTAAGATGAGAGTGATTTAGGGTTGTCTAGGTTAGATACATATGGGCCGGTTAATGTTAATTAACTAACGAAGATAAAAGTTTAATATAGATCTCATATTTGTCATAGATTCACTAAATGAATCTTAGCCATTCATTTTTTTGATCAAAACAAAAAAATAAACTTTCACCATTTTCTTAAAAATTAAATATCTCGCAAACCATTAATCGTTACGCGAAAAAAATTATACCATCGCGACGAGAATTAAATTATTTTTCTATAGATATGCATTTCTATATACTTTTCGACGAATTTTTTTTTTCAAAATTTTCGCCCAGAAAAATCACACGTGATTTGTAAAAATCATATATGATTTGTAAAAATCACATGTGATTTGATTTTTACAAATCACATTAGATTTTTACAAATCACATGTGATTTTTCTGGGCGGAAATTTTGAAAAAAGAAAGTTCATCGAAAGTATAGAGAATTGCATATCTATAGATAGATAATTTAATTCTCGTCGCGATGGTTTATTTTTTGTAGCTTGGAGATTTACCGTTTGCAAGATATGTTGTTTAAAAAAAAATGTGAAAAATGGTTTTTTATTAATTTAAATGAAAAATGGATGACTAAGATTAGTTCATTGTATCTATTACGAATATGAAATCTATATTGATCTCAACTCAATTAACGAAATTTTGGTTTAATGAACTTTGGGTCGTGTACTAACATATTACTCCGTAGTTTAGTACTCATGTATAAATTGTTTAAGGGCCTAATTTTCTTATAAATTGGTTAATTTGGACTAAACTTTTGATATTAAAGTGGTATAAGGTTAAAAAAGTTAAAACAAATACCGGTTTTACTGTGCCTAAAAAAATATATTTATAATGTTTGTTTTTTGAGATTTATTTGAAAACGTAATAAGTTGATACACATTTGTTGTACAAGTCTTTTTTAATATGTGGTTAGTTTATTTGGATCATTATTTTCTTGTGTTGGTATTGTTTATATAGGCTTTTTGGATTTATTTTTTTGAAAGAACACTTTGGTCAAATAAAACTTAATCCAAACTATTTTAGGTCAAACTTATTGGAAAAATGTTATATGTTTATAATATTAATAAACAAATTTATTGTATAGTATATCGAGAGCTTATCTTACTAGAAAATGCTAAGAAATTATATATCATTGTTATTGCTTAAAGTTATGGTTATTGTTAGAAAAAAATGTGTAACCGAATAATATTTGCTCGCCGCAAAATATAGTCACATGGTACCCGCCGCCGCATCGCGCGGGTAGTGGCCCTGCTAGTATCTCATTAATGTTGTTAAGTTTCATTTAGGAGGTTTGATAACTTGTGTTTGTTTATAAGTTTTTTGTGTTAGGTAATAAAGTCTTGATTTTGGAATGAAATTGTTGAAGTTAATCGTTTTTAAGCTCTGCATGGGATTTAAAATTATATGACACTAAAACAAATCTTTATGTTTAATATTAAGACAATTTAATCATTTGTAAATGGGTGTTTTGATTATGTTTTGCTGTGATAATTGGGTGTTTTGGGCTTTTGGCCACTTAGCTTCAGTTCGTTTATTGATGGATGGGGTAGTTAACAACTTTGTTAGAAATGTTGATTATTGGCAATGATATTCCTAACAAGAAGTAGGTGATCTACAATGTATACATATCATATAACGATTTAATGAGAAGAGGTTGCATTACATGTTTAGTAGTAGTAATGAATGGTTTTATACTAACTCAGCTACATACATCATGGTAATTTTATCAACATGTATTCTTCGTACAGTTACAACTTCTATGGTAACTACAGTAAATAATACTCTTTCCGTCCCAAAATAAATGTCATGTTTGACTTTTTATAGTCTTTTTTATTCAACTTTGACATTAAATATTTTTATTTATGTTATATAATACTTGATGAAAATTATACCAATAAAAATACATTTGAAACCCAATGTAGTATTTTGTATCAAGTATTATATAACACAAATAAAAAAATTTACGATCAAAGTTGAACAATAAAGACTCTAAAAAGTCAAACCTGACATTTATTTTAGGATGGAGGTAGTAAGAAAAAGAAGTTAAGAGTTGAGATCCCTAAAGACCAACTCTTTTCCATAGAACCATAGAAACATCTCAACCATTCATTCCAATATAATCCAAAGGCTCAAATCAACTCAGATAATTACACTTGAGGGGCAAAAAAGACAAATATATAAAACCATAAAAAAAATTATCCTTCATCTTTTTCCCAAAAAAATTAGGGCAGAAACACACACACACATACACTCTCAAATCTGCTGTCAATCCGTCAAACATTCCGATTACATAAAAACATACAAAAACCAACAATCCGCCTTCAATCCTCCATATAACCGTCAATCCGCTGTCAATCTGTAGCAACCTGTAAAAATCCCCTATGATATGTAAACGTTAACTATGTATTAAATTGCTGTTATAGTTCAATTACCCATTTTTACGAGAAATTTAAAACTTTTATTTATTTACTGTACACTAATATTATGTGATTCACGAATTATGGAACAAGCTCACACGCGCGTCACGACAACTCTAAAAACTCACAATATACCCAAACGGACCCTTATATTCATTTTAGGCCCAACAGACTAAAACCTTAGCCTGTTACTATTCATGGCCCATGAACCACATTTTCATTCTTTCTTTCCTTTCTCATTCGATCACTAGACCATCAATTACCCTTGTTTATTCACTAATTCGACGTTAAGCACATACCACATTTTATACCACTCAATTCCTCACCTTCCAAATAATCAAGAACAACAAACTTTAAATTGTAACTTGAACATGCAAGCCATGAACTAACCTCAAAGTAAATGTCACTCGCAACGTATAACAAATTTCATAATAATTCACCACTATTATTAAACTCGATCTAAACTTAATTTTCCCAACTCGTTCGACTTCCCATGATCAAATACATGCACAATGATTCGTCTCACACCCTTTCTCCCCAACGTGACACGTTAATATTAATTTGGACCCATTAAAATATGTACACTACGTATACATTTTTATACTTATACATTACAACATTTGATCAAGCTTATACACTTAAGCTCACCCCTAAGCCTCTAAGATACTCGAATATATCCTATACTTCTGATAACTCATGCTCCACCGCCATATAGACCAATCACAAACGTTTGATAATAACTTAAGTTGTAATACATGTACACGTACAAGTTGCATGTATCTCTGAATTCATCTCACTTGCCAACTTAACAAGCCTAGACCTAGAGTACTCATTATATTCGTTATCCTCTATCCTAATCTCTGTACCAACTTGCCCTGTATATTCGAATTGTCTCAACTCCCATGCATACTTAAATACGTTAGCTTCTTCAACCTCTCACTCTCTCAAACTCACGTAAAACTTTCACTCACCATATCATTCACTAAGCATTTCCTCCTACTCAACTCTATTCGAAAGAGATAAGGATCATTTGCTGCCATTCAAAGCTGTTTCACAAGAGTATCGAGTTATCCCAGCTTGTGGTGATCATTGGACGTGTTCTTACTCGAGTTCTCAATCCCTTATACGTATAACACCATCTCCAAGGGTGTGTAAGTGAGCAAGTCATTCTTACTCCTTTTTCCTATACTCTCTTTAGTTAAAATCGTTTTATACTCACAATCCACCACGATCATATATTTGCATCCTTTCACGTTTCTTTCACGTTTTCCTTACTTCATACCACATATAATATGACCACCCATCTCCTGGGATGGCTAGTTTATCAAAAAGGTTCACTCTCATGCATCTTTTCATATATATACCACACATACAACTTCTAGTTTCCCGTTAAAACATTTTCATTGTTTTGTTGAACGTATATAAACCATTCGCCACCTTGAATGGTTGGCTAGGAAACATGGCTACGTATCACAATCTCTTTTAAATGTTTAACGCCTCATTTTTATACATGTCACGAACCTAGTAACCCACAAGATATAAGCTATATAACTAATTGCTTTGAGCGAGTAATAACAAACTTGGCCTCGTAAGGAACACATACGTACCCTCGGTATATATTTTAGGTTCGAACTCATTGATAATAGGATAGACTAATGAAATGCTAGTAAATCAATTAGACACAAGATCTTAAAGACCCTCTTAACGTCTCATTTCAAACGCTACATGAAAACTTATTTTTATAAAACTTATATCGAGTTAGCCTGTTAGAAACCCATTAAGCCAAAATAAGTCATTAATTGAAATAAGCAAGTTTAAATAAGCTTAATAAGGTTATAGCAACTTTCGGAATTTGAAAAATATAAGTTTTGTGGAATTTGGACCTAATTTGCAAACGTTAATCACTTAGAGGGACTAAAACTGTCATTCTGAAATATAAGGGTTGAAACTGTCAAATCTATAATCTGAGTATATAAACTGATAACATAAATTTTTTTGGGTCAAATAGGTCAATTTAGAAGTAAATGGATTTGAAATGTAAACTTTTAGTGAAAAAGGACTATTTTTGCAAAACTATGTAACCTCAAGGACTGAAACTGTCAATTACATAAAAATGGTGTCAAAACAGTATCTTCAATAAACTAAGGGTATTTATTGGATATTAAAATGTTATAAGTACTAAAATATTTCATTTTGTAAACTAAGGACTAAAAGTGTAACTTTGTAAAGTTAAAGGACCAAAAGTGTAATTTTCCCAAACTTGCATCAAAATTGTCATTTTAATAATTACAAGGATAAAAGTGAATATTTGGAAACTAATAATGATAATTTGTCACATTTTGATACTTTGAGCCATATATGTCATTTTGTCAAAGTACAGGGACTAAAAATGTAAATTTCCACTGTAAGGTTTAAAATGTGAATTCCCTCAACTACAGTTTAAGCATCACTTATCATCCACCCACACATAAAAGCAAAGATATATTGTATATACTATTATTTTGAACTTTAAGCATATCATTCCTTCTCATCACGAACCACTTTCTCATCCAATGCATTTTCACAATCACTATTCATGATAAATCAAAACCGTCAATATCTCAAATTTCCTTATTATATCCCAGGTCGTGTGTAGAAGATGTTCCTATCATTTCCCTGATATCACGTTATCTTTTCCACTACCTTCAAGGTGAGTCATAGCCCCTCATTTTATCTGTTTAAATAAGTTTATAAACTTTTGGGGGAGATACATGCTCGTTCTACTTATGAATATACTCATTTTGCTGTAAAGATTTTACTCTGTTGCTACTTGGTTTCAATTACTGATAAAACATGATTTTGCCTTTACATGCTTATGTACCATAAACCTTTATGATATTCTATGAGTTCGTATGCCTGTATTTATACATTTTCTTTACTATCTCTTCGGGAGATACATGTTATGAAACAAAACACAAGTATTTTTCTGTATGCTTTACCTAACTGATTTTGCCTAAGTAACCGATCATTGCCTTTATTTAAAGTCCCTCCTATCATGAACCATTAGCCACTGCGGTGGACGTGAATATAGTGAGCAGATCTGTTAAGGTTGACCCCTGTCTGAGATATCTAGAAGATGGCCTTTGTTGCTAGCTAGATTGGTTCAGATTCACTTTATTTGTATTCAATAGGAAATTGGCAATATCCTATAGAGGGTCATAACTCAAGCCATTAATTTGGATTGTTCTGACCGTCGATACGGTACTGTTAAGTTTTGAGTGTCATGAGGCTTAGAGCAATATATTTAATTATAAAGAGTACCGTAGTCATGATACGTTACTGTTGGGTTTCATAAACGCAACCCCTTTTCATTTAAACTTGAAGCTTGTGTTAAACTTTTATGGTCTTATTTGACTATTGAACCGTCTAGGTCAATTATGAACTTTGGCATATTGAAACAAAACTACTGTTTATCTCACTTCTTTTAAGCATGATACTATTTCAACTGTTTTCCTTATAAACTCTATGAACTCGCCAACCTTTGTGTTGACACTTTTTAGCATGTTTATCTCAGGTATAGTTTGGAGCATTCAAGGCATGGAGAGGGCATTAAACCAAGGATTTTCGGTGTCAAATATTGTTATCACCTATGTCAAACTTACTTTTGAGAAATCTCGAAATTCTCTTTTCACACTGTTTTCCTAAACAAATGATAATGATTTACGAAACGTCTCTTTGAGTCGTTTTCTGTGATTATAACTATGATCCGTCCAGTAATACCCCTATTAAGTCTTCCGCTGTTAACTCTCAATTTTTAGGAGGTGTTACACAATCCGCCATCGATTTGTTAATCTGGCGCTGATACACTATTGCTCCGCCTGTTTCCGAATCTCACATGGCGGTTTCGGTGAAGATGACGATGTGACGTGATGTCGAACTCGTTGGATTCGAAGGTGAGATCAGCAACGATGTTGATGGTGGTTTTGTCGCCGGAAAGTGATCGGAAAGTTTTTCTGGTGAAGTAGCGTGGAGATGACGCCATTGAGAAATGAAATGAAATGCAAGTTGTTTGGGTTTGGTTTTTATTGCAGGGATTCATAAAAAGATTTTTACTTTTTACTTTTTATTGTTTATAAAAAGTTGATTATATGGTTAGAGAATCCCCATCAAGAAACAGACTAACAAAAACATGTCTGCTAGGGTCGTTGCTCCAATATTGAGGTCATTTCTAGTTTTCTACCTGAGTGTAATGGTGATGGTCTTGCCAAGCACAAAGAAAATTAGCGAGAGCTCAATGAAGAAGATGGTGTTGATAAGCATTCGGTCAATGATCCAGCCAAAAATAGTAAACCACCTGTGTTTGATTGCACATATTCGTCTAAGTTTTGATGTACAGCGTATCTGTCTAGAATGATACGGTGTATCTTCCTTCAGTTCAATAGACTTTCCCAACTTGAACCATTTTGCTCCAATTTACGTCCAAAATAGCTAACTTTCACCAAACACTTGTTTATAACTGAGAATTATAAAAGTAAGCGATTAAGTATCGATTCTCATATAAAATAACATAAAACAAACGAATAACATAGGATAAATGATGCCAATAAAATGTACTTATTTGATATCATCAAATATCCCCCCACTTGAAAGTTACTTGTCCTCAAGTAAACCTTAAATTTAAACTTATGAAAATGTATCCTAAATACAGCTTAGGATTTATTTTTATAATTTTAATCATTCATCCGTTTTAATCATAATTGCACAACCAAACACCTCACGAAGTAGGAAAATGAAATCACTCAAATCACTCAACTAATCTATGTGGTAACATTTAAGCAATTCGCTCAATTGCTCGGTCGTGACGAATATTCTATCATAAGCTTGGCAAGGATACACATCTCCACCACTAAAGCAAAGGATTGACAAGTCTAAAGCGGTGAATTGGGTTATGATAAGGCTTAAGGGTTAAACCTAGCTTCGTTCAAACATCTCCTGCACAAACTTAGTAGCTCGCTGGCGCGAGTCCTCGATTCCTCAAACAACGGATGGTCACTAGTGTGTTTCTCAGTTCGCTGGCGCGTTATTTTCATAACGGATGGTCACCAAGTCACACTCTAGATCGCTGGCGCGTCATTCGATTAGTCTAAAACTCGGATGGTCACTACCTTATTCATGCATTTGACATTCTCACTTAGCCATTACCATATCCGGATGCTCGAAAGCTAACAACGAATACAATAACTTGGTAAAAGGGTAGGGATTAAACATTGAGAAATACATAAATTGGTGTTAAATAAAATAAACAAAACAAATAGATTAAGTCCTAACAAGTGTGGTTAATCACTTCCCAACCATCCCATGAATAAGACACAAATCATAGACTAACTCACGCTTTAACACGGAAACTCACGCTTTAGTAGGTAGACATGTATTAAACTCAATAATATCTCATTCAGAGAATAAACCTTAGTTTGCGTTCCCATAACGGCCAACTCCCTTTCAATCCATAAATATAATACAACAAGCAGTAGCGATATCTCTACTAGTACATAACTTTACATTGTTGGTTTATAATACGTACCAACTTCTTCTTTCTTTTTCTTTTCTCATTTTTCGATTTTTTTTAACATCAAATAAACTAGATGGTGTAAAATTTCACCACATCACTATCACAATAAATTTGGATAATTTATCTCCATACTTTTCATAACTTCAGACATAAAGGTAATAGTGAAAGTAGTAAACACACGAAAATGAAAAATACAATATCTACTTTCACTCCATTGCATTGTGCAATTCCTGACCTAACCAAAGATAATAATTTACGCACACGAACACAGGAAACGCGGGGAATACACACTTTTACCAAAAGCGGCTAACCACGGACTTAAATCTACAGGGTAGACTAAGGTGTAAGGGTGTAACGAAACATTTTAACATTGGTGTAAGAAACGAAAGGAATGGCTCTAAGGGTTTTTCTAGGGGTATCTTACTCTAAAAATGAGAGTAACAAAGGATTTAACATGGGGTTAACTAACCAATGTAGTTAGTTAATAACACAATGCATATATAGGCTATTTGGGTGTAATCCTAGAAATTTACCTAGTTAGACAAGTCACTCCAATTATATCAATAATACTCATTATGGTGGTCTCGAATAGTATACAAGCCAAGATCTAGAGTTTACTACAAGTCACCGACACACTCATATATTTGTGGAATTTGGGTAAAATATTGGGAAACGGAATAAGCTTAATTCTCACAATATGGAAATAAGGGTTATGTGTCCGGTCATGCAACTTAGATTTAACAAAAACATGCTAGAAAATTTTTAAATTTAAGCATATTAAGCACATATTAAGCAAATTTTTGAAAAATAAGGACAAGTGTCGTTCTAATTCTCCATCCCTCCACTTAAGATAAACAACATCCTCGTTGTTTAAAATTGAAATTAAAAACAGGAAATAGAAAGAATTAGAACGGAAAACTCCCCTGAGATTTGCTCGGTATGATCCTCCATTATGCGTTTGTGAGCAACTTTTTATTTTCTGTGTGTAAATGACGTTCAAGCCTCCATGAATGGCGTACGACACACATAAAATTTTAGAACGTATGTAACCACCACTTCATTGTAAACAACCTGTGCTAATTTGAAAATCACAACTGGTGCAACTCTTGTTAATCGTTGGTTAGTAAAAATAAACATAAAAATAAAAAATAAAAATCTGGAAATTTCATAAGGTCAGTCGATACGCCGCACCCATGGTAAGGGATGCGACGTATCGAGCATGGAATAAATACGAATCAGAATAACAAAAAGATAAGATACGTCGTATCTGTTTTACTAAATACGCCGTATCTAGTTACCAAACAGACTGAAAAAGTCTGTGTATCAGATTGCAACATTCCTCGGCTTATAACACGTATATTGTAGGATATTCATGAACTAATAAACACAAGATTGGGTGCTATATGGATCGAACTAGGAAGAAACTAGAGAGAGAAAGTGGAGTGGAACCTTTAGAGAGATAAACCAAAAAGAAAAATAAATTGAATGCTTGCAAAGGTCCAACCCTCTCCACATGTGGAGAGGGGTATTTATACTTACATGCTTAGCCTACTTACTTTGTCCCTAGTGGACTGTGGAGCGAGCTGACAGTGGGTAAAGACCCGACTCACTCCACAACATTAATTAACTACTTTACTACTAATATTACAAGTATTACTACGAGCTATTTAATACACGAGAGTGCTCGGGGTGACCGAGTCTTCAACTGAATATTTATATTCCTAACAATCTCCCCCTAAGGGAGGTCACCCCGATAACAATGTTCTTAAATCAAGCACTCTATTCATGAATATTAACTTTGTAGCTCGTAGACATTGATTCTTCAGTCTTTAGTAATCATTGTGCCTTCAGCAGTGGACTTATGACGACTTATCCTTGTCTTGGATGATTTTGATCATTCTTCGAAAATATCATCCAACATGTATCTTCAAGTCATCTTTTATCAGTATGTCTCCATGTGATGAAGTATTCTTTGAGCCGACATGATCACACTCTTTGGAGTCATGATCTTTAGCATCAGAGTTTGCAGAAGCCGTGTTGAAGGTCTTTTAGGTTGATCATGACTTTGTTGGGTTACAATGATAATGTAGTGTGAACATTTGGTAGATGTTTGGCATCTTTTCTGAAACTAGCTACAACAGCAACCAGCTACAGCATTCTACAGCTACAATCGCCAGATGTTCCTGCATACGTCAGTTAGCAACAAATCGTCCGGTACTTACAGGTTTGAACTTCGAAATCGTCTACAGCATAGTGTGAAGACTTTTTCTAATTCTTACCAAGACCGTTCCTAATCGAAAACCCACAGAGGGCTTTTTAAGATCGTACCTTAGTACATCAACGATTAGGTGAGTCGCTGGAGTTCACCCCACGAATGTAGATCGTTTGAAACCGTCGTGACCACTAGGCGTAATCCACAAGGAATTACCAAAGTGACCTGCTTTCAGGGCTGTTTGATGTTGACCCTGGCAGGAATTTCCATTCAATCATTGAGATTTACATTCGTAAATTCTCTCATAAATGTTCTGGCAGATTGTTAAAATCTGCGTAGGACTCATAAGTTTACAACTGGTGTCCTTAATGTTGAACAACCAGTGTAGAAATAATTAGTGTCCCTATGAGATCTTTTTATGCATCTCGTGGCTCTAGACTCTATTGTGCGTTTTGATTTGGTGAGCGGAGGCTGGAGAGGACTGCCACCTTTTCAATATCATCTAACTCGGAATGAGAGAGACGATAGAAATGTATTAAACTCCGTGACAATTGAAACAAGAGTCCTTTGAGGGACCTTGAGTGGCTAGGGAGGGTTGTGCAGCGTATCACTGGGTCCATGATACTTTGTCTTCAATGCCAGCAATCAACTAAGTGATTCTGACAGCATATGTATTGACCCGGTTTCTGCCTAAGTTGTAAGGAGGGCTTCTTTCTTTTCACCCTTTATCTTTACAATTCTTTTTCATTCTTCAACCCCTTCAGTGCTTACCGAGATTTCATAACTAGCACCTTGTTGGGTTTGTTCCAGTACTAGCTCCATCTCAGTCGGCACTCTTCCCTTATCAACTCTTCTCCTTTTTAATCATACCTAAGGACTTCTACACTAACTAGTGGATTGTCCCTGGGTAGATCCCTCCGGCTCTGGCGGGATCGTGGGAACTTTAGCCTAACCTAACCATCCTTATAACTCCATACATTAATTTAAAATGGTCGGTCTTTGGTATTCTTCCACGATTGCCAAACCAAATCCTTGAAAACTCTCTCAAAGTGTTCATGATTAAGAAACACATTTTTGCAAACACTTGAGAGTTTTATAATTTTCAAATGCTCCCCCTCAACATGTGCTCGGTTGATTGTTTTATAAATTTGCACATGTTAGGTAGAGCTCGCACTTTTTGAATTGATTGATTTTCCAAGAACATGATCATCGCGAGACACGCTTACATCACTAGAAAACTAGCTTGAAATTATTACCCGTCCAGATCACATTCTCAGAAAATCGCTCGAAATCGGTACATTCTACTCAGACACGTCCTTTGCGAGACACACTTACATCACCAGATGAACTGGCTTGAAATTATTACCCGTCCAGGACATGTCTTTTCGACTACTGTGTAACACCCCCTAATTTGGTTTGTGGCAGCGGAAAAGTAATTAGGGTGTTACGGTGAGGATCGAGGTTTAAATTTCAGAAAACGGCCCGGAAGGAGGCGTTTTGAAAGTTATATGTCATTCAAAAGAATATCTTTGATACAAAAGTGAATTATTCGATTTGAAAATCCCATGAGAAAATGTGATAATTTGGAAAGAATGACATATTTGATTTTACACCAGTTTATTTATCAGAGTAGAAGATGCCCGCTCCGTGTCTTGTCCTGCTCCGTTAATTACCTGAGATAAACATGCTTAAAATGTCAACACAATGGTTGGTGAGTTCGTGGAGTTTGTTAGAACATAACTTTCTTTCAATGAATTTAAAAGGTGTATAGTGATTGTCGAAGTAAATAATAATTCTTCATGAAATAAATAGCCAGTTGTGTTGTATAAAAATCCACAAGCAAATCATGTATGATCTCCAAAATCATAAGTTTCAAGTTATAAATGCAGATGAGCTACGTTGTTATACGCTCGATATAGACTGTTGAGTCAGCTTGTAAATGTAACGATATACCAAGCATTTTGGGTTGTCTTTTGTAGAATTCTCATTTAAGTCACATATGATAACAATTAAAGTTCAAGTACAGAATTCAAAATCATGTCACATAGTGGGAATAGTAATTTAGAGTCTGAAATCTATCAGTGTAAAGTGGTGGTCTTCTAAATACAGCTGTATCCTAGGATATATATGAAACATTCATATATTCATAAAGTTATATTGCCCTAAGCCTCATGACACGCAAAACGTTAACAGAGTACCGTAAAACGGCGGTGCCCCACCAGGGTTACTGATGGGTTTTTATGGCCCTCATGTTAATAGGTGACTTGCCAATTCCTATTTTTCTCAAATATAGTGCATCGCGACTAAATACGACTAACCATGTAGGCATTCCGTCACAGTATTTAGTGGGATAGGTCGTCAGCCTCTAACAGGTTTCGAAGCTGTTCACTATATTCGCGCTCACCGCAGTGATTAATGGCTCATGATCAAGGGACTTTATGGCAATAAAGTGTGCTTAGGCAATATAGGTCAATCATGCGTAATTTTAGTCTTGGCAATTATTTATAGTGAAATGTAGAAATATCATACTAAAGTAGCAGTACATTCATTTGTCACATGAATGCATACAATGAGTCTCAGTGTCATATTACATCAAGTAGCTTAAAAATGTTATCTTCCAAGTTCCGTGTTTAAGCTAAACAGACAATTTGCACATATAATGAGCATGTATTCCTTTCAAGTATGATTCAAACATGTAAAGCATAGTGGATGATTTTGAGTAAATCATGAGAGTTTTATATAAGTAACTTAAAACAGTTAAAGCATGTATCTCCCCCAAAAGAGTTATTAAAACAAGAGTTAAAAGTAGGGGCCACGACTCACGGTAAGTCATAAGAGTTTTCATAGTGCTCATAGAAGTATTGTATCGCAAAGTAAATCATATAGTTGATAAATGAATAAAATATTTCGAAGCATGTATCTCCCCCAAAAAGTATAAATCAAGTATTAAAATAGGAGGGGCCACGACTCACCTTAGCCATAGCAAAGCAAAGATCACACTGACACGACTGGCATCTAGAGCATATCACAACGGTCTCATATAGCACGACGGTACACAACCTAATACGTATACAGTTATCTCAAAACACGTCTCGCAAAATAATAAAGTCTATAAAAGATAATGTGTCGTAGTTTTCGTGGATTACTCAGTTTTCAAAACTTATCAAAAGCTTAGTTTAAATGTTTCGTGTGGTGTGGTAAGATAACCTAGACTCGACAGACAACTCACTCCAAATAGAATAGACATCGACATAGTCTAGAGAATACTGACAAGAACTCAAACCAAGGAAGACAACTTAGAAGCTAAAAACAAATAAACACCTCAAATCAAATAACTAGTTTGTACGTTTCGGCATTTACCCCGTTATCCCTAATAGTTTGTATAAAACATAAACGTTTTATAATAAAACTAATAAGTTTAACTAATAAAATTAGTTTTCCTCAAGTCGTCTAACTGGAATTACACTATTTAATAAGTTTATGTCTCGTGATTATTCTTGTAAATATTAGTTTTAGTTTTATTGAAGATTTTGTGTTCGGTCCGAGTTTAATATATTATACCGTCTCAAGTCTCAAAATGTTCAATGAATCCAATATCTAATATCGTAAGTCCGATAATTGTCCATAATTGTCCAATGTTCAAATATAATAATCAAATCCGTATTCAAATCCAATTTTCCAAGTATTATCCGAATCGTACCAATAGTCACAATACCAAAGTCACTATCTTGTTAGTAAAAATATATTTCGACATAACAATTTATAACCAAACACCTCATGTATAAATGTTTTGGACTTAGGAGACCATAACTATTAACTTGACCCTTATGGGCTGTTAACACCCATACATCTTTTATTTTTGGGTGGGCTTGGGGCCCAAGACAATAACCAAACGCACCCTGCTTGGGTTTGGGGCCCACAATAACCAAACGCACCCTGACTGGAATTAAACGCACCCTATATGGGTTGTCGAACCAAGAACATAACACCACCCTAAGTTATATTTGTTTCACCAAATCATAACACCACTTATGACCAAATATTTAACCCAGATCGTGACACATCCAAAATGAATCCAAACCGAAATTGGTCCTACACGACTGGATTTAACCATACACCCTACGAGGCTTTTTCTACTCGACCAAGACTCAAACCAATCCATAAGTAACCCACGACCTAACGACTATTTGCCGAGACCACTTTGGTCTCGGTTCACATTCTACAAACCAAACTGCACCCTCGTGGGTGGCTTGGTGAACCGAACATCACCCAACAAACAACAACAACAATAATATTAACATTGCCGAGACCCTAGTGGTCTCGGTCTCAACCCAAACACAACCAATACCATACCGAGATCGAGACTATTAACAGTGACATTACATAACCGAAACATCAAAAATCCGTTTGACAATCTTACCACACAAACCAAAATAAAACATGTTTAATCCGGTTTTTAAATCACAAGTTCATAACCTCGTTTTATCCATTTTATTACCCACGAAAATATGACAACAATAATCAATATATAATAAAAATATAATAATATCGAACGGGTTTTTCTCGGTTTTACCATGACGAGGAAGAGGAGAGAGAGGAAACGGCGGAGATGGTGGCTGTGAGGACAGCCCTGGCGGCTGTGGTGGTGACGACACACGAACTGAGAAAAAAACCCCAAATGTTACCTTCATTAACTCGTAGCAACAAATGAGCAATCAAAGCCTGGATCTATACATGTTACGGATACAACCACGGTGTTGCCGGAAAAACTCGCCGGAAAACATGAGTTATCGAAAGAGAGAATAGATAGGAGTGGGTTTTCTTGGCGCGTGCAATACTTAGGAGTGAAGAGGAGATCACAAGGATCATGATGATGGTGGCGGTGTAGTTGTGTGGTGACCGGAGGTGGCTGGAACAGCGGCTCGAATGGCCGGTAAAATTGAGAGAGAGAGAGAGGGTGAGTAGTGTGTAGGAGGTGATAGTTAGGTATAATATAGAGAAAAATGTCACACGTTTTTCTTATTGACTTCAATACAATGATTGATAGCTACTGTATCTTGGACAGCAATGCATATTTTACCGACATCAAAATATCTTAGGGAGGTTGGTAGTGTTTTGTCCATTGTTGTTGGATTGCATATATTTTTACACGTTTATATCTCCTTATTGTGTTCTAAGAATGAGGCTAGCGTACTAGCTTAGTATAAATATGATTAATGCATGAATTTATTTGGGGTAATTGTACCAAGTGGGATTTAATGTGTTATGTAAACTAAGAGTGTATCGTGTGGGTGAGTGTGAGTTGTAATCGTGGGTTTTAACAAAACGAATAAACAAGGGGTGAGAGTAGTTAGTATTTTTAATTCTACAAAATTAGCAATATGAATAATAGTTAAGTTGTGTATAGTGTTTAAAAGAAAGTGTGTAGAATGTCTTGTTAAGTTTGTGACGAAATAAATAGTGAAAACGTAACATGTTAATAACAACGTATAAGGGAAAAGTTCAAATTTCCCCGTAAAAATGGGTTTTGTTAAATGGTAACTCGAGGTTATCTTTAATAAATGAGGATTATCATAATGGATTTTCGTGGGATCCTACATACTGACTTTAGCTGTCGTCAATTCATTGGTTAAGTCTGAGTCACGCTCACGTGAGATGCATGCCAAATCCTTTTCGTTAGTCCATTCGCTCCCCCTCAATATGTGCATTGATATACAAAATGGTTTAGCACATACTGGAGAGCTTAATTATACGTTCAAATCATTACATTTTATCAGATTTCATATTTAAATCACATTCTCTTCCCCGATCAAAAATTTCAAACCATTTGAGATTTGTGATCCCAAATGATTTAAATAAGTTAGAAAAATGTGGGAGAAAATGTGTCCAATTTTAATGTATTCTGATACTGGAGCATACGATGCTCCCCCTTAAACCACGAGAGAGTGTCACTGCTGATGTTGCACAATGTCGGTAAGGTGTTAGAAATTTGAACAAGTACTCTCCCCCTTAATTAATGACCCGTTTTCTATTTAAAGAGTTGTAGTCATTCAATTAAGTGAAGAGTATTTGTGAAAATTAAGTTCAATTTACCACCTTGTGAGACATCAAAACTCTCTTGAAGAATCAGAGAAGATAAAGAGTTTTTTTTTTTTTTTTTTTTTTTTTTTTTTTTTTTTTTTTTTTTTTTTTTTTTTTTATGTAAAGAAGACTTCTCTTCTTATGCACGAAATGACGCACTGAGACGTACATCAGATCGGGTAACATGGATATAAAGTAATCCATGCCCAGGTGAACATCACCCAGTCGGTGGAACAGCCGTCCTTTTGGCGACGTGCTTTCCACAATGTATAGAGCGGGTTGCAGTATGAAGTAACTGCAAACCATTAAGACATGTTTTAACCGATTAGTTGTAACTTCTGCTCGAGCTTCATTTAAAGACCCGTGTCATTATTGAATGACATTTCTAGGCCCGTAAATGTTATCGATAAACAGAAGACATGCCTAGGTGAGACTATTTTTGGTATTTTCTGATTTTTCGATTTTTTATGGGGTTTTATTATTTTTTTTTTATTTTTTTATTTTTTTATTTTTTTTTTTTTATTTTTTTTAAGATATATACAAGGATATGAGAGGATAATCCTTTACTCCTCCTTTTCCTCCTGAAGACACTTGAGAGTTTCTGGAGATAAGCTCTTCATTCCAAGACGCGGGAGAATAAACTGAAACCTTTCTCTCGGGAGAGCCTTAGTGAAGATGTCTGCTAGCTGAAACTCTGTCCTCACAAAATACAGCTCCACGATTCCCCTTTCAACCTGTTCCCTGATGAAGTGATGCCTGATGTCGATGTGCTTTGACCTGGAGTGCTGAACATTGTTGCAACAAAGTGCAATGGTGCTTTTGTTGTCACAATATAGAGGAATTTTGTTGTATGAGAATCCATAGTCTGATAGTTGTGATCGCATCCATAGAATTTGTGCACAACAAGCCGACATAGCAATGTATTCCGCTTCAGTAGAAGATATGGATGTGCTCATTTGCTTCTTCGAAGACCAACTAACTAACTTTTCCCCTAAAAACTGAGCTCCTCCTGAAGTACTTCGACGAGTGTCCTGACACCCCGCATGATCTGCATCAGCATAAGCCGTTAACTCCATGGCTGTGTCCTTAGGATACCAGAGACCCATATGAATTGTTCCTTGAAGATATCTGAAAACCCTTTTTACTGCTTCTAGATGCTTTTTGGTGGCTTTGGATTGATATCGCGCACACATGCATACAGCAAATAGAAGGTCTGGTCTGCTTGCAGTAATGTACATTAAGGATCCAATCATGCTTCTGTACTTCGTTTGATCGACTGGAATCCCTGACGGGTCTTCATCTAGCTTAGATCTATCAATCATGGGAGTATCAACTGGCTCACTTGAATCGAATCCAAACTTTTTCAAGATCTCATATGCATATTTGGACTGATTGATGAAAATGCCTCCGGGACTTTGAGATACTTGTAATCCTAGGAAGAATGACATTTGTCCCATCATCGACATTTGAAACTTGGAGCTCATCTCTTTTGAAAATCTATCACATTCACTAGGGTCAGATGAAGCAAATATGATGTCATCTACATAAATCTGAACAAGTAGTAGATGTTTGCTTGTCTTCCTGGTGAACAATGTTGGATCAACTACACCCTTTGAGAATCCATGAGCTAGAAGAAACTTGGACAATGTATCATACCATGCTCTAGGTGCCTGCTTCAACCCGTAAAGAGCCTTCTTCAAGCGATAAACATGCGTAGGATGTTCAGCGTCCACAAATCCTTCAGGTTGGCTCACGTAGACTTCTTCCTTTAAGTCCCCATTCAGGAAAGCTGTTTTGACATCCATCTGGTAGACTATCATATTTAGACTTGCAGCATTGGCCAGGAAGATTCTAATAGCTTCAATTCTAGCAACTGGAGCAAATGATTCTTCAAAATCAATGCCCTCTTCTTGTCTGTATCCTTTAGCAACTAGACGTGCCTTGTTCTTTAAAACATCACCATGCTCATCAAGTTTTACCTTGAAGATCCACTTGAGAGCAATAATCATAGCACACTCTGGAGGAGGCACTAATTCCCATACTTCAAGTCGATCAAATTCATGGATTTCGTCTTGCATGGCCTCGAACCAACAGTCTTTGGTCATTGCATCTTTGACATCTTTTGGTTCGACTTTAGACAGTACAGAATTGAAGAAACACCACAATGCATCTGTTGCCAGTTGTTTACGAGTGGATACAGGACGAGAAGGATTGCCGATGATGTTGTCAATTGGATGATCGTTGGTCCATTTTCTGAGATGGTCATGAGGTTGAGGGTTTTGGATTGATGTTGCCGTGCTGTGTTCTTCGTGAGAGGACATGTCTGATGAGGGTTCAGGAGCAAATATGTTCTCAAAAGGAACATCATCGATAGGAGCAAAAGGATTAACTTCCAAAGAATGATCATCTGCAGATTCTTGTTGCACCGGAGAGGATTGAGTATTTGACGTTGTGGGTGATTGACTTGCAGCAGGAGCATTGAAACTGATTGAGACTGAAGCTGGATGGTTTTCTGAGCCTTGTGGAACTTGAACATCCGTAGCGTCAGGTGCAGCTACTGCATTTGTGATTGTTTCATTTGTTGGCTCAAAGTATTCGTCAAACATAGGATCAAATAGCTTCTTCAACTCCTCACTCGTTGGTGGAACGAAAGACTCTGCAGGCGTGTGATTCTGTACAAGCCCTGAACTAATTGGTCCAGGTGTCAAAAGTTTAAGATCGGGTCCAGAACTGGTTTGTCCTGAAACAGTTTGCTCACTTAGCTCGTCGAACGTGACATGGATGGTTTCCATGATTTGTTGGGTTCTCTGGTTGTAGATTCTGTACCCTCTACGGTCTGGTGCGTATCCAACAAAAATACCTACATCTGCTTTAGCTTTTAACTTTCCCAAGTCTTGACTATCATTAGTTGGATAGCAAAGAGCACCAAACACACGAAGAAATGATAAATCTGGCTGCTTGTTGTGAATTAACTCATAGGGAGTCTTCTCATGAATGGGATGAATCAGAGATCGGTTTTGGGTGTAGCATGCAGTTGCAATGGCCTCTTCCCAGAGAAACATCGGTGCCTTTGAAAATATAAGCATGGTTCTTGCAGCTTCTACTAGAGTACGGTTTCGCCGTTCAACGACTCCGTTCTGCTGAGGAGTGCGAGGTATACTTTTCTGATGTGTGATGCCAATATTTTCATAAAAGTTTCTGAGTTGTTGATTGACAAACTCAGTTCCATTATCAGTGCGGATGATTCTGACAGTCTTGTTAAGCCTTACTTGCAGCTGTTTAATCAGCTTAATGATCACCTCTGGAGTCTCATCCTTGGTTCTCAAAAACTTTACCCATGTGAACCGAGAGAAATCATCTACTATCACCAGAATATATTTCTTTCCATTTATGCTTTGTACTCTCATTGGACCGCATAGATCCATGTGGAGGGTATGAAGAACTTCCAAGTTGGTGTTGATAGTTTTGGGTTTGTGGGTTTGTTTCTTGCTTTTGCCCAGTTGACATGCAGAGCAGAGATGATCTTTTTCATATTTTAATCTGGGCATTCCTCTAACAAGATCTTTGTGGGAAAGATCATTGATGGTACCGAAGTTCAGGTGGTTCAAACGACGATGCCACAGCCATGATTTTGTTTTAGAGGCTTTTGAAAGCAAGCATAAGGGAGAGGACTTCAACATTTCTTCAATTGATATGGTGTATAGATTCGTACCCCGACTACCCTTGAGAAGATCTATACCATCCAATTCTCTGACGAAACATGTGTGTTTTCTGAAAGCCACTTCCAGATCAGAGTCACAAAATTGGCCCACAGAAAACAAATTGTGCCCTAATCCTTCCACATAGTAAACCCGTGAGATCACACTGTTACCAAACACATAATCTCCATAACCCATAATCGCACCAAAGTGGTCATTCCCGAATCTAACTGTCCCGATAAACTTTTTCACAAAGTTCTTGAGCCGTGAGCGATCCCCAGTCATATGTTTTGAGCAGCCTGAGTCCAAATACCAAAGGACGATTTGTACGACCTGCATTTGAAACCAGACAACAATGGATAACTGAAATATGTGGATCCCCACTGGAATTTGGGGTCCGTTTGGTTAGCACACACAAGTTCTGGAGCATTAGTCTTTTCTAATATTGATGCCTCTACAGTGGGAACTACTCTAGAGTTATCAAGGGACCTATTAGAAGGGCTATGTGTTCCTAATGGAAGGATTCGACCCGTTGGTCTCCATTCTTTAATCTTCACAATTTTATGTTCATTCAACTTAGGCAATGGATTCTTGTTTCCTAAACTGAACTTCCTTCCAGTGGGTCTCCATTGATACCCAACCTTAGTGAAGATTTTTCCTGTGGCTTTCCAACTTTTCACATTACTTTCAGTTTTCCTAACATGCATAATATGAGGTGGTACATGAGATATCAGAGACGACACAACACATTCATCATGATTAACATAAATTAAGCATTCGTCACATGTTTTACAGACCATTTTAGAATTCGAATTAATTACAGTACTTTTGATACTAGAATCAACACGATTCCATCTAGTCGTTACAAACTTATTGTTCCTAGGTTGGACTTCTACTCTTTTCTTGTGATCACTCTTAGCCGGCGCAGTCCTATCATTCCTTGCATTGCCTTTAGGCTTTAACCCGCTAGCTTGGGTGTCACTTCTTACTCCTGTAGAAGTAATGATGGGAACATTAGTTTGCTTCACTAACACATGCTTTCCTGATAATGATGTGCTGGGTTATGATGTTCTTGATGGTAAATCAACGGACACATGCTTGTTCTTAATAGTGGACGATGAGGCACCTAAGCTATCCTTTTGATAACTGGACCTAGGACCCGAGCTAATAGCATATTCTAGCTGTTCCTGGATCCTTTTTGTGAGGACACATGCATAACCTATTGCCTTATCATGTGGTTTTCCTATTCTGTCCTCTTCCACAACCTCTCGAAGAGTGTCAAGTCCATCCCTAAGGTGACTAAGATACATCTGATGGACAGGTCTGTTATTTCTTATGGGAAATGGAATAGGCCCCACATCAACATCATATATTTTACAAGCAGAAACCTTTGATGAAACACAATTACAAGATGTACATGGCATTTTACCTTTCACCTGAGTCTTCAGATTCTCAATTTCATTTAACAAAGAAGTTATCCTTTCATTATGACTATTTCTTGTAACTTTAATTGAGTCATATAACTCTTTGTAATGTTGTTTAATCTTAGAATTTTCTTCTCGAAAACACTCATTTTCATGATGTAATTTGTTTATGGTGTCTTGATATTGAAAATTCTGAGAATCTGACGACGACGGTTTATTGGTGCCATTAACATCACACTTGTTGGACTTCAATTGGGCAATTTGAGCCCCCAACAGACGAATCGTGTTAGTGTGAGCTTGAATTTTCTCATCCCGTTTGCTTAATTCAAAATACGTATCAAACTCAGGAGCATCCGAAGATGTCTTGGTATTTAATAGTTTACATCTTTCTTCTAAGTGTTGATATTTTAATTGTAAGTTAAGATGTTCAACCTCTAGTTTAGAAAAACGTTTGACCATGTCATCATGGTCATCATTTTGAATTTTTTCAAGCAGTTTCAAATTCTCCCCCTCAAGCTCCACAACACGATTCTGGGTAACATTTAAAGCCATAGCATACTCATGATATTGACAAGCAGATAATGCAGAATCAGTTGCAGTAAAAAATACATCTTGTGCAATACATCTCGCAATCAAATTATCATTATTGATGAGCATGTTTTTCCTTTCAATTTCGCGGCTCTTAAGTTCTATCTCATATTCAGCTACCTCATATTCCATATCTTTAAACACTTTTTTCATTTCAAGTATTTCTGTGTTAAGTGCTGTTTGCATTGCTTCAAAATGCTCTTTCAGTTGTTTAAAGAATGGCATGACCTCAGTTAAGTAACACCTTTTGGCATGTTCAAAACACCTTTCCCCCTCAGTAATTCCCGTTGGTGTAATTCTCTTCTTACATGTATTATCAAAATCAGCAAATAGTTGCCAAAGCACGTATAAGCTAATTAGAGTTTTGCTTTTTGTGGGAAGAGATAAAGGAACTAAATGTCTAGGTGTATTGGGAGGATACACCGTTATGGACGCAACCTTCCTAATGAGTGGGGCATTAGCTTTAAGTGTTTCTTTCTTCAATTTTTTCATGTCTTGTGTCCAAAATATCTGTTCGGGTGTTAACTTCTTTTGAGGTACAAACACAGTCAAACGATTCTCCTCATAATAATCATGGGGCTTGACTATTATTCGTTTGGCTATGCATTTGGGATTCATCATTTTCTCATTCATTCTTTCCCTAGTTCTATCTTCTATCTCCTCACTTTCTTTCAAGGAGAAATGCTCAGGGGGTGCATGATTGGGAGTGATCATCACATTACCATCGTATAAGGCAGGCTGAGCTACTTGGGCAATCCTAAGGTAAGTCATCTTAGGTTCACTCATCCTTTTTTCACTATACTTATCACACAACTTCTGATGCATAAATAGCATTTGAGCAGTTTGTCTGGTTTGACCTTGGGTGTACAACTTATCTTCAAGCTTATTTTTTAATGTCTTGAGTCTAGAAAAATCATTTAAGAGTTCAGTTTCTTTTTCTTTGAATTCTAGTTTTAGCGTTCTTATGCAATTTTGAGCATCCTGTTGTTGTTTAACAGATAAAACCAGCTGATCTTTCAAAGAATTTAACTCTTGTTTTAATGTTTCTTCTCTTACCCTAGATTCTTTCATAAGTGTACACATTTGATCTTCCATTTTCCGCTCACGGGCATTAAGCTCAAACTTAGCGCGCTGTTCATACATAGCTACTTGTTCCTCATATAAGTTTAGCCTAGATATCAAGTCATCATGTGGTGCAAGTACTGTACTTTCACGTGTGCATGCATTATCTATTTCACGTGTAATTTCTACGGCACACAAGTCATCAACAACACAAGCATCATTTACAACAGAAGATTCAGCATCTTGTACATCATGCACATTTTTCTGACTCAAATATTGTTCATATGGAATCATATTGCTATTATCCATGTCAACATTATTTGATTCAGAGACAATTGTCTGTTGTACTTCGATGGGAAACTTTTGTTTATCAACTATTTCATATGTGTCATATAATCTTAGTACCTCAGATATCACAGAAGCATTTGAAGAACCAGCTTGTTGAGATGGAGAGGCCAAGGACGACAAATTGGCCATGAAGATAGTTTGAGCAGTTGGTTCTTCATCCACATCAGAGTCAAATGCATCACAATCATCAGCTTGGAAGATATTAGGATCATTGAGTGCCATATCTTGGACCGGTTGCTCATCCACATCAGCATCAAAAGTATTACCCCCATCACCAGCCAGAAACAACAATTCTTCCTCATCCAATACTGCTCCATTCTCTTGAGCCTGCATCAACAGCATCTTGTCCTTGAAGTAGTCTGAGTTCTGAGGTCGTTTTGGTTGATTGCAGTTTCTTGCAATATGTCCCAGACCTCCACAATTATAGCACTTGATCTGTTTCCCTTGCCCCTGGTTGGCATTCCCAGCCCTGTTCTGCATAATACCTCGACCCATGTTTCTGCCAGCTCTCCCTTGCACATTTTGAACCACAATTTTTCCATCCTCCACCATTGCAAGATTTCGCGGGTTGGATGAATTTCTTAACTGATTGTTGGTCTGAGGAAGAGAAGCTTTGAACTATTGAACAATTAAAGATACTTGATTGGTGAGGTTATCAAGCATTTTATCAGTCTGAGTATAGCCTGAATCAAGTTGAGGACTCATAGCAGATGATGGTGATAGAAGTTGAGGATGTCCTTGGTTGGCTGATGGTTGAAAGTTTGGTACAGCAGTTGCCATAAATGCTAGTGGATCATTGGAAGTGGATGGATTCAACTTCTCTCTTAACACCCGATCAAAGACAGCATGCTTCTCATGTTGTTGAAGATAGGCATACAGCTGTTCATAGTTGGTATCCCTCAGACCTTTGTTGAGTTTGACAGCAGTAACAAATCTGTCCCATTCTGGAGTCATATTGTTCACAAACTTGGAGTTAAGTTGGATGTTGGGCATAGTCATTCTAATTATCCTCATGTCATTTACCAACTTATGGAATCTCACATAGTAGTATGTAATATTCTCTCCTGGGTTCATTTTGAAATGTTCAAACTCATCATACAATTGAGATTCCCTATCTTCCTTTGTCAGTTCTGACCCAGCCAACAGCATCTTTACATTGTCCCATACTGCCTTGGCTTCTGTATTGAAGTTGATGAGTTTGTAGACATCCTTTGGAAGACCTTGAATGATGATATTTGAGGCTCTAATATCAGCATCATACCTCTTCTTTTCCTCCTCAGTAAGATCATTGTAAGTGCGAGGTCTATCAATACCAAGTGTGACTGTGCCATCTTCACCAGTTGTTACAGCATCTCTGGTAGTACCCATCTGAAATGGTCCTTCATCAATGGACTTAAGGATGTTTGCCCCATTTTCTTTTCCCAAGCAATAAAGTCGTATTCTTTGTGCCCACGACTCATAGTCTGTCCTATCAAGCATAGGTGGACGGGTATCGGACCCAGCTGCTTGAATATCATCTGAAGCTGTGCTCGTCATTAAGTCAGAAGTTTTTTTTTTTTTTTTTTTTTTTTTTTTTTTTTTTTTCTAAACCGCTAAAGTGCAACTCAACACAAACCGCTAATAACAAGCCGCTAAAGCTGAGAACCAAACCTCTATCACAAGTCTAACCGCTAAAGTAAACCGCTGAAATAGCTAACTAAACCGCTAAACTCAAACCTCTGAAACACAGACTAAGCCGCTAGTATCAACCCGCTGAACCAGAAGTATCAAGCCGCTGAAGGTAGAACTGCTAACAGTTAAACCGCTGAGGATTAAACCGCTGAACGCTAACCCGCTGGAAAATTAAACCGCTGAGACTAGACCCGCTACAATCTAACCAGCTGATAATTAACCCGCTGAACCTAAACCGCTGGACAACTAACCCGCTGAGACCAAAACCGCTGGATGATTAACCCGCTGAGACTAAAGCCGCTGAACCTTAACCCGCTGATACTTAACCCGCTGAAACCAGTAAACCACTGCCACAAATCGACAAACCGTAAACCTCTGCCACAAAACGACAAACCGCTAGTTGACAATTTCTGACAAACCGCTGCCACTAGTTGACAAACTGTCCTTTTCAGTACAGTTTGTCCTTTTCCAGAAACGGATAAACTACAAACCGCTATTAGTCAAGCCGCTGGAGCAGAACAGCTGAATATGGTAAGCCGCTAACAAGAAACTAAAGCAGACTGTCAAACCGCTGCGAAGAAACTTTGTACGAACAGTAACCCGCTGGCAAGAAACTCGACAGATCTTCCACAAATAACTCACCAACACTGTTGTGACTTATCAAGAACGATCTAAGATACCTTTATGAACCTAAAAGTACAAGTATTACACTACTTTAACCACAAAACAAGATCAAACAAGGGTCTTTTTCTTACTCATTTGTTCGAACCAAAAAAACACCCAAAAACCAAACACGAATCTAAATATGCACTACACGAATCTAACCATGGCTCTTGATACCAATTGTAGGATATTCATGAACTAATAAACACAAGATTGGGTGCTATATGGATCGAACTAGGAAGAAACTAGAGAGAGAAAGTGGAGTGGAACCTTTAAAGAGATAAACCAAAAAGCAAAATAAATTGAATGCTTGCAAAGGTCCAACCCTCTCCACATGTGGAGAGGGGTATTTATACTTACATGCTTAGCCTACTTACTTTGTCCCTAGTGGACTGTGGAGCGAGCTGACAGTGGGTAAAGACCCGACTCACTCCACAACATTAATTAACTACTTTACTACTAATATTACTTGTATTACTACGAGCTATTTAATACACGAGAGTGCTCGGGGTGACCGAGTCTTCAACTGAATATTTATATTCCTAACATATATTCTTCAAAAAGCTTGCTGAACTTAATGCAAGTCTTAAGACAAACATCCGACCTTGAAATATAGACTGAAACCATTAGATATATAGCAAAAAATAATAATATAAAGTACATCACCATAAGAATATAAGTGTCATAAAACATGTCCATAAACAAAAATAATGAGAAAAGCTAGGTGGCAGGCTGGTCGTCTGTGGGTGGTGCTGAAGTACTGGCGCCATCAGTCCTCGGTCGGACTCTGCGTCGCTCATACCCAAGATGCGTATCAGTGATGATGGGCCCGACGTACATCTGATATCTCATCCCACACTCCTCCATGACCTCTGTCATCCTCTCGACCAACCATGAACCCAACCTGGTCTGCTCAGCTGCTATACCCTGAATGATACCTCTCTGCTCCTCGATACCGCCTCTCAACAATCTAAGCTCATCCTCAAATCTATCCAATCTCTGGGCAGTAGTACGTGGAGCAACTGGAGGTGGTGGTGGTGGTGCCTGCTGAGGTGCCTCCTCAGGAGCAGCAACCGGGGCCTCCTGCTCAGCCCCCTGCTCTGGATCAACAACAACCGGTCGAGGTGGACCTAAAGGTACCCAGTAATATCCGCCCATGACCATCTCATAGACTCTAAGCCTCCTCTCCAGATAATCGGGATCAATCCTAGGAAACTCCATCAACATAATATCCAACCTGCTGGGACAACATCAGTAATCACCCCGAAGAATACTGCTAACCTGGAGATAAAGTGCCCTCCGGTCATCTGACTCCTCGGCTGCCTACCGGGAGCAACTCTGTGTAGATAATGAGCTAAAAAGTAGGGGATGTTCAGTACGTGCCCCTCATCCATGCTCCTAAGAAAGAAAAGGTTAATAGTAGTCACCTTCTCAGGTGACTGCCCTCTCCCAAAAATGGTCAAAGCGATGAGCCTATGACACAGCCGCCTCATCGGCTCCCTGATAAGTGTGTATGATGGGGATTAGGTAGTGGATTCCCCACCAGATGAGATCCTCTCCCAGTACTCACGAAGCTCAACCCTATCAGGAACCTCTCTCAAACTGGCGGTCCAATATGCCGCAAACCCAGCAGAATCAATCTCCTCCTCAGTATGCAGGACCAAAGCCAAAATGAACTCCCTCATCGACATCTGTCGTGCAACACCTCCCAACCTAAACACCAAAGTATACACAATACCAATATCAACATCTGTCTCCCTGTAATGAACTGTGCTGAAAAACTCCAACATAAGCTCTCTGTGTATCACCCACAAACAAGTGGACAAGTAGAAGTTTCAAATCGGGGTATTAAAAGAATTCTGGAAAGGACTGTAGGAGAAAATCGTGCATCCTGGTCGGATAAATTGGATGATGCATTATGGGCCTTCCGTACAGCTTACAAAACACCCATCGGGTGTACACCTTACAAGCTTGTGTACGGAAAGGCATGTCATCTTCCGATCGAATTAGAGCACAAAGCCTACTGGGCCTTGAAACATGCTAACTTTGACCTCCAAACTACGGGTGATCACCGTAAAGTTCAAATGAATGAATTAAATGAACTCCGTGATTAGGCCTACGAGAACTCTTTGATCTACAAAGAAAAGACAAAGAAGATTCATGACTCTAAAATCAAGAACCGCGTTTTTAACGTTGGTGATCGAGTCCTTCTTTTTAATTCAAGATTAAAGATCTTCTCAGGCAAACTCAAATCCCGTTGGTCTGGTCCATTCACTATTACAAAAGTTTATCCATATGGTACCGTTGAGTTATCTCAAAATGACGGTCCAAATTTTAAAGTGAATGGTCATCGTTTAAAACACTACTTTGGAGAGGACATACCACCCATGGTTGTCCCGGATCTTCAAACTTTCCCCATGAACCAATGAATGCGGGGATCGAGTCAAGCTAAGTGACTCGGTGAACAAAAATATTAGCACACCATATGGGTTTTCACCCATATTTCTGTCTTCTTTCTCTGTTCTACCACCTAGTGTACTGCTGTTGTATATAGTGTTAAGCAAAAAAAAAAAAAAAAAGTGTATATATCAAAATAATGGCTATTAGTATTACCTTTTCACGTTCTAAGTGTTGGTTTAACAGCCGGTACTTTGAATATTGAGGGCAATATTTAGTTCTAAGTGTGGGGGGGGGGGGGGAATTCTAGCGAATTTGATCAAATGTACCATCTAGTACCCCCATTTTAGCCAAAATTTAAAAAAAAAAAAAAATTCTCACTTAGAACGCAATAAATGGTTATCAGTCCGCCATGTCTAACCCACATAAGGATTGGCTAATCCGAGAGCAAACGGCTCTTGGTAAAGATATATCAAATCCGTTTATGGCTTACAATTTGCCTAAAATTGTATGGTATTCGACTCGCCATATCTTTATAAGTGAAGAGTTGGCTAGCCCGCAAGGTTATGGCTTGTGGAAAAGGCACTGAAAAACCATTATTGGTAATCAGCTCACCAAAGATAATAGTTGTAATTTATCTAAGAGTTGGCTAGTCCAGAAGCAAACGGCTTTTGGTAAAGACAAATCAAAACCGTTGACAGTTGATGATTTGCTCAAAATCATTTGGTTATCATTGTACCAAAGTATCACATACTAAAACATTGGCTACTCCAGAAGTAATGGCTTTTGGTAAAGAGAAAAATCCATTAAATCTTCATAAATGATTGCTAGGGACTAGCAATAGTTTAGTGTGGGGGATTGATGAGTGTCTAAATACTCATCATTTTATTCCCATCTGAACTGCAAAAACATTTAAAAACATGCAGTTATGCTTCAAAAATCAGAAAATATCATTGTATTGTGTTTTTATATGTCTCAGATGCAAAATGATTAAAAACAAGTGAAAACGAACAAAGTTTGCATAATTGGCAGTTTCAGTCCCTAAACTTTCAAAGATTGTCAGAAATGGCCCCTGGATAAAATGTTTTGAAGAAAAGTCAACAATAGTCTTCCAGGAATCATGAAATGACAAATTATACCCTTGAAGTTCAAAATTGCAAAAATAGCAAGTCTAGTCCCTCGAGTTTGAAAAATGACACAAATGGTCCTTGGAAATTTAAAATGGAAGAAAATTACATTTATGATCCTTGGGTTATTGAAAGGTGGCAAGAATGGTCCTTGTAATACTTTGGGAAAGTTGCATTTTCAGTCCCTCACTTTTCAGATTTGGCAACTTTAGTCCTTGGGCTTTATTTCACTACAAACCAAACCGGACCCAAAAATAAATAAAACCCATTACAACCCTTTTTATTATATACCCCAACCCAGCTGCTACAACTACCCAACCCAACCCAATCCTTAAAAATCCCAAGCCCAATTCCCTTTAAATATTAAACCCGGCCCGTTTGATTTTTATTAGATAAACCACGTTTGACCTCAGTCAAACGCTTCTTCCTCAATACCTTGACCCGCCAAAACCAATACCACCACCTCCACCGCCTCTCTGACACACCCACCCCCCTCCTCTGTTACCCACCTTACCTAACAAGCCAAAGTTCATTTAATGCTTCTTCTCCACCTCCACATCTAACCAAAATGCATTAATTGCTAAAACCTGCTATTGATAATTTTGGCGCCAAAAACTCAATCCAAGGGCTGAGAGGATTTCAAGGGCAACCAATGGTGGGGATATGATCAGAGGAATACAAGAGACACATCCCACCTCAGTTTTTGTATAAATAGGGCCTCTTGTAAGCCTAATATGGCAAGTAGCTAATTAGTAGAATCGTAGTTCAATATTCAGTAGCCATAGCTTGTAATTTCCAATTCTCACTTGTAATTTATGTTGAATGTAATCAGAGTAATCTTATTTCAAGCAATCTTGTTCTAAATATTAAGTTATGCTCAGTTTCAATTTATCTGTTAAATCGAATTAGTTCTAAGTACTTATTAATCATCACAAAAAGTTCAGAAATCATTACTATAAGCTTATGAATGCTTTTCATAGCTTTGTGTAAGCTTATCATAGAAATAATCTGCTTAAATCTCAAACTATGAAGAAAGTCAACAAAAGTCAACCTGGAAGCCAATAAGCTGTTTTGGAGTGTAAAAGTTATTTAGAAGGCTTATTGTGGGTTTCTAGCTTGTTGTTAACAAGCTAGGTGTTCTGGTCCTTGTTCTTTGTTTCACAATCACACCTCAGTTGTAAGCTCAATTCTCATATTTTAGCATTCTACTGTACAAGTGCTTATTCCCATTTTATTGTTAGTATTTCTTGCTTGTTACTAGTTTGTGATAGTATTTCATTAATATAATCAGTATTTAATAACCTTTGTCTCATTTCACTTAAAACATAAAAAGCCAAAAATAAGCTAGCTTAATTAAACTGCTTAATTTTCAGTCTAAAGTCATTTTTATAGCTTATATAACTTATTAGTAACATTAGAATCAGAAACCTAGCTTAAATCAGCCTAGTCACTTGTAAAATCCAAAACAGACCCTAAAAAGGCTGTATGGCATTAAGCTGTTTTCAGCTTGTTACTGTAGATTTGCCAATAGACCAAGTTTGAACACGCTTAATTCATCATATATAAGCTGTATCTAAAGTCTAATTAGCCAATTTGATAGTTAATATAGGTCTGCACAACCTGTGGGAATTTTAGACCTCAAAATAGCTTAAATAGCCATAATAAGCTGCAAGCTGATTTGAGCATTAAATTTGCCATTTCTGAGCTTCATTTGGTCCATATAGTGATTGCACAAAGCCTTGTTATCTCAACTTAAACCTAAGTCAGATTAATTAGAAACCTGCACAACTCAGAACCAAAATAACAGATTTTCAGGTTTTCAAGGATTTTCCTTGATTTTTCATTTCCACATAATAAGCCCTCATAAGCTGAAACCTTGGATAATTAAGCTCACCCAGCTTGTGTTCATTGTGGTATTTTTAGTTTGATTTTTAGAACCCTTTTGAGCCCTCTAATCTAGGCCTGCAAAAGGGCATTTTTGCCCTGCTCAACAAACACCACAGCAGACTCAGTATAAGCTGAGCTTGTTGAGAGCTTTTCAGCTTTTAGCCCTAGCTTTTTCTATAACCCTTAGCTTATTTGTAAGTGACTCAGTCCCTTTTATCTTTTTCCTTCAGCTTATAACTTATTTTACAGCTTATAGCTTGATTAGAAAATTTTAGTTCTTAAAAACCTTAAATAACTCAACTGTTGGTATAAGCTGCTTAATTTTAGCTTATTAATAAGTTTTAAAAATACTTCCTTCATTAAAGTTGCTTAATTATAGCTTAAAAGTAATTATCAAAAAGAAAAAGTCCAAAAAAAAAAAATTAAATTTAGCAAAAAGGCCTGGGTGAGGTTCGAACCCCAGACCTCCTGATCACAACACCAACACCCCAACCATTGTGCCCGTAGGTCTTTTCCAGTATTCCTTTGCACTCTCTATTATTTAAGTATCATCAGCAGTTTAAGCTTATTTAGCTTATTAGCTTATTATCAGCTTATCCACAAAAGCTGTCACCACCATTTAATTTTTCTTAGCTTTGTAATAACTTAAAGTAATTTAGAAAAAAGTTTCATAATTTTCTTAATAGTTTTAATATTTTTAATCTTTTAATTAGTTTATAATAGTAATTAAATCATAATAAATAGAATAATAATCAGAAAAATATAATTCTAATTTTCATAATTTTCTTTCATTAATTAGATTCTAGGAAAAATATAATAACATTTTTAGACCTTAAGAAAAACAAAATAGAAAATAAGTGATAGCTTCTATTTAATAGATTTTATCTTTTTAAATTTTTAATTAAGCAATTTTCATTTTTATAATTTTCTTAGCTTCTTTTCACTTAATAATATTTATAGAAAAAGTTTTAGATTTTCTTTGTTTATTTAGTATTTATTATAATTTAAATTAGTTTTAAATAATTATTAAATAATAAATAATTAATAATAATTAGATATAAAGTATAAAAAATATAATTTTAGTTTTAAAATAAGTTTTAAATAATTTTACATTTTTAATATTAGATTTCTTAATATTTCAGTTTTTGTCCCATTTTAGATTTCCCGTTACGCGTTTTTAGTTTATCGCGTTTAATTTTCTTTTATATATTTGTTTCTTATATATCAATTAGAATTAATCAAAAAGCAAAAATCTCATATCATATCATCAGTCACTCTAATCCTAACTTTTCACAGTTTGCCCATTCACACCTCGTTGGGAAACGATCCGGGTAATCACTTACCTGGTTTCACACTACACACACAAACGTGAGTTTTTGCAAGTATCATTTTTCACAAATGGGTGATTTGTATTTATTCACGCGTATCCGCTGTCTGCATTTATTTATAAGTGTATTCAGCACGGATCAACGGGATCCTTGTAGCAAACTTCAGCAGCCTTGCCAACTTCAGTCTGGGCTATGCCAACCGTAACAAGTTCACGAACAGTTTTTAGCATCTTCTCATCAGTCAAAGAATCATGTTTATCAGCATTTGCGGTTAAACAATTAGCAGCAACACCATACTGATCGGCGCATTTTACATACACCTTAATATTGTTTAATTGCTTAATTATGTATTGGTATTATCCTTTATATATGTTACTTTAAGGTGTTTTGTGTTTATGTAGGCTATGCGCACAAAGGAGCTAAACTTGGTGATATTACAAGTTTAATATAAAGACATAAGAGATTTGGGCGTTGTTGCACTATTTTGGTCATAATTTCTTCGTCCGAGCTCCGTTTTAGGTGATTCAAAAGGTCACGGAAAGAGTAAAAAGAAATCTTCACATCAAAATAATAAAATGCAAGAAATTCTGAAGATTAATCGTGATTTTACCTGCTGGAAGCAGCAGCTCGTGAGTTGCATATAAAAATTCACTTTTGGACTTATACCACTAATTAATCATGTAAGATCCTGTGAAAAACCCTTGTAATCAATCTTAAGGATTAATATTAATCTCGTATTACCATTACTAAAGCCCATTTTTACTAGAAATTTGAACTTTTCTATTATCGTTTATTATTAGCACGATGAATTATATATAAATATATATTGAACACACCGACACTATAGATAATATCTCCAACGCAACAACACGTTTACACAATGACAATTGATTATACTCATCTATTTATTTCGCTATACTTAATTATAATAAACATCACCAAATATACTCAACAAAAACTTAATTATAAACATTAATACTAATCTTAAACATTAAACTACACAAACCAATCGGACCCTTAACTGCTCGGCCCAACAACAACCCCTAAACCCTATTATCAATAGCCCATCGAGCTAGCCAAACCAAGGGAACATCACAGCCCAATCAACCCATCTAATTGAATTGTTGAGTTTCCTTGTTTTCTCTCCTTTCACCCGATCGATACAACACTTCTTCAAGAACCCCATGCAAATCTTAAAGATCGAATATGGCAGTTACATATTTTAGCCTGTAAAACCACCGAATCTCACAGCTCAATCACTACGTCATTTATCTTATTTTCTTTTCCTTGTTTACTTCTTTAAATCCGAACGATATGCTCCTCAAAAAGATAAACCACATGCAATGTTAATTATCAAACTAAAACTTCACATGTTTTATACATTCGAATACCCCACTTAATTAACTACTATGATACACAAATCCATCCAAGAATAGCAAGTAGTAACCCGATACAGAACCCATTTCATTACCCCATTGTCGACCTATACATCCACTTATAAAATTCGAACCAAGCATATCACTAAAGACCTCGACCCAAAAATGTTATCATACTACAATAATTCCCACAAACTACTAGCTACATTACTAATTAAAATGTGACATTCCAAATGCAAAAATAAAATAGAAACACAACTTGTAGCTAAGTAACTTCAACTTGTGATAAAATGTGAAGGAACCGAATGAACAAGAAACATACAAGAAACTAGCAGCCAAAAATCACAACCAACCACACACGTTTCACACTTAAACTAGCATATCAATATACAAGTGTCCCTTATACACAGTGGTTCTAATCATTGGGTCAAGAAGTCAAGCAAATTGAAGATATTTTGCTTATATAAGTCCCCTCCATTCGATCTCTTCTATCACACATCATTTTCTATCAAAATCACCACATTCCTTAAACATTATAATCACTTTCTGTCGAGAACTTGGAAGCAAAGCATTGGGAGTCAAAGACTATAACCTTTTTCAAAGCTCACTGCTTTTGTTTGTGTCTCCTTCACACTCATTTCACTATCAAAATACCTTCACCTAAACCTACCCTTCACGACAGAGAACTCAACTAGCTTCGAGTAAGGGAGTTTAAAGCAAGTGGGTTGTTTTCTTTTCGTGTTCCAACCGATTACTGCTAAGCCTCCACCACCTTTCTCAAAGGTGTTGTAAGTCTTCTCATTCCCTCTTAAATATATATCTCACGTACTCACGCATGCATATCTATTACTCCATTCGAACGTCTTTATTTTATGTTATACATATGATACAGTTACAAACATGTCGCACGTTTAACGTATAAGCACACCATGCATCATTATGTTTAAGTCGTATATACGACACTTCACTAAGATACACGCATCATTGTACTCGAATATGTACACAATCATTCCATGCAAACCTATATATGCTACTTAATTATGCGGATGAAAACAGTCCCAAGGTGGCCTCCAAAATAACTTCATATCTCGCTAATATTTTTAACGACCATATCCTATCGTGACACGACTTAATATACCATGCAACTACCGACACTTTTCATTTAGATAACTTTTAAACACACTCAAGTATCGACCTTAAAAATAAACCATCTTAATTCGATCGGACCATGTAAACGCAAATAAAATTCTAACTAAGTATTTCAAACAAAGAGGAACCTTCGACATAGCCAACTAGCGACATGTTTACTTCAAATTCATGAAAATGACACCCCTATATTTTTACTCCACTCGACAGTACACATGGGAAACAATATTTTTCATTTTCTAAGATCCCCCTCATAACCCCATCTCGACACTTAAAATAAACCCTTTTTAATGCCACTCGACTAGTGCAAACACTTAGAAAATTTCATGACACATTTCACAAACTTATTTCATTCGACCAGCCCAAAAACTATTACCATATTTTCGAAATCTTGTATATAATATATATAAATTATTACATCACTCGAATGACAAGCTGGCAAACTATATTTTTCATATTCTAAGTTCGACCTCATGAACTTGTTATCACGCTCAAAACATATCATTTTGATCGACCACCACTAGTAACTAGCAAACGTTTTTCAGAAATTATTATAACCTTCGGATTTGGGCCAAATTCAAGCCCAACAAGAAATTTTCGATAGCAAGGTCCAACAGGCCCATATAATATATTTTTAGAATCCTAAAAATAGCCCAAGTTCAAGCCCAAAACTATTTTCATGCCCTCGCCTCTAAAACTCTTAACGGGCCATGTTCCAAAGCGTTAAATGGCCCAATAATACAAAAATAACTTACTTTCTGAAATAATAAATTGAAATAAGTTAAAATAAACTTAATAAAGTTATAAAAATTTTCAGAATATTTTTCCCGTCATTTTTATACAAAAAGGACTAAAAATGTAACGCGACTTAACCAAAAAGGACTAAAACTGCCAAACCTGGAAACTAAGGGACTGAAGCTGTGAAAACAGTTGTAAAGGACTTAATTTGACATACCATAGAACTCCAAGCCTTATATGGACATCTGGACAATTATTGGACTATTATTGGACTATGGACTGAATAAGGACTAACGACGTAACGCAAACCACGGTTAGAGTAGAAAATGTAAAATATGGAAAGATCAAGGACCAACTGTACTAACTTGTCATTCTTATCTTCTTTTTCATTTTTGCTCCATATCTTTACTTTTTATGCATATTTGCATTATATTTGCATATTAGTATTAGCGATAGAAATATTTCATATTAATATCTTATTTACTCGTTGAAGATATGATCTTACGAGATGTGCAAGCACCATAATCATATCACACCTTCACTCTCAATGATTAGATCGTTGTATATCATTAGTTAATCATCATCCACTATTCATACACACACACCACTAGAAATTAGTCAGATTCTCAGTTATTTATATATTTACCAGGTTCTATATCGAAGTTGTTATAATCACCTCTGAGTTTATTTTTACCATCACCAGGAACGCATAAGGTGAGTCATGGCCTCACTTTTAAACTCTTTATACTTTTTAAACTCCGTGAGGGGGATACATGCTATAAATAAATCACAAGTATTTTTCTGTATGCTACCTGACTTGATATATGCCTAAGTACACCATATTGCCATAAGACCCTTTATCATGAGCCATTAATCACTGCGGTGAACGCGAATATAATGAATAGATCTATTAGAGGTTGACGACCTATCCCACTAATACTGTGACGGAATGCTTTTTGCTAGTCGTATTAGTCGCGATGCATTATATTTGAGAGAAATAGGAATTGGCAAAATCACCTATTACACGAGGGCAAAACTTTCATCATTAATTTGGTGGACACCTCCGTTTATGCGGTACTTTGTTAACGTTTGCGTGTCATGAGACTTAGGGCAATATATGAACTGCAATATCAATTTTTAAACTGATTGTATCTCCAATACAATCTTACTTGTGATTGAACTAATATCTAAACTACAAACTCCATGATTTCACTCAACATTATGTTGACTTTTAAGCATGTATCTCAGGGAACTAAAAAGGAGCAAGGCAAGGCATGGAGCAGGCGCACCCTATCTTAAATAAATGGTGTAAAATAAAGTTGTAATTCAGTTAAATTGATGTTCCTTTAGAGAAACCTTAGCACTCTGATGTAACGCTTTATAACTGAATTTGTATTATGGACCTATGTAAATTAAAAATGCCGTCTCAGGCTGTTTTTCTATGATTTTGTATTCGATCCTCACAGTAACACCCAAATAAATCTTCCGCTGCCACAAAACAAATTTGGGGGTGTTACAAATCAAAATAATGAAAGGTCAATGAAATTAATTATATTGGGACTTGTTGAATTGGAGTTGGCGCAGCAGCAAATGAAGGAAAAAAGGGCTTGGGCCTTGTCTGGTTGGCGTAGGAACAAAGCAAAAGAAAAAAGGGTTTTAACCCTTGTGGGATATATAGACGAGACAGAAACAAAAAAAAGGGTAGCAGCCGGGAGTTCTTTTATTCTATTCGAAGACAGCGACAGGCTATATTCAACATATACATATTAGTTCTTTCTCGACGATCGTGCCAGAAGGAAGTGAATTATTTGTATTTTGATTCCAACAGTAACATGAATAGCACAACGTATATGATGTCTACTAACGTGATGCGCGGCTAAGCCTCTTGCAATCTCTCCCAGCACAACGTATATGATGTCTACTAACGTGATGCGCGGCTAAGCCTCTTGCAATCTCTCCCGGTAAAAGATATATTTGGTTTGATCATGTTTACGGATTTTATTTTATTTGTCAAACATTAATTCATTTGATTTTAATGCATATCTTTTATTTGATTTTAATGTTTAATATAATTATTTGATTGAATAATTATGAGACATATTATTGCGAGTCAACGATTCGTGCCGAGCCTAATTAGTATAGGGGTTAAGACGGTCGTATGTTAAACATAATTTGTACCCATAATTGTTCACTTGAGTAATTATTAAATTAATTGATAAGATTATTGTAAGACATGTTATTGCTAGTCAACGAGTTGTGCCGAGTCCACTAGTTTAGGGATTAAGACGATTTGTGTGATAAACATAACTTGTGCCCAAAATTATCCTTTTCAATTAATAAAAACTATGTCTATGTGGTTTGAAGGCAAACATTAGAATTAATCCGTAACTTGATCATATCATTATATCTGGAGCCGAGAGGGATTGCTTTTTACTCAACTGTTTACAAACCTTACTTTTATTTGCTTCTTTATTTTTATTGCTTATTTACTTTCTAGTTAATTAGTATTTTAATTATTAAGTTATTAAACCAAACAATCAATCAATTATTTATTTCGTTAAACTTAGCTATAACCACATACTCCTCGTGGATACGATACCCGCTTGCCCTATCTAGTATAAGGTAATTAGGTTTATTTTTTATCGGTACCACGACATCGGTCAAAATTTTGGCGCCGCTGCCGAGGACCAAGCCAAAACGACTTTCACCTGCCCATATGGCACATTTGCATTCCGAAGAATGCCATTTGGTTTATGTAATGCACCCGCTACTTTTCAGCGTTGCATGATGAGTATTTTTTCTGATATGGTAGGAGAGTCATTAGAAATTTTTATGGATGATTTTTCTATATTTGGTCAATCTTTTGAGGGTTGTTTGGGGCAATTAGAAAATGTTTTAAAAAGGTGCACCGAGACTAACCTTGTTCTTAGTTGGGAAAAGAGTCATTTTATGGTTCGGGAAGGAGTTGTTCTAGGGCACGTTGTCTCTGAGAAGGGATTCGAGGTTGACCGTGCCAAAGTACAAGTAATTTCCACACTCCCACCACCTACTAGTGTCAAAGGGGTTCGCTCATTTTTAGGACATGCTGGCTTTTATAGGAGATTTATTAAAGACTTTAGTGCAATTTCAAAACCTCTATGTAATTTGCTTTCAAAAGATGCATTATTTGACTTTGATGAATCATGTATAAAGGCCTTCAACTTGCTCAAACAAAAACTTATTGAAGCCCCCATTTTACAGTCACCTGACTGGACTAAACCTTTTGAAATTATGTGTGATGCAAGTGACTATGCAGCAGGGGCGGTTTTGGGGCAACGAGTGGAAAAGAAACCCGTTGTGATTTATTATGCTAGTAAAACCTTTTCGGATACTCAATTAAATTATACGACTACCGAAAAAGAGTTACTTGCTGTTGTTTTTGCCCTTGACAAATTTTGTTCTTATGTTTCGGGTTCTAAGGTTATTGTATTTTCTGACCATAGTGCCTTAAGACATCTATTAGCGAAGAAAGATGCAAAACCTAGGTTGATTAGGTGGATTTTATTGCTACAAGAATTTAATCTAGAGATTCGTGACAAAAAGGGTTGTGAAAATGTTGTCGCGGATCATCTATCTAGAATTACTCCACCTCCATTTAACCCTGCTGATGCTATTAAGGAAAGCTTTCCTGACGAGAGTTTATTTTCTATTTTAAAACTTCCTTGGTATGCTAATATTGTTAACTATCTTGCAGTTAAAAAGCTTCCAGAACATTGGTCTAAGCAACAAAAGAATTAATTCTTTTCACAATTGAAGTATTATATTTGGGAAGACCCTGAGTTATATAAGATGTGTGCGGACCAAGTGATTCTTCGTTGTGTCCCCGACCATGAACATATGGATATTCTAGCTCATTGTCACTCTTATGCTTGTGGGGGACACTTTAGTGCAAAGAAAACTGGGCATAAAGTGCTTCAAAGCGGTTTCTTTTGGCCAACTATATTTAAGGATGCACATTTATTTGTTAAATCATGTACACGTTGCCAAAAAGTAGGGGGTATCACTAGGCGTGATCAAATGCCAATGAACCCCATACTTGTGGTTGAAATTTTTGACGTGTGGGGAATAGACTTTATGGGACCATTTCCCACCTCATATGGCAACTTGTACATCTTAGTGGCCGTTGATTATGTGTCCAAGTGGGTCGAAGCCGAAGCCACTAGGACGAATGACCATAGTGTGGTTTTAAAATTTGTCAAAAAGAATATTTTTGTGAGGCATGGAATTCCTAAAGCTATCATTAGTGATGGGGGTTCCCATTTTAAAAACTTTAAGTTTGGAAAATTACTTAAACACTATGGTGGTAATCATCGGATTGCCACTCCTTATCATCCACAAACAAGTGGACAAATTGAAGTGTCAAATAGGGAAATTAAACGGATTTTAGAAAAAACTGTTCGTACTGATCGCAAAGACTGGTCTCTACGACTAGATGATGCGCTTTGGGCGTATCGAACGGCATTTAAAACCCCTATTGGCATGTCACCTTATAGAATTGTTTATGGTAAAGCTTGTCACTTACCTGTTGAACTTGAGCATCGTGCAGAATGGGCTATTAAACAGGTGAACATGGATTTGGATGAAGCTGGAATCGCAAGGAAGCTTCAATTGTCAGAACTTGATGAAATACGGCGAGATGCATATGAAAGTTCAAGAATATACAAGGACAAAACCAAAGCTTTTCATGATCGACATATTTCCAAGAAATCCTTCACGGTAGGTCAAAAGGTTTGGTTGTTTAATTCTCGTCTTAAGCTTTTTCCAGGTAAGCTCAAGAGCAAGTGGACGGGTCCATACGTTGTGACACAAGTTTTTCCACATGGAGCGGTGGAAATAAAAAACATGGACAGTGGTGAACCTTTCAAGGTTAATGGACATCGACTCAAACCATACATCATGTTGGAAAATGGTAATGTGGAAACTGTCGAGCTGGTTCACTTTTAGCCATCTCAATCTTGCAATTAACTCCAACGAGGTACTGTCTGGCTGAAGACGTTAAACTTAGCGCTATTTGGGAGGCAACCCATGTTTGTTTAAAATTTTTCTTTATTTTTTTTTTGTCAGGTCGTGAATACGGCGTATTCCACTTCCATAGATACGGCGTATTCACCCTCTAACCTGTATTTTATTTCTTTATTTATTTTACTTTGTTGAACGTTGTGGGTGTGTTCACTATAAACCCTCACGAGACTACAACTCGTCCACTCGGGCTACCGAGGGGTTTAAAGGCTTGTTGCATGCGCTAAATGCAACCGTGATTCCTACGAAAGTGAGTTTTAGGAAATTTATTTTTATTTTCATTTTTCTTTTTCTTTTTCAAATCATTAATTTTTAACTAAATTTCAACTTGGAGTTTGCATTGGGGACAATGCAATGCTTTAAGTTGGGGAGGGGGGGTACCATAATATTTTAATTAGAAAATGTGGTTAAAAATGCGAAATTTAAAAATTGTCGCATTGTTTAAAAAGCTTTGTGCTAATTTGGACGTGAGAAGCCTCTTCTACACGTATTTGTTAAGTTTTGCAGATTTTGGAGATAAACATTTGGATCATACTATGTCACGAGATAAAGATCCAACCACAAGTGCTTAATCAGGTGAACCCGCTCCTTTTTATTTTATTTTTGGTTGAATTATTTGATTTGAATTTTGCATAGTGTGTGCACTTAGTTAGTTCACGTGTAAATTTAGTTTTTGCATATTTTTAGTTTACATAATCAAACCATTAAATCAAGTTTCCCTAATTTACTTTTTACTTGGAAGAGGAAGAAAAAGAAAATGTTTTGATAAAATTATTTTTTTGCATGTGAATTGGACAGTGTACGACACATAAGAGAAATCTTTCATTTTGCAATTATGTGCCGTCACTGGCTACGATAGTTTATTTGAGGATTGTATTTACTGTATAAGCTCTTAGAAATTGAAGGATTAAACTGGTGAGAGTTCTGAGCCTTTGTTGACTGACACATCCAAAATCAGTCTTATATTTCTTTTCATGAGTGATAGTCTTCCCATGCGATGTCATCTAGAACTTGCACTTAGTCTCTTCAAGATTGCATTAATTATGTATGTACAACGCATGATGATGGCACCTAGGATTTAACCCCGTTTTAGCCTGCTTTTGTTATAATTACATTGACTTCATTGGTCAAGTAATTGCCCCTACCCTTTTGTTGCACTCATCTTTAGTGCAAGATACCCCTAGTGAACCCTTCTGAGCCTACCTTTTCGTTTTGTTTACACTCCATTAAATATGCTACACCCAAATCGCCTTAGCCCCCCCATTTGTGCACTCATTTTTAGTGTACGTACCCCTTGTGAAAAATATATAAACCCTTAGTTAATTGTTTATTTAGTTACATGGTTGCTAAGTCGAGTTGTATACAGTTTTGGGATGATTGGGATTCATGGTAGTATGGTTATTTATGGAGAAATGAGGAAGAATGTCAATTTATTGCCCCCGCGTACGTTAATGTCTAAGTGATCCATGTGTATTGATCCTCCTAATTTGGGTCGCTAGTATTATGATTTTATGTTATGTTCAAGTTATCATGTGTTATGTATTATGTTAAAGTAGATTAAAACGATGGCAGAGCAAAAGTAATGAAAAAAAAATAATAATAATAAAAATAAAAAAATAAATAAAAACATACGGACTGCCATCCTGCTTATGTTTAAGTCAAGAAAGAGTCGAGAAAATTAAAGAAAAAGTTGTTTTATTGTTTTTTGTTTGTTATTTATTGTGTCTTGGCTTAGCAACGCCACGTTTATACATGTAACTATTTAGATGATTAACTTGGCACCAGTGAAAAAAATCCCCCATTATCCTAAACCGTTTTTCCTTATCCTACACCTTACGTTATAACCCATTATAAGACCATCTGAGTTGGGCATATGTAATCTTAAGTAGTGGCGAATGAGACTATTTGCAAGCCTATGGAGAATCATCTCTTGAGGAATGACAATGAGTGAAACACATAACCCCATTAAACACTTGAGAGATGAGTGATTATCCTTGTGAGGGCCTTCAATTCTAAGTTGCTTTATCTTTAAGTTGATTATCGTTCACTATTAGTTGCAAATGATGGATATTATCGGTGTGCTTGTTATGTGATTTGAAGATCCATGTGCTTAAAATGATTTCTATCTAAACTATTTTTAATGTCTTTCTCGGGACGAGTAAGAGTCAAGTTGGGGAGGTTTGATCGGCGCATTTTACATACACCTTAATATTGTTTAATTGCTTAATTATGTATTGGTATTATCCTTTATATATGTTACTTTAAGGTGTTTTGTGTTTATGTAGGCTATGCGCACAAAGGAGCTAAACTTGGTGATATTACAAGTTTAATATAAAGACATAAGAGATTTGGACGTTGTTGCACTATTTTGGTCATAACTTCTTCGTCCGAACTCCGTTTTAGGTGATTCAAAAGGTCACGGAAAGAGTAAAAAGAAATCTTCACATCAAAATAATAAAATGCAAGAAATTCTGAAGATTAATCGTGATTTGACCTGCTGGAAGCAGCAGCTCGTGAGTTGCATATAAAAATTCACTTTTGGACTTATACCACTAATTAATCAAAATAATGAAAGGCCAATGAAATTAGTTATATTGGGCCTTGTTGAATTGGAGTTGGCGCAGCAGCAAATGAAGAAAAAAAGGGCTTGGGCCTTGTCTGGTTGGCGTAGGAACAAAGCAAAAGAAAAAAGGGTTTTAACCCTTGTGGGATATATAGACGAGAAAAAAACAAAAAAAAAAAGGAGGGTAGCAGCCGGGAGTTCTTTTATTCATTCAAAGACAGCGACAGGCTATATTCAACATATACATATTAGTTCTTTCTCGACGATCGTGCCAGAAGGAAGTGAATTATTTGTATTTTGATTCCAACAGTAACATGAATAGCACAACGTATATGATGTCTACTAACGTGATGCGCGGCTAAACCTCTTGTAATCTCTCCCGGTAAAAGATATATTTGGTTTGATCATGTTTACGGATTTTATTTTATTTGTCAAACATTAATTCATCTGATTTTAATGCATATCTTTTATTTGATTTTAATGTTTAATATAATTATTTGATTGAATAATTATGAGACATATTATTGCGAGTCAACGATTCGTGCCGAGCCTAATTAGTATAGGGGTTAAGACGGTCGTATGTTAAACATAATTTGTACCCATAATTGTTCACTTGAGTAATTATTAAATTAATTGATAAGATTATTGTAAGACATGTTATTGCTAGTCAACGAGTTATGCCGAGTCCACTAGTTTAGGGATTAAGACGATTTGTGTGATAAACATAACTTGTGCCCAAAATTATCCTTTTCAATTAATAAAAACTATGTCTATGTGGTTTGAAGGCAAACATTAGAATTAATCCGTAACTTGATCATATCATTATATCTGGAGCCGGGAGGGATTGCTTTTTACTCAACTGTTTACAAACCTTACTTTTATTTGCTTCTTTATTTTTATTGCTTATTTACTTTCTAGTTAATTAGTATTTTAATTATTAAGTTATTAAACCAAACAATCAATCAATTATTTATTTCGTTAAACTTAGCTATAACCACATACTCCTCGTGGATACGATACCCGCTTGCCCTATCTAGTATAAGGTAATTAGGTTTATTTTTGATCGGTACAACGACATCGGTCACATACTGTGATCTACACATGCATATGTGAAGCAAAAATATTATTTGTTGGATAACATATCTAAATGTAGATGACCAGAACATATCATAAAATATAAAAAGAGGTAACTTTTCTTACCCTGAGAAAGGGGATGGCTTGTTTCCAGCAACGTGTTCATGAGAAGGTAGGTTAGAATCACCATCTTTAATACCATCATTAGGGGCCATCTGTTTCACACTATCTACTAATTGAGTCACTTGGGACCGTGGACATTCTTGTGGCGATGCTGGTTTCGACAAAAGCTGACTTGTTGGATTCACTTGTGCTGATAACGGGATGTTCACTGGTGACACCCCTGGTCTGATCTGTTAGTTCTCACAGGAATACGACATTTTCATTAGGCTGATATATGAAACTGGACAGACATACATGAATATAGAGTGACTTTTGAAACAAAATACATCTTTCACACAAAGGCTTTAAAACAGTACATGTCAAATACTTTTGAAACAATATGAATATTCAATATAGAGTGACTTGCTGGCACATCTAACAATTTATCAATCTATTAGCTTGCTAAATGCAGAAATCTTTCAGCTTGCTACATATAAACCACAATACATGATCGACTTATATAATCGACACTTTTAACAATATATGTTTTTCACTTCAAAACCCAAGCATGCAACTTAATAGCTCTTTAATATATATAACATATAGAACTCACATCAGCAAACAGTCAAAGCATTTGCACACACAAAATAGGCATGTATATGTAATTTATCCCGTTTTATATATGAAGCACGCTCTGGCTATGTTTTTCCTAGCTTATTGCTCAAAATAATTCAAGAGCTATAAGAATCTCTGAAAATAGCGAAATCAGGCCGACCAGCTAGCAATCATTTAACAAGAGGTGATGTGAGTGAATCGAGAGTTACACAAGCTAAGAAAGGAAATCAAGCATCAAAATAACAAAACAAAGCCAAAGCTGATCAGATAGTTCGAGATTTGGGGGAAACTGAATTATGTTCATCTCTTTCACATGCATACAAAGTGCTAAATTAGCACAGTAGCACTTTTAAAACCCAAAAATATGATGCTTCTAATTTACTCAAACTGAATTATGTTCATCTCTTTCACTAGTTACTGCTAATTTCAATCCTAATTTTAATCACAACTTCCAACACAATTACACCATAAGCACTTTTATGCACTTTTATCTCTACAAAAGATATTAACTAAATTCACATCAATGTCAATTAATTCAAAAATTAATCCACATAAACAAATCAAAAATTCAACATTTCACTAAATTAAACCGAAACCAAAACCGAATCCAAACAGATCAATCACTGATCGTCTTTCATAACATAATCACATCAATTCATTTCATCTCTGTAACAAATATATCAATCTAAAACTATACATCTAATATAGAGCAATAACAGATCAACGAATTACAAAGTCAAAGTCAAATTAAAGATTATATCGTCAAATGGTTCTTCAAAGAACACTTTAGCATTATCGATCGATACAATCACCAGTGACGAAATAACGGCAATGTTTAATCTGTTGATCCCATGACTAAAACACACATGCAGTTAGAGTGTGAGATCTAGGTGTGTGTGTAATGAATTATCTAATGAGAAATGAGAAATGAATTATCTCAATTGACCCCGAGTTAGTGAGATAGTATAATTACTAAAGGCCCCTTAGTAAATAATTAAATAAAAATATCAATTAATCTGAACCACCGGATTGAAGTTGGATGGGTGGTTGAGATCAAAGGGTTTGATCTTTGGAAAAAATTGGTTCTATACGGAACTTTTCTCAAGAAGTTAAATGTATCATATTTATCTATCAAACAACTACTCTTTCCGTCTCAAAATAAGTGTCCAGCTTGACTTTTCAGAGTCAAACTTTTTTAACTTTGACTTTAATTTATTTATTTATTTTTTTTTTTAATACACTTGATGAAAAAATTATATCATTAAAAAATACACTTAAAACCTAATCCATTCATATATTTTGCATCAAATATTATATAACACTCACAAAAATAGTTAAGGTCAAAGTTAAATACAGTAATAAATACAGTCACTTTTATTTTTTTTGATAATGCAAAAGCATATACTATGACACAATCTGCACTGGATACAAAGGCACATGGCAAGTGGATCAACACATACCAACGTCTTGTCGTCCTTTTCTTTTTAAAAAGCATTGATTAAATCAAATAGTATGCACCTAAATTTCTACTCCATCCGTTTTAAAATAAGATTTATGTTATTAATACCGTGACAATAGGGAGTTTTGGTTAAAATGTACAAACCGCGATGCACACTGTACAAACCCGCAATGCACAGGGCCTCACGAAACCTCCTTATGAGAGGGTCCTTATAAACTGCCCCACGAAACCCCCCTACAGGAGGGTCTGTATAAACTCCCCCTAAAATAATTGTTCACATTTCTTTTTTCGTATGTCCCTATTTAATTGTCTATTGCTAAATATAGATATAGAAATTTGATCAAATTTATCATATTATCTTAGCTTAAAACTATTATTACAAACTTTAAAAAAGACATTAATTAATTAATTAAAGTTAAAATTGTCATTCTGCTAAAAGTAAGATAAAAACAGTAATAATTATATTTTTATTAAATTGTGTATTTTTTGTTGCAAGACAATAATTTTAAGACATAAAGAGTATTAAAAATAATACTATTCATATATAGGTTTAATAAAAAGTTAACATAACTTAGCATGTTAACATGTCATGAAACTAACTCAAAGTTGCACAAAAAATTTAGCAATTCTCATAATGCTAAAGTGTGATCAGTCTATGTATAAAAATTTAATTGTACTTAGTTAAATAGAGTTATGGTTAGACTTAAATTAAGTTTGCTTGATGGGCAACGCAAACAAGTAGATTATGGAATAGGGATTGTACCCACATCTCTATAAAAGGAGGTGAGGGAGTATGCTAGTTTGCACATTTTTCCTCGCTCATTTGTTAATTAATACAATATAGCATTTGAAGTCACGTGTGTGGTTACTTTGAATCAATATTCCGCAGTAGCTTACAAAGTTTGTTGGTTTATCATCCAACAATTGGTATCAAAGCCAATGTGACACTGGTTTTTTGAAGCTAGGTTGACTGAAAGGTGCGCAATCCCAACAAGTAGTCTTCTCTTTTTGGTTCGTCGGTTATTGCGTAGTGGTGGGAGATTTGAAGTTGCGGGTTCGTTAACTGTTGGATCTTTGTGAAATTCGAATAGTAGGTTGAAGACACATAGATTTAGGATCTCAGTGAAGGGATCTTCAATTGGAGGTTTGTAGAAAGAGATACTTGTTGTCAAAGTTGATGCTCCAGAATCTTCAAGTTCTGTTTAAAGTAGATTTCGGTCAATGTTTAAAGGCTCCAAAATCTTGGGGTTTATCAAGGTTGGTATTGCAAAGGTTTAGTTCGACAATGTTCAATCTTCGAAAAGACTATAAAAAGGTTGAATCTTTAAGCTTCAAGGTGTTGTTTTTAAGGTTTTAGAGGTGATCAAGATGAAAGGTAACAATGCTTAAAGGTTTAGTTGATTATCTAGGATCTTGAATCGTTGAAGTTTGAAGGTATCCATGCTTTCTTCGAATTGAAGTCTTTGTGATTCTTGGAAGACAAGTAAGGTTTATCTTTGTCTTTGGATTCAAGAAAATTGATTACTTGTAGTACAAGGCATATCAAGGTTGTAGACTTGAGGTGGAAAGGTCGAAGCTTTAGGGTTTTCTAAAGGTTAATAGATCAATCTTTACAAGAAAGCGAGTTTAGCACACAACTTGTGAGGCTTGTTGAAAAAGTTGAGTCTTTTGGGTTTCTAAAGGGTTAAATCAACTTGACAATGTTAAAGAAGAAATACTAGTATGAGTACTAGGTTAGACATTGAAAAGCTCGATCGGAATAGTGTACAAAATCATGGTTATGGTTATGGGTCTTAATACCGTCTTCCACGGTGTATGGGGGAGGTTGAGACGTAGACAGCCATACCCCTACCTAAGGTAGAGAGGCTGCTTCCGATTCTACCAAAGGTAGAAAATGACCTCCGACCTTGCAAGGGGTGAGGATCGAACCCTTGACCTCTGTCACCAGATGTAACACCCCCAAAATTCTGGTTTAGCGGAAGCATACATGTTTGGGTGCTACTAAATTGGTATCACAACACAAAGTATAAAGAATGGTTTTATCTCAACCATTTAAAATAGATTTCATATTCAAAAGTGTTTTGTTTATAACATTTCAAAAATGGTGCGGAAATATAAGCCCATAAAAGATTTCAAGTGGTCCCAAATATATCAGAGTCTTCTATGACCATGCCATGCCATACCAAAGCCTTCATCACTAGATTATCGCCTTAACCTGAAAATACATGCTAAAAGTGTCAACACGAGGTTGGTGAGTTCACAGAGTTTAGTGTAAAATGTAAAGCATTTGAATAACGATTTCCCGGCAAAGGCATTGTAAATCCACTCAGTCCCAAGTCCCGCCCATACAAGACTTGCAACCTGTGTGTTTACAACCCACTGCCCAATAAGATTTGTTCCTGGTAAACAGAAGTAATATTTTGCTTGGTTAAGCGGTACACTCGTAATGACCATTACACTTGGTAGTATGTCCGTTACACTCGGTAATGTGACCGTTACACCCGGTCATGTGACCGTTACACCCGATCCTGTTCCATGTGTTCGTCCAGTACCCCTGGTCGAAGTGTGTGTCATGTATACATATACTGCATTCGAGTGAACAATCAAGTATTACAGCCAAACAGTCAAATATTGAGTAATCTGTTCAGTACACCTGGTTAATGTGTGTCATGTATTCATATAACGCATTCGAGTAAACAATCAAGTATTTCAGCCAAGTAGTATGTTTGAGAAAAACAAATCACGTTTCGAGTAAAAACAAGCATTGAGTTTAAGTAAAAACGAGCATGTATTCTCCCCAGAAAGAGTTTAAAACCAGTAAAAGTAGGGGCCATGAACTCACCTCAGCAAATAGCAGTCTGATAGTAAAAGTCAAGTAGTGATAATGGGCGGCACCGACACGCGACCTAGATTAGTATGGCACGCTTAGTTCACAGTTCTAGTTTAAGACTCGATGAAATTTATTTAAGTTCAAAAGTTTTAAAAAAATGTTTATGTTATTGTTGCTTGTGTGGCAATATTTAAGTTGAAATAGTTTTGTAATTATTGGCTAGCATTGGCTTTCGGAAGTGCTTAAGTATACATGTACAAATAATAAAAAGTAACACAAACGAATAAGTCTTTGGTTCGTCAGTAACCAAAAGACAATGTACGGAAAATAATCACAAGTAAATGATAGACGAATTTGGATTATAAGAATGTTTTTTTTTTTTTTTGAAAATTGACTTTCATAAGAATGTCGTTTGAAAGTATATATGAAAATATAACTGTATATAATAAAAGTGTGAAGAAATTATATTCGAAATAATAGTTTTATCAAAAGAGTTTGTATTAAAAATACTCTTATAAGTTATAAGTGTAGGATTGTAAAAAAAATCAGGCATGAACCTTGTATTGCTTTAGTCTGTACGTGGTGACTAAATGTCTCAATAATTAATAACCCGTTGTTGTATTATTAAAATAAATTTCGTTTAGTATCCTTATACTAAGTATTAACTAATGATTCAAAGATTAAGATTTGATTATCGTTTATTATCCGTTTATAAAATATGTTTAGTAAATTAGGGTATGTCGTGAACTAATGTCGAGAATGAGTAGATGAGTGAGTCGTGAACGGGGCGCGAGGTAAAATCAATCTCAGTGGGTCTCGATCCAAACCTTACTAATTACTATGATAAGAAGATAAACGCAGGATCCAACCCCTTTGGTGTTTTTGAGTTTAAACCGGGACAATCAATACAAAATCGCGATATCCTTGCGGGATTCGAACGTGAGACTAGGGCGGGACAGACTGAAACTGATTTTAATACTACCCAAAATTCACAAAATAAGCTGATAAAAATTTTCAATAGTGTAACTCAAATAGGCAGAATCCCACCACTGTGGTCGACTAACAAAGCTTAAATCACAGCCTAGGTTTTTAACATCTTTGGTTCTAAATTAAAACCCAAGTTTAATGCTACCAGGATTTAGCATTCTTTAATTACCAAATTGGTTAGGCCGAAATCAAACGACACGACGGCTAAAGTAAATAAGCAAAACCAAATGAGCCAAACAAAATACACTTCCAATCCAAGCCAATAAGGTTTTAAATCTCATTTCCCAGCTTAACCTTTCTTTATTGCCACACAAGATCAACATGACAAATATATCAACCATACTCGCATCCGTAATGGGTCGATTACGAATCAATTCAACACGCGAAACTCCTAATACTGATGTAATAACTTAATTAATAAAACAAATCAAGAATATGATAAAGTATGGTAATCAAAGAAATTCCTTACAAGAGAAAGGGTTTGTGGTTCGTGCGACAACAACAAGAGATACAAATCGACTTGACCCGAAACCAAACACGAACCCACCACCGAATCTTCAAACCAAACCCTTGAGATAATGTATTTGTGATGCTTTGAAGGTGTGTGCAGAGTGGGGAGTCCTTGTGGCTCGGCTTCGAATAAAAAGAAGGAAAAAAAAGAATGGATTTGACTAATTTTTCCTTGATGTAAGTCTTGTAGGGTAGCAATTTTCAGCAACAATCACCATCCCTCCTTGTCATCAATGTCTTCTTCTCCCACCTTTAACCTGTGGTGTGTTGACTTCCAAAGTTGAGACAAGGATGGTCAGACCTGGGTGGTTTCAGAGGTGCTTGGGACCTTTTGTATTTTTGCTGTCATCAAGGATGAACTCGGATCTGCGATATTCAGAGGTGGGGGACGCTGGATGGCGATAGAAGGGAGAGAGGGAATCAAGGTGTGGGGATAAGAGAGTGAAAAAAAGAAAACATTTATATTTGTTATACGGTTTATATATATATATATATATATATATATTAAGTGGGTGGGTTGGATAAATTATAAAGGGTAAATTTGTAGTTTGGCCATTATATCATTGGTGAGTATTTAAGTGTACACCGTGTTTCGCTGAGCTCCGGTATAATTTAGTGTTTTTCGGGTTGTCGTGAGCACAAAAGATACTGTTTTTGAGAACGTTTCTATAAAAGCCATATGAAAACAAAGTTTTGGGTTCCGGATGATAAGTATTGGTTTTATGCCGTTACTAGATTTATGTCGGTACGCGTGTGGTGTTGTGTGTTTTTTTTTTTTTTTTTTTTTTTTTTTTTTTAGAAAAGCGAGATAACTTCTCGGTTTTGTAAATAAATTGCCAGTAAGTGTCAGGAAGTGATAACCTCACTTTTCTTGATAAAATTAAATAGTTTGAAGTGTCTATGTATGTTACGGTGTGTGGAATAACCTTCCGATTTAATCATGTAGGCTCAAAAAAAATGCTCAAATAAATTGCTAAATAGTCATAAGTTAATTTTTACCATTAAAATAATGTTTGGAAAATTACGGGTGGTTACAGTAGAGACAAGGGTGCTAACCATTTGATCAAACCTTGCTCTTTTGGAATAGTGTACAAAATCATGAAGGTTCTAAATACGTTGGTCCTTGTGTTAAAACAGGAGTCCATTGAATACATGTTCAAAAGCGTGTTTGGTTTGAGGTGGAATTGCAGAGAGCTTAGAAAAATCATAAAGCTGAGGTTATTCACAATAATAACGATGATGCTGTAGTGGCTCAAAGATAGTTGGAGGTTAAACAACTTGAAGAAAAGAAGAACACAGACTAATTGATAAAGGAGCAGATACACCTTGGAGCAAAGGTGTGGGTAGACATTATAGAAACTGGAATACCTCGTCAAGAGTGTGCAAGAGAGTAATGCTGAAAGGAATAAGGCAAATGAGGTCTAAAAAAGCTAATTTGGTTATTTACTAAGGTACAATGTCTGATTAATAAGGCGGTCCCTTGTTAGAGATTCCAACATTGGATGAATATGTTGAGCTTAGAAAAATCATAAAGCTGAGGTTATTCACAATAATAACGATGATGCTGTAGTGGCTCAAAGATAGTTGGAGGTTAAACAACTTGAAGAAAAGAAGAACACAGACTAATTGATAAAGGAGCAGATACACCTTGGAGCAAAGGTGTGGGTAGACATTATAGAAACCGGAATACCTCGTCAAGAGTGTGCAAGAGAGTAATGCTGAAAGGAATAAGGCGAATGAGGTCTAAAAAAGCTAATTTGGTTATTTACTAAGGTACAATGTCTGATTAATAAGGTGGTAGCTTGTTTGAGATTCCAACATTGGATGAATATGTTGAGCATCGGTACACACTAAGAATTACTTATAAGATGGAAATTGTTATGATATAGTAGGAACTTAGTGGGCTAAAGTGTAGTTAGCATGTATAGGGATTTAATTGTACTTAGATAAAATTAGGATTAGACTTAAACTAAGATTGTTGGATGAGCAAGTCAAACAAGGATACTATGGAATTTTAATTCCATAAGGATTGTACCTCTCATCTCCGTAAAAGGAGGTGAGGGGGTGTTTGGAGTCACATGTATAGTTAAGTCAATATTCCGCACTAGTTTACCAGGTTTGTTAGTTTATTATCCAACAATTTAAATATTACTTAATCAACATGTGATGTAATTAACTCAAAGTTGCACAAAAAAAGCAATATTATTATTCGACAAACTAACATACATATATAGACTTGCATAAGGTGGTAAACCAAAGATTATGTTAAAATAAAACATAAACATGTTTTGGAAGGATTGCTAACGACTACGACCCCTGTCCTGATATAGATTAACAAAATTGGGGAAGGCTTTGGTACAGATATAGTAAAACTTAAAATACGCGAACGTTATGTTCGATCAACATACCAGTTGTTTGACGCGTTTCAAAATCAAGAACTTTGGGATCATAACCGTCCGATTAACTAAGATACACTTGACACTGTACAACCGTTTTACCCAACTTGAACCCTGGAACCACCGTGAACGCCACTTCACGATTACTTTCCCGTGACAAAAACGCCTCTTCGTTTACACCCTCCATGAAAACTTCCGAAAAACTACTGCCATTTCTCACTTGAAACACCGACGCCCCGTTTGGATCAAATGAGAAACCCAAACAATGTAATAGCCAAACACGTTTTGCCATTTCAGCAAACGACTCGAAAAACACTGTCTCTGGAAATTTCCCGACACTCACTAAGTTTCTTTGATTTAAATTCCCAAAAAGAGATAATTCCATTTTGGGATGCACGAGTTTTAAATACTTAAACCAACAAAATTTAGCAAATGTAGATGTTGGTTTCCATGTAATATACTCCCTTGCTTTTAAGTACTTCAACTCCATAAATCTGTCAAAGAAAACCTGTTGGCGCTTAGCAGTTCTTTGTCGTGATCCACGATCCCCTGAAATGGAAAAACTCGGGTCACTGAACCCTTCAAACATTTCTCTACAAACAAATGACTCGAATGCATAACATCTATGCGTTGGGTCCCAATAAGCAACATTCGGCTGGATCGATCCAGCTGCTGCACTTATATCCCAATTGGCATATTGCATTTCGGTTGTCATTAACTTCACAAAACTTCTTATGGATTTCATAGCGTGCTTGTGGAACGATACAAAATCATTTGGAGTCAACTTTGAGAAATGAAGAGTCTCATGACGCGATAAAGGGCCACTTGAATTCAATCTTCTTTCAATTAACTTGTTCTCTCGCTCGAATTCCTCCAATTTTTCTTTTAAGCGTACAATTTCCGAGTCTTTTAATTGGCTCTGGCTTGCTAACCTTTTTCCTGTTATATCATATGTTTTTACTAGATTCTTTTGTTCTTGGATCTCGGCCAGTAGTAAGGTGGTTTCAGGAGACTTGTCGTCGATATGGTTCTTTAGAAATGATTGCTTTAAATCGGATAAGCTTTTCAACTCGGTAACCACGAGTTGATCAGATGACTGGATTGTTTCTGGATCATACGGCGATTGAGCAAATTGCAACTCAGCGTATGCAGCTTTTACTGTTGAAAGTGATGCGAAAACTTTGGAAATGAATGCATCCATTTCTGCTCTTTTTCTAACCTTCTCAATATCATCATGATTGACTTTGGCGTGTGATTTACCCTTCTGAAGACCATCTACTGCTGTGGCAGCTCGAATATGCAAAGCCTTGGCAAATGTATGAGCTAATCGACTCTTTCTTGGGGTTACAGCGGATCGGTTAATTACTTCCATCTGAAGAAAGAATTGGTAACTTTATAAATGTACGCAAATATGACACAAGTTTTAAAGGAAAAATTGGAAGACAAGAAAGTATGATGAGCATGTTGCAACAAAAGATGATACTTATGGAGTACTTCTTTTTTGATAAAGAATACAAATATTAAATAGTATGCTTTAAGTCTTAGTAAATTCCTTAACTGCTAACTACCTAACGCTTATAGTCACAAGTCCAAATCAGGAAACATCTTCTTAGGTCCCATTCACTCACCTTATTTGAAAATAATTTGGTAACCAATTAAAAAGATAGTGTACGATTTAATTCAAAAAACTTTGCTCTAAAATCTCTATGTTGTATGTATAAACACGTTAAAAGCTAGCGACATTTGGACAAGTGAAAAAAGAAGTTAAGTGACATTTGGACAAGTATAAGGAACACAATCATCATTTTATTCTTGTTCATCTAAAATGGATCTTTGACAACTTGAGAAACCCATGAAATGCTTTATCTGCAAAGTCAAATGACAAATCCTTAGATAGGAGAATACTCAGATTCACTGAATCATATTATCTTTTCTACATGTGGAATGACAAAGGGACAATGTGATCCATATCCTAAAGGTATGATAGATATCATAAAGTTTGATATCTATATGACTAGATCCACTCACTCAACTTTTATTCTGATGAACTAGTTTCTTATTGCAACAACTAAAAGGAATATCCTTTGTTTAAAACCGTTGACCCAAGAGCTTACTAGTGCTTATTTGCTTAATGAGAATTTAGATAAGCAATCCTAAACACCTTTGAAACTGTTTACTTAGTATATCAAAACAAATAAGAAGAAAAGTAGTTTAATATGAAAATGTAACTTCAACAATTCAACACGCAACCTCAAAGGTGTGGCCCAATGGTGGGGGCTTGGTATTCTCTAGTAAAGGTCTTAAGTTCAAACTTCACAGGCGGCAACTTTGGGCCAGCATTCGGGCGAATACATACAAAATGACACCTAGATACACGTTATATCAAATTATAGTGATTAATCATACATAATCGTAACACTAATGAGTATAAGTTATTCCTGGAATCTTGAACTAAAACCAAACTAAGTTGGTAGACTAATTATGCACCAAATGATAAGAGTGAAACTTTAATCATTGTATAGTGTGTATATAAAGTAAAGTAAAGTAACTCCTAATACCGTCTTCCACGGGTTATGGGTCCCAATACCGTCGAGGACGGTGTATGGGGGAGGTTGAGACGTAGACAGCCTTACCCCTACCTAAGGTAGAGAGGCTGCTTCCGGTTCTACCATAGGTAGAAAAGGACCCCCGGCCTTTTGTATAGTGTGTATATCATATTACCAAATCCCTAATTAAATAAAAAAAAAAAAAATTGAGTAGTGCTAAATCATTTTTTTTCATTTTATGCACTCACTAGTTTAGATATGATCCTTAATTTAAGTTATTTAATAAAAGTTTCTACCTCCAGATATGGTACCACAAAGGATATATAACCTTGGATTATTACTTTATTAGCATATAGTACTATAAAAAAAGGCAAATAAACATGTGGGCCATAAAATCCAGATTTTATGTGAAAAAACTCAATTATTTCCATTAAAAACAGCAAACTATGCATTGTCAATTGAGCCCCTGCTATTTTACAGTAAAGTTAAAGTTGTCTTCATGCGGGTGAATAAAGAAAAGGAAAGCACTAGTCACTTTTCCGAACGTTGCTAAAATGCAAACAAAATAAAATTAATAGAAAAAAACTACTAGTAGTACTTAACATTTTAGTAAAAGACTGGCTAAGGTGATTATCTGATTATTAAGTTTTGTATGAGATAAACATGTTTGAGACAATCAACTCATAACTTGATCACTCAAAGCTTCTTCTTTCATTATTACTATTATAAGAAGTTTGTATGAAACACTTCCAAAACAGTTATTGTTATAAACATTTAAACTGGTGTTTGGGGTTGCTTATATTTCCTGCTTAGCAAAAGCCACTGAAGGAGTGATTTTACCTTTCTCTTAGTGAAGAGAATTATGGGCCCATAACCCTCAATGTCCCTTAATTGGGAGATTCACTAAAACTACACTCTCTCTTATAAGAGGCTCATTAAGAGCTTTATATCTAATCACTTAATTTAGTAAACACCCCCTAAGTAGCTTAAAAATAACCCATCCAACATATAGTATTTGTATTTGATTATTTGAACAGAAATGAGAATGTTTAAGGGTTGCATATTTGGGTGTTTGGGTTAGTATTGAGGGGGTAGGTGTATCCCAAAATACGCAGTTCTCAACTTGATCATTGCAACACTTTATAATTGAAAACTGAGTATTTTACACTGAATTGAAGTAAGCGGACAAGTAGAAGCATTTTGGATTATACAAGCAATCCCAAACACCCCTTGAAGCAGGGTAAAAAAACAATGCCAAACACCCAATAAATACATCAAATAAACAGTTTAAAAAAGCCTACATTTCGCCAAAATTTAGGGGGTGTTTGTTTTGGCTTATATAGCGGGCTTTCGGCTTATGTGGCTTATATGAGCTTATGAAACTTAAGCCGAAAACCATATAAGCAATAAGCCCACTATATAAGCCGAAACAAACACCCCCTTAAACTTAAAAATTTATGGTTAAAAATATATATAATTACAATTTTTTTTAGCTAATTATCTACAATTTTGTGATAAAAATTGTGGGTCCTTGTGGTCCTGAGTCATTTTGTGGGTCCCTGGTTCATTTTGTATGTATTTTTTGGTAGCTATAGGATAAAGATCAAATAAAAATTGAAACCAACTCATCATCATAAAATGCTATGAGAAACTTACCTTAACGTGTGTTGAAGACCACTTGATCTATTAGCCTGCAGGTGTCCTCTAATACTCACTAGAAACCTGGAAGAAAAAAAGTAGGAACAAAACTTTAAAGCCTAAAACCCTTCACCATTTAAACCGTTAATAATACTCCTCGGTTGCTAGCATGACACCAGCACATTAGTTAAATAACATATCAAACCAATGACATTGCTGTAAACAGGTGTTTAACATCAATATATAATCATGTAAGGAACAAAAAGAAACAAATGTTACGACAATATATTCGGCATGAAAAAACAAATATCCTTAAAGCTTATAACTAACCATGAAAAGGAAGGTTCGATTGTCTGTTGTTGTTGATGAAGTGGTTTTTTATAATGAGAAATGTATTTGAGGTGTTTCTATAAAGAGGAAATAACGGAGGGGGAGAGAAGACTAGACAAGACACGACAAAGGTCAAAGTGTTGTGTTTGATTTGATAGTAGCTAAGGGGACATTGGGAGTATAAAAACCCCAAAGCAATAGGTTCTTTTACCGTTTTGTCCTTCGGTGATAATGTGTGGTTTATTGCTAGGAATTATAATGTGTATCGGATTTGGTATGGAGTAAAATGATAATGGTTATGAAAAAATGTATCATTACGATTGTTTATGTTTAGATGAAAAAATATATTATGTGGGAAACTAGAAGGGAGGGGGGGTTGAATAGTTTACCGGTTTTAAGTTCTTTTAAAAATCTTGTTTTAAAAGTTGGCTATTGGAAACTTTGATTTGAACTCTATGTGTAATCAATCAACACCAATATGAACTACACACTAAACTAACTAATGATAAATAATGAAAGTGAAGAGTAGAGTTGGAAATATCAAACCGAGACAAAGGATTTATAGTGGTTCGGCTACGAAGCTCTTCTTCGCCCTACTCCACTCCCCGAGTACCACACTCGAGAGTTTCAAGCACTATGTCAACAACCTCCCTTCAGGCGGAGAAAACCGTACACGTCGCTTATCCTATTACCGACACTAAGCTAAATGTCGAGTGTTAATCTTAGCTAGCACCAATCTACCAAGGTCCACGTGACCAATCACACAAGCCCAATAGCTACAAGAGATCACCACGATCTCAACACGATCACAAAGATCAACTCTCACTTCACTCTACTTAATCTAACTACTCTAGATCCTTTGATGACTCACACACAAGCCCAATGGCTTTAAGAGATCTTCACTATCTCTTAAGATCACAATGATCTTCACTCACACTCTCACAAAAGAAAGATAATCTTGATGTATGCTAAGATACAACAAGGATGTAACAAGTGTTACAAAAACCTAACAACTACAACTCTTGTATCCTCTTGAATACTTGAGTTCTTCTCTTGCTAGTGAAGAGGAATGATAACACCTTGTATCAACTTGGATACTTGTGTTCTTCTCTTGATAATGAAGAGGAATGATAACACCTTGTATCAACTTGGATACTTGTGTTCTTCTCTTGCTAGTGAAGAGGAATGAAGAGGATCACTTGGAGGATGATTGGATCACTCTTGAACAAAAGAAAAACTAATCTAAATGATCTAAGAAAGAAAGTGTGAAGAGAGTATTCAACTCAGAAAGTTTTGTGTGTGTAAGGATACCTAAAAACTGTGAATGGGGTTGGTTTTTATAGGCAAGAAAAATCTGAACGTTACAGAAAATTTTGTAAGGGCGGCTCCACTAAACATGCCACGGCTCCACTAAATTTAGTGGAACCGTGGAGCCGTCCTAGACTAGGACGCTCCAAATTTTGTCTTTTCTGGTGAAAACTTGTTTGGGGAAGGTTGGAGCTGATTTTTTTTTTGGGGGGGGGGGGGGGGGGGAATAGCTGTTGTGATTTTCAAACATATTTTTCCATTAAAACATTTCTTAATAATTCAAAAATAATTTGTCATATGTATTTTTGAAAAAATGTTTTGTCCCATTAAAATGTGAAGTCTCAAAACACAAATTCACTTCTTTGATCATTTGTCAAGTTGTAAATTTGTTCTAGAGTGATTTGCGTAGAAACGGGATCTTCCGATTAAAAACTTGTTTACGTTAATTTTAACGTAACGTGATTTCACATTTTGTCATCCTCAAAACGTGAAGTAATCGAAAGATATAAATAACGTTTTTAGAACATTATTTGCATCAACAATCTCCCCCTTTTTGATGATGACAAAATATAAACTCATTTTAAGTTAAAATTAGTTTTAACAAGTTTTTAATAAGTTTAATCCCATTTCTCCTCCTTTTTGTCTAATCAAAAAGGTGACTAAGGCTCCCCTTGATTTATACTCCCCCCTCATTTGGAGAATACCAAGGAATCGAGCAATGGTGTATGCTACAAAACAAGGTTAGATAACACATATACAATATCTAAAATGTAGCACTTAAGACAAATATCCCACCATAAAATGAGTGACGAAGTAGCCAATCATAAAAATAAAAAGAAGCAAACATCATGAAAGTTCATTCATTCATAAAGATAAGATAAATGTCATACATAGGTATGACTTCATGATGAGCATAAAAAGACAAACAATAACAAACATAGATCCCTAATGAGTAGAGGCAAGCTTCATTTCCAAGAGGGGTCCTAAAGAGTTATTGTTGAAACACTAAACAAATGCATGTTTAGTTATTTGGGTTAGTAGGTGGTGGAGATTGTGGCATCATTTGGGGTGGTGGTGGTGTTAAGAGATGTTCTATAAAAGAGAACATGAAATGAATCTCGTCTCTTAAGAAGAAGAAGAGATTACGGTTATGGAGACAACATAGGCAATTAGCACTATGCAAATCAAAGGGATGAGGTTGAATGGGTTGTGCCATGATAGGAGAGGGTGATTGTGGTGAGTTTGTTAGAGATGGGGTTGGCATGGCATAGTCCAATGGAGTTATGGGGGATAGTGTGTACTCCATTGATGATGTTGTGTTGAAGGATGATGAAGATGTTGTGTAGGAAGAGGATGTTTTAGAGGGTGCATTAGGTGGTAATGGTGAGTAGGGAGTGGCTTGGGAAGGTGGTGTCATTGCTTCATCATCATTTGTGAGATCCACAAAGATTGGTTTTGAAGGTGGTTTCACGGTTATTCTAGGTTTCTTGGAAATGTGAGTGGTGGATCCTTGTGTGGAAGACATGGTATGTGTGTGATGGGAGGTTGAAGATGAAGTGCAAGATAAGCTTGCAAGGGTGAAGCCTTAAATAGGCAAGATGGGTGAAATTTGAATTAAAGTTGATGGGAGTGTCCTATGGTGTAGCAAGGGAATCTTAGGGTGAGTGTGAGGTTGCAAAATTTACAGGTTTGAGGTTAGGGTTGCAGGGTTTTTAGAAGGAACAGTAAAAATCCGTCAAACAGGGACACGGTTCCTCTAAATGGTCCACGGTACCGTTAAATTTAACGGAACCGTTCCTATTTAGTGGTACCGTGACACTGTTGTCACGAAAATTTCTGTGCAGGCTAGTTCTGGGCAGCTAGGGGGATGTTTTCTAGGGGAACTAGTTCCTGGAAATGATAGTGCCTCAACTCACTAAGTATTTATTTACCTAAAATGTCTCACATTAAGCTACAACTAGCATATAAAGATTATCATGTAGTTTCCTAGGATAATCATAAGCATGCAAGTATAAGAGACAAAATAAGCTATCATCCAAATATCACATAAAGCATTTATGCAAGGTGATAGTTAAGCATGCAAGATAACAAGTAGCATTAATTCCTAATAAATCCTATTAAGATATTTAAATCTTTCCATAACTACTTATGACTTGAGCATTCTCCCATTCTTGTCACACTCCCCGTCTTGAGCATTTATCTCATTCTCATGATTTGGATCATCAAAGGGTGCATAGTGGGTGGAGGATTCGGAAATGAAAATGGTTGAGACATATGACTCGGTTATGGGTTTCATGACTGGTGTGAAAAGTGAATATTGAGGACCATGAAGGTAAGGGTGAAGGTTCATGAAGTGGTGATAAAGACGGGTTAGGAACATCCCATAGGGTATCAATTTATTCTTGTTACCCCTGAGATGTACAATTCGCTTAGCGAAGAAGTAAGCGAGATTGTATGGTTGTTGGGTTAGGAGACAGTAGATCATATGAGCACAACACGCCGGAAGTTGCTCACGATTTCCTGTTAGACTTAGAACATTTTCTCGCAGAATGACTGCCCAAGAAAATAGTTCATGACGCACCTCTTCCAAACTAATTTTCGTTGGATTAGGGCAAGAGGAGTACTTATGAGTACGGATGATTTTGGTTAGTTCGGTGGGAGAGGGTATGTAGGAACAATATGGACTATCCTCTTCACGATAGTTGAAGAGGGACTCAAGACACCAATCCTCAGTATAGGCACATTGCCCATGATTGGGGATTCGGAGGATTTGAGCAAATTGCTCAAGGGTTAGGACGAATTTGAAGTTTCGGACCCAAAACCAAAGTGACAAGGATTGATCCTCGTTACGTACGAGTTCAACTTGTCGAAAGAATTCCAACACAAAACGAGGACAAATGTGCTCGTTGATGTGGAGTAAACAATTGAATCCTATAGCTCTAAAGGAAGTGTTGATGTCCCGATGGTAAACTAGGGACGGATCAACGACACGACCTTCATGAAACCGACGGGTTTCAAGATTGACATAGGCACGAATGTGGTTACCGGGTGTTGTGGGTTCACGAGAGATTTCGGGTGTGTAGGTATTGGTTAGGAGATGATCAAAATCATATTCATGAGACATTTTTGTTTCCTATATAAAAAGAAATTTTTAGGAAAAAAAAATTAGAGCAAAGAATAGTTGCTTTAAACACATGTCTAGTGTGTACCTACATGTAAACTATGTGGAGGTGCGATGATCTCAACTCGAAAGAAAATAATGAGATTACCCAAACACTCCTAATTTTATTTTTGCTCAAACAAATATGTCGAAAAATACATATTGATTATGTAATTCGATCAGTATTCGTGAGATCATGTATGCATGAAAATGTGTTTTTAGATTGCATCAACAATGCACGAAAAATATTTCATGGTCCTAATTTTGTGAGATTTTGAGAGTATTAGAATTGGGGTGTTTGGTGACTTCAATGTTGTTGATGACTTCAATTTGAAAGTTTATTAAGAAAAGTTAAAAAGCCCCAATTCAATTTTCATCAATGAGCAAACCCTAGACTCAAAATTGAAGGAAATTAGAGTGAGATGACTTACAATTTATGTTGAAAAGATAGAGGTGGTTGATAATCTTGAAAATCAATGTCTTGAATATGATCTTGAAGAAGTGTAGTGGTGTTTTGGGTTGTGAGATTTGGTTACAACAGCAGTTGCAGAGTTTGAGGATATTTGAAATAAGTGATGTGGGAAAAGGAGAACTGAAATTCGTGATGTTCCAGATACACGGATCCATGGTACCGTTAAATTTAATGGTGTCGTGCCACATTTAATGGAGCCGTGATCTGGTGGGATAGTTTTCTGTCCCATTTTGATTTTTGACGAATAAGTCTCGCTGTTTTAGTGAGACTTTTTGACACGAGGAAAGAATTTATACCTAATAAATTCTTTTGACTAGGGGAACCTAAACTAAACCTAACGAGACTCACGAGATGACTTCAAAAGTCATGGGTTTTATGGAATATGTTCCATCATTCCTAGACCTAGACGGAGGTAGTTAAAGGATTCTCGTTTGAGGGGTTTGGTTAAGATGTCTGCGATATTGTCCTGAGAAGGAACTTTCTCAATAGAAATATTTCCTTTCTGAACATTATCGCGAAGGAAGTGGTGGCGAATTTTGATATGTTTAGTACGGGAGTGTTGAACGGGGTTCTTGCTTAAGTCAATAGCACCTTTATTATTACACATAATGGGGACGTCATCTAGATGGATGTCATAGTCTATAACAGCTTGTTTCATCCATAGTGCTTGTTGACATGCCTTTCGGCGCTTACGCACTCGGCTTCGGTAGTGGAGATAGCAAGAGCCGTTTGTTTCTTGGAGAACCAAGAAGTTATGCAACAACCCATGAAGGTACAAACGTCACTCGTACTTTTTTTATCCACATAATCTCCCGCATGGTCAGAGTCGGCATAGACGACAGTTTCTACACCGGTCCCCTTAGGATAAAATAATCCCAAGTGTATAGTGCCTTTAATGTATCGGAAGTGATGTGCCCGGTTCGGTGCAAGTTTTAAATTTATAAGGGGGTGAATTACCGAATCTAATAACAACACATACGAGCAAGTATACTCGTCCGTTGTAGCAAGATTTTGATGGTAAGTCGGGATCGTTCGCAGGGATTTGTGTAGTGAATCGAATTGTAAGTTAAAAAGCAACAATCTCAAACAAGTAGTGATGATATAATGAAAATTCAAATGATTAAAAACAACACTTGCTTAGACTAGTGTACTACAATTGACTAATATGATTGTGATAACTTTGGATAACATGTTGGTTGTGATAATTAGTTTTGACACTAATCTATTGTTTCTACAAATTAGACCTTCGTCAAGATTTTGATTTATAAAAACAAGCATTAAATTTAACCAATCAATTCAAGATCAATTCAAGGTTCATGAGTTGGTGTTCCTCAAACACAAAAACAATCTTTTGTCTAATCAAACAAGCTTAGGAAATGGTCAATACAAAAGGTAACCGATTATAGACAAAAGGTCACAATTGAAAGTAAACTATTAATCTCTCGAACTTTAAAGTGGTTCACAATCAATCCGTTTTGATAGACAAAAGCATTTTTATTACAATCACAATCAAGTTCCTTTGTTTAATCAAGAATAGTGGAAAACAACAATCATTCATAGACAAATGATTATAACTAGTGGAATAACAATAGTTCTTTCAACCCTTAAGATTACTAGCACTAGTTAAACTTGATTATCCAAATGTCACTATGAAACTTTATCACAATTGGTTCTTAGAATTGACTTGAAATTGAATTAAAACATGTTATCACAATCATATGCCAATCAATGAATAATACACATCATCTAAGCAAGTGCACAAAGGCACTAGCCGCTCATAGCAAACATAAATGTAAACTCAATACTTTGAACATTAGAAACCATGATTGAAAGTCTTACAATGATTTGGAAATAAGATTACAAGTGAAAGACAATGATTCCACAAGCAATGAAAATGGTATATTCGACTTTCTCCCTTCTCCTGGACTTATGGACGAATTTCTTGAGTATTTTCTGTGAATGGTTCTCTCTCTAACAAGCAAACACTTTCCTAGCACACGTATGTCTCTCTAGATTGATTGGTATTATAAATACCCAACAAATGGTTCCATAAATTGCTCTAACCAAGGGTCTAAGTGCATAAATGCTTCTCTTGCTCTCCAAGTAGTATTGAATGGTTAGAATACTGAAAAGAAGGACCTAGAACCGGATTTATAAAGTCACAATCCTTAATAAAGAAGTTATGGGTCAACAGCGACTTCCAACCGATCGGATAGAATGGTCTACCGATCGGTTGGTCTTCTCGGTAAATCCAAACTTACTCCATCCGAATCGGTTGCGGGCGGCGACCGATCGGATGGCTATGGCTGGTGGACCTTTTTCTTGGACTTTTGCGTATGACTTGTTTCTCGGTCGTAGCTCTTGATTCTTTGATCTTTCTCTTCATCCTTAAGCTCATTAACTCGACTACTCGGACTTTAACTCATTGAAGTACCTAACGGAGCAGAACTTGGCACAAGATTCTCATGCAATCTCAAATATTTCCTTTTTCCTCATTTTTACATCTTTTCCATCCATTTTCCTGTCTTTGGCTACAAATGCTTTGCAAACACACTTTGGTACGATTTAGTAACAAAAGCATATAAATATAACCATAAAACATATATAAAACTACCAATAACGCTATCAAAAACATGTTAGATTTAGGCGTTATCAGGAAGATATGCTTAACCGCTTCAAGATGAGAGGTTTTGGGATCCTCTTGGAAGCGAGCACAAAGGCAGACACTAAACATGATGTCGGGCCTACTTGCCGTGAGGTATAATAAACTTCCTATCATACCTCTATACTTAGTGCTATCCACGGACTCACCTTCTTCATCTTTCGTGAGTTTTATTTCCGTGGACATGGGAGTTTTCATGGGCTTAGACTCTTCTAAACTAAACTTCTTAAGCATCTCTTTACTATACTTAGCTTGATTAAAGAAGATACCATCTTCCATTTGTTTAATTTGTAAACAAATGAAGAAGTTTAATTCACCCATCATGCTCATCTCAAACTCGTCATGCATGATCTTAGAGAAATCATCGCACATCTCTGGACAAGTTGATCCGAATATAATGTCGTCGACATATATTTGAACAATGATGAGATGTGAATCTCTTTTCTTTGTGAAGACTGTTTATCAACCTTTCCCATGGTATATTCATGTTCAATCAAGAAAGCTTTCAGTCTATCATACCAAGCTTTAGGAGCTTGTTTAAGACCATAGAGTGCTTTCTTGAGCTTGTAAACATGATTCGGATATTCGAAATCAACGAATCCCGGAGGTTGTGCAACATACACCTCCTCGTTGATATAACCATTAAGGAACGCACTCTTCACGTCCATTTGGTATAGCTTAAAGTCTAAGGCACAAGCATAGGCAAGGAGTATTCTAATTGATTCTAATCTAGCTACGGGTGCATAGGTTTCATCATAATCTATTCCCTCTTGTTGGTTATAGCCTTGTGCTACCAACCTTGCCTTATTCCTAACTACGACGCCACTTTCGTCGAGTTTATTCCGAAACACCCACTTAGTTCCTATGATTGTTTGATTTTTAGGAAGAGGTACTAAATCCCAAACTTGGTTTGCGGTGAATTGATTAAGTTCTTCTTGCATGGCAAGTATCCAACTTTCATCCTTAATCGCTTCACCTACATTCTTAGGTTCTACGGTTGATATGAAACAAAAGAAATTAATTTTGTTTTGTGCTTGTGACCTAAGGGTTCTTTGGTTTAGATTACCTATGACATTTTCAATAGGATGGTTTTTGGATTCCTTAATGTTGACAATTTCATCAACTTCAACTATTTCATCCTCAATGTCATCTTCTAGGGTTTTCTTGCCATTAACCTTAATGGCTTCGTCCTCATCTAAGTCATCATCCACCAAGGGTGATGTCTTAGTTTGTGGAGGACTTTCATCGAATGTCACGTTGAGTGATTCTTCGACTTTCATGGTTTCTCTATTTAGGACAACATAGGCTTTACTATTTTGGGAGTAACCTAGGAAGATACCTTCGTAAGACTTTGGGTCAAACTTGGTGAGGTAATCTTTAGTGTTTAGTACGAAGCACTTGCTTCCAAACACTCTAAAATAATCAAGAGTAGGTTTTCTACCTTTCACGATTTCATATGGGGTTTTTCCTAAGATAGGTCTAATTAGAATCCTATTAAGAATATAAGTTTAGGTGTCCACCGCATTACACCAAAACTTTTGCGGAATTGATTGTTCATTCAACATCGTTCTACTCATTTCTTGTAGAGTACGATTTTTCCGCTCGACTACCCCATTTGATTGTGGAGTGCGTGGAGCCGAGAAATTGTGAGTAATACCATTAGCATCACAATATACTCCAAATTGCACTTCATTATCAAATTCCCGACCATGATCCGTCCTAATAGAAATTATTGTACATCCTAGTTGGTTTTGGACTTTCTTACTAAAGATTTCAAATTCCTCAAAAGCGTGTGTCTTATTCTTAAGAAATCTAGTCCAAGTATACTTAGAATAGTTATCAACTATTACTAAGGTGTAGTGATTTCCTCCGTAGCTCCGTACGGCGGATGGACCGAATAAGTCCATGTGAAGGAGTTCTAGGCATCTAGAGGTCGAGACCATATTCTTAGCTTTGTGACTAGAATGTGCTTGTTTTCCAACTTTACAAGCGTCACAAAAGTGTTTGTCAAACTTAATCTTAGGTAGATTTCTAACTAATTCCTTTGATGCCAATGATTGTATCAATCGCATATTGGCATGACCTAATCTTCTATGCCATAGAGTAGAGTTATCATCTATGGTTGCTAAGCATATCCTATCCTGAGGCTTATTTCCTATTTTCATAACAAATAAGCCATTTCTCCTAACTCCTTTGCCTATGGTTTTACCATCCTTAATGATCTCACTAACCTCTTCAGAGAATATAACTCTACACTTATTATCTACCATTTGACTAATACTAAGCAAATTAAATCCTAAGTTATCTACATGCTCAACATTTCTAATAGTGAGGGAGTTTTGAGTGATCGTACCTTTGCCTATAATGTTGTCCTTAAGTTTGCTACCGAAAGTGACATTACCTCCGTTGTATGCCTTGTATGATGAGAATAGACTTCGGTTACCCGTCATGTGGTTAGTGCATCCACTATCCTTGACCCATTCGTCAGGCTCCAAGTCAATTCCCAAGCATATCTCATTAGAAGCGTGAGCCATTAGGCATGTTTCGTCCTTGGGCTTCTTTTCTTCATCATCACCGCTATTACTCTAGGAGCCTCCTATGAAAGCTCGTTGGTTGTTGAATTTCAGTGGTTTGGGACACTCTCCTATGAGGTGATTAGGATCTCCGCATCTAAAGCATTTCCTATCACTTGTCCCTTTCTTTTCAACATGGTTCTTTTGTGATGTCTTCTTCTCATCACGAGGTTGCCTAACGAACCTACCTCTTCTCCTAAGGAACTTTTTAAAGTCCCTAACCGCTAATGCATATTCCTCATCTTCACTATCGGAACTCGAGCATTCCTCATCACTAGACTCCTTCTTGGCTTTCAATGCTAGAGATCTAACTCTCTCGCTTTTGCCTTTGACTATGTCGGAGTCCTTCTTGATTATCATCTCGTGAACTTTCAAGTTTCCTATAAGTTCATCGAGTGACAAGGTCGCCAAGTCCTTTGACTCTTCTATGGCGGTGACCTTTGCTCTCCATTTAGGATGGAGAGCCCTAAGAAACTTCCTAACATAATTCTTGCTAGAGTAACCTTCATCAAGAGCTTTAAGACTAGTGATAATAGTATTAAATCTAGCAAAAGCATTATCTATTGACTCATCTTCCGAAATGGAAAATTATTCATATTGTTGAACAAGAAGATCTATTTTGTTCTCTTTGACTTGGTTATTACCTTGGTGAGTGACTAGCAACGTTTTCCAAATATCTTTTGCCGTATTACACATAAAAATTCTTTCAAATTCCTTTTTAGGCAAAGCATTATAAATCATCATTTTAGCCTCATTATTTTTGGCTAATTTCCTTTTAAGTTCATCACTTTGTTTATCATAAGAAACTATTTCATCCTTTTTAGTTTCCGGATTCATTTGAATAGGTTGAAAGTCACCCTCGGTAATAACATGCCAAAGATCAATGTCTTTTGATTTTACATATGTTTCGAATCTTGTTTTCCAATATATAAAACAATCGGTTTCGAAAAGTGGTGGTCTTTGCATAGATTGCCCTTCTAGATATTTGTCGGAATCCATTGATCGATTCAAGTTTTAAAATACAATATACTTTAAAATCTTGACTGACGTGGCTTCTGATACCAATTGTGGGAAACTAGAAGGGGGGTTGAATAGTTTACCGGTTTTAAGTTCTTTTAAAAATCTTGTTTTAAAAGTTGGCTATTGGAAACTTTGATTCGAACTCTATGTGTAATCAATCAACACCAATATGAACTACACACTAAACTAAACCGAGACAAAGGATTTATAGTGGTTCGGCTACGAAGCTCTTCTTCGCCCTACTCCACTCCCCGAGTACCACACTCGAGAGTTTCAAACACTATATCAACAACCTCCCTTCAGGCGGAGAAAACCGTACACGTCGCTTATCCTATTACCGACACTAAGCTAGATGTCGAGTGCTAATCTTAGCTAGCACCAATCTACCAAGGTCCACGTGACCAATCACACAAGCCCAATGGCTACAAGAGATCACCACGATCTCAACACGATCACAAAGATCAACTCTCACTTCACTCTACATAATCTAACTACTCTAGATCCTTTGATCACTCACACACAAGCCCAATGGCTTTAAGAGATCTTCACTATCTCTTAAGATCACAATGATCTTCACTCACACTCTCACAAAAGAAAGATAATCTTGATGTATGCTAAGATACAACAAGGATGTAACAAGTGTTACAAAAACCTAACAACTACAACTCTTGTATCCTCTTGAATACTTGAGTTCTTCTCTTGCTAGTGAAGAGGAATGATAACACCTTGTATCAACTTGGATACTTGTGTTCTTCTCTTGATAATGAAGAGGAATGATAACACCTTGTATCAACTTGGATACTTGTGTTCTTCTCTTGATAATGAAGAGGAATGATAACACCTTGTATCAACTTGGATACTTGTGTTCTTCTCTTGCTAGTGAAGAGGAATGAAGAGGATCACTTGGAGGATGATTGGATCACTCTTGAACAAAAGAAAAACTAATCTAAATGATCTAAGAAAGAAAGTGTGAAGAGAGTATTCAACTCAGAAAGTTTTGTGTGTGTAAGGATGCCTAAAAACTGTGAATGGGGTTGGTTTTTATAGGCAAGAAAAATCTGAACGTTACAGAAAATTTTGTACGGACGGCTCCACTAAATTTAGTGGAACCGTGGAGCCGTCCTAGACTAGGACGCTCCAAATTTTGTCTTTTCTGGTGAAAACTTATTTGGGGAAGGTTGGAGCTGATTTTGGGGGGAAAAATAGCTGTTGTGATTTTCAAACATATTTTTCCATTAAAACATTTCTTAATAATTCAAAAATAATTTGTCATATGTATTTTTGAAAAAATGTTTTGTCCCATTAAAATGTGAAGTCTCAAAACACAAATTCACTTCTTTGATCATTTGTCAAGTTGTAAATTTGTTCTAGAGTGATTTGCGTAGAAACGGGATCTTCCGATTAAAAACTTGTTTACGTTAATTTTAATGTAACGTGATTTCACATTTTGTCATCCACAAAACGTGAAGTAATCGAAAGATATATATAACGTTTTTAGAAGATTATTTGCATCAACATATTATAAAAAAATATATAGATATTTGAATTTTGTGGTGGAAAAGAGAGGAGCCGCGGAATGGATTTTATATACACCAAATTGGTGAGTAATAAATCTAGGGTGAAACATTTGAAGTTCTACACAAAGACTTATGCCAACTTTACAACAACATCTTGAGTGTTCGAACTTACAAATTAGTGTTATATCACATGTGATATATTATACATACTTCTATACCGAAACCACCACCCCCCTCCCCCCGCGTAAAAACAATAAAAAAGTTTGTCGAAAGTATATGAAAGTGCCCTTCTATCGAAAGAAAATTAAATGCTTGTCGTAATCGTGTAATTTATTTCGGCTAACGATAAACGGCTTTTGAGATATATTATTTTCAAAAAAAAAATGGTGAAAGTGGGTTTTAATTAAAAAAAAAAAAAGATGTGGGTGGGAGAGATGGAAGTGAATATTTTACTTTAGTTAACAATGAGTCGTTAGAATTTATCCTTCAATCTCTTTGCCTTTTATGGTCTCTAGAAAAACTCAATTAAAAAAAAAAAAAAAAAAAAAAAAAAAACCTTTAGTTTATATGCAGAAATTATCATGTTTACGTTTAGTTTATAGTTCATTTCAGAACCTTTATCTCACTAAGCTTTGGCTTACAGTTTCAGTTTCATGTTTTTTTTGTAGATGCATGTTAAGACCAAGCAAGATGTTAAATGGGCCATAGCAGGTTAAAATGGTGTAGCTCGTGGGTTACGTAACGAGCTTTTCATCACCATCTCATGTTATCGATTTGGAATGCCTCCAATGTAAGAGTCATTTTTCGTAACAAGTTTATATAGTTCAAGTCATGTATTTTGCAAGTATAAAGTTTTAAAGCGGTGTTTGGAATAAGCCCTTTTTATTAGAAAATTACGCTTTCGCTCCTTTTCCTGATGTATACAGTATACAGATATGTTATTTAGTGTTTTATGAATAAAGTTCCAGAATTTCATGAAATATCGATAAGTAAAAATGTGTTTTACAAAAAAAAATGTGTCATCTGCATACCAGACAACTTTAGATGTCGGTCATGGTCATTGTGACCGCCGGTTACAGATCCAACCTCCGTTTATGGCCTTCAGTGTAAAAAAAAGTTTTGATTTTGGGCGTTTCAATTGACAAATTTATATTATAAAATTGGTTTGTTTAAAATATTTTGTAGTAAATGTTATCGTTTCACTGTTTTAACTTTTAACTGAAATACTTCTTTTAAACCAGTTTTGTTTAACGGATCTTACAAAACTATAATGACAGAAAGGTTTCCTTCATTATCAAGTGATTGATTATGATGAAAACTTTGTCAATAATGGTAAGCATTAAAGATTATGATGTGTCGCAAGTGCATTTTACAAATATGTGATAGTATCAAATAAGGTGTTCTTCAACAAAGTTTTCGCGATAAACTCTCAAGTGTGTTCAATCAGGTTTCGAAAAAAAAAAAATTATTAAATTTTTTTAATTTCGAAAAAAAATTATTTCGAAAAAAAAAATTAATTTTTCTAAAAAAATAAATTTCGAAAAAAATTTAATTTTCATAAATTTATTTTCGAAATAATGTTTTTTTTCGAAATTAAATTTTTTTAGAATTTTTTTTCGAAAATACTTTTTTTAGAAAAATTAATTTTTTTCGAAATAATTTTTTTTTTTCGAAATTAAAAAATTTAATAAAAATTTTTTTTCGAAATTTTTTTTAGAATTTCTTTTTCGAAATTAATTTATTTTTCATAAATTTATTTTCAAAATAATGTTTTTTTTTCGAATTAAATTTTCTTAGATTTTTTTTTTCAAAATTAATTTTATATTTGAAATTAACTTTTTTAGAAAAATTAATTTTTTTTTCGAAATTTTTTTTAAAAAAAAAAATCGAAAAAAAAAATAACAACTAGACTGAATCCGTAACACCGGATGAACCACAGGGACCATTTATGTAGTTAACAAAAATAAGAATGAGGGTATTTTGGTCATTTTAGTCGTTCGGTAACCTGATTGAACACACTTTGGAAGTTCAGTAACCTTAATGTCATATTTTGATAGTTCAAACTCCTAAAGTTACAAAAAAAAAAAGATTGGTAACTTAGGTGAATAAAACTTGAGAGTTTGGTAACCTCTGTGTGTATAAACCCAAATATATAATGTATTTACCTTTAATACGATATCAATATATAAAAAAGAATTGATTAATTCAATCTTATCACAAATGAAAAGCTATTTCGCTAAAAAAAATTACATATTAATATCAGCCGTAACATGGTCCATAATTTTAATCATACTAGACGAATATCCGTGTAAAGCTACTGTTTATAGTGGAAAATAATTATACTTGTGAACTTGTGTTTTGATGTGACCCTTAATGCAACACTTATGAGTTCAATTATAGTCATTGCGAGAAAAAAATATATATGAGTTATAAACGAAAAATGATAAAAGTTTGAGGATTAAACAATGTTTAAACTATTAATTTAGTGGTTGATGTTGTTACTATTTTCTATCAAGGGGTATGTTAAAATTCATTTTCTTCAACTTGACTAGGAATTACCACAAGAATAAGAATAATTTTATGGTGTTTATATAGTTAGAATTAGAATAATTTTTTGGAAACAATTAAATATTAAAAAAAGAATTGAGTGTTTAAAAAATTATAAACCGGTAAAAAAAACTTCCATTTGGCATTAAAAACCGGTTTATAGCATTTGAGCCTCATATGTTGATTTTCTAAGACACGGTTTATAGCATTTGGGCCTCATATGTTGATTTCTTAAGACACGGTTTATAGCATTATTGCATCCGAGATGACAAAAAAAGTTGTGCTTAGAAAGTTAACATTTCTATTACAAGTTGTCATTTAAGGTTAAAGTTTAAGAAGAAGCATTAAGGGGTATTAATATGGTATTTGAAGTTTCACTGGATATTATTTAGTCATACACCCGTGGTTAATTTATATTGTTTAAACCGTGTATTTATCAAAAGGTATTTGAAGTTTCCATTAGTAAAAGGTATCCATTATTGTTTAAACTGTATAGAATCTGTTCATCCACGAGCCACATTTAAGATTTATTTAAGTTATTTATTTTAAGGGGTATTAAAAAAGTTTCCAAAGTTTTCATTATTAAAATATCTCTATTTGTTTAAACCGTGTATTGTAATTTTACATTTAAGATTAATGTAAGTTAATTATTTTAAAGGGTATTATGTGGAATCAACTTCACTCATTTTTAAGAGATTTTGAGTTTTCAAGAATAGACAAATTTGTTTTATAAGTGGTACATATATAAATTTCAAATATTCACTAATCTGTTCTATTTTTTTTAGTTATATTTTTGTGTTATAATGCCCTTAAACCAACCTACAAAGTAAGTTATATATTTTAAATTACTATGTGATGTTATTTATATGCCAAACCTCTAGGTAAGGGCATTATTCTAACATCTCGCTCAGGGCATCCAAAATCTCAGGACCGACCCTGAGCACGGAGAGCAGTTTATTGCTTCTACAACTACTTCTCGGGATCATATAAACCTATTGATCAGAATATCTTTATAGAAATAATGTTACTGTGTATGTGGTCATGGGAACAACAGAATAAAAAATAAAAGTAAAATAGCAATAACATTGAACAAAGGGAACTTCCCTTTCTAATGAATGTTATGAAATAGATAGAAAATTTAGATCCTTAGCTAACTTAAGATTTAACACACACACACACCACTAGCTAGATTTTCAAACCATCTAGACAAAGCTTAAAATCTGTCAAAATATATGTTACTTGACCTTATTCCCTATGTTAGGAATAGAAGTGAAGACTATTATCGAGTCAACAAGTATTGTAATACGTTAGTTATGCACACATTTGAGTGTATAACCCGTAATTTTCAAAGAAATGACTCTGTTGTACGTTTCAGTGCGACAATCCCAAAGGATAAGAAGAGAAGTCTTCTTAATCTTGAGCAAAATTTATTCAAAATTTTTAAAAGATTTTTCAAAACTTTTCAAAATTTTGCTCAAGATATTACTCCCTCATTTCTTAAAAGTTTAAATTTATAAAAAATACTCTACTTTTGAGGAGGAGTAATAAAAAGATGTTTCAAAAAGTTCATGCAACACATACGTTTTCTCCCTATTAGCTTTCCAACAACATAGCTTTTAATCAATTTGGTATCAAAAATACCATGGATATGCTATTCTTGAGGGGGAGAAATGTGATTAAAATGTGATCAAGACTGTTTTATCTCGAATTGGCTTAACTCAACGTTTCTTGAAAATATGAGAAAACTCTAAAAGACTTGTTCCTAGACAGGTAATAATTTCAAGTTGGTTATTAAGGCTAGTTGTCACCTAAAAGATGATAATGGACCTTTTTAACTAGCGACGTAAACATGTCTCGCAAAGGACTTGTCTATTTAGGGTTTATCATTTCAAAAGTGTGAACTCTTTCCTCTGTGTGCAAGCTCATTAAATGAAATATCCATGCACATGTGTGGGGGAAGTATTTCCCAAAATGAAAACTTTTAAAGTGTTATCAAAATATGCTTTCATCTAAACACTTTGATTGCTTTTACAAAAGGTTTTATGGCTACGATCATTATACCCAACCAACAAAATCAACAATATCCAAAAGAAGATATAAGGTGGTTAGGATTTACGTATTAATCCCATGTGTTAATACAAATAAACCGTAAAAACTTTTATTTATATTTTACGATCTTCTTATGTTTTGTCGATAACAATCGTAAAATCATTTTAACGAAATAAATAAAATATGTAAAGTTTTGAGCTAATAGTTTACTAACTCATTTCACTAAACAAATAAACCATTAAACAAAAAAATAAACCATTAAACATGTTTAGTTAAATAGTTTACATAAAACCAAAACCATTTTTATAAAACACTTATAAGTAACTTTGGTTACTTACATTTTTATAAAAATACATAGCTAGAAACTAACCAAAATAAACATACAAATGTGTTGGACTATCCTTAACCCAAAACCCATGACCCATGGAGCTTACCCAAAACCCATGGCCCATTGCATGACATCATGCATGACATAAAAAATGGGTAAAATCCATGACCCATGACCCAAAGTCCATAACCCATGACCCAAGATGTCTATTACATCATGCATGACATCACATGACCCATGGACCATAACCCATAACCAAAACCCGGAATTGTAACCCAAAATCCAGACTGGTACTACCAGTTAGCCGGATCCCTTGGATTACACTGGCCGAATCCCTTTGGGAATGGATCCGGTGGATCCAGCTGAATAGTGGCCAATTTTGCCTATAAATAGTTGGCCATTTCTCTCTTTCTACTTACCCTTTTTAGATATATCTTGTTGGGAATTAAATATTCAAGAAGTTTAATATCGGGTTCTACTCAAAGAAATACTATGATTCTGTTGCTAGAGCATTTGATTCTGCTGCTAGCGTTAACATTCTACTGCTGAATGATTCTGCTGCTGGTAAAGAACTTTCTGCTGCTAAGTGGATAAGTATGAAAAGATATTATTTGTATTAAAGTCAACAATACACGGTAGACAATATCTTACCCCATGTGATCAGTCATAATGTAATATTCACAGAACAAGTTGTAAACATAGATACAAGTTGTATCTTAATGACTGACACTCTCAAAGCAAGTGTTCGATTAGACTTGAAAATATTAGAAAGATCTTTCTTGTGTTATAAAAGAAAGATCTTAGACTAGTGATAAATACGTGTCTAAATAGTGTGCAAATTAATTAAGTGCTTAGAAAATAACTCTCAAGAACATAGAACAAATATCACAAGTCTTAGAAAACATAAGATTCAAGGTCTTTGTAACCCTAGTGATATTGAAGATCACTCGTATTATCTTGAATAATATTGAATCGTTTGGTGATAACATTGCATGTTCTTTGTTCTATATACACAAGCATAACTGTTCCATTTCCACAACACAAATAACCTTCTAAGTGTGATTAAGTAAATTCCGCGTACTTGATAATATTAACTCAACTTATCACATACACAAAGCAACAAAGGTTTAACCACCTTCCAGTGTATCGATCGAATCCTACCAATTGGTATCAGAGCGCCAGGCTGATATAGTTGATTTAGAAGAAGAAGAAGAAGAAGAAATAGATGTTGAATCTATTCAGACCAATGTTGCTGCAAAAATACCCATGCTCAAACATAATGAGTTTGAGATGTGGAGGCTGAGGATAGAGCAATATTTCCAAGTGCAAGATTATGCACTTTGGGAAATCATTGAAGATGGAAACTCTTACCAGCCTACAACCATTTCATCAATAGTGGACGGCAAAGTGGTGACATCTCTGCAGACAAAGCCAACATCTGCAGAAGATAGAATAAAGAAGAAAAATGACTTAAAGGCAAGAAGCATGCTGATGATGACCATTCCCAATGATCAACTTCTAAACTTCAGCAAGTTCAAAGATGCCAAGTCATTATTTAAAGCTATTATTGCCAGATATGGTGGAAATGAAGCCACCAAGAAAACCCACAAGACACTGCTCAAGCAGCAGTTTGAAAACTTCTCCTCTACATACAATGAATCTCTTGACCATATGTTTAATAGGCTTCAGAATATTGTGAGCCAACTTGCTATTCTTGGGGTTGAAATACCTCAAGAAGATTTGAACTCAAAATTTCTGAGAAGCTTACCAGAAGAGTGGGCTATGCATGTTGTTGTCTAGAAGAATAAGCCAGACCTTGATACAATGGAACCGATTGATTTGTATAGCAACTTTAAAATTGTGGAGCAAGATTTGAAAAAGAATGGAGGTACTAGTTCTAATACTGGGAACATGGCATTTATGTCAACTCCTAGTACCTTAAAATCAAGTGAAGAGGTGAAAGTTGTTGATGGTGTTGGTGCTGCTAGTTCATCAAGCAATACCATGGGTATTTTGGATGAAAAGACTTGTTGTGCATTTCTTACAAGTCAAAATAATGGGTCCATGCTCACCTACGAAGACCTCCAAGAGATCAATGATGATGACCTGGAGGAAATGGATCTAAAATGGCAAATTTCTCTTCTTAGCATGAGAGCCAAGAAGTTTTATCAAAGGACGGGGAAGAAGCTCTTAATCAGCAATACTGATACTGCTGGTTTTGATAAGTCAAAGATAGAGCGCTATAACTGCCACATGATGGGGCATTTCTCAAGAGATTGTAGAAGGCCAAAGCAGCAAGATAGCAAGAACAAAGGTTTTGGAAGCACATCCAAAACAAGGGAGATTTCTGAGCCAAACTCAAAAGCTATGGTAGCTATTGATGGGCTAGGTTTTGATTGGAGTTTCATGGCTGATGAAGAAGAAGATTCTTCACAGATGGGACTCATGGCTTTTTCTACTACTGAGGTACAATCTCATAAAGCTTGTTCAAATGCTTGTACTGCTCTTAAAGAATTACAAACTTTAATCAAACATTATGATGAACAAAAGAAAGAGCTAAGCAAAACTCATCAAAACTACATTAATTATAAGTGTGGTTTATAATCAACAGAAAAGCAGATCTTATATTACAAAGAAAATGAACTTGCTTTTTCTGATGACAAAGCTCTCCTAAGACAGGACATATTCTTTAAAGATGCTGAAATTAAGCTTTTAAGAGAGGCTTTTGATAGGGTCAAAAAGGAAAATGGAAACATTCACTTGACTACACAGACACTAGAACATGCTTCTAGAGGTGTGACCAACATGATAGAATGTCAAGTGATTAATAGAGCTAAGTCAGGAGTAGGATATAAGAGTGTCCCACCTCCATACAGAGGTGTCCCTAAACCCCCAGGGATTGACCTAGAAAATTCAGGTGTCCCTGAATTTCAACAACCTGAGCTATAATATGGTGTACAACCAAAGACCAAGCTAGTTGTTGATGAATCTAAGAAAGTAAGTGAAAGTTTAATTAAAACTTTACTTCCTGAGGATAAGGTGTCCTCTGATAGAAGATCAGATAGAGCATTCATTGAAGACTGGGTATCTGATGATGAAGAAGATGAACAGGTTATGTCTAAACCTGAAGTAGTTAAGAAAGCAGGAACAAAGGTTCCTAAAGTGATCAAAAAGGATACTGTTAAGCCTAGAACAAACATTAAACATGTTAGGCAACCAGTTAAATATTGTGAACAATATAGATCCCTTAGCAAGCCCAGAGGTAACCAAAGAAATTGGAATGGCCTCAAGTCTAACCAATTAGGTGATGACTTTTTCTTTTAAAATAAAGCTTGTTACACATTTGGTAGCTTTGATCATCTTGCAGCTTTCTGTAACAAACGGGTATCTGGGTATGGAAACAATAGGGTGAATTTCAAAAGGCAAACTCCTCAAACTCACTTTCACTCTAAGTCTAAGAGAACAAAACCCAGAGCAGTTACCAAAGCAGTTTCTGCTGCTAGACCATTCATGACTGTTAACCCAAGACCAACAGTTAAATATGCAAAATCTTTTTATACAAATGCATCAAAGACTGTTCAAAGGCCCATTAAAACAAAAGCAGTGGTCCAAAAACAAGTTTGGAAAATTAAGGGAACAATTACAAAGCTAGCAGTTTCTGCTGCTAAGCATGTAATTCATTCTGCTGCTAGGGAAAACAGGGCAAATGCTGTTAAGGCCTCTGCATGTTGGATTCTTAAATCCAATGTTGCATCAACTGTTCTTAAGAGATTAAATTTCATTGATGCAAGAGGCAGATCCAAGTCAGTAATGGCTTGGGTCTCCAAAAGAAACTGATACTTCTCATTTCTGTGCAGGAACATTCAATTGATAAACAAGTGGATCAAGGATACTCAGATAGTGGATGTTCAAGGCACATGACAGGCAACAAGTCTTATCTCTCAGATTTTCAATCAATAGATGGAGGCTATGTTACCTTTGGAGGAGGTGTTGGTGGCAAAATTTCCGGTAAAGGTACCATCAAAACTGGAAATTTAGATTTTGAAGATGTGTACTATGTACAAGAGTTAAATTATAATCTTTTTAGTGTCTCACAAATGTGTGACAAAAAGAACAAAGTTCTTTTCTGTGACACTGATGCGTGGTTTTGCGACCTTACAACAGGTTTTACCTCTCGAGGGATCTCAAGAGGCTTGCAATCCCCACCAGGCAGTGTACCTGACCGATGTAGTATAGTGAAGTGGCAAGTACCGGGGGATTGATCATTCTCCATAGGGAATAGTGTCGTTAGGATTGAAAAACTACTCTAATAGGTCTAAGGGTGAGGGAAGATTCTTTTTGTATTTTTATAATTTTATGAAAGCAAGTAAAATCTCGGGTTTTAAGGAGTGGGCGGAATTAGTTGCTAGTCAACTAACCCAAATAACTACAAATGCAAATAAAATAAAATAACTGAAAATGAAAAGGTCGTGAAACTTATATGGAGAGAAATGTGTTTACTTAGATTTCCATACTCCCTAACTATCTTTTACCGGTTGATTAGTGTGTATTAATTGCGTGGATGACGGGTGTATTCCTTAATACCAATCGTGGGGTGGCGTACGTACTTCCCCAACTCTACAAGCTCCTACTTCACTCCTATGTCGAGCCGGCTAGGAAGCTCCTAACATGGGATCACTAGAATTCGCTCATGCATTAAATACAACCATAAAAACCTTAGTACGCATTGGTTCATGTTTCTTAAGACGTTCAAGCAAGTTACCGTATAGGAAGTTAGCCAGTTTTCTTAAGCCTAACATCGATAAATAATCATCCAATACAATTAATAACACACTAATAACCAATAATCAATAGTTAGGTTTCATTAGATCTAAGCAAACACAAGATAAATCTAGCCTAGCATGTTAATTAAAAGACAAGAACAAGATATAATCAAACAACACATAGACATATTGATTGATTAAATGATTACTTATCTTCAATTAAACATGGGAGATCCAAGGGTATGAAAACCCTTAAAAATGGCAGAAATTCGTCTTAGGGTTTCTCCTCACAAAGTTGCACACAATGAATAAAAATTGCAAAACTATATATAGAGTTTAGTGGCTGACGGCGTCACGTTGTAGATCTTGACGCCGTCACCTCGCCGTGTCTAGGGTTCCCGGATGGTCTTCCTGACGCCGTCCCTCTTTAGTGCTCCAAAATCCGCTCTGGCTTATCAAAGGTTGACGCCGTCAGAAATGAGCTTGACGCCGTCTCTCTTTAAGTTAAACCGTGATGGCCTTGATCACCTTAAAGGGTGACGCCGTCAGACTTCCTTTGTAAAACTCCCTGGCTTATCATGTGTATTTTTTCATATCCACCTCTTTTGCCAAGCCATGACGCCGTCTGGAACAATCCCTGACGCCGTCAAAGGTACTTTTCCAGCCGATTTTTAGACTTTGTCGTTTTCTTCACTTTTATGCTCCAAAAACGTCCAAAATGCTTCCTTTTCCAGATTTCTTCTCCAAAGTACCTAAAATGACAAAAGGAACGATTTAGGGCAATATTTGATCAAATAAATACGATTTAGGGCTTAAATGACCCCCTAAAAGCGGTACACTTTTCGCTTCATCAAATACCCTTACACTTGAGATTTGCTTGTCCTCAAGCAAATGCGGTTTTATTCTAATCAAAATACAAGTTAGGGGTCATTTAATGCTAATATAAAAGTAATTACAACAAATAGTCGTTCCACTTTAATCATAATAAGCACGGAGATTACAAACTAGCACCTCACAAGTAGTGTTTAGATACTCACATCTCTCAGGTGTCATCAAAATAAATCTCATAAATGAAAATGGATAATATCTCTCACTACCTGTCATAGCAAATAGATTACCATAGGCTTGGGAAAGGATCGAAAACCTCCTCCACTAGGCGTAAGCACCTAAGATAAACTATCAAAGAGGGCTTTTAAATGGGTTATAACGTGAGGTGTAGGGATATGATAAACACGGTTTTGTTGGATAAGGGATATTTTACTGGTGGCGAGTTAAAGATCTTGATTAATTACATGTACAATATGGCGTTGCTAAGCCAAGACTAGACTCGACTTAAGCTAAAAACAAAATAACAAAAACATAAAATAAACATAAAATGAAACGGGATGGTAGTCCGTATGTTTTTTCTACTTTTCTTTTTTTCAAAATTTTTTTTTTCCATACACTCTTGCCCTACCATCCAAAATAATACATCATAGGGGCGTTGCATCCCCTTACACTTGAACTTTTACATAACTTTACAAATAACTATTCTAATGACTCGAATTAAGATAATTGAAAAACTTGGAGTACTTTTAAAATATTTAGCACATATGGGGGTAATAATGTTGTTCTTCCCCATTACTCCATTACACTAGTACTTTACCCATGAGTCCCAATCGTCCCAAAACAATATGTACAAGGATATGACTCGACTTAGCAACCATGTAATCAATTAGATAATTAACTAAGGGTTTAAACAAATGTTGTAACAATAATGCACTAAAAATGAGTACATACAAGGTAGGCTAAGGCGATTTGGGTGTACATTTAAGTGGGGTGTAAACAAATTCTTCCTTTAAGTAAGATGCTTAAAGGTCAAAACGAAAAGATAGGCTCTGAGGGGTGTACTAGGGGTATCGTGTACCAAAAATGGGTACAACGCAAAGGGTGTGGGAGAATTACTTGACCAATGTAGCCAATGTAATTATAACAAAAACACAGGTGTAAAACAATGGGTTAATCCTAATGCCTCTTATCATGTAGTAAATCTAACTGCACGAATGTAGTCTCACTTGTGGCCTCGGAATGGTCCTAACGCAAGTTCTAGAATCTAAGTGCTACCGGTACACACATCATAGCATAAATGCTTTTCCTACCAATTCTAGGGGCGAACCTCACATATTTGAGGGTGGAAATTTTTTTTAGTGGTACGGTTTTGTGCTAGTCATATAACTCCTATCCATGAGACGCTTATTAAGACCAAAGTTTCACTCCTATATGTTGTAAAAAATTTTAAATTTGGCACTAAAATTGCCCTAACAGGTATTTATCTCAGTTTTATTACACATCTACCATTAAACAAACGAAAAATCAAGCGTAATAGCATTTTCTAAGGTATCGTACTTTACCCCCCCTTACACTTAAGATGAACATTGTCCCCAATGTTCAAATAACAAGATGTAAAAGTAATAAGGTAAAAGAATGAAATCAAATACTCCCCTGATTCGCTCGGTGGATAAAGGAGTAACATGGTTAGATCTTCTTCCAATAAAATGTAGAAGCTTCAAGACTAATGCATCGCCAAAAGCTTGATTCCACATACATCTCCTTGTCCAAAATAACCTGTTAAACCTGAGAAAACAAACACGAAAACCTGCATAACATCGGCGGGATAAATTCTATATATAAGGATATAATGCTTGTGGAATGATAATTTTGCAGATTCCTGGAGTTTATAAGTTAGAGATTTAATAAAAACTTTTTATGAAAACAAAACTTTCAAAAATTTCAGAAAATTAAAACCTGACGCCGTCAGAAATGATCTGACAGAATTCTCATGTTAAGTTTCCGGAAAATTTCTGGAAAAACCTATACCTCACTTCCTGGAAATCCTGCAAAATATCATTATGACTCGATACAAGCATTTGACTCAAACAAATACTAATATGTATGTTAATTTATTATTATTACGATTCATGTTCATTTGTTCTAATAAACCGATTTGGATTTCCCTTACACTTATCTTTTGCAAAATACCTTTATATGTAGTTAAGACGAAGTTAAAAACAAGATAAAGCATTTTCACAATTTAGTTTTGAACATGAATCAATAATAATAAAAATTAAACATACATACGGAAGCAAATAAAATCAAACAAACAAATAAATAAACACACAAAGCAAATAAAGCTTGGGTTGCCTCCCAAGAAGCGCTTTTCTTTATTAACGAGTCTTGTAGCTAGACTCAAAGTCCTTCTACCCTATGTAAGTGAGCTCGTCATCGAGGACGTCTTTAGGGTTAAGCTTGGATTGAAGTTTCCTATTGGTCCGCTTAGTACAATATATCTTTTCAAACTTCTCTCCATCCGGGTCATACAATGTCATCTTAATATGCCATGACCCATCTCCATCTTTGGGTGGTTTGTCCCAATCCCACTTATGATCATCGTCCTCACAAGTCCACTTATTCATCCCTAGGTTAATTGGCAAAACTCCTAGGAACTCAATCATCTTCCTAAAAACTAGAGGGTCTTCAAATGGATCCAATTCGGTGTCCCTAGCCAAGAGTTGCTCTACCGTATGTGTTCGGTTCACAAAGTCCTCTTCTAGGTAAAATGGGCGTTGGGGTCCTATGAAGTCTCTATCGATCCAAGGTCCATATCTAGATGGTCTCCTATTTAGCTCTAACCAATGGGGTGTTGGTTCATCACTAGTATCATAAGCATGTTTCTTCACATCATAGACTGACCAAGTATCACCTTCCCCTACCGCTATCTTAGATTCCTTACAATCAATCATAGCACTAGCGGTCGCCAAAAATCCTCTACCTATCAACAAGGGGCAAGTAGGGTCGCTAACCATATCAAGGACGTGGAAATCGGCTAAAATGGTTAGTTTTCCTATATGTACTAACACGTCCTTGACTACTCCAACCGGGTAAGCAACACTCCCATCCGCTAAGCCTATTATCACATCGGTTTCTTCAAGTTTTCCTAGTTTTAGAGAGGTGTAGAGAGGTAACGGAAGTAGGTTAAGGCTTGATCCAAGATCGGCTAATTTGTCATAAGCCTCCGAATTACCGATCTTGCAAGGTAGAACAAATAAGCCTGGATCATCTAACTTCTTAGGTAGCTTGTTTTGAACAAAGGCGGTCTCTTTTTTGCCTAACTTGAGCTTCTTCTCATCCAACACATCAATAACCGGACTTTCAAGGTGGAGCTCCTTGAATTCATTGTCAAGGTTTTGAGTGGGAGGTGTTTCAACTATGTTGTTGACCAATTTGGATGTCATAACTTCTTGGTCATTTTGAACGACTTGGGTTTGTTTGAAACACGAGCTCATGGAATTGACCGAATAATATTGTGGACAAGAACTAGGAGACGAAACCGACGAGATGGCGTTGACGTTTAGTTTCGGGTTCTTGACTGTGTTGCTAGGTAGTGCTCCCATTTCTTGGTCATTGAGGGCTTTCAACAAAGTGTCAATCTTATTGGTCATCTCGCTTTGTTTTTGTTTGAAATCGGCTTCAAACTTGGCCAAACGAGCTTCTTGAGATGCCATAAATTGAGACATCAATCCTTCAAAGTTATTGGTACTACCATTGCTGGAAGGATTGTTGTTGAAAGTACGTTTCGAGTTGGAACCGCTTGATTGGTAACGATTAGGTGGGTTGGAAGAATTGGTTTGTTGTGCGTTTTGGTTTTGTTTCCACCTAAGGTTTGGGTGATTTTTCCATGAGGGGTTGTATGAATCACCGTAGGGGTTTGGCTCGGGTTTGAAAGTGTACTACTTGTCTCCCGCTCCGTCTGTACGCGAGGATGCGTAGTCCACAAAAGCTTGTTCGGGGAGTTCCATGCAATCACGAGTGTCGTGGGGACCACTACATAATTCACATGAAGAAGTGATTTTGTTCACTTGGCTTGAAGGTTTAGGAGCCTCGTAGGATTTCATAAGAAACTTGACTTGGTCTTCAAGTTCTATGATCCTACGGTCGGAAGTGCTTGAATTGTTCGAAGGCAAAGATATTGCCTTGACCGTTTTATTCAAATCACGGGGATCACTCCAACTTTCTTTGTCATAAAGAGCAAGATCTTCTAGGAGAGCCCATGATTGTTCCGCACTTAGATCACGTAGCTTACCACCGGCCGATTGGTCAATGGTTTGCCTCGTGGAGAGATTGATATGGTCATAGAAGATTTAGACTTGGAGCCAAAGTTCTATGCCACGGTGAGGGACTTTTTGGAGTAAGTCCTTGAATCGAGTCCATGCCTCGTAGAGGGTTTCGCCTTGACGTTGTTGAAACATCAAGATATCATTCCTTAGCTTGGTAGTTCTTCCTGGTGGGAAAAACTGAGCAAGGAAACGAGTGGTGAGATCATCCCAAGAGGTGATGGATCCTGCGGGTAGACGCTCTAGCCATTGACTAGCTTGGTCCCGCAGAGAGAATTGAAAGAGACGTAGTCGGGTCGTCTCTCGAGTGGCAACATCAAGGTCTATGGAATCAACGATTTTGAGAAAGTCCTTGAGATGTTGATTAGGATCTTCGGAACGAAGTCCATGGAATGCGCATCCGCTTTGCACCAACCGGATGGTGTCGGATCGCAAGGGAGTGACATTGGCTCCTTGAGTGAGCTCAATGGTGTTTCGATAGCCATGGTGGCTAGAACGGGAGTAGTCTCCTAAGGTGCGGGCTCTAGGAGGTGGGTGTTCTTGTGGTGGTGGGTTGTTGGGATCAAGGATATTACCACCTTCCATGATGTCGGATGGTAATGGTTACGAACAAATAAACGAAGAAAAAAGATAGACTAAAGAAAACCTAGAAAAAGAAAATAAAAATCTCACTAGAAAGGAATCTAGTGAGTAGACCTAATAAAATAAAAATTCAACCTAAACAATAACTATTCCCCGGCAGCGGCGCCAAAAACTTGATGCGTGGTTTTGCGACCTTACAACAGGTTTTACCTCTCGAGGGATCTCAAGAGGCTTGCAATCCCCACCAGGCAGTGTACCTGACCGATGTAGTATAGTGAAGTGGCAAGTACCGGGGGATTGATCATTCTCCATAGGGAATAGTGTCGTTAGGATTGAAAAACTACTCTAATAGGTCTAAGGGTGAGGGAAGATTCTTTTTGTATTTTTATAATTTTATGAAAGCAAGTAAAATCTCGGGTTTTAAGGTGTGGGCGGAATTAGTTGCTAGTCAACTAACCCAAATAACTACAAATGCAAATAAAATAAAATAACTGAAAATGAAAAGGTCGTGAAACTTATATGGAGAGAAATGTGTTTACTTAGATTTCCATACTCCCTAACTATCTTTTACCGGTTGATTAGTGTGTATTAATTGCGTGGATGACGGGTGTATTCCTTAATACCAATCGTGGGGTGGCGTACGTACTTCCCCAACTCTACAAGCTCCTACTTCACTCCTATGTCGAGCCGGCTAGGAAGCTCCTAACATGGGATCACTAGAATTCGCTCATGCATTAAATACAACCATAAAAACCTTAGTACGCATTGGTTCATGTTTCTTAAGACGTTCAAGCAAGTTACCGTATAGGAAGTTAGCCAGTTTTCTTAAGCCTAACATCGATAAACAATCATCCAATACAATTAATAACACACTAATAACCAATAATCAATAGTTAGGTTTCATTAGATCTAAGCAAACACAAGATAAATCTAGCCTAGCATGTTAATTAAAAGACAAGAACAAGATATAATCAAACAACACATAGACATATTGATTGATTAAATGATTACTTATCTTCAATTAAACATGGGAGATCCAAGGGTATGAAAACCCTTAAAAATGGCAGAAATTCGTCTTAGGGTTTCTCCTCACAAAGTTGCACACAATGAATAAAAATTGCAAAACTATATATAGAGTTTAGTGGTTGACGGCGTCACGTTGTAGATCTTGACGCCGTCACCTCGCCGTGTCTAGGGTTCCCGGATGGTCTTCCTGACGCCGTCCCTCTTTAGTGCTCCAAAATCCGCTCTGGCTTATCAAAGGTTGACGCCGTCAGAAATGAGCTTGACGCCGTCTCTCTTTAAGTTAAACCGTGATGGCCTTGATCACCTTAAAGGGTGACGCCGTCAGACTTCCTTTGTAAAACTCCCTGGCTTATCATGTGTATTTTTTCATATCCACCTCTTTTGCCAAGCCATGACGCCGTCTGGAACAATCCCTGACGCCGTCAAAGGTACTTTTCCAGCCGATTTTTAGACTTTGTCGTTTTCTTCACTTTTATGCTCCAAAAACGTCCAAAATGCTTCCTTTTCCAGATTTCTTCTCCAAAGTACCTAAAATGACAAAAGGAACGATTTAGGGCAATATTTGATCAAATAAATACGATTTAGGGCTTAAATGACCCCCTAAAAGCGGTATACTTTTCGCTTCATCAGACACTGAATGTCTTGTACTTCCTCTTGATTTTAAGATGCCTGATGAAAGTCAAGTGCTTCTTAAAATTCCTAGAAAGGGCAATATGTACAGTGTAGACATGAAGAACATTGTTCCTAAAAAGGATTTAACTTGTCTTGTTGCAAAGGCCACATTGGATGAATTAATGTTATGGCATAGGAGGCTTGGTCATATTAACTTCAAAACCATAAATCAGATTGTTAAGAATGGTTTGGTAAGAGGTTTACCTTAAAAAAGATTTGAAAATGATCAAACATGCATTGCTTGTCTTAAAGGCAAACAACACAAAGCCACTTGTAAGCCCAAGCTTTTTAACTCTATCAATCAATCATTGTTTATGCTTCATATGGACTTGTTTGGTCCTACAAATGTTAGAAGTATGCAACATAAAAGATATTGTCTAGTTATTACTGATGACTATAGTAGATTTACATGGGTTTTCTTTTTAGCTACTAAGGATGAGACACCTATCATCCTTAATACTTTCATTGCAGAGATAGAAAACCTAGTAGACAATAGAGTAAAAGTCATTAGATGTGATAATGGGACAGAGTTCAAAAATAGAGTTATGGATGACTTCTGCAAAGAGAAAGGTATTAGGAGAGAGTTTAGTGTAGCTAGAACTCCTCAGCAAAATGGAGTTGCTGAAAGGAGAAATAGAACATTAATAGAAGTTGCTAGAACTATGTTAGCTGACTCTAAGCTACCTATAACTTTTTGGGCTGAAGCAGTCAACACTGCTTGCTATATCCAGAATAGAGTTTTTGTTGTTAAGCCTCACAATAAGACATCATATGAGCTTTTTAGAGGTAGAACTCCTGCCATAGGATTTCTTAGACCTTATGGATGTCATGTGACAATTCTCAATACCTTAGACCATCTTGGAAAATTTGATGGCAAAACAGATGAAGGTTTCTGATCCGCTGCTGAAGTGGTATATATAAATATTATGCAGACGGATACGCGTGAATAAAGACAAATCAACCCTTTAGGAAAAAGGCTAACTTGCAAAAACTCACATTTGTGTGTAGTGTGAAACCAGGTAAGTGATTACCCGAGTCGTTTCCCAACGAGGATGGGATGGACAACCGTTAAAGGTTTGAGATTAAAGTGACTGATGATATGGAATTTTGATTTTTTATATCTAATTAACAAATGAGAAACAAATTCCCAAAATAATATTTAAGATTACAGCAGATTATATTAAAAACATGAAACAGGGAATCTGAAAACGGGATAAAAACTGAAATATTAGAAAACTAATCCTAAAAGTGCAAAATTATTTTTCTTAAATCCTAAATAATAAAATAAAATTTTAGAAAAAAAGATTTATATTTTTCTGATTTTTATATTTTTTATTATGAATTAAAAACTATTAAAACTAATTAAAAGGTTTAAAAATAGTAAATGACTTTAGAAAAATATGAAACTTTGCAGGAAAATCTAAAATATTACTCTAAGTCTAGGAAAAATAAAATCAAAAGTTAAATAAGCCCTAATAAGCAAATGGGCTAATAAGCAGTTTGGAAATAAGCACAAAAATAAGCTAAGAATCTCTAAAAATTACAAAAGGCTCAGAACTAGTGCAAATAACTTATATAAGCATAAAACAACTGATTAAGCACAATTAGGCACAATAAATAAGAAGATAAGCAGTTGAGCAGTTTAACAAACTAGGGCAGAAATGACAAATAAATCCACAACTTGCAGATCAAATTAAGCAATTCAAATAAGCAGATAAGTAGAAGATTATGGGGGCAAAAGCTTGCTAGTACTATTGGCTACACTAAAAAATGAAAATGCCCAAATTTAAAAACCTAATTGAACCCTAATTAGAGGCTAGATCAGATGGTTGAAAACCAAAAAGCTGATGTGCAGAGTTGGTGTTCAGACCACAAGGATTTGCAGACCTATTTTAAGCAAGGAAATAAGCTCAGAAATGGAATCCCAAATCAGAAACTTAAAACCTATACTACTAACTAAAAGCAAACCAAAATTCAAGATCTCAGCTTAACAAATAAGCACTAAAAACTAGGTTAGAAAAAGTGTGCAGACTGCTGTTATGGCTGTGATATGCAGACTGCACAAAATGGCAAAAACTAAAAGGAGACTTTAACTAACTTCTGCAATTACACTAAATGAACTAAAAGGACCACAGAGAAGCTACAAATAAGGTCCAAAAGAGCTTATGGCTAATTATGGCTTATTATGACAGTTCAAGTTCTAAAATTGGAGCAGTGAACTTAAAACTGAGAAACCTAGCAAATTGGCTCAAGAGAACTCAGAAACAGCTTATTTACTCTAAGTTAAGCTAGATTAAAACTGATAAAATGGTAATTGAACAGTACAAGGCCAATATACCCAAAAATAAGCTTAAACCAAACACCCCTTAAAGAAAGGCTGTGTTGGATTTTCAAAGAGAAAAAGCAATTTAAAGCTAAGTTATGTATTCTATGATGAAAACAGGCTATATTAAGTACTAATTAGTAAATTTAAACTAAAATTAAGCAGCTAAATAAGCTAGCTTATTTAAGGACTATTTTTGGCTTTTTTGAAGGTTTTTGAAAAAAAGAGAACTAAGGCAATCTACAACTGATAAAACAGAATCTATGTGATCTCAAACTAGTAATAAGCAGAAAAGATGTATAATAAGCTGTTATTAAGCATTTAAACAGTAACTTAGAGAATAATGAAAAAACTAGAAAATTGCTTACAACTGTGTATGCTATGGAACAAATGAAACTGATAAGAGCTAGACTTGGTTTGTCACTTACCAAGCTTAAACACCTCTCAGCTTATCCTCTCCAGCTTATTCCCACACAACTGCTTATTTGACTGAACTTTGACTTTTCTTGACTTTTCTTGTTTTTCTTGGAATGGAACTGAGTTAACTAATATAAGCTCACACTAAGCTATATTAAGCTTATATGATCTTATATAAACAGATAATAAGCTTTTTAATTGATAATTAACTTGATTCGAACTTAACAGTGAACTTGAAAACATGGAATTTCATTAACTTGGAAATTGGTACAACACAGAAGTAATTAAGTACAAATGACTTTGAAACAAACTTGAAATGACAATTAAACTTAAATTTAAACTAACATTAAGCAATAAATAAAGTTTACACTATGAAAGGTCTAAAACTAGTGACAATGTCTTCTGTGTTACTTCTCTTCTTTAAATAGCCATCCCAAATGACTCTCTCCTCAATTCCGAACAAATCCCACCCATTGGATTGCTTTGAAGTGATCTCATTCGTTAATTCTACTTTTGGCGGGAAAATAGTCAAGTGGGATTTTTAACCTGTGAGGGGGAAGAGTGCATTAAATGCACTTGGCTTGTTAGGTGGAGTGTAGAGGAGGAGGGGGAAGGTGGATTGTCAGGGATAGGGTGGTATTGCAGAGAAACGGTGAGTGATGGTGGTATTGGCGGGCAAGTGGGGTAGAAGAGAAGAGAAGTTTTACTTGAGTCAAACTTCTGGGTTTAGCCAAGGGGTGGATCGGGTTGGGTTAAGTTGTGGATTGGGCTTGGGTTTGGTTGGTTGTGTGGGATGGGTTAAGTTGTGTGGCTGGGTTTAGTATTAAGGACAGGGTTGGCTGGGTTTAGTGATTAGGATTATCTTTGGATTTGGATTTTGTTAAACTTTAAGGGACCAATGTTGTACAATGCTGAAAATCCAAGGACCAAAGTTGCCAAAAGTGAAAATTAATTCCAGGGACCAATTGTGTCATTTTGGGATTTTTGGGGTTGACTTTGACTCTGTCTTTGACTTTCGTCTTCACTTGATCAAATGCACAATTATTGCCAAGTCGATCCAAAAATGCTCGTTTTTCTCCGTTTTTAATCCTTTTGCACATGAAACAGATAAAAACACAATTCAAGGATATTTTCTGTATTTTGAAGCATTTCTGAGTGTTTTTAAATGTTTTTGCAGTTCAGATGGGACAAAAATGATGAGTATTTACACACTCATCAATCCCCCACACTAAACTATTGCTAGTCCCTAGCAATCCTTTTTGAAAATTTAATGGATTTTATGTCTCTTTACCAGATAGCCATTACTTCTGGAGTAGCCAATGTTTTAGTATGATACTATGGTACATTGATAACCAAATGATTTTAAGCAAATCATCAGCTGTCAACGGATTTGATTTGTCTTTACCAAAAGCCGTTTGCTTTTGGACTAGCCAACTCTTCACTATCAAAGATATGGTGAGTTGAATACCATACAATTTTTGGCAAATTGTCAGCCATAAACGGATTTGAGATATCTTTACCTAGAGCCGTTTGCTCTCGGATTAGCCAGTCCTTATGTGGGTTAGACATGGTGGACTGATAACCATTTGTTGTGTTAGTGCAAAGCACTTCCACCAAATGATTTTTTTTTTTTAAATTTTGGTCAAAACTGGGGTATTAGGGCACTAGAAAGTACAATGTGACAAAATTCGAGAGAATACCCCCCCACACTTAGAATTGAATATTGCCCTCAATATTCAAAGCACCGGCTATTATGCCGACACTTAGAACGTAAAAAGGTAATACTACTAGCCAAGCGTAGGAACACAACAATTATTATCATTTTTTTTCATTTATATATATATATATATATATATATATATATATATATATATATATATATATATATATATATATATATATATATATATATATATCAGCAAGTGGAAACCCATATGGTGTGCTAATATTTTTGTTCACCGAGTCACTTAGCTTGACTCGACCCCGCATTCATTGGTTCATGGGGAAGCAAGTGGAAGAAACAATCTCCATCGGACTTTCATTCAATGTGGTTTGGATAAACATTGAAGTTAATGAAAGTTCCACTCCGATGAGATAAATGCCTGACTCACAAAGAATGGTAAATGGAAATGCCGGGGTCAAAGATAGTATCCTCACTCCCGAAAGAGTGAAGAACAGGAGATGTCACCATGTAGGTGAAGAAAAGAAAGAAAGTCATGATAAAAATCATGACAAGATATTTATCCTCAAAAGGAGAATTCATGATTTCCACATCATGAATCTCATCATTTAAGCTTGGCTGATCAAGACATATTCTGGGTGGGAGGGATGGGATTTTGATATCAAGCAAATTCTCAGTGTTGAGAATATTTCCCTCCGGGACATAAAGATAATCTTTGTCAAGATCAAAGTAGAAGTTATCATACTCCGGCGGAGATATGATATGAGTGAGTTCATCGGAGAACTCCTCGAAGGCAAATGATTCATATTTGGGGAGAGAAATATGAGAATGAGAAGTGGCACTGCCACTAATCTTCTCCCCCATATGATCAAAATGGAAGGTTTCAAATTCCGGTATAGAGTCATCGGAAAACAGGTCACTATCCTTTATGGGGATAGGAGATGAAATGGATTTTTCATTGAAAGCCTCAATTTTAGAAATGAGAAGATTAACATTTAATAATGTTTCACGAAGAGTTTCGTCTTTGATTATTTCTTCATCATTCTCTTCTTCTAAGCTGACAAGCTCAGAAGGTAATTCCTCAACATAATCGATGTCCTCACAAGATAAAGAATCATCATCACTTGAAGTACAATCATCGTCAAAATTGGAAAACATCTCAACATGATCATGTGAAATGTCAAGAGGAGGTAAATCACACATATTATCAGAAATACCCTCGGACTCACTTGGGATTGGGACAAGGTTCTCAACACTAGATGACTCCGTTTCCGGAATAGTGCTAAGATGCTCGTCCCCTATTATAAGAGAGTCCTCCGGGACGGGTGTGATTGCAATGGACTGAGGGAGTTGAGAAATGATATCGCTCAAAGGAATAATACTCTCCTCGTCGTCCTCCTCATCAATATTGCTAGCAAAAATGGCTTTTATACGTTCCATTTGCTCGTCGGCTAGCAATTCTGCAATAGTCTTGTCTTCCTGCCTTTTCTGGACAGGTGTGATTGCAGCAGATGAACTCTCGCAAACTCCCCACATAGAATCTTCATCATCGTCATCGCAAATGAAAGTTTGACGATATTTGGAACTCATTCTAGCTGTTTGTTCTTCTTCAGCTAGAAGCTCTCCAATGGTTTTCTGATGAGGATCTTCTTGGGCATTTTTAACAGCCGAATCATTAAGTGTATCCATCACATTTAGAAGTTTTTGGAGTACATTTTCAATAGATTCTTCAAGAGGAGATGGCTGAGGTTGAATCATTTGATACTGTGGAGGTTGGTCATGACAAGAATAGTCATAATTGTCACAAGGGCCATGCTCATAGACAAGCGGGGTCCTCGTTTGACAATCGGATTCATAATGCGGACCTCCACAGAATTCACAACAGTAAAACTGTTGTGACTGACTCGGAGAATTATATGGATATTGGTCATTACCAAAATTTTGATTACATGGAACTTGCTCATAGGCAAGCGTGTTCCTTGTTTGACAGTCAAAACCTTGGTGCGGTCCTCCACAATACTGGCAAATATCATTTGGCATATTTTGAAATGATGTGTCATCGCAGTTTTGATAGCATGGTTCTTGCCAAAATGAATTTTGAGGAGGGGAGCTGAAATCGTTTTGGAAATTTGTAAGCGTATTTTTGATTTCAGAAGTGCAACACGTGCAAAGTCCATGAATATACCCACATCCTTTGCAAAAGCATCGTTCACAAAGTGATTTATCCCCCAATGGATCTCTACAAATAAGGCAATTTGGCAGATAGAGTGAAGATGGCTGGGGTTGTGGAGGGTGTTCAGAAAAACTTTCGAGGGAATTAATGAGGGAATTAAGCTCTCTTTTGAGGGCTACTTCACACCAATAACAAGATCCACGATCCTTTGGTGCATGCTTTCCACACCGCTCACACGCACACTTTGAACAACGAAGAGTGTCAATCAATGGGCTTTTACAATCAAAACAATGATACCTAAGTGACGACATAAGAATTAAACGTTAATGAAGGTTAAGAAGAATATTTTTGGGTTTTTGGTTTTTAACAATTCAATTAAAATAAGATCGAAGCAAAACACAAGGAACTTAAATATTAAATGAACAAGTGTACGGTAGCTCTCTGACTGAAAAACGCACAGAGTGGCGGAGAAGCAAAGGTGGGCAATGAATGCTCCTTAAAAACCCGCTCCTTTCGGTTCGACAATTTAATGTCAAACCTCCTAGAACCTCCGTTAGAGTTTGTTTATCAATCAAAGGTGAGCCGAATTCGCAAGCGACACAAAGGCAAGTTTTAATCTTTGGTTTGGGAACTTATTATGATAATACCCAAGTTGAGGAATATTATATTAATTTTGCTTTTATCTTTTATTTTAACAATAAAACGAAAAATGTTTTTGGGGTTTTTATTTTTTATATGATATTATATATATAAAAGAAAAGAAAAATATTTTTGTATTTTATATGGTTTATGAAAGTGGAAACTTCTGAAAGAAGGATCTCAAGTCACTAATCGCTAAAAATCTCAACGATATTGTCGCAACACAACCTCCCCGGCAGCGGCGCCAAAATTTGATCCGCTGCTGAAGTGGTATATATAAATATTATGCAGACGGATACGCGTGAATAAAGACAAATCAACCCTTTAGGAAAAAGGCTAACTTGCAAAAACTCACGTTTGTGTGTAGTGTGAAACCAGGTAAGTGATTACCCGGGTCGTTTCCCAACGAGGATGGAATGGACAACCGTTAAAGGTTTGAGATTAAAGTGACTGATGATATGGAATTTTTCTTTTTTATATCTAATTAACAAATGAGAAACAAATTCCCAAAATAATATTTAAGATTACAGCAGATTATATTAAAAACGTGAAACAGGGAATCTGAAAACGGGATAAAAACTGAAATATTAGAAAACTAATCCTAAAAGTGCAAAATTATTTTTCTTAAATCCTAAATAATAAAAGAAAATTTTAGAAAAAAAGATTTATATTTTTCTGATTTTTATATTTTTTATTATGAATTAAAAACTATTAAAACTAATTAAAAGGTTTAAAAATAGTAAATGACTTTAGAAAAATATGAAACTTTGCAGGAAAATCTAAAATATTACTCTAAGTCTAGGAAAAATAAAATCAAAAGTTAAATAAGCCATAATAAGCAAATGGGCTAATAAGCAGTTTGGAAATAAGCACAAAAATAAGCTAAGAAGCTCTAAAAATTACCAAAGGCTCAGAACTAGTGCAAACAACTTATATAAGCATAAAACAACTGATTAAGCACAATTAGGCACAATAAATAAGCAGATAAGCACTTGAGCAGTTTAACAAACTAGGGCAGAAATGACAAATAAATCCACAACTTGCAGATCAAATTAAGCAATTCAAATAAGCAGATAAGTAGAAGATTATGGGGGCAAAAGCTTGCTAGTACTATTGGCTACACTAAAAAAAGAAAATGCCCAAATTTAACAACCTAATTGAACCCTAATTAGAGGCTAGATCAGATGGTTGAAAACCAAAAAGCTGATGTGCAGAGGTGGTGTTCAAACCTCAAGGATTTGCAGACCTATTTTAAGCAAGGAAATAAGCTCAGAAATGGAATCCCAAATCAGAAACTTAAAACCTATACTACTAACTAAAAGCAAACCAAAATTCAAGATCTCAGCTTAACAAATAAGCACTAAAAACTAGGTTAGAAAAAGTGTGCAGACTGCTGTTATGGCTGTGATATGCAGACTGCACAAAATGGCAAAAACTAAAACGAGACTTTAACTAACTTTTGAAATTACACTAAATGAGCTAAAAGGACCACAGAGAAGCTACAAATAAGGTCCAAAAGAGCTTATGGCTAATTATGGCTTATTATGACAGTTCAAGTTCTAAAATTGGAGCAGTGGACTTAAAACTGAGAAACCTAGCAAATTGGCTCAAGAGAACTCAGAAACAGCTTATTTACTCTAAGTTAAGCTAGATTAAAACTGATAAAATGGTAATTGAACAGTACAAGGCCAATATGCCCAAAAATAAGCTTAAACCAAACACCCCTTAAAGAAAGGCTGTGTTGGATTTTCAAAGAGAAAAAGCAATTTAAAGCTAAGTTATGTATTCTATGATGAAAACAGGCTATATTAAGTACTAATTAGTAAATTTAAACTAAAATTAAGCAGCTAAATAAGCTAGCTTATTTAAGGACTATTTTTGGCTTTTTTGAAGGTTTTTGAGAAAAAGAGAACTAAGGCAATCTACAACTGATAAAACAGAATCTATGTGATCTCAAACTAGTAATAAGCAGAAAAGATGTATAATAAGCTGTTATTAAGCATTTAAACAGTAACTTAGAGAATAATGAAAAAACTAGAAAATTGCTTACAACTGTGTAGGCTATGGAACAAATGAAACTGATAAGAACTAGACTTGGTTTGTCACTTACCAAGCTTAAACACCTCTCAGCTTATCCTCTCCAGCTTATTCCCACACAACTGCTTATTTGACTGAACTTTGACTTTTCTTGTTTTTCTTGGAATGGAACTGAGTTAACTAATATAAACTCACACTAAGCTATATTAAGCTTATATGAGCTTATATAAACAGATAATAAGCTTTTTAATTGATAATTAACTTGATTCGAACTTAACAGTGAACTTGAAAACATGGAATTTCATTAACTTGGAAATTGGTACAACACAGAAGTAATTAAGTACAAATGACTTTGAAACAAACTTGAAATGACAATTAAACTTAAATTTAAACTAACATTAAGCAATAAATAAAGTTTACACTACGAAAGGTCTAAAACTAGTGACAATGTCTTCTGTGTTACTTCTCTTCTTTAAATAGCCATCCCAAATGACTCTCTCCTCAATTCCGAACAAATCCCACCCATTGGATTGCTTTGAAGTGATCTCATTCGTTAATTCTACTTTTGGCGGGAAAATAGTCAAGTGGGATTTTTAACCTGTGAGGGGGAAGAGTGCATTAAATGCACTTGGCTTGTTAGGTGGAGTGTAGAGGAGGAGGGGGAAGGTGGATTGTCAGGGATAGGGTGGTATTGCAGAGAAACGGTGGGTGATGGTGGTATTGGCGGGCAAGTGGGGAAGAAGAGAAGAGAAGTTTGACTAGAGTCAAACTTCTGGGTTTAGCTAAGGGGTGGATCGAGTTGGGTTAAGTTATGGATTGGGCTTGGGTTTGGTTGGTTGTGTGGGCTGGGTTAAGTTGTGTGGCTGGGTTTAGTATTAAGAACAGGGTTGGCTGGGTTTAGTGATTAGGATTATCTTTGGATTTGGATTTTGTTAAACTTTAAGGGACCAATGTTGTACAATGCTGAAAATCCAAGGACCAAAGTTGCCAAAAGTAAAAATTAATTCCAGGGACCATTTGTGTCATTTTGGGATTTTAGGGGTTGAATTTTACTCTGTCTTTGACTTTTGTCTTCACTTGATCAAAAGCACAATTATTGCCAAGTCTATCCAAAAATCTCGTTTTTCTCCGTTTTTAATCCTTTTGCACATGAAACAGATAAAAACACAATTCAAGGATATTTTCTGTATTTTGAAGCATTTCTGAGTGTTTTTAAATGTTTTTGCAGTTCAGATGGGACAAAAATGATGAGTATTTACACACTCATCAGTTTCTTAGTTGGATATTCTCTCAATAGTAAAGCATTTAGAGTATACAACTTAAGAACTAAGAAAGTAGAAGAAAACCTACATGTGGAATTTTTAGAGCATAAATCCAATGTAGTAGGTGAAGGTCCTAATTGGCTATTTGATCTAGAGTCATTAACCCATTCTATGAATTATGTGCCTGTTGTTGCAGAAACTAATGATTTTTCAGGTTCACAAACAACAAATGAGGCAGGGTTAGACAAGGAGACAAATCAAGATCATATATGGATGCCAATAAGTACCAGTGTGGTTTCAATTTCAACAAATGATGAATCTTCTTCTGGTAAAGCTAAAGAAGATGTTGAAAGTGAACACAAGGAAGATGGAACAAAGGAACAACAAAATGTTTCTGCTGATGATAGTGCTGCTGAGACAGAGCATTCTACTGCTAGGCTTAATTTTTCTGCTGTTAGGCCAAATGATTCTACTGCTGGCCCTTCAGACTCAAATGAAGCAGATTTCTCAGATAATGAGGTGGATTTGAGCAATATCACACCTAACTATCAAGTTCCTTCAACCCAACACACAAGGATTCACAAAGTCCACTCCCTAGAAAATGTGATTAGAGATGTACAATCAGGTGTGAAGACAAGACAACAACTAATGTCTTCAGACCAACAAGGGCTTCTTGATGCCCTTTATGCTTCAAAGCAGCATGAGTTTTTAAACTCTTGCTTGTTTGTATTTTTTCTCTCACAAGATGAACCAAAGAACATTCTGAAAGCCTTAGATGATTCAAGCTGGGTAGAAGCTATGCAAGAGGAGCTTCTTCAGTTCAAGATTCAGAAGGTATGGGTGCTAGTTGATTTACCTAAGGATGCAAAGGTAATTGGCACTAGATGGGTTTTCAAGAATAAAAGGGATGAAAGGGGAATAGTGATTAGGAATAAGGCTAGATTAGTAGCCCAAGGGTACACACAACATGAAGGTATAGACTATGATGAGATTTTTGCTCTAGTAGCAAAACTTGAGGCAATTAGGCTTTTCTTAGCTTATGCTTCATTTTTAGGCTTCACTGTTTATCAAATGGATGTCAAGAGTGCATTTTTATATGGTACTATTGAAAAAGAGGTGTATGTCTCACAACCTCCAGGGTTCATTGATCCTGACCATCCAGACAAAGTGTACAAAGTTGTAAAAGCTCTATATGGCCTTCATCAGGCACCTAGAGCTTGGTATGAAACACTGGCTTCCTATTTAAAAGAAAATGGATTTCAAAGAGGAAAGATTGATCAGACACTTTTCATCAAATAGCACAAGAAGGATCTTCTGTTAGCGCAGGTATATGTGGATGACATTATCTTTGGGTCTACAAGGAAGGAGATGTGTTTGGAGTTCGAGAAGCTTATGCATGATAAGTTTCAGATGAGTTCCATGGAGGAACTTACATTCTTTTTGGGTTTGCAAGTTAAACAGTCATATGAAGGCATATTTATTAGTCAAGATAAATATGTTGCTGAGATACTAAGGAAGTTCAACTTTGCTGATTAAAAAATGGCAAGCACACCAATGGACTCTGAGAAACCTCTTCCTAAAGACTTGGATGGAGAAAATGTAGATGTACACACTTACAGATCTATGATAGGCTCTTTGATGTATCTCACATCATCAAGACCTGACATCATGTTCTCTGTTTGTGCTTGTGCAAGATTTCAAGTAACTCTAAAGGTTTCTCATTTAACAGCAGTCAAGAGGATTTTTAGATATCTCAAGGGTCAACCTAGGTTGGGTCTATGGTATTCAAGGGAATCACCTTTTGATTTGGTAGCATTTTCGGATAGTGATTATGCTGGTGCTAGCTTGGACAGAAAGTCAACAACTGGAGGATGTCAATTCCTTGGGTGTAGACTTATCTCATGGCAGTGTAAAAAGCAAACAACTGTGGCTACTTCAACAACTGAAGCTGAATATGTAGCTGCTGCAAGTTGCTGTGCTCAAGTCTTATGGCTTCAAAACCAACTTCTTGACTATGGGTACAATTTCATGAACACTGTTATTCATATTGATAATAGTAGTACTATTTGCATAATTAAAAATTCAGTGCAACATTCTAAAACAAAACACATTGAAATTAGACATCACTTTATAAGAGACTGCAATGAGAAAAGATTAATTCAAGTTTTTAAAATTGCTTCAGAATACAACTTTGCAGATCTGCTGACCAAAGCTTTTGATGTTGGAAGGTTTCAGTACTTGGTAGCAAGTATTGAAATGCTTAATCCTCAATGATTTTAAACTTTGTGTTTTTGTAAATAAATTTTTGTTTGTGCTGCTGGCTTTAAAAGATACTACTGCTATTACAAAAGTTTGTGCTGCTAGTACAAATTTAAATTGTGTTATTCATACAGTTAGTCCTATGATTCTTCTAATACAAGACAAGTACTTTGTACATTGTTCTTTTGGTTTTAGACTAACAATTTCAGGTATGAACATGTGAACACAAAGGATGTTTCAAGTGAAATGGAAGCAGCAGAATGATAATATCAGTTGCTGTCATAATAAGTTCATGATAGAAAAAGTTTAGGAATTTCAAACCTCCTTAAAACTTCTTTCTTGAAGCTTGATTATGATGTTTCACATTGAATTGATGACTTAGTTGATCAGAAAGTAACTGATACAACTCACTTTCTATCATTTTATACTTTTAAGTATAATGAGCAAGTCTAAGGACATCTGATAGAAAGAACAGCTAGTGAAAGTGAATCTAACACTTGTGTTAGAGGCAAAAATTGCTATGAGCTGGAAACCCTGTCAAGAAAGCCTTTTGAATAGGTTTATCTTTACACAGGCAGTTATTTATAACTGAAAAACATTGGTTCTCACACAACCAGAGGTTGCTTTAAACCGAAATCTTGATTAAGTGTCTGTTATACACTTAATCCCTTCAAAATGGTTGAAAGCAGTATGGTTTTTCATAATAAAATCAAGTACATACTGCTAAGGCAAAAGTTTCTTAAAAGGATTTTAAAAGAGACTCTCAAAAACCATCAAATGATGGACCATGAGTCAAATGCCCCATGAATTACCTCTCATAGGAGTTAACACACCTAGAAGTGATGAGGGTAGCAAATTAAACTCTTAAGGAATTGATGGCTACATGTACAACATTGTCTGATAACAAGTTCTGATGGATAGCTCAGATGATGGAGAGAAATATTTTGGTACATAGTGAGAGATCTTCCAAACAGGGGAGGATAAAATGTTATTTGCATCTCAGGGGAGGTAATATCTCAGGAGAGGAAATAAAGCCCAAAGAAGGAAGATTAACCAATGAAAGGGAGGAAAAGACAAGAGCATACAAGATGATGACATGAAGGTTGAAAATGACCAGAACAGAGCTTATTCTGGAGTATTATATATATTCAGAAGGGATGAAGCATTCCAAAGGAGAAAGTTCTATCTAGGTCAAACGAAGAAAAGTTTCAATTTCAGTTCACCACGTTTGTTCATCACTTGCAAAGGCATGCTGGTAGATGATTTCACTTGTTGAAACAAGCATCCAAGATACACAGCATCATTGCCTCTTATAATTCCTCCATCCAAGGAAATTTCACCATCTTTTAGGTCAATGTTTGAAGCCTGAAGATGTGTATTAATATTGTCAAAGTCAAAGAACAGAAAGCAGATGAATTACTGAGAAAGATATTTAATCTTGAAGAACAGAAGTGTTTGAAAGATCTTCACAATCCATAATTTAATTCAGAAACATGTTGAAAAGGATTCACATGTTTAGGGGAGGATTGTTGGGAATTAAATATTCAAGAAGTTTAATATCGGGTTCTACTCAAAGAAATACTCTAAGTATGATTCTGCTGCTAGAGCATTTGATGCTGCTGCTAGCGTTAACATTCTACTGCTGAATGATTCTGCTGCTAGTGTTATGATTCTGCTGCTGGTAAAGAACTTTCTGCTGCTGAGTGGATAAGTATGTAAAGATATTATTTGTATTAAAGTCAACAATACACGGTAGATAATATCTTACCTCATGTGATCAGTCATAATGTTATATTCACAGAACAAGTTGTAAACATAGATACAAGTTGTATCTTAATGACTGACACTCTCAAAGCAAGTGTTCGATTAGCCTTGAAAATATTAGAAAGATCTTTCTTGTGTTATAAAAGAAAGATCTTAGACTAGTGATAAATACGTGTCTAAATAGTGTGTAAATTAATTAAGTGCTTAGAAAATAACTCTCAAGAACATAGAACAGATATCACAAGTCATAGAAAACATAAGATTCAAGGTCTTTGTAACCCTAGTGATATTGAAGATCACTCGTATTATCTTGAATAATATTGAATCATTTGGTGATAACATTGCATGTTCTTTGTTCTATATACACAAGCATAACTGTTCCATTTCCACAACACAAATAACCTTCTAAGTGTGATTAAGTAAATTCCGCGTACTTGATCATATTAACTCAACTTATCACATACACAAAGCAACAAAGGTTTAACCACCTTCCAGTGTATCGATCATCCTATCATATCTTCTCTCTATATTCCAACCTCTCTTACCTCAGATCTAAGGATCTTCTATGTTGCTTTTCTCTTAGTGATTCTCTAGGTTCCTCTTAAAGGCGAGATCACGACCTCTAGAAGACTTGCAAGCTCGAAGACATGGGTTGCTAGGCTTCGTCATCATCAAGACCACTGAAGTGAATTTTGTTGTTGATTCTTCTCATATGTCCAAGATGTGTTGTGTTAGTTAGTGGTTTTGGGATTAGTTCCTTCATTGTAAAGGAACTCGGTATTTAGCCTTGTATCGGATAAAGGGTAGGCGACGTAGGTTTGGTTCTACCTCGTGGAAGAACCCGGTATCTTGCCTTGTACAGGTTAAAGTGTAGGCGACGTAGGTTTGGTTCTACCTTGTGGAAGAACCCGGTATTTAGCTTTGTACCGGAAAGAATGTAGGCGACGTTGTGAATGCTTCTTCGCCAACATTAGGAGCATGTGGTGTAGTGTTTACAAACTCTCGAGTTGGGCACTCGGGGAGTGGAGTAAGGCAAGGAAGGTGACCTTGTAGCCGAACCACTATAAATACTTGTGTTGTGGTTGTGTCTTTCTTTCTCTATCTCGTAGTATAGTTTAATTACATCTAACTATCAATATCCAACACACATCCAAAATAGATTGACATAAGTCAATCTAAAAGTTTTAAAACATAGTTTTTTAATCGGTAAAACTATTCAACCCCCTTCTAGTTTTCTACAATTGGCATCAGAGCTTCGTTACTAAGTTTCTTAGAGTATATTGTACTTTAGAAACTTAAAACGATCCGTGTATGTTTTGAAAACTACAAAGAAGGAAACCCTTTGTAAAAACTGACATCAAATCTATTTTTACAGAAAGGGTAAAATTTATATGTTTGGATATTGATAGTTTGTTATTATCTACTTATGTTTTTTTTAATAATTCTAACAAATTTTGTCTTAATAAATCTTCATGATAAGAATCTTTGAAAACTTCGTCCTATCAAAGGAATAATGAAGTTTACAAACAAAGAAGAACCTAAAAGAGTTGTCAGCCTGCTTTACCATAAAGTATGCAGGCATTTTAAAAGCTCATGAAGTATTTCTCATCTATCTGAGAAAATTTGGCAAAGGCATGTTTTCTCACTAATAGATGGCGTCTTAAAATGTGCTAGTTGCATATGGTTAAAGTGTTGATCTATATGCTTCTTCATTATTATTAGCATCTACATTTTTTTAGTTGATCATATTGTTGGTGTGCTATATCTTAAGTGTTATATCTACATAAATTATGTGCTACACCAAATCACAATCTTCATTAATCTTTCTTCACGAGTTCTCACATTCTTTCTATTGGACAGGAATAGTATCCCACTCCATCAATCCCTATTCTCTTAATCAAAATTCATTTATAGTTATCTTTCAAAAACACTTCAAATGAAAAGTTTAAGTCGACGCAAAGAAAAGTTTTCTACGTCTTAATCATCATCATAATCACACCCGTGATATTCTTCTATCCCCATCACAAACTTACCGCACGAAAATTTGTCTTCTCTCATGTATCTCTACTTCTCGTCTATTCATCCATCTCCTTTTATTACCTTGTGCATTAAATGAAATACAAGTATTCCCTAGTCTAAACTTCTCAAACTCTCACTCTTGTTACTTAGGATCAATAATCCTATATTCTTAAGTTACCTTAAAGGATTAGTAACAACCAATACATCGAACACCAAACGATCAAATCATCCTGTCAACTGTCTTCCCGGATCCGTTCTCCTTAACGGGCTAGATCCCTTTTCTAAAGGATCCGGCAGAACCGGCTTGATAGACAGCAGTTTAACTATCTTAAACATCTCAGACCACCTTATTTTCCCTCTTCTTTCCAAACGACCAAAAACAGATACTCCTTCATTCTAGGTTTTCATCTTCCTCAATCTCAAATTTCTAATCACCTTCGTAAATAATTACACCTTCCTAAAACTTCTCTCAATCTAAATCAAAGGTTTTTCTCTTTATCAAAAGTTGATGAGTAAGGTTAATTAAAACATTCCTACCAATTTAAGTATGTAAATTTGAAATTTTCAATAAAAATTATCTTTCATCTCATATAGATGATCCTTTTAAATAATAGATTAAAGACTTATTTAGCATTGTTAATACAAGAAAGAAAGATAATACTTAAGAAATCAACCAACTTTTGTTAATCTTCTTAGAAACCCCATTTGATCAACTCCTGATAAAGAAAGTATGAAGCGCCTTTAACCAAAATATTCATTTTCCAAAGAAGTTTTCTAAACTCAAGAACGTACTAGACACATGTTTGTTATGTAACAGTTTTTATCTTAATACATAAATATTCCTTTGATCTACTTGTATAGGTCTCAATATGTCTCACGAGTATGATTTCGATCATCGAGCAACCAACATGTACATCCCAGACATCTCACATGAACCAAACACTCCTGGAAACCATGTTCGTGGGTTCAATAATCTTGAAACCCGTTTCTTCCATGAGGGTTGTATTGTTGATTCTTCTCTTGCCTTCGATAGAGATATCAACACATGTTTCCGCACCATAGGTTTTGAATGCCTCCTTACCATCAATGAGAAAATATGTCCACGGTTCATGTTGGAATTCTTCCATCAAGTTGAACTCGTACGTAACGAGGATCGTTCCCTTTCACTTTGGTTTTGGATCAAAAACCAAAAATTTGTTCTGACTCTTGAGCAATTTGCTTACATCCTACGAATTCCAGGTCATGGGCAATGTGCCTACACTGAAGATTGGTCTCTTGAGTCTCTCTTTAACTATCGGGAGGAAAATAGTAAATATTGATAATATATTCCTTCCCCACAAGAACTAACTCGTCTCCTTCGTACTCCTCAACGTTTCAACTATCTTGATCCAAACATAATTCACACACTTGAGCTCCGATATGAGCTAAAACCAATATCGGTTATTCTGTGTGAAAATGTTTGGAGTCTTACAGGAAATCGTGAGCAACTTCGGCGTGCTGTGCTCATATGATCTACTGTCTTCTAACTCAACAACCGTACAACCTAGCTTACTTATTCGCTAAGCGAATTGTACATCTCAAGGGTGACAAAAACAAACTGATACCCTATGGGATGTTCCTAACTCGTCTCTATAATCACTTTATGCACTTTCATCCACACTTTCAAGGTCCTCAATATTCACTTGTCGATAAAGTGATGGAACATTTAAATGAGTCCTACATATCATCCTTCTTCATTCCCGAATTATCCACCAGCTATGCACCATTTGATGATCCAACAAACGATAATGATGAGCAAAATAATGGAAATTAGATAAAGTTTATCAATGTAGTAAAATAAACTTTTGGATGAAAATTTAGTATCTTTTCTTTAAATGTGCTATGTTTCATTTTGTGATACTAAACTTATGGTACTATGAATACTTTCTTTGTCAACAAGTTTCTTGAATGATTGTAGTCTTGTCACATTTGACTAGGAAAGGTTATCATATTTGATCATATATTAAATATTGAGTTTGATCTCATTTGATTGCTTATATGTGTATCCTACATGCTCTCTTTGCTATCCTTAACTTGAATTCACTTATATTTACTATTAGAAACATAAGTTTTGAAATTCAATAAATGTGCAAGATTCTATGAGCTTACTGTTCTGTTTATGGTCTCAGATGCCGGATCCCTTTGGGATAACCTGCCGAATCCCTTCTATAAAGGATCCAGAGGAACCGGCCAAACAGAGATGTGTTTTTATACCTCTGCCATCTCTCTCACCTTATTTACCCTATTAGATCAGTTTCTTATGCCCTATTAAGCACAATTGAGCTACCCTTAGTCTCAGTAGTTCCCATACTTTCTTATGGATGACTTAGGACCCTTCTAAGATGTTTATGATTTATCATTTCTTAAATACTCACCATTTTTCCGCTCCAATGCTTACATCTTCTTTCTCTCATCTTAATCTACTTGTTTTCATAATAATTATATTTTTCATAAATTTATTTTACCCATTTTACCCTCAAAATGCTCTAAAACCAATTTTTAATTTCTTATAATTTTTAAGAAATTTTCTATTTTCTTTCTTGATCATTATCTCATTCTTATCACCAATGGACACTTCCTAAGCCAACTAGATTCACCCTTAATCACTTATTAGCTTCCTTTAGTTCTCATTTCCCTATAAAACCCATTATTAGCAACTTCTCATCATTAGTGTTAAGTTCTCAGGATTTCCACTATTTAAGACACTTCCTTGCACTCATTAGCTCAAAATATATAGGCTAGAGCTCTTAAATGTTTAACCTTTCATTCTCTTTTCTGTCTTAGTTAGCCGGATCCCTTGGCTAGAGCTAGCCGGATCCCTTTTGAAAAGGATCCGGTGGATCCGGGCAACACAGAGACAGATAAAAATACTTTTAGTCACTTAAAACTCACCTTTATCCATTCCAACACTCCACATTGTCTTTAATAACTTTCCTAGAAGAGTGTATCTCAGTAGTTGACCTTTGTGCATGCAAATGATTGCAATTTAAAGGATTTTTGTGGTTTAGGCTTTAATTTCCTTGTATGATCCTTCACTATTTAAACCACTTGTGTTTGTGCTTCAATCCCACACCTCAACATCATTTTCTCAGTTGCAAATTAACATTCTAAGAACTTCTCACAATGACTAGAGGTGGCAAAACGGGCGGGCCGGGTGGGCACGGGCACGGGCTAGAACGGGCATGGGCTAGAATTGGCACGGGCTTAAACGGGTACGGGCTAAACGGGCACATGTTATACAAATCGCTTTATAGAAGACCGAAAATGACGAAATAAATTCCTTAAACGTAATACCCCATTTATATTTAAAAAATTAAATATATTATATTATATATATATATATATATATATATATATATATAAGTTTGTCTTCAAAAACGATTATAATGTTCTTTAATTGAGAGAAAATATGTGCCCGTTGAGCCCATTTAACTTTTCAATGGGCTAAATGTGCCCATTTAAAAAAAAAAGGAGGGGGCTAAATGTGCCTAAATCTTTTACAAAGTAGCCAAAATTAGCCCATTTTTTCATTTTGGGCTCCAATTGCAACCTTTAACAATGACTAAGGTACCAAGTGCTCGCTCCTTGACTAGAAACAATCTTAGAAAAACCGCGTGTATTGTGTATGAAATCTCATCAACCGAATCATCACCTATCAAGAAACGCTCACCTAACAACAACCAAATTCCACCTTTCGTTGAACCTACACTACCATAACTTGCTCCCATCAAACCATCACCATCACTTGCTTCTACTAAGCCAACACCATTACTTGCACCTCAAATACCCATCTCTACACAACTAACATGAGTCTCACCTATTGAACCTCGACAACTATCGTTTGCTACACCTCCTACTTCTCCACACCCATTCATGAACTCTTTGGAGGAGTTACCTCTTAACCTTCCAATCCACCACCATTTCCTACATTCTCGTCTATTGAAAGAATGACTGCCCAACAACCTCCTTCACATAACATAGGTGTTGACATCAATGTGTCACCACCAATAGCACACGTGTCTTTTTCTTCTCCACCCTCTAATGGCCCATTTTGGGTAATGACTAGGCATCAACCATCACAACCAAACAAAATGGTTGTTGACACATCTATACCTCCTTCACCTACACATACATCTCCACCAACATCCTTAGTACATCCACAACCTTCTCACTTAGGTCCATCGACCTCAAACATACCTCCTCCACCTACACACACATCTCCACCAACATCCGTTGTACACCCACAACCTTCTCTCTTAGGTCCATATATACCTCCATCCCCATAACAACCAAGTCATGAAGAGACTTGCAACCATTGTCAACTCATCCAAACCTTGGTTCATGAAGTACGCGATGAAATGTGTTTCATGTTCTATCACCTCCTTGAACATCTTGATGACGTTAACAAACCTAACCACCCATAGAAACCTTGAAGTGCAAGCACAAGTGGTCACCCTTCTCTAGTTTAAGTTTAGACCTTCTCATTAGGATTCTCTTAAGTGTTAGATCATGTCCTTAGTCTTAGAGATTGGTCATCTTTGTATCATTCCTCTTATTTTTATTACATGAATCTACTTGCTTAAATACTTCTTGTTTATTTGGGCATATTGGTGTGGTTATGACTTAATTTCATAGTCTTTTATGATTTATTTTGGCTTTAAAACTGCTGCTAACAAGTGCAGGTAGCCGGATCCTTGGGTTTACACACGGCGGATCCATTTTGCAATGGATCCGGCGGATCCGAGTGTTCAGAAACCTTTCTGAGACATCATTAAGCTCATTTTATGCAAACTTTCATATTATATACTTGCATACTAACATTTGTTTTGTATATTTTCAAAACACACTTGGATACTTGACGCCCTCAATAAGAGGGAGCTTCCGTCAAAGCAAAATCATTGCACATTTTACAATGCTCTCGTGATAGCCTTCCTAAATACTTGAAGCCCTCACCAAGGGGGAGCACTCGTCAAGGGGGTGCAAATATGCATTTCTTTACATTTCTTATCTCTCTCTAAAATCTTGCATTCTGGTTAGTTTCTTTTTGACACTCTTTTTGTTTCGACAAAAAAGGGGAGAAAAGAGTAAAAACTCAAATTCAAAAATTTACAAATTTTATTTTCACTTAAAATAATTTTATGTTTTGTCATCAACAAAAAGGGGGAGATTGTTAATACAAATAAACCGTAAAAACGTTTATTTATATTCTACGATTTTCTTATGTTTTGTCGATAACAATCATAAAATCATTTTAACGAAATAAATAAGATATGTAAAGTTTTGAGCAAATAGTTTACTAACTCATTTCACTAAACAAATAAACCATTAAACATATTTAGTTAAATAGTTTATATAAAACCAAAACCGTTTTTATAAAACACTTATAAGTAACTTTGGTTACTTACATTTTTATAAAAATACATAGCTAGAAACTAACCAAAATAAACATGCAAATGTGTTGGACTATCCATAACCCAAAACCCATTACCCATTACCCATGGAGCTTGACCCAAAACCCATGCCGATTGCATGACATCAAAAATGGGTAAAATCCATGACCCATGACCCAAAGTCCATGACCCATGACCCAAAGTCCATAACCCATGACCCAAGATGTCTATTGCATAATGCATGACATCACATGACCCATGGACTATAACCCATAACCCAAAACCCGGAATTGTAACCCAAAATCCGGACTGGTACTACCAGTTAGCCGGATCCCTTGCATTACACTGGCCGGATCCCTTTGGGAATGGATCCGGCAGATCCGGATGAACAGTGGCCAGTTTTGCCTATAAATAGTTAGCCATTTTTCTCTTTCTACTTAGCCCTTTTTAGATATATCTTCTCTCTATATTCTAAAATCTTTAACCCTAGATCTAAGGATATTCTATGTAGCTTTTCTTTTAGTGATTCTTTAGGTTCCTCTTAAAGGCGAGATCATGACCTCTAGAAGACTTGCAAGCTCGAAGACATGGGTTGCTTGGATTCGTCATCATCAAGACCACTGAAGTGAATCTTGTTGTTGATTCTTCTCATATGTCCAAGATGTGTTTTGTTAGTTAGTGGTGTTGGGATTAGTTCCTCCATTGTAAAGGAACTCGATATTTAGCCTTGTACCAGATAAAGTGTAGGCGGCGTAGGTTTGGTTCTACCACGTGGAAGAACCCGGTATCTAGCCTTGTACAGGTTAAATTGTAGGCGACGTAGGTTTGGTTCTACCTTGTGGAAGAACCCGATTGATGGGTGATTTGCAAAACCTACCTAAGTTTTACAATCCTCCTAGGCAGTGTATCTAACTGTTGTAGTGTAGTATAGGCAAGACACGGGGGGTTAATCGTTCTCTAGGGGAATAGTGTTGTGAAGGCCGAAGTGTATGTCGAGATAGGTCTAAAGGTGAGGTAGGATTCTTTTTGTATTTTTTATATTTTTTTATAAAAGAAATTAAAAATCTCGGGGTTTGAAGAGTGGGTGTTTTAACTACTAATTAATTAAAACTAATTAAACTAAAATTAAACTAAATATGCAGAAAAGTAAATTGGTGGTAACTCTTATGATAGAAAAATGTGTTCACTTAGATTATCTTTACTCCATAGTTATCTCTTATTGATTAATCGAATTGTCACGTCCTTGTTATAATTGGAGCGTTGTATTCTTTATTATGGTCGCAGGGAGGTGCCATATGCCCTAAGTCTATGAACGTATAAGTCTCACCAAAGAAAGCTTAAAGTATATTAAGTCTCCTAGGATCTATAGCCACAATTTACGCAATAAATACGACGAGAAAAACCACTAGCGCACTTTTGGGTTGTGTTTAATAAGATGGACAAGCTAGTACATATAAGATTTAAGCCTGTTTTCTTATTCCTAACGCGAGGCAACCAATTAAACAAGAGACGACAATCAATAATAAATAACTAGGTTTCATTCAATCTATGCAAACACAAATAAATCAAGCCTATCATGTTAAAGTGAAGAAAAGAAAAGCATATAATCAAACAACACATAGACATATTGAATGATTAAAGATGAATAACTTAACTTCAATGAAACATGAGTTTTGGGGGCTGTAAATGTAACACCCCCAAAATCGGGTCCAGCGGAAGCATACATGTCACTGGGGTGCTACTCAATTGGTATCACAACACAAGTACAAAGAACGGTGTTTATTTGAATATTTAGAATAAATTTCATTATAAAAAACAGTATTAAATTTACATTATTCAAAAATAGTGCGGAAGTAAGGCCCATAAATAAATAAAGCGGTCCCAATTATTTATCAGAGTCGTCTATGACCATGCCCCTTGCCAAGTGCCTCCAGAAGTAAGCTATCGCCTTAAACCTGAGAATACATGCTAAAAGGTCAGCTAACGCTGGTGAGTTCATAGGTTTAGGCAGTAAGTAACAGTGGATCAAAATAAGTAATTTGCTACACTGGACTAAGTTAAATATATAAGTCACATAAACCAGGTCATGAGCCACACTCAAGGAGTGTCTCATATCACAACAATAACAAGCATAAGAAATCCAGTATCAATATGATAGGTCACGGTAGCCCTCTCTCATATCGACAGACACAGTAGGGCCCTAGGTATATCTGACCTTAGCCAGGCACCACGTTATAGCAAAGCATAAACACGTTACATTGCTACCCTGGTCTAAGACAAATATCAGTTGCATATATCTAACCTTAGCCAGTCAACAAGTTATAGCAAATAATAAAATAATAGTTAGGTCCATTCAAAACAGTTTATCAGTTAAACACATAACACCTTCAATTAACAAAACCAATTATTTTAGTCAAACAATCAAATCTTGAACAAACATTTCAGTAGACAAACAACATTGAGTTTAGTTAAAACGAGCATGTACTCTCCCCCAAAACAGTTATAAAACCAGTAAAAAGTAGAGGTCATGAACTCACCTTAGCCACAGTAATGCAAAGATCACAACTGACACAACTGGCATCTAGCGAATCACAACGGTATACAGATGACGGGCACAATGGTATGGAAACGGCGCTACCTAATACGCATATAGCTATCTCAAAATACGATTCGTACAATGATTAAGTCTACAAGAGACAACATGTCTTAGTTTTCGTGGATTACTCTTATTATTACTTATAAAAGTTTAGTATCAATGTTTCGTGTGGTTGTAAGAAAACATAGACTCAAACACAACTCGCACCAAAGATAAAAAAGACGTTGACAATATCAAGAAATACTGACAAAAACTTAAGCTAAGCAAAGGAAATCTAGAAAAATGACGACTACTAACTATGTAATATAAAATAGGTCAACCTGTACATTTCGGTGTTTACCCAGTAATCTCAAATGGTTTATAAGGAAGGTATGTTTTATAAATAAAACATAGGTTAAAATAATCTGATTAGATAGTTAATTAATCTAATTAAATGTGTTGAGATAATTTAACATGTTATATGTAACTATTATCGGGCTTCACAGTCCAATAATAGTCCGTTAACAGTTGTCCAATATAGGTTGTCCGTTATGTAACTGATATTGTCCAATATGAGTTGTCTAATAAGTAATCGATATTGTTCAATAAGAGTTGTCCATCACGTAACCGATATTGTCCAATGTCCAAATAATATTATCCAGTATTAGTCCAAATATGTCAAGTTCCAAAGCATTCAATCCGTCAATTATTATCCAAGTCACAAATCAAATAACCGAGTATTAATTTCCCAAGTAACCGAAACGTACCAATGATCCAAGTATCGAACACTTAACTCACGCTAGCTCAAATATTAAATGACCGAATGTAATATAGTAACATACTTAATATATACAACTTATGTCTTTATAAGTAATTCATATGACACCCATATATTTTGTTAATGGGCTTTGGAGCCCAAAATCTTTAACAAACCAAACGCACCCTAGTTACCATGGGCTTCGGCCCAATATTAAAATCAAACGCGCCCTTACAGGTTGTTAACAAAACGCGACACACACATACACATTGGTGAAGACAGAATCAACTATACTCTTTTGTTATATTTTACTAGAATGAACCAAGCAAACACCTCTTGGTGTTTTGTGGTTTAACCGAGGCCAAGCAACACCTACGTGGTGTTGTTGAGCCGAGACAAACAAGAACACACCCTATGTGGGTGACTTACTTGAACCGAGAGCAACAATTTAAACAAGCTCAATAAGCTCACAATATAGTCAATCTAAACCTAATCCAACTTGATACTAACCACAAACACCCTATACGGGTTCCTGTTGAATCACACCAACGAAGACGCACCCTTGTGGTCTTTGCCTTAAACCAAAGGCAATCCCAAACACACCCTACGTGAGTGGTTACTTCTCGACTGAAAGCAGTCAAGACACAATGAGCACCCTCTTGGGTGGAAACAACCCGAACACAATCAAACAAACGCATGACCAATCACAACAATGACCACAACTAAAAAAATTAAAACCAAGTTAATATAAGCAAAACCAATTCCAATCCGAGACCATCTCAGATCTCGACCCTAAATAAGCAAATCCGAAGCCAACTGAGACCAAAACGGGTATCGACCCGAATATCCTAGTCGGGTTACACCCGACCCGAACCAACATAATCAATCCCCCAAGATTTTACACCACACGAAATCGATCCAAAATGTTTTATATCAATTTTATTCCTTACCACACTATATAATATCCGAAAATGATTTTTGGTCCGGTTTTAATCCATGAAAAGTTATAACACAAGATCTATAATCGGTTTATAAATAAATAAATAACAAAAATGGTTTTCGTCATACCACTAGGATGAGAGATAGAGAGACGAGAGATGAAGAAGAAACGGAGGTGGTGATGACGGCGGCGGTGTTGTGGTGATGACGGTTGTGGTGGCGGCGTAACTCCAAACGCGACTAAATGAGCTCCTCTTGCTCCGATCTTCTCCTGAAATGATGTAGGGCTCGAGATCTACACGTTGGTAAGTGGAGGTAGGGTGGCTGGAAGTTTTCCGGAAACCACAAGGGGTAACGGTGAAGGTGGACAAACAAAACCACAAGGGGTGACGGTGTAAATATAGGGAGGGACCAGTGTTGTAATTTTTGCTATCTTTTGGAATTTAGTGTATCGGGGCTCATTTTGACTAGTAAACGGCGGATTCAAAACACGAGAATAACGCCATCGCGCTCGGAATAATATTTCCAATAAAAACGACTATAGATACGCCCAGTTTCTCACAATAACACCAAACTCAAAATAAATTGACGGTTCTCCGAATACAACATGTCGGGAAAATTACGGGTTGTCACAGTCTCACCTCCTTAAACGGAATCGCGTCCTCGTGATTCAATTCAAGTTACCCGTTACGGTCGAAAAGAGATGAGTATATACGCACGAGTATTCATCTTCACGTTCCCACATGAATTCGGGACCTTTTTGCGAGTTTCGACGAACTTTACCAATAGGGATACGACTTTACTAAAGTCGTTTGACTTTATGGTCCATGATTTTGATAGGTCAACAAGGTTTGAGCGTTTATAGATCTGGATCTTTTCCAGCGGAATAACAACTGCCTCATCGGCAAGTCATTTCTTCATATTTGGCACTTGAAAATGTCGCGAACACTACGGAGTCTTGACGGTAGCTCGAGTCTGTGAGCTACCAATCAAACTGTAGTAAGGATTTGAAAGGATCAATATAGAGAGGATTAAGCTTTCCACGTTTAACAAACACTTCACGCATTCTCATGGTGAATCTTTAAGCAAAATCTAGGCTTTATTTGGGGGTTCAGGAGGTTTACGTCATATGTGTTTCTAACGATCTGCGAGCAACTTGTATCTCCGTTTTGCCTTCGAACGATCTTCTCAGTAGTTTCATGAACAGGTTCAGGGTCAGTAAGTTGAGGTACTAGAGTGGTAGGTATCGTTATAGGAGAATTTGGCCAACAGAAGGTGTGTATCCCAACTGTTGATCTGAGTTGAGCACTTGATCGATTTCCCTTAGCTTATAAAGGTTAAGCAATATTGAATAAATCCAATACAACTTATGTAGAAACTCTCTTTGATTATATTAAAGTTTATGCGGAATCTAAACTTTAATCTTAAGAAGAATTAAACAAACAATATCAAACAAATCACTTCAATATTATTAATAATACAAATACTCTTAAAGTATTAGGGTTTACAACCTTGAAGTTTTCTAAAGAATCACGTATCTATCTCTATGCCCTAGGTCCTCCTTTTATAGATTAAGGAGTCCTAGTCGGCTTACAATTTCTTGCTATACAAGATAAATCTTAAAAGAATCTTTTCTATAATTATCTAACCGACTATACATGTTTGTCTCATAAGCAGTACTAACTATACACTCTAGCAGTCTTAACTCTAACTCTAGTAGCATAAACTCTTCAGCAATTGTAAGTTTGTACTAGCAGTACTAACTTTTCTTCTAGCAGCACTAAACACTTAGAGTGTTTTTCTTCAAGTTCATTAGCAGTGAAAGCAGTTGTAACTCTGAACTAGCAGTTGTAACTTGTTGTCTAGCAGTAGTAACCACTTGATTTATTTTCTTGAACATCTTCAGCATCACTAGCAGTAGTAAAATACACAAGCAGTTGTAACAATTAGTACTAGCGGCAACAATAACTTTGAGCAATTTCCATCAGCAGTCTTAATCAAACAAGCAGCATCAGCTCTAAAACCCAACAATCCTCCCCTAAACTTGATATTTTCTCCCAAAATCATCAAGTTTCTCTTTAAGCTTGAACAAACACAAAGAGGATGATCCCAAACACTTAATTCTGTGGCATGTTCTTGGGTCCTAGATGCTTTTCCATCTTCTTAAGCAACTGATAAGCCATCTCATCATAAGGATACTGAGCCTGAAGTCTTCTCTTCCTATACAACATATGATGTAAAATATCCTTGTGGAAAGCTAATGGATAATCCTTTTCTACAAGCATGTAGATCATCAGCCCATGTGCAGACAAAACATGCACTCCGCAACTCTAATAAAGTTTTCATTCTATGATTGTGTTGTGCCTTAGACTTCTCCATACTCCGTCATCATGATGTGGTTCAAACATCACTTTCAAGTAATCCCAGATGACTCTATCATAGATTTGTTCTGGGTTGTTGATGAACTCAAATAAGTACATTTTATTACTATCATTTATCCTATTAATTTGACTTGTTTTACTATATTATGTATGAGGATTGATACTTAATCGTTTACTTTTGTAATTCTCAGGTAAAAACAAGCATTTGGTGAAACTTAGCGATTTTGGACTAATAATGGAGCAAAACGTGCATAAAGTGAAAGTCTACTGACATGGACAAGATCAAGTCAATTCTGCTCCAGATGCGCCGCATCTCACTCTCGACATGCGCCGCATCTCTATCAAGATATCACCAGATACAATCCAAGATACAAGAGGACATGCGCCGCATCTAATCAAGGGTTACGCCGCATCTTCTGGCGGTGTACGAATATTCCTGAATATTATAATCTTGGACCCCACGCGAAGTTAAGTACATGCGCCGCATCTACTTAGTAGATGCGCCGCATCTTCCCTCAGACAGAAACTATAAATACCCCGTAGACCAGACGAATTACAAGTTCCAAAAACCCTAACACCGAAGACCGAACAGTAGGAACAAAGGACGAATTCAGTCAAGAAGGCAGCACAAGACACACCCAAATCAAAGATACAAGAGCTGTAAGAAGGTGCTGCATGTATTTAATTCATTAAGTAGTTTTGTTTTATTGTGTTAGTAAACTTTAATTCATCAAGATTGGTGGCTTGTGTAATGTGGCAACGGAAAGATTGCACTCCCTTAAAACTGCTTTCTCATTAATTAAAGTTTATATGATGATGTCTTTGGTTACTACTTATTAGTGCATTGATAACCTCTGTGTTTATTAGTGGCTTGCGGGCATTTGACTGCGGGACATAATGTGGCTCCCACGGTTGTTTCTAAATTGATCACTTAGGAATAACTTTTAGACATAAGTAATCATTAAGGGTTTACTCGCCGATAAGAATAGGACCAACGAGAAAGGGTTAACTACATACACTTCATATAAAGCTATCAATAAAACAAGTGACAATCTACTTAATCATAAGGACAGCCCTCTTATTGTCTCGAGTATTTATCTGTGTACGTGTGTGCTACTTGCTGATTCGTGCCTATTGGTTTATTTTATTATTTAATTGCAACAAATCGTGCCAGTCTCTCAGGCTGAAACCCCCTTGCGTTAGGATATTAAAATACTGATTAGAATAACTAGATAATACGTTCCACTCTTAGTGATCGACACTCTACTTACCATTATCTTCATACTGACCGGGTACACTGCTCGTTAAGTGTGTGTGTTATTGATAAGTCGGCTAAATATAAATTTAAAACTTGAGTAGGCATTAAAACTGCTAAACCGCAACGACACATCACGCGCATCAAGTTTTTGGCGCCGTTGCCGGGGAGTGAATTGTTATTATCTGTTAATTTGATTAGTATTTTAATTAGGTTTTTCTTTTTATTAGATTAATTGCATCATTGTATTATTTTGCATATTTGTTGTATTGTGTGTTAATTGTTTTCTTTTTATTTTTGTGTGTTTATTTTTGTTTGTGTGTTTAATTTTTGTTTTTATTTTTCGTATTTTTCTGTTCTGCTATCGTTGTACTGTGCTAAATCAAACGATACGGCGCATCTGATCTCTCAGATACGGCGTATTGCGTTTAATTTTTTTTTATACAACGTGTTTAATTAATTCGATACGACGCATCTTTTCCCCAAGATACGGCGTATCTGTTTTTAATAAGAAAATTTTTCTAAGCGATAAAGTAATACGACGCATCTGCCTTTGCAGATACGGCGTATCTGTTTTTAATAAAAAAAATTTTTTCTAAACGTTAACGCCATACGACGCATCTGCTTTCGCAGATACGGCGTATCTATTATTTTGATTAAAAACAGTTTGCGAATTATTAAACAGATACGGCGTATCGATCTCTGTCGATACGGCGCATATTACTGAATCAAAAATCTTTTATTTTTAAACGTAACGAAAATACGGCGCATTAACTTTCGTTAATACGACGCATTTAATTTTAATTAGATAAGTTGATTTTTGATTAATTAATTCGATACGGCGCATTCTTAAATTCTAAAGCGGCGTATCTATTTTCTGAATAAAGTCTGATTAAATTTTAACGATTATAAGATACGGCGTATCCAACTCTTTGGATACGGCGCATCGTCTGCAGATATCAGTAACTTTAATTTTTCGTATTCCGTTTTCGTTATTAATTATCTGATATATTACTTTCTCGAGCATACCCTACTGATGCTTTTGTGATTGATTTCAGGAAGTGCATGACCAGGAGTTCTACGAAGAACTTGATTCAACCTTTCGAAGATCCTGAACGATCCCTACATTCGCTTAAAAGGCTTTTCAACACAAGAAGCTTTGATCTTTCAAGTTCACTCGAGCTTGATTACTTTTCTGAAGAAAAAGAGGAAGTTGAAACAGAAACAATGGGCGAAAACACTACTATAGAGGAATACATGAACAATACCCGTGCTGATTACACTTCAGGAGTTGCTAGACCTAAGTTTGATGACAAGTCGAAATTTGAGTTGAAGGGTCAATTTCTCAAAGAGCTCAGAGAGAATGCTTTCAGTGGGACGGAACAAGAGGATGCTAATGAGCATGTTGAAAAGGTCCTGGAGATTGCAGATTTGTTTACTACAGAAAGTGTCAATACCGATCAACTCATGCTAAGAATCTTCCCAATCTCACTAAAAGGAGCTGCTAACAAGTGGCTAAGGAATGAACCTGCTAGTTCAATCACTACGTGGGAAGGTTTGAAGAGCAAATTCCTGAAGAGATATTGTCCACCTGCTAAGACTGCTAAGAAGATGGAGGCTATCAATAGTTTCAAGCAAGAGCCTGATGAAACCCTTTATCAAGCTTGGGAACGATTTAAAGATTTATTGATAAAATGTCCTCAACACTATCTAACCCCTATGCAGGAGATAATATTGTTTTACCAGGGACTGGACGTGCCAACTAGACAGATCTTGGATGCTAAGGGAGCTGTACCTCAGATGAGCGCAACTAATGCTAGGAAAGCGATCCAAGAAGCTGCTGATCATTCTCAGAAATGGCACGATGGGACCTCTACTAGATCTAAGAGCAGCACTAATTTTGACGGGATTGCTGCTATTCAAGCTCAATTGGATAAAATTAGTAGAGAGATGAAGAAGCGAGATGAAAGAGCATATGCTGCCCAAGTTGGATGTGAAAAGTGCGAAGGACCTCACTACACTAAAGATTGCCCGAACAAGAATGAAAGTGAGACATTTGAAGAAGCATATTACACCCAATTTGGACAACCATTCCGACCTTCAGCAAGATTTAGGGAAGCTAGTCCGGGATTCTATCAAAAGAACAACTTCAATCCCGCTTATCAAGAGAGGAGGCAGACTTTAGATGATACTTTAAAGCAAATTATGGCCGATGCTGCTAAAAGACATGAAGAGAATACTGCTATGATCAAGGAAATTCGAGCTTCAACGGACACTACTACAAGAAATCAAGGAGCTTCGATCAAAGCATTGGAACAACAAATTGGTCAAATGAGCAAAGTTCTTCAAGAAAGGGGATATGGAAGTTTACCGAGCTCAACTGAAACAAATCCAAGAGATCATGTCAAGGCAATAAGCACCACTGAAGAAGTCACTCCTAATATACCTAGAAGGTCGATGAATGGTAATGATGGTGCAAGACCCGAATTTTTCTTTAACTCTTCAATCAGCTTAAGGAGACTGCTAAAAGAGAAGACAAAGATTGAGGAGGAGATCAAGGCAACAATGAAAGAAGAGAGCCCTGCAACCGACTCAAATGCCTTGCCTCATAAAGAAAGAGACCCAGGAAGTTTTACTCTACCTTGTTCTATTAATAATATATCTTTCAATAATGTGTTAGCTGACTTAGGAGCTAGTGTTAGTGTTATGCCTCTTAAGACATTCGCTACCCTAGGACTAGGAAAATTAGCGCCAACTAAATTACTTATTGAATTGGCTGATAAAACAGTAAAACGACCTGAAGGGATTGCTAATAATGTGCTAGTTAAGATTGAGCAGTTTATTTTTCCCGTAGACTTTATTATACTAGACATGCCCGAGGATGTTAAGATTCTTTTAATCCTCGGAAGACCTTTCTTGTCTACTGCCCATGCTAAGATTGATGTGTTTAAGAGAAAAATTTCATTAAGGGTAGGGAATAATAAACTAGTCTATAAGTGCCAAGATCCGGTTAAAAGCATAATTAGAGGTGTTTATGTACTAGGATTAAGAGAACGTATGGACCTCGATCTTGAAGCTAGACTTATGGGAGAAACATTGATTCAAAACAACTCAACTAATCCTAATCATGAAGACTTTGAGGAATTCATTGACCTTAATGTACCTACCGAACTTAGACAAGATGTTGTTAGTGATTCTGATGATGAGTGGTATGATTGTGTAGTAATTAATAAACGTAGGAGAGTAGTTGAGAAAACGAATTTGAATTATGATGTGTTTATTGAACTACCACCCCACCTTGCTTATTTGTGCCTACTTAATAATAAGAATTTCCCGTCTATCATTTTGTCATCTCTGCCTGAAAGGGACAGGACTTTGTTTATACAGATATTAAAGAAGAACGGCGTGGAAATTAAGGACGAGCAAGGAGTGTTCAATATTACTGAATTGGCGATGAAGGAGCGTGATGTTTCCGACTCCTTCAATGATCGATACTAAAGTGCTGAACGTGAGTCTAACTTGAAGACTCTGGAATAAAGACAAGTGCTTACCGGGAGACAACCCGGATTTATCTTTTATTATTCTGTTTTCTGTGTCGAGTCAGTCCAGGCCGCACGAGGATACGGCGCATCTCAATTCTGAGATGCGACGCATCCTCTGCAATGGTCATATCTTATTTTATTTTTCTGCATTTTTATTTTCGACTTTAAAACTATTTATCAGTTTATTTTAATGCGGCGCATCCCTGGTTAAGGATGCGGCGCATCTTTATTCTGATCCGTATCTATTCCAGGCTCGATACGGCGTATCTTCTTCAATAAGATACGGCGCATCGACTGACCTGATGATTTTCAGTCTTAATTTTTAAGTTTTATTTTTCCTAACTACTAATGTATTATGCAAGTTTGAACCTTTCTTATCTTAGGTGTGTTTTAAAGTGTTGGTGGTATTATAGTTTCCTGGATTTCCTGTGGATACATCAAGTATGAAGCTTTAACGTTCTAATCCACAAGAAGTTGATTTTTGCTCTTATACAAATGGAGGATCATACCGAGCAAATCTCAGGGGAGTTTTTCTGTTCTAATTCTTTTATTTTCCAGTTTTTAACCTTTTATACAAACAACGAGGACGTTGTTTAACTTAAGTGGGGGGATTGGAGAATTAGAACACTTAACAATTACTTGTCCTAAACTTTTTCAAAAATTATGCTTAAAATGTGCTTAATATATCAAACTTAAATTTTTTTTTAGCATGTTTTTGTTTAAGATCTAAGTTACATAACTGCACACATGACGTTATTTTCAAAAATTGTGATTTTTCAAAATTCACAAATCTATGAGTGTGCCGGTGACTTGTAAACTTTAGAACTTGGCTTGTATACTATTCGAGACCACCATAATGAGTATTATTTATATAATTGGAATGACTTGTCTAAATTGGTAAAATTCTAGGATTACACCAAATAGCCTTTATATGTTATGTGTTATTAGCTAACTACACTGGTTAGTTAACCCCCGTATAAACCCTTTTGTTACTCTCATTTTTAGAGTAAGATACCCCTAGAAAAACCCTCAGAGCCATTCCTTTCGTTTCTTACACCTATGTTTAAAATGTTTCGTTACACCCTTACACCTTAGCCTACCCTGTAGATTAGAATCTGTGGTTGGTTAATTGCTATAGGCAAAGTGTGTTTCCTTACATTACCTGTGTTCGCGTGCGTAATTCATTATCTATGGTTAGGTCGGGAAATTGCACAATGCAATTGGAGTGAAAGTAAATATTGTATATTTTGGAGTTTATTTTTCGTGTGTTTACTACTTTCACTATTACCGTTATTTCTGAAAGTATGAAAAGTATGAATAAAAATTATCCGGAAAGAAAGTTATAGTGATGTGGTGAAATTTTACACATCTATGTTTATGTTTAAAAAAAAAAAAAAAAAAAAAAAAAAAAAAAAATCGAAAAAAAAGAAAAGAAAAAGAAAGAAAGAAAAGTTGGATGTTAGTTTTAACCAACTTATGTAAAGTTATGTAAGTGGTCGATATCACCACTATTTGTTGTATTATATCTATGGATTGAATGGGAATTGGCAGTTATGAGAACGCCAATTAAGGTTTATTCTTTGATTAAGATTTTGTTGAGTATAATTCGTGTCTACCTAAAGCGTGTGTTTCAAGTGTTAAAGCGTGAGTTATTCAATGATATGAGTCTTATTCATGGGATGGTTGGGATAGTGATTAACCACACTTAGGATTTTAATTTATTTGTTTTGTTTTGTTTATTTTTATTTTTACACCAATTTATATCCCAAATATTATCCATACCCTTTATTATTCGTTATCCAACCGAACCTTTGATTTATTGAGATTAGGGATTTGAGCAATCTTAAGTATCGTAGTCGTGGATTCGGCTATGTATTTATGATTTTGTCGCCCTTTTTGATATATTATTATTGGTGAAGTTTGGACCTATCTTTAGCCTATTCGAGTTAAGGATTTGAGCAATTGCAAGTATCGTGTTCGTGGATTCGATCATGTATTTGTGATTTTGTCACCTTTTCTGGAATTTGAGATCGATAGTGATTAAGAATAATTAACCCTTAAGCCTAAAAACCCTTTTTACCGCTTTAGACTTGTTATTCCTTAGCTTTAGTGGTGGAGATGTGTATACTTGCCAAGCTTATGATAGAATATTCGTCGCGACTGGACAGTTAAACGATTAGATTTGCTTTTATCGACTTATTTTATTTTACTTCTAATTCGTTAAGTGTTTAGTTGTGTGATTATGAAATAGACGAATACATGCTTAAATATAAAAATAAATCCTAACATCTTTTAGGATACATTTTCATAAATGAAATTCTAAGGTTTACTTGGGGACAAGTAAAGTTCAAGTGGGGGGATATTTGATGAACTCAAATAAGTACATTTTATTACTATCATTTATCCTATTAATTTGACTTGTTTTACTATATTATGTATGAGGATTGATACTTAATCGTTTACTTTTGTAATTCTCAGGTAAAAACAAGCATTTGGTGAAACTTAGCGATTTTGGACTAATAATGGAGCAAAACGTGCATAAAGTGAAAGTCTACTGACATGGACAAGATCAAGTCAATTCTGCTCCAGATGCGCCGCATCTCACTCTCGACATGCGCCGCATCTCTATCAAGATATCACCAGATACAATCCAAGATACAAGAGGACATGCGCCGCATCTAATCAAGGGTTACGCCGCATCTTCTGGCGGTGTACGAATATTCCTGAATATTATAATCTTGGACCCCACGCGAAGTTAAGTACATGCGCCGCATCTACTTAGTAGATGCGCCGCATCTTCCCTCAGACAGAAACTATAAATACCCCGTAGACCAGACGAATTACAAGTTCCAAAAACCCTAACACCGAAGACCGAACAGTAGGAACAAAGGACGAATTCAGTCAAGAAGGCAGCACAAGACACACCCAAATCAAAGATACAAGAGCTGTAAGAAGGTGCTGCATGTATTTAATTCATTAAGTAGTTTTGTTTTATTGTGTTAGTAAACTTTAATTCATCAAGATTGGTGGCTTGTGTAATGTGGCAACGGAAAGATTGCACTCCCTTAAAACTGCTTTCTCATTAATTAAAGTTTATATGATGATGTCTTTGGTTACTACTTATTAGTGCATTGATAACCTCTGTGTTTATTAGTGGCTTGCGGGCATTTGACTGCGGGACATAATGTGGCTCCCACGGTTGTTTCTAAATTGATCACTTAGGAATAACTTTTAGACATAAGTAATCATTAAGGGTTTACTCGCCGATAAGAATAGGACCAACGAGAAAGGGTTAACTACATACACTTCATATAAAGCTATCAATAAAACAAGTGACAATCTACTTAATCATAAGGACAGCCCTCTTATTGTCTCGAGTATTTATCTGTGTACGTGTGTGCTACTTGCTGATTCGTGCCTATTGGTTTATTTTATTATTTAATTGCAACAAATCGTGCCAGTCTCTCAGGCTGAAACCCCCTTGCGTTAGGATATTAAAATACTGATTAGAATAACTAGATAATACGTTCCACTCTTAGTGATCGACACTCTACTTACCATTATCTTCATACTGACCGGGTACACTGCTCGTTAAGTGTGTGTGTTATTGATAAGTCGGCTAAATATAAATTTAAAACTTGAGTAGGCATTAAAACTGCTAAACCGCAACGACACATCACGCGCATCAGTTGTCATTACTAAATCTTTCTTTGTATAACCTCCATAAAGCCACCATATCTTCTCTGTCAAAGTGATGAACCATTTGTAGAAAGCTTTCAAACCTTAAAGATGAACCATCATGCCTCTTGATATCCCAATAAGCTGTTTTCCCATGAAATCCTGACTAGAAATCAACAATAGGTTGTTTAACACTTAGAGGCTCTGCATCCATGGCTTCTCCTTCAGGTTCTCCTACAGATACAACTGCAAGTTCTGTGTGAGATTGCATTTGTTCTACATCTTCATCAGCTTGCTCAGTCTGCTCTTGCTATTTGCTCTGCTCTTGCTCTATTTTATGTTCAGACTTCTTCTTTTTACTACTTTTCTTTTCCAATTTATCATCTGCTCTTTTAGAACTTGATCTCTCTTCTTTCTTTTCCTCAATGCCCTTCACCACTTCAGTGTTCACAAAGCTTTCAATCTTTCTTTTGGCAATTGTATATAATTCTTCAATTCTGCTATCATCCAAATGTTTCAAATTCTTTAGTTTCCAATTGTCTATGTTCTTCAAATATGCACACATGAAAGCTCTTCTTTGTGCTTTAGTGGGTGGCTTATTCTTCTTGGCTGCTAATCTTTAAGTTGTATAGAACTTCTTTCTTTCATCAATAAGTTTTTTCAGCATCTTGGCTCTTTCATCAATAGAATACTGATCTTGCTCTTCTTGTTGGAGTTTCTGAGCAAGCTCCCAATCAGCATCAACTTGAGCCCTTTCCTCATCCCATGCAGCAATCAACTCTGCATTCTTAGCATATTTCTCTGCAGCTATTCTCCTTTGTTCCAAAATTTTCTGATTTTCAGCTTCAAATTCTTGTTGGAGTTTTTTTGCAACCTTAACATCTAGTTGCAGTTGTTTCTCTTTAGATAGTGGCTTATCCACAGGCTCTTCAATAAGAATTCCTTTCCCTTTGCCTGTAACCTGTGGAGTTGATTGTGTAGCTTGTGGCCTTGAAGATGGCTCCTTGATTACAACACCTTTGGTCACTTGGTTGGATGTCTTCAGTTCTGCTAATACACTAGCTGCAGTAGTAACCTCTGGTGTAGCAGCACTAACTTTTGTACTAGCAGCTGTAAGTGGCTCACTAGCAGCGATAACTCCTTGACCACTAGCAGCAATAACTTCTTTGTAACCAGCACTATCAGCAGTAGTAACCTTAGCCACATAGCTATCAATCACCACTTGATTCCCTTGGTTATCAGCAACTACAAATTCCATTGGCTCACTTTCTGCACCAACACTCTCAACCTCCTTAACCTCCCCTGAAGCTTTGCCTTCATTCCCCCCCCCCCCCTGTTTGGGAGCATCATTTTGAGCTTCATAAGATTTAACCTTAAGTTTGGGAGTTCTTGATCCCTTGATTCCTTCTAATATCTAACTATTCTCTTCAAAGCCTTAATTTCCCCACCTTGAGCTTTGATTACTCCATCTTGAGAAGCAGTTAAAGTTTGCAGATCAAGAACCTGTGCAGACATCCTAGTACATGTATCCATTAATTCATTCAAAAGTTTCATGCTATCCTCATCACTTCAGCTTGTGTTACCTAGCCCGAGAGGTGGATTATTTGAAAAGTTAAGCTCAGTCTCAACCCTAGGATGAGCATCTGAACCCCCCATAGTTTCCAGGTGACTGGGTCCTTCACCTGAATCAGTTCCATGAGGACCTGACTCATTAGAAGTTGTTGTTAGGAACACGTTTTAATTAATTACAAGTCTTGTTCATTTATAATGTTGCACATTTATTAGGACTATATTGTTTGTAATATTGGACCGGTCCATTAGTAGTCCATGGACCGGTCACATTAGTTTAAATATTCTAGTCACATGCAAAGGGAATATTCTTAGAATTATTCCCCCTCCCATTGCCTATAAATACAAGGCAAGGGATTCATTTTCATTGTTGGTTTTCAAGTGTAAGTGCGGAAGCCCTGCTAGTGTGTGAATCGAATTAAGTGAAAACCTTCCATCTTATTCTTCTCATCTTATTTCTCTTATTTAGCTTATCGTAATTAGCTTATTACATTTCCATACGTAGCATATATCTAAGATAAGTAGTAGATCGTGTGTTGTTTAAGTCATTAAACGAGTGTGTTGTTGAGATTATTATAGTGACCTACAAGTGGTATCATACGCCAAAGGTAATTAAGTGTCGTGTTTTAAGAAGTAGATCTAATCGTATTTACATTTGGTTTTTAAAGTTTACGTAAGTTTTTTGTAGTTCGTTTGCGTCAAAAGAGTGAAAAATAGTGAGTTTTGCAAATCGTTGTTTAAATCCTTTTCATTAAATCTTCGTTTTTTTGAGATTTACGTGGTAAAATTTGGTGAAAATTCGTTGTTTTAATCGTTAATAATCATTAGATTTACGTTTTTCATCATCCTACAACGTTCTGGGTTGAAATTCGAAGAAGAAGGGTTTCTCGCAATTGGTCTGCAACAATTCAAGGGTTTCTCGCATTTGGTAACAAGGGTTTCTCGAAATTGCTAGTTTAAGGGTTTCTCGCAATTGGACTGGTTTAAGGATTTCTCGCAATTCATCGGATTCTTCGGATTTGGTACTCGGTGTTTCCTTCTTTGTAAAAGATTGTGAAACTACCTCGACTCGAAATTATTCTCATCTTTTGTATAAAAGTTTGAGAACGTGATCGAAATTGTAATTTTGAAAAATCTTTCGAAATTGCTTGATCTTTCGCAATTCAGAGTTATCTCTCGCAATTGCTAAGTTCTATCGCAATTGACATTGTTTCTCGCAATTACAATTTTCTATCGCATTTGGAGAAATCTCTCGGAATTACTCAAGTCTCTCGCAATTGGACAACCTCTATCGCAATTCAGAATCTCTCGCAATTCAAACAGTGTTTCTCGCAATTGGACTAAGAACATTAAGTAAACTTAAAAATCAAATATCATAATTCTTAAAACACATCTTAATTATCTAAAGATCCAACAAAATGTCTCAACCACCTCACTTCAATTACTACTATCAGCTACAGCAACATCCTCAACAACAACAATTTCATCCTCAGTATCAACAACAACAAGCATTTGTACAACAGCATCAATTTCTCTCTCCACCACAAGTATCCCCACAACAAATCATGCAACAAAATCAACAACTGCAGAATTATTCATCATACTCCAGAGAACCTCATTGGTTTAACAAGATGTGTGAAGCAATTAGCAGTCAGCAATCACGTCATGAAGCTGGAAGTCAAGAAACTCCACCAATGCTAACTCCAGGTAACTACGTGCAATGGGCTAGTAGATTCCTCAGATTCGTAGAACTCAAAAAACCTCATGGTCAATACCTCAAGAAAGTTATTGAAGAAGGACCCTATCCTATTCCAGCTACTGTGGTTCCCGCAACTCCAGAGAGAGAAGAAACTTCCACACCCACTCCGGTTGCCAACTACACAACTGAGCAAACTTTACAACAAGAAGCAAACCAATTGGCAATGTCTTTCATACTTCAAGGAATTCCCAATCCTATTTACCGAAGTATTGATGCTCAAAAGACAGCCAAAGATATGTGGGAACATGTTCATCTTCTCATGGAAGGAACAGAGTTAAACCAAGAAGATCTTGAGTCCAAGTTATATATGGAGTACACTTACTTCATTATGGAACCAGGGGAGAACATTGAATCTTACTACCACCGTTTCACCAACATTATCAATGACCTTGATCGTCATGATATAAAGTTACCAAAGATTGCTGTCAACTCCAAATTCCTTGGATGCCTTGGTCCTGAATGGCAGAAATATGCAACTTTTGTGAGGCAGAAAAAGAAAATTGGTGATGTCAAATATGGACTCATGTATGATTACCTCAGACAACATCAATCAGAAGTGGATAAAGAAATTGCAGCACGAGGAGGTTTCACACCAGCACCAACACCAAACTCACTTGCTCTCGTTGCTCAATCTAACTTCTCTTTACCACAACAGGAATTTGGAAACTCATCTTTTCAACCAAGTATTCCACCCCAACCTCATAACCAAATCATTCCTTATGAAGCACCACAACAATACTCTGATAACCAGCTGGTTCCATACAACAACACCGATTCAATGCTGTACTCAAATGCAGATTATGATGAAGAAGAGGATGCTTTCAATTCACTTAATGAAGCATTTGGATTGATTGCTAATGCATTTGGCAGATTCACCAAATCCAACAACCGTCTTCGTTCATCTTCAAATACCAGGAATCAGGCAGTTGTTCATGATGGCAGAGTTGAAATTCAAAACAGGTCTTCAGGCAGATATGGTTCGGGAAATCGTGGATATGGTACTCAAAGGGTTCAGTCAGGAGGAAATAGGTTCAATACTGCAGGGGCAAACAGAAACAGTATGGGGAATGTTCAGTGAGGAAATTCGAATGTTGGAAATGGTCAGAAAGGCATTGCTAATACGTCTATCACATGCTACAATTGTGGGGGGAACGGTCACATGGCTAATGCATGTCCGAAACCAAGAACAATGGGCAGTCAGTATCACAAAGAGGCTCTTATGATGGCACTCAAAGATGAAAGGGCTGCTGGGATGATGACTCAGAATGATCAAAGTTTTATGGCTAATGTGGAATCAGATGATGAAATGGAAGACCTTGAGGCAAACGCTGCAGTCATGCTTATGGCTAATATGCAAGAAATGAATATGTCCGAGTCAGGCCCGGTATATGATACCGATGGTCTTTCTCAGGTACCTGATCCGACATGTCTTATTCATGAAATTGCTTCACCTTCTGCATCTTCATCTACAAACGAAACTTTTGTTCAAAATGAGTTATTTTCATCACCATCTAATGATCAAGTCAACCCAGTTATATCATTTGATGATGATAAAACTGTTGTTTCTTTTGATGATCTCATTGATGATGACAATTGTAATCATCCTGAACAAAAAGATCATTTGAATGATCAAGATTCGGAATTACAGGCCTTGTTATTGACCACCCAGTCACAAATAGAAAAATGCAATGACATCAATCAGAAACTCAAAGAGAAAATTGCATTGTTAACAAAGGATAATGAGTGTTACAAACTACAACTTTCGGGATATCTTAAACAAGATAAACGTGAAAAAGGTTTTGAAATGGCTTTCCAACAAGAATATGTAAAAGTTCAAAATTTAGAAAGTCAAGTTCGTGAGCTAACCATTGCCAAAGCTGAGCTTTTCTCTCAAAAAGAAAAGGATCAATTTGAATTTAAAAAACAAATTGATGCTTTAAATTCTGAGTTGTTGAAAACTCAATCTGAGCTTTCCACATCTCAGAAGGATCTTCTTGAAGAAAAGAAAGCCAATAGGAAATGTGTTGACTCCTATCTTGATCAAATTCTGGATTTGGAAACCAAACTCAAAGACTTTCAACATGTTGTGTATAAAACGGGTAATTCTGTAACGCAAATTCAAAAGAATATTGTAAAACCAAGTCCTAAAGGAGTAAGTTTTGCACTTGGGAGTGACACACCCCGTAATTTACACAAAGCACTCAAAGACAATCCCAAGTTGTACAATGCAACATTTCTGTTAGATGATTCCTTTCAACGTGTTGTTATGTATTCTGTTGATGAAGAAACGGATTTTCTTGAAAACAAGATTGAGGGTCGATCAAATTCACAAACAAAGTTTTCAAAAGTACATTATGATTATAATGCACGACCTCATTTGAGCAAATCATTTGTTCCTCCTAAGGATCATCCAGAACAAACGTTAACATACACAAACATAAGTGCTCCCTCGTCTATAACTTCTGTCCCCACGACTGCTGTACAATTCAAAGATTGTTTGACAGAGGATATTGTTGATCCACAAATGCCTAAAGAATGTTGGATTCTTCGATATTTTCAGACATTTATGGATGACATTTCTCGTTTGGAGAATGAAATTGAGTTCAGTTCTCAAATTCCTATCTCGTCTTTTCTTTCTCCTGTTCAGAAAGAAAAGAAGGAGATTCTTCAAAAGAAAATTCTTCCTCATGTTAGAAATCTAAAGAAGGGTGCAACAAACTGGGAAAATGAGTTATATACGGAACTAGCATCTATGAAATCTATTTTCAAAGCTAAAGATGACAAGGTTCAACGTCAAAAACTTCAAAAGAAATTTTTAGCAAAAGAAAATGATCGACTCTTGGAAAAAGTCTTGTGTTATGACGTAGTCTCTGTGATTATGAATTCGCTCTATGAATCTGGTAATGCTTTAATTGTGAATGATCATGCTGTGAACATTAAGATGTTGCGTATGAAGATTGATAATCTGGTACATGAGAATGAAACTCTTCGACAAATCAATTGTGATGTGGAAAACAAAGTTTTTAATCTTCAAAAAAGGTTGGACTGGTGTCAAAAACGAAGTCTTGAATTTGAACTCAAATTTCAAAATCTCATGGGATCTCTATCATTTCAAAACAGTCATGAACAGAACAAAGAAACAAAGGCTTTCTTAAAAGTTAAACTGTTTCAAAATGAAAAGGATTTGGATGACATTCTTCAAAATAGAAATGACACAGTCTACCTAAACAGGAAATTAGATTCACAAAATCAAGAGTTCCAACACATCATTATTGATTTGAAGAAGAAGATCAGAGTTTTAGACAAAGGCAAAACAAACATTCATAAGATTGCCCCAGGAATGTATGTAGTGGACAAAGAACATACCCAAGCATCTGACACAACCACTAATTCAGCTACTTGTACTTCCACAGGATTAGAAACCACCTCTAAGATCAACCATTCCAAGACTCACAAGAAACAGAGGAAGAATAGAGTCAAGAAATCTAGGAAGGAAGTATCTAAGTCTGAAGAAGTTCCAGAAAGTAGTTTGAATAAGACAAATGTAACATCAGGAATAGAATTGCACTTATCTGAGTCTAGTTCTAAGATTGATGTAACAGATGCTAAATCTTTAAATATTAATGAAGATGTTTTGGTTGATGCTACTTGTGTTTTCTGTCATCATAGCATACTATCTGGTGATCATACAAAATGTGTTGCTAAAACTTTGCTGAGTAAGAGAAAGAAACGAACTAGTGGCGCTTCCTCTAGGCTTAAAACCGTTGCAAAGTCCATTTTAGGAATGCCCCCACTAGATCTTTCTGAGGAGAAAATAGAAAAGCCCAAATCCAAGACTACAAAATCACCTAGTGCATACCTTAGGAAAAAGGCAGAGAACAGTTGGACCTGGCAACGTTGGTTATAGAACAATTTCAATTTTAAATGGTTACCTAAATTACTAACATCTTGTGTAACTAACCCAGCGGATCCAACCGTTATCAATTTTCCACCTGTTTCCAATGTGTGTGATGCAGGTGATTCAAATCGTCCTTTGGATTGTTGATAGCGGGTGCTCCCGACATATGACCGGCAATCTCAAACTTCTTCAGAACTTTGTTGCAAAGTTTATCGGAACGGTCAGATTCGGGAATGATCACTTCGCTGCAATTATGGGCTATAGGGATTACATTAATGGGAACATCGAAATTAGCCGAGTGTATTATGTTGAAGGTCTCGGTCATAATTTGTTCTCCGTGGGACAATTCTGCGATGGAGACTTGGAAGTAGCATTCAGGGAGAAAACATGCTTTATTCGTGATCTTCAAGGGAACGACCTTATGAAAGGGAAACGCGGAACAAGTCTGTATTCGATCTCCTTTGATGGCATGACAGCTTCTACTCCTATTTGTTTACTCTCCAAGGCTCATCCCACAAAGGCTTGGTTATGGCACAAACGATTGTCTCATCTCAATTTTAAAACCATGACTGACCTTGCCAAGAAGAAATTAGTTGACAGTCTTCCAAAATTCAGATATGCCAAGGATCATTTGTGTTCTGCTTGTGAACAAGGGAAAAGTCATCGTGCTCATTTTCCTCCCAAAACAGAACACAGCACAGACCATGTTCTACAACTGCTGCATATGGATTTGTGTGGTCCAATGCGCGTTCAGAGTATTAACGGGAAGAAGTATATTCTGGTAATAGTAGATGACTACTCAAGATGGACTTGGGTCTATTTTCTTCGAACTAAAGATCAAGTTCCGTCTATCCTCATCATGTTTCTCACAAAGATTCAAGTTCAAGTCCGCAACACCGTCCGCATCATCAGAACAGACAACGGGACTGAATTTAAGAATCAAATCATTCGGGAATTCACTGAGAAACATGGGATTGTTCATCAGACTTCCATAGCTCGCACTCCGGAACAGAATGGTGTAGTTGAAAGACGAAACCGTACGCTCGTGGAAGCAGCTCGAACTATGTTGATCAATGCTCAAATACCAGATTATCTTTGGGCTGAAGCTGTCAATACTGCTTGTTATACTCAGAACCGTGCAATGATCACCAAAAGACACACCAAAACACCATATGAGATTATACAAGGGAGAAAACCAAACATCAACCATTTTCATGTCTTTGGAGCTTTGTGTTATCCGAAGAATGATAAGGATGATCTTGGTAAACTTAAGGCTAAAGCAGATATTGGGATATTTGTTGGATACTGTGAAAACTCCAAGGGATACAGAATATGGAATCGTCAGACTGGGGATATTCAAGAAACCATACACGCTAATTTTGATGAACTCACTGAAATGGCTTCTGAGCAAGACCGCTTAGAACCCGCACACAACCATCTGAACTTTCCTGAATCTTCATCTGCACCCCTACCTTTCAACAGGAAGGATTTGGAAGATTTGTTTGCACCTATGTTCGATGACGTTCGTGTTACAAGTGCATCAGATGCTTCCACCAGTTCCGCTGCTCAACAACTTCCACATCAAGCACCTGATCTATCAGCATCTACCTCTACCGTAGTTGCTGACGATGCACCACAACCTGAACCATCATCATCAATGGAGAAAACACCTCAACCAGCAGTTGAAGATTCATCCCCCATTTCTAACAATGTTCCACCACCATCAGGATATGACGGGAACGCCTTCTTTAATCCATTTGCTCCACCACCAACTGTACCTGATACCGGAGAATCATCCTCGAGCAACATGGACCCGTCATATCATCATCACAACATTCAACACTACCCATCAACTCATAAATGGACAAGGGATCATCCGTTAGTTAATGTGATTGGCAATCCGGATAAACCCGTTATGACACGACAGAAACTCCACACAGATGGTGAAACCTGCATTTATGCTCTCACCGTTTGCCAAGCTGAACCGAAAAATATCAAAGAGGCCATGACTTACGACAATTGGATTGAATCAATGCAAGAAGAGTTGGATCAGTTCAAAAGATTGGAAGTCTGGGAACTAGTTGAAAAACCAGATGGAGTTTATGTTGTGGGTTTAAAATGGATTTGGAAAAATAAGCTGGATGCAGAAGGAACGGTTATTCGTAACAAGTCTCGGTTGGTTGCTAAAGGGTATAGTCAAGAAGAGGGAATTGATTTCGAGGAATCTTTTGCTCCAGTGGCTAGGCTTGAGGCAGTACGAATGTTTCTGGCGTACGCGGCTCATAAGAACATCACAGTTTACCAAATGGACGTGAAGACAGCATTTTTGAACGGACAACTTCGTGAAGAGGTGTATGTTTCACAACCAGAGGGCTTCGTCGATCCAGAACATCCACAACACGTTTATAGGCTTAAGAAAGCTCTCTATGGCCTTAAACAAGCCCCGAGGGCATGGTACGATAAACTTGCTGCATTCTTGCTTGCTAATCATTTTACTAAAGGATCTGTGGACCCGACTCTATTTATACAAAAACACGGGGAGGACATTCTCATCGTACAAATTTATGTGGATGACATCATTTTTGGGTCTACCCACAAAAAGTACTCAAACGCTTTTGCAAAACTTATGAAACAAAACTTTGAGATGTCCATGATCGGTGAATTAAACTTTTTTCTAGGATTACAAGTTCACCAATCACCTCGTGGTATATTCTTGAGTCAGTCTAAATATGCACAAGAAATATTAAAAAAGCATGGCAAGACAACTAGTGACACCTATAACACCCCTATGTCCTCCTCATCCCCGAAGCTAGATGCTGACATACATGGGAAACCCACTGATCCTACAAATTATCGTAGTATAATTGGGTCTCTTATGTATCTCACAGCTAGCAGACCGGATGTTGTATTTGCCACATACCTGTGTTCCCGCTATCAGTCTAACCCAACAGAAAGACATTTATCTGCTGTTAAAAGAATCCTTAGATACATCAAGGGAACCATTCACTTGGGGATCTGGTATCCAAAGGATTCTGGTTTTGCACTAACTGCTTTTTCAGATGCGGATCATGCGGGATGTATTGATACAAGGAAGAGCACATCCGGTGGTGTTCAATTCCTCGGTGATAAGCTGGTGTCCTGGCAGTCAAAGAAGCAAGATTGTACGTCTCTCTCATCTACGGAATCAGAATATGTAGCCATGTCTGCCTGTTGTGCTCAAATCATTTGGATGCGATCACAACTGATGGATTATGGTTACATATTCAACAAAATCCCGATGTACTGCGACTCCAAAAGTGCTATTGCTATCTCGTGCAACACAGTGCAACATTCCAAGTCCAAGCACATCGCTCTCAGATATCACTTCATCAAGGAGCATGTGGAGCAGGGTACCGTTGAGTTGTATTTCGTGGGAACGGAACACCAATTGGCGGATCTTTTCACGAAGGCTTTACCTCATGAACGTTTTGTGAAATTGGTTCACCAAATTGGAATGCGATGTTTGACTCCTCAAGAATTGTCAAACTTTCTCAAAAACAAATAATTGAGTCAAACATCCAAACTATCTTGTAAATAATTATATTAAAAAAAAAAAATGTGTGTGTGCAAGTACAAATTCTCATTCAACATTTTGTTCATTTTAAAATTGTCTTTATTCATTTCCGAACAAATGTTGAGGGGGAGACACAAAATTTTCCAAATTTTTTACAAATTTGTACTTGCATGTTTTCTGTAACACTGCTGCTTTGTATTGGTTATATATCCTATTTGTTTAATTGTTAGGACTTTGATGGTTACAAATTGTTAGAGGACTAAAAGTGCTAATTATTGAAAATCATTTGGTTAGGATTTATTGTGCTAAGAATTGAGGTTAAGGGACTAATTGCGACCATAGGATAAAAGTTAATAGTAAATAATTAAATGCAAATCAGTAATAACTGTGCATGTCATTTACTATCTCTGCAAATTCCTATTTCGCATTTACTTCTAACCAACAACCCAATCGACGGCTATAATTCATTCTGATCATCCGTTCAAGATCTAACAAATTTGTGAGTGATTTCATGCTTATTAAAGGATTATAACATATGGTTTTCAAGGAATTTAAGATCCAACGGTGGAATTTGTGTATAATAATTAGTCGAATTTCTAGGGTTTGCGTAGATTTGGGATTTTTTAATCCTATGTGTTTTGAGTGATAATGCTTGTACTTCTATTCTTAGAACTTGATTATGTAACATAAATACGTGCCTAATTGTTCTAGAAATTCATCTGAATGTTTATTCGTGCTTTTAGGGTTTATGTTCATAATTTGGGGAAACTCAAATACGAATGTTTTGGTGTAAATTATGAGTTGTTATGGTGTTGTTATAATTAGAATTGAATAGTTGTTGCCTCAGATTAAGCCCAGAAACATCAGTTGATCATTAATTGAAAATTAGGGTTTATCAAGAACACGATGCATAAGCAGTTTGATTCTATAGATTTTGTGGTTAAAAATTGTTATAACTTGGACAGAATGCGTAAAATGGCTTAGTGAACCTATTGCAATTAGTATGGCATCATTAATCTGTGAATTGCAAGATCTTGGTGAAAAATCGTCGACAAAAGGGTTTCGGAATTTCTTGTATAAGATATTCTCGAATTTGCAATTGCTCTCGCAATTGTCATTTGCTTTCGCAATTGCCATTGCTCTCGCAATTGGTGATTGCTATCGCAATTGAAAAAATCTTTTTCTCGCAATTGGAATTTTTCTCGCAATTGGAAATTTTTCTCGCAATTGAAATTTTTTCTCGCAATTGGAAAATCTTTCTCGCAATTGAAATTTTTCTCGAAATTGGAAATGTTTCTCGCAATTGGAAATTTTCTCGCATTTGACAAGTTTTTCTCGCAATTGGTATATTATCTGGTAATTGGTAATTTTTTCTCGCATTTGTCAAAATCTCTCGTTTTTGACTATCTGTTTTAGAAATTACTAATTTCCATTAATATTCCAATTTCTTTAAGTCTTGTCAACTTCATGAGAAAATTTCTTATGCAAATTAAAATGATCAATTCACAGTTTAAAGATTGTTTAATCATGTTAATAAAGGATGTTATGTGCAAACTCTCAATCTCAACTAATGCTAACACACATATATCCTGCAAAATTGGTGTCATAATGCTATTTCAGATCATTCACAATGTCTTCACAACAACAACAACCACTTCCACCTATCACCAAAGCAGAGTTATTCCCACAAGGATTCAAGGCTAAGTATGGCAAGAACAATTCAAGAGTGGTCTTCGACAACATCAAGTGTGCTGAACCAAGTTGTCGAATTGTCATCGAAATCCTCAAAAGACATGAATGCAGGAGTATCTTGGAAGATTCAGATAGTATTCCTGAGATTTACATTCATCAGATGTGGAGCACTATCAAACCAGATGACAACAACAAATTCTTCACATGCACTCTTGACAGAAAGCAAGTCAAGGTCACTCCAGCACATCTACGTGAAGCTTTATCTCTACCAAATCCACCGGATACCTCAAGACAATACTGGCCTTCACCCACTGAACAAGACATTCTCAAATTTCTCATTGGCATTGGATATGATGTAGATCCAGATCTTCCACTCAACATCCTCTCTAACATCAATGCCAAGTCCATTCCTCAACCATGGAGAGCTATGTACTATATTCTGATTCGATCAGTGTCTGGAAGAGACAGTGGACACGAACATCCAAGACTTTCTCATGCTCAACTCTTCTGGGGATTTGTTACCAAACACAACCTTGATTTTGCTGCTATTATCTGGGAAGATCTTATGTATCAAATGCATGGTCTACTCAGAAAACCCTTGACAAAAATCCCATTTGTCCGTTACACTAAGTTGCTGATCAGTCTTCTCCTTGATAAGCATCATGATATTTCTAACCGACCCGAAGACAGAGAAAGACATGTGATCAAGATGGACACGGATTTCAAATCAGTATACTTTCCAAAGGATAGCACTCACAAACAAGGTCTTAAGCTGTTTGATGTTCTACTTACTGATGAGATCAAGGAAACTCCTGCTTATGCAGATTACATTCAAGCCTATGAGAAGAAGCTTGTCGGCATCACTAAAATGACTGAGGGAACAGGTTCTTCCAAGACTCGTTCCAAAAGCAGTAGAGCTAGTAAAACTGGAAGTGCATCAAGTGCTCCAAAGAAACAACCCCCAAGCAAGAGGAAAATTATTAAGACTGCTCCGAAACCAAAAGTTGAAGAAATTGGTATTCGTGATGAATCCTCTGAATCCTCCGAAGACACTGAACCAGAAATAGAAATACTTAATGAGCAAGAAGCCGAGTTTCAAACAGAGCTTGACTTAGAGAATGCTGCTAAGGCAAGTATTAAGCAGAAGAAGATTGATGAAGAAAGAAGAGCAGAACTACAGAAGAAAGTTATGAGGGAATTGGAAGCAAAGAAGAAGGAAGAGATTGCTAAGGGAGCAGGAGGATCAGGAGTCACTCCAGCACCAGTTTTATCCTCTAATCCGGTTAATCAACCCGGTGTCTTACAAACTTCCACAGTTCAGCCAGACACGGTTAATCAACCCGCTATGGCTACATCTACGGTTCCCCCTCCTCCATCAAGCTCGGTTAATCAACCCGACTTGGAAAATCAACCACAATCTGAATCAGAAAAGATTGTCTTCACAGAAAATGAAATTTCAGATTCAATGTTTGATGACATCCCACTTCAAGAGGAAGAACATCACCAAGATAACACTGGGGAATGGGGAGATTCTGAGGAAGAGAAGGAGATTACTGGATTCAAGACTACTAAAGCTGCTAATGAGCTGGAGGAAGAACTTGCTGAAGCAGAAAGGAAAAGGAAAGAAGAAGAGGAAAGGAAACAAAAGGAGGATGAAGAAGCTGATAACTACATTATCTCTCCACTTCATGATTCTATGAACATGAATAAGTCTCCTCAACAACAACCACGAGATCAGACTCCTCCCATTTCTTCTCCCAAACCTAACACACCTCCTAATTCACCTCCCAAGCATCCAACTCCTCCAGCATCACCAAGAAATACTCCAAAACCTTCACCTTCAACTCACAAGGATCCTACTCCTCCAAATTCTTCATCATCTATACCTTCACTCACTCCATCACCATCAAGGTCATCATCATCACACAAAGGCAAAGCAACATTAGCAGAAAGAATTAGAAAAGTCATGAAAGGAAAACATGTAAGAAAAATCGCCAAAGTCACAAGAGTTGAAGTTCTCTCACCTTTATCCAGACAAATTAAGAAAGCAGCCAAGCTTGCTCAAGCAAGAAAAGAAAGCAAGTTGCAAGATCAAATGTCAGAAATGAAGAACCTTATCAAGGATCTGTCAGAACAAGTCAAAGGAGATGCAGGAAAACAAAGCAGAATATGGAATGAGTTTCTTGCTTTTGATATTGAAGATCATATCAAAAGTAATACAAGACATTATGTCAAACGTTTCACTGCTGATCTTCAGAAAAATATTAACGAGAATGTCAATACTCAACTTGATGTCAAGGTCAGAGAAGCAATCATCCACAATTCTGCTTCAAGCACTTAAAGACTCACAACAAGTAACTCGACTGAACTTTCACAACTCCATGCCATGACATCTCCTTCGAAGATATCAGTCTCATTAAGTCGATTGAAGCACACATTGAGAAGGTTTCTTGCAAAGTTGCTGCTGATAAGGGTAAAAGAATTCGTGATGACGACAATGAGGATCAAGATCCAAATCCCACACAGAAGAAACAAAAGAATGGGAGTGGATCAGGTATTCACATTCAGGAGCCAACAGAACAGAAAACATCTTCACCATCTCCAAATCGTCAAGAATCTGGTCCAAAGGAAACTGAGCATCACTTTGAACATTTCATTAGTGAAGATGTTGAGTTTCAACCTCAAGATGATCCACCTCAATCACCTCCAAAACCAACAAAAGCTAAACCTTCCAGCAGTAAGAAATCTTCTGGAGAACCAGCTGTGATTACATGGTTAGATACTGATGAAGACTTACAAGGTAACGACTGGTTTGACAATCTTGCAAAGGCTCAAATCAATGACGACGAAGCTTCAAAGATAGAAGATAGCACGTTTGAATACACTCAGAAAATCAAACATGCGTTCAACATTAAGAAAATGACAAAAAGAGAGCTTCGCAGAGTCAAAAATGATGCCTTCACTCTTTTAAAGGATAAATCTGCAAGTGCTGCTGAGTTGGAATATCATTTGGAGAACATTGCTAGGGCATTATCCAAAGACTTCGATTGGACAAATCCAGATGTATTCAGGGAAGGTGGTCTTGACAGTAAGAAACGTCCATACATCACTGACTGGACAAAACCACTTCCTGTGATACGACCATACCATGGAATGTCAGAAATTCCATTTGCATTCTTCTTCAATCAAGATCTGGAACTTCTTGTACATGGGGCTTCCAGTAAAGTAAAATATGCTACCTCAATCACCTTCACTCCTGCTGCGAACTACACAAATCCTGCCATTGAAGAAGAAGGTAGACACCGTAAACTCTTCATCAACAAAATTGCAAAATATGATCGTGACGCTGAACTTGGAATTCACCACTGGTTTGACAAACGTAAATCGTGGTACAAGTACAAGCTTGGTCTCATGGCATCTCGTGAAAAGGTGTTCAGTGATCTTCGTATCAAGGCAGTGCTTGATGCTAAGGGTTCACAAAAGCTTGGCTACACATTCATTTCTGAGATCTCTGTTCGCAGACAAGATAATCTTATTTACACGTTCAATGAAGCAGATTTTCCGGAACTCAATCTCAATGACATTGAAGATTTGTATTTGATGAAAATACAAGGGAAGCTGAATCATCTCAATCCTAGTCTTCTGTATGCATTTAGCACGGCTATTTGTCACTTCATCAGAAGAACGGTTATCAAAGAACGTGTAGAGGATCTTCAGCTTGGAGTTGAAAGCTATCAGATGAAGCTGAATCTTGAGGAACCAATGTTTACTCTTACTGACAATAAGGAGCCTCAGTATTTACTCAAAAATGACCCTGTCTTCGGATTCGTCTACAGAAGTGCTACAAACACTAACCGTTTCATGCCTCAAAAAGAGATTCACAAGTTTTGTGATGACACTCTGAAGAATGTTCGAGATGGGTTAGTCACACGGGTTCAGGATCAAATATTGAAGAAGCACAAGAAATGGAATCATCAGCAACTCAGGCAAGTCAAGAATTTTATCTGGTCAATCGAAGAAAGGCTCTATCGAAGGGATCAGATGAGGAGATTGGAAACATATGTTGGTGGTCGTCCTCCATTTGCCATCAGATTATTCCAGAGAACAGATCCACAATTCTCCACTTTTGGCAAAGGCGGTTAATTTGTAAGAATTTGATTTCAATATTCATTATTCATTCAATATTCTTATTTATATATGATTGTTAATATGACTACGGTTTGTGCACACATCACAGTGTACAACCCGGACCCTCAAAGAAAGGACCCTGAGGTACGCTTCAGTGCCTCAATCCTGAAAAAGGAGCAAAAGCTTCTTACTTATGAGCAGAATTAAAATCAGAATGTTTTCCAACGTTTTTCAAACATTCTGCTCATAAGGACAAATATTCCCTTGTTAAGGGGGAGTATTTGAAAATATAATCTTTGTTCAAAGAATTCTAAATGTTCTTGAAATTCTTCCCTAAAACTCAAAAATCAGCATATTTTAATCATAAACGTTTTCCAAAAACATCATGAGTATGCTATTTTTGAGGGGGAGAAGAAAAAGATGATTAAAATATGATATCTCATTTGCTGGAATCTCGTGTGCTCAAACTCAGAATTGACTCTCGAATTGACGAATAGGAAAGTCAGTAGTCGAAAGGACATGTCCTGGACGGGTAATAATTTCAAGCCAGTCTAACTGGTGATGTAAGCGTGTCTCGCAAAGGATGTGTCTGAGTAGAATGTACCAATTTCGAGCGATAATCATTGAATCTGATCTGGACGGGTAATAATTTCAAGCCAGTCTAACTGGTGATGTAAGCGTGTCTCGCAAAGATCAGGTTCATTGAAAGTCAATCAATTCAAAGGTGCCAACTCTTTCCGGCATGTGCAAATTTCAAAATTTAAATACTTATGCGCACATGTTAAGGGGGAGTATTTCTGAAAATCATCAAACTCTCAAGGTGTCAACAAAATGTCTTTACAATTATCGACACTTTGAGAGATTTTCAATGGTTTGGTTTATGGCATCATTAGGATAGTCATGGAGTTATAAGGTGACTAAGGTTAGGGAAAATCGTCCTATGATCCGCCAGAGCCGGAGGGATCTACCCAAGGACAATACCAATAGTTTAGAACTAGAAAGTCCTAGGTATGATATAAAAAAGGAGAAAAATGAATGAACGGAGAAAGAAGGGGTTGAAGAATTAAAAGAAAAAGCAAAGAAAAGGGTGAAAAGAAATAGCCCTCCATTTGTTCAACCTTAGGGCAGACACCGGGTTCAATTCATAATCTACTGGTTGATGAGCATCACCGGTATTGAAGACTAAAGACGTCATGGACCCAGTGACGCACTAATAAACCTTCTTAGCCACTCAAGTGTCTCTCAAAAGACATTTGTTTCATTCACACGGAGAACCCTTCATAATCTATCGACCTCTCATTACGAGAGTGTTGATATTGAAAAGGAGGCAATCTGCTCATGCCTCCGATGACCAAACAAATGTGCACTAATTGAGTCTAGAGCCATGAGATTCATAAAAGATCTCTTAGGTACACTTAGTATTACTCTGTTGTTCTACATCATGGGCAGCAGATGTAAAATTAAGAAAGTGTCCTTCGCAGATCTCAGCAATCTGCCAAGAACATTCATGAGAGAAGTCACAATTGTGATTATCAATGATTGAATGGAAATCCTGCCAGAGCAACATCAAACAACTCTGTCAGCAGGTCACTTCGGTAACTCCTTGTGGGTTACGCTTAGTGTTTTGCTCCAAACGGTCTACAGTCGTGGGGTGATCTCCAGCGACTCACTGAATCGTGGGTGCACTTCGGTGTGTCCGTGTAATCCCTTTCGGGGGAATCCGGTTCAGAACGGTCTGGGTTAGGATTTGAGAAAGTCTTCACACTATGCTGTTGATGATCTCAAGTCTGAGCCTGTAAGTACCGGTTGGTTCGTGCTGATGCTGCTGAGGAGCTGGAGTTCGACCATCAAGACTCCATCATGTTCATATCTTGAAGTAATGTTTTCACAAAGACTCAGTAACATCAAAAGTTCAATATATGATTCAAAACAAGTCAAAGACATATGAGCATGATGGAGAAGACGAGAAGACGTTGGAGATTGGCAGATAGAGACAACATCATATCATCATTACACAAGAACAAAGAAACAAAGATTATAAAGACGTCGGAAGCCTAAGAAGCAAAGAAGACGTCGGGCAACATTGATGATCAAGACTTAGGGGGAGATTGTTAGGAACACGTTTTAATTATTTACAAGTCTTGTTCATTTATTATGTTGCACATTTATTAGGACTATATTGTTTGTAATATTGGACCGGTCCATTAGTAGTCCATGGACCGGTCACATTAGTTTAAATATTCTAGTCACATGCAAAGGGAATATTCTTAGAATTATTCCCCCTCCCATTGCCTATAAATACAAGGCAAGGGATTCATTTTCATTGTTGGTTTTCAAGTGTAAGTGCGGAAGCTCTGCTAGTGTATGAATCGAATTAAGTGAAAACCCTCCATCTTATTCTTCTCATCTTATTTCTCTTATTTAGCTTATCGTAATTAGCTTATTACATTTCCATACGTAGCATATATCTAAGATAAGTAGTAGATCGTGTGTTGTTTAAGTCATTAAACGAGTGTGTTGTTGAGATTATTATCGTGACCTACAGTTGTCTTGGCTTGGGTCTTATTGATGTTACCACTGTCCTGTACTGCTTCTAAGCTAGTCACTGTAGTGGCAGCCCTTACCAACATGTCACTCTCCCCACCAGTGACAGCCTCATCTGCAACATTGGGTATAGAACCATTAGCCTGAGGTAGCTCAGTATTCTTTGTTTGAGTCCTACGTTTATAGGTCTTTTTGGGTTGTGGTTGAGATGATGTAGCCAAAAGTGTGGGTGTGTGATGGGTAACAGCTGGGATTGCTGAACCTTCACCCATTTGGGTTTGGGCTAGTGCCACCATTGTTGGAAACAAAGGTGTAACTTTCCCTGAAAAATCTTTTCCATCCCTCCTCATATCAGTAAAAATGTTTTTGGTAAGAAAAGGAGTGGGTTAAATTCTTTTATGACTTTTCTTATTTACAAATTGGTTGTCCAAAAAGAGTTTCAAAAACCTTGGATAAAGAAAATATTTACTTGTAGAACTATCCAAGTTCTTAACCATACTATCAAAAATTAATTTAGAAAAATTAAACCTTTGATCATATTCAACCAAACAAATTATAGCAGAAGCTAAATTACTGCTAAATTCATTCCATCCAGTGGTCTTTGGACTTAGACACACTAAGACATTATGGATTAAGAATTTCCACTGATGAGAAAAGTTACCTTTGTAAAATTTAAAGCATTAGATTTTCTCTCATATCCCATCAGTGAAAGCTTTTCAAAAATTGTAGCATTCGGAAGATTCCCAACTTCATGAGCATCTCCTAGAAGAAGATCTCTTCTAATAGACGCTTCTGTAATGAGGATCTTCTGCCCATCTACAAGGGCATGGATTTGTACATCCCCATTATTAGTTTTGACCTTAGCAGACGACCAAAACTGGATAATGTTGGAAGTGTATATAGTAGGTTTTACTGTTAATGCAAACTTAATATAGCTTGCATTAAGGAAATCAATGATCTCAGTAAAATCTACAGACTCATTGGATTTTTCTAAAAAGGCAACATTATTGTGTGGTTCGGTAAAAGTTAGGTTCGACAGTATGATTTGATTTGGGGGTTTTTCGATTTGACGATTAAAACTTGATTAAGGTTTGGATAAGAGTGAATTGTATGCGTGTAAAACTGATTATGTGACACAATTGGGGATTTATATCCTTTTGATAAGAATTTACACAAACATACCCTGCACTCTCAACCCTAGCAGTAGAAACCTAGCAGCACCAAGTTAGACTTAGCAGCACTAAGTTTATACTTAGCAACACTAACTTTTAACCAAATAAAAATTTGCCTAGCAGTACTTTCCCAATATCTTTAAAAACAATACTGCTCTCAATTATTTTGAAGGGATTAAGTGTAAAGGAAGACACTTAATCTTTTTCGGTTTCATTTAACCTCTGGTTGTGTGAGAACCATTAATATTAGTATAAATACTGCCTGTGATCAGATAAACTCATTAAAAGAGCTTTCTTGACAGGGTTTCCAGCTCGTGACAGGTGTTGCCTCTAACACAAATGCATTAGATTCACTTTTGCTCGCTGTTCTCAATACCAGATGTCCTTAGACTAACTCATTATACTAATAAAAGTATAAAATGGTAAAGAGTGAGTTAGTGCAGTTACTATCTGCCTAACTATGCCATCAATTCATGTTCAAAGTAAATTGATTTCAAGAAAAGACTTTAAAGAACTTCCTAATTCAGGCGTAAACCTTGGTCAAGATATTCCCAAATCTATTCTATCATTAATCAGATGCATCACAGCAAACAAAGTACCACATTGCTTCTCACACACCATCAACACCAATCATATTGCTTGCTTAACCTGCAAATGTTAGTCCAAAACCAAGAAAAACACAAGCAATAAATTTTTACACCATCTAATTATACTCAGCAGTTGTTCAGAAAAACTAGCAGCATTAACTAGCAGTTCTAAATATAACTAGCAGTTCTAAGTATAATTAGCAGTATTAACACAACAGTTTTAAGTACACTAGCAACACTAAGTATACTTAGCAGCAGAAACAATTTATTGAATTAATAACAGTACTAATCCTTTTAAAAAGTTTACAAAAAAATACAAGGAGATAAGAATTTTTCAAAGATTAATCATGCCAATACTGACAACCAAAAATTGAAATCTACCCACATCAAAAGCTTTTGTGAGCAAATCTGCAACATTATTATCAGTATGAATTTTAACAATTTGAATTAACTTCTTTTCATAACAATCTCTTATAAAATGATGTCTTATCTCAATATGTTTTGTTTTTGAGTGATAAACAGGATTTTTAATAATGCACATAGTACTGCTATTATCAATATATATTTTAGTATGCATAAAATTGTACCCATAATCCAACAATTGATTCTGAATCCAGAGCACTTGTCCACAAAAACTTGAAGCAGCCACATACTCAGCTTTAGTTGGGGAATTTGCAACCACAGTTTGTTTCTTGCACTGCCATGAAATCAACCTGCACCACAAAAACTGACAACTTCCTGTTGTTGATTTTCTATCCAAGCTAGCTGCATCATAGTCAATATCAGTGTATGCAACCAAGTCAAAAGGTGCATCTTTTGGATACCAAAGGCCTAATTTGGGTTGGCCTTTCAAATATATAAAAATTCTCTTCACAGCTTTAAGATGAGAAACTTTTGGTGTGACTTGATATCTTGCACAGGCACATACTACAACATGATGTCAGGTCTTGAAGCAGTAAGATACATCAATGAGCCAATCATTGATCTGTACAAATGAACATCAACTTCTTCACCATCTTCATCTTTGAGCAGGGGCTTGGATGTTTCCATAGTTGTCTTTGCAGGCTTCACATCAGTAAATCCAAACTTCTTCAAAATTTCAGCCACATACTTATCTTGACTGATAAATATGCCATCCTCTTTTTGCTTAACTTATAACCCTAAGAAGAATGTAAGTTCACCCATTGAACTCATCTGAAATCTTTCATGCATAAGCTTTTCAAATTCAACACATAAAGCCTTATTTGTTGATCCAAAGATGATATCATCAACATAAACTTAAACTAACAAGATAACATCTTTGTGCCTTTTGATAAACAAAGTTTTATCAATCTTTCCTCTACTAAAACCATTGTTTAACAAGTATGTGGACAATGTGTCATACCAAGCTATGGGAGCTTGATGTAGACCATACAATGCCTTCTCCACCTTGTAAACCTTGTCAAGAAAATTAGGATCTTCAAAACCAGGTGGTTGTGAGACATAAACTTCTTCTTCAATAGTCCCATACAGAAAAGCACTTTTAACATCCATTTGATACACTACAAAGTCCTCGTATGAAGCATAACCCAAGAATAATCTTATAGCTTCAATTCTTGCAACTGGAGCAAATACTTCATCATAATCAATACCTTCTTCTTGAGTGTATCCTTGAGCTACTAACCTTGCCTTGTTTCTAATCACAATGCCTCTTTCATTCTTTTTGCATCTAAAAACCCATTTAGTACCAATTGCCCTCTTCCCATTAGGCAAATCTGCGAGTGTCCAAACTTCTTGAAGCTTAAATTGTAAAAGCTCTTCTTGCATTGCTTCCACCCAGCTTGGATCTTGTAATGCTTTATGAGCATTCTTGGGTTCTATTTGTGATAGAAAACATGCAAACAAACAGTTTTGAAGGTCTTTGTGACTGTTTCTTTGATGAAGGGATCTAACAAAGAAACCTTGTTCCTTCAAATCTTTTATCATCTTTCTTGTTTGAACACCAGATTTTGGCTCTCCAATGATTTGTTCCTTAGGATGATTCTTGTGAACTCTTGTAGTTGGAATAGGACTGACAGGTACCACATTTTCCATATTAGTTAAGTCAGCCTCTGCACCAAGTACATCATCATCAGTATCAAGATAGATTTCTTCCAATTCAGGCATGTCTGGATCATCAGGATAGTCATCATCATCAAAAGATATGCCTTCCTTGTCAGCAACATTAACACTTGACTTAGCAGCATTAACAGAATTAGTACTGCTAGTGTTAATTTCTTCATTGGCAGTATTAACACTTGGCTTAGCAGTATTAACTGTGTTGGTACTACTAGTGTTAACCCCATCTGATACATCATCTTGATCATCAGTCTGTTTTTCTTCATTAACCTCTTTATCATCATTAGAAGATTTTGCACCATCTTCTTGTGCACTCTTTGACTCTTGTGTTGAGAAAGGTGGATCAACAGTCCAAATAGGTAGAAAAATATAATCTTTGTCAGGTCTTGACTCCTTATCAGCTTGACCTGCATCATTATTTGCTTTTGTACCTGCAATAATAAAAAGCCAGTTTGGTGCACTCCCTGCAACATTAGGTGTACTCTCACTAAAGCTAACATGCAAGTTCTCTTCCACTTTCCTGGTCCTACTATTGAATACTCTAAAAGCTTTGCTATTCATTGAATATCCAACAAAGAATCCCTCATCAGCCTTGCCATCAAACTTGCCTAAGTGATCTATGGTATTCAAGATAGTAACAGGACACCCAAATGGTCTTAAGAAATCAAGCAATGGTTTTCTATCATGTAAAAGTTCATAAGGGGTCTTGTTATGAGGCTTAACTACTTTACTCCTATTCTGCACATAACAAGCAGTATTAACTGCTTTAACCCAAAAAGTATTAGGTAATTTAGAATCAACTAACATTGTTCTAGCAGCCTCAATAAGTGTCCTATTCCTCCTCTCAGCAACTCCATTTTATTGAGGAGTTCTAGCTACACTATACTGTCTCTCAATACCTTTCATTTCACAAAACTGGTTCATCTCACTATTCTTGAACTCAGTTCCATTGTTACATCTTATCACTTTAACCTTATGATTAACTAGGTTTTCTATCTTGGTTATGAAAGCCTTAAGAATGCTACTGGTTTCATCCTTAGTTGCTAAAAAGAACACCCAAGTAAACCTACTATAGTCATCTGTGACAACTAGGCAATACATCTTTTTCATTAAACTCTTTACAAATGTTGGTTCAAATAAATCCATGTGCAACATATGTAATGGCTGACTTATAGAGTTCACTACTTTGGTCTTACAAGAAGCTCTATGTTGTTTTCCCTTCTGACAAGCAACACAGATTTCAGTATTTTCAAAAACTTTTGAAGGTAAACCTCTTACAAGGTTTCCCTTAACCAATTTATTCATTGTTTTGAAATTTAAATATCCAAGTTTTCTATGCCAAAGCTTAGATTCATCTGATGTGGCCTTTGCAAAGAGACAAGTCAAGCCTCATTTGAGAACCATATTCTTTAAATCAACACTGTATATATTGTCTGTTCTAGGAACTTTAAGTAGAACATGACTTTCATCAGTTAACTTAAAGTCAGGTGATACGAAAATACATTCAGTGTCAGTAAAAAGAACATTGTTCTTTTTGTCACACATTTGTGAGACACTAAAGAGATTAAACTTAAGCTCTTTGATAAAGTACACATTATCAATATCTAATTTGCCAGTTTTTATTGTACCTTTACCAGTGATTTTCCCTCCTTTGGGATTACTCCCAAAAGCAACATATCCTCCATCAATAGCTTCAAAATCTTCAAGATAGGACATGTTTCCAGTCATATGCCTTGAGCATCCACTGTCAAATACTCCTTTATCTTCCAATTCCACCTGTGGATTGCCCTGCACATAAAGTAAGAAAATCAGTTCATTTTGGAGACCCAAGCCAATACTGACTTGGATATGCCTTGTGCATCTACATAATCAAACCTTTTTAAAACTATAGATGCACTGTTGTTTCTGGAAACATGATCTAAAACTTTAACTTTTGGTTTCCAGACCCAACAAGCTGATGCCTTAACAACATAAAAGTGATTTCCCAAAACAGTATCAGTTATTGCTTTTGGCTTAGCAGTAGAAACTACTGCTTTTGCCTTAGCAGCACTAATTGCTGTTGTCTTTTGAATGGGCCTTTTTACAGTGGAATGTGCTTTATTTGAAAACTTAGACAATTGTTTAGCACCATTCACTGTTCTTTTGGTGTTAGCAGTACTAACTGATCTAGCAGTATTAGTTACTACTGCTGGTTTAGAAACATTTTGCTTAGCAGTTGTAACTGATACTAAACCATGTTTCTTTTAGCATGTGGGTGAGTACTTTTAGAAAAAAATTTATGGTTCACCCTCATAGCATAGTTCCACACAGGTTTTTGATAGTAAAAACAATTATCTTGTAAATGTTCAAACTACCACAATGATAACAAGCCTTATTGATCATCTCAAAGTCACTTCCTAACCTTTGAGATATCATTCCATTCCAACTCCTCTGGTTACCTCTAGGCCTGTTAGTGTTCTCCCTAGGTTGCTCAGTGTATTCAACAATTTTCCTAGACACTTTATTACCAAAACTAGGTTTGACAAATTTAATCTGTTCAACACTAGGTTTGACTGTTACACTTTCAACCTTAGGTTTAGCCTTGACCTGATCCTCATCATCATCAGACACCCAATCTTCAATGATAGGTGCATCAGAACATGTCTTTTCTGCCTTAGGTTTTATCTCATTAGACTCACTACTTTCTCCTAAAGGCTTAGCATTAGACTCACCTAAACATGACAATTCAGGAATAGGAGGTGCATACTTACCTGTTATTGAGGGAGGAACTTCATTATACCCTATTCCACTACCTCTCCTCATTAACTGACACTCAATTGTCTTATTTACACTTTCAGATGCAAACTCAAGTTTATTAACCTTAATTTGATGTTTTTCTAATTCCTGATAAGCTGCATCTTTTTCTTTTTCAGCCTTTTCTAACTTTTTAGTGAGTCCTTTAACTTCATGTTCTTTAAGAAAAAGCTTACCTTCAAGAACATTCACTTTCTCTACATACTCTGACTCATTTTGTTTGAAAAATTCAAGCCTTTCCTCAACAGATTTTAGACCTACTTTATAGCCTAAATTATCTAGCTTTAATATTTTTACCTCTTCTAATAGCTTTTCATTCCTAGCCTTAAGTTCCTCAATAGTATCTAAACAAGATTTAAATGAACAACCAGAATCATTAGATACCTCAGAATCAGAACTTGATGAAGAAGAGTAGGCCATAAGTGCAAAGTTAGGTCCTTCAGCTGCTTGATCACTCCAGTCATATCCACCAAGACCATCACATTGAGACACAAAAGATGTAGAAGTTGTTGTTTCCCTAGCTTTCCTATAGCTCTTTCCAGTCTTGTAATCTTGGCTTCTTGGTGCCCTGCATTCTCTTGCAAAGTAACCCTTCCTATGACAGTTGTAGCATTCAATCTTGGATTTATCAAAACCCAAGTTATCCTGCCCATTGACCTTGAGGTTCCTTCAAGTCTTCTTAAAAAATCTTCTTGCCCTCATGGTCAACATTGCCATCTGCCACTTCAAGTCCATCTCTTCAAGATCATCTGGATGGATCTATTCCAAATCTTCATGCATAATCTGAGGACTAGTAGATTGACCAGCCAAGAAAGCATAGATAACAACATCACTCAAGTTATCAAGGGTTGAAGACCCAACAACATTAACTTGTGTTCCAGCAGTACTAACTTCATGAGCAGTATTAACTGCTTCATTAGTATTGCTAGTACTGTTATTGAAGGAAGACACAAAAGCTAAGTTTTGTGTGCTTGTTGATGAGCTTGATGATCCTTTGACTTCAGGTTCATAGACTTTAAGATTGTTGTACAGATCATCTAAACTCATGGTATCAAGATCATCCTTGTTTCTCCATACCACAGTGTGTGTATTCCACTCTGGTGACAAGTTTCTCAGAAACTTTTGATTGACATCTTCTTGAGGAATTGAGACTTCTACAAGTGCTAATTGACTGATGAGTTTCTGAAGTCTGTCAAAAGTCTAAACAAGATTTTCAGAACTTGGAGCAGCAAAATTCTCATATTGTTGCTTCAAGAGGTTCTTCCTGGTCTTCTTGGTAGCAGCATTCCCTCCAAACCTTTTCTCAATTGCTTGTAGCAACAATTTAGCATCCTTGATGTGATTGAAGGTCAACTGATGGTCATTAGGAATCCCCATCAAAAGAGTGCTTCTAGCCTTTAGTTCCAACCTTCTTTGTGCCTTGTCTTTGCAAGTCTTGATAGGCAAAGTAATGGTAACACCTTCAGCAGAAGTTTCAGTCTTAGGTAGTTGATTGCCATTCTCTATGACCTCCCACATAGAGTAATCAACCATCTGAATGTACTGCTCTATTCTCATTCTCCATAGCTCATATTCTCCAGACTTGAGCATGGGCACCTTTGATTCAGTAATCATATGAGTAGATTCTGAGTCCATGTATTCCTTCTTTAGTTAGATGATATTAAACAAGTTCTTCTTGATTCACAGTCTCTAGATCACAAGCTCTGATACCACTTATTGATCCCAGTTGAGCACTTGATCGATTTCCCTTAGCTTGTAAAGGTTAAGCAATATTGAATAAATCCAATACAACTTATGTAGAAACTGTCTTTGATTATATTAAAGTTTATGCGAAATCTAAACTTTAATCTTAAGAAGAATTAAACAAACAATATCAAACAAATCACTTCAATATTATTAATAATATGAATACTCTTAAATTATTAGGGTTTACAACCTTGAGGTTTTCTAAAGAATCATGTATCTATCTCTATGCCCTAGGTCCTCCTTTTATAGACTAAGGAGTCCTAGTCGGCTTACAATTTCTTGCTATACAAGATAAATCTTAAAAGAATATTTTCTATAATTATCTAACCGACTATACCTGTTTATCTCATAAGTAGTACTAACTATACACTCTAGCAGTCTTAACTCTAACTCTAGCAGCATAAACTCTTCAGCAGTTGTAAGTTTGTACTAGCAGTACTAACTTTTCTTCTAGTAGTACTAAACACTTAGAGTGTTTTTCTTCAAGTTCATTAGCAGTGAAAGCAGTTGTAACTCTGAACTAGAAGTTGTAACTTGTTGTCTAGCAGTAGTAACCACTTGATGTATTTTCTTGAACATCTTCAGCATCACTAGCAGTAGTAAAATACACAAGCAGTTGTAACAATTAGTACTAGCAGCAACAATAACTTAGAGCAATTTTCATCAGTAGTCTTAATCAAACAAGCAGCAGCAGCTCTAAAACCCAACACCAACCATTGTCAAACTCGATTACGCAGTCGCACAATATGTCCCCTAATGCTTGAATGATTTCTTCAATTCGGCCATCAGTCTGGAGATGATACACAGTATTCATATCCAGATCTGTTCTCATGGCTCTTGGAGTCATTGTCCGGAAGGTGATATAAAACGATTATGACGATCGGATATGGTGGAAACCGGCTCTCTGTTACGTGCAACGGTCTCCTTTACGTATAGATGAGCAAGGTTGTCCATACTTTCCGTTTTGCTGATTAGCGGGAGGTGAACAGGTTGGGTAGGATTATCAACAACTACTCAGGTAGAGGCGCGGGATTCACTTCCAAGGGTTCGTTTACGACATAGCTTATTGACCGATAAAAGGGTAGCAAGGATAACGGGCATTTCCCGAAGGGCGAGAGAAAGATTGGGTGGTTGTCCTAAGGAACGCGGTTCAGGTTACTCCTTAAGGTCTTAAGATTTCCGTTGGGCACAGAATCTCTACTGAACGGGAAATTTAGCAAGTTTAGAGTACGGCTCTGTAAGAGAATGTTGATTGCTACTAGCAATCAGTCGGTTGACTCAGTACGATACTTAGGTTAGAGGCGGAAAGTACAACCTCGATTGAACATCGTCGCTTAAACGACATTGATTGAACAACATCGATCGGGAAAACGTACATCATCGATTGAGCCTAGGGCTTAGGGTAGGGGTGGCTGTAACAAGATCACCAATGAAGCGAGGCGGAATAAACAAATCAAAATCCGGAATGAGGTCCAAAATCACAAAATCAATCAATCCAAATTGAAACAAAATCAAAACCAAATCCAAACACAGTCAAGACCAAATCCAAAAATAGCCAAAACCAAATCCAAAAATAGCCAAAACCAAATCCAAACGTAACCAAAAATCAAATCTAAATGCTCTAATAAGTTCAGACGGCCTTATTACAACCTTAAGGGGTTACAAATAAGCAACTCGGATTCAAACGGTGTCAATCGGGTTTAACCCGAACCGATGCAAACTGCGGTCAGACGGCAACAAACGAGAATTCCATATAAATGGAGACGTATAGCGGCGCCAGAAGTATTACGGTTCATCGGTGTTGTGATGCCAGTGTGTCGTGTGTAAGTGTAGGCTTTTGCGATATTCAATGCTCGTGTACACACGCCAAACTCATCATTCCCAAAATCAAAATTCAACCCGAACATAATTCTGCTATAACTACTCCCAGTATCGCAAAATTCACCTCTGAGTCGGACATAGGTGATCAGGCCATATCCCACTATCCCTGCTTGAATATAGGTGATTAGTCTATATTCACCCGAGGTTTAATGAATTTTGAAATACTCAACCTAGTTATACATGTAATATGTCCCTTACATCTAAAATCATTCCCAAGACCACGACAAGTGAACAAACTCGACATTCAATAATAAGATTACACAAGAAAATAGCGTAACTCCGCGACAGGTATGGTGTGTGCATAAGCATATGGAAATGCTTATAGTGAGTAGCTAAAATAGGTGGATATAAATCATCCACTAGTCAGACATACATTTCAACAAATATATCATCAAACACTCATTAAATATACCATATACATCCCAAAAATATATCATTAAACATCTCATCTAATTATATCCTCAAACAAAATCTACACGCGAGGCATCAGCTTGGCAGGTAGGCACGTGGCGGTCAAAGGATTAAGTTTTCATAAAAGTGGTTATAGTCTAGGTTTTAAAAATATACCCAGTTCTCTATAACCTAGGCTCTGATACCAATCTATAATACCCCAAAAATCGGGTCCAGCGGAAGCATACATGTCACTGCGGTGCTACTCAATTGGTATCACAACACAAGTACAAAGAACGGTTTTTTATCTGAACATTTAGAATAAATTTCATTATCAAAAATAGTATTATATTTACATTATTCAAAAATAGTACGGAAATAAGGCCCATAAATAAATAAAGCGGTCCCAAATATTTATCAGAGTCTTCTATGACCATGCCCCTTGCCAAGCGCCTCCAGAAGTAAGCTATCGCCTTAAACCTGAGAATACATGCTAAAAGGTCAGCTAACGCTGGTGAGTTCATAGGTTTAGGCAGTAAGTAACAGTGGATCAAAATAAGTAATTTGCTACACTGGACTAAGTTAAATATATAAGTCAAATAAACCAGGTCATGAGCCGCACTCAAGGAGTGTCTCATATCACAACAATAACAAACATAAGAAATCCAGTATCAATATGATAGGTCACAGTAGCCCTCTCTCATATCGACAAACACAGTAGGGCCCTAGGTATATCTGACCTTAGCCAGACACCACGTTATAGCAAGGCATAAACAGGTTACATTGCTACCCTGGTCTAAGACAAATATCTGTTGCATATATCTAACATTAGCCAGTCAACAAGTTATAGCAAATAATAAAATAACAGTTAGGTCCATTCAAAACAATTTATCAGTTAAACACATAACACCTTCAATTAACAAATACAATTATTTTAGTCAAACAATCAAATCTTGAACAAACATTTCAGTAGACAAACGAAATTGAGTTTAGTTAAAACGAGCATGTACTCTCCCCCAAAACAGTTATAAAATAAGTAAAAAGTAGGGGCCATGAACTCACCTTAGCCACAATAATGCCAAGATCACAACTGACACAACTGGCATCTAGCGAAGCACAACGGTATCCAGACGACGGGCACAACGGTACGGAAATGGCACAACCTAATACGCATATAACTATCTCAAAATACGACTCGTACAATGATTAAGTCTACAAGAGACTACATGTCTTAGTTTTCGTGGATTACTCTTATTATTACATATAAAAGTTTAGTATCAATGTTTCGTGTGGTGGTAAGAAAACATAGACTCAAACACAACTCGTACCAAAGAGAAAAAAGACGTTGACAACATCAAGAAATACTGACAAAAACTTAAGCTAATCGAAGGAAATCTAGAAAAATGACGACTACTAACTATGTAACATAAAATAGGTCAACCTGTACGTTTCGGTGTTTACCCAGTAATCCCAAATGGTTTTATAAGGAAGGTATGTTTTATAAATAAAACATTGGTTAAAATAATCTGATTAGATAGTTAATTAATCTAATTAAATGTGTTGAGATAATTTAACATGTTATATGTAACTATTATCGGGCTTCACAGTCCAATAATAGTCCGTTAACAGTTGTCCAATATGGGTTGTCCATTATGTAACTGATATTATCCAATATGAGTTGTATAATAAGTAAGCGATATTGTTCAATAAGAGTTGTCCATCACGTAACCAATATTGTCCAATGTCCAAATAATATTATCCAGTATTATTCCAAATATGTCAAGTTCCAAAGCATTCAATCCGTCAATTATTATCCAAGTCACAAATCAAATAACCGAGTATTAATTTCCCAAGTAACCGAAACGTACCAATGATCCAAGTATCGAACACTTAACTCACGCTAGCTCAAATATTAAATGACCGAATGTAATATAGTAACACACTTAATATATACAACTTATGTCTTTATAACTAATTCATATGACACCCATATATTTTGTTAATGGGCTTTGGAGCCCAAAAACTTTAACAAACCAAACGCACCCTAGTTACCATGGGCTTCGGCCCAATATTAAAATCAAACGCGCCCTTACAGGTTGTTAACAAAATGCGACACACACATACACATTGGTGAAGACAGAATCAACTATACTCTTTTGTTATATTTTACTAGAATGAACCAAGCAAACACCTCTTGGTGTTTTGTAGTTTAACCGAGGCCAAGCAACACCTTCGTGGTGTCGTTGAGCCGAGACAAACAAGAACGCACCCTATGTGGGTGACTTACTTGAACCGAGAGCAACAATTAAAACAAGCTCAATAAGCTCACAATATAGTCAATCTAAACCTAATCCAACTCGATACTAACCACAAACACCCTATACGGGTTCTTGTTGAATCACACCAACGAAGACGCGCCCTTGTGGTCTTTGCGTTAATCCAAAGGCAATCCCAAACACACCCTACGTGAGTGGTTACTTCTCGACTGAAAGTAGTCAAGACACAACGAGCACCCTCTTGGGTGGAGACAACCCGAACATAATCAAACAAACGCATGACCAATCACAACAATGACCACAACTAAAAAAAATTAAAACCAAGTTAATATAAGCAAAACAAATTCCATTCCGAGACCATCTCGGATCTTGACCCTAAATAAGCAAATCCGAAGCTAACTAAGACCAAAACGGGTCTCAAACCGAATATCCTAGTCGGGTTACACCCGACCCAAACCAACATAATCAATCCAAACACCCTTAACAAGATTTCACACCACACGAAATAGATCCAAAATGTTTTATATCAATTTTACTTCTTACCACACTATATAATATCCAAAAATGATTTTTGGTCCGGTTTTAATCTACGAAAACTTATATCACAAGATCTATAATCGGTTTACAAATAAATAAATAACAAAAATGGTTTTCGTCATACCACTAGGATGAGAGATAGAGAGACAAGAGATGAGGAAGAAACGGAGGTGGTAATGACGGCGGCGGTGTGGTGCTGATGACGGCTGTTGTAGCATCCCGTAAAATTTCCTAGTCATTTGTAAATGTTAATCAAGAAGTAATCTATCATTAAAGTTTACCTAACCATTTTTACGAGCAAAATTTATTTTTTGTTTCTATTATGCCACAATGAATCAGAACGTTGTTACGTGATTCACATTACTTTGGGACGAGCTCACACACATACCACGATATTCCAAATTGCGAAAAAAACCAAACTGGATCCTCGTTATTTATTATTAAGCCCAACCGGCTAAAACCAAGCCCACTAATATTAAGCCCATTAGTCTTTATTCTTTTATTTCAAACCGGTTCACCATGAGATCACTTGGCCTCGTTTACTCGAGTTTTCAATACACAAGTTGTGCTACAAAATACTTGGATCAAATCACCTTACTACAAGGATTCAGGAATGAAAAAACATATAACTTGGTACGATCGTTTAATAAGAAAACAAACCCCAAAGCTTAGCTATGTCGACCATTGTGCAAACACTTTTAGAATATTAACTAAACTTACTAAAGCTTATATTTTCCTCGTTCCTTTGTCTCGTTACTTAGCCAAGAGGGTTACATGGTTCTCAACACATATTTCCTAAATGATTTGGTCACATATATATGTCGGTTGGACACATGGAATGTCGAAAACACTAAAACCAATCCACTTGACCTCTTTGTTTCACTAAAACCGATCACTCACACTTGCAACTCTCTTAAGCTAGTTTCAAACTCTCTCAAGTACTCTAGGCCTAGCTATGGATTCCCAAACCCCTTATCCTAATCCCTTCGACATCCCATCAACCCAAGTTATGTTTAAAGAAAGAGATATAACTAGGCCCATGCATACATTTCATACGTACACTCACAACACATTCACTATCAAATATATTCCAAGTATTCTCTTGATGTGTCATGTGTAGTGCAAGTTTTAAATTTTTATAAAATCAATTTATCCGATTCTTTAATCAACACATACGAGCAAATATACTCGTCCGTAGTAGTAAAGGTGGGTAAGTTGAGATCGCCCCAAGGGAATTGTGGTTTGGGTTTGCAAAATAAGTTTTGTCAAAAAAAGGTTGTCAATCCTTTTTGGTGTAAATGCTAAGGTAAACAAAAATCAATCAATCAAAAACAAATATACTTGTGTGTAGTTCCATGATAATTGTATAGAGTAATCTAACAAGTTGGGTGTAACTTGTAATGATGCACAACTTAAATTTGAGTGATTCACAATCAATGGTTTTTATCATGAGAAATCATCTCTAAGAATTCAATATACTAGTTAATTCCTTTCGGCCTTTGTTAACTAGTGTGATAATTCTATTAGACTCTTTGTTGTTTGAAAAACATTTCTTATTTTAAGAATTCCTACGAATCCTTTCGGCCTTTTCTCGTGATGAAATCGTTTCCAAATCCATTTTAATGAGCTAATATGATGTTTGTCACACACCATAATCCATACTAATTCGTGCACTAACTTTTTGGCATAAAAACATAAAGAAAATCCTTTCGGCCTTTGTTAATCTTTAAAACTGTTTTTACCAACTAATTAAGCAAGATTAGATTTTATTTCAACAAACTCATAAAACAAGATATGATTTCATGCATCACTATGAAATAAGAATACTCCAACACTTATCACATCATACACACAAGTATAACCAAAATCACTCCATAACAATCATATTCAAACACAAGTAATCAACCATACTTTCATTCATCTTAAAGTAAAAGTAGTTCATAATAACTCAAACAAGAAATACCTATTTGTGAAATTACAAGAGCTAGAATTATGGAACTATAGCAACCACTCTCCTCCAATCACGTATGATCACACGTGAACAACTCCACACTTGGACACAACTCTTGAGACTTGAACTCAAGATTCCCTGGACGTTTTCACAGCAACTACAAGCTTTCGGGCAATGATAATAAGTTTAGCAAGACTTGGTATAAGCCTTACTAGGTTTTTGGTTTGTCACCCTTTGTAAATTAGCTAAGGGTCCTTTAAATAAGTGAAGGAACCCTTATCCCTCAAGCAAAAACGTCTCAAATCAGTTACTAGCCGAGAAATGATAAGCCACCATGATTATGGGGCTTAAATTCGTCATTAAATGCATTTTTGTATCTTTAGCTTCCTCCAACCGATCGGTATTAAGGTCCATCCGATCGGTTGGAGCTCTCGGTAAATCCAAGTTTCCCCATCCGAATCGGATGCGGGCACCATCCGATCAGATGGGCCACTCTGCCATGCAAATATTATTTTTCTTTTTCCTTTTCTCGTTACGTGCTTGATCCTTTGTTGTGCCACTAATTTCTTTCATAGAACTCGATCTTTTCTTGATATGTAAACATAGAAATCTCGACTTTATCGAATCCTTGAATTCTTGTGTGGTTTCTTTCTCGTGATTCTTCAAATGTGCATAATCTCTTCATTTCTTCATCTTTTTATCATCTTTTCCTGTACTTGGCTATATTTACTTGCATATACACTTTTTCATGATTTAGTAACAAATATACACAAATATAACCAAATATGATGCACAAATCTAACAATAACGCGACTAAAAACATGTTCATTTTGAGCGTTATCAAATCCCCCACACTTGAGTTTTGCTCGCCCTCGAGCAAGTCTAGCTTTCAGAAAAACTGAACTCAATGGCTACTTCATTATGATTCTAAAAATCCAATAATCATCCCGAAGGAACAATTGTCTCTTTAACTTTTAAGTGTGAAAAATTCTTGAAACATAAACAAGTTAGTTCGAGCTTGATAACATCAATAAGCTCCTCTCATAGGAATTTTAAATTCACTCAACACTCAAGGGTAATTTTAATGGTATATCACTCAATTGCTCAGACATGAATCACGTTTCTTACCATAAGCTTGTACGAGTATCAAAACAACAAAATAAAACATCAAAGAGGTCTTTTATTCGGGTTTAAGGTTAAAGGGTTACGGCTACCTGGCTACTGTGCAAATATTTCATACAAGAATGTAATAGCTCGCTAACAACGAATTCTTGATTATCCAAGCAACGGATGGTCACTAGATTGTACCTTTGGATCGCTAACGACGTTATTTGCATAACGGATGGTCACCAAAACACGCACTAGCTCGCTAGCAACGTTTTTCAACTATTCAAAAACCCGGATAGTCACTAGAACATCCATGCACTACATATCTAGACAAAGCCATTACTAAATCCGGATGCTCGAAAGCTAACAACGAATCAAGTAATTGGTAAAGGTAAGGATAAGACATGGGAATTATTTGTGATTGGTTTCTAAAAAAAAATAAAAACGAATAAACAAGAATCAAGTCCAGATTCCGTTCCCAACTCATTATACCTCAAATGATCACTCCACCAAACTTCTTCGATTATCATTTTTCCGCATCACATACTAACTCTTCCCTTCCTTAATAGCTCATTGACTATTTTATTTTCATCATTCCATACTTTCATAGCTCATTAGCTATTTTTTTTTTAATAACGTTCCCCCCTCACACTTTGGATGAGCACACGCTACAAAAAATACAAATAAGAGTAGCGACCTCCTTCTTCATTGAAACAACATATACACATACAAGGTGTGGTCAACATGCAATCATCAAAAAGATAACTAGTTTCGAACTTCCATTGAACTTGATTCGGGAAAGGCTAAGGTGTAAGGTGTAAAATCTTTTTGTACTTTTCTGGATTTAATCAAAAGAAAAGATAAGGCTCAGAAGGTGTAACTAAGGGTATCTAGCGTAAAAAATTAACGCTAACAAATGGGTTCCAAATACTACGGATAACTAACCAATGCGGTCAGCAAAAATATTTTTTCGTAAACGGAAGGCCATTTGGTGAAAATCCTAATTTTCCTCTTATCATTTGAATATATTTTATTACTTGAAAGTAATTTTAACCGTAATGCATAACACGTACAAGTTCTAGAATCAACATGATCACCGACACACTCATAACGAAATATAGAGCATAAGAGATGCTTTATACAAAAAGGCTTAAATCCTCACAATTTAAGGTGGGTTATAACATGTGCTAGCAATAGTTATCAATAACTCTCCTTCCTTGATTAAATTTCAAAAATTTTCAAATAGCCTCATTCTTACCATTGAATCAATCTCTAAATAACTAAACATCAAGGGCGAACACAACTCTAGTCACTTGAATTCCAAAATTCTACTAAAAACTTAAAAATTTAAAAATTAAACCAATTTTTTCCTATTTTCTTCCCTCCCCCACACTTAAGTTTTGCATTGTCCTCAATGTAAATAAAATGAACTTAAAAGTAAAGGAAATGGGAAAAATTTATTATAAATAAATAAAATGCTACCCGGAAAAGAAAATTCGCATAGGCTTATTTGATTTTTCGTAAGCATATGAGTTCTTCCAACTCCAAATATTGATCAACACTAAGCTTCCGCTAACTTTTCCCCTGCAAATACTGCAAACACTATAGGCGAAACAAACAAAACAAAATACTGAAACAAACAAAAATAGTTCAAAACATAAATAATAAAATCCTACAAAAGTTAAGTTAAAGTAGTGGAAATAGAAATTATTCAACCAACATTGTTTTTAAAACATAACCATTTATCAACCATCCCAGGTTGATCATCAATCTTCGGCATCCATGTGTTCATCGCCATAAACCCGCTCATCTTCACTCTCGTCATCATCCTCATAGTTCTCTTCATCATCAAAAACTGTAAACTTGGGCCTTTTCTTTCCAACACCTGACGAAGAACCTCCTACATTGTAGCTCGAACTTCCAACTGTAGGGACTCTACCATAAACTGGCACTGGATGGGGAAATGGAGCATATCCGGGATACGGATAAGGATATTGGCCAGGATATGGGTTGTACTGAATTGGGTAAGGTGGAACATTTGGTGGATTGTAGGGAGGTACCTCATAGTTAGCATCACTTGCCACATGTTGAATCATCGGCATGGAATAATCATAGTTGTAATTTTGCCTCATCATCATAGAATCTCTCCATAGTTCCCTACACTCTATCTCATTCAATTCACGGTTCCAATCTCCCCATCCCGAGTCAAAACTACCCGGGGCATGAACATTCCCAATCGGTGGTGGTGGTTGGTATGGTGGTTGTTGATAAGGTTGTTGTGGTGCTTCATGAGGTGCGCCCATCGTCGGCTCTGTCCAAGCTCCCAACTTCCTTGTTTTCCTATCCAACGCTTTACCGAAACTTTTATCATCCCACGTCTCACTCTCCTTCATTTCCGAAGATTTTTCCAATTCCTCATACTCAAAATAACCCAAATTTCTTGCCAACATAGTCACATAGTGACCTCCACAAATCACACTATTATCCTTTATTCCTGGTGTTCTTCTTGAAAGATACTCGGCTATTATCCAAGCCGCATTACCATTTTTATCCTCCTCCAACAATTTCATTAGCCATAGATCCGGTTGATTGCACTTATCCCTGCTACATGTTCTATGCAACACCCCCCAAGCGATCAACTTTTGCAAAATCTTCATAAGAGGACTCCTTAACTTGGATGAGTTCCTTCTACTACAACCTGGATCTCCCACTCTATTCCAATATTCCGCTAGACCCTCATAATCATTATGCTTTCTTACCAATCTCGAAAAATGAGGTGGAAACAAACGATGCTCAATTTCATCTTGATCGTATAGACCAAGAATAACAGCAAACTCCGGCAAAGTATAAACATGCTCCCTACCACAGAGCCTAAACCAGATACATCTATCATTCACAACATCCACAATCTTCCTTTCAAAATAAAATGTGGAGAAAAACTCCAAACACCATTCTCGGTTAACATTCTCATAAATACTAAACGCTCTTTCCCACGAAAGATCTTCAAAACTATCACCATCTTTCTCATAAACATATGACATCCTCATCATATTTCTCAACTCAGTCTCACAATTATACTCCGCAAACAAACTCCAATCAACTAACCTTGGTTTAGCAATTTCTCTTCCTTGTAGTTTCGAAAGACGCTCCCGAAAAGCGTGCTTTTCCTCCTTGCTTTTAACCTTGCTGAACTTCAAGTTTTCATTACTTTCATGATTGAGAGTATATTGAACCTTACTCTTGGCATTCCTTTGCACATACTTTGTTACAATCGGATTCACTCTTCCACTTGATGAACTCGAGCCACCTGCAAGATAACTCTGTAGAAAACACAAAGATATGATAGTATAAGAGCATAAAAACCAAGATTACATGATTTAGAAGTCGCAAAACTCGTTTGGAAAAAATTTCATTTTTATTTACCGAGCCGTCCATCCGATCGGTATTAATCACTATCCGATCGGATGGAACAAATGTCCATGCTCAACCGATCGGTATCTACTCGCAACCGAATCGGTTGAGGCATTCTGTCTCAAAAAAAAATTTCCTTTCCGAATTCTAATCAATTCCAACTATTCCAACTCTATCCTATCATGCATTTGATCGACTATCATGGTTCCTATATATCCCACTCGTCTCCAAACACGTTCATAACCTATTCGCATGATTTCTCAATTTTCCTAGATCATATGAACACTACCAAATCAAATCTCTTCCATTGATGTTCTAATCAACAATGCATCTTCCTAGAATCACTACTCATCTACTAAATAACATCTGGAAATCATCAATTGCAATCCAAATCGATTTAAAGTTTTGACCCATTTTAATCCGAAAATTCAATCAATTCAATTCCTCCTCAAAACTTAATCAATCTATCTAATTCTTTTTGCAATGAATTCCTCAATCATTTACCCATCTATTCCACAAAAATTACATCTCAATTCGAACTATATCAAAAATACCCAAATTTCGACCTAATTCAAGAAATTCGAATCAAAGTCTAATTAGGACAAATTGATTATGTTACTTACTTGTTTAGGTGCCATAGATGATTCTTCAACACTCCTGCAACACTTAATAGACTTCTAATGGTCGAATTTTTGAACCCTAAGTTTGGTGGATTGAGTGTGTGTGTGTGTGTTTTTTGAGATTTTTGAAATCTTGAGTATATATATTTCAATCCATCCGATCAGTATTTGATCCAACCGATTCGGATTGAATTTTTGCAAAAACTTCACTTTTCTTTTGTCAACACTTACTCACACTTGTTAGAGCAAAATGAGAAGTGTTTTACTCTTCAAAAATACTTCTTTTAAGCATAAAAATACTTCAACACACTTAATCTTCCCAACTTGTTTTTCAATTCTATCTCTACAACTAAAACACAACTTAACTCTAAAACTCAAAACATAACTTCATAAACTTAATAACTTAATAAACCAAGACAATTAAAAAGGTCTAAACTCAAACTTAAACTTAAATGCAAACATTAAACTACTAAAATGCAGAAAATTAAAGAGAAAACAAACAAAACACTAGCACAAGTTTTGTGCTTTTATTCTTCAAACTCTTGTCTTTCACCCTTCAAAATATTCGTGCCTCAAGATATCTTCATTTTGGAACTTCCCAGACAACTTTCGGTTAGTCATTTGCGTTTTAAACTTCCTTGTAAAGTTCCTTCCATCCGGACAAACTATATCAAACTTCACATGCTATTCACCATCTTCTTTCTCCTTCTTGTAAACACTAGCTCCTTCAGGTCCCCATTCCAAATTCTTCAATTGGACCGGTAAAGATCCAAGAAAATCTGTCAACTTGTTAAACACAAAAAAATTCTTAAACGGATTGTAGAAAGCCTCCATCGCTAGAGCTCTTTCCATCTCATCTTTAATATCAAAGTAACTTGGGACAACCGGCCCATATTTAGGCCTCCCTTCTTCATCTCTACCTACTTCAAAACATCCCAAATGGTTTTCTTCTTCTTCTTCATCATGAACTTCTTTAACAATCTTGCCTCTAGGCTTTGGGTAATATGTATGCTTCAATATCCCATCACTAATAGTCATAGTACCTCTACCCATATCTATAATAGCTCCACAAGTTCTCAAAAATGTTCTTCCTAACAACAATGGTAACTCCTTATCCACCGGAATATTAAGCACAAGAAAATCGGCCAAGAAAGCTTGATATCCTATTTGGACTCTAACATTCTTTACTTCTCCCATCGCTTTTGCTCGTGAATTATCAGCCATAGTAAGATTATATTGATTTGGTTGAGGATACCAAGTCCTAATCTCTTATACAAATGATACGACATTACATTCACACTTGCTCCCGTGTCAGCCAATGCATACATCGCATCTGTTCCATTAACTTTAATAGGTAACACAAAATTTCCTGGATCGCTCTCCTTTTTAGGCAACCCATTCTCAACTATCCTATCTCTTCCAATCTCATCAAAATTCTTATCTTCCAACCTAGCTGTTGCCATCATAACTGCATCCAACTTCTTATGATAAGTCATATAATTATTCAACACTTCAATAACCGGCTTCTCCTCCATAAGCTCCTTAAACTTTGTTTCTAAATTTTCTAGAATTGCTTCCTTTTGCTCTTGGGTTAATGGTTTAACTATTTGTGGTGTTTTTTATGGTAAATTAGATGAAGAACTCTCATTTTTAGGGGTGGAGGGTTGGGTAAGTTTGTTAAGTGGTGTTTTCTTCCTATTTGCTTTGCCCATTTTAACCATCTCTCCCTTTCATACCTTTTCTTCTACCAAATCATCAACATATATCCTCATCTCTCCCAATGCAAAATCAATCCTACATTTAGTCTTAACCATAAAATCTCTACCAAACATAACTTCCGGTTCATCCGCATTACCATATTCCAAAACAACAAAATCAACTTTGAACACATGACCATGAATATTAACATTCACATCTCTCACTATCTTTCTTCCATAATCTTCATAGTCAAGCCTAACAAAACCAAGCTTACCAAGCATTTCTTCCGTAATATAGTTGTCTCCATACTCCATATTAAGCTGAGCATCCCAAGCTTTAATACCTTCCACTCCACAAGGTGTAGAATACCTCATGAATGGTACATCAAACTCCTTAGGTGGTGCTTGTGTAAACACAACAACTATTTTCTCCTTAGGTGAACTAACATGACTTTCTTCAACTTCTTCTTGTCTTTCCAAATCAACCTTTGCTTCTTCCAAAATATTTCCCAAACTTTCCAATGAATCACCCGAATCTTTCAACATTTCTTCCAAATTTCTCAAGTATTCCGAAATTCCGCTTAAACTTTCCATTCTAGTGAATCAATAACTATAACATAACCACAAAAACCAAAGAAATCCAAGCTATTAGCGTGAGTGTTAGTTACAATCGAAACATATCAAAATATCAAATCAAAGCAAACAAACAGCAACTTCTTACTATAAAAACTTCTAAACAACTAAAAATTAAAAAATTCAAAAAAAAATTACCGAGGCATCCATCCGATCGGTTTTATAACCCATCCGATCGGATGGTTGAATCGTTAAAACTCAAGATTGCCCAACCGAATCGGATGCGGGCGGCATCCGATCGGTTAGATTGAATTTCCAAAAAAAATTTTATTTTTAATTTTGTATTTATAAGACGAAATTAAAACCTTAATAAACAAAATAAAATAAAATTAAAATTAAACTAACTAATAAATATGACAATTAACACTTAATTAATAATTAATAACCATTAATCTTAACAAGTACTCTTAACTTAATAATCTTTAAACTACTTAACTAACATAATTAATTAAAACCTCTTAAGCCACCAATCATTAAGGCTAAAATTAACTCTACTAATTAAAAGCATTAAAAAAAATTAAAGGCATGAAAGAAATAACTATTCTAATTACTCTATTTAATTTATTTATTTACTCTAACAATTAAACATATTAACCTTAACATTAAATAAACATAATAACTGAAAATTAATACTAAAATCTAAAAAAAAAAAAAAAAAACAAAAAAAAAAACAAAAAAAAAAAAAAAAACAACAACTTTACCGTGGACACCAACCAATCCGATAGAAATCCATCCGGTCCGGTTGGCTCCGAACCAAAACTTTTTTTTTTCTTCAAAACTTACAAACTAGCAAACCAAACTACCAAGTAATTTAGACAACTCCCCGGCAGCGGCGCCAAAAACTTGATGTGTCATGTGTAGTGCAAGTTTTAAATTTTTATAAAATCAATTTATCCGATTCTTTAATCAACACATATGAGCAAGTATACTCGTCCGTAGTAGTAAAGGTGGGTAAGTTGAGATCGTCCCAAGGGAATTGTGGTTTGGGTTTGCAAAATAAGTTTTGTCAAAAAAAGGTTGTCAATCCTTTTTGGTGTAAATGCTAAGGTAAACAAAAATCAATCAATCAAAAACAAATATACTTGTGTGTAGTTCCATGATAATTGTATAGAGTAATCTAACAAGTTGGGTGTAACTTGTAATGATGCACAACTTAAATTTGAGTAATTCACAATCAATGGTTTTTATCATGAGAAATCATCTCTAAGAATTCAATCTACTAGTTAATTCCTTTCGGCCTTTGTTAACTAGTGCGATAATTCTATTAGACTCTTTGTTGTTTGAAAAACATTTCTTATTTTAAGAATTCCTACGAATCCTTTCGGCCTTTTCTCGTGATGAAATCGTTTTCAAATCCATTTTAATGAGCTAATATGATGCTTGTCACACACCATAATCCATACTAATTCGTGCACTAACTTTTGGCATAAAAACATAAAGAAAATCCTTTCGGCCTTTGTTAATCTTTAAAACTGTTTTTACCAACTAATTAAGCAAGATTAGATTTTATTTCAACAAACTCAGAAAACAAGATATGATTTCATGCATCACTATGAAATAAGAATACTCCAACACTTATCACATCATACACACAAGTATAACCAAAATCACTCCATAACAATCATATTCAAACACAAGTAATCAACCATACTTTCATTCATCTTAAAGTAAAAGTAGTTCATAATAACTCAAACAAGAAATACCTATTTGTGAAATTACAAGAACTAGAATTGTGGAACTATAGCAACCACTCTCCTCCAATCACCTATGATCACACGTAAACAACTCCACACTTGGACACAACTCTTGAGACTTGAACTCAAGATTCCCTGGACGTTTTCACAGCAACTACAAGCTTTCGGGCAATGATAATAAGTTTAGCAAGACTTGGTGTAAGCCTTACTAGGTTTTTGGTTTGTCACCCTTTGTAAATTAGCTAAGGGTCCTTTAAATAAGTGAAGGAACCCTTATCCCTCAAGCAAAAACGTCTCAAATCAGTTACTAGCGGAGAAATGATAAGCCACCATGATTATGGGGCTTAAATTCGTCATTAAATGCATTTTTGTAACTTCAGCTTCCTCCAACCGATCGGTATTAAGGTCCATCCGATCGGTTGGAGCTCTCGGTAAATCCAAGTTTCCCCATCCGAATCGGATGCGGGCACCATCCGATCGGATGGGCCACTCTGCCATGCAAATATTATTTTTCTTCTTCCTTTTCTCGTTACGTGCTTGATCCTTTGTTGTGCCACTAATTTCTTTCATAGAACTCGATCTTTTCTTGATAATTGAACATAGAGATCTCGACGTTATTGAATCCTTGAATTCTTGTGTGGTTTCTTTCTCGTGATTCTTCAAATGTGCATAATCTCTTCATTTCTTCATCTTTTTATCATCTTTTCCTGTACTTGGCTATATTTACTTGCATATACACTTTTTCATGATTTAGTAACAAATATACACAAATATAACCTAATATGATGCACAAATCTAACAATAACGCGACTAAAAACATGTTCATTTTGAGCGTTATCATCTCTCTACTGAGGTGCATACGAGAAGCAAAGGCCAACATTCCATGGGATTATTCCATCTTCCAACTCACTAGGCATTGATCTCCACACGTTTTTGAGTTCTTAGACGAGGTACGTTGCTATACTTTTGATCCCTAGTCCATATTTGGTGTCCTCCCCACCATTTGTTGGTGTAGTAAGTCATTCAACCTAGTTTCCATACGTACACATATTATTCATACTACTTTGTACATTTAAAATTCCATCGTATCCTTCCTAGCTTTCACCATATATTTTGTACTCTCGTTAATCGTTTTCATTTATAAAATGGCATCCTTAATTCCTTGTGTGGCCATGCATGAAGTAGTATAACCATTAATAACTTATATCAACATTTACTAAGTTTTTGAGACTTGTTTTATAACCATGTTGACATTGAACCATAATTATGCTATATAACCAAAACTGGACCACTTTATTGTGTCGCTTAGAAAACAAGCCATAAAATCATTTTTGGACATGTACCATATCGGGCAATCGACCCAGCCCACTTCTCCATAAGCTAAACAAATAAGTTGTGCTAATAAGCTACCTAGATAAGCTTACGTATTACCTTTTCGAACCTATAAGCTGAGAGCTCTTGAAAAGTTTTCTTAAACATTAAACCTTACCGAGTGGGCTTTAAAAGCCCAATAAGCTCAATAAGCAGTTTTACGAATAAGCAGTTTACAAGCAGTTTTGATAAGTTGAATATGATTTATTTTAAGCCCACATTTAAGCCCAATCGATTTCGAACCCAATGGACCTTTAAAAATGTTAACGGGCTATTAATGGACCTTAAGGCCCAATAACTCAACAATAAGCTATTTTCAGGAAATAAGCTGTTTTGTAGACTTTAATAAGCTGTTAGAAACTTATTTAATAAACAGAAATGATGAACTCTAAAAATTGTGATTTTTGGACTAAAAATGCAAAAGTTATGCAAAATGGGGTAAAAGTGTAACTTTCCGATGAGTTAGTGTCAAGACTGTCGTTTTGGTAATTTAAGGGTGGAAAATGAATATTTGGAAACCATGAGTGTTAAAATGTTATATTAGAATAGTATAAACCAAAAATGCAAATATATTATAACTTTAGACTAATAATGCAAAGGTTTTACTGTTAGGGTTAAAAGTGTAAATTCCATATAACTTGAAGGTTTATTCAGTAACTTTATTTTTTTAAATAATCACACTAATTTTTTATAAATTTATATCATAAGAAAACATTTAGACATTGCGTAAGAATTATTTAAATGACGTTACGTATATAAATATATATAACGAAGCTTTTTAACTAATAACATAACTTATCATCCACTAACTTTTGAAGAGATGATATCTACGGATACAATATACATAAAAACAAGTTAATATTACATGTAATATTATTTTTGAACTTTAAGCATTTTAAGCATACCAACCATCTTTGCCACAAACAATTTCGTTATCCAATACTACTTCTATAATCATTATTCGCGTTAAATCACGCTTAAACTATCGAAATCTCAGACTTCCATATTATTCAGGTCGTGTGTTGGAGCCGTTCCCATATTACCTTTAATGTCACTATACTTTGTCTACTACAGCTGAGGTGAGCTCATAGTCCCACTTTTATATGTATTTTAAACTCGTGGGGAGATACATGCTACAAACCTGAACACAAGTATTTTCTGTATGCTATACCTGATTGATATTGCCTAAGTTACCGCTATTGCCAAAAGTCCCTCATATCATGAACCATTAATCACTTGCGAGTGAACGCGAATATAGTGAATAGATCTATTGGCAGTTGACGCTCCATTTGTGTTAGACGGAATGGTGACCAAATGCACTTTATTTGAGTAAACAATAGGAAGATGGCAATCTCCTACACGAGGGCCTCATACTTACACCATTTTATGGTGTATTTTATTTATATCATTTCTATGGTATCACACATGGTAACGTTTGCGTGTCATGAGACTTAGGGCAATATACTAAACTGCAATATTACTATTTCTACTATGATTGTGTTTCTATACAATTATACAAATTGAGACTTGTGTTCAACTGATTATTAAATATAAATGCTATGGATTCACTCAACAATTTTGTTGACTTTTAGCATGTTTATCTCATGTAACTGATGGAGCGTTTGAGGCACGGAGTGGGCAATAAACTGTTGGTTTTGGTGTCAAATAAACTCTATCATTCATTTTAAACTATTATATCTTTTGTGAGATGCTAAACTATGGAATCCCTTTTGTACTCGAATTATTAAATGAATGATAATAACTTTTAAAACGCCTCTTTTGAGTCATTTTCTATGATTATGACTGTGATCCTCAAAGTAATACCCCTATCAGTCTTCCGCTGTTAAGTTGAAATTTAGGGGGTGTTAGAGATTGAAATAAGAGCCATGTTTATAGAGAACCAAGTGTATTTTAAACACTGGACTATAACTATGTGTTCAAAATGGACCATTTTACACAATACCACCTTACGCCCTCCGTGCCTACATATTTACAACACCGTGTATAGAATGTTGCTTAACATATTATTTTATGTCAACTTTAATTTACTTGATTCTATATTGATGACTTACATTTATTATTCTGGGGTTATTACAGTACCATGTCTTCAGCTTCTCACCCTAGCACCGTACCATCTGACGTGGAGACTGAGGATACTCTATCTTCCACTACTTCACCAGTGTTTCCTGGTACCCTGACTCCTAGAGTGTCAAGTGTCTGATCTGGTGAAACGGGGCCCTTCGAGGAGGGTGAAGTTGTTCCTACCCCACCAGTGACACCTGTTGTACCGGCAGGCAACCCTAACTCACCTCTATCAGATGACCCGTATGTGCAAGCTAGGCGGGCACATATTTCTTCAGGATACGAGGCAGATACTCCACCACCCCCTCCGGAGAACCATCCAGTTTCTCCCACCTACACCCCACTATCATACGACCAGTACATGCAGTCACAGCAGTAGCTACCTGCATCTGACACAGAGACTTCCCGTCCTCCACCACCACCCCCACCTGCATCGGTTATTCAGCACAGGCGAGTCAGAGTTCTACAGCCTTATCAGCCTGAGCCTTTCATGAGACCATTTAGGAGTCACCCTAATGGTCCCATCAGGATTCACACTTCCCGTAAGAGGGTACGAGTACCATTGGTTCCTATAATAACACCACCATTACCACCTCTATCCCCAACATCACCCTTAGATATGATCATGCTGACACCACATCCATCTCCTGAGCACTTCATACCACCACCACTATCATCACCCCCTCCACCTCCAGTCAGACCCGACTATCTTTTTGACTTACTTACTCAGTCATAACCATTTGCACCTCATCGTCGGGAGCCGACACCTGAGGAGGACTTACTCCCTCAGAACCTGGATCGCACATCATATCCTAGTAATTCGCTTTCCCAAGCCTTTCCTTTCGATGATTCGTCTTCCCATACTTCCTCATCCTTGCTGTTTCCTCCAGGATTTACCCCTCCAGCTCGAGTCTTCGAGACTGGGGAGACCTCCAGGGCAGCAGCTGCTCGTACACCCACTCCCTCCACTATCATGACGCGACTGGAGCGCCATGAGGAGCAGATAGACACCCTACTGAGCTTCACTAACGAGGTGTCTCTCGACCGCACCGAGACGGTCGATGGTACTATCCATGACCTTGTGACAGAGAGTATGGATTTGCAGGAGGGTTTGACCAGGATACAGACGGAGATGGTCGAGATACGCACTCAGATGACAGTTTTTCAGCAGGAGAGACATAGACAGATAGAAGAGGTTCTGCAAGCTCGCCACATGATCGCTACCCTAGAGACCCTCATTAAGGACATACAGGTCAGGCAGCGGACAGAGATACAGGGACTTTTGGATCAGATCACAGAGCTTAAGGGATGCATGGACGAGACATCCAGGAGCTAGACATATATTACATCAGTTGTAGTTTAGAGGCATCTTAGCCTGCCGCATGTGGCGTTAATAAAAGACCTTGTATCATTTTGCTTTGTAAAACAACTGATCAAGTTATTAATATTATGTTGTTGGTTATGGATTTGCTATATATTGATGTTGATTTATGTTGCCATGGTTGTTTCCTTATATTCATGTGTGTTGTGATTGTATTCAGACATGTCGTGATGTTATTTATGATTGTTATGGTTCTTTATATGTTATAACTGGGCTATAATCATAGACTTTTAACAAAGAAAAATTTCAGAAGAAAACTTGATGAATGTAGAGAAAATTGTTGAACTTCAGCCTTTGTAGATGATGAATCAGTTTGTTCCTTAGCAATCATATACCAAGAGTTGATCAATTATTATAAATACATGTACGATAGTATCCGAACATGTTGTGATTTTATGATTCTCATAAGAGTCAGTTGGTTGTGATTTCACATTGTGACAGTATTGTTATGACTTGTATGCAATTACCTTGTTACTTGAATTATTCTAACATGGTCATGATGTAATTTCTAAATTTGTGTTTTCTTGTGGTGTTAATAGAAGTATGGCTCGCACAAGAAAAGCAACTGCAACACCAACACCAGCCATGACTCCAGCAGCTATCCAGAAATTGGTAGCCGACAGCATTGCTGCAGCACTCGAAACCCAAGCGGCTACAATAGCTCATTCGAGTAGCAACAATAGGGCAACAGGAGAAAGCGAGACAGTTGCATCTCGCAAATGTAGCTACAAGGACTTCATGAGTTGCAAGCCAACTTACGCTAAGGGTAAATTGGGAGTAACTGAACTTGCTCATTGGTTTGAGCGTACTGAAACAGTCTTCATGAGAAGCGGTTGTCCTGACAACTGCAAAGTCACATATGCCACAGGGACTCTCTTGGAGGATGCACTGTCATGGTGGAATGCTACTGGCCAAACCATGGGTATTAAGGAAGCTTATCAAATCACCTGAGCCGAGTTTAAACAGAAAATGCAATGGAAGTACTGTCCACGTACTGAAATTAATAAGTTAGAAGAGGAATTCCACCACCTGGTCATTGTGACAACCCGTAATTTCAGGTCATTTTCCAAACCTCGACAAGTTACTATTCATCAATCACTATCCATCATTTACTATTCACCAATCACTATTCATCATTTTTGAAGTCAGTTTGGGACTTTGAGAAGTTTTCAAAAATTTGACTATTCAGGAAACACTATTCATTCCCGGAGGGAAATCACTATTCATGGTTATCATTCATCATTACGTAAACTAGGTTTACGGGCATTCAAATGCGCGTAACCATTATGGTTTAGCTGCGTATTCATGCATCATCAGTAAGGACACTTCATATAGACTAGAGTAGTCTACATATCATCAGTAACATCATCATCATATTAGGTCATGCACGGGTTTGTGTGATTTTCATTAACGTATGTTTAATTATTTAATAAACGTTACCACTCAGTCATTACTACTAACATTACACCCGATACTCCCGTCAGTGATCATGACATATTTTCATACTCATTATAATGATATAGAGATTTCATTATTTAATTACCCGGTGTTTCTAAATCGTTTGCTATATTTCTCGTTAAAAGCTCATAACACCGTCGGTTTGCAAAATTTCAACCCGATAATTATTCTAACACCCGATTCTTGCAAGGAATATGATTTTACAATTTTTACAACTTCGTCATATTTTATTCTAACTCATCAAGATTTATTTCTAGTTAACTCGGTACACGGTAACACCTAATGTACACTTAAAACAAACTAACTCTTGCTTAGTGGGAGACAAGAGCTTTAATTAGCCCAAATATTTCTTCCATTTTCTTCCATGTGCCGCCCCCCCCCCCCCCCCCCAAGTCCCCCTAAACTTCCATTTGCACTTGATTATCTTACATTTCAATTAATGATCCAAGTACTTATGTTTTCTATTTTATTTCACTAACACATAGCAAGATCAAATAGCTAGCAAAATATCAAATTCTCTCTTCCTTTTTCCTCTCATATGTTCGGCCAACATCAAGAACACAAGAAGAATCCATAAATTTTTCAAGAACTAGTATTACTCAAGTCTCATTTATACTCCTTGTTAGGATTTTGAAATAAAACCCCCAAGGTTTCTTACATAATCATCTCCAAAACTCTTCAAATCATCAAATAAGTTACAAGTAAACTTTTCAATCTTTTCATACTCTCATTTGATATATTTTGATGTGCTATCAACTAATCATGCAAATATATACATGTTAAACATACCACTTGTTACTCATTTTCATTATAAACATAGATCTATGGATTTTTAGTTGTATCCTCATGAAACCCACCATTGTTGGAGATGTTTAGGACCCCATGACACCCTAAGAAGGTGTATGGTAGGATTAGAGTAGTTGTGGTGTTGATTGATTGTGTTTTGAACAAGCCTTGAACCATAAAAGTGATTATTTCAAACAATAGAAAAGGGTCTGTCCAAAAACGTGAAATCTGGAAAACTCAGTAGACATTGAACTATTTTGGCCTTCATATTTAGAAAATACTTTCAAAAACAAAACCGTGGCCGCTTGAATGAGTAAAAATCGACTTACGACGAGAAAGTTATGATTTTTCTAAGTTTAGCGACGAAAAACTAATTTCTGAAAATATTGCTTGCTGTTTGCCGAGATTCAATGGACAAAACGAGGCATTAAACATGATCTAGACGACCCGACCTACTGAAATTATGTTAGTTCATGTTAATACGAAGCCGTGGATATAAAGAACGTAGAAAACGAGCTCATAACGACAAAGATATACGCGTTTAAAGTCCGACAATTTCACTAAAATTCCATCAGCTTTTAACAAAAATGTTTCTAAGAATAGAAAAACAGTTTTTGCAATACACTATGTTGAGAGCCGTATTTCTTATCAATCGAGACCCGTATGATCACAAGTTAAATGACACGTCTTCAAGACATCGTTACAAGGTTTTCAAAGACACCGAGCCTACTCACTAACCCTTAACGAGCACACAATTATGACTAGTTTTGCAAAGTCATTTGGTTATATTTTTACAAGTTATGAAAAATGTTCATTTACGACGAAAACACAATATTCACCGATAAATTATCAAACGATGATCGTGGGTTATCGTTGCAACACATTTACACGAAAGGAGTTTATTATCTTAACGAGACGTCAAAAATATATTTTTCGACGATAAACATTATTTTCAAAAGTCTCGAGTGGTATCGATAACATACGTATTTGCATGTGTTGCGTAAATTCATTGCTTACATTAGATACATCATTCATAATAGGTTGCGGTTAGAGACCGAGCCACATTTCATCATATCCACTATTGTCATTGTGCTATCGCATCAGGTGAGTTTTCATAGCCCCGTTTTCAATTGATTACTTAATTTCTAAACTCTCGGGGGAGAATACATTGCACCATTTTTACATACGGACCAAAGTATCAAAATTCATTTACATTGCTTAAGTTACATCATTGCCCAGATTAAAGTCCCCTTTATTATCATGAACCGTTAATTATGGAAGTAAGCGAGAGTGAGTGAATAGATCTATTGAGGGTGACGCCTCCGTTCGGGTTAGTAGCTCCAACTGGTCATACGAACGCATTTCATTTTGATCATATTAGAGTGTCTGGCAAAGCACTCGGTTTGGGGCATTTCATTCAGTCTAGCTTCGGGGTCATGAGCTTAAGAGCTAATGTATTATTTTTGTGGCATTTATGTCATACACCTCATACTTTTGGTTACCGTAGGAACAATTCATTTACATAAACCTATGATCTCACCAACATTTTTGTTGACCATTTTTAGCAATGTATTTTCAGGTAATTAAGGTATGCGCATCATGGCCTGCATATGGACCTATTTTGGAGTCGCGGTGACGACGCGTCTCACTTATCTTTTATGCACTTATTATCGTTTGATTTGTATAAACTTATTTCCGCAACGTGAAATATCTTTTGGGACCTAACTTTTGTAACTCTGAATGTTTTTAATTAATCAAACGATGTATTTTCAAAACGACACTTTAGGTCGTTCAATATAACTGTAATTGTGGTGCTATTGTCAGTCACGCCCTCAAGTGTTCCATTCCGCTGCAAGTCACCAAATTTGGGGGTGTGACAGTCGTGAAGGGAAATGATATCAAAACTTATAACAGGAGGTTCCAAGAACTTGCTGCACTGTGCCCATCCATGGTTCCAGATCTTGAAAAGATGTTGGAAAAGTGCATCGAGGGACTGCCTCGAAGCATTGAGGGGAATGTCACCTCATCTAAACCACCGACTCTTGAAGAAGCCATCACCATTGCCCAAATATTACTGGATCGAAAAATTAAACGGGAATCTACATCAGGGAATAATGATCATAAACGAAAGTTTGATGATAGAAGAACCACTTCTCACAACAACAAGAAGTACCACAACAACAACAACCGTAACCACAATTATCAGCAAAATCGCAACAACTATCACCACCAACAAAATCGCAGGCAGGAAGTTGCCAGGGCTTATGTTGCTGCTGACAGAAGTGGTTATATCAAAAGACAAACCCAGTGTAACCGATGCAGAATGCATCATACTGGGCCATGTATTGCCAAATGCAGAAAATGCCTAAGAGCATGCCACAAAACTAGCGACTTCAGGGCCACTGGTGCAAATTTACAACCGGTAACAGTAGTATGCCACGGGTGTGGTGAGAAGGGGCACTACAAGAATCGATGCCCAAGTCATAATGCCAACCAGAACAACACTGCTCGTGGGAGAGCATATGTTCTAGGTGACGGGAATGCACCACAGGACCCTGGCGTAGTCACGGGTACATTCTTACTCAACCAACGAAATGCTAAAATTTTATTTGATTCCGGAGCTGATAAGAGCTTTGTGTCTACTTCATTTGCTTATCTGCTTAACATTGCCCCAATAAAACTAGACACTACATATGAAATTGAAATGGCTAACGGGAACCTAATAGGCACCAATACGGTAATTCGAGGTTCCACCATAACCTTACTAAACAAACCTTTTCACATCGACCTCATGCCTATTCAACTTGGTAGTTTTGACGTAGTCGTTGGCATGGATTGGTTGTCCAAGCACCATGCTAGAATCATCTGTGATGAGAAAGTCATCCACATTCCACTCGATGGTGAAACTCTTATTGTCCGTGGCGATCAAAGTAGAACTCGACTTAGCATTATCGCGTATATCAAGACGGTGAAGTATATGAATAAGGGATGCCACGTGTTTTTGGTTCAAGTGACGGAAAATGAATCGAAAGAGAAGCGACTTGAAGATGTGCCAGTCGTCAAAGATTTTTCTGAAGTGTTCCCTGAAGATTTGCCCGGTATTCCACCCGTCCGTCAAGTAGAATTTCAGATCGATTTAGTGCCTGGGGCGGCACCAGTTGTGAGAGCACCCTATAGGTTGGTACCGTCTGAAATGAAGGAGTTATCTGAGCAATTGAAAGAGCTATTAGATAAGGGATTCATCCGACCGAGTTCATCACCTTGGGGAGCTCCGGTCTTGTTCGTCAAGAAGAAAGACGGATCGTTCCGAATGTGTATTGATTACAGAGAGTTGAACAAACTCACCATGAATAATCGATATCCATTACCCAGGATCGATGATTTGTTTGATCTGTTACAAGGATCGAGTGTCTACTCGAAAATTGATCTAAGGTCAGGATATCATCAGCTGAGAGTCTGAGAAGAAGACATTCCCAAAACAGCTTTCAGAACGCGGTACGGACATTACAAATTTTAGGTGATGCCATTTGGTCTAACCAATGCACCTGCAGTATTCATGGACTTAATGAACCGAGTATGCAAACCATACTTGGACAAATTAGTGATCGTGTTCATAGATGATCTTCTAATCTACTCCCGCAGCAAGGAAGAACATGCTGAACATTTGAGAACAATCTTAGAGTTACTCAAAAAGGAAAAATTGTATGCTAAGTTCTCCAAATGTGACTTTTGGATTCAAACTGTACAATTTCTTGGGCATGTTATCAACAGTCAAGGTATCCATGTAGACCCTGCCAAGATCGAGGCAGTTAAAGATTGGGCATCTCCTACAAACCCAACAGAGATACGCCAATTTTTAGGTCTTGCCGGTTACTACAGAAGATTCATAGAAGATTTTTCAAAAATCGCCAAGCCTTTGACAGAACTGACCCAGAAGAACAAGAAATATAACTGGGGAGAAAAACAAGAGTCAGCTTTCCGACTCTTGAAACAAAAACTTTGTGAAGCACCAATCTTAGCGCTACCCGAAGGAAGTGAAGACTTCGTAGAGTATTGTGATGCATCACACTACGGCTTAGGCGCAGTACTGATGCAAAGGAGCAAAGTAATAGCCTATGCTTTTCGACAACTCAAAAAGAATAAAGAGAACTATACAACTCATGATCTAGAATTAGGAGCAGTAGTGTTTTCTCTTAAGATATGGAAACACTACCTGTACGGAACCAAGTGTACGGTATTCACCGATTACAAAAGTCTTCTACACATTCTGGATCAAAAAGAGTTGAACATGAGACAACGTCGATGGTTAGAGTTGCTCAATGACTATGATTGTGAAATTCGCTATCAACCAGGGAAGGCAAATGTTGTGGCATATGCCTTGAGCAAGAAGGAGTGAATCAAACCTCTCAGAGTCCGATCTTTGGGAATAACCATTTGTTCACCCCTTCCACCACAGATCCTTAAAGCTCAATCTAAAGCTCTCATGGAGGAGAACAGACCCAGTGAAAGAATCTACGGTATGCCAGAAAATGAGAATGGTTTTGTGAAAATATCAGACGGAATACTTTGTTTCAAGGAAAGAAGTTGGGTCCCACTCTGCGGAGGTATACGTGACCTCATTATGCATGAATCCCACAAATCCAAATACTCTATTCACCCGGGTTCTAACAAGATGTATCAGGATCTCAAGAAACTCTATTGGTTGCCAAACATGAAGGCCGACATCGCCGAGTATGTCAGGAAATGTTTGACCTGCTCAAGAGTAAAGGCGGAATGTCAAAAGCCGTCAGGATTGCTAGTACAACCCGAATTTCCAGTATGGAAATGGGAACGGATTACTATGGACTTTATCACCAAATTACCAAGGACATCAACCGGATTGGACACCATCTGGGTCATCATTGATCGTCTCACCAAGTCAGCTCATTTCCTACTGATCAGGGAAACTGACGAGATGAGTACTCTCGCACAGTTGTATTTGAAGAAAATAGTGTCCCGACATGGAGTGCCAATCTCCATTATCTCAGATAGAGATAGCCAATTCACATCTAGGTTTTGGCAGACTCTGCAGAAAGCCCTGGGTACCTGCTTAGATATGAGCACTGTATATCACCCTCAAACTGATGGGTAAAGCGAAAGGACAATTCAAACCCTAGAAGACATGCTTCGGGCATGTGTAATTGACTACGGAAAAGGTTGGGACAAACACTTGCCATTGGCAGAGTTCTCCTACAACAACAACTATCACGCCAGTATCAAGGCGGCGCCGTTTGAAGCACTTTATAGCCGAAAGTGCAGATCACCTGTTTGTTGGACTGAAGTGGGAGATGTACAACTCACAGGACCTGAACTTATTCACGAAACAACTGAAAAGATATTCAAAATCAGACAACGACTGCAAGCTGCGAGAGACAGACAAAAGAGTTATGCCGATGTGAGGCGAAAACCGATGGAATTCCAGGTTGGAGATAGAGTTATGTTAAAAGTATCCCCCTGGAAAGGAATGGTACGCTTCAGAAAGTGTGGAAAGTTAAACCCTAGGTACATTGGACCATTCAAAATCCTAGAAAGGATTGGTCCAATGACATATAAACTTGAGCTCCTAGAGGAACTCAGCAGAGTGCACAATACATTTCACGTATCCAACTTAAATAAATGCCTATCAGATGAGTCTCTTGTCATCCCAATGAAAGAGATCCGACTTGACGACAAACTCATCTTTACAAAAGAACCGGTGGAAATTATGGACAGGGAGGTAAAACAATTGAAGCAAAACTGTATCCCCATTGTCAAGGTTCGATGGAACTCTAAACGAGGACCAGAATATACTTGGGAGCGTGAAGACCAAATTCGCGGCAAGTACCCACACTTATTTCCCTAGACAACCCTGACAACTACCTTAGACTTAAAATTCTGGGACGGAATTATGTTTGATGGTGTGGAACGTTTTGTTTGTTCTTGATTGAGATATTTATGTATTGAATGTGTTTAGCATGCGGAATCTACTACAACACACTTTAAAAGAACACAAGATGGTGAGTTTGAGTAAATGAGAGAATGCAATGAACAAATAATCACAACTTTGGTTAACACAAAACGATTCAATATTATTGATGAAATAATACGGATGATCTAAGTATCACCAGGATTACAAAGTAATCTTGAATCAAAGATTGTAAAAAGGATTTGTGATTCGAAGTAACTAAGTTACTTGAGAGATAGTTTGGTTCGTGGTTATTAGTTGTGAAAGATGCATGCATGAAGAAGTGACTAAGATATCCTTTTATAAGATAAGGATATCTTATTACATGTTGTCAAGTAGATGAATATAATACTATACTTTGACTATTATGGCGCCTACAATTAAATACAACTACCCATGTACACTCTGATATATTCTTCTGTCACCACAGAAGACTATTCTACTTCTACATAACGTATAACAATGTACAAAGACTAATAATTCAACTAAATATCTATTACAAAATATCTAATCGACAAAACAGAAGCTTGGCAGGCTCTTCATTAGCTAGCAGTACCTTCTACCCAGAAGGTACTGGTAGAACATCTTCGTACACTACAAAATCAACTAGCAGGCTCTTCTCATCATTGGCAGGCTCTTTGACTTTGATCATTTTATTCCCAACAATCCTCCCCTAAACTTGTTATTTTCATTAAAATACACAAGTTTCTGATGAATAAAATACATACCTTGAGGATTTGAGAACTCTTCCAAAAACCTTACTTTCTATCCTTCCTTTTTCTTTCATATTGCTCAGATATGCTCCTCAGCAAACTCTGAACAATCTCTGAGTTTTCTTCATCCTTGTCACACCTTAATCTCTTGGAGATCATAGCTTTAAGCACTTCATAGCTAAGAGGATACTCTTTCTCAGCTAACATAAAAAGTTCTATCCCACTCTGTGTGAAAAGATGATGAGTATGGCTATGACTTAGAAATTCCCAAGTTGTTGAAGGATCATAATAGGGAAATTTCCAATGAACATCCTTGGGATCAGGATCGAACATCCTATTGAATTCCACCCAAAGCTCTTGTTCCTTAGCATCTGTACTAGAATTTGTAGCTAACCTAATCTGCACTAGATTCCACAATTCTTCCAAATCTGCTCTATCAGATGCTCTAACTAAATTTTCAAAATTCTTGAAGATAGCAGACTGTCCCCCAACCCTTAATATTTTCCATGACTTACCAAATCTATCATGGTGTATTTCCCAATCAATTATAGGGTGTCTAGACCTAATTGGATCAGCATGAATGATAGTAGGTAAAGTAATCAACATTTTACTTACTTGCCCTTGATCCAATTTTGCTACTTCTTTCTTCTGAGCATCTTCCTTCTTCTTAGATGGATGTACATCAGATGGAACATTATAGTAAAGATTCTTGTAGGCTTGAAGATATAAAAAGAAGATTTCATCAGCAGATTTCTTCTTAAGTTGATAATCAGTCCAATTTGCCTGATTCTTCAAAAATTTCTTCATAAAGATTGTTTGATCTTTGTTAGTTTTGCCCACTTTAAAACCTCTCTTCTGACTTTCCTTCATCTTCTCAAAAATGTCAGCCAAAGCTGCTTCTTTGTATTTCTTGTTGATGAAAGATTCAAGTGCTTCAGTCTTCTCATCAGAATTGAGTGTCTTGTCATTTACTATATTTGCTGCATGACCTTTCACAATTGGATCATTGTTAATAATCCATAACATCTGTGCATCAAAGGTCTCTTGAGCAATTTGAGTATCAAGAAGAGCTTGAGCAGCTTCTTCAGCTTCTTTCTGCTCTTTCATTTCTTCAAGCATTCTTGAAGCTTCTCTAGCTTTTAGCTCTTCTTCTTGAACTCTTTTGGCCTCTTCTTCTCCTAAAGCCATCTGAATTTGCTGAGTTCTTTTCAACTTCTTGGACTTTGGCTCATCTTCAATTAGAATACCTTTGCCCTTATCCTTTGGAGTTTTATCTTGTGTTGGAGCAGAGGATTGCTCATCAGCAACTAAAATCCTCTTTCTCTTGTACACTCTCTCAGCAGATCCTTTATATCCCATAGCCAATAGCCTTTCTCTCCTGGCAGACTCTTCTTCTGCCCTAGCAGGCTCTTGCCCTGCTCCAACAGGCTCTTCATCATAAACTTGAGTTCCATCATGGAATTCAAATTGAGCCTGTTCCTCCTCTTCTTCCTCATCTTCAGACATATCCTTCCTCCCCTTTTTGGAAGAGTGATCTATCCTATCAGCATCTGACTGTGAAGAACTAGATAAAACAACCTTTGCAGACTTTTTACCTTTTAACTTCTTCACTTCACCCTCCAATCTCTTAACCCTCTTAACCAATTTGATGTTGATCTTAGAAAACCTTTCATTTTGACGTTTAAGAGCTTTCTCTAAGAACTTCACCTTGTCTTTCAACTCTTGCATTGTCTGAGGTGATTGGGTTTGTGATATATGATGTGGGGATGGTGGTGGTGTTGCTGATGGTACTGGAGATGGTGTTGGTGATTTTTGATGTGTTTGTGAAATGAAACCATGTGAAGAACTGGATGATGGTGTATCAGCAGATGGTGTTGGTTCTTCTGGATGTTGTGGTACCATTTCATCAAAAAGTGGAACTTCCTCCCCTCTAAAACCAATTCTCATATTTGAAAATACTTTTTGAGAAAGTTTTGGTGTTTCATAAACTGAGTCTGTGGGAAGCAACACATGTTGTAATTTTCCAATGATGCATCCAATGAATCTTGGATACATCAAAAATTTTGTTTTACTATCCACATTGTTTACCAATCCTTCAAAAATATATTTAGAAAAATTGTATTTTCTGTTTGTAGCTAAGCAAATGAGAGCAGAAGCCATGTTGCCACTAAATTGCTCCCAAGAGGTTTTCTTCTGGCTCAAACAGTGAAGGATTGTGTGAATCAAAAATCTCCATTGTGGAGTAAGATGCTTTTTCAGAAAAGTGAGTTTGTTGAACTCAGCATGATACCCCATTCTTGTTAAATTTTCAAAAATTTCAGTATCTGGTAACTGACTAATACCATCAGAATCATCCAAATGAAGATGTCTTCTTATGGATGACTCAGTAAGAGTCAAATGTTTACCATCCACTTTGGCTTTTATTCTTTGTTCCCCATTTTCAGAAGTTTTAATTTTAGCAGATTCCCAAAATTGTAAAATTTGATTTTCATAAATAGTGGGATTGACTAGCAAAGCAAACCTGATGTAGGAGTTGTTTAAAAAGTCCACTACTTGATGAAATGAGGCATTATCCTCTGACTTCTCCAAAAATGCTAACTGATTGTGACGTTGAACAAAGTTTAGATCAATTGTGGAAGTCATAATGAAAATTTTGAATATTATGGTGGGATTTGTTGGTAGTACTGGTAGAAGATGAAAGATGTATGTGAATTATGATAATGACTGATGAAAGAAGATATGAGAGAATTACTTTTAACCGACAATAATAAAGATTAAAATAAGTAAGTGAAAAGGCGGTTAAAAAGATCTTTTATATGTAAAATATAATATAATATATTCATCAGTGAATTACATAACTACCCCAACGGCTAATTTTAACTACCAGGCCTAAAGGCTAAAACTTTTTCTGACAGGCTCAACGGCTATCTAGCAGTACCTTTGTACTCTAGCAGTACCATTTTTGTACTAGCAGTACCTTTGAAAGTTTTTAAAAATCCCTTATAGTTTTTAGCAAACTACCAGCTATCAACGGATTTGAGTTGTCTTTACCAAAAGCCGTTTGCTTAAGGACTAGCTAACTATTTACAATTAAGTATGGTCAGTTAACAACCATATAGTTTTTGGTAAACTATCAACCATTAACGGATTTGATTTGTCTTTACCAAAAGCCGTTTGCTTAAGGACTAGTCAACTCTTAAGTTTGTGAAAACTTGGTGAGATGAATACCAAAAGCCATGATGGCCCAAAAGATGGTGCAATTTCCTTGGATGGAGGAAATTTGAATCAGGCATTGATGCTGTGTATCTTGGATGATTGGCTCAACAAGTGAAATCATCTAATAGCATGCCTTTGAGTTGAAAACATTTCTTAGTTTGATCTAGATAGAACTTTCTCCTTGAGAAATGCTTCATCCCTTCTAGATATGTGATCTAACTATCTCTTTTTCAACTCTGCATCATCTTGTATGCTCTTGTCTTTTCATAAATTGGTCTTTCTTCCATTCTGGGCTATTAATTCCTCCCCTGAGATTGTTATTTCTCCTGAAATGAATAAAACTTTTGTTGCCCCTTTTGTTTAAAAGAACTCTTGTTTTGTTATCAACCTGAAATGTGTTAGTTGCAAACCAAAAGAACAAAGTGTAGAACACTTGATCTATAACATTTTAAGTATTCAAGCCTTTAAATGAACAAAACATAGCAATTTTGTATCAGCAGGACCAATTATGAACTAACAGGACCTTTTGACTAACTAGCAGTACCATGTTTAAAATCCAATACCAGTTAATATTATGAACAAAAACATATGATTTTCAAAGATTTATCATTCCAATACCTCCTACAAGATATTTGAATCTACCTAAATCAAAAGCTTTGGTGAGAAGGTCTGCATAATTCTTTTCAGAATCAATTTTAACAACTTGAATTAATCTTTTCTCATTGCAATCCCTTATGAAATGGTGTCTGATTTCAATATGTTTTGTTTTTGAGTGTTGAACTGGGTTTTTAATGATACAAATAGTACTGCTATTGTCAATATAAATAATGGTGTTAAGAAAATTGTACCCATAGTCAAGCATTTGATTTTGGATCCAAAGAACTTGCCCACAACAACTTGCACCAGCAACATATTCTGCTTCAGTTGTAGAGTTGGCCACCATTGTTTGTTTCTTGCATTGCCAGGAGATTAGTCTGCAACCAAGAAATTGACATCCACCAGTTGTGGATTTTCTGTCTAGTGTTGCACCAGCATAGTCACTATCCGAATAAGCCACCAATTCAAAAGATGATTCCCTTGGATACCAAAGACCCAACCTAGGTTGACCCTTAAGATATCTAAAGATTCTTTTGACTGCTGTGAGATGAGAGATCTTGGGATGTATTTGAAACCTTGCACATACACATACTGAGAACATGATATCTGGTCTTGATGATGTAAGATACATCAAAGACCCAATCATTGATCTATAATTGTGCAAATCCATATCTTCTCCATCAGCATCTTTGATTAGCCCTTTGTCTGGATCCATTGGTGTACTTGCAACCTTAGAATCAGCAAAATTGAATTTTCTTAGGATCTCTGCTACATACTTATCTTGGCTGATAAATATGCCTTCTTTGGATTGTTTCACTTGGAGACCTAAAAAGAAAGTAAGTTCCCCCATGGAACTCATCTCAAACTTACTGTGCATAAGTTTTTCAAATTCTACACACAAGCCTTGGTTTGTTGATCCAAAGATTATGTCATCAACATAAATCTGTACTAACAAGATGTCTTTCTTTGTCCTTTTGATGAACAAAGTTGGATCAATCCTGCCTCTTTGGAATCCACTTTCTAGTAGAAAACAAGCCAATGTTTCATACCATGCCCTTGGAGCTTGATGTAGGCCATACAAAGCCTTGGTAACTTTGTAAACTTTATCTGGATACTCAGCATCAATGAAGCCTGGAGGTTGAGATACATATACTGGTTCTTCAATTTCACCATACAAAAATGCACTCTTAACATCCATTTGATAGACAGTGAAGCCTATGAATGAAGCATAGGCTAAGAAAAGCCTAATTGCTTCAAGTCTTGCAACTGGAGCAAACACTTCTTCATAATCTACCCCTTCCTCTTGAGTATATCCTTGTGCTACCAATCTAGCCTTGTTCCTGATTACTATACCCCTTTCATCCTTCTTGTTTCTGAACACCCATTTGGTTCCAATTGCCCTATGACCTCTGGGTAAATCAACCAATATCCAAACCTTCTGAATCTTGAATTGGAGAAGCTCTTCTTGCATAGCTTCCACCCAACTTGCATCATCTAAAGCTTTGTTTATGTTTTTGGGTTCAGCCTGAGATAGAAAACATGAAAACAGGCATATATTGGAATTATCATTATTCTTTTCTTCATAAAGAGAGGAGATTAACCCTTCTTCATTTGAGGATAAGACTTGAGATAAACCAACTTGAGATCTTGTTCTAACACCAGAAGTTATGCTTCCAATCACATCATCAGTTGAGTGATCTTTGAGAATTCTAGTGTTTGGTGTTTTAGGAACTTCATATGTAGTTGGAAGATTGCTAATCCCAACTTCTTCTTGAAAAGAATCATCTATTTGAACATTCAATGGCTCAGCAGTACCAATACTTGTACTAGCAGGACCATCTGAAGAACTGGCAGTACCATTGTCATTAGCACCACTCTCTTGATTCTCTTGATTCTGAGTTCCTTGATCTTCTTCATTGCCTTCTTTTGTTGTGTTTGAAGGTCCTTCTTCATTTGAAGATAGATCCATACTTTTCCAAATTGGCATCCAGATGAAATCTTGATTTTTAGGAATTTCAACATTTTCTTCAGAACCTGCATTTTCATTAGCATTTGTACCTGTAACAGGCACATAATTCATAGATTCTGAAAGCCTATCAACATCAAACATCCAATCTGGTCCAACTCCTTTCACATTTGTAAGTTTCTCTTGAAACTCTATGTGAAGATTCTCTTCAACTAGCCTAGTGCATGTGTTAAACACTCTATAGGCCTTACTTTGCAAGGAATACCCTATCAAAAAGCCAACATCTGCTTTTCCATCAAATTTGCCTAAATGATCTTTGGTATTGAGAATAGTAACCTGACAACCAAAAGGTCTCATAAAACTTAAAGATGGTTTTCTACCAAAGAAAAGTTCATAAGGTGTTTTTCTATGTGGTTTTGTCACAAGAACCCTGTTTTGTACATAACAAGCAGTACCAACTGCTTCAGCCCAAAATGAAATAGGCAACTTAGAGTCTACTAACATAGTTCTAGCAGCCTCTATAAGTGTTCTATTCTTTCTTTCTGCTACTCCATTTTGCTGAGGTGTTCTAGCTACACTAAACTCTCTTTTTATGCCTTTTTCCTTGCAAAAGTCATCCATAACTCTATTCTTGAACTCTGTCCCATTGTCACATCTGATGACCTTAACCTTCTTATCAGATTGGTTTTCTACCTCAGTGATATAGGTTTTAAGTGTCTCACTAGTTTCATGTTTGGATCTTAAGAAGAAAACCCATGAAAATCTACTATAGTCATCAGTAACAACCAGACAATATTTCTTTCCATTCAAGCTGCACACATTAGTAGGACCAAAGAGATCCATATGAAGCATATGTAAAGCCTGAGTAATAGAGTTTTGGGTCTTGGGCTTACAAGAAGCTCTATGTTGTTTGCCTTTTAGACAGTCAACACAAGTTTGGTCATTTTGGAAAATCTTTTTGGGTAAACCTCTTACTAAATCATATTTTGCAATAGTGTTGATTGTTTTAAAGTTTACATGACCAAGCCTTCTATGCCAAAGCATAGATTCATCCAATGAGGCCTTTGCTATCAAACAAGTTAAACCTTCTTTGGGATCAATGTTCTTTAAATTGACACTATACATATTGTTCCTTTTTGGAATTTTAAGAAGGATCTGACTTTCATCAGGCATCTTAAAATCAGAAGAAAGAACCATACATCCATTGTCAGTAAATAGAACATTGTTCTTTTTGTCACACATTTGTGAGACACTAAGAAGATTAAACTGAAGTTCTTTCACAAAATACACATTTTCAAAATCTATTTTACTGGTTTTAATAGTACCTTTACCAGTAATCTTTCCTTTAATTCCTCCCCCAAAGGTAACATATCCTCCATCAAATGTTTTGAAATCTGAGAGGAATGACATGTTGCCTGTCATGTGCCTGGAACACCCACTATCAACATACCCTTGATCTTCACTATCAGTTGAATGTTCCTGCACATGAATAAACACATTAGTTTCCTTGGGGTACCCAAGCCATGACAGACTTGGGTTTGCCTCTTGCATCAATGAAGTCAAACCTTTTCAGGATTGTTGATGCACCTTTTGATTGGATTGGTTTCCAAATCCAACATGCTGAGGCCTTAACAGCACTTTCCCTTCTAATCCATTGTGTGGTCTTTGGTCTATCAGTACCAATTTTGGCAATACCAATTTTGGCAGTACCATTTAGTCTAGCAGGACCTTTTGGTCTAGCAGGACCTTTGGTTTTTGGACTCCAAACTTTTGTTTTGACCACATTTATCTTTTGAATAGGATTCTTCTCAACTTTTGGTACACTTTTGAAAGTGTTTCTTGTACCCTTTTCAGTTGATTTTGTAATAACAGGCTTATGTTGTCTAACAGTATGATTATCTTTTGTAGTGTTAGACTTAACAAAACTTTTTCTGGGTTGAGTAACATTTGTTTTAGCTTTTGATTTACTCCCAGAAACCCATTTATTACAATAAGCATGAAGATGATTAAAGCTACCACAATAATAACAAGCTTTATTAAACATAACAAAGTCATCACCTAATTGTTGTGATTTAAGGTTGTTCCAATTTCTTTGGCTTCCCCTAGGTTTGTTATTGCATTTTTTACAACTTTCAACTGTCTTCAAAACAGTTTTGGCTTTAGCTTTAACTTCTACTTTCTTAGGACTGGATGGTCCTACTTTGATTCCTTTAATAGGAATAGTCTCATCTTCATCATCATCAGATACCCAATCCTCAATAATTAGGACATCTGGTCTCTTCTCAGTGAGCACCTTGGAGAGTGAGACATTCTTAGCACTCTCAGAAGGTTCACCTATCACTACAGGTTTAGCTAATGGTTTTGCAACAAATTCATGTAAACCTGATGCAGCAAGATCACTACCTTGTGGACAAGGAATTCCTCTATAAGGTGGAGGACAATTATTATATCCTATCCCTGATTTTATTCTCTTATTCAACTGAGTCTCAACTATGCTCTTAGTACACTCAGAAGCATTTTCCAATTTAGTAACAGTCAGTTGAATATTGTCTCTAGCTAATGTCACTTTAGTGCACTCTGTCCTTACCATTTCTATTTCTCTATCTTTCAAAAATATTTGTCTTTGAAGAGCATTTTTAGCATCAGTAAAGGTAAGTTCATTTTCTCTATAGTGAGTGATTTGTTTTTCTAGCTTGGACATACCACACTTATGGTCAAATAAGGTTTGAATGGTTTTTCTATGTTCTAATACTTCTGTATCATAAGCTTTACTTATGATTTTTAATTCTTTAAAAGATTCACAATCATTAGGACATTTGATAATTTGTACCTCAGGGGTGGAGAATGCCATCAAAGCCAATTCATCAGAAGTTGACTCATCTTCACCCATGAAACTCCAGTCAAAACCCATGCCATCTATAGCAACCATTGCTTTTGGCTCAGCAACTTCAACAACCTTACTCTTGCTTTCAAAGCTTCCTTTCTTCTCAAAGCTTCCTTGGTTTCTATTGTCAAACCCTCTACCTCTGTCATCCTGCCTCTTAGGTCTTCTACACTCTCTAGAGTAGTGACCTTTCATGTGGCAGTTGTAACACTCCACCTTTGACTTATCATAGCCAGCAGGCTCACTTCCATCTATCAGTATCTTCTTGCCAGTCCTCATCATCAACTGCTTAGCTCTAATGCTTAAAAGTGAAAGTTGCCACTTTAGGTCCATTACTTCAAGATCATCAGGATGAATCTCTTGAAGGTCTTCAAATGTTAATACAGACCCATTGTGTTGAGATGTAAGAAAAGCACACCCAATTGTTTCATCCAAAATGGACTTGGTGCTACTAGAAGTATTAGCAGTACCAAAGGTTGTGTTAGCAGTACCTTCTTCTCTGCCTCCTTTGTCTTCATGATCAACCTTTGAGATGTTTGGGGATGAAACAAATGCCATATTTCCTGAGCTTGACCCAGTAGTCTTCTTAACTTCATGTTCTACAATCTTGAAATTGTTGTAGAGATCATTGAGACTCATCTGGTCAATATCTGACTTGTTCTTCCATACAATGACATGCATAGACCATTCTGAAGGTAAACTCCTAAGAAATTTAGAGTTTAGATCTTCTTGAGTTATCATCACTTCATGGATGGCTAACTGACTTGCAAGCTTCTGAAGTCTATTGAACATACTGTCCAAAGACTCATTGGTTGTGGCTGTGAAGTTCTCAAATTGTTGTTTGAGAAGTGTCTTTTGTGTTTTCTTGGTAGCATCATTACCACCAAACCTAGCCACAATTGCTTCAAAGAGGGTTTTGGCATCTTTGTATTTGTTAAAAATCAGAAGTTGATCATTTGGAATAGTCATCAGTAACATACTCCTTGCCTTGAGATCATTTTTCTTCTGAATTCTTTCATCTGCATTCGATGGTTGGGTTTGTATTGTTGTTACAAGAGCATCATTTACTGTTGTTGTGGTGGTTTGGGGTTTAAATGAATTGCCTTGTTCAATAATCTCCCAAAGTGCATAATCCTGCACTTGAAAGTATTGTTCAACCCTGAGTCGCCACATTTCAAACTCATTTTGTTTCAGTAATGGAAGTTTAGCTGCAACATTTGTCTGAATATGTTCAACATCCATTTTTCTTTTAAATTAGTAAATATCAAGCCTAGCTCTGATACCACTTGTGGAACGTTTTGTTTGTTCTTGATTGAGATATTTATGTATCGAATGTGTTTAGCATGCGGAATCTACTACAACACACTTTAAAAGAACACAAGATGGTGAGTTTGAGTAAATGAGAGAATGCAATGAACAAATAATCACAACTTTGGTTAACACAAAACGATTCAATATTATTGATGAAATAATACGGATGATCTAAGTATCACCAGGATTACAAAGTAATCTTGAATCAAAGATTGTAAAAAGGATTTGTGATTCGAAGTAACTAAGTTACTTGAGAGATAGTTTGGTTCGTGGTTATTAGTTGTGAAAGATGCATGCATGAAGAAGTGACTAAGATATCCTTTTATAAGATAAGGATATCTTATTACATGTTGTCAAGTAGATGAATATAATACTATACTTTGACTATTATGGCGCCTACAATTAAATACAACTACCCATGTACACTCTGATATATTCTTCTGTCACCACAGAAGACTATTCTACTTCTACATAACGTATAACAATGTACAAAGACTAATAATTCAACTAAATATCTATTACAAAATATCTAATCGACAAAACAGAAGCTTGGCAGGCTCTTCATTAGCTAGCAGTACCTTCTACCCAGAAGGTACTGGTAGAACATCTTCGTACACTACAAAATCAACTAGCAGGCTCTTCTCATCATTGGCAGGCTCTTTGACTTTGATCATTTTATTCCCAACAGATGGGTAGGTACTGTAGCATCTCGTAAAATTTTCTAGTCATTTGTAAATGTTAATCAAGAAGTAATCTATCATTACAGTTTACCAAACCATTTTTGCGAGCAAAATTTATTTTTTGTTTATATTATGCTACAATGAATCAGAACGTTGTTACATGATTCACATTACTTTGGAACGAGCTCACACATGTACCACGATATTCCAAATCGCGAACAATACCAAACCGGATCCTTGTTATTTATTATTAAGCCCAACAGGCTAAACCCTAGCCCACTAATATTAAGCCCATTAGTCTTTATTCTTTTATTTCAAACCGGTTAACCATACCATCACTTGGCCTCGTTTACTCAAGTTTTCAATACACAAGTCGTGCCACAAAATACATGGATCGAATCACCTTACTACAAGGATTCAGGAATGACAAAACATATAACTTGGTACGATCGTTTAATAAGAAAACAAACCACAAAGCTGAGCTATGTCGACCATTGTGCAAACACCTTTAGAATATTAACCAAACGTCCTAAAGCTTATATTTTCCTAGTTCCTTTGTCTCGTTACTTAGCCAAGAGGGTTACATGGTTCTCAACACATATTTCCTAAATGATTTGGTCACATATATATGTCGGTTGGACACATGGAATGTCGAAAACGCTAAAACCAATCCACTTGACCTCTTTGTTTCACTAAAACCGATCACTCACACTTGCAACTCTCTTAAGCTAGTTTCAAACTCTCTCAAGTACTCTAGGCTTAGCTGTGGATTCCCAAACCCCTTATTCTAATCCCTTCGACATCCCATCAACCCAAGTTGTGTTTAAAGAAAGAGAAATAACTAGTCCCATGCATACATTTCATACGTACACTCACAACACATTCACTATCAAATATATTCCAAGTATTCTCTCTATTGAGGTGCATACGAGAAGCAAATGCCAACATTCCAAGGGATTATTCCATCTTCCAACTCACTAGGCATTGATCTCGACACGTTTTTGAGTTCTTAGACGAGCTACGTTGCTATACTTTTGATCCCTAGTCAATATTTGGTGTCCTCCCCACCCTTTGTTGGTGTAGTAAGTCATTCATCCTAGTTTCCATACGTACACATATTTATTCACACTACTTTGTACATTTAAAATTCCATCGTACCCTTCCTAGCTTTCACCATATATTTTGTACTCTCTTTAATCGTTTCATTTATAAAATGGCATCCTCAATTCCTTGTGTGGCCATGCATGAAGTAGTATAACCCTTAATAACTTATATTAACATTTACTAAGTTTTTGAGACTTGTTTTATAACCATGTTGACATCGAACCATAATTATGCTATATAACCAAAACTGGACCACTTCATTGTGTCGCTTAGAAAACAGGCCATAAAATCATTTTTGGACATGTACCTATCGGGCTAACGACCCAGCCCACTTCTCCATAAGCTAAACAAATAAGCTGTGCTAATAAGCTACCTAGATAAGCTTACGTATTACCTTTTCGAACCTATAAGCTGAGAGCACTATAAACGTTTTCTTAAACATTAAACCTTACCGAGTGGGCTTTAAAAGCCCAATAAGCTCAATAAGCAGTTTTACGAATAAGCAGTTTACAAGCAGTTTTGTTAAGTTGAATATGATCTATTTTAAGCCCACATTTAAGCCCAATCAATTTCGAACCCAATGGACCTTTAAAAATGTTAACGGGCTATTAATGGACCTTAAGGCCCAATAACTCAACAATAAGCTATTTTCAGGAAATAAGCTATTTTGTAGACTTTAATAAGCTGTTAGAAACTTAATTAATAAACAGAAATGATGAACTCTAAAAATAATGATTTTTGGACTATAAATGCAAAAGTTATGCAAAATGGGGTAAAAGTGTAACTTTTCGATGAGTTAGTGTCAAAACTGTCATTTTGGTAATTTAAGGGTGGAAAATGAATATTTGGAAACCATGAGTGTTAAAATGTTATATTAGAATAGTATAAACCTAAAATGCAAATATATTATAACTTTGGACTAAAAATGTAAAAGTTTCACCGTTAGGGTTAAAAGTGTAAATTCCATATAACTTGAAGGTTTATTCAGTAACTTTATTTTTATATATTCACACTAATGTTTTATAAATTTATATCCTAAGAAAACATTTAGTCATTGCGTAAGAATTATTTAAATGACGTTACGTATATAAATATATATAACGAAGCTTTTTAACTAATAACTTACTTCTATAATCATTATTCGCGTTAAGTCAAGCTTAAACTATCGAAATCTCAGACTTCCATATTATTCAGGTCGTGTGTTGGAGCCGTTCCCATATTACATTTGACGTCACATTACTTTGTCTACTACAGCTGAGGTGAGCTCATAGTCCCACTTTTATATGTATTTTAAACTCGTGGGGAGATACATGCTACAAAACAGAACACAAGTATTTTCTGTATGCTATACCTGATTGATATTGCCTAAGTTACCGCTATTGCCAAAAGTCCCTCATATCATGAACCATTAATCACTTGCGAGTGAACGCGAATATAGTGAATAGATCTATTGGCAGTTGACGCCCCATTTGTGTTAGCCGGAATGGTGACCAAATGCACTTTATTTGAGTAAACAATAGGAAGATGGCAATCTCCTACACAAGGGCCTCATACTTACACCATTTTATGGTGTATTTTATTTATATCATTTCTATGGTATCACACATGTTAACGTTTGCGTGTCATGAGACTTAGGGCAATATACTAAACTGCAATATTACTATTTCTATTATGATTGTGTTTCTATATAATTATACAAATTGAGACTTGTGTTCAACTGATTATTAAATATAAACGCTATGGATTCACTCAATAATTTTGTTGACTTTTAGCATGTTTATCTCAGGTAACTGATGGAGCGTTTGAGGCACGGAATGGGCAATAAACTGTTGGTTTTGGTGTCAAATAAACTCTATCATTCATTTTAAACTATTATATCTTTTGTGAGAAGCTAAACCATGGAATCCCTTTTGTTCTCGAATTATTAAATGAATGATAATAACTTTTAAAACGCCTCTTTTGAGTCGTTTTCTATGATTATGACTGTGATCCTCAAAGTAATACCCCTATCTGTATTCCGCTGTTAAGTTGAAATTTAAGGGGTGTTACAGCTGTGGTGGCGGTGTAACTCCAAACGAGACTAAATGAGCTCCTGTTGCTCCGATCTTCTCCAAAAATGATGTAGGGCTTGAGATCTACCCGTTGGTAAGTGGAGGTAGGGTGGCCGAAAAACGTTGACGGCGTCAGAATAGTAATTCTGGTGAGGTGTGTGTAGCAAATGGGGAGGAAACCCTAAATGGGGGATTTTATACTCAAGTGAGGGGGTGAAGGTGGACAAACAAAACAACAAGGGGCGACGGTGTAAATATAAGGACGGACCATTGTTGTAATTTTTGCTATCTTTTGGAATTTAGTGTGTTAGGGCTCATTTTGACTAGTAAACGGCGGATTCAAAACACGAGAATAACGTCATCGTGCTTGTAATAATATTTCCGATAAAAACGACTATATATACACCCAGTTTCTCACAATAATACCAAACTCAAAATAAATCGACGGTTCTCCGAATACAACATGTCAAGAAAATTACGGGTTGTCACAGGCTCACCTCCTTAAACGGAATCGCGTCCTCGCGATTCAATTCAAGTTACCCGTTACGGTCGAAAAGAGATGAGTATATACGCACGAGTATTCATTTTCACGTTCCAACGTGAATTCGGGACCTTTTCGCGAGTTTCGACGAACTTTACCATGATTTTGATAGGTCAACAAGGTTTGAACGTTTATAGATCTGGATCTTTTCCAGCGGAATAACAACTGCCTCATCGGCAAGTCATATCTTCATATTAGGCACTTGAAAATGTCGCGAACACTGCGGAGTCTTGACGGTAGCTCGAGTCTGTGAGCTACCGATCCAACTCTAGTAAGAACTTGAAAAGATCAATATAGAGAGGATTAAGCTTTCCACGTTTAACAAACGCTTCACGCATTCTCATGCTGAATCTTTAAGCAAAATCTAGGCTTTATCTGGGGGTTCAGGAGGTTTACGTCATTTGTGTTTCTAACGATCCGTGAGCAACTTGCATCTCCATTTTGACTTCGAACGATCTTCTCGGTAGTTTCATGAACAGGTTCAGGGTCAGTAAGTTGTGTATCTCCATTTCTGCCCAACAAATCGGCGATCGGCACTTACGACCATAGGGGGTCTCTTACAGTGCAGTTGAGGTACTGGAGTGGTAGGTATCGTTATAGGAGAATTTGGCCAGCAGAAGGTGTCTATCCCAGCCATTTCCAAACTCGATTACGCAGTCGTACAATATGTCCCCTAACGCTTGAATGATTTCTTCACTTCGGCCATCAGTCTAGAGATGAGACACAGTATTCATATCCGGATATGTTCTCATGGCTCTTGGAGTGATTTTCAGGAATGTGATATAAAACGATTATCACGATTGGAGATGGTGGAAACCGGCACTCTGTGACGTGCAACGGTCTCCTTAACGTATAGACAAGCAAGGTTGTCCATACTTTCCGTTTTGCTGATTAGCGGGAGGTGAACCGGTTGGGTAGGATTATCAACAACTACTCAGGTAGAGGTGCGGGATTCACTTCCAAGGTTTCGTTTACGACATAGCTTATTGACTGGTAAGAGGGTAGCAAGGATAACGTGTTAGTGCAAATATTACGATATTTAAACTAAACGGTTTCTTCGGTTTTAATAATGACAAACATGTAACTTATAATGCATAACGTAAAATGCGCAAGTTATTTGTAAGCACAAATCATCAACGCATACTTACATCAACATCTCTCAACGTATCAAGTATGCCTTAACAGAGTCGTAGATTTTCATCCCGACGTAAATCACTCAAGGTATGAACAAACAAATTTAAACTTGACGGATGATCAAAGAAATAAATTTTTTGTTCTAAACTTCACATTTTTAATGTGACAAAACATTTTTTCAAAAATACATTTTACAAATTATTTTTGAATTAAAAAGAAATGTTTTATTTTGAAAAATAAGTTTAAAAGTCCAACAGCTATTTTTCCCCCCAAATCAGCTCCAAACTTCCCCAAATAAACTTTCACCACTAAAAACAAAATTTAGAGCGTCCCTGTCTGGGACGGTACCACTAAATTTAGTGGTACCGTCCGTACGTAACGGCTAGTTTTTTCTTTGCCTATAAATAGTGGACCATTTTACACTTCCAACTTGATTTTTTCAGTTAGTTTTCTCTGGTCTAATCCCTTCTTATTTAGATCACTTTCTTTGATCATTTAGAGAGTCTTAGTTTGTTTAAGAGTGATCCTTTCATCCAACCAAGAGATCACCTTCATTCCTCTACTAGTGCAAGAGAAGAACACATAGTATCACAAAGATACAAAGTGTTATAATGTTAGTCTAGTGCACTCGTAACATTTGTTATGCGCTTGTTGTATCTTGCTATACATCAAGTTGTCTATCATCTTGTTTAGTTAGTTTGCGTGGATCATTGTGATCTTGTAGAGATCGGGGAGATCTTGTGTAGCTTGTGTTGTTATCGGGTAGATTGGGTAGATCGTGAGTAGATCGGGTGGATCGTGAGTAGATCGGGTAGATCGAGTGTAGATCATGTGGATCTTGTAACTTGTGTTATATGTGCGGATCGGGTAGATCGTGAGTGAGATTGGTACTAGCTAGATTAGTACTCGACATTTAGATTAATGTCGGAAAATAATGTAAGCGACGTGGTTTATGTGTTTAGGCCTCAAAACACAAGGTTTGTTATGTTGGGCCATAAAACATAACGGGTTTGGTTGCACCCGAAGAAGAACTCGACATCTAGCTTAGTGTCGGAAAATATTGTAAGCGACGTTGTATAGTTTTCTCCGCCAAGAAGGGAGCTTGTTGATTAGTGAAGTAACTCTCGAGTTGGGTACTCGGGGAGTGGAGTAGGGCGAAGAGGAGCTTCGTGACCGAACCACTATAAATCATCATGTCCGGTTTGCACCTTCTTTACTTATCTCTTTACTTTTATTATTGTCTTTATCGCTTTATATTTATATTTGCATTGCGTTTATGTTTGTGTGCTTTGTTGCTTATATTATGTTGATTTTGTTTGTGTCATGGTTTGATTGTGTTTGTGTTGTAGTTTACTTTATACCATCTCTAGATGTTGTATGATCATTGTTGATACTTTTCATATTACGTCACACTTGATCGGGTGTTTGATACAAAAAGTTTTTAAGTTTTTAAATGGAAACGTATTCACCCCCCCCCCTACGGTTTCCACAATTGGTACCAGAGCCACGTCGCTCAAATTTTTAAAACAATTGGTTTTCAAAATTGAGTATGATCCATGTATCAAATTACCCATGAAGGTGATAAAATATGAAAAGTATTTACTTGCTTAGTACTTACAAGTTTTGTTGTTAAGTATACTTTGTCATACTAGCTTGAAGATTTTCTTAAACCAATAAAAGAATAGAGTTTGCAAGTGTCCGGTCATGTCTTTAGAACGAGTCATAAAGTCATGCGGTTTTGAAAGGAGTGTTTGGGACAAACCATTATTTTGTAGTAAAAGTATTATCGTAAATGTCTTTCTTAGTCCTAAACGTGGAAATGATGCTTAATATATATATTATATGTTCGGTATCTAGTTTATTAAATTTTACATCTTTCCGTCGAGTCGCCGTACTAAAATAATAAACTGAATCAGGAAACAGGTCACGGTACCACTAAATATAGGACGGTACCGTTATATTTAACGGTACCGTGGGGTATTTAAAGGTACCGTGCATCTGTCTGTCTGTTTTCAGTATTGGGTCATTTTCAGAAATTCATATAAAATCAACCATAAGTCCGTAGGAGTCGTGTCACCCATCATTTTAAACGAAGTTGAGTCTACTTTCATTTGAAAAATACTTTTATGAATTAGTTCTAAATGAAAGTATATTAGAGTCCTTGATTTTCAACTAAAGGTCTTTTTGGTCATGCCGTTTGCGTAAGTTTTTGGTTAAACTGAAAAGGGGTGTTTCAACTTTTGAACCTTGACGTATTTTCAAAGTGACTTGGTAAAAATCTTTGAAATGAGGAGGAAACCAATTCGTTTTCAAATAAAATCAAGCTTAGTACACATTGTTATACTTAATACATAAAATGACGATAAGTATTTTTGTGTGTTATGCTAAATGACTATTTGTTTTTCTTTTTGTCTTAGTATTGTTAGTTAACATTTTTGTGTGTTTATTGTTATCTTTAGTTAAGCTAATTATATATATAATCACAAGCGTTTTACATGCCTTGTTGCTATGTGTTAATTATTAGCTTTTCAGTTTATGCGTTAATAGGACTTAGACTAGACTTCTTGCATTAAGTTGCTTAATTGATTTTGCATTGCATATAGGCATAGACCACTTTTCTTGCATATGTGTTTTCAACATCTTGCAAGTTTTAAAATGTTTTAGTAACCTTAGGAATAGAAACTAAGTTGGTTGATCATGTGTGTCGAAAGATATTGTCTAACACAATTATTTTTTCAAAGGTTTAAGTGTAATATATCTACATAATATATATAACAATACGCGCATGACGTCATCAAATGCAGGATTGCCCAGTAATGCCATGTCATAGTTCCACATAAGCAACATTTCATTAAAATTTTGAATTTTTTTGCCACCTAAGCAGTATCTATTTTAATAAAATTTCGTTTTTTTTTTGTTCAAAAAATCATGTATGGAGCTGGATTTGAACCTAGGTCTGTTAGTCCACAATCAAACATGATAACCACTAGACCAACACATTTTTTGAATTATATCTTGTAAAACCAAATCTATAAACCTAGGCAACCAATTATTGACCATTTTAATGAGATAAATATGAGAATCCCTGCAACTTAGGTAACCCTAATCAATCATATAAACCTACATAAAAAATCACGGTTCATTCATAATTAAAAAAAAATCTCACGTTCATTCATAATATACTTTTTCTCCCAACCCTAATTTTATCTTTTGCTCAGCCTTTTTTTTCATCAATTCTACTCATCTTCTTTTTATGTGTGCAGGTTTGAGAATACCAGATGTTGGAAGTAGCATGCTAAGTTTTCTCATGAGGTTTTATTTATTTATTTTATTTTACTGTGATCATATTAGTTTGTCCCAAAACACACATAACCTTCCTCTCTCTAACCTAGAACACAAATAAGTGCCTATGTTTCAATAACAATAAGTTACTTATTATGGTTTGTTCAGAACATCGTGATCACACTTTATTGTAACTGATATTTGTATTTGTTATCGTAATTGTTATATCAGATGCATGTATTGGCTTCATACTCAGGGAACACTTGAGCATATGAGAATACGAGAGTACTAAAATTCTACAACTCCCATCATCAGGGTCATCAAAGGTGTTGTTTTTTATGCTTTTCTTATTATTGGATTTGAAGAGATTATCAAAGGAAGAGGAAACAAGGGTCTCATCATCAATATCTGATAAGTTTGTGTTTGGATCTGGGCATCGCTTAGAGACCATGCTTTTGAAGATGAGGAAGAAGATAAACAATCAAAAACTTTTCCCACTCAATCGTTGAATCCATCCATTTATCTTATTCTTGAAGTAAATTTTAGGCTTAAATCCTTAATTTAAGATGTACTTTTATTTTACATTAGCTTCTTCTTGATCATTTAAATCATTCATTGTCTGCAACAGGGATAAATATGAGAATGTGTGGATGGTGATCATACTTGATCAATATTACTGTGACTCAAACAAAGCATGTCCAAACAAGGTACATATTACCTGAGTACCTCTTTTGTTTTTGCCACTTTAAGTGTGTTTGGCACTGTTATACTCTCTTTTGAAAATTATTATCATTGATTATTTACTACATGCTTTAATGATCTTCATGTGTTATGCTCTATCCATAATTATAGCTTTGGAATTTCTTATATATTGTATTCATATATGTGACAAAATCATGTTGGTGTCTACTGTGATAATTAAACTCAAATTGTGTAAGAAGTTGTCATCCAAACACCCTCTAAGTGCTTATTGGCTTAATCCATTGTTTTAAAAAAGGTAATCAAGTTTTTTTGAATTTGTGTGCTGCAATTTCGTGTAAAACAATGCTATGAGTTGAGGTCAGAACTCAATTCCGTAAAGGGGCTTTTATGTGAAGATCATTGAGGCTCTTAAAGCAACTACACATGGAATCTATTGCTTCATCCACGGTACTAAAATTTAAGGTATTATAGCAGATTTTTTAATGTACTGAAATTTGTAGGAAAGAAAAGGGAATGCAGCTGGGATGAAGAGTGACGTAATGAAGGATGGTTATACTAAAAGCGACTTATTTACTAAGATGAATGTCGGATTCATATCCTTTCATAATTTATTATGCAGATCAACTAAATTTTCTATGTTTTTTAAAACCCAATTTTTACTTTTCAGACCAATAAAGATTTAACCGAAGATGATGGTGCAATTAATGGTAGTGACAGTGAAGGATCTCAAGTAGACTCACAAGATGAGTCACTCAGTGATATAGACTCTGATGAAGAGCGTCGAAGGTGAGTGTATATCAATACGCTCTTGTGTACTTTCTTACTTTCTGTCGCTCTTTGTTCTAAAAGTTTTAAATTTGTAAGTATAGCTAAGCTGTCAAGTCACCATCTACTCGCATTTAATGATCGAAACTGGAAATGAGTTATTGGATCAGGGTTATAATAAGATGAACTGATGGAACTACATATAATTATAATAAGATTAACTGATGGAACTGAACTGACTATCGTACAAGAAATGCAGATTGAGAAAAGAATAGAGAAACTCAAAAAGAGAAAAGTGAGTAACTCACAAGTCAAAGCTAAAGTGAAAATTGTTTTATAGCCCTCAACAGCTATTGAATATTATTCTTCCCGGTACATGATTTGATCTTTTGTGATAATTTTGATGAATTTTCAGGAGGAGGCAGAAAAGTCGGCCCTTGAGAAAATACTGCAAGCACTAATGGATGGAAAACCAGCAAGATCAGTGGCTTTAACAGATTTTGAAAAGGAGTCTATAAAGCATCTCTGTCTACTTACAATGAAGCCTGTGATTTATGTGGCAAATGTTGCGGAATCTGATTTAGCTACTCCTGACAGTAACCCTCATGTCAAAAACGTCATGGAGCTCGCTTCTCAGTTACAATCAGGCATTGTAACTGTCTCTGCACAGGTATTTGATATAGCCAAATAAAAAATTTATTAAAAATTCATCATAACTTTTGAAGTTTTTTGAGATGTAAACTTCGTTATGATCCCGCCCCATTTTCTTTCATTTATAATGGAGCAGTTGATTTCATTAGATAGATCCAATTCCAGTCTTGAAAAGTGTTTTCTAGATGCAATTAAGTAGTTTTCTAATTGTAGGTGGATTCAAAACTAACCGAACTCCCAACAGAAGAAAGAGCAGAGTTTTTGACGTCTCTTGGCGTAGATGAGAGTGGGCTTGGAAATCTTATTAGGGCGACATATAACCTTCTTGGCTTACATACATACTTCACTTATGGAGAAAATGTGAGGAAAACTGAAACGTTTTTCTTAGTGAGTGATTTGTGTATATTTTTACATATTAAAATATTTTTTCGTTCTTTATTCAGGAAACTAAAGCATGGACCATACATGCAGGTTTGAGTCACTTTATGTATACGAAGTTATGTTTGACTGAAATGTGTTTTACTTTAAGACTATAAGGATTTACATTCACCATTGATGTAAATTTAGCCATGTTAATTACCTGTTCCATTGATATTTTATTGGTGTACTGTAGAAGATTGGTGGATTCTGCTTACAATGAAGCCTGTGATTTATGTGGCAAATGTTGCGGAATCTGATTTAGCTACTCCTGACAGTAACCCTCATATCAAAAACGTCATGGAACTCGCTTCTCAGTTACAGTCAGGCATTGTAACTGTCTCTGCACAGGTATTTGATATAGCCAAATAAAAAAATTATTAAAAATTAATCATAACTTTTGAAGTTTTTTGAGATGTAAACTTCATTATGATCCCGCCCCATTTTCTTTCATTTATAATGGAGCAGTTGATTTCATTAGATAGATCCAATTCCAGTCTTGAAAAGTGTTTTCTAGATGCAATTAAGTAGTTTTCTAATTGCAGGTGGAGTCAGAGCTAACCGAACTCCCAACAGAAGAAAGAGCAGAGTTTTTGACGTCTCTTGGCGTAGATGAGAGTAGGCTTGGAAATCTTATTAGGGCGACATATAACCTTCTTGGCTTACGTACATACTTCACTTCTGGAGAAAAGGTGAGGAAAACTGAAACGTTTTTCTTAGTGAGTGATTTGTGTATATTTTTACATATTATAGTATTTTTTCGTTCTTTATACAGGAAACTAAAGCATGGACCATACATGCAGGTTTGAGTCACTTTATGTATACGAAGTTATGTTTGACTGAAATGTGTTTTACTTTATGCCTATAAGGATTTACATTCGCCATTGATGTAAATTTAGCCATGTTAATTACCTGTTCCATTGATATTTTGTTGGTGTACGGTAGAAGATTGGTGGATTCTCTTTTATGTTTTTTCAAGGGAGGGAATTTCAGTCGCATAAGATTGAGATAACATATATACTTAGTTAATATTGATATTATAGTAACATGCCACATAAAGTAACTAATGTCATTACCATTTGATATGTCAGGAATGACTGCACCCCAAGCTGCCAGAGTTATCCATTCTGACTTTGAGAAAGGTTTCATTCGAGCAGAAACAGTGAGTTGCTGAAAAATAATCTGATTGCCGTCCAAATTTTGAATGTTGTGTATAGGATTTAAAAAAAAAGTTATCTTTGCTCTAACTGGTATACCAAAATTTTAGCTTAAATGTGAACGGGTCAAAACCCCAAATTGTTTGTCTTAAAAATGTTCCTACGCGTTCACAAAAATGTCATTGGTCTACCCAATTCATACATAAAAGAACTATATGTTTTTCCACTTCTGAATGCTCATGTATCGTCAAACCATTAATGTTAAGTTGGTGTTTGTGAATGTGCAGCTTTGTGAGTGAGCACATAGAAACTCTCGAAGAGGTAGACATGGAATATAAGGAGTTGGCCCTTGAATCTGGCGTTGAAAATTGGGCCCGTGTCCCTGCTCTCGGGTGCACCTCCAGTCAGAAAGGTACGACAATATATAACTATGAGTATTTATTTGATAATATTATCATCCAAGAAAGAAATAAAATAAGGATGTTATATCAATTCAAGGAATACATGTTCAACCTTTAATATTCTTAAATTATTATAGGTGAATAAGGGACTATTGCTCTTTATAGGAGCATGGTTGTTGATTGGTTTTAAATTTGTATTCACATTAATGTTATGGCATTGCAAGTTATGTGATCTTTTTTAATAATTTAAAGTTCATAAACTTATGGATCGGTCACTGTTGAACGTGGTAAAGGTTAATGCAGGCTTAACATTAATAAAAATTTGATGTCGCTTCTTGCGAAACCGTGGAGTCCGATAGTGATACTCCGCAAAGGTGATGATATGAAGAAGAAACCTTGCAACCTAAATAATTGTGAGGTCAGAGGCCTTGAGGATGCGTCTTTGTGTTCAGTTATTAAGAAATTCCACTTTGGACTTCTTGCAAGTTTCAAGTATTCTTCAAACTAATAATTAAGTGATAGCAGCCAATAGGGAAAATGTAAATATTACTGCTAATTCAGAATCCTAATTGTTTGCTAAATTTATGTATGATAATATTCAGTTTAAACATTTATAGTCTTCTGGATGTTTACAATATATGTAATTAATATGCCTTTTGTTTTTTTGCATTAGCATTCATTAGTTCTGATTTAAACAAAATGGTTTTAGCTCAGTTGGTACCCATCTTAAAAAAACTCATGGGCCCACCTGAGAGATTTTGTGGATAAAAAGTCACCGGTTTGAGTCTCGATCGTGCTTATTCAAGGTGGTGCCCTACTGAGCCAGAAGAGTTTCCTTAGCTATTTTTTTGTGAGGTTGACAGTGGTTAGTGCCCAAAGACACTTGAGGTTAAAGTGTCTCCGCTAATATACACCTTTTGTGAATTAATTATGCTTTAAAATTTTAAATTGTTTAGTTGCTCGCTTGCTTTGGTATCCTGGATCTATTTGGGTTGCGTTATGGTAATAACAGTACCATGAATCTATTTGGATTTGAATAATGGTAGTAAAAGTCACCGTTAGATCTTTATAAAATATGTTTTTATTTGAAAAAATAGCATGTTTTATAATTGTGTTTGTTCGTCAATAACATATAGACAATGAAGTTTGAACTTGACTTTCATGCATGCTTTTAGCTCTAATAGTTTGACAATATTTGGACAATTTAACTAAACTCTAAATGTCTATTAAATTGGGCTACAATTTTTTAATCATATATAATTGGCTCTATTTTATTGTATTTAATATAACAAACTTAAAACATAATTTTAAGTTAACTAAAACCATCAAACCAAATAAAACAAACGTCCTTAAAAATAATTTTAGAATAACTAAAACCATCCAAATTATAATTACAAGTCATGCCCGCCTATCGGGCGGGCTACAATTTTTTAATCATATATAATTGGCTCTATTTTATTGTATATAATATAACAAACTTAGAACATAATTTTTTCGCATGTGAAGAATGTTAGCAAGGAATGAACTTTTGAGATTATCATCATGTTTAAGTTTAGTTAGAGATCTTCACTCTATATTAAAGATTTTGATGTGAAATTGTTTCTTCTGCATTTGTGCATTACATTTAGAATCTTAATGTATGTTATTAATGAGTCTATGGTGTCTAACTTATAATATATTCTATTATTTTGGCTAACTGAAGTTATAAATGTTGCAGTAACAAGTCAAAGTCAAGCGCTTCAATGAAATGTGCCGGCTGTTAAGATTCTTGAATGAAGGTGTCAATCAGGCATCTTGGCCCATCTATGATTTAGTGAATGCAATATTAATGTAAATAAGTTTGTAAACAAGAAGGTTGTCAAGCTTCATATTTTCTCTCATATTCGATAAACGTATATTTCTTTTTGTTCTTAATCCATTCAATATATAATTTAGAATGTCTATATCTTTATTTTTTGTCAACTTACTTTTTTCAACGATAATCACAAGTCATGCCCGCCCAGCGGGCGGGCTTATATGCCCGGGAGGGCTTACAAGTCATGCCCACCCATTGGGCGGGCCATGAAAACTATAATTACAAGTCATGCCCGCCCATCGGGCGGGCTTTGAAGTCTAGTATATACATATATATATATACATATATATATATAAATATGTATATATATATATATATATATATATATATATATATATATATATATATATATATATATATATATATATATATATATATATATATATCACACTCAAAATATTTAACACTTTCATTAAATCCGTAACATGATCACTAAAACATTACATTCTTTTGTCTTGCTTGACCATGGGTTGTCTAAACAAGATAAAAGATAATATTAATACATTAGTATTTAAGTAAAAGAAAATGTATTAAACGTGCATTGATCTAACACACACACAAAATATTTTAAACATTTAGTATTTTACGTATGTTGTATAAAAATGGTTAAGATAATTATTTTTATACTCATGATATGTCAAAAACTAAGAATATTATATTTAATAATATAAATAGTTTTTCGCAAATAAAAATAAATGACAATATCGATGTAGTAAGTTAATATGTCATTAACCTCACACATACAACTAGTACTAGAATAAATGGAACACATTCCTTAAATTTTTATTTTCTTTTTAAAAGGAGTGATCGTGAGGGTCAAGAAAGATTTCGAGTACATATCAATTCATTATTCAAATTATGATTGATATTATCATCGAATCTAATTGACAAGTTTTCGAGTATGGACATGAAATTGGAGTAATTATTTGTCTAGCTTCAAGATAACATCAAAATATAACGAAATATATTATCTTGAATCTACATACTCAATCACACTCGGTTGTTATGAAAGTAATGACTTCCTCTCAAGACAAAAATAATATGCATCGGATCATAACTCACACTTGTGTTGAAGATGCCATATTGAGTCTTCTTGTCCAATGGTTATGTTCAAAACATTAAAATAATGTGTTTAAAAGAAGCATAAAATACACAACTAAGTAGGATTGACAACTTGGATGTTTCATCCGAAATATACAAGTAATTTACATTGCAATGCAATTAGTAAATGTGTCATTTCCGAAAAACCAAACATGTTAGGATTTATAAAAAGCGATGGTCATTGTCGTTATTTATTGTATTAAACGTGTCGTTGTGTAATTAGTTTATTTAGTCAATAGGGCTTGGACTTAAGCTTTTATTGTTATGTATTGTATTAAAAAGGCCCATGTAATAGCCCACCCAAGTCCAAGCCCATCCATCACAAAAACTATAAATAGAACCTCCCATGCTCACTTGAGAGATTGGTGTTCTTAAGGTGCTCTCAAGGTATTGTAGTCATTAGGGTTTGTATCATTGCTTTAAGTGTGTGATTTATATGAAGCTAATATTACAAGTTCCACTCTTATTTCTTTGATCATTCCTAGTAGTTGTTGTATTGGTTAGGATAATTATTAGTATTAACAAGTGGTATCAAAGCATAAAAAAAGTTAAAGATCTAGGATTAAATAAGGTTTTTCACGTTATTGTTCCATCAATACAAGTTACTGTTCGTATGTTTTGTTTCTTTTGCATTATTTTGGTATTATTTCACTATTGTTCATTCATTTTCGTTCATAATCACTGCTTTTGTCACGCTACTTTGTCTCATCATATTTGAAACATAGTCGAACGAGAAAGGGTGGTCGAACGTGGTATTTTAGTCGAACGAGAAAGGGTAGTCGAACGAGGTGTTTTAGTCGAACGAGCAGGGTGATCGAAGGAGGATACTTCATCGAAGGAGCATTCAGTCGAACGAGCAAAAGGGTAGTCGAGTTAGACTTACTCTTCCAATTGATCGAACGAGCTTGTTGATCGAACGAACTTACTTGATCGAACGAGCAAATTTGATCGAACGAGTTACTTAATCGAACGAAGTAACCTAATCGAACGAGCAACCTTAATCGAACGAGCAACCTTAATCGAACGAGCAACCCTAATCGAACGAGCAGTTCTAATCGAACGAGAATACCTAATCGAACGAACTAGTCGAACAAGTTTACCTGATCGAACGAGATAGTCGAACGAGTCACTTGATCGAACGAGTTAAAACTAGTCGAACGAGTAACCTTCATCGAACCATCACCTTGATCGAACGAGTTAGTCGAACGAGCAATATAGTCGAACGAGAAAGATAGTCGAACGAGCAATATAGTCGAACGAGAAGGATAGTCGAACGAGCACTTAGTCGAACGAGCTCTCTAGTCGAACCAAGTACTCTATTCGAACTAAGTAACATAGTCAAACCAAACTTTATAGTCGAAGCAACACTCATTCCATCGAAGCAACACTCATTTCATCAAACCAACTTCATCATCATCGAACCAACTTCATCATCGAACAACTTACACTAGTCGAAGCAAACTTAGTCAAACAACTTTAACTTAACATAGTCGAACCAGAAACTTAGTAGATCAACTTTTCCAAAATTGAGTTTCTTTATATGTGAGTTTGATTGAGTTTGTGTTCTTTTGAAGTTGATAGGTGTCTGTTCTTTTGAAGTTTACTTGAGTTTCTTTTGATAGTTTGTGTTCGTTTGATAGTTTGTGTTTTTTTTTTTGAAGTTTGATTGAATTTCTTTATATGTGAGTTGCTTTATATATATTGAGATACTGACATTGCATGTGAAGTGTTTTACATTATTATAGTGAGAGTTTGCATGTGACTTGACGTGTTGTATTTTCTTTCTATTGAAGTTTGCTTGACGTGTATTGCTATCCTACCTCATAGACGCAACAGTTAACGTGTACTCAATATATGTGGTGTGTCTTGCATGTGTTTTGAAAACCAATCGTTAACTGTTTTGCATGCATGTGTCTTTTTCTGTTCAGATAAAAATACGTGTTTTGCATGTGCTTTTGAGTTTGCGTGTGTTGCATTTAAAGTTGCCTTATTAAAGTTGCATTTAAACTTTGTGAGTAATTTTCAAGTTTGGGATTTATTAAGTTTGAAGTTTATCTACTTTGTGGACTTATCAAGTTTCTAAATCTCAAGTTTCTCAAGGATTATCAAGTTTCTCACAAGTTATCAACTTTCTCGGTTTCTCAAGTTTCTCAACGACTATTCAAGGACAACGACAAAGGACTTAAACCAATCAAATCTCGTGAACAGTAACCAACCGTATCCTAGTTCTTTAACCGATCCAATACCATCTTAACCATTCAACAACAACAATGACTACTCAACAAGACATCCACGCAGCTGGTGCTGAAAACCGTCCTCCCATGCTAGAAAAAGGCAGTTATCTTCCATGGACAAGCCGTATGCTTCGTTACTTGAAAACAAAACCTAATGGACAAGGCAAACTCCTGATCAACTCCATCAAGAATGGTCCATTCAAACCTCGTCAGATTCAAGAAGCTGGTGATCCCAATCAAACACCTCCTGTTCAACCATCCTTTCGTACTCAGAAAGAAGAAGAGTACACAGAAGAGGATTGGAAACAGATTGAAGCAGATGACTTAGCCATGCACCTAATTCAACTTGGTTTACCACAAGAGATTTTTTGTGCTGTTGACAGCTGTAAAACTGCTTATGATATGTGGGAACGAGTTAGGAGGCTATGTCATGGAACTGAAATTGGTCAACAAGACATTGAAAACAAGCTTCTAACTGAATGGGAGAAATTTTCATCAACTCCAGCTGAACCAATTGAAATCTACTACACAAGGTTTTGCACTCTCATGAATGAGCTCATCAGGACTAATTTAACACCAAAACAGATTGTCCAGAACATCAAGTTTCTTAACAACCTTCCAGAGGAATGGGGACGATATGTTACGATTGTTAATCAGACAAAGAACCTTCATGAAGTGAACTATGATCAACTGTATGATTTCTTGAAACAAAACCAGAAAGAGGCAGATGAGGTTAGGAAAGAAATGCTTGCCAAAAAACATGATCCTTTAGCATTACTTGCTCAGTCACCATCACCTTCAACAGTGAACACATCATCATCAACTCCCACTCAGAACTACATGCTACATGAATACTCTCCACAAACTGCTATCTTCCCACAACAACAATTCTATCCTCAAGAACAACAAGTCATTCCACAACAATTTTACCCAGAATCACCATACAATCCTAATGATGACATGTCTGTATTGACTCAAGCATTTACCCTTCTATCAAAAGTTGTTCAAGGACGCTATTCCACACCCACCAACAACAATCAAAGGATTTCATCGAATACTCGCTACAGGCAGTTTGCTCAACCGGGTTTCAACATGGGTCAACAAGGTCAAATGGTTGGAGGATATGGGAATCAACAGGGATATGCTCCTCAGATGGGTAATCAAGGGCAGTATATGGGAAATCAGATGGGTCAGTATTTGGGTAATCAGAATCAGATGGGTCAAGTTGTTGGAAACAGAAGAGGTCAGAATATGGGAAATCAGGTTGGGAATGTTGCTGCTCAAGTTGCTGGGAATGCTGGGAATATGAATCAAGGAAATGTGTTGAAATGTTTTAACTGTCAGGGTACTGGTCATATTGCAAGAAACTGTCCCTCCAAGCCAAAAAGAAAGATCCCGAGTATCTTCAGAAAGCTTTGCTCTTAGCTCAGAAGGACAAGGCAGGGTTTCAGTTAAGTGCTGAGGAAAATGATTTCATGGCACTGATGGATGATGCAGAGGATTTGGAGGATATCGATGCCAACTGCATCTTCATGGCAAATCTTCAAGAGGTTAAATATGACACGGATTCTGAAACACCTCCTGCTTATGATGCCAATGTGATATCTGAGGTACCTACATATACTACATGTCACAATAATGAAATGTTTGATATGTCACCTCAGAATGAACAGCATCCTGCGACTCCTAATCCCATTTACGATACATATATGGACTCCCCAAGTTATAGTAATACTAATTTGGCTACTCCAAATATGGATCCTAATGGAGGCTTCGAGTCACAGCATACTGAGAATGAAGAGGAAACACGTGCTTTATTTGAATCATTATTGCAAAATTGTGGTATTGAAATTGAAAAGGTCAAAAAGATCAATAGCGATGTTAAAGCCGCTAATGAAAAATTGACCACTGAGCTTGAGAGATACAAGGTGAACGAAAAAGCTTTTGAATTTCACCACAAACGACTGTCAGAACTTGAAAATGGTTACAGTGATTCTGTTTCAAGGGAGAAACATTTGCAAATCAAATACGACACTCTTGATGTTAAATTGAACATGCAAATTAAATCCTTAAAAGCAGAAATTTCTGAATTAACCAACCAACTTTCTAAACAAAAATCAACTTGTTCTGATCTTGAAAAAGAGAAGAAAGAGTTGCATACAAAGTTTTCAAAACGAGAAGATGCACTTCTTGATGAAGTACTTGACAAACAGGAAACTATTAAAAAGTTGGAAGAATTGCTTGTAAAAACGGGTCATTCAACTCAAACGATTAATATGTTAATTAACGACAAAAACCCGATTTTACATACAAGAAAGAAAATGGCTCTCGGATGTGAAAACCCTTGTTATCTCAAGAAAGCTCAGAAAGAACAGAATGTATTGTATAATGGTAATGTGCTAAATGACAATCATGACCCTCCCGATGTTTGGGATACTTATGAAATGATTGAGCTTTCCAAAGAGACGCGTGTCAAAATGAGTCAAAAGAACCCAGTAATAAAACCAATTGATTATAATGAAGCGAACAAACATGCTGGTGTTCATCTTGTTAAAAAGGAGCCACCTTTGTTTTTCAAAAAACCAGTGGCTGCCACAAAGTTCAAAGTTGTGTCAAAACACCTTTCTAACATCGAAAAAATGTACTCTACCGATACTTCCGCAAGTGAAGCTAGAATACTATTGGCCGATCTTAAAAGGAGAGTTGAAATGCTTCAATATGTTGTGGCAACCAAAACTAATACTAAAATCAACGATTGGTTTTCAAGTTTTCAAACTGAACAGAAAAAGATGTTCGAAACAGAAATTACTCCCATTTTATCTGGCATACATGCAAGAGCAATTCATGTTGAGAACGCAATTATCAAAGAAGTAACTGAATTTGTCAAGGACCACACATCCTTGGTAATTGAAGCCAATGAAAACATTGAAAAAATCAAAGTTTTGGAAAAACAAAATGACGCACTCTCTGAAGAAGCTCTTTCAACTGATATTATGTCCATTATTTATCAAATGTATTATGTTGAAGACGATGAAAGACTTCGAGCTGAGAATTCCCAAATTGTTTCAAAATATGAAAATGCGTTTGCAAAGCTTGAAAAAGAAAATGTTACATATTTTAAACAACTGCATCGGAAAAAGGAAGAATGTAAGTATGACAAACTGTCGTATGAACGTTCTTACAAAGAAATGCAAAAACAAATTGATCTTTTGAAGTCTCAGATTGAGTGTCAAAAAGGGAAGGGTGAAGAAATTATTGCAAATCCAAAAATGTCAATTTCACAATCTGCTCCTTCACCCTTGCCCAAAGAAAAAGCAAAAGAGAAAGTAGTTGTCGAAACACCAAATGTGATAGCACCTGGACTTTATAGGATTAGTACCACTATTGCATCTACCTCTACATCTAAAACATATAGGGCGATAGACAAAAGTGTTAAGGAAAATCCAAAAGAGACTAGGAAAGCTAACACTGATTCAAAGGACAACAAGATAAATCCTAATGAGTGTGCCTTACCTTCTACAGGAGTAGAAAGTACCTCTAAGAGCAGCAGACCAAAGCCTAGGAGCAATACAAGGAATAGAGTCGTGCCTGCTTCTAAGAGTGAAACCAAGAATAAAACGAAAGAAGTAGAAGAACACCCTAGGATTTTATCGCTTTCCAAGAAGAAACTTATGTCATCTGAATGTAATGTTAAAGACAATATTTCTAGTACATGTAATGAACCTGTTTCTTTAATGAACAAGAAATCTTTGTCTGAAAATGTGTGTGATGATATTGTTTCTAATGTTGTACATGTGAATGAAATGCCTGCTAAGAAAGATGTTCCTTCAGAAAATACTGCTAAGACTAGATACATTCAAAGACTTATTGCAAAGTCTAAGAAAACAACTAGTAGTCTGCTGCCTAGGAACTATCTTAAGATGTGCGTATGGATTCCAACAGGTAGAGAATTCAGTCTAGAAAATGGTAGAATACAAATGGCTAAGGAAGAACCAGTAAAAACCGTCTATGATTGTATTTCTCCTGTTATCCCTAACCCCATGGAACCAAATGATAAACGGTTTCCAAATGCACAATCATCTGTTATTGGCAGGTTATCGAAATATGTCTTTGGATCGTCGACTCGGGTTGCTCCAAGCACATGACCGGGAATCTGAAGCTGCTGATCAACTTTGTATGGAAGTTCATGGGAACAGTTCGGTTTGGAAATGATCATGTAGCAGCTATTCTGGGTTATGGAGATCTACAGTTTGGGAATTTTTTTAATCACTCGAGTTTACTATGTCGAAGGTTTGGGACACAACCTGTTTTCTGTCAGACAATTTTGTGATGCGGATTTAGAGGTTGCATTCAGAAGAAATACATGTTTCGTTAGGAACTTGGTTGGTGATGATCTCTTAACCGGAAATCGTGGCACCAATCTTTATGCTATCGACATAAACCAAATGGCCTTGTCATCACCAATTTGTCTTATGACAAGAGCTGACGACACTAAATCCTGGTTGTGGCATAGACGCCTTTCCCATCTCAACTTTGACACGATAACAAAGCTTGCCAAAGACAACATCGTCACCGGTCTCCCTAAATTCAAATACACCAAAGAACACTTATGTCCATCATGTGAACAAGGCAAGAGCAAAAAGGCAACATATAAACCTAAAACCGTTCCCAGTTCGGTTGATAAGTTACATCTATTACATATGGACTTATGTGGCCCAATGAGAGTTGAGAGTATCAATGGGAAGAAGTATATTCTTGTGATTGTTGATGATTACTCAAGATATACATGGGTAAGGTTTTTGAGATCAAAAGACGAAGCACCTGGAATCATCATCACCTTTCTGAAGCGAATTCAAGTTCTACTTCAAGCTACAGTTAGGATTGTAAGAACTGACAATGGCACGGAATTTGTGAATCAGGAGTTAAGAACATATTTTGAAGAAACTGGAATTACTCACCAGACATCAGCAGTTAGAACTCCACACCAAAATGGGGTAGTTGAAAGAAGAAACAGAACTCTTGTGGAAGCTGCTCGCACAATGCTGATCTATTCCAGTGCACCGTTATTCTTATGGGCTGATGTTATTTCAACTGCCTGTTTTACTCAAAACCGATCCCTAATCCATCCAAGATTCAATAAAACCCCATACGAACTAGTGAACAACAGAAAACCCGATATCTCTTATCTTCATGTATTTGGCGCTTTGTGCTATCCTACAAATGACAGAGAGGATCTGGGGAAGCTGAAGGCTAAGGGTGATATTGGTATCTTCATTGGTTATTCAGATAACTCGAGGGCATTCAGGGTGTATAATAGAAGAACGAAAAGAGTAATGGAGACGATGAATGTGAAATTTGATGAGATTTCACAAATGGCTTCTGAGAGACTCGCTCTAGAACCCGCGCTTAACCCAATGGCTTCTAATCGTATCGGATTAGGACCCGCACCACAAAGTCAAACTTCTGGACACATCAGTTCAGAACTCACACCCCAAGGAGCTCAGTCAACTAACACTGATAAACCTACAAATCAAGAACTGGAAAATTTCTTCGAGTTTATGTATGATGAATACTATGGTGGAGCTTCAATAGATACATCACAACAACGTTCCGCTGCACCCGCTCAACATCAACCACCACAAGATGCATCTACTACAATCGAAGCTGAAGCACCAACTCCCTCCACGTCAATATCATCTACATCTACTCCTGCCACTCCAGTAATTGAGATTGTTTTACCAACAGTTGATGAGCAAACCCAAACAACACCAAATCAAGAAGAACCATACCAAAACGATGCTGTGTTAGAAGAAGAAGAACCATTTGAAAACCCATTTGCTACGGAATCTGCTGAATCTTCTTCTCGGTTATATGAACCATCAAACACGCATTCGTTAGATTCAAGATACCCTTCAACGTTAAAGTGGACTAAAGACCATCCAATAGAACATGTCATTGGTGAACCTTCTAGGCCAGTACAGACGAGAAGACAACTCGCTACCGATTGTGATATGTGCATCTTTTCCTGCTCAGTTAGTTTAAAAGAGCCAAAGAACATTCGGGAAGCAATGTCAGACGATGCATGGATTGAAGCAATGCAGGAAGAACTTCTCCAATATCGACTTCATGACACTTGGGATTTAGTGCCAAGACCTCTCGACAAACTTGTCATTGATCTTAAGTGGATATGGAAGAATAAAAAGGATGAAGAGATGACTGTAATTCGCAACAAAGCTCGTCTCGTGGCCAAGGGATTTAGACAGGAAGAGGGAATCGATTTTGATGAGTCATTCGCACCAGTAGCTAGACTTGAAGCGGTCAGGATTTTCTTAGCATACGCGGCTCACAAGAACATCACGGTCTATCATATGGATATCAAGATGGCTTTCTTGAATGGAACTCTGAAGGAAGAGGTGTACGTGAGTCAGCCAGATGGATTCGTTGACAAAGATCATCCCGACTACGTCTACAAGCTCAAAAAGGCTATCTATGGTCTAAAACAAGCCCCAAGGGCATGGTACGATGAACTCTCATCTTTCTTGCTGTTAAATCATTTCTCCAAAGGAACAATTGACCAGACCTTGTTTACCAAAAAGTTTAAAGATGACATTTTGATTGTTCAGATTTACGTGGACGACATAATCTTTGGGTCCACTAATCCTGAACATTCAAAACATTTTGCAAATCTCATGAAAAGTAAATTTGAAATGTCTATGATGGGCGAATTAAAATTCTTCCTTGGACTTCAAATCCATCAATCCCATCATGGTATTTTTATTAATCAAGCAAAATATACAATTGAGATTTTAAAGAAACATGGAATGGAAAATTGTGACTCTGTTTGTACTCCGATGGTCACCTCACCCAAAATTGGTGCTGACCTATATGGGAAACCCATTGATCCGAAGAAATATCGGAACATGATTGGGTCTCTCATGTACTTAACTGCTAGCCGACCCGATATACAATTTGTTGTTTGTTTATTAGCACGGTTTCAGGCAAGGCCTACCGAACTTCACCTCAAAGAGGTTAAACGGATCTTCCGGTATCTTCGAAGAACCATTAACATGGGACTTTGGTATCCGAAGGATTCGGAGTTCAATCTAACAGCCTTTGCAGATGCCGATCATGCTGGTTGCCAAGTCACTGCAAAAAGTACATCCGGAGGAGCACAATTTCTAGGAGAGAAGCTAGTAGGCTGGTCATCAAGGAAACAAGATTGCACAGCGCTTTCAACCGCAGAAGCCGAGTATGTGTCTCTATCTGTGTGTTGTGCCCAAGTTCTATGGATGAGGACACAACTCACAGATTATGGCTACTCTTTCGACCACATACCTATGTATTGTGACTCGAAAAGTGCCATAGCCATCTCGTGCAACCCAGTTCAGCACTCCAAGACCAAGCATATTAGAGTCCGCTACCACTTCATAAAGGAACACGTCGAAGAGGGTACTGTTGAATTATTTTTCGTGGGGACTGAATACCAACTCGCCGATCTATTTACTAAAGCCCTCCCACAAGAGCGGTTTGATAACTTAGTTCGTCGAATTGGCTTGCGAAGCCTAACTCCCGCAGAGTTAGCCAGTCTTCCCGAATCTTCTTGAATTTATTTCCAAATGCTTCGCATGTAAATATTTTTGAAAAACAAAATACAAAATTTGAAAAATCAACAAAAACAAAATATAAAAATATAAAATTTCAAAAAGACATAAAAAATATAAAATACAAAATTCAAAAATATTCTTCTCACGACATGTCTCTTGTATAAATCAATATTCTGTACGTACCTAGAAATGTCATTCAACAATGATACGGGCATGTACAGATGCTTGAGCGAGAGTTCATTTAAACATTTTCTAAAACATGTCGATCTCAAAACTTTCTTCATTACGGCTTTCGTACATTTCAGTACTGAACCCGAGCTACATTGATGACTTCTGATTATTTCCGATCAGGACTCGCAATGTTAATGGCAAATCAAAACGAATCTTGAGCACATGATCAAGATTTTTTAAAAAAGATTTTTCAAAATCTTTCTCAAATTCTGTGCTCAAGAAACTCCCTCTTGAAACTCAAATGTTTTATAATATACTTTCTTTAAGGGGGAGTATAAAAATTAAAAAATGCAAAATGTTCCATTTTCATGCTAAAAATCCGTCTCTCTCCAAAAACACTTTCAATTTAATCAGTTGATATCAAAAATATCAATGCTATTTTTGAGGGGGAGAGGACGTGATTAAAATGTGATCAAAGTTCGTGAAATCTCAAAGTATGCTCACCAGACAAACCCAGTCTAACCCTCGAATTGACGAAACTTGATGTCCATTATCGAAAAGACTTGTCCGGGACGGGTAATAATTTCAAGCTGGTTTTCCAGTGATGTAAGCGTGTCTCGCAAAGGACTTGTCTGAGTAGAATGTCCCAATTCGAGAGATAATCATTGAATATGACCGGGACGGGTAATAATTTCAAGCTAGTCAAACTAGTGATGTAAGCGTGTCTCGCAAAGGTCATGTTCATTGAAAGTCGATCAATTCAAAATGTGCGAATGTAACACCCCGACCCGACAAGGGTAAAGATATCACAATAATGGATTCACATCAGATCAAAACAAAGCATACATCTTCAGTAATACAAAATCTCAAAGGATTACAAATGAAATACTGAATCTACAAGGTTACAAATGAGAACTTCCGAAACACTAATTCTAAAATATATTATCTTCTAGTCAACTCTAATCCAGCATAGCTATCCAATCTTCTAAGTCCAAGGCACACTCTCCGCTCATACCCAACTTTCCTACTAAAACCTGCCGCAGGAAAAGAAATGCGGCTGAGCTACGAGAGCTCAGTGAACAGATATAACGATAACAAAAGCAGTAATAGAGAGTAGTACAAATATAATCAAGAATACAGATCATACCGATACAAATCAAAGGGAAAGGAATAAGGAACGGAACAAGGACAAAAGAAAAGAAATAAGGAAAAGGAAACAATAAAGTTATAGAATAAGGGAAAAACAAAAATCTGTCACGAGCCCAGATAACCGATAATACCATAACATACTAATATAATAAAACAAACCTGTGTAGAGTGATCAGCTCTCAGACCAAGTGAAAGACGTGTATCGCACACACCATCAGTCACCAGATATAATAACAGTAAACATATAAAATAAACAGAGAACAGATCAAATCTAGGATGCACCCATACGCCCCCGCAGACAAATCATAATCATAATCATAATGGCCATAGCAGATAATAAATAAGGGACGGAACAGGTCATCACTCTCCTGCCCTAGAGTCATGTCAAAGGTGCGTCAATGACATGGACATGAAACCCTCATGCCTAGTGATTGGCTCGGACATCAGACTGTAGGTCAAAGGTCAGATGTATTATCAAAATAATCAAAAGTCATATCTTAAGGGTACATGGCAAAAGGTTCATGTCAAACAGTTTAGAAATAAATGTCAAAGGTTCAAATCAAAGTTTATCAGATTAAGTTTTGTATCAAAATTTAAGTGCAGATTAAAAGGATTATATCAAATGGTTCAGAAGATTATATCAAAGGTTCATAATTAAGAGTTCATTGCAAAAGTTCATTTTAGAAATTCCTGTCAAAAGTTCATTGAAAGCATTCCTTTAATAACGGTTTTCAATAAAATGATCTTTCAGAATAGTTTTCATAAAATAATCTTTCAAAACGGTTTTTCATAAAAACATTCTTTAAAACTAGTTTTTCACAAAAGTTAACAACTGTCATATAAAATAGTATCATATCACCATTCACAATCATTCTTTTAAAATAACTGATTTTTCTCAAAACATTTCCAGGTCATAATTAAAAGATTTTCGCATAACAGATTTTTATATCAGGGGTCATAACAACAGGGAATCATGAAAAGGTTCAAAGCAAAGAGGATTATAATACGGATATCAATTCAGAAGTAAAACAAGTCGGAACATGAAAGAGATCATAAAAGGCTTACAAAACAAAGGAATCACACGGAAGGTTTACAAATAGAAGGGAACATAGCAATGGTACAGGGAATCCTAATAAGGAAAATGAAAAACTGAAAGAAAAGGGAATGAAAAACCCTTACTGAAAAAGGGCAGAATATCTGTACCTTATGAGCAGTGCAAACAAATAAATAAGCAAACACGGAACAGAGATCAGTGCTTCTCCTTCTTCACACCTAAAGGAGTAGAAGACGGAATTACAAAATATTCTAACTCGGATTATTACTTTTAGTTTACCTTTCCATTTTAAGTAACTTTCTATTTTTAGTAACTTTCCAGATTTAGTAAGTTTCCAGATTTAGTAACTTTCTATAATTAACAGATTTCCATACTTAGCAAGATATTAATATTACAGATTAGGTTAAGTCCTTATTAAGATTATTATGGAAGTATGGTACATTTTATCAAGTTACAAAAGTTTAAGGGTAATTATGACAAGTTTACATAGTTTAGGGTTTTAATTGTAAATTCATTAAATTCAAAGGTCTAACATGAAAATACTTTAAGTTACTGAATTAAATACTCATATTATTCAGAATGACATTTTAATCTCTTATGTTTCACAATTTACACTTTATACCCCTCTAGTTATATAATTTACAAAACAAACCTTCTATTTACAATATTCACAATTAAATCCCTACAATATCCATATTTACCAAACAAGCATCCAATTTTACATTATTACAGAATGTGACATCAGAATTAAGTATATTACAGATTAGACCCCTCAGAATTCGGAATTTACATAATTGGTCCTTTAAGTTTACAAAACATATATATTAAATAATAATTTCATAACAATTACATATTAACCCCATAAATTCTCAAAATTACACATTATACTTTTAATATCAGTATTTACTCAGAATAACTTCAAGATTTCAGAATTTACACTTTTAGTCCCTCTTTTTAATTAGTTACAAAACAACCCTTATAAATACAATTAATTCATTATCTTGCAATATTTACACTTAGGACCCTCAAGTTATATTTTTCCCACATTCCTACAGATGTATATGAGATTATAAAAATATCCCATAAGTTTCAAAGTTGACAAAACAGGTCCTTATACTTTTAAAAACCAATCGGATACACTTTTAAGTACAATTACAAACCCTAATCAAATCCAATCATTGAACCATCATTACTAAAACCTTAAAACACCTTTAATGACCAGATAATTCACCAACAAACCCTAACCCTAATTATTTCGATTAGGTTTTGTTTATTTCTTTACTTTTCGAAAAATCCGGTTTGTACAAAAATTAGCCACACTTTATTTAAGCTTCCAAGGTTCGAACCCATATTTTTCCCAGGTTATAAGATGCATAAGGAACTCATAAAAATTATATAACAAGCCCAGAAAAATCGTATAGTATATTTTAGGTTTTACGTATGTTTTTTATATCAATAATTACCACGACATGTTCTAGGCCTCTACAATTCGTTCCACCATTTTTCCCAGATCTAATACATCATATGAGGTCCAAATAAAATAATCATAACACCCAGAAATTCGTATTACATATATTTACAAATTACGTGTGTTTTATCCCTTTTATTTTCATACGCCTTAATAATCTTGCATGATTCGTTTTTCTTATTTTTCTTAGGTTATATTCGACCCATAGATCACTAGACAAATGCTGGATAATTTTTAGAACGTAAGAATAAGTTGTGAAAATCATTACCTCTCGGATGAACACAATCGAAGAAAACAATTACGACGAACAAACGAAGGCTTCTAAATTCAGGTTCCTATGTTTCTTAGCTCCTTAATACTCCAAAGAACTCCAGAAAATCGTTAACCCAGGTTCAGAAAGTCGAATGAGGGTTTGAGGGAATATTTCTCAATCGTTATTTAGGTATCGGTATTTTAGGGTTTAAATAAAATAGTTTGTTTTGTATTTATCCTTTTAAACCGACATATAGGAAGCATGGAATCAGAAATTTTGGTTTGTATTTTAGTATAATTAGAACTTTATTTTTTTGTAATATTTTCCATATTTATTTTGTATTTATCTTAATTATAATCATTTTACAAAATATAATTAAATCAAATAAATGTATTTCGGACCATACATGTATGCATATGTGAATTTAATAATTTTTGTACACTCAAAATATTAAAATGTTGTCCCAGAAATTAATTTACTAGATATGTAGATTGTTTTCAGAAGTTTGGAATTGTTTCAGAATTTTATAAGTTATTTATTTAGGTTTTAGGTTTTCAGGGGTAATTTAGTCATTTTACAGGTTATCTGAATTTCAGGTATTACAACTTCTTCCCCACTAACAAAAAAATTTCGTCCTCGAAATTTGCAGGAAGCAGAAAGAAAATAGAACGGAACTAAACAAAGACATACCAGACCTAATAGATAATAATCGGATTCTCTCGGAAGAGACGTAAGAATTACACAGGATTTTGACGGATATGCCGTCCACAGGATTTGATTTGACAAGTCAGATTAGAACGTACAGGAATAGATTATCGATAACATCAATTGGTAGAAGTTCTATAACAGAACCTAAGATTTTTATCGGGAGTCCAGAGGTCAGCAGAATGCGTGACTAGAATCCAGATGTATCAATTTGTATAACGGCGAAAGCAGATTACGCGTAAAGGTAGAATGAACTTAAAGTCTCACTAATGCAGATGATCTCAAACAGTTATCAAAATTTCTAAAGCTCTAAGGCACTTCTCGAAATATCTGATGCCCACAACAAGTGCACGTTATATGATGTAAGTATTATCACGTTGGCCAGACGTCATAATACTGGCATCATATAAATATGCCCCCACGATGGTCATACTTTATTTCAAGTCGTGAACAGAACAACTTATCTTAATCCACCTAGTCTTTCTATGGTCTCAGAGGTCATCAAAATTAAATACCCTAACTAAGAGGAGAACGAATCACTCGAAAGAGTTAACGGAATTCCCAGAATGTCTATCAGAATCTGGTACATCGTTAAAAGCATCAGATCATCCTTCATTCGTCCAATTTCACATAACAAAACCATCGTCCAACATATGCAGAATGAACACAGAGCGGAATTACTAATAGGGAACCTAAATCATTCAAAGGATTTCATCATCAGGTAACATAAATTTAAATAGGTCAAGAGGAACTGAATTACGTCATCCATAGCTTCATCCATCACATAATTAATTCTTCCAAACACAAAAGTTCACTTCAGAATTTTCTTCCATTCAAAATCATGATCTCGATTTCCATTCTCAAGTCTGCTTCTGCTCTCAATTCATCTTAGTACAACTAAAATGAATAGAGAAGCAAGACTGCGAGTCTTGGACAGGTCTACTAGCACAGTTCGGAATTCGCCAACTCAGACTGCTGTCATCACCAGATGCCTGGTAGTGGTGTCTGCTATAATCTCTGAACGCCAATCAAATCTACTCTTCCAGAACAAAGGTCATTCCATTTAATACGAAGATGGTCTACATGTTCCTCGTTCGTCTCAGAGCAAAAACATGCTGTCATACTATGACAATTGTCCAAATACTTGTGAAAACATGATTCGTATTAGCCAATACAATTGGCATTATTTAAAACTCATGATGGTCACAATGAGTACGAAAACAGTTTTCATGAATCGTTTCAGGGAAAACTTCATATCTAATTCACATCACCAATCTTTACGAATAAAACTGAAATACTTTACGGAAGTTGCTCTCAGTTAGTCATCTCCTATCTTAGGAGTTCTTGTGGTTGCTTCTTCAATCTTTCAACTTCTATATGAGGTCGTCTGGTACGGAGTTTCAAAGATTAGAACGAATCAATCATTGATACACGGAAATGGATAATGACTTCGGATAGTGATACGGTTAAATTCAGGATAGTCGATACGTCGCGGCATACTTCTTTCTTTCTTCTTCATGAGTCCACAGGAGAATTTCAGGATAAACACTGGGGTGAAGAAAATCATATTCCATGGCATCATGGTTTCGTCAACTGGGATCAATTTAATGCTAACTCTACTCCTCAAGCAGAAGGGAATTCTAAGAGGTTCATCAGAAAACATCGGAAATTTTGTACAACAAATACTTCCAGTGTCGGAGCTTCTAAAGGTGGATACTAATAGGTGTCAGGAGAAATTGACATTCTAATGAGATCGGAATATGTGCTTTCATAGCAACATTAACCTTAACAGATTTAAGCGGTAGAGAGTTATCATAACAAGAGTAGGGTGAAAAATAGATTGAAAAAAGTCTTATATCAGATATGGTAGTCCTTGGTAGCTTTATGAAGAGCCAGCCAAACCATAATCAAAAGACCTCAAAATCAAATATATCAAAAGTAAATGGATTCGTAGATCGAATACGGTCGTCAAGCCAGACGGATAGTTCATATGTCAAGGTCAAGTACATGGTTCATCATTGTGGTGAGATAGATAAACGAACAGTTCAAAGCGTCGAGATTTTGTTTAGCTTTTCAGCATAAGGGCAGGTAGGGTGTGTCATTGGAGATACGAACATCGTATAACCGTCAAAAGTGAGATCGTATGGAATATTAGCTATCAACATCTTCATGCTTAGTTAACAATTTCGTGCTGAGATAATATTTACACCATATCCTTCAAAAGGAACTGGTTGGCAGACAAGGTTCAATCATTCAAAGGGAGGGAACAAAACTTATATACCCAAGGTTAATAATCACTAGAGTTCTAATAGGAGTAGTAATGGATTTGCAAGACAGGATAGTATCAGGTGATACATTTATATCCAGCATGGTTATTGAATTTAGAGAATGGGTCAAACACATTAGGGTTAAATGACCTTCGAAATGATCGGGGAAAACATCAAACTGTTTATCAAACAGATCGGAAGTGAAGGTTAAAATCAGGTAGTGGCAGCAAAAGTTTAACAATCGGTAATCATGGCAAGGGTTCCAAAAATTGTTTCAACCGCCAAAGGTGAGACATAGGAGGATAGTCGTCAGTATTAAATGATCAGTCCATCAATCCTTATAAGAATAAAATCAAGGTTACTATCAAAGAAAGACGGATCAACAAGGAAGAATCTTATCGTTCAGAATGAGAAGGAAAATATTTTACACTCGTGGTTAAACACCACAAAACTTCTCATGGGAACAGGGATGGTTAAGACGAAATCAAATAGTGTCAAAAGATTTATAGAACAGCATGTACTAAGTATATCGTCGCCATAAGGGTTCTCAGAATGCCCGAAGGGGCATTAGAATGATTAACAAAAGATTCTGAGGTTGGAGTCGGAATCTGAAGGCAAGGATCAAATAGTGTCAAACAATTACTATGCAATTTCAATGCTTCAGGTTTTATTTAGGTTTCAAATTCTTAGGTGGTGCAAGGCATAAGCTCTAAATTTTTCCAAATGTGATTTCAATAATCTTTAACCAAAAGCAAGGCACGAATCAGAGTGATGCGGAAGCAATGCTACTTAAACATATGACTTATAGTCTACCCATTCCTCACTGGTCAGAAATTAAGCTCCTATAGGGAAATCTAAAGCAAATTCTTAAAGGTTGTCCTACGAGCGCCTACAGTGGAAACTTAGTGGTCCAGACTTCACAGGTCAAGGGTAAATGTATTACGAGTCGCAGCCTGTTTCTCTGATACCATAAATTGTAACACCCTGACCCGACAAGGGTAAAGATATCACAATAATGGATTCACATCAAATCAAAACAAAGCATACATCTTCAGTAATACAAAATCTCAAAGGATTACAAATGAAATACTGAATCTACAAGGTTACAAATGAGAACTTCCAAAACACTAATTCTAAAATATATTATCTTCTAGTCAACTCTAATCCAGCATAGCTATCCAATCTTCTAAGTCCAAGGTACACTCTCCGCTCATTCCCAGCTTTCCTACTAAAACCTGCCGCAGGAAAAGAAATGCGGCTGAGCTACGAGAGCTCAGTGAACAGATATAACGATAACAAAAGCAGTAATAGAGAGTAGTACAAATAAAATCAAGAATACAGATCATACCGATACAAATCAAAGCGAAAGGAATAAGGAACGGAACAAGGACAAAAGAAAAGAAATAAAGAAAAGGAAACAATAAAGTTATAGAATAAGGGAAAAACAGAAATCTGTCACGAGCCCAGATAACCGATAATACCATAGCATACTAATATAATAAAACAAACCTGTGTAGAGTGATCAGCTCTCAGACCAAGTGAAAGACGTGTATCGCACACACCATCAGTCACCAGATATAATAACAGTAAACATATAAAATAAACAGAGAACAGATCAAATCTAGGATGCACCCATACGCCCCCGCAGACAAATCATAATCATAATCATAATGGCCATAGCAGATAATAAATAAGGGACGGAACAGGTCATCACTCTCCTGCCCTAGAGTCATGTCAAAGGTGCGTCAATGACATGGACATGAAACCCTCATGCCTAGTGATTGGCTCGGACATCAGACTGTAGGTCAAAGGTCAGATGTACTATCAAAATAATCAAAAGTCATATCTTAAGGGTACATGGCAAAAGGTTCATGTCAAACAGTTTAGAAATAAATGTCAAAGGTTCAAATCAAAGTTTATCAGATTAAGTTTTATATCAAAGTTTAAGTGCAGATTAAAAGGATTATATCAAATGGTTCAGAAGATTATATCAAAGGTTCATAATTAAGAGTTCATTGCAAAAGTTCATTTTAGAGATTCCTGTCAAAAGTTCATTGAAAGCATTCCTTTAATAACGGTTTTCAATAAAATGATCTTTCAGAATAGTTTTCATAAAATAATCTTTCAAAACGGTTTTTCATAAAAACATTCTTTAAAACTAGTTTTTCACAAAAGTTAACAACTGTCATATAAAATAGTATCATATCACCATTCACAATTATTCTTTTAAAATAACTGATTTTTCTCAAAACATTTCCAGGTCATAATTAAAAGATTTTCGCATAACAGATTTTTATATCAGGGGTCGTAACAACAGGGAATCATGAAAAGGTTCAAAGCAAAGAGGATTATAATACGGACATCAATTCAGAAGTAAAACAAGTCGGAACATGAAAGAGATCATAATAGGCTCACAAAACAAAGGAATCACACGGAAGGTTTACAAATAGAAGGGAACATAGCAATGGTACAGGGAATCCTAATAAGGAAAATGAAAAACTGAAAGAAAAGGGAATGAAAAACCCTTACTGAAAAAGGGCAGAATATATGTACCTTATGAGCAGTGCAAACAAATAAATAAGCAAACACGGAACAGAGATCAGTGCTTCTCCTTCTTCACACCTAAAGGAGTAGAAGACGGAATTACAAAATATTCTAACTCGGATTATTACTTTTAGTTTACCTTTCCATTTTAAGTAACTTTCTATTTTTAGTAACTTTCCAGATTTAGTAAGTTTCCAGATTTAGTAACTTTCTATAATTAACAGATTTCCATATTTAGCAAGATATTAATATTACAGATTAGGTTAAGTCCTTATTAAGATTATTATGGAAGTAAGGTACATTTTATCAAGTTACAAAAGTTTAAGGGTAATTATGACAAGTTTACATAGTTTAGGGTTTTAATTGTAAATTCATTAAATTCAAGGTCTAACATGAAAATACTTTAAGTTACTGAATTAAATACTCATATTATTCAGAATGACATTTTAATCTCTTATGTTTCACAATTTACACTTTATACCCCTCTAGTTATATAATTTACAAAACAAACCTTCTATTTACAATATTCACAATTAAATCCCTACAATATCCATATTTACCAAACAAGCATCCAATTTTACATTATTACAGAATGTGACATCAGAATTAAGTATATTACAGATTAGACCCCTCAGAATTCGGAATTTACATAATTGGTCCTTTAAGTTTACAAAACATATATATTAAATAATAATTTCATAACAATTACATATTAAGCCCATAAATTCTCAAAATTACACATTATACTTTTAATATCAGTATTTACTCAGAATAACTTCAAGATTTCAGAATTTACACTTTTAGTCCCTCTTTTTAATTAATTACAAAACAACCCTTATAAATACAATTAATTCATTATCTTGCAATATTTACACTTAGGACCCTCAAGTTATATTTTTCCCACATTCCTACAGATGTATATAACATTATAAAAATATCCCAGAAGTTTCAAAGTTGACAAAACAGGTCCTTATACTTTTAAAACCCAATCGGATAGACTTTTAAACACAATTACAAACCCTAATCAAAACCAATCATTGAACCATCATTACTCACCTTTAATGACCAGATCATTCACCAACAAACCCTAACCCTAATAATTTCGATTAGGTCTTATTTGTTTCTTTATTTTTCGTAAAATCCGGTTTATACAAAAATTAGCCACACTTTATTTAAGCTTCCAAGGTTCGAACCCATATTTTTCCCAGGTTATAAGATGCATAAGGAACTCATAAAAATTATATAACAAGCCCAGAAAAATCGTATAGTATATTTTAGGTTTTACGTATGTTTTTGATATCAATAATTACCACGACATGTTCTAGGCCTCTACAATTCGTTCCATCATTTTTCCCAGATCTAATACATCATATGAGGTCCAAATAAAATAATCATAACACCCAGAAATTCGTATTACATATATATATACAAATTACGTGTGTTTTATCTCTTTTATTTTCATACGCCTTAATAATCTTACATGATTCGTTTTTCTTATTTTTCTTAGGTTATATTCGACCCATAGATCACTAGAAAAATGCTGGATAATTTTTAGAACGTAAGAATAAGTCGTGAAAATCATTACCTCTCGGATGAACACAATCGAAGAAGACAATTACGATGAACAAACGAAGGCTTCTAAATTCAGGTTCCTATTTTTCTTAGCTCCTTAAGACTCCAAAGAACTCCAGAAAATCTTAAACCCAGGTTCAGAAAGTCGAATGAGGGTTTGAGGGAATATTTCTCAATCGTTATTTAGGTATCGGTATTTTAGGGTTTAAATAAAATAGTTTGTTTTGTATTTATCCTTTTAAACCGACATATAGGAAGCATGAAATCAGAAATTTCGGTTTGTATTTTAGTATAATTAGAACTTTATTTTTTTTTAATATTTTCCATATTTATTTTGTATTTATCTTAATTATAATCATTTTACAAAATATAATTAAATCAAATAAATGTATTTCGGACCATACATGTATGCATATGTGAATTTAATAATTTTTGTACACTCAAAATATTAAAATGTTGTCCCAGAAATTTATTTACTAGATATGTAGATTGTTTTCAGAAGTTTGGAATTGTTTCAGAATTTTATAAGTTATTTATTTAGGTTTTAGGTTTTCAGGGGTAATTTAGTCATTTTACAGGTAATCTGAATTTCAGGTATTACAGCGAACTCTACCCAACATGTGCAATTTTAGTTAAAAATGCATGAGCACATGTGAAGGGGTAGTATTTCAAAAATATAAAACTCTCAAAGTGCTAACTAAATATGTTTACTCATAAACACTTTGAGAGATTTTCTAAAGGTCTTATGGCAAATCTAGGATAGTCATGGAGTTATAAGGTGACTAAGGTTAGGAAAACCGTCCTATGATCCGCCAGAGCTGGAGGGATCTACCCAAGGACAATTCCAATAGATTAGAATTAGAAGTCCTTAGGTAAGATTGAAAAAAGGAGTAAATGAAAAAGGGACAGAAGGGGTTGAAGAATTAAAAAGAAAAGTTGAATGAAAGGGTGAAAAGAAATAGCCCTCCATGAAAACTTAGGGCAGAAACCGGGTCAATACATCTGCTATCGGTACTCACTAAGGTGATACTGATATTGAAGACAAGACGTCATGGACCCAGTGACGCAATTCACCACCCTTCCTAGCCACTCAGATATCTCTCAAAAGATATTTGTTTCATTTCTCACGGAGAACACTGCATAATCTATCGGCCTCTCACTCCGAGATGTGTTGATATTGTAAAGGTGGTACTCTGCTCCATGCCTCCGACGACTAAAAACCAAAACGCACAAAAGAGTCTAGAGCCATGAGATTCATCAAAATATCTCGTTAGGAACACTTCCAATATGATACACTTGTGTTCGCCAAAAAGGACACAAGTTGTAAGAGTCTTAATGAGATCCAAGGATCTTGCCATTTACATCATGATGGTTACATGCTTCAAACGGTCTACAGTCGTAGGGTGATCTCTAGCGACTCACTGAATCGTGGGTGCACTTCGGTGTGTCCGTGTAAGCCCTCTCGGGGGTATCCGATTCAGAACGGCCTGGGGGAGATTAGAGAAAGTCTACACACTATTCTGTTGACGATCTCGAAGTCCTAACCCATAAGTGCTGGATGATTATTACTAACGGTTTTATGCAGCTACCTATAAACATCCATTAACCATCACCACATACATCATTCATCTTCACCTCAGCATACTCATACTTATGAAGAACATCTCCAACAAAGCTCAAGTGTAAAAGTTCAAGACAAGAAGATCAAGTTAAAGACAAAGTGAAAAGACAAAGTCAAGAAGCTAATCAAGATGTCGAGAACAAGTTCATATGATGAAAGATTATGGGGAGATTGTTAGCATAAGTATAATGTCCAAGATGTATGAGTATGTTGAAGGTCACGACGCATCATCACATGAAGATGTTGATTGAAGGCAAGAACATCCACAAAGACGATTCTTTGAAGATCACATAGCATGAAGGAACAAGAACAAAGACTATTATACAACGACACACGAAGCACATGGAAATGAAGACAAAAGACCAACTCACTCCGAGCAACATTTGAATGACCATCCCTTAGGGGAGATTGTTAGGATTTATAAAAAGCGATGGTCATTGTCGTTATTTATTGTATTAAACGTGTCGTTGTGTAATTAGTTTATTTAGTCAATAGGGCTTGGACTTAAGCTTTTATTGTTATGTATTGTATTAAAAAGGCCCATGTAATAGCCCACCCAAGTCCAAGCCCATCCATCACAAAAACTATAAATAGAACCTCCCATCCTCACTTGAGAGGTTGGTGTTCTTAAGGTGCTCTCAAGGTATTGTAGTCATTAGGGTTTGTATCATTGCTTTAAGTGTGTGATTTATATGAAGCTAATATTACAAGTTCCACTCTTATTTCTTTGATCATTCCTAGTAGTTGTTGTATTGGTTAGGATAATTATTAGCATTAACAAAACACGAGCAAACAAACAACATATGTAAACTTTGCTCATGAACGACTCAACACTCAAAATCACATGTCTAGTAAAAGTGTCAAACATAATATGTTATTAACTATTATGTACGTCATCAATCTTCGAAAATATTACATGTATTTCTCTTATCAAAAGATTGACAAAGGATAACTTATATCTTATGCATCTTATTTTCTTTGTAACATGAATGGTTATGTTACAAGAGAATACACTGCATCTTGTTTAAAAAATATAGGATATTAGATTTGAGTAATAACCCAATACAACATGTGTCATTGCATAAACAAGTAAAATTGATCATGCACTAAAATACTTGTTTTACTAAGCATTCGTAAGAGTGATAAGTTTCTTCTTAGAAAAGCATATTTGTTGAAAGATACAATATGTCTCATTTCAATCATACATCATATAATACTCCCAAGATCTATTGAGGTAAGTAACCTTTACTAGAATCTTTTCTCAAGATACGCAAATGAGCATTCTTGAAACACTCTTAATGTAGTAGATTCTACATTGTATCACATTAGAGCATCTCTTGGTTTTAGAAAATCAAATCATGTTAAAATAACATGTAACAACTCAACAAACAAAGATGTTATCCAAGAGATCATAAAATGCACCATCTCCACTAAATAACCTCTAAATCTCAAACACGAAATTAAAACATTTTGCTTGCCTTTGTTAGGAGTTGTGTAAGACATGTCATCTTCTTAACCGACTTTCAAAATATGGTTAGTTGAGTCATATTAGGCCATGTATTAGCGAAATAAGCTAATATCATCTTTGCTATACTTCGATAGGCAAATATAGGAATTTGAATTTTTCTAACATGAGAATGACTACTGGAGAACATATCACACTAGAAATTCAATTTGACCTAATGGTTGAATTGCTTCCAGGGGTTCGTGGTATAACCCGTAAAAATGGTCGTGTTTAGCCTGAATTGAGCACCACTAGTGATAGTCTCATACTCATTCTCTAACTTGAAAATTTTTCATTCCTACATTTGACTAAAGATAGTTTACATCGGTGAACTTTATCTCCCGTTAGGATTTCATTTTGAACAAGTAGTAATTAGGATCCTCCTTAGCGAACCTAGATTACTTGCATCCCACATATGTGTTTCAAAATGATAACATGTTCTCGTAAGATATGATTGAATGTCTTCATGATCTTAAATGCTAAATGATTATCATGTTTTGCATGATGTTTGCATTTATTCCTTATGTGCATTTTACATGATTTTTTTTTGTAAATTTTGCACCCACACTATGTCATTTTGGCACATAATGAATTAGGTATGCCTATCACTATGAACTCTTAGACGTCATATAGTCATACACTAGTGTCAAAACCTATAAGTTAAAGTAGTCGCGAAATTGTCTTAATTCCTTGGTCATCATTTCGCTTTCTTCTAAGTAATACACCCCTGGAATATTTCACTGGAAATGTTGAATTCATGATCTCTCATGTCTCGTCTCATGACTTTTTAAATATTTCACTGGAAATATTAAGTCATCATTCACATCCCTCTTATGACTACTTGAATATTTCACTGGAAATATTGAAGTCATCTCTCATGTCTCGTCTCATGACTTTTTAAATATTTCACTCGAAATATTAAGTCATCCTTCACATCCCTCTTATGACTACTTGAATATTTCACTGGAAATATTGAAGTCATCTCTTATGTCTCGTCTCATGACTTTTTAAATATTTCACTGGAAATATTAAGTCATCCTTCACATCGCTCTAATTACTACCTATGTATTTCCTCAGAAATATAAAAGTCATCTCTTCTCGTCTAGTCTCATTCATCTCGTAAAAAGAATTTTTTAGGTATAAATTCTCTCCTCGTGTCAAAAAGTCTCACTAAATCAGCGAGATTTATTTGTAAAATCCTCTTAAATTCCAATGACAACTTAAATATTTCATCCGAAATATTTAAAGTATATTTAATTTGCGAAATGCAATTAAATGTCATCTCTCGTTCTCGATCAACGTTCATCGAATCCCGTTGGATTCATTCATAAAAGAATTTATTTGGTTTAAATTCCTTTAATCTAAGGTCCAGAAAAATCACAACATATGTGAAATTTCTTTGTCGAAAATCAAATTCTGGGTCAAAACTGACCTCAGCAGGTCACGGTACCGCTAAATTTAACGGTACCGTTGGACCGTTGTCTGCTGAGACAGTTTATTTTGTTTTCAATTCTCACTTTTTCAAAAGAACTATCAAAACCCACTCGCTGTAGTCTTGAACTAGAACCGTCTCCTATCAGAATAGATTCTGCCTATCTTCTGATTCCTTAGCTTTTTCCCCTTTCACTTCCGCATGGTACTAAACACACCATATGTTTGGTTACTTCCGTATCCATTATCTTCTCAACTTATCTACACTTTTCAACCTTCGTTCTACACTACCAATGCTTCCGCATCCCACTCATCTTCCACACACTTCAAGCGAAGAACCGCTAGGATAAGTTGGGATAACCCTTCTTCATCAACATAGATAACCCTACTAGAACCTTATTACTAACCCCACAACCTTAAAGACTTTATCTTCTTAACCCTTAGCATATTTCCACGTAATCACATGCCTCATCATATGAATGTTCTATGAATATTCACAATGATTGAGAAGAGCTACGTGGCTTCAAAGGTGAAGTTTATTGTATGCTATCCACCACTTGTCATGACGTTACTAAGCTCATCGCTTCCGTCAACGTTTGCGTTCCTCTTTTTTTTTCTTTTTCCAACACATCTTGTCCGGATGGTCATCGATTAAGGGGGAGCGAAAACACACTCATATAGTCTTTCACCAAACACTCTCAAGAACACACAAATGTGGTTCTTATTCCCTAGGATTCTTTACTAAAACACTCACTGCTTAATAACCTGCTACTTAGAAAAACCCCAGTCACAAAACCACAATTGGCTCTAGCTTCCTAACCTCTACTCTTTGAGATCACTTAGCTATTTGTTCTATACAAGCACCTTCAACCCTCACATCAAACCTTATAACTAAAATTCACTCTTGATAGTGATATTTGGTTTCAGAAACTTCAACCCTTATATCAATCCCATTCAAACCCTTTAGCTACACTTCACTCCTGATAGTGATAGTTAGCTTAAGAACCTTCAACCCATCGATCATTCCACTCAAACCTTATCACTATACTTCACTCTTGATAGTGACAGTTAGTTCAATAACCTTCAACCATCACAATCATTATACCCAAATTGTATAACTACACAAGCACATGAAATCCTTCATACACCAAATTATCTCTAACTCACATCTAGGATCATCCAAAACTAGAATTCTAGAACTTCGTTACCTCAAACCTGTTAGAGATATTTTCCCACAACCCTGTTAGGATCACATGCACATTTTCTTTTGCTCCTTTGAAATATATCATGCATCTCATTGTCAGTGCAAACGATATATTAATCTAAACCGTCTTTTCATACCTTTTCTCAAAGGTAAAATCCAACACTTCCCATCTTATGGAATCATTTCCATTCGCATCTAGATGCATATCATTCTCATTTTCATTTTTTTTGTATAAATTCTATCAAGTCTACTTTATGGCATGACTTGTCATAATAGTAATCATTTTGAGTATGTCTTATCAACAAACAATCATTAACACCAATCATCTTAGGTAGATGATTATGTTGTTCAAAAGGTTTGTTAGAACTTGCCTTCCCAATGACAACTTGGAAGAAGTCATTTTATGTGTCAGTCAACGAACGAATCTCGTTCTTGTTAGTGTGATTGATTGAACAATTACACCTTAGGTTGCCGGTCAAGTTGTGACACTCTAGTGTCATTGAATTGCATTACGCATTCACATCTTTGTGTCGCTCAACTGTCTAGGGCTTTCTTCTTGGTTTTTATCCTTTTGGCACACTTTCATCACGTATCTAACTTCTTGCATACTTTGATATGCTCATCAAACTTTTTTTTTGTAGCTACGTTTTAACATAGTTTAACCCTTGCATGTCTTGCTATGTGTATTCTATCCCTATAATGTTGCTCCTATTCTTTTATATATTATTTTGCACGAAGCTAACCCTTGATGTAGGAAAAGCCTTTGTAAGAATTTGATCCATGGATCCGCTAGATACTAAGGTAAATAAACAAGGGGACTCAATTACCATAGGGGAGCATTGAGCTAGGGGGAGCTCGGGAGTATTTGAATACATAGCACGGAGTCTTTCTAATGGTGGTGATTGAAGACTTCACTGGGATGATGCATGCTCGCCTTTTTGAGAAGAAAGGATAGTAGTGTAATAAGGGGGAGTGGGGAGTGAATTCAAGGGAGAGCTCGAGGCAACTACCTTTTTGCTTCGACAAAAGGGGGAGAAGGGAGTGTAAACAGGTAACTTTGATATTTTACTGTGTGTTACGGTTTACATATTTGTCATCATCAAAAGGGGGAGATTGTTAGTGCAAATATTACGATATTTAAACTAAACGATTTCTTTGGTTTTAATAATGACAAACATGTAACTTGTAATGCATAACGTAAAATGCGCAAGTTACTTGTAAACACAAATCATCAACGCATACTTACATCAACATCTCTCAACGTATCAAGTATGCCTCAACAGAGTCGTAGATTTTCATCCCGACGTAAATCACTCAAGGTATGAACAAACAAATTTAAACTTGACAGATGATTAAAGAAATAAATTTTTTGTTCTAAACTTCACATTTTTAATGTGACAAAACATTTTTTTAAAAATACATTTTACAAATTATTTTTGAATTAAAAAGAAATGTTTTATTTTGAAAAATAAGTTTAAAAGTCTCAACAGCTTCCCCCCCCCCCCCCCCCCCCAAATTAGCTCCAAACTTCCTCAAATAAACTTTCACCACTAAAAACAAAATTTGGAGCGTCCCTGTCTGGGACGGTACCACTAAACTTAGTGGTACCGTCGTGTATTTAGTGGTACCGTCCGTACGTAACGTCTAGTTTTTTCTTTGCCTATAAATAGTGGACCATTTTACACTTCCAACTTGATTTTTCCAGTTAGTTTTCTCTGGTCTGATCCCTTCTTACTTAGATCAATTTCTTTGATCATTTAGAGAGTCTTAGTATGTTTAAGAGTGATCCTTTCATCCAACCAAGAGATCATCTTCATTCCTCTACTAGTGCAAGAGAAGAACACATAGTATCACAAAGATACAAAGTGTTATAGTGTTAGTCTAGTGCACTCGTAACATTTGTTACGCGCTTGTTGTATTTTGCTATACATCAAGTTGTCTATCATCTTGTTTAGTTAGTTTGCGTGGATCATTGTGATCTTGTAGAGATCAGGGAGATCTTGTGTAGCTTGTGTTGTTATCGGGTAGATCATGAGTAGATAGGGTGGATCGTGAGTAGATCGGGTAGATCAAGTGTAGATCATGTAGATCTTGTAGCTTCTGTGGTATGTGAGGATCGGGTAGATCGTGAGTGAGATTGGTACTAGCTAGATTAGTACTCGACATTTAGCTTAATGTCGGAAAATAATGTAAGCGACGTGGTTTATGTGTTTAGGCCTCAAAACACAAGATTTGTTATGTTGGGCCATAAAACATAACGGGTTTGGTTGCACCCGAAGAAGAACTCGACATCTAGCTTAGTGTCGGAAAATATTGTAAGCGACGTTGTATGGTTTCTTCGCCAAGAAGGGAGCTTGTTGATTAGTGAAGTAACTCTCGAGTTGGGTACTCGGGGAGTGGAGTAGGGCGAAGAGGAGCTTCATGACTGAACCACTATAAATCATCTTGTCCGGTTTGCGCCTTCTTTACTTATCTCTTGACTTTTATTATAGTCTTTATCGCTTTATATTTATATTTGCATTGCGTTTATGTTTGTGTGCTTTGTTGCTTATATTATGTTGATTATGTTTGTGTCATGGTTTGATTGTGTTTGTGTTGTAGTTTACTATATACCATCTCTAGATGATGTATGATCATTGTTGACACTTTTCATATTACGTCACACTTGATCGGGTGTTTGATACAAAAAGTTTTTAAGTTTTTAAATGGAAACGTATTCCCCCCCTCTCTACGGTTTCCACATAACGGGCATTTCCCGAAGGGCAAGAGAAAGATTGGGTGGTTGTCCCAAGGAACGCGGTTCAGGTTACTCCTTAAGGTCTTAAGATATCCGTTGGGTACGGAATCTCTACTGAACGGGAAATTTAGCAAGTTCAGAGTACGGCTTTGTAAGAGAATGTTGATTGCTACCAGCAATCAGTCCGTTGACTCAGTACGATACTTAGGTTAGAGGCGGAAAGTACAACCTCGATTGAACATCTTCGCTTAAAAGAAATTGATTGAACAACATCGATCGGGAAAACGAACATCATCGATTGAGCCTAGGGCTTAGGGTAGGGGCGGCTATAACAAGATCACCAACGAAGCGAGGCGGAATAAACAAATCCAAATCCGGAATGAGGTCCAAAATCACAAAATCAAACAATCCAAATTCAAACAAAATCAAAACTAAATCCAAACACAGTCAAGACCAAATCCAAAAATAGCCAAAACCAAATCCAAACGTAACCAAAAGTCAAATCTAAACACTCCAATAAGTTCAGACGGGCTTATTACAACCTTAAGGGGTTACAAATAAGCAACTCGGATTCAAACGGTGCCAATCGGGTCTAACCCGAACCGATGCGAACTTCGGTCAGATGGCGGCAAACGGGAATTCCATATAAATGGAGACGTATAGCAGCGCCAAAAGTATTACAGTTCATGCGGTGTTGTGATGCCAGTGTGTCGTGTGTAAGTGCAGGCTTTCGCGATATTCTATGCTCGAGTACATACGCCAAACTCATCATTCCCAAAATCAAAATTCAACCCGAACATAATTCTATTATAACTACTCCCAGTATCGTAAAATTCACCTCTGAGTAGGACATAGGTGATCAGGCCATGTCTCACTGTCCCTGGTTGAATATAGGTGATCAGTCTATATTCACCCGAGGTTCAATGAATTTTGAAATACTCAGCCTAGTTATACTAGTAATATGTCCCTTACATCTAAAATCATTCCAAGACCACGACAAGTGTACAAACTCGACATTCAAGATTACGCAATGAAATAGCGTAACTCCGCGACAGGTATGGTGTGTGCATAAGCATATGGAAATGCTTATAGTGAGTAGCTAAAATAGGTGGATATAAATCATCCACTAGTCAAACATACATTTCAACAAATATATCATCAAACACTCATTAAATATACCATAGACATCCCAAAAATATATCATTAAACATCTCATCTAATTATATCCTCAAACAAAATCTACACGCGAGGCATCAGCTTGGCAGGCAGGCACGTGGCGGTCATAGGATTAAGTTTTCATAAAAGTGGTTATAGTCTAGGTTTTAAAAATATACCCAGTTCTCTATAACCTAGGATCTGATACCAATCTGTAACACCCCCAAAATTGGGTCCAGCGGAAGCATACATGTCACTAAGGTGCCACTCAATTGGTATCACAACACAAGTACAAAGAACGGTTTTTATCTCAACATTTAGAATAAATTTCATTATCAAAAATAGTATTAAATTTACATTATTCAAAAATAGTGCGGAAGTAAGACCCATAAATAAATAAAGCGATCCCAATTATTTATCAGAGTCGTCTATGACCATGCCCCTTGCCAAGTGCCTCCAGAAGTAAGCTATCGCCTTAAACCTCAGAATACATGCTAAAAAGTCAGCTAACGCTGGTGAGTTCATATGTTCAGGCAGTAAGTAACAGTGGACCAAAATAAGTAATTTGCTAGACTGGACAAAGTTAAATGTAACACCCTGAAATCAGATCAGCGGAAGCATACAAGTCGTGGGGTGCTATTCAATAGTTATCACAAAACAAGGTTCAAAGAACGGTTTTACTTAAGCCGTTTTAGAAGAAATTTCATAATTGAAAACATTCAATTTACATTATTTAAAAATAGTGCGGAAAATGTAGGTCCATAAAAGGATTTAAAGCGGTCCCAAATAGTTTTCAGAGTCATCTATGACCATGCCATGCCCTTCGCCAAGCTCCTCCAAAAGTAAGATATGCAGCAGAAAAGACCTGAGATAAAACATGCTAAAAGTCAACACAAAGGTTGAGTGAATTCATAGGTTTAAAAGTAAAGTGGATGATTACAATGTTCCAAGTTTAAGATGCGACGGGCCACGATGTTGCACCCGTAAATCCAGATGTTACCACTGCACTAAGCTCATGACACACAAAACGTTAACCAACACCAGTAACCCTGGCGTAAGTCGACAGTAACCACGGATTTCATAATATAACAATTGCCCCCAGAGTTAGGTATCTTGCCAAATACCTAGGTAACTCAAATATAGTACATCACATGCGGACCGACCTTAGTCAACATGGCGGGATGGTCAAATCCTATAGGCCTATAAACTATATTCACGCTTACTCGCAAGTGATTAATGGTGCATGATCGATGGACTTAAGTTGTGGCAATGGTGGTACTTAGTGCTTATCAGATGTTTCGAAAGTGGCTACTGCTTCACTCACAGTACCAGAAAAGTATAAATGGCTACTGCTTCACTCACAGTACCGGGAAAGTATAAATGTTGTTCCAGCCCAAATAAAGTTTCAGAAAGCAGAAAGCATAGCTTTTAGTTCAAAGTACAGTTTTCAAACAATTGTGATCATAGTCAAAACAGTAGCATGTATCTCACCCAAGTAGTTTGCAAAATAGTTAAGATAAATAAGAGTGGGGCTATGAACTCACCTCAGTATGCAGCAATGCAACATATCGCAACTAGCATCAATTAGTAAAGGCACAACGATATCAAAAGTAGTAGAGCACAACGGTACGAGATCGGCACAACCTAGTAAGTAACATGTTTCAGAAATAATCCTCAAGTAATTTATGAAGTAGTGTTCGTTGAATACTCGTGTTAATATAAAAGGGTTTAATTTTCAATGGCGATAAAAGAAGTAATCATTTGTATCTCGTGTGGTTTTTGGAAAATATAGTTTCAAGATTAAATTGCGTTAAAACGATAAAAGTCGACGAAACAAAATCAAGCAATTAGAAAATGATGAAGAAGAGGAATAAAATGTTCTCGCGTAGAAGTCGTAAAATGTACAATCAAACAGTAACTCACGCCAAAACAAATGGAATCAAGAACGAACGAATAAACGATATCGAATGAATACCAGACTAAAGATAAGTCGATGAATGCGTTGGATGTTTACCCCGAATCCCAAAAGTATAACTTGTGTAAGTTCGAATAAAACCGTTTTATATAATCTCATATAAGATTTGTTTGATAAGTTTATAAGTTTATAAAGTTGCAAGGTTTTATAACTTTGGGTGTAACGCTTCAGTTTATATTATGTTTCCGAGTTAACGTAAATAATTGTAATCAAGTTTTTATTATCAAGTTTTCATAAGTTTTATTCAACTTTTAAACAAGTTTTTATACCGTTATCACTCGCGTAATTATTAGATTTGGTTTATCGGATAATTTGTGTCCATTCGGGTCCAAACATATTAAGCTCGACGAGTCTAATATATTCTTCCGTCTCTTGTATCAAATCATACAATAATCCTACACTAATATCGTAAATCCAATAACGGTTACAATGAATTATTCAAATCACTAATCTATTACAATAATTTTAAAAATATAATGAATCGGTGTCAAAATCCCCATATACTCCAACAACATCCAACCTCATCATTGATCACGAAAAACAATAACAAACATTAAGTTACTATGCGAAAACAAAATAAAAAACAGTTAGGATCAATAAAAAAAACTATAACCCAAATACATTGGGCTTCGGCCCAATGCTTCATACACACCCAACAAACTTACTTTGGGCTTAAAGGCCCAAGGTTACTTGACACTAAACCCGTATGGGTTCATTAGCCCAAATGACTAATCCAAGCCCAATCATAAACACAAACACAAACGTATACACAAATACGTACACCCATAGTTTTGGTTTTGACAAAAGTGCGACTAGTGTAGCTCGACCTCTAGACCACACGTAGTCAATTAAGACCACGCGACAAGGCTCAACCTTCGTGGGTTTGCCTTAGCCACGACTTGACCACATTGAGGCACCTACAGGGTGTCTCGTTGGTTTATTACCACACGACCAATATAACCAAAAGAGGTCTCCACACCTCGAAAGCAAATCCCAGTGTTACACGAACACAACCAATATAAACATCATGCTAATCAAAGTCCCCACGATACGTTTTGTATCGTGGTACACATCACGGATATACACACTATGTGAGTCGTGTTTTACTAATAATCAACAATACACGACCCTAGTGGTCGTGTAGCCTAGAAATCATCACTAACAACCTCCCACGAGGCGTAAACCATAACCAAACGCATCGATACCAAACTGAAAACACTAAACCACAAGGACAACACGACACGAGTATAAAATAAATCCCAATCAAACAAACACATCAAGGTCGTGACTCGTACGAGTCACGGCTCACCACACATGGGTCAAAAACCCATTCGGTTACACCAACAAATAAACAAACAAATCAATATAAACACAATATAAGCACGTAAACCAAATAAATAACAACGAGTCAACTTAACTCAGTGAGTTGACTCGGCCGAGTTGAGTCGACTCGGCAACGATTCGAACGAGTTTTGGTGTAAAACGTTTAGATCTACACGAGTTTGTTATAAAACATTTGTTTTAATAACCCTAACTCTTCATCAGTATGGTTTAAATCAAAAGGAAAGGAATAAGAGAAAAGTAGTGGTGGTTTCTTACCCTACGCACGGAAAATAAGGAAGAAGATGGCGGCAGTACGGTGGTGATACGGTGGTGGTGCGGCGGTGAACTTCAAAACCCTAGCAAAACAACCCTTCACGATATAAAACCAACCCAGTTAAAACCCTTGCGTCTTGATCTACCTTCGTATGACACCAAATTGACTCGTCGGAATTTGGCCGAAAAATGTTGCGGCGCCGAAAAATATTATAAGAGAGGAGAGAGAGAGAAAACCCGGTGAGGGTGAGTGAATAGTGAAACCCTAGGGGTTTTATACTCTTGGAGGGACTAAAGTTGTACAAACTGAAACTAAAGGGCGGGCGGTGTAATTAGGGTGCGGGGTGGAAATTGTAACTTTTGTAAATCTTTTTAAAATAACACTGTGGGGCCCATTTGACATAGTAAAAATTCGTTTTAAGTCACGAGGTTTTTGTCATTGCGTCCGGAACGATTTTTCTGATAAAAACGAGTATTCACACGTATAGTTTTCTCGGAGTTAATTTATTTAGTAAATCGATTTGTTTCGTGCATTTTAGGTTGTGCCGGCTTAATAAATTAATAACGCTCACGTTTAACAAGATATTTACTGCTTTTCAAACTCAAACAGGTTCAAAGAAGTTTAAAAGCTAATGGATTTCAAAAATAAACATTTTGGCTAGTAAAATAAGTTTTGGAAAATTGTCGGTTGTTACATTAAATATATAAGTCACATAAACCAGGTCATGAGCCGTACTCAAGGAGTGTCTCATATCACAACAATAACAAGCATAAGAAATCCAATATCAATATGATAGGTCACGGTAGCTCTCTCTCATATCGACAGACACAGTAGGGCCCTAGGTATATCTGACCTTAGCCAGGCACCACGTTATAGCAAAGCATAAACAGGTTACATTGCTACCCTGGTCTAAGAAAAATATCAGTTGCATATATCTAACCTTAGCCAGTCAACAAGTTATAGCAAATAATAAAATAACAGTTAGGTCCATTCAAAAGAGTTTATCAGTTAAACACATAACATCTTCAATTAACAAAACCAATTATTTTAGTCAAACAATCAAATCTTGAACAAACATTTTAGTAGACAAACAACATTGAGTTTAGTTAAAACGAGCATGTACTCTCCCCAAAACAGTTATAAAACTAGGGGCCATGAACTCACCTTAGCCACAGTAATACAAAGATCACAACTGACACAACTGGAATATAGCGAATCACAACGGTATCCAGATGACGGGCACAACGGTATGGAAATGGCGCAACCTAAACGCATATAACTATCTCAAAATACGACTCGTACAATGATTTAGTCTACAAGAGACAAAATGTCTTAGTTTTCGTGGATTACTCTTATTATTACTTATAAAAGTTTAGTATCAATGTTTCGTGTGGTGGTAAGAAAACATAGACTCAAACACAACTCGCACCAAGGAGAAAAAAGATGTTGACAATATCAAGAAATACCGACAAAAACTGAAGCTAATCAAAGGAAATCTAGAAAAATTACGACTACTAACTATGTAATATAAAATAGGTCAACCTGTACGTTTCGGTGTTTACCTAGTAATCCCAAATGGTTTTATAAGGAAGGTATGTCTTATTAAATGACCGAATGTAATATAGTAACACACTTAATATATACAACTTATGTCTTTATAACTAATTCATATGACACCCATATATTTTGTTAATGGGCTTTGGAGCCCAAAAACTTTAACAAACCAAACGCACCCTAGTTACCATGGGCTTCGGCCCAATATTAAAATCAAACGCGCCCTTACAGGCTGTTAACAAAACACGACACACACATACACATTGGTGAAGACAGAATCAACTATACTCTTTTGTTATATTTTACTAGAATGAACCAAGCAAACACCTCTTGCTGTTTTGTGGTTTAACCGAGGCCAAGCAACACCTTCGTGGTGTCGTTGAGCCGAGACAAACAAGAACGCACCCTATGTGGGTGACTTACTTGAACCGAGATCAACAATTAAAACGAGCTCAATAAGCTCACAATATAGTCAATCTAAACCTAATCCAACTCGATACTAACCACAAACACCCTATACGGGTTCTTGTTGAATCACACCAACGAAGACGCACCCTTGTGGTCTTTGCGTTAAACCAAAGGCAATCCTAAACACACCCTACATGAGTGGTTACTTCTCGACTGAAAGCAGTCAAGACACAACGAGCACCCTCTTGGGTGGAAACAACCCGAACACAATTAAACAAACGCATGACCAATCACAACAATGACTACAACTAAAAAAAATTAAAACCAAGTTAATATAAGAAAAACCAATTCCAATCCGAGACCATCTCGGATCTCGACCCTAAATAAGCAAATCCGAAGCTAACTGAGACCAAAACGGGTCTCGACCCGAATATCCTAGTCGGGTTACACCCGACCCGAACCAACATAATCAATCCAAACACCCTTAACAAGATTTTACACCACACGAAATAGATCCAAAATGTTTGATATCAATTTTACTTCTTACCACACTATATAATATCCAAAAATGATTTTTGGTCCGGTTTTAATCCATGAAAACTTATAACACAAGATCTATAATCGGTTTATAAATAAATAAATAACAAAAATGGTTTTCGTCATACCACTAGGACGAGAGATAGAGAGACGAGAGATGAGGAAGAAACGGAGGTGGTGATGACGGCGGCGGTGTGGTGGTGATGACGGCTGTGGTGGCGGTGTAACTCCAAACGCGACTAAATGAGCTCCTCTTGCTCCGATCTTCTCCAAAAATGATGTAGGGCTCGAGATCTACACGTTGGTAAGTGGAGGTAGGGTGGCCGGAAGTTGGCCGGAAAATGGTGACGGCGCCGGAATAGTAATTCCGGTGAGGTGTGTGTAGCAAATGGGGAGGAAACCCTACATGGGGGCTTTTATACTCAAGTGAGGGGGTAAAGGTGGACAAACAAAACCACAAGGGGCGACGGTGTAAATATAGGGAGGGACCATTGTTGTATTATTTGCTATCTTTTGGAATTTAGTGTATCGGGGCTCATTTTGACTAGTAAACGGCGGATTCAAAACACGAGAATAATGCCATCGCGCTCGAAATAATATTTCCGATAAAAACGACTATATATACGCCCAATTTCTCACAATAATGCCAAACTCAAAATAAATCGACGGTTCTTCGAATACAACATGTCGGGAAAATTACGGGTTGTCACAGTAAAAGCCTTACAAAAGCTGGAAAATTCGTCTAGGGTTTGCCTCTCCATAGTGTTACACGAATTATGAAAAACATGCGAAAATATATATATAGGTTTACAAGTGTGACGGCGTCACGTTATGGGTTGTGACGCCGTTAGCTTGCCGTCATTATGGTTTCTTCTATTGCACCGCCGCCGTTGTGACGGCGTCGCCTTGGATCTCTGACGCCGTCATGATGTATGCCGCCGTCTCTCTATAAAAAGTCTAAGCCGTCTCGTGTAATCTTTGCTCTGAATATTGGTCTTCAAATACAAGTGACGGCATCACGTGTAATGTGTCACGCCGTCAGGAGCCCATTCCTGACAGATTTGCGACTTGGTCATTTTTCATCGTTTCTTCGTCCAAAATAGCCATCAACGCGCCGGCTTTCATATTTTGCGTCCCAAGTACCTAAAATGCAAAAATAAACGATTTAGGGCAATATTTGATCAAATACATGCGACTTTAGGGACTAAATAACCCCTTAAAAAGGTATGTTTTAAATCCTTATCAAATATCCCTACACTTGGGATTTGTTTGTCCTTAAGCAAATGTGCTTTTATCCTAATCAATCTACAAGTTAGGAATCATTTAGCATTGGTTCAAAAGTAATTACAACACACATTCGTTCCACAACAGACATAATAAGCACGGAAATCATATACTAGCACCTCACATAAAGTGTTAGGATTCTCACATCTCTTGGGTGTATAAGTTATATAACATGTATTGAAATGGGAAAATAAAACACTCTCTACCTGTCATAGCACATAGATTACCACTGGCTTGAGAATGGATCAAACCTCCACCACTTTTGCGTAAGCACCTTGGATAAACTATCAAAGATGGCTTTTAAAGGGGTGTAACGTTAGGTGTAAGGGTATGGAAAACACGGTTTTGTGGATATAGGGATTTTTGCTGGTGGCAAGTCAATCATCTAAGTCAATCACATGTAAAACGTGGCGTTTCTAAGCCAAGACTCGACTTACTAACTTCTAACTCTTTTTGTATTTTTCTTGACTCTTTCTTGACTTAAACAAAAGATAAAGACGGGATGGTAGCCCTTTTTTTTTTCTTTTTTTTTTTTTCATACACTCTTGCCCTACCATCCGTAAAATATACATCAATAACCAAGGGATTTATAGTTGCATCCCTACACTTGAACTTTTAAATAATTAAAAACTAACTAATGACCTGAATTAAGAAGATCAAAACACGTGGAGTACTTAAACACTAACGTACATATGGGGGTAATAATTTTGACTTCTTCCCCATTACTCCATAATAAATAGTACTTAACCCATGAGTCCCAATCGTCCCAAAACTGTATTTACAAGATATGACTCGACTTAGCAACCATGTAATCAACTAGACAATTAACAAAGGGTTTACATAAATGTTGTAACAATAATGCACTAAAGATGAGTGCATACAAGGAAGGCTAAGGCGATTTGGGTGTAACATTTGGGGGTGGATTGTAAACAAATTCTTCCTTTAAGTAACCGGAATACGCTATTCCGAATTTCTTCTTTTCTGCCTTTCCAATATACTTAAAGTTAGAAAACGAAAAGTATAGGCTCTGGGGGTGTACTAGGGGTATCTTGTACTAAGAATGAGTACAAAGCAAGGGTGTGGGAGAATTACTTGACCAATGAAGCCAATGTAATTATAAAAAGGTTTAAAACAAGGGTTATCCTAATGCCTCTTATCATTTAGTAAATCCTAACTACACGAATGTAGACTCACTAGCGATCTTGGAATGCATCACAAAAACAATAATCTATATACTACCGGCACACTCATAAGCATTAAAGGTAAATGCTTTTTCCTAAATATCTAAAGGCGAACCTCACATTTTTGGGGTGAAAATTTTTTATTGGTAGGGTTTTTGTGCTAGCTATATAATTCCTATCCATGACACGCTTATTAAAACTAAAGTTTCACTCGTATATGTCATAAAAAAATTTAAATTTGGTGCTAAAATTACCTTAGCAAGTATTTCTTTCAGTTTATTACACAATTACTTAAAAACAAAACAAATATCAAGTGAGTTCTAGTTTCTAAGGTGTCCATTTTTTACCCTCCCTACACTTAAATTGAACATTGTCCCCAATGTTCTTGAAAAGTACCAAAGTTATGATAAAGAGAAAAATAAAAGAGATGAAAGAAACTAATGCTCCCCTGATTTGCTTGGCATGGACGGAATGAAATATGGTTAAATCCTCCTCCAAGAAAATAAAGTGATAAACTTCACTTCCAATGTATACTTGAATCTTCTTACCCAATATAACCTGTAAATCACTAAGAAAACGAACACGAAACCTCACATAAAATCGGCGGTAAACACTGTATATAATAAAATTAAATCCTAGAAAGCAAATAAGATATAATGCTTACAAAATAAATGCTTACAGAAATTTGGAAATTTAAAAATTCGCAAAATTTTCAAAAATTAATTTTCGACAGAAAAACAAAAATCTGGAAAACTCTTTTGCTACAGTGCCTGACGCCATCAGGTGTTAATCCAGACGCCGTCAGGGTAGACCTGACAGATTATTACGTTTTGTTCTTGGAAAATTTCTGGAAAAATCTAATTATTAAAACCTAGAAATTCTGTAAAACATTCATTGTAACTTGATACAAGCATTTGACTCAAACAAACATACAAAAACAATAAAATATATATGCTCATCATATATTGTAAAATCTCATGTTCGAATTTCGTTCTTTGAAACAAATATAAACTTTCCTACACTTATCTTTTTGTAAAATACCTTTATATGCAATTAAGACGAGGTTAAAAACAAAATAAAGCATTTTCACAAATTTATTCAAAACATGAAAGATTAAACAATAATGATTCAACATATATATATATATATATATATATATATATATATAATATATATATATATATATATATATATATATATATACTAGTTGTCGAAGCCCGCCCGACGGGCGGGCATGCTTTGTAAGCCCGTTGGGCATGACTGAGTCGATTTGGGTATTATCGTCTCAAATTAATAAAAAGATTAGCTAAAAGGGGAATGGGTCAAACGGTTCAAATTTTTCGAAAGTCTATTCTTATTGCATACAACCTCCTAAATATTTAAATCAAATACTTTTTGGGTTATTATCGTAAGACTATTACCTTTTAATGATATTTAACACATAAAATAATAAATAGTCAACACAGTCTGTTATGGTCCATTTTGAAAAATACCGGTTTCAGCTCGACCCATTTTGACCCGTCCTCCTAGCTCTAAACTTTTCCATTTATGTAAATATTCTATTGATGTATGCATATGACTATATTTGATGATGCAGTGACTTGTGGAAAGCTGGAATGCACATATGTGATTGCTCGAATTGGGTCCCACTTCAGCATATGTTGTGGAGCTGAAAGTCCTGCCAATATGCAGGATCTACCTCTCTGGAAATTTGAGGACCGTTTTGAAGCTTCCCCAACTAAGGATCCTGCTATTCCATTCTCGAGTATGAAGGTTTCCCAAATTGAGGAACCTGATCCACAAGTTCAAAATCCACCACCAGTAATCTTATAAGTTCAGTTTTTCTGTTTGACTTGTTAGGCATGATAAATTCACGAAATTACCCATTTTGCAAGTTAATTGTACTCAAAAGCTTTTATTTATTTATTTATTGTGTTTTACTCTCAATTGTACCCGTTAGACAAGATAGATTCATAAAATGAACAACAATGGTGGGTGCTTAAATAGTGGCATGGTAACCCAACTAAAACGGCCTTTTAGTTGCTTTATATTATGATTTTGAGTAAATTCCATAAATGATCACAATGGTTTGTCCATTTTTTCACATTTATTGCTTTGACATGGTCCTTAGAGCAATGTTAGGCCTATGAGTACTTTGTGTCGTGATCCTTTATTTATGGCTTTGCAGCCCTTGCTCTCTATCAGAGGGATAATAATGTCGCTCTGCAATGTTGATGCATACATTCTAGAACGTGTATACTATTTTGTTTAAATCTAAATGCTCGAGATTGAGAAGGGTGCCAAAAGAGCTCAATATTCCTATTTTTGAACATAATAGGAAGATATTCGCAAGAACCGACAGGGGATTGCATTAGCATCCTTCATTAGTTTTCAGTTCCCAAAACTGAACAAAGTTGTTTCAATCGTTTGGATGTACTGCCAGATATCGGAGACGGAAAGTTTTCTTGGAATCACAGCTCCTACTAACGTTGCCAGGGAAGGGTCCTATATGTTCACCTGCTTCCCTGCAAATAAATACAGGCAATCATAAGTTTAAACCATCAAATGAAAACCTTCAAAAGTGTTTCCAAGCCTATCATCATCACTTGTAATCTGACCCAACCCATTTTGACCCATATAGAAACCTATAATTTGATGATTTATGAAAATCTGAAGTATTCATTCAATATTTAAAACATATGACTAATGATAATATGTGTGTGCGAAACTATGTATGCATGATGCTATGAAAGCACAATGGCACGAATCAAAATTTTACCTGGTTATTCAATTCCACGAATCATCTGGTTTCATAGACGCCAGCAACAACATAAGGGGGTTGATTCACATTATTTCTCAAAAATGGAACTTCTTCTAGAGTATATTCGTCATCACTATCATTGTATCTTTCTCAATGCAGCCAAAGAGCTTTAAGAATGAGAGCAAGAAACACAGACAACCCCTGCCATCCAGATAGAAACAACATAATACAGAATGGCTCATTTAAAAGTAAACACGTCACACCTGTCACCTACACTTGGAATCTTATCTGCAGAGACGCATGGGTCTAGCACTCTAGCCCATTTAATAAAGTTTTAAAAATGGACCTAACCTAGAAGTTACACAGCACTGTTCACCTTATTAGCATGCAGTTGAGAAATTCACAACAGTTTAGATATCGATAATAACAGGATTGCAAGTTATGAGAAGAACTGAGTCTGGTCAATGTAGTTAAAGGATAATAGTCTAAAGGTGCTTCAATGCATATATTACCAAGGGGTGTATGAATGTGCGTCTTAGCAAAACAGTAGTAAAACAAAACTGATTGTGGAAAAACAATACAGGTTAACTAAATAATTAATCAATTGACAATCACATTCTGATTCCTCAAGTTGTGTGTAGTTGTAACAGTCAAAACGCACTTCCATACACCCAGTGAAATGGTTGGGTTTTCAAGTCGCAATAAACAGGCATATAATACAAAAGCAAAATCAGACCAAGAGATGTATTTGTTAACCTGTATTGTTTTTAGCAGACCAAGAGATGTATTTGTTAACCTATATTGTAATCAATGGTTAAAGACATAATTCCAATATCGTCAAACATACCAAGAGATGTAGTTTTTCCGTCTCCATTAACACCAACGGCAACGATCATGATTACTATCGGTTTCCTAGAAACACAAACATCATGAGTTATTACCATTAGCAAATTCACACGTAAGAACATAAAGAAACATAAGATCCAATGATCACACATTCCACAAACCTGAATCCCAATTTAAGCTTGGAAAGTTGGAATTAGAACCTTTTTTCGTCAAGATATCGAGCAAACTCTTCTTCAAAGCATCCTACAGATAATCCCAATAAGAAATAAAGAATTGAGTGAAAAGTCTTTGGAACTTCGAACGCTAAAGTGTACCAAAATATTTACAAAATATTTATATGATGCAATAGAGTATTTTTGAACACATAAAAAGTAGTTCAGAATAACAACACTTGCCTTTATTTCAGTTCGTGATTTGAGCTTTCGAGCATATATATCATCCCGCAAACTCTCCACTATCTTTATTGTGATATTTCGGCCAAAATCAGACACCAATAAAGCCTAAAAGATAATATATAAACATTATTAGGCTACAATTTCATACTTAGACATGGGACTACTCATCAAATTACTTTCATTTATACAAAGGACTGGTCACCAATCGATTATTTGCATTAGTGATTGTTATCACACGGGTTTGAATACAAAGGAATGTGAAATTTGACACATGATTTTAGCATATACCAGAGGTGATGAAGATAACGTGCGTGTGTGCGAATGTTATTTGGGTCTACACCGATATTCTAAAGAACGTGAGCTGCTACACCTTCACCCTCATGAAGCAAACCAAGAAGTAAGTGCTCTGATCCAATATAATTATGACCTGAAACATCAAGCATGGTACTTCATATCAATACCGAATACCGTAAACCACTAACGTTAAACATACAATACGTATACCATTAAAAGTGAGATACCATGGCTTTTACCTGACGGTATAGCATATGCACATGGTATAACCACTTTGGACTTTAGGTTTAAATCATTTAGTCAATCTTCAAGCTCTCCGGGATTCTGATTACATAAAAAAATAATTAATTTGACTCAATGGTGTCGTTACAAACAAATGGTCACTTAATAAAATTCACCAACCTCGTATTTAAACAGTTTGGCAAAACAGTCTGACTACCACCTTCAACGGATCAACGCCAGGAGAAGGCTATGCCATCCAATGAAGAACCGCCTGCATAACATGGAAGGGTCACGCATGTTGGGTAACGGGTCAAAACAGGTGTCGGTACATTTGTTTCAATGTAAGGCAGGTTGGGTGATTAACCTGTAGCACTTGTTGTCCATAAAGAGGAAGTATTCATAAAAAACACACCTTAAACGACTATTCACGTGTTTGGCCCATCTGAGTTGTTTCCAATTCAGTTAATTTTTTAACCAATATGACCCATTAAAACAACATAATACAGAATGGCTCATTTAAAAGTAAACACGTCACACCTGTCACATACACTTGGAATCTTATTTGCAGAGACGCATGGGTCTGTCCTAGAAACATTGAATGATATGTGCTCAATAAAACTCTTTATATTTACGAATTAGCTGATTAGTTTGGTACATATCCAATAATAATAACAATCAACATGTAGGGTTGTGTTTTGAGGTATAAAGTTTTTTGCTTTGTCCAAGAAACATTGAATAATATGTGCTCAAACTACTTATGCTTCACAAAGACACAAAAGTTTACGATGTAATTATCACTTGAAGTTACTCTTTATATTTTATTTTACCATAGTGTACCTTAGTAAATGTAAGAGTCATATATGACCTTGCTGCCTTTCTTTTTGCAACCTGCATATGGACAGTAAAAGTTAGATTCAATCCGTTCATGATCAGTTTTATAATATGGCCTTAACATGCAGTCAATTTGTTTACTGGAAAACTTTATATTTATGAGAAGAACTGAGTCTGGTCAAGTAGTTAAAGGATAATAGTCTAAAGGTGCTTCAATGCATATATTACCAAGGGGTGTATGAATGTGCGTCTTAGCAAAACAGTAGTAAAAAAAACTGTTTGTGGAAAAACAATACAGGTTAACTAAATAATTAATCAATTGACAATCACATTCTAATTCCTCAAGTTGTGAGTGTAGTTGTAACAGTGAAAATGCACTTCCATACACCCAGTGAAATGGTTGGGCTTTCAAGTCGCAATAAACAGGCATATAATACAAAAGCAAAAGCAGACCAAGAGATGTATTTGTTAACCTGTATTGTAATCAATGGTTAAAGACATAATTCCAATATCGTCAAACATACCAAGAGATGTAGTTTTTCCGCCTCCATTAACACCAACGGCAACGATCATGATTACTGCCGGTTTCCTAGAAACACAAACATCATGAGTAATAACCATTAGCAAATTCACACGTAAGAACATAAAGAAACATAAGATCCAATGATCACACATTCCACAAACCTAAATCCCATTTTAAGCTTGGAATTAGAACCTGTTCGAGCCAAGTGTGTTCGTATGAGATCGGATTTGTTCGTCATTGATGTTAAAATCCATACTTGTAACATCTTGTAATGATGGCCCCCTATGTACGTAGATGGTGTTACATTTGAAAGGTGACGATGCTATGTTTGTTTGCGTGATGACAAAGGTCTGTTGGATCCCTTCGACGTACTTGAAACTGTCTGAGAAAAGTATTGATCATAATACAATACGTTTTCTTAATCTATTTTGTATAATTTGAAAGTGGAGTCGGTCTTTTTCAATATTCATGTAAGCATGTTGCTATATGCTAAAATGATTGTGAGAAGTTATAGGTTTCGTTGGTTTAAGGTTATATAATGTTTATTTAAACTTTGTAACTCAGGATAAAATTTAATCTTTTAGTATCGAGCATAGATTAAAAAGAGTACACCATAGATTTTTGACACCACTACTGTTGTTATTTATCCCTCACAATTTGAAAAGAAAAAAAGAAACTTTCAACTTATTATTCAACAAATCAAATAGATTTAAAATTTACATGCTTGTGCAAACGGATGTACAGACTTATAAAAACTGGGAAAATGACCGTTGCATGAAAAGTGAAAACCAATGCCAAGATTTTACATTCAAAATAAAAGCTTGGTGTCTACAAATTTATAAAGATAATGGGAACGCAAGAGAGGAGGATGATAACGGAATCTAGAAGGATAGACTAAGAGCTGATCATTGCGAGTTTTGAAAACCTTTTGGATTGCGTTACTCTCTTTTGCTTGTTGTTTTAGATCAGATCGTTGGCTCTCAATTCTACTATATAACAGCCAGAATTCATCATAAATCTGCAAAATTAGATCAAAGTTACAAAGTACGTCATGAATAAATGTAGACGACTTTTTGCGTTATTACCCAAAAAAACAAATAGCACATTACTCATGTTTTAGACTTGTATCAGTATAAGAAAATAACAAATAGTACATTATTAGTTTTGAATCTGTATAGGCAGAGATAGGAAGACAGTCAACATTAGACCACCAAATGGACTCATAATAAAGGGATTTTTGGGAATACATATTGTTGGGAATTAAGCTTAAGCAGTTAAGACTGTTGGAGGTAACAGTTAGGACTGTTGAAGGAAGAAGTTAAGACTGCTGAAGAGTATTGAAGACATGAGCAGTTAAGACTGCTGAGAGAAGAAGTTAAGACGGTTTATGATTTATGTAAAGTAGATAATTAAGGAAAATATATTGTGTATATCGTATAAGAATAGATTGATAGTTATCTTGTACAGGAATCCTTAGTCTATAAAAGGATTGCCTAGGTTTAAGGTTTTGAAACACGAATACATAGAAACACACAACACATATACGTATTAGAGAGATTCAAGGTTGTAAACCCTAGTGATAAAGAGATCACTCGTATTATTATTCTAATAATATTGAATCATTGAAGGTTATTTATTCTGTGTTCTTTGTTTCATTCTAATCTTACAAAACACATAAGGTCTTCTAAGTACTAGCTAGTAAATTCCGCGTGCTAGACTACGTATAATTCTTAGTATCACATCTAACACAAGGAGTGTGTGTAGATCCGGTCAAGTGGTATCAGAGCCAGGTTGCTGATACATAGATTTAAAAGATCCGAGAAGAACAAATATGGACATGGAAACGACACCATCCACAACCAACATTGCTGCTAAGCTTCCTATGCTTAAACCTAATGAATTCGACATGTGGAGACTTCGTATTGAGCAGTTTTTCCAAGTGCAAGACTATGCACTGTGGGAGATCATTGAAGATGGAAACTCTTTTACCCCAGTAGAAACAACAACTGTTGTTGATGGTAAATCTGAGATTACAGTACAGACAAAGCCAGCCACTAATGAAGAGAAGGCAAGATACAAGAATGATCTTAAGGCTAGAAGTTTGCTTCTGATGACCATTCCCAATGATCAGTTGCTGAATTTTAGTAAGTTCAAGTGTGCTAAATCTCTTTTTGAAGCGATTGTTGCAAGATATGGTGGGAATGAAGCCACCAAGAAAACCCAAAAGACCCTTCTCAAGCATCAGTTTGAGAACTTTACTGCAACAAGCAATGAGTCGTTGGATCATATGTTCAATAGGCTTCAAAAACTGGTAAGTCAATTAGCTGTTTTAGGGATTGAGATGCCTCAGGAAGATCTCAACTCTAAGTTTCTGAGAAGTCTACCAATTGAATGGGCTATGCATGTGGTAGTATGGAAAAACAAGCCTGATATAGATTCCATGAGCTTAATGGATCTATATAGCAACTTCAAGATAGTAGAACATGAGATTAAGAAGTCTGCTGGATCAAGCTCAAGCTCAAGCTCAGGGAATTTGGCTTTTGTATCAACTCCCAATTCCTCAAGTCCAGATGAAGAAGTGCAAGTTGCTGGAGCAGTTGGAACTGCTAGTGAAAATCTTGGTACTGCTAGCACCTCAAGCAGTACTAGTGGACTTTTGAATGATGATATTTATTGTGCTTTCCTGACTACTCAGCACAATGGAAGTATGTTGACTCATTCAGATCTTCAAGAGATTGATGAAGATGATATTGAAGAGATGGATATTAAGTGGCAGCTCTCTCTTCTCAGTTTGAGAGCTAGAAGATTCTTGAAGAAGACTGGCAAGAAGATAGTCATAAACAATAATGATGTTGCAGGGTATGACAAATCCAAGATTGAGTGCTACAATTGTCACAAGAAAGGTCATTACTCAAGGGAGTGCAGATTGCCAAGTCAACAAGATGGAAAGAGTAGAGCATATGGAAACAAGTCAAGAGTTGTGGAGGTTACTGATTCAAGCTCGAAAGCCATGGTTGCTATTGATGGCTTAGGATTTGACTGGAGCTATATTGCAGAGGAGGAAGCAGAAGCATCTACAGAGGTTGCTCTCATGGCATTTTCTGATTCTGAGGTACAAGTTTCAAAATGTTCTAAATCTTGTGAAGTTTTAAAAGAATTAGAAACACTTAAAACAAAATATGAGAGTCAGTGGAAAGAATTAAGAGAAACTGCTTTTAGCTTAACAAATCATAAGAGAGCTTTAGCTGTGTTAGAAGAAAGAATTGTTCATTTTCAAAACAATGAGTCTAAGTTTTCTGATGATATGATTATTGTTAAGAGAGACTTAATGTTTAGAGAAAATGAGATCACTGTTTTAAAACATGAGCTAGAACAGGTTAAGAAGGCTAAGGAGAACATTCAGATGAGTGTAGACACACTAGAATACACATCAAAAGGTGTTCAAAAGATAATTGAGACTCAGATTCATAATAAAGCTAAGTCTGGCCTAGGATATAATTCAGTTCCACCTCCTTATAGAGGAATACCATCACCCAAAGGCATAGACTTAGAACATACAGGACTACCTGAATTTCAATTACCTGTGCTTAATTATGGTCCTCAACCTAAGAAGGATGTAGTTGATAAACCTGTGTTTGTAAGTGCAAGTGATAAGTCACTATCTGAGGACAAGGTGTCTTCTGATAGGTCCTCACCTAAGGACTCAGATGCTCCAACAATTGAGGAATGAACTTCTGATGATGAGGATGATCAGGCTATGGTTAAGCCTGTTAGTGCTAATGTGGAGGAATCAAAAGTTCCAAAGATGGTTAAACCTGAGACTGTTAGGCCTAGTTCAAATGCCAAACCTTTTAGACCAACAGTTAGGTATGCAGAGATGTATAGAACCACAAACAAGACAAGAGGTAACCAGAGGAATTGGAATGACCTCAAATCCCACCAATTAGGAAAGGATTTTGTTTGCTATAGGAAAGCTTGTTACTCTTGTGGTAGTTTTGATCATCTTGCAGCGTATTGTGATAAATGGGTATCTGGATATAGAAATCATAGGTTGAGCATTGCAAAACCTCAATCTTTTCCTAGGAATGATAGGATGATACCTAGATCAGTTCTTTTAAGGTCTGGACCTAGAGCAGTTCCAACTGCTAGACCAGCAGTTCCAACTGCTAGACCAACAGTTCCGACTGTCAGACCTATGAGACCAATTCACCCAAGGCCACCAGTTCAAAATCCAATAAATGTTTTTAAACCATCATACACAACTAGTAAAAGAACTTTTTATAAGAAAGCAGTGGTGAAAAACCAAGTTTGGAAACCTAAGGTAACAACTGTCAAGCCAGCAGTTCCAACTGCTAGCAGGGTAATTGGTACTGGTGTGAATAAAAACACTGCTAAGGGAAACATGGGAAATGGAGTGAATGCTTCAGCATGTTGGGTATGGAGACCAATTCAACCTAATGGTGCTAAGACTGTTTTGAAAAGAATGAATTATGTTGATGCTAGAGGAAAGCCTAAGTCTGTCTTGGCTTGGGTTCGACAAGAAAACTAATTTTTCTTGTTATATGCATTGTTAGTCATATGCTTGTATTTGGTTTCTTTGTTTTTGGACTAACAATTGCAGGATTGGAGAGAAAACACCAAGGGATTATGAATGCTTGATGTTTTGGACTAAATGGTGTTCTGGAGTTTAGTATGTGGTCTTTGCATACAACAAATGGTAATTGGTTCACCATGTCTTATCCACATTAGAACCAACTAGTCCAGAGCAAACGGTTTCTGGTAAAGACTAATCAAATCCGTTTATGGTTGACAATTTACCAAAAATTGTATGGTTATCAGCTCACCATATCTAACTGTGAAGAGTTGGCTAGTCCAAAGCAAACGGCTATTGGTAAAGACATATCAAATCCGTTGATAGCTGATAGTTTGCTAAAAACTATATATGAGCCATGTTATTTTAAAATTCTTATTTCAAAAAGTTGGGACGGCTCAATAAAAATTTTCAACAGTTGAGACGGATAGTACAAAATATTGGTACGGTTCAACTAGCCATTATGACTGACGTGTCGGTAATTAATTTTGGGGTAAAAACTAGCCGTTGGCGGTTTGTTGCGATTTCTACTGGATGAATTACGGATTTCGAGGGATCCTCTTATAGATATTTTAACTTTTATTTTATTATACTCTTATACTAAAATAAATAGTTACCATATTCTTTAAGTCGGTCAACTTGAAACCCTACAACTCTCTCCATAAACTCTCAATATTACTTTCATCTTCTATCTTTTCACTCAAAATTATTACTATTCATGACTGTTAACTGATATTTACTGCTAAGAATGGCAAGATTAGATTTTGTTAAACGTCACAACCAGGTTGCGTTTTTAGAGAGAACAGAGCAAGGAGATGGGCCAAAATTTTATGAGGTTGTGGATTTTCTCAACCACTCTCACATAAGGTATGCTCTAACTGTTTCTCCTACTCTTTATGTTTCGCACATCACACAGTTTTGGAAGAATTCATCTATCTTGACAAGTGATGATGGAAACTTAGAAATTCATACTAAAGTAGATGGCATTAAATTTGTTGTTACCGAGTCTATACTTAGGAGACATCTTAAATTAAATGGCTCAGATGGTATCCACACTATGCTAAATACTGAAATTTGGGAAGAACTTGAAAAAATGGGGTATGATACATCTAAACATAAATTGACTTTTCAAAAAGCATGTTTTTCACCCCAATGGAGATTTTTGATACATACTCTTCTGTGTTGTTTAAGTAATAAAAAGACTGCTTTGGAACAGTTCAGTAGCAATATTGCTATTGCTCTCATTTGCTTGTCTACAAACAGAGTTTTTAACTTTTCAAAATATATTTTTGAGGGTATGGCATCAAATGTTGATAGTAAAACAAAGTTTTTAATGTATCCCAGGTTTGTTCAAACAATTTTAAATAAAAAGAAAAACCTGCTTACACAACCAACTGAAATTTTTCCTACGCCTAGTCTACAATCAAAGGTTTTTCAAAATATGACTATGGCTAGTAAACTTTTTCAAGGGGAACCAGTTCCATTATTTCCTCAAATGATTCAAACTGAGTTGGGTGAAGGTTCAGCAATTCCAACTGATCCCCATCACACATCCACTCAAGTGTTTGAAACAACCCAACAACCACCTATCACTTATAGGAGAAGGTCTAAACATAGTCTAACTAGGGTTGTGACTGAATCCTTGCCCAAAGATTCACCTCTCATAGCAGGTAACACAGCTAGAAGTGATGAGGGTAGTTCTTCACAAACTGAATTGACGGCTTTATGTACCAAGTTAGTAGCTCAGGTTGACACTTTGGAGAAAGAGCTAAAGCAAACCAAGGAGGAATTCAAAGCTCACAAGGAGACTTTTGCCAAAGTTTATACAAAGTTAACCAAAAGGGTGAAGCAGCTTGAAGAACAGTTGAAGAGAAAGAGGGCAAGAGTGGTAGTGGATGATGATTCTGATGATGATGATTTAGATGATTCAGACGGGGATGATGAAAATTCTTCCAAACAGGGGAGGAAATCTGGTAAAGTGAGGAAATTTGAAGATAAGGATAGATCAGGATCTCAGGGGAGGTATGAAGAAGGTTCTAAACAAGATCAAGATCAAGGTTTTGATATTGGTTCAGGTTCTGGTCATGATGAAACAGCTGAAACACATCAAGCAGTTGCAAATGAAGAAGCAGTTCAAACTGCTGAGACATAGCAAGTAACAGTTCAAACTGCTGACAAAGAACAACAAGCAGTTCCAACTGAAGAAACTTCTGTTGAACAAGAATATGAAAGGAGAAGAGCAGATAAAGGAAAGAAACCTATGACATCTGAAGAAGTAGTTGTTGTTCAAGAACTTGAAAGGCTTAAAAGGTTGAAACCAAAAACTAAAGAACAGATTGATCATGATGCAGAGGTTGCAAGGCAATTAGTAGAAGAAGATTTGGCTGGAGAGGAAGAAAAACAAGCTCAGATTGCTCATGATGAAGAAATTGCAAGGAAGATGGCTGCTGATGACATAAGTAATATATATGAATTCATGGAAAGAAAAAGATCAGATGAAGTAGATCAAGAAGAATTCAATGAACAGTTGCAATATTTTCTAGATTCTGATGTGATTGTAAGAGCACAAGCTTCTATGGTTCTTAAAGATCAAGAGTTGAATGAAGATGAGAAGATAGAGGAGCTTAAGGAATTTATACTCAAGAAGAATGGAGTTGCAAAATGGGATGATCTGGTTCATAGAATAAGAGAAAGCCAGAAGTCAGGGTACAAGACTAAGTTACCAACAAAGAGGGAACTTGTTGAGGATATGAAGCATTATTTGAAAAACTCGGCAAATTACTCAATGAAAGATTTCAAGGGAAAGTCTTATGCTATTATTGAAAAAGAACTCTATGAAACTTATGCTATTTTGAATTCTCCAAGAAGAAGTGTCAAAACAAGTAAGAAGAGGGAAGCAGAATCTATGGAATCAGAAGTTGCTAAGAAACAAAAGTCTGATGAAGAAGGATTAACTGATGAGAAGATCAAAAGCATGATGGTGATTATTCCAGAGTATTCTTACATTAAACCTTTGCAGGTCAAACATCCAATAATTGACTGGGAAGTGTTTATTGATGGTAGAATGAAGGGATGGAAGATTATTAGACATGGAGATATTTCTGAAAGATATAAGTTGTTTGAAGATTTACTTAAAGGCTTTGACAGAGAAGATCTAAATCAGCTGTGGAGCTTAGTGAAAGAGAAGTTCAGAGATATTGATCCAGTTGAAGATAAAGACAAAGAACTATGGGTTCAATTGAAGAGAATATATGAGCCTGATGGTGGAGAATCGATTTGGAGATTTCAAGCTCAAGTCAAGGATATCTCTTGGAAGTTATTTGGTACATGTGGAGTACACAGAGTATCTACAAAGGATGGATTAGAGATTTATATGCTGGTTGAAAAGAATTATCCACTCAGACCAGGTGTGTTGACTATGCTGGTATTTGCTAAACTGGAAGCTAATGAAGAATCTGAAATGGCTGATATGTTAGTGGCAAAGATATTCAACCTTGCACAAGATGTAAAAGCTAGATCGAAGAGATTTGCTTGATGGGTATTTGAAAGAATTTTCAGCATTAAGAAGAAGAAGCTTAATTTGAAGAAACTTAATGATTGGATTGGAATCATAAGTTTAGGGGAGGATTGTTGGGAATTAAGCTTAAGCAGTTAAGACTGTTGGAGGTAACAGTTAGGACTGTTGAAGGAAGAAGTTAAGACTGCTGAAGAGTGTTGAAGACATGAGCAATTAAGACTGCTGAGTGAAGAAGTTAAGACGGTTTATGATTTATGTAAAGTAGATAATTATGGAAAATATATTGTGTATATCGTATAAGAATAGATTGATAGTTATCTTGTACAGGAATCCTTAGTCTATAAAAGGATTGCCTAGGTTTAAGGTTTAGAAACACGAATACATAAAAACACACAACACATATACGTATTAGAGAGATTCAAGGTTGTAAACCCTAGTGATAAAGAGATCACTCGTATTATTATTCTAATAATATTGAATCATTGAAGGTTATTTATTCTGTGTTCTTTGTTTCATTCTAATCTTACAAAACACATAAGGTCTTCTAAATACTAGCTAGTAAATTCCGCGTGCTAGACTACATATAATTCTTAGTATCACATCTAACACAAGGAGTGTGTGTAGATCCGGTCACATATTTTTCCAACTTTTCTACTTAGGTACCAAGTAATAAGGAGCGTTTGGGATTACGTACGTTTTCTACTTTTGGAGTTATATACTTCTTTTATAACTGCAACTAATAAGGGGATTCGGAAAATCAGTTTGCTGACGTTAACCCATTTACCCAACCCATCATTTTTACCGCATTTGAGCAACATAGATTGGTGTAAATCATATAAAAGTTACTAACCTTGGCTTGCTGATATTTTTGAAGCACGCGTCTACCCGCTACCCAACCCAACCAACATTAATAAATATACACAAAACTACCAATATCTCAGTAAACTAAATCTCATAAATAAACACAAAGTATTAGCAAGCCGATAAAAACCAACTAACCTTGGAGACACCCTTTCCAAGGTAGTCTGAACCTCCATCTCTTAATTCAAGAGCCTCATAGATACCTACAGCACATAATCACATACATATCATACAACTACGTATCCAAATAACACGATTACGTAAATATGTGGTAAATGAGATCTTACCGGTGGATGCACCACTGGGAACAGCAGCTCTGCCCAAAGTTCCATCAGAGAGAGTCATATCAACCTATAGTCACATATTATCCAGACGTAAATAACTTTATACAAAAGCTTAAATACAATCGATTGAATAATCAAATCAAATCAACTTGATGCAGCATAAACAATAAATGAGCAAACAAAAACATGATATTGTGAACATGATATTGTGCTTTGTAATCACCTTAAGAAATTACATGTGTGATCTAGAGCAGAAGCGTGAAGCAGAAGTTGTCGATTTAGGGTTTTGGGAAGGGTAGGGAATATTGATAGGAGACTCAATAAGCGTTTAGTTATGCCCCTGATGTTTATTTCCCCATCTCTTTTGTCTAGTTTATTTCTTTTGTTTTCGGTTATTCATCACAATCAATGGCTTGGCTCCATTGGTTGAGATGCATGCGTTTGAACCCAAAGATGCAGGTTCGAATCCTGCACCATGAGTTTTTAAGAAAAATAAATCCGAATTTTAGTCTGATTTTTCCTGCAGCAAGAAATGCCAAGTGGCATAGTTTATGATTATGTGGCATTTTAATGATTATGTGGCATTGAGGTGGCATTTATTTGGCATTATCTACGTGTAACGCCTCCTGTTATATATAATGTATATATATATATATATATATATATATATATATATATATATATATATGACAAACAAATAAGCAAAATAAAAACATCAAACAATTAAAAACATGGGTTGCCGCCCAAGAAGCGCTTATTTTTGTTCGAGTCACGAGCCTGAATCTACCCTTATTTAACAGAAAAAAGAGGTTTTCCCTACACTTAAGATTAAGTGCGGGTGATAGTAGCGATACTCACCAACTCGGTGGGAGAATGCCGCGTGAGGAAAGAGTGGTGGGTGAATTATATGCTCAAAGGGGTGTGCTTCTTTCATCATAACCTTACCTAGTTCATTTGGGCCAATGGGTAAATCAAAGTTTTCTCCTAGAAAGGGATCATCTTCTATTAACTTCGAGAGACTCCTAGCTAGAAATCCATCTTGACCTAATAAACCCGGTTTAAACCCATAATGTTTCTCGTGATCTATCATAAATGGGTGATGTAAGTATGTAAGGTCATGGTTCACTCCTATATTAGTTTCCACTCCACATGGTTTAGAGTCTACTACCTTTATCCCAAAACTACCTGGACTATATTGTTTGATAGTTGGATCGGGGCCTATTTCATCTCCTAGATTCACATCAAAGGATGGAAAATTAGGTAACGATTTTGGTTGAGGCTCTGGTTCATCAACATTAGGAACTTCTTGTTTCATGAATGTAATGTTAATTCCTGTAAACAATGAAGTAAACTGCAAAAAGATTGAAATGTTATTCAAGAGTAAACTGCAATAAGAGTAAACTGCAAAATCCAAACCACAAAACCAAACTGCAAATTCCAAACTGCAATAAGAGTGAACTGCACAAACCACAAAACATGGTCTGCAAATTCCAAACCAATGAAATAAACTACAAAAGTCAGTGTACCATAGTGGCTAAACAACTATATTGTTTCCAAAAGAACTACTTAAAGTGGCTAAACAACTACATTGTACCATAGTGGCTAAACAAAGTTAGTGTTTCAAAAGAACCACTTAAAGAGTACATACTTAGAACATTGTTTTGAAAAGAAGCATAACACTTGAAGAGTTAAAACTACAGACTTAAACCACTTTTTCTTTTCCCTTGGACTTTGCAAACCTCTGTGATGTTCTTGTTGGAGTAGTAGCAGACCTCTGTGTTGTTCTTGTTGGAGTTGTAGCAGACCTCTTAGATGCTCTTGGTGTTGCAGCAGACTGCTTTGATGCTGTTGGAGTTGCAGCAAATCTCTGTGATGTTCCTTGATTTCCAGTAGGTTGTGAATTTCTTACAGTAGAAGCTTGGGAGGCTTGAGACCCTCCAACACCATCCTTACATGATCTTTTGTTATGACTAGGAATCTTGCAAGTATCACAAGTCACTGTTTTGCACAATTGTCATTCCTGGTATGATCTTTCTCAACATCATCACTCAATCATGCAATGGGGACTGTAGTGTTTCCATTTGGTTCACCATAAAAGGGATCAAAGTCTTCATTCATTGCCTGCCTTAACATATCACTACCAATCCCAATTACACTAGCATTGCCTACATCACTACCCTGCCCAATTTCATTAGCATTGCCTACATCACTACCCTGCCTAATTACACTTTCATTACCTAAATCATTATCCTCCTCACTCCCATCTCCCATAGTAAGTAGCAATGGTAACATATTTCTCTTTTTAGGAGCCTTTATCTTAACTAAGTCTGTGTTTGCTTCATCTGGGAGTTCCTCAATCACTAATGATCTGGGGGATTTCATATAAGTCTCCAAATCTGTACTGTCATGCTCAATGTAAACCTCAATTAATTTGTACTTTTCTGTATATTTAAACAAGTTCAAAACATCTTGATCATTTTCTAGTGCTTGCAACCCATAATCTAAACTCCTATTTGGTATTTTGAAATGATAGTACATAAGCTTACTCCTTTTATAACCTATCTTTTTAACCATGTCGTTTAACTCAATAACTGAAAACAAATCAACATCAACCTGGTCAATATAGTTAAACGTGCCATTCATGTATTTTCTGTTGGGTGAATCACTGAAAAAGCCCCCATGATAAATCTTTAAGCTAAACTAGTTGGGGAAATTACCTGTTCCAAATGTTCAAAACAAAATTAGGGTTCCAAAATTATGGTTCAAAACAAAATTAGTGGTACAAAGATTGAAACAAGATTTAAGGTTAACAAGATTGGAACTTACAATAAGCGTGTGCTTCATTAACTTCGTCATCATAAGTACGAATGTGCCACTAACAAACCACCATCACAAAAAAGTTTAAGGTTATCACTGATTGAAGAGTTTTTTTTAGGGAATGAAGAGTTTTTTAGAGAGAGAGGTTCTTGGTATGTGTTTTGTGACAGAGTATTAGTTGAATCCCAATAACAGAAGAGGGAAAGGGGAGAAGGTAGCTGGGAAAAAGAAAAGACAAAAATACTCCTCTTTTTTATCAACTTAACATCAGCTAGGACTAAACACTAACGAAGTTAGGGACTAAGGATGTATGATGGCAAACATTTGGCAAACGAATGATGTGAGAGAGGTTCTTGGTATGTGTTTTGTGACAGAGTATTAGTTGAATCCCAATAAAAGAAGAGGAAAAGGGGAGAAGGTAGCTGGGAAAACGAAAAGACAAAAATACTCCTCTTTTTTATCAACTTAACATCAGTTAGGACTAAACACTAACGAAGTTAGGGACTAAGGATGTATGATGGCAAACGTTTGGTAAACGAATGATGTAGCATGCTAATAGTTTCTGACAGGGATGTAATGTCTCAAAAACTGTAAACCACATGGATGTATTTTGCAGTTTACTCTAAAGTATATTATAGACTCTAACTTGTTACATGTAATGATAGATAGTTTTACCAACCCACCATTATCGCTTTAGTGACCCGCTTACTGGTTTAGCAGGTCTCTTTGCTAAGTTGCTATATATACGTACATGCTAGCTCTTTGCCTCTTTCTATTGTCATCATTCATTGAAAACAAACACTAACATACATTTGATGTATAGGGTTAATTCTAGCCGTCATTTCTTTAGTAGACACTTATTTTGGAACGTAAGCAGTAACCAAGTAACATATGTCCGGATATAAGGTTTTTTTTATTTTATTTTATTTTATTTTTATCAGATAACATTTGTAAAGAACAAATAAACTTCACTTGACATGTAATGTGTATAAATATTGGACACAATAAAAAGCATCAAGAAATTTGTATTAAGCATCCTACACAATGAATATTTTAAGAAAAAAGTGTAAACACATAACTGAAATTTACTTACACCCCTCTATATATTAAACTGATATATCTTAGTACAATTCACAACAAACAAATCCTCCAAAAAATAATGATGTATTCTAGACAGAAGAATCGACCCACAGGCTGTCACTCGACGTGGTCCTCGGTAGTTGACTATCCCTAGAGACAATAGACGTTTGCGTTTGACTGTCTTGTGATATCATTTCAAATGCTCTAAACCTCATATCAGCATCCATTGCGCCACGTTTTACTACTGCTGGCTGAACTGGAATCTTTCCATCCAACATACTCACCACTGCTGACATGGCCGGCCTAAGTGTAGGCGATGGATTGGCGCATATTAGAGCTATATTTAACATCCTCATTGCCTCTTCTTTTGAATAGTGTGAACCAAGTCCCGGGTCCACCAGTTCAAGTAGATTCCCTTGCTCTTGTAGGACATAAGCCTGCAAGTTTAACCAACACATGTTAAAATAAGAAATAATATGTTACTTAAATGACTGTCATTGTAACAGAAGTCGAAAGTTACCCAATCAAGAAGGTAAACAAACTCCTCTTTTGGCCGATAATTTGTATTACTTTTCCCGCTCACAATCTCTAATGCAACGATTCCAAAGCTATAAACATCTGCTTTATCTGTCAAGTAACCTCTCATAGCATATTCTGGAGCCATATAGCCGCTGCGAAAAATCGCACCATAAAAACAAAGTCGCACTAAAACATATCAAACAATACATAACCTGATTACTTTTAAGTGCTTATTTTAGAATGAAATCAAGCAAATAAGTAGTTTTATATAAAGTTATAAACACTTGAAGAGTTAATGCTCCTTATCTGCATAAAAATAAGCACAGAAGCACCTGAATGAGCAATCCTAAACACCCTCATAATGTAAGATAAAACTTACATTGTTCCAGCAATTCGTGTGCTGATATGCGTGTTCTCTTCTTCATCAAGTCTCGCGAGACCAAAATCTGATATTTTCGCATTTAGGTCCTTATCAAGAAGCACATTAGTGGCCTTTATGTCTCTGTGAACAATTTTCAACACTGATTCCTCATGGAGATAAGCTAAGCCCCGGGCTACTTGTATACATATCTTTTGTCTTGTTTCCCAATCTAAATTTAGGCGTTGGTTCCCTTTACCTGAAGATGAAATGACCAGAACGTAATTAAATATTTTTAATCGTTTACTTTAAGAGATGGGTTAGTGGATAGAAAAGTGTTTACCAAATAGAGCACGTGCAAGACTGTTGTTTATCAAGTACTCGTATATCAGTAACATCTGGTTTCCTTCTATACAACAGCCATAAAGCTTAACCAGGTTTGGATGTTGTAAAGCTGATATCATGCCTATTTCAGTGACAAATTCGCGGTTTCCTTGTTTTGATTTTGAGGAGAGTTGTTTAACAGCGATTTCAGAACCATCTGAGAGTACACCCTACAGATATTTTCAGGAAAAAATTAGAACCAAAATATGCGTTTAGAATGATTAGACTGATATAATAAAGAGTAAAGTAAAGTAAAGTAACTCCCAATACCGTCTTCCACGGTGTATGGGTCCCAATACCGTCAACCTAAGGTAGAGAGGCTGCTTCCGGTTCTACCAAAGGTAGAAAAGGACCTCCGGCCTTGCAAGGGGTGAGGATCGAACCCTTGACCTCTGTCTCCAGAGGCAAGGGTGTTAACCACTTGATCCAACCTTGCTCTTGATTAGACTGATATAATGCCGTTCAAAAAAAAAAAAAAAAAAAGTAAAAAAAGTAAATAATTACCTTGTAAACAGGTCCAAAACCTCCCTCGCCAACCTTGTTTGCAGAGTCAAAGTTATTCGTAGCAGCTTTGATTTGTCGCAGACTATAATAACCCGTTTGTAGTTGAAGAGCTTTAAGTTCTGTGACAAAAAAACAAGCATCAGAATAACTGAAAACATGTTGCTTCAAATCTGGTATAAGTAAAAACATGCGGAAGACTTGGTGATTCTAGGGGGGTGTTTGGGATTGCTAATTATAGTGCTTATTTATTACGTATTACAATTTATTAAAGCAGATAAGCAGCTTTGGGGTGTGTTTTGGATTGCTTATTCTAAACAGATTATCTACTTACAAGAAGCAAATTGATCGGCTATTTTCTCCAAAATAAGCAAATAAACAGCTTTTTCAAATCCACAAGAGTGCTTATATGTTTATGCAGATACCCACTTTATTATTAAGCAAATGGCAGACACCATTTAGTCTTTCGGTAGAGGTATAGAACCTGCTTATTTTAGAGTAAGTAAACAACACTTAATAACAAGTAGGTTGGCAATAGCTTGTTTTCAAACAGATACGTACACCCTTTAACATTGGCACTCGGATGCACTCCAAAAGATAATAGTTATGTAACATTCTAACCTTTGTCTTCTTTGTCCCCTCCCAAATAACCTAATTTCCAAAGAACGGCTAAAATCAAGATGACAAACGCACATGAGCCAATCACGATTCCAGCTATAGCTCCAGCAGAGAGCCCTCCTGATGGGATACTAAAGTCTGCAAGGAGATAATATAAAATGAATTAGTCCCGGCCTTGATTGTTGCTAGAAATTTGAAAGTTAAATGTTAAGCAGATTTACTAACTTGGTGTCACGGTGATAGCAGATATAAGCGGTCCATATACACCTCGATCTGGAATAGCAGTGGTCCCTTTCCCCGCCCAGTATAAGTGAATATCTAACGTACTACCGTTAACAAGAATATCAAAGTCTCTAAATATTCCTATGTGAGTGCCATTAGCTGCTTCTCTGATGTTAAAGTCTTTCAATACTAATTGCCCCTACATAGAAAAACCAAACATAATCCATAACTACTTATATGATCAAAACATATAATATTTAGAGTAATCATAAATCTTCCAAGTGGTTTGTTAAACACAATGGAAATTGTCCATCCTCGAATTTTTTTGCATAAGTAGTTCCTAATTGCATTCTTTTGCTTTCATCTTTGATCCCTTAAGCATATATGTAATTTCACTTTCGGTCTCAATTCTCCATAGTTAAATAATTTCGGTTCTGTTCCCCAATGGGTAATGAACGAGGGATCAAAAGTGAAAGCATACAGTGCAATTAGGGTCCATATTTTTTTATCAACCCACAAGGAGGATATTTGAATCTTACTCTAATCTCATTTAAAACTTGTCTGTAACTTACTTGAATCGATACATCAAATATGCGCCTTCCCAAGCTACTAAATGTACTATCATCAGTATACATTATTTCCGCAAAGTGAAGGCGTACTCTATAACTACCTTGTCTCAAACACAGCCCATAGTATCTGAGTGAAGTAGGAGCAAGACGAGCGTTATTGTATATATTGCCACCTGTCACATTTGCTGTGGACGCAATAAATCGGGCGTCATCATTGTTTAAGTAGACACCATTGCTGCTATAAGCCCATCTCTCGGCAGAAGGAAAGAAATAAGATCCTTCATCAGTTAGATCTTGTTCGTATTCATTTCCCTCAAACTCTAAACCGGATCCGCCACTATTAATAAATAAATTATGACCTGTTTCAATAAATAAAAAGACGATATAACATTAGAGATAAATAAGTTTGAATTATGAGAATGTTTATCAATAAAAGCATGAAGAGAATGACTACTCACGGTTGGGGTTTCTGCTGCAAGTAAATTCGTCTGTCAAACACCAAGAATTTCTACACGATAAAAGTTCTTGTTTAGCCATGTCACAGATATAATAACCGAGACAAACAAAAAGAAAGAATAGAAAGACATCTTACTGGTTGTTTGCTTGTGAAGATTCAAGGGAAGCTACTAAATTCCTATGAAATTATTAAAAGTGACTGAATGGTTAGTGAATGTAAAAGAGAATGTTGATGTTTCCTTTGCTAATGTAAATAAATCTTACAAGCTAGCTGGAACGCAATTTCGTTGTTGTGTTTCTGTAAAATTGTTGTAGGATAAGTCACTGCATATGAGAAGTAGATGATAAAATTAGTAAATTACAATCTACAAATATCGTAACTATATATATGATCTTTAAACATGAAGTTACTAACATCTTTCTATTATTTGCTGTAAATGCCCATGCGGGAATGGATCCAGATAACGAGTTGTTATTTAAAAACCTGCATCCATGGAAACATTATTTGAATTTCAAATTTAAGCAGAATTTAAACTAAAATATGTGTTACGAAAAGAGTTTCTTCCGAGTATTGCGCGTACACTGTTTCATATTCTGGTAGCCTCCCAATTGAATCAGGTACTGGGCCATCCAAAAAGTTGAAGCTCAAGTCTCTGTAAAAAGATGGTTCAAAAGATTTTATACAAATAATGACAAATCAGCAAATTCTGCTCGAAGATTTCAGTCACTAAACTACTAACTGACTCACAAGTTTTTCATCAAAGTCATCTGTCCTATATAGTCAGGTATTGAGCCGGTAAGCAAGCAGTTTCTCAGGTGCCTATAAAGAAAATATTAGAAAAAGAAATGTCAAATTTCTATATTAAGTTAGTAAGTTACTTATACTGTAATCAACTCACAGTCTTTGCATCCGAGTCAGATTTCGAAGATCAGGGAAACTTGTACTTGGTCCAGTCAAATCAGTTATCCTCCTGAGAACCATATTTCACATATGGAGTAAGTTTTATGATCAAATTTTCATTAGGAAAACAGAAATAATATATTGGTGAAACAAAGTGAGCTCACAATTCTTGTAAAGCTGTCATCAAAGATACTGTGGAAGGAATAGGTCCCGCCATTGATGTTCCTTGCATATCACTGCACAATGAATGGTATAATAGATATTAATTTGAGATAATCATTAGTAAATGTATCCAACTTGTCACAAAATTCTATAGTGTGTATCAAACTTTTAATTTTTCTATTGTGTGTAACTAAGTTGCTAAGTTTCCTGTTGTATGTAACAAACTTGCTAATTTTCCTTTGGTATGTACTGAAATTCCGTACATACAATAGAAAAATTAGAAAAGTTAGTTACATACAATAGGAAAATTAATAGTTTGATACACACTATAGAATTTTGTGACAAGTTAGATACATTTTCAAATGATTATCCCTATTAATTTTAGAATATGCATTTGGCTTAGCGGTATCATCAAGGTGACCTGCTAGCCGTAAAAAATATGTTTTGGGTTCAACTCCCAACAGAGATAAGTGTATGTGAGTATTTCACGTTTACAAAAAAATTTAGAATAGTTTCCAAAGATGGAAATAATATACTCACAGTCGTGTGAGTCTTGTCCAGTTTCCGATGAAGCCAGGTATTTGTCCCGATAATGTACTTCCATCTATTCGACTACAAGTATTGTAAATATATATTAAACATCAGGAATAAATTTTATATGGGTGACTCAGCTCATGGAAAACTATATGACAATCAGTCACAACAACTTACAAATCTGTAAGATTTAACAGATTGCCAAATGATTCTGGAATGGTTCCTGTGAAGTTATTTGCCGAAAGAAGCCTGCAAGGAAAAAATTATCATTGTTAACAATATTATGGCATTATGATTAAGAAAGCTAGTTACAAATTGTGGTAGTCTTACATTCTTCTTAAGCGAGGCAGACGGCCAAGACTTTCAGGAAGCGGTCCATCAAGAAGATTATCTTCCAGTACTCTGTATACAAGATCTCAAATGTAAGAGTAGTGAAAAATGTGATACATGATAAACTTATTGAGTAAATTAAGTTCTTTACTTACAATTCCTCTAGTGTTCGTATATTGCCTATCTCACTAGGTATTGAACCACCAATACGGTTACCCAAAGCACTCCTGTACAACAAACTAAGTATCACAAGACTGTTTCAACTAATATACACGAAGCAACGCCTAAAGAAAACAGAAATTTTTACAATGTGATAAGGGGAAGTTCAGCTAAACGAGCTGGAATACTTCCACTGATATAGTTGCGGGAAAGATCTCTGCAAAACAATATAATGATCAGTTTTTATAACGAATTGGTGTATTGCAATAAGCCGCCATAATATGACATAATTAATACCAGATTGAATAAGTAGACTTACATTTCTTGTAGAAAAGTGAGATTTGCAAATTCTTCAGGAATGACTCCTGTCATATTAAGTCCCTTTAACTGGCTAAAATTCATTATAAAGTATTAGTGAAAAATTTATACCAATGTGCGAAATATACGTGTAGGAAACAATGAATTGAAATATATATAGACAGATCCATACATGTGTGTAATGTGGCATTCGGTTGTGTTACAGCTGCAGGTTACATTGCTGCCAAACACAACAAGCCCTTGGCTGTTAGTGGTAATTGTATTGTTTAGACCTCCACCTCCACCTCCGCTGCATGAATTTCTAGCAACCCGCCAACCGTTATATCTTAGCCTTGAGGCTATCGACTGAAGTGCTTCAACTGTCATTGGTAATATAATTAATAAGAGTGACATTTAACGAACAAGCATGAAGCATATCAGATCTAGCTATCTATAAGTTAATTTCTTTACATATATCATTTAAACTAAATCTTGATTTAGTTAACGGATCATATAATTCCAAATCGGCCACATGTTTTTCTTACGTTATGATCATCTAATGTTAAAACCTACGAAGGGAGGTCGTTTGTAACTAACATGTGTAGACAGTAATTAACTAAGTATAGAAATTACGGATCTCATTTGTACTTAGTGTAAGAGGTTAATAATGTGAGTAATATTGTATTATGAATGACTTCTTAACGTTGCATGTTTAACTTTCTCAAATGTAAAGTCAAGGAAGAAGATAAAGCATAGCATGTTATAATTTTCTTTAATGTAAGAGGTTAATGCATGTTTAATTTTCTGTTATCTTAAAAACTCGTTAACTTGTTCAAATCCTAATTCAATACTTTCTATGTTTTTTAATAGGATTGCAAATTTGACCAAATAGTCTCTACATTTAATACTTAAATTTTGCATGTTGGAATAGAATATGTCAATGGTTACATGCGCGGAATTAAGTCGGCCAACATACATTAATTAATGAACCAACCAATTTTGATGTGACCCACTCTACCAATTATCCAATTGTTGACATGTTCAACTTCTAAAGGCCCCTTCTTAAAAGAGTGACCTACTCCTTTTGTCAATAATTTAAATTACAAATCTTATATAATTTGTTATGCTGCGATTTTCTTTTTATTAACCATGATTTTCGTTTTTTATCGACTAATCTATAGGGTTTGTCCACCACCATATAAACACATACCGGAAAAAGCCTCATCTTTAGGAAGGTTAGCATGACTATGTTCGGATTGCTTGCGCCAAGTGAGAATTGAACTTCATTGATATCTCTCGCATGTCAGTGATTATCAAATATTTTAACACTAAGCCGCCCTCGAGTGGTTCAAGTTGTGAAATTTGATTTTCACTATAAAGTTAAATCGCTCTAACTAAAGGCGAGTTGAATAACTCCCGAGCACATTGATCAATTAGATCGAATCATTCACTTGTAAAGTAGATTACACTAATCGGTTAAATTTGTTCTCTAATACTGTATCTATGTGTTACTACTGCATTGCGACAATTTTGTTTCATGCTGAAAAAGTCAGAAGCAGGCTAACTAACCAAACAAAAATATCTTTCAGCAATAATCCAATGTGTAGAGACAAAAACAAGACTACAAGTGGAAATAAATCAAATTATTCAAGATATGATTTTGCTGTTAAAGCCTAAGACTATTCTATGCCTGATAAAGTGATAATATCTACAATAATTCTATAAAAGATATAATATTTTACAACAAAAGATGGAATCAATGAGAAAGCAAAATATATGAAGCAGAAATAATGCATGGTACTAAGCAATGTTTTAAAAACCAGTTTTCTAATCGACCCGGTCGAGCCATCGGGTCACAATACAACCGGCTGGTTCAACCGGCTGGGTCAACCGGGGTTTTTTCACTCAAAACACTGCTACTAAGCTTTTACAAAAGATTATGTGAATTGTGAAGTCAAATAGCAAAACATGAAATCTGCATATACCACATCACATGGACCAACGGTGTAACTTACTCTAAAATCAAAGAGGTTATGAAACTGCTATTTTTTTTTTGTCAGTTAACATTTCTTACTGCTTACTGTTTATGTGGCTAGCTACCACTAATAACCATAAAATATAAAGATGACACCATTGGAGATAAGGCTGATAAATTATCAACATATGCCAAAGATATCACAACTTTCAAATCCCTAATCAGAATTTAAATGAACATTAAATATAATATACCTTCTTCAGCTGGCAAAAGTTGAGCATCTGATCTAAACCCATACAAAAGCAGCAATATAACTAGCGCAAGAAACAGCTTCATTAAGTATCGACTTCTTTTAACGTGCTATATCGCTTGTGAAAAATGAGATGATAATAATTGATGTTGGTGTTTTACAAAGTATGAATGAAGTTGAAAATGAAAAATGGAAGAATGAGTTTGTTAAATAACAAACCAAACGGCTGCTACATGTTAGTCGTTGATATATATTGACTGTTTTCAACTATTTATCGCGGGATTATGTTGACCTCTTTTTGCTTTGCATATCCATGTTACGTAACAAATTTAATGATTGATTGCTTCTTTTACCTAACCAAATTATATTTTTTGATTTTAAGTATGACTTGACCTTATTATTACGTTTTCTTTTTTCTTTTTCTTTTTTTTATACGTTGAGTTAATAAAAACATGGTATGATGGTTTGGAACGTGCTGATATTTGAGAAAAGCTTTTAAGTGAAAGAGAATGAAAGAATGACTTTTATTTTCAATAAAGGTGTTTGGTTTATGGGTTTTGTTTTCAAGAATGATATGAAACCTACAAAAATAGACATTTTCTAACCTTTATTGATGATGGAATTTTGAACCCATTCTTATACTTATGGAAAATGCTAAACATTCTTAAATTATCATCCTACAAAGTGTCCTACTCACAGGATCCTGTCAAATAGTAGAACTGACGGTTTGGATGTAGAGAGAGAATGAGTAGGAAAAAAAATTATATAATATTGTTGTGAGTATAGGAGGATTTGTAGGATGAAAATGTAAGAATGTGTAGCAAAGCTCTATACTTATACATATAGTAATTCCATAATAAAAAAACAAAGCCCCTGTATCTTTGAAAGTAAATTACGATTTCTAAACGGTTATTAACAAAATAATTAGATTTCACTAAACTTGTATTAAAATACATACATAAATGATAAATATTTTTTGAATATACAATTTTTAAAATTTTTAAATGTCCATTACCAAACAAAAATTTGGCATTAAACTTAAATTAATGAATGTTTTATATAATTATGTTTAAAAGAATTACTCTATTGTTTAATGTATTATACATAGTATTAATCATTTATACATATCGCATATTAATTTGTATTTCTTAAAAGTAAGGTTGTCAAAGTCAATTAATGAAAAAAAAAATTAAAAAAAAAAATAAGCTTTCTCCATTATTTTATAGGTATACGGAGACTCAATTGATCATAAGCTTATGTGCGATAGTAACAGAAAGGTATGGTAATGTCGTATTGTAGTCTTAATTGTGGTTTGGAATTGTTCATAGAAGCATAGTGGTGTAACATAATTAATATCCTGTCCAATCATATCTATGCACCAAAGACTTTCATTTTCTTTAAAAACTGGAGCTTTTCAATTGCAAGTGGTTGCATGCAACGTAAAGATTCTTTTTTATCAACTACCGTACAATAATTGATAATCTTGTACCAATCTCCATCTATCTCTTAAGCCACTCACATCAGTTAACTCAGCTTTAAATTTTAAGGCATGCCACATCAGCTTTTTCACCCTTTAACTTAACTCAGCTTTAACACACACATCAATAACTCAGCTTTAACACACCTTAACTCAACTTTACACATAAATTTTCAAATTCAACCCCTAACTTATAAATTACTTCATTTTTTTAAAAACATAACATTTATTAAAACATAACATTACATTCAAACATAACACAACATTAAAACATAACATACTTAAAAAAAAATTACAACAAGATTTCAAAAACATAACATGATAACGAATTAAATATTTATTCATCATCTTCTTGTCACACACTAAATAAATCACCAACTCAAAAACAAATACTTCTTTTATTCCTCTTTGCTCGACATACAAACCCCACACAACACTCACATTTTTATTTATTATTGCAAGCATGCTCATCATTCTTGGAACCATGCAAGCATGCATTCTCCTTTTTCCACTCGACTGAAACAACAAGCTTGGAACCATGCAAGCATGCATTCTCCTTTTTCCATGTTGTCGCCCACATAAAACCCTTCAAAAGTCTCACATTTATTCCCACACCATACCTGAATCATGTATAGACACCTTCCCATTTCCATATTTTATCACACACTCACAAACACAAGAAACAAACCCATTACTATTGTTGTTAGTTACTGTCGAAGAAGAAGAAGAACCAAACGTTTCACTCATAAAAAATGCTTCCCTTGTAACCCTATATTATAATTAAAAGATTAAACCATGCTTGTACATTGCCTCTTGTGTTTACCAACAACCATGTTGCTTGATGCATGTGAGATTCTCTTATTACTAAATTCACTACCATAAGTACCCTAGTATTCACTCTCATTATCTCACAAAGACTTCCACAACAAGAGCCATATTCCCTCTACTAACTGCAGACGAGCCACAGAAGCATCAAGTCAAGTATTGCTCAAAGATTCGAGTGTTGGAACACCATAAGTGACCATAAGTTGCATACTCAGTCGTTTCTGCTCATACCCTTCTACTTCTCGTTCAAGTTTCGCGTAAGACATCACATGACTCACTTGTTTTCTTTATTTACCTCGTTGCGTATATATATTAACAAAGAACTAAACACGTTCCCTCGTCATTCTTAATGTTCTATCGAGACCAGGAAGGAGCAGAAAGGGAGAATACGTGGACTACAAAACTAAACATGGGGGGGCAAATTTGACAAAGAACAAAACTTTTTGTAAACAAAGCACAAGGGCCAAAAGTGTCAAAAAAAGTTTTTTTTTTTTTACAAAAGTCACCCTTAACGTGACGTTAAGGTGCTAACGTAGCACCTTAACGTCACGTTAACGCCAACTCGTCCATCAGTTAACTCACATTAACGCACGTTAAAGTGCAAAAACCTCCCCTTTAACGCAAGTTTAACACGGTCGATGTAAGTGGTCTTAGGGCACTTGGAGTCATAATTCTGAATCATTCATACCTCTCAAATTCAACCAATAAGCTTCAGCCAACTCAATCCCATAAATTCTCATATCTCCCAACCTAATTCACTGGCGGCGCATAAATTCTCATACATCCCAATTTTTTTTTTCCTTTTTTATTTTTAATATTTAAACTAAACAATTTTTAATAACAACATACAATTTCATTAATACAAAAAAAAAATCCATTACATGATAAAAATAAAAATACGACATAAAAAAGTCCATTACATGATAATCGAAATTAAAACGAGAACTAATAAACATCTAAAAATTACATGGCCAACCATATTTTGCTGCGAGTTGGCGTTTTTTGTTCTTTACCCACTCCAACATAAACGGATCTTCGATGTGGTCATGCGGCTCCATGTAGTACTTGAAGTCTTGCCTCTCCTTCTTGTCTTTAGCTTGTTCAATTTGGATGTCCAAAAGTTGTTGTGTCTTCTCCGTGAGATCCGTCATCATTTTTTTCTTCGCTTCCGCATAAAAGTTGACAGTCTCAACAACACTATCCGCCCTTGACGACATTTCATCAACCTTTTTTTTCCCTTTTCTTGAACGCGTGGGTTGAGTCCTCATTCAAATCCGGGATGACATTATTGGGATCGTTGCTATCCGTCTCATAGTTCCCCCCCTCGGATGACTTTCTTCGCTTGTCGGAGTGTGTTGAAGATGTCTCGGTAACACATTTTTGTTCTACCCATTTAGCTTCGTCTTTGACCACCAACCATGCCGCTTGGTGAGTAAACAGTCTTCGCGTTTTCGTGCTATAATCAGTCATAGCGTTTTTCATAACATCCATATCATTACATCCGCTCTCCCGTAGACGAGCCTACAAAAAAAATATAAGTTCGAATGTAAAAAATAAATAAATAAATAAATAAACCACCGAATGAAAAAAAAAAAAAAAAAAAAAAAAAAAACCGAATTTAAAAAATACCGATTGGTGGTACAAGCCGTTAAATACACCCATGTTTGTGTTCATTGTATTCCACTTTGTGTTTAAACTATGATGAGTTCGAGTTGTTCCGCCCATGAGTGACCCGAAATGCTCTAAAATCTGTTCCCAAAACTTGTCTCTACGTTGTTCATTCCCGACTACTCTACATGTCGAGATATGAATACATGCCTTAGCCAAAGCTTCTTCTTCCTCTTGAGTCCAAGGGATTTTATCTGCTCGACTCTTCACTTTATTTGTCGGAACATCATGCACTTCTTGAACATCATCATCTATAAAAAAAAAGATCGAATGTAAAAAAAAAAAAAAAAAAAAAAAAAAAAAAAAAAAAAAAAAACCCGAATGTAAAAAACCAAAAAAAAATTGCCGTTAGGAAGTTCTTGTGTTTCGGGAACAACTTCATCTCGATAGTTAAGCATCGGATCAAATTCAAGCTCCGTCGTTTGATCGATCACGTAGTTCCTTGGTTGCATCGGTGGAGGGTAGTAAGCATGGGGAGTCGATGGTTGAGGGTAGTAACCATGGGGAGTCGGTGGTTGAGGGTAGTAAGCTTGGGGAGTCGATGGTTGAGGGTTGTAACCTTGGTGACTCGGTGGAGGAGCAACTTGACTTCGAACACCTCGGCCTCGACTTTTAAATCCGGATGAAACATTTTTTTGTTTTCTTGAATCCATGGAAGAGTTTTTAAATTGTTGTGTGTGTTTTTGGTTGAAGTAAGATAATTTTTGGGGTTGAAAATATATATAAGGATTTTTTTTTTTCCTTATAGCTCAACGTTACAATTTTTTTGAATTTAATTGTGTTTTAACGTTCACTTTGACTATTGCAACGTTAACTTTTTGGGTTGAAATGAGTTTATGCTCACCGGTTTGCCAAGCCGGTGGTGAAAGATTTTTGCCATAAATTAGGAACCGGCGGCGGTGTTACCGCCGGTTTCGTCCAAACCGCTGGCCAAACCGTTGTCCACTCCGAGTAGCCTTACTTGTAATTGACACCGTCAAAAGTTTTTTTTTTTTTTTTTTTTTTTTTTTTTTGTTAATACAATCACGGGCGAATTCAAATTTTAATGAGGGTTTTGTACAAAATTTTTTAAATGGGTCTTGCATAAATTTTTGAGTTAATTTCATAAATGCTCCCTGTGGTCTATCGGGTTTAACGGATATAGTCCTTTCACTTTTTTTTTAACGGATTCTCTCCCTGTGGTTGCGACCCATAACGGGTTTGGTCCCTTGACCAATAATTCCCTTAGTTTGACCGTCAAACTTACAGAAATGACATAAATACCCTTAAAAGTAAGGTCCCTATGGTTTATGGGGTATAACGAATTTAGTCCCTAATTTTTTTTATTACGTTTTCATTTGTTTTCATACGTTTTTATCCATTTTCGTCCATTTTTTTTACGTTTTCGTCCATCTTTCTTACATTTTTGTACATTTTCGCCAGTTTTCGTCCGTTTTTATACGTTTTCGTTCGTTTTTATAGATTTTATTCGTTTTCATCCGTTTTTATACGTTTTCGTCCGTTTTTATACGTTTTATACGTTTTCGTCCGTTTTTTACGTTTTCATCCGTTTTTATACGTTTTCATCCGTTTTTATACTTTTTTGTCCGTTTTCGTCCATTTTTTTACATTTTAGTATGTATTTTTACGTTTTCGACCGTTTTTTATGTTTTGCTATGTTTTTTTTACGCTTTCGTCTGTTTTTTTATGTTTTCGTCCATTTTTTATGTTTTCGTCAGTTTTTTTTACGTTTTCGTCTGTTTTTTTATGTTTTCGTCCATTTTTTTACGTTTTCGTCTATTTTTTACATTTTCATCTGTTTTTTTACGTTTTCATTAGTTTTTTAACGTTTTACTCCCTTTTTTACGTTTTCGTCTGTATTCTTACGTTTTCGATCGTTTTTTAGGTTTTCATCTGTTTTTTTACGTTTTCGTCTGTTTTTTTACGTTTTCGTCCATTTTTTATGTTTTCGTCTGTTTTTTTACGTCTTACTCCATTTTTATGTTTTCGTCCGTTTTCTTACCTTTCCGTCCCTTTTTTCATGTTTTCGTCAGTTTTTTACGTTTTCGTCCATTTTTTACGTATAAAAACAGAGGAAAAAGAATAAAAACGGACGAAAACGTATAAAAACGGATGAATATGGATAAAAACGGACGAAAATGTATAAAAACAGAGGAAAACGAATAAAAATGGACGAAACGTATAAAAATGGAGGAAAACGTATAAAAACGGAGGAAAACGTAAAAAAAGGATGAAAACGTATAAAAACGGATGAAAACGTATAAAAACGGATGAAAACGCATTAAAACGGAGGAAAACATATAAAAACGAATGAAAAGGTATAAAAACAGACGAAAACGTAAAAAAACGGATGAAAACATATAAAAACAGACGAAAACGTATAAAATCGGGTGAAAACGTAAAAAAAGGTAAAAAACGGACGAAAACGTAAAAAACGAATGAAAACGTATAAAAACAGATGAAAACGTATAAAAACGGACGAAAACGTATAAAAACGGACGAAAGCATATAAAAACGGACGAAAACGAACGAAAACATATAAATATGGATGAAAACGTATAAAAACGAACGAAAACGTATTAACACGTAAGAAAAACGGACGAAAACAAATAAAAAACAGATGAAAACGGATAAAAACGTATGAAAATGAACGAAAACGTAATAAAAAAAATTATGGACTAAATTCGTTATACACCACAAACCACAGGGGCCTTACTTTTAAGGGTATTTATGTCATTTCCTCTTAGTTTAACGGTCAAACAAACGGAAAATTTGGTCAAGGGACCAAACCCGTTATGGGTCGCAACCACAGGGAGAGGATCCGTTAAAAAAAAGTAAAGGGACTATATCCGTTAAACCCGACAGACCACATAGACCATTTATGAAATTAACTCTAAAGTTTCTTATACCATAAGTAAAAAATTTGCATCATAACGATTTTTGGGGCTAAAATAAAATTGCATTATAACGAAAGAAAGTATAGTAGCACAAATATTATGGGCAGCACGAGCGTATATGAAAACGACAATTTTCGAAAAAAATCACACTTCGTGAATCAAAATTGTGTGTAGCCCGTGGCACACCTGTCTTCCATGTAGGTCCTTCTCTGAATACAAACCAGACACAAACTTACCATCCATGTATATTTACATCTAAAAAAAATGCAAAACAACCATGCATATTTAAATCTGAACCATCTTGATTGTCTCGGCTCCAAAATCATAAAATGAAAACAAAGGAATTTTTGCGCCACAACATACGTACCCATTGTGATTATAAGCTTTTATTCAAAATTATATATAAATAATAAAAGGATTCCTTCAAATTAAATGATAGAAAACGAATCGAGATTAAAGAATAGTTCATAGACGAGTTCAGTAAATTAATTTAAAAAAACATAATGTATAATGGGTGACTATTCTAATTTCTACATTCGGACAACAACAACGACTACCACAAAAGAGAGTAGTTGGATAAAATGTTCACATCCAAAAGCCTTCAATTGTCCCATACAAATATTCAACGTTCATTGTATACACGATTGTTTTGGTGATTGAATGTTTCATGAACTGTATATTGGAAATTTTGGTGAAAAAGTTGCATTTAGCTTTCACATAACTATGGGCGCATAAATAAATTCTAAATTACGTACATGGGTGATATTCGTCTTTCGTTTCTTGTACTATCGCCTTTTAAGAAAAAAATAATCTTGCACTACTTTATTTATTTCTTTTTCTTGCAAAGGACTTTTTTTGGATAAACTCTAAAGATACGTAACATACTTTCTCAAAAAGAACGAAATACATAACCAACTATATCTATTTATGATATCGATAAAATACTTTCAAATTTTAAACAATGTACGTAATATTGACCGGTATATGACCTGTTTGACCAAAGGTAAAAGTCAAGGGACTAAGATGAAAGTCAGCGCAAACCACAGAGACCACTACTGTAACTTTTTTAAGTGAAAAAAAGTTAAGGGACGATCGGTGAAAGTCAACGCAAACCACATAGACAATTACTGCAACTTTTTTAAGTGGTAACCGGTCAAACAAGTCACATATCGGTCAATATTACGTACATTTGTTTAAAATTTGAATGTATTTTAGCGACACTAGTAATAGATAAAGTTGGTTATGTATTTCGTTCTTTTTGAGAAAATATGTTACGTATCTTTATACTTTACCCGACTTTTTTTAATCAATTTTTTCTATTCATTATTAGCTTATACATTCCACATGGACAATCTTGGGTGAGATGGTGGGTTTTTGAAATGGCATGCATATATGATAGACGTGACTATCTTTTAACCTTTTATTTACTTGATAATTTAAATAGTACAATTTTGTTTTTTAAATGAGAAATGCTAAATATTCCTACTAAAACATCTTATAAATCCGTCTACTGACAGGATATTGCCATGTAGCAGAATTGACGGTTTGTATGCAGAGAGAGAATGAGTGGGAAAAAAACTATATAATAGTGTTGTATATGTAGGAGGATTTGTAGTATGAAATGATAGAATGGTGCAGCAAAACTCTTTTTAAATATGTATATGTATATAACAATATAATAATTATATATTTTATCTCTCCTAATTTTTTTTATAAAAAAACTTATATCAAATTCAAATTCAAATCATAATTCTAAACTCATCTACAAACCAAACGGGCTATAGTTCATCATATATCCTTTTTGATTTTTTAAGAACATTACGTGTTTATGTTAGCATTGATAAAAAGTGGTGGTCATTTTGTATTTACAACTTTGTATTGTGTCGTGTAAAATGAAATAGAATAGTAAAAAGGGCTCATGGATTTGGACTAAGCTAAGTGGTAATTAGTTAAGGTATATTAGTCCAATGTATGTTTGATGTAAACAAGTCCAATCCATGATCATGATGTGAAGCCCATAGAAAAGCCCATTGGCTCGTTAGGTTTTGTCTATAAATACCACACTCCTCACCTCATTTGGAAGTGAGTGTGTGTGTGCTTTAGAGGTGTATAGGCGAGGAGCGTGTGTGTGTTTTGTATGTGTGTTTATCTTCGTCTCTTATTCTTGTAATATACACGGTTTACATACATATACACGATCTATCTCTATTGTGCTTATACGAGTTATAGTGTGTGATAAAGTTAGACCTTGTGTTCTACAAGTGGTATCATATAGCCAAACATCGATTTAGGAGTGCTTCTTTTCATTTTTTGATCGAAGTTATAGCATAAAGTTGCGTTTTGTTATCAATAAAAACGTAAGCTTTTTGCTAAAAAGCTTTGATTTTTAATGTTTTTAGGTTAAAAGTTGTTGTGTTTCATAGATATCTACGTAGTATTAGTGAGTTTTGGTAGTTAATATCGAATCTATATCTCAAAATCTGGTCTTGTATCGTTAAAAAGGGTTCTAGCTTATTATCGAAATTGGTTAAACTTGAATATAGGCGATAAAGGTTGGAACTTTATAGTTATTTACGAGTTTTTGAAGATATTTGATCGTGAAAAACAGCTTAGAAGTTTGTAATTTAGTCGCTATATTGATCTTCATTCGAGCAGTCCTTTTGTCGCAATTCCTTGTATAAGGGTTTGTCGAAATTCGGACTTCTAGGGTTTGTCGAAATTCTAGCATTGTCGCAATTCAGATAATTAAGGGTTTGTCTGAATTTTGTCTAGGGTTTGTCGCAATTCTGGCTAGGGTTTGTCGCAATTCTCTCTTCTAGGGTTTGTCGGAATTAGAGTTATACTAGCTATCGGAATTCAGCAAGGACTTGATTTCTACGAGATCAAACGAGAACTCAGTATTCCCGTGCTTGTATAAGTGTGTGGAATACTTCGACAAAGGAAACATCTTCTAATTTGTACAAATTAGATAGATCTTATCGGAATTGCAAATTCATCGAAATTGCACATTTCTGTCGAAATTGAAATTTTGTCGAAATTGTATAATTTTGTCGAAATTGAAATTTTCATCGAAATTGTGATTTTGTCGGAATTGTAATTTTGTAATTTTGTCGGAATTGGGATCTTGTGATTTTGTCGAAATTGTGATTTTGTCGGAATTCTAATTTTTTGAATCTGTCGGAATTGTATCTTTTGTCGAAATTGTATAATTTCCAACTTTCATCGGAATTCATCAACACCCATCGGAATTTGGCAACATTCATCGGAATTAGACAAAGGTTATCGGAATTCACCATAACTTATCGGAATTGACTGCTGATTGATTTTTAAAGACTAAACTTCAAACGATCATAAGTTTAAGACCAAAATTTCACTATAACAACTGAATTTAACCTTCACCAAACACAACTCCTATTTCGTTGCACCGATCCAAGATCAACTTTATCATACAACACTTCATCAATGGCAACTCAGCAAGACATTCATGCAGCTGGTGTAGAAAACCGTCCTCCTATGCTTGAAAAAGGTGGATATCTTCCATGGACGAGCCGTATGCTTCGCTACATCAAAACTAAACCTGATGGTAAACTCCTGCTCAAATCCATCCAGAATTGACCATTCAAGCCTCGTCAAGTTCAAGACCCTGGAGAACCAAATGGAACACCTCCTGTCCTACCGTTCTTTCGTGAAAAATCAGAAGCAGAATACACAGAAGAAGACTGGAAGCAAATAGCAGCTGATGATATGGCAATGCACTTAATCCAACTAGGATTACCACGGGAAATCTTTGCTGCTGTTGACAGTTGTGAAACTGCCTATGATATGTGGGAACGAGTTAGAAGACTTTGTCATGGCACAGAAATTGGGCAACAAGATGTTGAAAACAAGCTACTAACTGAATGGGAGAAGTTTACATCCACTCCAGGAGAACCCATTGAATCATACTATACCAGGTTTTGCACTCTAATGAACGAGCTAATCAGAAACAAGTTGACACCAAGACAAATTGTAAGCAACATCAAGTTAATCAACAATCTTCCAGGAGAATGGGGACGATTTGTTACTATTGTCAACCAAACCAAGGATCTACACCAGGTGAACTATGATCAGCTCTATGATTTTCTGAAGCTAAACCAGGTTGAGGCAACTGAAGTCAGGAAATAGAAATTAGCAAAGAATCGTGATCCTCTTGCATTAATTGCTCAAACACCAACACCTGTACCAGTGAATACACAACCACCATCATCTTCCACTCACAACTACATGCAACAACAATATGTTCCACAACAACAAACTGCTGTCATACCACAACAACAATTCTACCCACAACAACAACGAGTGATTCCACAACAACAATATCCACAATTCCAAGAACCAGAGTTCACTGACAATGATGAGTCTACTGCTGCTTTGACTCAAGCATTTGCTTTTCTGACAAAGGTATTCCAAGGACGCTATTCCACACCAACAAACAACAACCAAAGGATCTCATTGAACACTCACAACAAGCAGATTGCACAGCCGAGTTTCAATATGGGTCAACAAGGACAAATGGTTGGAGTTATGGGGAATCAGCAAGGATATGCTACCAGATTTCAGATAGGTAATCAAGGGCAGTATGCAGGATATCAGATGGGTCAGTATGCAGGGAATCAGATAGATCAAGTTGTTGGAAATCAGAGGGGTCAGAATGTTGGGAATCAGACAGTGGGTAATCAGATTGAGAATATTGCTACTCCAGTTGCTGGGAATTATGGAAATGTGAATCAGGGTAATCCAGTAAAGTGTTTTAACTGTCAGGGAGTCGGTCACATGGCAAGGAACTGTCCCACCAAGCCGAAAAAGAAAGATCTAGCTTATCTGCAGAAAGCAGTGTTGTTGGCACAAAAGGAAACGGCAGGGTTTCAGTTAAATGCAGAAGATAATGACTTTATGGCTTTCATGGATGATATGGAAGACATTGAAGATATCGATGCAAACTGCATATTCATGGCAAATCTTCAGGAGGCTAAGTATGACACGGATTCTGAGACACCTCCTGTGTATGACACCAATGCAGTCTCTGAGGTACCATCATTCACTACATGTCACAATAATGAAATATTTGATATGTCTCCTCATGAGGAAAAACATCCTGAGATTCTAGCACCCACTTATGATACATACATGGACACGCCAAGCAGTAGCAATATTGATTTGGCAACTCCAGATATGAATCCTAATGGAGGCTTAGAATCACAGTATACTGAGAATGATGAGGAAACACGTGCTCTCTTTCAATCATTATTGAATAATTGTAGTGTTGAGATTGAAAAAGTTAAAAAGGTCAATCGCGATGTTAAGGCCGCGAATGAGAAAATGACCACTGAGCTTGAGAGGTATAAGGAAAATGAAAAAGCTTTTGAATTTCATCAAAAACGACAGTCAGAATTAGAAACTGGTTATAAAAACTCCGTTTTAAGAGAAAAACAATTGCAAATTAAGTTTGACACGCTTGATGTTAACTTAAAAATGAAAATAAAATCCATAAACGCGGAAGTTTCAGATTTAAAAAACCAACTTTCTAAACAAAAATCAACTTGTTCTGATCTTGAAAAGGAAGAAACAGTTGAAAGCAGATTTTTCAAAACGAGAATATGATATTCTTGATGAAATCATTGAGAAACAAGAAACAATTAAAAAGTTGGAAGATTTGCTTGTGAAAATGGGTCACTCTGCTCAAAAAATTCATATGCTAAATAAAGATTCAAACCCGTTTTTGCGCACAATGAAGAAAATGGCTATCGGTTGTGAAAACCCTTATACTCTCAAGAAAGCTCAGAAAGAACAGAATGTGTTGTACAATGGTAATGTGATATTTGCTAAACATGATCCTCCCGCTGTTCGGGATTCTGATGAAACAATTGAGCTTGCTGAAGAGAGTCGAATCAAAATGAAACAAAAGAACCCAGAAATAAAACCAATTGATTATAACAAACTTAACATACTTTCTGGAGTAAATTTTGTTCAACAAAAAACACCAAAGGTTTCCATAAAACCAGTTGTTTCAACAAAACAAAAAGTTGTTTCTAAAAATCTTTCAAACTTGGAACAAATGTCCTCAAGCAATCCTTTTAACACAAGTGATGCTAGAAGATATTTGGATGATCTTAAAAAGAGAATTGAAACACTTCAAAGTATTGTTGCATCCAAAACAAATATTAATATCAACAACTGGTATTCAAGTTTTCATGCTGGAATGAAAAAGGTGTTTGAAACAGAAATTACTACTCCACTAAATGCAATTCATGCGAGAGTAATTCATGTTGAACAAGCAATTTTGAAAGAAACAGCCGACTTTGTCAAGGACCACAAATCCCTGGTGAAGGAAGCTAATGAAAACATTGAACACATCAAAGTTTTGGAAAACCACAATGGTTCTCTCTTCGAAGCAGTTGTATCGACCGATATTATGTCCATCATTTTACAAACATATTCTGTTGAAGACGATGAAAGACTTCGAGCTGAGACTTCTGCAATTGTTTTAAAATATGAAAATGCTCTTGTTAAACTTGAAAAAGAAAATGTATCATATTTCAAACAACTTGATCGAAAAACCGAGGAATGCAAGTATGACAAATTGTCGTATGAGCGTGCCTACAAGGACATGAATGAGCAAAACGATCTTTTGAGGTCTCAGCTGGAAAGTCAAAAAGGGAAGAGTGTGGAAACTAAGTTTGCAAAACCATCAACTTCGGATAAACCGGTTGTTAAACCAAAAATGTCAATTTCTCAATCAGTTCCAAAAGTTGATGTGAAAAATGATTTGACAAAACCAGTCACTCCAACACCCTTGCCCAAACAAAATGAAAAAGAAAAAGGAAAAGCAGTTGTCGAAAATTCAAATATGATAGCACCAGGTCTTTATAGGATTAGTCCCACTATTGCGTCTGCCTCCACATCTCAAACATATAGGGCAATAGACAAGAGTGTAAAAGATAATCCAAAAGAGTCTAGGACTGCTAAAACAACTTCAAAGGACAACAATATAAATCCTAATGTGTGTGCCTTACCTTCTACAAGAATAGAAAGCACCTCTAAGAGCAGCAGACTACAACCTAGGAGCAATACAAGGAACAATAGAGTCTCGCCTGTCTCTGAGAGTAGATGCCAGAATAAAAATGAAGAAGTAGAAGAACACCCTAGGAATTTATCGCTTTCTAATAAGAAACACATGTCATCTGGATGTAATGTTAAAAGTACTATTTCTAGTGCATGTAATGACTCTGTTTGTTTAATGTACAAGAAATCTTTATCCAATGATATGTGTGATGATAATGTTTCTAAGAATGTGAATGTGAATGCTATGCTTGAACAGAAAGATGTTCCTCAAGGAACTAGTGCTAGATCTAGATACATTAAAAGACTAATTGCAGGATGTAGGTCAACCACTAGTAGTCAATTGCCTAGGAACTATCTTAAGTTGTGTGTATGGAAACCAACGGGTAGAGAATTCATACTCGTGAATGGCAAATTGAAAGCGGTTCCAAAAGAACCAGTAGAAACCTTTTATGAGTGTGATTCAGATGTTACCTCTAACCCCATGGAACCAAATGTTAAACGGTTTCCAAATACAAAATCTTCTGTTCTTCGCAGGTTATCGAAATATGTCTTTGGATCGTCGACTTGGGTTGCTCCAAGCACATGACCGGGAATCTAAAGCTGCTGATCAACTTCGTATGGAAGTTCATGGGAACTGTACGCTTTGGAAATGATCATGTAGCAGCTATTCTGGGTTATGGAGATCTTCAATTTGGGAATTACTTAATCACTCGAGTTTACTACGTCGAAGGGTTGGGACACAACTTGTTTTCAGTCGGACAGTTTTGTGACACAGATTTAGAGGTTGCATTTAGGAGAAACACTTGCTTCGTTAGAAATTTGATTGGCGATGATCTCTTAACTGGGAATCGTGGTACCAATCTATATGCTATCGACATCAACCAAATGGCCTCTTCATCACCAATTTGTCTTATGAAAAGAGCATGCGACACAAAGTCCTGGCTGTGGCATAGAAGATTATCCCATCTCAACTTTGACACCATCAACAAGCTAGCCAAAGACAGCATCGTCAACGGACTTCCTAGGTTCAAATACACCATGGATCACTTATGTCCATCATGCGAACAAGGTAAAAGCAAAAGAGCAACATATAAACCTAAAACCGTACCCAGTTCGGTAGTTAAGTTACATATGCTACACATGGACTTATGTGGCCCAATGAGAGTTGAAAGCATAAATGGGAAGAAATACATCCTTGTTATCGTCGATGACTATTCAAGATATACATGGGTAAAGTTTCTGAGGTCAAAAGACGAAGCACCAGGCATCATCATCACCTTTCTGAAGCGTATTCAAGTCCTACTTCAAGCTCCAGTAAGGATTGTAAGAACAGACAATGGCATAGAATTCACTAACCAGGAGTTAAGAACCTACTTTGAAGATGCTGGAATCACACATCAGACATCAGTTGTTAGAACTCCACAGCAGAACGGGGTAGTTGAAAGAAGAAACAGAACTCTTGTGGAAGCTGCTCGCACAATGCTGATTTATTCTAGTGCACCGTTATTCTTATAGGCTGATGTTGTTGCCACTGCTTGTTACCGTTCCCTAATCCATCCAAGATTCAATAAAACCCCATATGAGCTAGTGAACAATAGAAAACCCGATATCTCTTACCTTCACGTGTTTGGCGCTTTGTGCTATCCAACAAACGATAGAGAAGATCTAGGGAAGTTGAAAGCTAAGGGTGATATTGGAATCTTCATTGGATACTCAGAAAACTCGAGGGCATTACGGGTGTATAACAGAAGAACTAAAAGGATAATGGAGACGATGAATGTGAAGTTTGACGAGATTTCACAGATGGCTTCTGAGAGACTCGTTCTAGAACCCGCACTTAACCCAATGGCTTCTAATCAAAACAGATTAGGACCCGCACCAAACGTTCAGACTTCTGGACATATTAGTTCACGACTCGTACCTCAAGGAGCTCAGTCAACTAACAATGAAAAACCTACAGAACAAGAACTGGAAAATTTTATCGAGTTTATGTTTGATGAATACTATGGTGGAACTTCGACAAATGCATCACAACAACATTCCGCTGCACCCACTCAAAATCATCAACCACCACCACCACAAGATGCATCTACAACAATCAAAGCTGACGCACCAACTCCCTCCACATCATCAACATCTACTCCACCAACTCCAGTAATTGAAATTGTTCTACCAAGAGTTGATAAGCAAAATCAAAACACACCATTTCAAGAAGAACCAACACAAAACGATGCTACGTTAAAAGAAGAAGTGTTCGAAAACCCGTTTGCAATGGACTCAGCTGAATCATCTTCAAGGTTACAAGAACCATCTAACACACATACGTTAAACCCAAGGTACCCTTCTACACTACAGTGGACTAAAGACCATCCAATAGAACACGTTATTGGTGAACCTTCAAGGCCAGTTTAGACGAGAAAACAACTCGCCACCGACCCCGATATGTGCATCTACGTTTGCTCAGTTAGCTTAAAAGAACCAAAGAACATTCGGGAGGCGATGGCAGACAATGCATGGATAGAAGCGATGCAGGAAGAACTTCTTCAATACCAGTTACATGACACATAGGAATTAGTTCCAAGACCAATTGACAAACTTGTCATTGATCTTAAATGGTTATGGAAGAACAAAAAGGATGAAGAAATGACTGTCATTCGCAACAAAGCTCGTCTAGTGGCTAAAGGATTGAGATAGGAAGAAGGGATAGATTTCGAAGAATCATTCGCGCCAGTAGCAAGACTTGAGGCAGTAAGGATATTCTTAGCCTATGCAGCTCACAAAAACATCACAATCTATCAGATGGACATCAAGACAGCATTCTTGAATGGAACTCTGAAAGAAGAAGCGTATGTGAGTCAGCCAGACGGATTCGTTGACAAAGAACATCCAGACTACGTCTACAAGCTAAAGAAAGCCATCTATGGTTTAAAACAGGCTCCAAGAGCGTGGTATGACGAACTATCATCCTTCCTGATCCAAAACAATTTCACCAAAGGAACAGTTGATTCTACCTTGTTTACAAAAAAATATAAAGATGACATTTTGATTGTTCAGATTTATGTGGACGACATTATTTTTGGGTCCACTAATCCGAAACATTCAAAACATTTTGAAAATCTCATGAAAAGCAATTTGAAATGTCCATGATGGGGGAACTAAAATTCTTTCTTGGTTTACAAATACACCAATCCCCTCGTGGTATTTTTATTAATCAAGCTAAATATACTATTGAGATTTTGAAAAAACATGGTATGGATAATTGTGACTCTGTTGGTACACCAATGGTCACTTCACCAAAAATAGGTGCTGATTTATTTGGGAAACCCATGGATCCGAAGAAATATCAGAGCATGATTGGTTCTCTCATGTACCTTACTGGTAGTCGACTCGATATTCATTTTGCTGTTTGCTTATTAGCACGGTTTCAGGCAAGGCCTACCAAACTTCACCTCCAAGAGATCAAATGGATCTTTCGGTACCTTCGAAGAACCATTAACATGGGACTTTGGTATCCGAAGGATACCAAGTTTAAACTAATAGCATTTTCAGATGCCGACCATGCAGGTTGCCAAGTTACAGCAAAAAGTACATTAGGTGGAGCACAATTTTTGGGTGAAAAGCTAGTAGGCTGGTCATCAAGGAAACAAGATTTTACTGCACTATCAACCGCAGAAGCCGAGTATGGGTCTCTTTCTGGTTGTTGTGCCCAAGTTCTATGGATGAGGACACAACTCACATATTATGGCTTTACTTTCGACATAATACCTATGTATTGTGATTCGAAAAGTGCCATAGCCATCTCGTGCAATCCAGTGCAACACTTAAAAACCAAGCATATTAGAGTCCGCTATCACTTCATCAAGGAACACGTAGAAGAGGGTACTGTAGAATTATTTTTCGTGAAGACAGATTACCAACTCGCCGATCTATTTACTAAAGCCCTTCCAAAAGAAATGTTTGAAAATTTAGTTCGACGAATTGGCATGTGAAGCCTAACTCCTGAGGAGCTAGAACGTCTTCTCGAATCTTCTTGAAATCTCTTTCAAAATAGCTTCGCTGTAAATATTTTTGAAAAACAAAATACAAAATTTGAAAAACCAACAAAATCAAAATACAAAATTTGAAAAATCAACAAAAACAAAATATAAAAATAGCAAATTTTCAAAAATACAAAAACAATATAAAATCAAAAAACCAAAAATATTCTTCTCACGACATGTCTCTCGTATAATCGATATTCTGTACGTATCTAGAAATGTCATTCAATAATGATACGGATATGTACAGATGCTTGAGCGAGAGTTCATTTAAATTTTTCTAAAACATGTCGTTTCTCAAAAAAAGTTCTTCACAATGGCTTTCGTATACTTCAGTACGAAACCCGATCTACAATGATGACTTCTGATTATTTCAGATCAGGACTCGTGTCTTCAAAAACAAAATAAAGAATCCTTGAGCACATGATCAAGATTTTTGAAAAGATTTTTCAAAATCTTTCTCAATATTCTGTGCTCAAGATAACTACCTCCAAAACCAATAAAAACATGCTTTATTTAAGGGGGAGTATTAAAATGAAAAACAAAATGTTCCGAATTCATGCAAAATCAAATCCGTCTATCTCTCCAAAAAGCTTTCTTTTAGTCAGTTGATATCAAAAATATCACGACATGCTATTTTTGAGGGGGAGAAGACATGATTAAAATGTGATCAAAATGTTTAAAGATCGTGTATTGAATCTCAAAAGAGCTCGACTCATATCTTACCCTCGAATTGACGAAAATTAAATGTCATTTATCGAAAAGACTTGTCCGGGACGGGTAATAATTTCAAGCTGGTTTATCCAGTGATGTAAACGTGTCTCGCAAAGGACTTGTCTGAGTAGAATGTACCAATTCGAGAGATTCTCTTTGAATATGACCAGGACGGGTAATAATTTCAAGCTAGTCTAACTAGTGATGTAAACGTGTCTCGCAACGGTCATGTTCACTGGAAAATTGATCAATTCAAATGTGCGAACTCTACCCACCATGTGCATACTTATCTTGAAAATGCATAAGTACATGTGTAGGGGGAGTATTTCAAAAAATACAAAACTCTCGAAGTGTTAACAAAATGTGTTTTATTCATAAACACTTTGAGAGATTTTCACAAAAGGTTTTATGGCATATGATCAATAAATCTAGGATAATCATGAAGTAATAAGGTGATTATGGTTAGGCTTATGTCCTATGATCCGCCAGAGCCAGATGGATCTACCCAAGGACAATTACAATATATTAGAATTAGAAATCCTTAGGTAAGATTGGAAAAAAGGAGTAAATGAGAAAGGGAAAGAAGGGGTTGAAGAATGAAAAGAAAAGTTTATGAAAGTGTGAAAAGAAATAGCCCTCCATGAAAAACTTAGGGCAGAAACCGGGTCAATACATCTGCTATCGGTAATCACATAGTTGATACTGATATTGAAGACAAGACGTCATGGACCCAGTGACGCGCTGCACTACCCCTCCTAGCCACTCAGATATCTCTTAAAAGATATTTGTTTCATTTCTCACAGAGAACACTGCATAACCTATCGGCCTCTCACTCCGAGATGTGTTGATATTGAAAAGGTGGCACTCTGCTCCATGCCTCCGACTACTAAAAACCAAAACGCACATTATCGAGTCTAGAGCCATGAGATTCATTAAAAATCTCTTAGGACACATTTCCAATATAATCCACCTGTGTTCACCAAAAAGGACACAAGGTGTACATGAGTCTTAATGAGATCAATGAATCTTGCCTTATATCATGATGGTTATTTGCTTCAAACATGTCTACAATCATGAAGTGATACTCCGGTATACTTCAGCGGCTCACCTGAATCGTTGATACACTTCGGTGTATCTGAGTTAGCTCTCTCGGGGGCATCCGGTTCAGAACGACCTTGGTAAGGATTAGAGAAAGTTTTCACAATATGCTGTTAACAATCTCGAAGTCCGAACCTGTAAGTGTTGGACAATTTATTACTAACTGTTTTATGCAGGTACTGAGGAAAGTCCATCAACCATCATCATATAGCTCAACATCCATATCTCCTCATACTCATACTTATGAAGATCATCCTCAACAAACTTAAGTGAAAAATGTTCAAGACAAAAAGATCAAGTTAAAGACGAAGTGTTACGTCAAAGTCAAGAAGCTAATCAAGATGTCAAGAACAAGTTCATATATCAAGTGAGGACGACATAAGTATGAAGATCAAAGTAGCATCAAGAAGTATGAGTATGATGGAAGAGACGACAATGCAATATGTAGAAGATGTTGATCAAAGGAAAGAAGAACCGAAAGACGATTACTTTGAAGATCACAAAGCATGAAGGAACAAAGAACCAAGACTATTCTACAACGAGACACAAAGTTCAAGAACAAGAAGACAAAAGACCTAATCACTCGGAGAGTCATTTGAATGACCATCCCTTAGGGGGAGATTGTTAGCATTGATAAAAAGTGATGGTCATTTTGTATTTACAACTTTGTATTGTGTCGTGTAAAATGAAATAGAATAGTAAAAAAGACTCATGGATTTGGACTAAGCTAAGTGGTAATTAGTTAAGGTATATTAGTCCAATGTATGTTTGATGTAAACAAGTCCAATCCATGATCATGATGTGAAGCCCATAGAAAAGCCCATTGGCTCGTTAGGGGTTTTGTCCATAAATACCACACTCCTCACCTCATTTGGAAGTGAGTGTGTGTGTGCTTTAGAGGTGTATAGGTGAGGAGCGTGTGTGTGTTTTGTATGTGTGTTTATCTTCATCTCTTATTCTTATAATATACACGGTTTACATACATATACACGATCTATCTCTATTGTGCTTATACGAGTTATAGTGTGTGATAAAGTTAAACCTTGTGTTCTACAGTTTATATTTATAAAATAACAATATGAAATAATTAAATTTGAGGCCTACGAAATTTGGAGGCTTTGAATAGTCGCTCACCTCGCCCACCTAAAAGATGACACTGAAGATCGAGCTCCTATAATCGTATATAAGCCCACAAACACACCATATTATATGAGACTGTAAGAGTGTGCGTATCTCTTGGTTCCTAAATAATACTCCATATAGACTATAATTTGACAATACGAGCTTTTATATATTCAAATCAAAGCTTTATATCAAGAGTTACACGCACTAGCAATCTAGCATACTATTCCACGAACACAACAAAGGCACGCTGTGCCACTACACCATGCATATATCAATTCTGTGCCTGGGGGCTTAAGATCTGGGCACCAATCATCACACAGCTTTTGGTCACATTCTTTAAAATGCATACCAAATGGACAAAGATCGTCGCCTTTACCTACTCGACAACCAAAATAAAACAAAATGCTAAAAAGGTACAACAAACAAATTAAATAAAGTGATTTGTACACTTTTAATAAGATAAATAGGGATCACTCTTTTTTCTTTGAAATAAAAACCTACAACTTGTATGAGAATTGTAATTGAAATCTATTTCCACTAATAAAAAGTTTTACCGAGGGCGTTGCATTCTTCTTTATATGTTATACCCATCACCAAATTTGTAGATAACATGATAAAGAGAAAAGATAATAAAATTTTCTCCATTGTGAATTTAAAAATTATGAAGCACAATAAATTATAACAACTTGGATACTTTGTATTTATAACCTGCATGCTATTACAGTAATTAAAGTTTTGTAGTATACTATAGTAATACAATTACAGTAATACTATATTACAATATAGTAATAATACTCAAATGAAAGATGCAATTATAGTTCTTTTTATAGTAATATGATTACAGTAATACTATAGTATTACAGCTCTTTTTAACATCCAAGCGTTTATATGTGTCATATTGTACTAACGAGTATGGTTACCCGCGCGTTGCCGCGGTTTTTATTGCTATTATCGGGTTTCCGATTGTGCTAATACTAAAGGAAAAGTTGTTGGGAGCATTATCAAAAGGAAACATCTAAAGGTGTTGCTAGTAGCATTTTAAAACAAATGAGCTGAAACAAAGTATGGGGCTGAAGATGTGCCAACCAATAAAATTACTACGGGATTATGCAGAATCCAAATTGTATATAACATCAGATAATGTAAAATAAATGTTCAACTGCTATAAATTATGTAGCATAAGCGAATGGATACAATGGATACAAATTAATAACATGTCAAATATACCATCAGTGGATTCATTGTCCACGATCAGACATTTTGCCAATAGTCGCTTCGTCGTAATCTGGTTCAGACAAATTCACCAATATTTCGTAGAATCTGTCTCCTTTCTTTATCAAATCTCGTTCCAAAGAATGCGATTGTCATTGGCATCGAAACATCTTTCTTGTATACAACATGAAATCCGATACTTTTAATTCTGCATACTCTATACTGAAACAATTTAACGAAAAATGAGCCGTTTGGAAACCTTGATTTTTTTCCGTATACTGTAGCTTACAGAAAACCACTAAATTGCTCAGAAATTGTGAAATTTACACTTTCTGACACATACTGACTATTTACGTATTCAACCGAGAGCTATCTCGCATTTACTGAAACACGACACCGCACGCGTACCGACACCGCATTAGTAACGACAAAAATCCAATATTCACTATTCGGAGTCGATAATTGTGTTTTTATATTACATTTATAAAAACGTTACCAAAAATGTATCTCAGGCATTTTGTTGAGACAAAATGTCGCGTTGTGGCACAACGAGACACGGGGTACACATAATACAATAAATAACAAATGAAACAAAAATTACTTCTAACCCTATCTCATATACCCCGCCCCATCTCCTTCTTTTTCACAGATCTGCCTTTTTTTTCGTAACATTGTTTTCTCCCAAGCATAAAAACCCACGCCTATCTCTTTTTCTTTGGTAAATCTGAACAATCACCATCATCATTTAGTCAAATAAGATAAAGAAGGAAAAGGTAATCGATCCATCACCATCATCTGTTTTCACCCCTTTCCACAAGGGTCACGGGTTTATTTTGAAGATTGAAGACGGTGGCTATTTTTCCTCAAAGAGGGTGGCACCACAACTGATTCAACAAAAGAAAGAGTCAAGCTAACTATTTTTTTTCTCCTTTTTAATCCCCACCGATTCACAGGGGAGATACCACACTCGACACAATCAAAATAGTACTTGGTGGTTCCTGTTGGATTCGGCTTGGTGGATTTGCTATTGTTTGCTTTCGTTTCCGGTCGACTTTCGATAAGGTCTCACTTGATTCCATCATTCTTCTTGAATATTATTGTTATGCTTATTGTTAGATTGTTGATTTAAGTTTTATTGATGAATCGGTTATGATTATATGTATTTTTTTTTACGATCGACTTAATTAAATGGGGATTGATTTGGTTGATGTTGAAACGAAACTGGTGTGGTATAATTTTTGTAGAACCGATTGATATAACGATGTTTGGATTAAAGATTGTTGCAGTATAATCATAGGCTGGAAGTAGTGCTTATTTTGTAGTTAACAGCTTATTTGATTTTGATTTTGGTTGGTTTTGGTCTTTGGTCGAGACCCACTGTGGTCGACCACAGTGGGAGGAATGTGTTTATTTTGGTTATAACCTGTTTTGACTTCCCCTTTTGCGACGCCCCACACCGAGTGGTCTCCGGTTCGAGTAGTCTTCAACACTTGATATTTGCGTTCTTTTTGATAGCCTCCGTGTACCAAGCAACGTTTTTTTCCTTGCTGTACGTGACACCAGTAGTAGGAATATAACACACTCTTCTTTTTTTACTAAACCTGGTATTGTTACATTGGGCTGCAAAGATCTAATAGTTGGGCCTGGGTGGTGTGTCGAGTCCAACATGCATAAAAAGGGTGCGTTTAGTTGTTTTCATATTGGGCTTGCTAAGGTTGGAATTGATTTAACCAATTGGACTTGTGTGGTTTGTGTTGAGCCCAACAGAGGTGCGTTGGGTTGAAACCAGATTTGCAAAATACTTTTTATAAAATTTTAGGGTGCGTTTGAATTAGTATAAAAGGAAATAAATATACGGATTTTGAGATTTAAGTACAACGTGTATAACAAATGGTTTAATATATCCGATACTCGGATCGTCATTTTAATCAAGTCACGACTACTTGTTTTCTTCAACTTATTTCACGACTCGCTCATTTACTCACTTAACTCATTTACTCCCGACACTGTTTCACTAAATAACATTTTTATAAAATAGAATATAAACTATAAATGAAACTTAATTTTTGAAACATTAGTTAATATTTCATATAATACTAAACAATACTCGTTTTCATAACGACGGTTCATAAATGGGTCATGCCCGATTTTCTAAAAATCCTACATTTATAACTTATAAGAGTATTTTTAATATAAACTCTTTTAATAATCTTATATACTTTTATCATTAACTAATATTCGATCATATATCAATACATATACTTTTAACGACATTTTTATAAACTCGAATTTGTCTAATATATATATGCAATTACTTTCCGTACATCGTCTTTCGGTTACTGACGAACCAAAGACTTATTCGTTTCGATACTTTTATTATTTGTTCCTGAATACTTAAGCACTTCCGAAAGCCAATGCAAGCCAATATTTACCAAAACCATTTTAAACTTGAATGCTGCCACACAAGCATCAATAATACAAATATTTTAAAACTTTTAAACTTATTGAGTCTTAAATTGTAACTGTAAATTAAGACTTGCCATACTAATCTAGGTCGCTTGTCGGTGCCGCCCACTTATACTATTTGACTTTACTCTATTCAGACTGCTTTACTCAGGTGAGTTTCATAGCCCCACTTTTGCATTGTTTACACTTGTTTTCAAATACTCGGGATGAGAATACATTGCTCATTTTTAACATGCGGACACAAGCACCTTAACGATTATACTCCCATAGCCAAATGGACCGGCTAAGCCAAATGAACTGGCAAACTTGCCAAACGGACAGGCCAACCTGCTATGTACATACACAACCGAATATATCGATACACCACTGTTCGTTCATGACCAAATGTATGGTCAAGTAAATATTGAACCTTGTGATCCGCACTGTTTTTACATACTTAAACCTATGAACTCACAAATTTTACGTTGACACTTTAGCATGTATTTTTAGGTTTTAAGATGATAGTTTACCCTTGGAGGCGCTTGGCAATGGCATGGTCATAGGCGACTCTGATAAACAGTTGGGACCGATTTATTTATTTTATGGGCCTATTTCCGCTCTACTTTTGGATAATGTAAATTTAACACTTTTTGTTAATGAATTTTATTCTAAACGATTGAGGTAAAAACCGTTCTTTGTACTTGTGTTGTGATACCAATTAAGTAGCACCCCAGTGACATATATGCTTCCGCTGGACCCCATTTTGGGGGTGTTACATATATTATTGAATTTGCATCATTATCGTTCTTATGATATTTGCTACTTATATGTTTAGACATTTCATAGTATTTTGGACCGTGACAACCAATATACTTTTTGCACACACTTGTTACACTAGATTCTTCATCTCGAAAACACTCAAATCTCTTGGGACGACCTTGACTTACCAATCCCTAACTATACACGACAAGGGTATACTTGCCCGAATGTGTTCCTAGTTAACCGGTAATTCTTGTTTATAAATTTAAAACCCGTTTCGAGAACGCATCAAGTTTTTGGCGCCGCTGCCGGGGATTTGTTTGTGTTTTTGTTTGTTTTGAATCTTTGTTTCCATCATTTTATAAGTTGTTCTCGAATTGCTTGCGAAAATAAAACCAACCCACCAATTATGATTGTCTTGTTTTGTGTTTAGTTTTAATTTTGTTGCTTGCATTATTATGTTTATGTGTTTAGATTATCATATATTTAAGTTTACTTGATTTTAATTTTTGTTAGAGTAGTAGAATATGCTCGTTTATGATTATTTTCATTTTTATTCTAGTTTGTTTTTCTTGATTTTAAATTTTATAAGCTTATGTTCTAAATGCTAAATGTGGTGTTTTGTGTTCGTATGTTTATCTGTTTATTTGTTTAGTTCTTTTAGTTTGATCTTTGCTTAGAATTTATTTTTGTCTAAAATTAGTTATTAAAAAGTGTTACATTTAAAAAAAAAGAAAAAAAAAATTTGCAACAACCGCCGGCTCAGACTCCAGCCGCGCGGTTCAAAGGTTCTGTGAACCAAAACCCGAACCAGCCGCCGGCTCGCCTCCTCAGCCGTCGCGGCTCGTACAATATATGAACCAAATTTTTTTCGACCGCCGGTTCGCCTACTCAGCCGCCGCGGCTGAACCTTTCTGTGAACCAAAATCCGTACCAGCCGCCGGTTCGACCCCTCGGCCGCCGAAATCTGAATAAAAAAAAATCCGTTTGATTTTTTTTTAGTTTTAATCTTTTTCGATTAGTTCGTTCTTAACTTGTATACACGTCTTCAGAAAGAGTTTACTTCTATTTAATTTTTCATTTTTTATTTGTAATTTAATATGACTTTTTGCAAATCGCTTCGGGTTTGTATTAACCAGCGTTCTTGGGGTAAACAAATCGTTGTTCCACTTCACGAACTTGAACGTAAGTTCAAAAAGAAGACTCGTAAACCCGATAAGACACCAAATGTAACCCCAGAGATCGAGTCATCCGAGCCTTTTATCGAGATAAATTTATCCGAACCTTGTATCGAAATCGAATCACCCGAACCTTACACCAAACAACCATTCATCGGGGAACTTTTCGTTTTATCGAAACTCAACATATTTGAGGCGAAAGTCGAAACTCCACCCGATTTGTAGCACCCCCAAAATCTGGTATAGCGGAAGCATACATGTTTGGGTGCTACTAAATTGATATCACAACACAAGGTACAAAGAGCGGTTTTACGTCAACCGTTTAGAAGAAAATTTCATTACCAAAAACATTAAGTTCACATCATTCAAAACATAGTGCGGAATACAGGCCCATAATAATAAAGCGGTCCCAACATATATATATATATATATATATATATATATATATATATATATATATATATATATATATATATATATGGCAGAGTCGTCTATGACCATGCCATGCCATGCCAAAGCCTCCAATAGTATGCTATCGCTTTACACCTGAAAATACATGCTAAAGTGTCAACACGAGGTTGGTGAGTTCATAGGTTTAAATATTCGAGTAAACAATCTAGAATTTAAAACCAATCACGTTTCAAGCAAAACAATCATTGAGTTTAAATAAAAACGAGCATGTATTCTCCCCCAAAACAGTTATAAAACAAGTAAAGGTAGGGGCCATGAACTCACCTTAGCAAACAACAGTCAGATAATGCAATAAATCAGATAGTGTTCGCCACCAACACGCGACCTAGATTAGTAAGGCATGTTTAGTTCACAGTTCCAGTTTTTAAGACTCGATGAAGTTTAGATAAGTTTAAATGTTTTAAAATGTTTGTGTTGTTGTTGCTTGTGTGGAAACATTTAAGTTTAAAACAATTTTCTAAGTATTTGTAGGCATTGGCTTTTGGAAGTGTATAGTATATAGGTATACAATAATAAAAGTATCGAAGACGAATAAATCCTCGGTTCGACAATAACCGAAAGACGAGATACGGAGAGTAATTACAAGTAAATATTAGACGTCGTCGGATTATGAGAACATTGCTGTCAAATGTATATCACCAAATGTACATATATTTGTATATATATAAAACATTAGTTAATCATAAAAGTATATAATTAATTAAGTACAGGTTTTGATGAGTGTGTAAATACTCATCATTTTATACTTGAAAAACCCACAAAAATAACCAAAAACACCCAAATGGACCATAAAATGTTACAAATATCCTTGGAGTGTGTTTTATATGTTTCAGGTACAAAATGATTGAAAACGGGGCAAATATGGACAAAACCGTGCATAATTTGGAAAAGAGCCGAAAACCGAAGCTGGAAAAGACATTATTCATTCGGATAAAATTCAAGCTCAAAAATCCCAAAATAGCCCTTGGATTATTGTTACTTGGCAAAGTTGGACCCTTGAAGAACTTTGGTATGTTGGCAAATTTGGTCCCCGACCTTTCATGATTTACACCTTTGGTCATTGTGATTAAATCCTAAATCCTAAATCTACACAACCGGACCCAACAAAAGCCCATAACCCCATAAGCCCAACAACCCTATTAATAAAATTACCCGGTCAAGAGTCTCGGTCAAACCCCTCTTTTTGGTCAAAATCCCTAACTAAACTCAGACCTTTGTCTCCTTCTTCCCAAGTATTCCCGCCAAGAAACAAGTCACGGGAAACCTTCCATCACCATCATTCACCTCTCCCCAAACTTTCACCCTTTTCACCTCTCTCCTCTTCCCCATTTCTGAAACCATTCCCCATTTAACTTTCCCCCTCATCCACCTCATCAATCCGTGGGATTTAGTGGCGCCAAGACCAAAATAAAGGGCTGAGATCAATTATTTTTAATCCAAAGGCTGGGAAGGATGTCCAAGAAACACAAATGAGGATTTACACTGATTTCTCACACAGAAAAAGCACAAAGGGGTGTGAAGACCACTAGCTTAGTTTCTAGTATAAATATAGGTCATTGTAAGCCTTTAAGAGGCAGGTTTTAATTTAGCATAATTAAGGTACTTATGTTTTTTTATTTATTTTCAGTATTGTAATCTTCCATTTTTAGTTAATGAAGTTTTAATTTTACCTTCAGTCAACTTTAGCTTATTAGATTATTCCTGTACTGTGCTATCTGCTTTTATTGCTTATTTAATCTTGTTATAGCCTTAAAGGCATCTGTCTTTTTAGCTTTGTAGCTTAAATGTCACTTTCCTTAAGCTTAAAATTCATATCAGTTGACTTATAGGTTGTTTGACTTTTTGAGTCAAACGGGTAAAAACCCATCACTACTGTTCATGTGCACTTTCTTGTGGTTTAGTTGAGTGTATTAAGAGTATGTTAAAGAATTGAGTTCATTTCAATTAGGATAGCATGAGTTTTGGATCAAATCTGCTCAGGTGTTTGACTGGCAGACCATCATTTCAGTTTTCATGGTTTTTGCTTCCCATTTGTTGAATTTTAGTTCTTTCAATAGTAGTTGTTAGCAGCCAAAAATTTGCATAAGCAACCTCAGCTGGCTTATCTAGCTGTGAGAATTTTTCTAGATTTTTTGGATTCTATTTTCAGTGCTTTTTAGTGGCTCAAAATAGCCTCTTCTGCCCTGCACACTAGGTGTATCAGCAGACCATGTTGATGTTTTGACTTAATTGAGCTTAACTTGTGCTTATGTCTGTGTTTCATGGCTTATTCTAATTAGGTTGTTAGTTCTTGACTAAATCTTAGCTTATTTCTATGTTCATGGCTCATTAGAATAGCTTTTTCACTGTTTGTTTTTTTTAGCTTGTTTGTCATATTTTTCTTGCTACTGATCAGAATCCCAGCTTATTTCTGGGCTTATTCTTAGTTTTCAAAAATGATTGCAGTTGTAAAAAAGCTTATTTGTTAGTGCTTAGTTAGTTTTTAAAGAAAATAACAAAAAAAAAAAAAAAAAAAAAAAAAAAAAAGTTTGTAAAAAGGGCATAACCTGGGATTCGAACCCAGGTCTGCCAACCAACAACACAACCACCCTACCACTCTGCCCTTGGGACTTTTCTGTCCTAAGGGCTGTGTTGTAATCTTTTAAATGTTGTTATTTCTGTCCCACTTTTTTTGCTTAATTAACTGATAGCTTATCTATCAGCTTATTTAAACAGATTGTTCAACTTTCAAATTTTTCTTAGTGTGATTTTAGTGTAATTTGTTTTCTGGAAAATTTTCATAATTTTTAGAGTTCATTTAATATTTTTCCTAATTTAATTTAGTTTAATTAATTTTAATTCATAATAAATAATTAAAAAGTCAAAAAAAAAAAAAAAAATTACAAATCTTTTTTTTAAAAATTTTCTTTTGCTATTTAGGACTTAGGAAAATTAATTCGGTACCCGTAGGATTTATATTTCGTAGATTTCATGTTTTAGTTTATCACGTTTACGTTTTTAATTGCGTTAATTGTTTTTAGTTGTAATTTTTTAAGATTTCCCTAGCCTATTTATTGTTTCCCGTAGTTGTAATCCAAATCCAAAATCTCTCAATTTTTATATCTCAAACACGATTCACAAACCCGATTACACAAATCCCATTCATCCTTCATCGGGGATAACGACCCGGGTTACACATACTTCACTTGTGTTTCCTTGGAAATAAATTACAAATCGATCCACAACGATCAATTTTTGGCGCCGCTGCCGGGGAAGGTTGTAGCGGATTTTTGAAATCTCGTTTTTTGATTCGTGTTTTATAAATCATCTTTGTGAGGGTTTATAGTAAATTTGTGAATATTTTCTAAAAAAAAAAAAAAAAAAAAAAAAAAAAACACACTTTTTCTAAGGTGTTTACAAAAACAAAAGAAAATAAAATAATATATCTTCACTTCTTTGAAGTGTTGTAAACCATTCCGAATTTCCAACAAAACGAATCGTGAGTTAATTGTTTTTCGGATTATCTTGAAATTACAACCTATACAAGTGGTTTAAGGATGGTTTGACATTAAATTGACAAACCGAAAGAGGCGGGTTTTTAATTAGCTTTCGAGCGGACCTTTGCTTCTCCGCCACTCTGCGAGTAATCTTAAGAGAAACGAGTTTCGATTGACGAATCGATCACAAAAAAAAATTGTGTAATTATCCTTAAAATTAAAAAAAAAAAAAAAAAAAGAAAAAAAAAAAAAAAGATTTTCTTTTTCAAAAATTTGTTTTTAAACTTTTGTTGTTTTGTTGGTGTATGAACACCCGTTCTTCTACACCCAATCTTCGTTCACCAGTTTCCGATCCCGAAAGAATTATTCGTCAAGGTTGACGTCTTGATTTTCAAGACGACGAAGACATGGAAACGAATATAAACAATGATGGGCCAGCTCCCGATCTCCGAACGATGGAGGAGTTGTGCCAACCGACCATGCAAGGACGGGGTGGACCTATTGCTCCCGTCAACATCCAAGCCGCGGATTTTGGACTTAAACATCATATGATCCAACAAGTCCAAACTTCGTGCCAATTTCATGGTTTGCCGGGTGAAGATGCAAACAAGCATCTCGATAAATTCATCACGGTAACCCAAAGTATGAAACAACAAGGGGTCACCGATGACGCCCTTCGCTTGTATCTTTTTCCTTATTCGTTGACGCATCATGCCACCGCTTGGTTTGATCGTCTTCCCAAGAATTCAATTCATAGTTTCGATGAAATGACTTCAAAATTCTTGGCGAAATATTTCCCACCATCGATGGTGACGAAGTTAAGGAATGATATAAGCAACTTCCGCCAGCTTCCCGATGAATCTTTATTCGAAGCCTGGGAACGTTATAAGCTATCCATTGATCGATGTCCTAATCATAATATGTTGCTTGTTACCATAATAGACACATTCTATAATGGTTTAACATTACGACATCGTGAAACGATCAATGCTGCGGCCGGTGGTACCTTTATGAAAAGGCGACCCGAAGAGTGCTATGATTTAATTGAAAACATGACCGCCCACCACAATTATTGGGATTCCTCCGCCGAGAGGAATGAGTCATCTAAATCTATCACTACGGACTCTTCATCCGAGATAGCTTCACTTACAAAAAGAATGGATGATTTATCCACGGCTGTTTTGAGGATACATCAAAATAATCTTCAAAACCAAACTCAACAAGCAAATGTGGTAAATCAAAGTTGTGTAACATGTGGTGGTCCACACCCATACTTCGAGTGTCCAGCCACAATTGGCAACACTCAAGAGAGCATTTGTGCTGCTTCGGGATCCTATAATTCGGGAGGTAACTCTTACCAACCCCAAGGAGACCGTAATCTGTTAAGCTATCGCTCCAACAATTTTCTTGGACCACCCGGCTTTAACCCTCAAAATCCAAATGGGCAAAACCGAAATGCCCAATTCAATCAAGGCCAAAATCAAAACAACCAAAATCGGTTTGTTCAAAATCAAGGTCAGAATTTCAATAATTCTCCAAACCGACCTTATCAACCTCCAACTCAACAAGTTTATCAATCACCTCCTCAAGCTCCTTTGACAAATGATTTCATAAAAGTTACTGAGTCAAGCATACGTTCAATGCAAGCTCAAATCAACAATATGAAAGTCGAGTTGAGGAAGGAAATTGATACTACATTGTCTCGTCAGACAAATGAGTTAAAGAATATGATGAGCAGCTTCATGAACATGAACATGAACACGAATCAAGCTTCTTCATCTTCTGGAGGTCTTCCCAGCAATACCATTACAAATCCAAATGCTGAGTTGAAATCGATTACCACTCGAAGTGGTAAGGCCTATGATGGACCCTCGATTCCTACTCCTTCTCCGGTGAAGGAAGTAGGACGAGAAACCGAGGTGACAAAGGACAAAGTGCAAACTCCAAGCCCACAAAGTACCGCACACGTCCAACCTTCGGTGGTCCCAATTCCAATTCCGGAACCCGATGTTCCAATGACAAATCCAAAGCCTTCAATACCATATCCTTCAAGGCTTAATGATCAAAAGCTTAAAGAGAAAAACAATGCACAAATGGAAAAGTTCTTCCAAATCTTCAATGAGATGCACTTCGACATAAGCTTTGCTGATGCTCTCGTTCTCATGCCAAAGTTTGCAACTACACTCAAAGGGTTGCTAAGCAACAAGGATAAGTTAGTCGAGATGGCAAAAACCCCATTAAACGAGCAATGCTCGGCGGTCATCCTCAAGAAGCTTCCCGAAAAGCTTGGAGACCCCGGCAAGTTCTTAATCCCGTGTGATTTCTCGGGGATGGTGAAATGCTCCGCTTTGGCCGATCTTGGCGCAAGTATTAACCTCATGCCGCTCTCGATATGGAAAAAACTATCTCTTCCAAAGCTTACACCTACGTGCATGACACTCGAGCTAGCGGATCGTACCACTACTTATCCGCTTGGAATAGCCGAGGATGTTGTCGTGAAAGTGGGAAAGTTCCAATTTCCCACAGATTTTGTTGTTGTAAACTTCGATGCCGATCCACGAGTTCCACTCATTTTGGGTAGAGCTTTTTTGAGAACAAGTCGTGCTCTCATTGATGTGTACGCTGAGGAGTTAACCATTCGTGTTGAAAATGAAAAGATCACATTCAACATTAATCAGGGGTCTAAATGCAACATTGCTACTATTGACAAAAAATCTGAAAAAATTGACTCAAAACTTTCAAGATTCACGGTCAAAAGTGTTGCACAAAAACATGCCGAGCTCAAAGCAACGAACATAGCCCCTGGTTCAAGTGAATGGTTCAAAAGTTGTAATGCGGAAGTTAAGAGTGTTTTTGATTATGATGAACACGAATCAGAGGATACAACGGAAGTGGTAAAAACTGCTAGCTCTAAGAGCACACCACTTGCCCCACCTTCATAATCGGTTTGTCGTATTGATATTGCCAAAAATCCTACTCTTACTTCCGCATCACTCATTTCCGACTCTTCCTATACTTCTCCTCCGTTTGAGGAAAGTGATATCTCTATGGAAGAGCTCGAGGTGTTCTTATTTGATACTCCAATTTCGCCAGAAATTGTTGAGCCCGATGGTGATCCAGGGGGAGATGCTCCGTTATTAGAAAAAATGATATTTAATGAACCATTATTTTTTCTCCCCCCGAAGGAAGTTATTGTTGAAGATAAGCCGTCAGATCCTCCGGAGCTCGAGCTCGAGGACTTTGTTCCCGAATATGAAAATTTCATCTTTGATACGGCTGAAGAGAGTAGTGGCAATCCCACTTCTCATTCTGATTTTTCCCTCCCGGCTTATGAAGCCTTTTCTTTCGATGTTGATCTTTTGGAAGAGACGAGTAGTGGCAGCACCACTTCTCATGCTTTTATCTCTCTTCCGGAGTACGACTCATTTCTCTTTGATAAAAATGATCCGGTTATCTTCGAAGAGTTCTCCGGTGAACTCTCTCAGCCGGAATTTGATCATTTTTATTTCGAGATTGAGAATGACTCTAGTGTGGGGGGAGATGTTATTGATCTTAAGGATTTAGTTCTTGAAGATTTCATCCCGACCCCCCCTCCCGTTGAAGACAACATTTCCTTTGATGATGAAGAGTTTTTTCTGATAGTCATAAAAATCTTGCTTCTCTTCATCACATATGGTGTGATCTCTCTTTCCCTTTTCTCCTTCGGGAATGAGGACACAATTTTTGACCCCGGTATCATCCTTAATAGTTTTCACTATTAAAAATACCACGGGTTTATCTCATCGGTGTGGAACTTTCATTAAATTCAATGTTTATCCAAACCATTTGAATGAAAGTCCGATGGAGATTGTTTCTTCCACTTGCTTCCCCATGGACAAATGAATTCGGGGTCGAGTCAAGCTAGTGACTCGGTTAACAAAAACATTAGCATTGCATGGGTAAACGCCCATGTTTCTGACTTCTCTCTATTTTCTAACACTAAGTGTGGGGGAATTCCTCTGCTGTGCTGTGCTTTTTTGTGTTGTTTGCTCTTATTTGCAGATTTCCCAAAGATCGTGATGATTGATGCGCCTGTTTTCAATCCAGCCGCCCAATATCCGATCTTGTTACTAACGTTTATCTAGGGATATCTTTTCAACCTTTTTTGTGAAAAATGGAGATTTCTGTTCCACACTTGGCTAGTTGTATTACCTTTTTACGTTCTAAGTTCGGCTCAGGCTGGTACTTTGAATATTGAGGGCAATATTCAATTCTAAGTGTGGGGGGGAATTCTCGCGAATTTTGTCACTTATGTACCTTCTAGTGCCCTAGTACCCCCGTTTTTGACCAAAATTTTAAAATTTTTGTCGTTTTTAGATAAGAAATTGCAATAAAAATAAAAGTGTTTAGTCTTGATTAGGTTAGAACAAGGGGAATCCCGACTCTGCTAGAGTGTTGATCTGGCTGCTTCCTTAACGTTTAGACTAAGGTTTTACGATTTGTGCAAATGAAAATGCTAAGCGTAGAATAGTTGGTTCTCTTTAGAGCTTATACAAGTAATCTATGGCTTTTCCTCCCAGAAGATAACTAATCGGATTAAATACGTGCTGTTTTCAAACGTTTGAACGTTAAAATCATGTTGTTATGCAAAACAAATTTTTATACAATTTTGATATAGAGCCCGAATTCAACTTTTTATTTTAAATTTTTGAGGAAGCATATATGTAAATATATATATAAGAAAAAAAAATGAAAAAATGAAAAAGAAAAATAAGAAAATGGAATGATATTGCAAAATGCAATAAATTTTGATGTTGTGAAAATAAAGATGTATGTGTTAATAAATGTAGGAAAATTGCTTTCTCTTAAATTTGAATCGGAAGTTGAACTTGGATTCGTCGATTTTGTATAAAGGTTAAACGGTAATTTAGTAGATTGTTGATTTCAAAGGCCTTGAAAGCTCCGGTATTATTCTCTGTGGGGTGTCAAAAGCCTGGTCACCTAAAACCAACTGGTTTGGGATGTGCCGAGAAGAAAGCCGTTACATGGAGTGATCTCGTCTTTGAGTCTCTAATCTCTAAATGATCGTTTGTTGTTATTTATTTAAGTATTTAATACTAGCTTAGTGGGAATATCCAAAATCTTTGAAATCGAAATTCCGCTGATTCCGGTACTATTCTCTGTGGGGTGTCAAAAGCCTGGTCACCTAAAACCAACTGGTTTGGGATGTGCCGAGAAGAAAGCCGCTACATGGAAAAGGCCCTTTTCGATCCTTAGATTTTTGAGGTTCCCGGTAAATTAGTATTTGACTTAAACAAATGACAACCATAATAAATATCGATTTTTGCGGTCAAAATTTTGAAATTAGCACAGTCACCTAACTTGAATAAATTGTGGGAGTGAAAAGTTAAGTTCCAGCTTACATAGATTATTAGTATAAGTAGTGTTAGCATTTTACAAAAACATTTGCACATTGAGTTTAAGCTTAGTTGGGAGAATAAAAAGAGGATGACGATTTCAATTCCCTGGAGACACCCATTTTGCGTGAATCCCGTTTCATGATACCATTTTTGAAAATCAAGCATGTTATTTATTTTTGTTTTAGTTTAAATTTCTTGCAATGAATAAAAAGTCAAAATGGGGTATGCTTAGTCCTTTCATTACTTCATATGATTGGATTGCTAGGGACTAGCAATCGCTTAGTGTGGGGGATTTTGATGAGTGTGTAAATACTCATCATTTTATACTTGAAAAACCCACAAAAATAACCAAAAACACCCAAATGGACCATAAAATGTTACAAATATCCTTGGAGTGTGTTTTATATGTTTCAGGTACAAAAGGATTGAAAACGGGGCAAATATGGACAAAACCGTGCATAATTTGGAAAAGAGCCGAAAACCGAAGCCGGAAAAGACATTATTCATTCGGATAAAATTCAAGCTCAAAAATCCCAAAATAGCCCTTGGATTATTGTTACTTGGCAAAATTGGACCCTTGAAGAACTTTGGTATGTTGGCAGATTTGGTCCCCAACCTTTCATGATTTACACCTTTGGTCATTGTGATTAAATCCTAAATCCTAAATCTACACAACCGGACCCAACAAAAGCCCATAACCCCATAAGCCCAACAACCCTATTAATAAAATTACCCGGTCAAGAGTCTCGGTCAAACCCCTCTTTTTGGTCAAAATCCCTAACTAAACTCAGACCTTTGTCTCCTTCTTCCCAAGTATTCCCGCCAAGAAACAAGTCACGGGAAACCTTCCATCACCATCATTCACCTCTCCCCAAACTTTCACCCTTTTCACCTCTCTCCTCTTCCACATTTCTGAAACCATTCCCCATTTAACTTTCCCCCTCATCCACCTCATCAATCCGTGGGATTTAGTGGCGCCAAGACCAAAATAAAGGGCTGAGATCAATTGTTTTTAATCCAAAGGCTGGGAAGGATGTCCAAGAAACACAAATGAGGATTTACACTGATTTCTCACACAGAAAAAGCACAAAGGGGTGTGAAGACCACTAGCTTAGTTTCTAGTATAAATATAGGTCATTGTAAGCCTTTAAGAGGCAGGTTTTAATTTAGCATAATTAAGGTACTTATGTTTTTTTATTTATTTTCAGTATTGTAATCTTCCATTTTTAGTTAATGAAGTTTTAATTTTACCTTCAGTCAACTTTAGCTTATTAGATTATTCCAGTACTGTGCTATCTGCTTTTATTGCTTATTTAATCTTGTTATAGCCTTAAAGGCATCTGTCTTTTTAGCTTTGTAGCTTAAATGTCACTTTCCTTAAGCTTAAAATTCATATCAGTTGACTTATAGGTTGTTTGACTTTTTGAGTCAAACGGGTAAAAACCCATCACTACTGTTCATGTGCACTTTCTTGTGGTTTAGTTGAGTGTATTAAGAGTATGTTAAAGAATTGAGTTCATTTCAATTAGGATAGCATGAGTTTTGGATCAAATCTGCTCAGGTGTTTGACTGGCAGACCATCATTTCAGTTTTCATGGTTTTTGCTTCCCATTTGTTGAATTTTAGTTCTTTCAATAGTAGTTGTTAGCAGCCAAAAATTTGCATAAGCAACCTCAGCTGGCTTATCTAGCTGTGAGAATTTTTCTAGATTTTTTGGATTCTATTTTCAGTGCTTTTTAGTGGCTCAAAATAGCCTCTTCTGCCCTGCACACTAGGTGTATCAGCAGACCATGTTGATGTTTTGACTTAATTGAGCTTAACTTGTGCTTATGTCTGTGTTTCATGGCTTATTCTAATTAGGTTGTTAGTTCTTGACTAAATCTTAGCTTATTTCTATGTTCATGGCTCATTAGAATAGCTTTTTCACTGTTTGTTTTTTTTAGCTTGTTTGTCATATTTTTCTTGCTACTGATTAGAATCCCAGCTTATTTCTGGGCTTATTCTTAGTTTTCAAAAATGATTGCAGTTGTAAAAAAGCTTATTTGTTAGTGCTTAGTTAGTTTTTAAAGAAAATAACCAAAAAAAAAAAAAAAAAAAAAAAAGTTTGTAAAAAGGGCATAACCTGGGATTCGAACCCAGGTCTGCCAACCCACAACACAACCACCCTACCACTCTGCCCTTGGGACTTTTCTGTCCTAAGGGCTGTGTTGTAATCTTTTAAATGTTGTTATTTCTGTCCCACTTTTTTTGCTTAATTAACTGATAGCTTATCTATCAGCTTATTTAAACAGATTGTTCAACTTTCAAATTTTTCTTAGTGTGATTTTAGTGTAATTTGTTTTCTGGAAAATTTTCATAATTTTTAGAGTTCATTTAATATTTTTCCTAATTTAATTTAGTTTAATTAATTTTAATTCATAATAAATAATTAAAAAGTCAAAAAAAAAAATTACAAATCTTTTTTTTAAAAATTTTCTTTTGCTATTTAGGACTTAGGAAAATTAATTCGGTACCCGTAGGATTTATATTTCGTAGATTTCATGTTTTAGTTTATCACGTTTATGTTTTTAATTGCGTTAATTGTTTTTAGTTGTATTTTTTTAAGATTTCCCTAGCCTATTTATTGTTTCCCGTAGTTGTAATCCAAATCCAAAATCTCTCAATTTTTATATCTCAAACACGATTCACAAACCCGATTACACAAATCCCATTCATCCTTCATCGGGGATAACGACCCGGGTTACACATACTTCACTTGTGTTTCCTTGGAAATAAATTACAAATCGATCCACAACGATCAGGTTTCATTGAGGTGTTTGTATTTAATAGAAGCTAATAGACGGGAAATTATATTTTTAGAGGGTATGTTTGTATAAATATTTCGTTTATTGTTTGTTAGTCGGTCTTTGTAAAAATACTATAAGTATGGAACTTTCACAAAAATCGGGCATGACTCGTGTATACGTGTTGGTTCCTCGTGGTAACTATGAGTCACAAGAATATATGTTCAAGTAATAGCCATTTTATAACTTTATAAAACTTAAGTCGGTTTTTATATATCAATTTCGAGTGTGTACAAGTTAAATAGGCGATATAAGTAAATAAGCATGTTTAAGATTTACAAGTTTAGTTTTGATTCGTTTTTATGGGTCTTAAAACATCTTTGTGAGGGTGTATAGAAGATTAGGATCATATGCGTTAGGTATATATAGTTTTAAGCTATAAAGTATGTTTTTGAAAACTTGGTATAATTTATGTCGCGACTCGTGGTCGAGTGAAATGGAACGAGTCGGGAGTACAAGTCGTGGACTAAGTCGTTGGATTTGTACGCCAAGCGTACCCGATATATCAATGGGCTTCGGTCCAAACGAAGACACAAATAAACCACTTGTTAATAGTTGCGATGTTGGGCTTTGATTAAAACAAACACACACCCTTTTAGTGGGCTGTGGCCCAAAAGGTAAAACAACACACACCCTTATAACTCTCCTTGTGTGCATTTAGTTCGTTAAAGGAAAAGTAAATTTATAACAACTATCTTTCTGAGTCTACAAAGTACATTTAAATTCAAATCTTACGCTCCCTACTATCTACGTTCATGTAGACATGAAAAATTTAGTGTACCACTTGTAAAAAGGTCAAATTGTGAAATATAGGATTGACTGAAACTTATCTTTTATAGTTATTCTCCGACACTAAGAATGTGGTTCAGATCAGCAAGGGTAGAATATAGACCCTTTATATCAGAAATTATATTTGTAGACTAGTCTTGCATTTTAATATTCTAGTTGTATAAACCTTTACAAGTACAGTCGACTGCTATGACCTGTGAGCTCATTAACCAGCGAGGCCTAAGACAAGCAACCAAGTCATTTTTGTCGCAAAATCGAAACGATATAGGTCAATATGATCACGCAGAATTAAAACGGCAAAACCACGAATAACACTTACACATTCGAGCCACAAACTAAGACGAGTACGGATTGCAAAATATGAGCCATAGCAAACCTTAGATTTCGACTTGTTCAAAATTGCTACCACACGAGTTTTAACATAACCGATTAACATAAAACGCCTCTTCAACGATTTTGATTTAACATAAAATTATCCATTCGTTATGTTCAGTTTAGGACCGTTTCTTATCAAATCGCCATTAACAAAACCACTTAACGCAACCAATTTAATCACTTCCTCACAAGGTCGATTCATGTTTTCATCAAAACCCACTTATCAATTTATAGTCGATTATTCAACAATCAAACTTAAACAAAACCAACAACATAAAGATTCGAATGAAGAAAAATAATTAAAATCGGATTAGTGTTCTTACTAACAATTGGAGTCGTGTACAAAGATCAAAAGAAATCAATAAACAAGCAGCCCCAAATCCGATTCAACACGCAAATCCACACACCCCTTAGACTCAGAACTTGATCCCTCATAGTATACCGATTACAACTTTTTTTTTTTTTTTTTTTTTTTTTTTTTTTTTTTTTTTTTTTTTTTTTTTTAAATTTTTTTTTTAACTTCTTGAGTGTGTGGAACCATGTGTGAATCGATTGGGTTATAAAAACCAAAACGAGGGAGGTTTGACTCCTTCTTCCTTGGGCATCAGTCAGCCTTGAAGTCATTTATGAAAACCGTCCCCCCCTGGCTTCATCCTCTAGCGTTGACTTCCAAATTGAGACAAGGACGGTCAGACCCGGGTGGTTTCAGAGATGCTTGGGAGCTTTTGGAACTTAGTTATCATCGAGTTCGACCAGATCTGATCTTTCTTCAGGATGTGGGGGATGAAGATGCAGAAGAGAGAGAGAGAGAGAGGGGGGGGGGGGGGAAGAGTGACGTGTGGGGATAAGGAGTATCGTTTTATGTATATGTATTTTTATATATTTTTGTTTTTGTTTTAATTTAGTTTTTAATTAAAAGTGTAGGTATAAAAATAAAGTGAGGTTAATTTAAATAAAAGGGGAGTGTTAAGTTAATAGGTTTAAGTGTACCCCGTGTTTCGTTGAGCTCCGGTTTAATTCGGTGTTTTCCGGGTTGCCGTGAGCACGAGTGGTATCGTTTTCGAGTGCGTTTTTATAATGCTTATATCAAAACAAGGTTTTGGTTCTCGGATAATAAGTTCTGGTTTTTATGCCGTTACTAGATTTGTGTCGGTATGCGTGTGGTGTTGTGTGCGAGATATTTCTCGTTGTGGTAAATAAATACTCAGTAATAGTTAGAAAATGAATTATTCACATACTTCTAATGAAATAGTTAATGGAATGAGTTACTGTAAGCTACAGTGTGCGGGTTTGCTTCCCGAAATAGTTATGCAAGCTTATGAATGCTTAATTTAACAGTTAGATAATAATAAATTAACATTTATTATTAAAATATTAGTGGGAGAATTACCGGTTGTCACATCCTTCCCGCCTTAGAAGGAATACCGTCCTCGGTTTTCACTTAGCGTTACCCGATGGAGTTGAGGAAAATTGAGGGCATTTACGCTTGATTTCGTTTTCACGTTCCTACATGAATTCGAGACCTTTTCGAGAGACTACTGAACTTTGACAGTTGAGATGTAAATTGCTCGCCTTGAAGTACAAAATTCTTGAGGTGACTATTCCCATCATAGCATGATCCTTCCTGAATTAAACATAGGTGATCAGGCTACGTTTAATTGAGGATTGATGATGCCATGTTTGGTTTAGTCAAGATAGTATTGTGTTTAAAACAGTATTGGCCATTCCGTTTGTAAGATAGTATTCAAAATAGTTTATAAAGGAGCACAACCGTACATAAGACAATAGCAGAATAGTTTGCAGGAAATTTTCAAAGATGGTTTATACAATAAAGAGCGTAACGGAAAGAAGTCATCATAACACCTTGACATAAAATGACAGGGTATTCATTAGATGAAAATCCATACAATGCAACGAAAAATAAAATCTTAAGGAAGTACAAGCACTCAAGGATATACAACCCAAGAGGGTCAAGACTTAGGTCTTATTATGCAAAGCAAGGAACTCTCTCTTCTTAAACATTGTTATCACCCGTGACATTGTTGAGGTCCTGGCGAGCTTCTCCTCCTCCTAACGCGTATGCGTTCCTACGTGTTCTTCCTTCATTCTGATTCCTCAGCTCTGGGCATTCACTCCTGAAGTGCCCCATCACTCCACACTTATAGCAGGTTATCGTGACGTTCGGGTCCATCACGAGGGTGGGAGCCATGCAATCTTTGGCTTTGTATCCGACCTTTTGGCAGTTCCCACACTAAGTGGGGCAAGGTCCATTGTGGTAAAATCGACACTTGTTGCACTTGGGTAAAGTTCCTGCATAAATTTTCTTCTCTCCCGACCCAGCAGTATAGACTTTGGTGGCCTCTTGTCGCTTGTTCTGGTTGTTGTTGTTGTTTCCGGAGTGATCATCCCATTTCCTTTTGTTATCTACCACCTTCTCGGCGGTATCCTCGATTACTTGGTCCATTAGCTTGTTGGCCACTTCCATAGTCTCATGGAGATAAGCAGCCTTGAAGGTGGTGACATTACCCTTGATGGATGAGGGTAATCCTCCAATGTATCTCTCCAGTAAGCGAGCTTCAGTTTGTACCATCTCAGGGCACAGTAAAGCCAACTCTTGAAAGCGTTGGTTGTATGCAGCAATGTTGGTACCCTGCACCTTGAGGTTCCAAAACTCGACCTCCAATTTTTTAATCTCATTGCGAGGGCAATACTTTTTGAGTACCATTTCCTTGAAATTTTCCCAGTGCATTGCGTAAGCAGTGTCATAGCCAGCATACCTCAGATAGTTATTCCACCAGGTTAGAGCAGCATCCTTGAAGGTGAACGATGCATACTTAACCCTGTCTTCATCCGCACAACTACATATTCGAAACACAGTCTCCAGCCTTTCAATCCATCTGACCAAAACAACAGCTCCCTCGGTTCCTCCAAAACTTCCAGTCATGGTCTTTCGGAACTCCTGATAGGTGCAGCCGCGGTTGTTGTTGTTTGTAGGTCTTGAGGTTCCGACATCAGTAGTCTAGTTGTTTACATTTGCTGCAGCCAGTGCTGCTGCTACACGGTCATTAACCAACTGATCTAGCATGGCTTGATTCACAATAAGCGGGTTTGCTCCATCCCCAGTTGGAAGAGTGGTAGCAGCAGGTCGACCGCGTGTGGTCTTGGTTGTTCTTCTTGTAGGAGCCATTTATCTACATCGTAAAAGATGACAACGAATGAGGTTTCAAATAAAGAGAACAGTATCACACGAGGGTACAATCATCACAGGTAGAATACGAGGGTAAAATCAACCATGAAAGAAGAGACACAATTGAATAGATAATCACACTCATCATAGATTAATAGTCGTCACGTGGCTGCGGAGACTAGGTCTTGCTTCCCAAACGACATGTCCCTTTTAAATAACGTAGGAAGAGTGAGACCTAATAGTGATGTGTCCTAAGAGTAGATGTCTCGAGGAAACATGTTTTAAGGCAATAGGTTAAGGTCGTGACCCAATCGATTGGTGGATTTCTAGATGATGGTAAATTAGGTGTTTCAAAAGAACTGGACGAGCGTTCGAACTCGGAGTCGGGTAGTGAAATTGTGTCGGGGAAGGTAAGTTGTGACAAGTACGGTATGTATATATAAGTATGTAGAAAATACTTTTGATATATAGTGTAAGTCAAGTATGATATAAATCATCAAACGGTAAAGCATAGCATATAGTTGTGTCAAGTAAAACAGTAATTAAGGCAACAGGCTTGGCAGGCAGGCATGTGATGGTCATAGGGTTTTGTTTTTGTAAAAGTAGTTATAGTCTAGGTTTGAAAAATACCCAGTTCTCTATAACCAAGGCTCTGATGCCAATCTGTAATACCCCCAAAATCTGGTTTAGCGGAAGCATACATGTTTGGGTGCTACTAAATTGATATCACAACATAAGGTATAAAGAACGGTTTTACCTCAACCGTTTAGAAGAAAATTTCATTACCAAAAACATTAAGTTTACATCATTCAAAACATAGTGCGGAATACAGGCCCATAATAATAAAGCAGTCCCAATATATATATATATATATATATATATATATATATATATATATATATATATATATATATATATATATATATATATATATATATATATATATATATTGGTTCTTGGAAAAAATCCACTTTGGTGGAAAAGTGAGAAAATAGTGCAAATCACCCTCTCCTTCCCCTCCCTTTTTTCACACCAAACTATAGGGACCTTATTGTATTTTACTCCATTCTTTAAGGGAGGTTTTGTATATTCGCACCCTACCCCAACCCCCCACCCCCCCCCCCCCCCCGGGAAAAAAAAAAATTTTTTTTTGGGGGCAAATTTTTTTTTTCCAGGCCAAAAATTTTCCCACCAAAATTTTATAACTGTGATGCACCTTTTTATTTTGGTGCATCACAGTTATAAAATTTAGTTATAACTATGATGCACCAAATTTTATAACTGTGATGCACCAAAATAAAAATGTGTTTTTTGGGGTCCAATTTTTTTTTTTTTTTTTTTTTTTTTTTTTTTTTCAGGCCAAAATTTTATAACTATGATGCACCTTTTTATTTTGGTGCATCACAGTTATAAATTTTGGTGCATCATAGTTATAACTAAATTTTATAACTGTGATGCACTAAAATAAAAAGGTGCATCATAGTTATAAAATTTTGGCGGAAAAATTTTTGACCTGGAAAAAAAAAAATTTTTGCCCAAAATTTTTTTTTTTTTTTTTTGGCGGGAAATTTTTTTTCCCTAGTGGGGGGGGGGGGGGGTAGGGGGTGGGGTAGGGTTTCATAACTTACCCTGAAGTTTGAGATGTTTCAAATCCTACCCTATAACTTTTTTTCTCACTTTTCTATCTAATTACACTTTTCCCTAGAACCGGACCCTATATATATATATATATATATATATATATATATATATATATCAGAGTCGTCTATGACCATGCCAAAGCCTCCAATAGTATGCTATCGCTTTACACCTGAAAATACATGCTAAAGTGTCAACACGAGGTTGGTGAGTTCATAGGTTTAAATATTCGTAACTGTGGAACACTAGTTTATAATGTTTGGTTAATCGGTACACTTGTAATGACCATTACACCTGGTAGTATGTCCGTTACACCCGGTAATGTGACCGTTACACCCGGTCCTATTATATATGTTTGTCCAGTACACCTGGTCAATGTGTGTGTCATGTATAAATATAACGCATTCGAGTAAACAATCTAGAATTTAAAACCAATCACGTTTCAAGAAAAACAATCATTGAGTTTAAATAAAAACGAGCATGTATTCTCCCCCAAAACAGTTATAAAACAAGTAAAGGTAGGGGCCATGAACTCACCTTAGCAAACAGCAGTCATATAATGCAATAAATCAGATAGTGTTCGGCACCAACACGCGACCTAGATTAGTAAGGCATGTTTGGTTCACAGTTCCAGTTTTTAAGACTCGATGAAGTTTTGATTAGTTTAAATGTTTTAAAATGTTTGTGTTGTTGTTGCTTGTGTGGCATCATTTAAGTTTAAAACAATTTTCTAAGTATTTGTAGGCATTGGCTCTTGGAAGTGTATAGTATATAGGTATACAATAATAAAAGTATCGAAGACGAATAAATCCTTGGTTCGACAATAACCGAAAGACGAGATACGGAGAGTAATTACAAGTAAATATTAGACGTCTTCGGATTATGAGAACATTGCTGTCAAATGTATATCACCAAATGTACATATATTTGTATATATATAAAACATTAGTTAATTATAAAAGTATATAATTAATTAAGTAAAGGTTTCATTGAGCTGTTTGTATTTAATACAAGCTAATAGATGGAAAATTATATTTTTAGAGGGTATGTTTGTATAAAATGTTTCGTTTATTGTTTGTTAGTCGGTCTTTGTAAAAATACTCTAAGTATGGAACTTTCACAAAAATCGGGCATGACTCGTGTATACGTGTTGGTTCCTCGTGGTAACTATGAGTCACAATAATATATGTTTAAGTAATATCCGTTTTATAACTTTATAAAACTTAAGTCGGTTTTTATATATCAATTTCGAGTGTGTACAAGTTAAATAGGCGATATAAGTAAATAAGCATGTTTAAGATTTACAAGTTTAGTTTTGATTCGTTTTTATGGGTCTTAAAACGTGTTAGGAATTAAACTTTGAGTTGATATTGACAAAAATATGAAAGATGAAGGAAACTTATAAAGACAAAGATGAAGGACTAATTATGCATTATTTAGAGTCTTTGTAACCCTAATCCTCTAGTATATAAAGAGGATAGGGGCATAGGTTTTCTGTACAGGAATTAGTGATGTAATTCCAGAAAAAGGTGTGTGTGTGTAACTAGGCATTAAGTCTTAGTGTAGACGCCTAGGGTTTGTAATCATTCGACAAACCTTGTTCAATAATAATGAGTCGTTTGATTATTCCGCTGCGTACAACTTGTTTTATTCATTATTATTGTTGTTATCCTAGATATGAGGTCTAACAAACCTCGAGCATAACGATCTCCACAAGTGGTATCAGAGACAGGTTGCTCATGATATCTAGGATGTTACAAGGTTTTGTGTCGAAAAAGAGCAGATCTGAAGCAGGTTCGATGGTCTTTAAGATTTATGAGGTAATCGTTATTTTTGGTGTCGATCTGATCAATATTAATTGGCGACACAGGTATATTAAAACTGATGCAATTAAACATCGTACTGATTCAACCTTGTATTGAATTAATTGGTCGGTTGTGGTGTCCTAATTAATGGATCGATACATCATTTATTACCTCGTACTGTTCTGTGGCAATTTATTATAATCAATTTTGGAGGTTTTGCCTAACAGTTTGTCGCATCTGCTATTCATAGTCAATGACTGTGTTTGTCGCTTCATGTCGATTGGTGAATTCATTCAGTGGGACCCGCAAGTGGAAGTAAACTTGAATTGTTTTTCTCACCCTCGTACAGCTCACTGTGTGTCTGACGTTTCTATTAATGATCATGGGCCACTCACATTTAATTTTTGTTAAAGGTTGAAGCAGATCAGAGTTGGAGATTATTTTCGTTCTGTTGTTTTACATAACAGTTTCTACTGCTCGCCTAACAAATTCGTACTGCTCTTGATTCATACGTAGCAGTTGGTACTGCTGTGACTAACAGTTAGTACTGCTCGACAATAGTTAGTACTGTTCATTGGTTTATATGTAGCAGTTTGTACTGCTGGCTTCACCAGTTAGTACTGCTTGGTCTTCGGAATTAGTACTGTTCGTTGAACAGTTTGTACTGCTAGCTTTGGAGGATGAACAATTTATACTGCTGGTTGGTACTGCTAGAGCATGGGCTTCTCAAAGTGAGGGGAAATATATCTATTTGGAACACATTGGTTTCATAACACACACACCAAGGGATGAAACACACACACAGTTTTGGATCTCGAACAGAACTAAATTTATTTCAGTTTATTCTTATTGTTTTATGGCTCGTTGTGGAGATATTTGGTGCAATGGCTTTTTAATCAATTATGTGACAAGGGTATCCTTGGTGTTCGTAGATCGCCAAAGTGAGGCAACGATACAGATGAGGAATACAAGTAGATCGCCGGCTGAGGCAACAGTTACATCAGAGAGGATGATGTTATTGCACTTAGATGTTTTTCATGGATTATTTGAAGAATTGATTACGAAGAAGGTTGAATATTATTTATTTGATGTTGTAGGTGAGTTTCACAGGTGCGCGTTCTTATCATATCTCAAAGTGGGTGTTACACTTTGAAGATAACTTGTTTGGACGTTAATGCGGTGACAATGACTTGTCAAATCTAATTTTCATAGGTCAAGGGGTGGATAGACGAAGACCTAGTTAACTATCACTTAAAGGAGTTACATTGTAGTACTCAGTGTCTCATAGAAGATGAGGATTTTGTCAAGAGATTTCGGTCTACTTATATTTCTAGTTTCATATAAGTTTGGAGTCACGAGGATAGTGCAAGATATAAGACGCAAGTTTGGGAAATTCAACTTCTTCATTAAGTTGGTTATACTCGGATTTCTTCATCAGTGATTATTTCATAAAGCCTACAGAGTTCGTGATTCAAGAGATGGTTATTAGTTTCAGGGGAAGCTTATTTAATTGTTTAACCATCTACATGCATCACTTAAGGGGAAGCGTTTGATTCAAGTTGCATTGAAGACCCCTATTTGATGATGACAAAAAGGGGAAGAAGGTTTATTTGCAGCTTGAAGATCATCTTTCATATCGTTGGTTTTGTCATATCAACTAGGGGAAGATTGTTGGGAATTAAACTTTGAGTTGATATTGACAAAAATATGAAAGATGAAGGAAACTTATAAAGACAAAGATGAAGGACTAATTATGCATTATTTAGAGTCTTTGTAACCCTAATCCTCTAGTATATAAAGAGGATAGGGGCATAGGTTTTCTGTACAGGAATTATTGATGTAATTCTAGAAAAAGGTGTGTGTGTGTAACTAGGCGTTAAGTCTTAGTGTAGACGCCTAGGATTTGTAATCATTCGACAAACCTTGTTCAATAATAATGAGTCGTTTGATTATTCCGCTGCGTACAACTTGTTTTATTCATTATTATTGTTGTTATCCTAGATATGAGGTCTAACAAACCTCGAGCATAACGATCTCCACAAAACGTATAGAAGATTAGGATCATATGCGTTAGGTATATATAGTTTTAAGCTATAAAGTATGTTTTTGAAAACTTGGTATAATTTATATCGCGACTCGTGGTCGAGTGAAATGGAACGAGTCGGGAGTACAAGTCATGGACTAAGTCGTTGGATTTGTACGCCAAGTGTACCCGATATATCAATGGGCTTCGGTCCAAACGAAGACACAAATAAACCACTTGATAATAGTTGCGATGTTGGGCTTTGATTAAAACAAACACACACCCTTTTAGTGGGCTGTGGCCCAAAAGGTAAAACAACACACACCCTTATAACTCTCCTTGTGTGCATTTAGTTCGTTAAAGGAAAAGTAAATTTATAACAACTATCTTTCTGAGTCTACAGAGTACATTTAAATTCGAATCTTACGCTCCCTACTATCTACGTTCATGTAGACATGAAAAATTTAGTGTACAACTTGTAAAAAGGTCAAATTGTGAAATATAGGATTGACTGAAACTTATCTTTTATAGTTATTTTCTGACACTAAGAATGTGGTTCAGATCAGCAAGGGTAGAATACAGACCCTTTATATCAGAAATTATATTTGTAGACTAGTCTTGCATTTTAATATTCTGGTTGTATAAACCTTTACAAGCACAGTCGACTGCTATGACCTGTGAGCTCATTAACCAGCGAGGCCTAAGACAAGCAACCAAGTCATTTTTGTCGCGAATTCGAAACGATATAGGTCAATATGAACACGCAGAATTAAAACGGCAAAACCACGAATAACACTTACACATTCGAGCCACAAACTAAGACGAGTACGGATTGCAAAATATGAGCCATAGCAAACCTTAGATTTTGAATTGTTCAAAATTTCTACCACACGACCTTTAACATAACCGATTAACATAAAACGCCTCTTCAACAATTTCGACTTAACATAAAATTATCCATTCATTATGTTCAGTTTAGGACCGTTTCTTATCAAATCGCCATTAACAAAACCACTTAACGCAACCAATTTAATCACTTCCTAACAAGGTCAATTCATGTTTTCATCAAAACCCACTTATCAATTTATAGTCGATTATTCAACAATCAAACTTAAACAAAACCAACAACATAAAGATTCGAATGAATAAAAAGAATTAAAATCGGATTAGTGTTCTTACTAACAACTGGAGTCGTGTACAAAGATCAAAAGAAATCAATAATCAAGCAGCCCCAAATCCGATTCAACACGCAAATCCACACACCCCTTAGACTCAGAACTTGATCCCTCCTAGTATACCGACTACAACTTTTTTTTTTTTTTTTTTTTTTTTTTTTTTATATATATATTTTTTTTTATTTTAAAACTTCTTGAGTGTGTGGAACCATGTGTGAATCGATTGGGTTATAAAAACCTAAACGAGGGAGGTTTGACTCCTTCTTCCTTGGGCATCAGTCGGCCTTGAAGTCATTTATGGAAACCGCCCCCCTGGCTTCATCCTCTAGCGTTGACTTCTAAAGTTGAGACAAGGACGGTCAGACCCGGGTGGTTTCAGAGATGCTTGGGACCTTTTGGAACTTAGTTATCATCGAGTTGGACCAGATCTGATCTTTCTCCAGGATGTGGGGGATGAAGACGCAGAAGAGAGAGATAGGGAGGAAGAGTGACGTGTGGGGATAAGGAGTATCGTTTTATGTATATGTATTTTTATATATTTTTGTTTTTGTTTTAATTTAGTTTTTAATTAAAAGTGTAGGTATAAAAATAAAGTGAGGTTAATTTAAATAAAAGGGGAGTGTTAAGTTAATAGGTTTAAGTGTACCCCGTGTTTTGTTGAGCTCCGGCTTAATTCGGTGTTTTCCGGGTTGTCGTGAGCGTGAGTGGTATCGTTTTCGAGTGCGTTTTTATAAAGCTTATATCAAAACAAGGTTTTGGTCTCGGATAATAAGTTCTGGTTTTTATGCCGTTACTAGATTTGTGTCGGTACGCGTGTGGTATTGTGTGCGAGATATTTCTCGTTGTGGTACATAAATACTTAGTAATAGTCAGAAAATGAATTATTCACATACTTCTGATGAAATAGTTAATGGAATGAGTTACTGTAAGCTACAGTGTGCGGGTTTGCTTCCCAAAATAGTTATGCAAGCTCATGAATGCTTAATTTAACAGTTAGATAATAATAGATTAACATTTATTATTAAAATATTAGTGGAAGAATTACCGGTTGTCACACGATTCCCCACCCGTATTCATCGTTGATCCCGATGACCAACCCATGTGGTCAAACACTAGGACCGTTGCACCAACACCTAGTCCCGCTAGTACTCAACTCCCTCTTGATAACAATTTCGTTATCAAGGGTACCCACATGAGTATGATTTGGGAGAATCAATTTGATGGGAGAATCTGGTCCGATCCTCACCGACACGTATCCGATTTTATTGAGATTAGTAACCTATTCCAATATGGTGAAAATCAAGAGGAAGCGGTAAAGTTGAGGACTTTTCCTTTCTCATTAATCCGAGAAGCTAAGATTTGGTTGAATGAATTGGATGAAGGAACAATCACTACGTGGGATGAAATGAGAGAAGCTTTTCTAAGTAGATTATTTTCTCCCACGAAGTTTAAACGTCTCCTAAACGAAATTCATAGTTTTCACCAACTCGATCATGAAATTCTCGTTGATGCTTGGCTCCGTATTAAAGGTATGCTTCACACTTGTCATGGACATGGTCTAACCAAAGGAGCGATAATTCAAACATTCTATCATGGTTTAGACGATCCAACTCAAGGAATACTCAACGCCGGAGGAATTTTCGTCTATAGAACTCTAAACGAATCTTACAAAATCCTCGAGGACAAGGTCCGTCTCAAGCTCGATTTCTCGAAAAATTCTTCGATCTTAACCAAACCAAAAACCGTTGTTTCCGCCGGTGGAGACAACATCAATTCTGTTCATGGAATAATGATGGACAAATTTGAAGCTCTCACCAAGAAAATCGATTCCGAATTCCTGAGCATAAGGAAGGAGATGAAGGAAATGCGAGACAATCGTAGGAACGAAGAAAGTAACAACGCTTCACAAATCTACATGAGTGATGACACGCTGATGTGTGATCCCATGGAAGCGAATTACGTCCAACAAGAAGGATATCATGTTCGAAAACCCACAGACTCGTATTCGTATCCAAACCATAACCAAACTCATGACTATCATCAATATTTTTCACCTCCATCACAATATTCTGGACAAAATGATACCAAAACCTCAACGGAGGAAATGATGAGAGAGTGGATGGTTAATCAGATGGAAGTAAATGAGAGGATGATGAACCAGATGGTTGAATTGGAGCGCAAAATCGATCAAGGTGTAAGGAACCACCAAGCCATAATCCAAGACTTGGAGAGGCAGTTTGAGTCTCTAGAAAAGGAAACCCACCGTACCGAATCTCTTCCTCGTACCACACATTTCAACTCAAGACATGAATTTATCTACGAACCACCCTTGATCCGAAATAAGAATGATAAGGGTGATGTAGAATTTATTGAGGAGATCATATTAAACCAATTCCAACCATTCCGAACCCAATCATGACTAATCCACCAACTGAAGCACCTTTTCTCGAGGATTGCACAATGCATATCCCTACCACTGAACGTTCAGCGAAAGAGAAGATGTTTGTACAAGATGAAATACCAAAACAAGTTGGTGATAAGAAGCTCAATGCGATTGGAGCTGTTGGAAATGGAGTCTTGAAAGGGAAAGAGATTAGAAAGGATGAAAAAGTAGTGTCAAAGGTACCCCACTTATATTGAAATGTGAAAGGAGAATTGGTTCTTCGAGCCGATCACACTTATAAATACATTTGGCACCCAACAATAAAGACTCCATACTGGAAACGAATCATCAAAGAATCCTAGAGCGGGGAAGAGTCTAGCTAATGACTCCGAAATAAATTAAGCACTTCTCGGGAGGCAACCCAAGCTTTTTATTATTTTCTTGTTTTAAATAAACATGTACACCCCTTTACAAAAATACTTTTAAACTTGGAAAATCTTAAGTGTGGGGGTGTTACGTGCTAATAATGTTTAATATATTATTTCTTGCATTTTGTTTGTTTGTTTTGTTTGAATAATTGCAGCAGGTGATGGTGATGGGATGCTTGGACGAGAAATCGATTGATCTCAGACGCTTAAGCTAGCATTGGCTTAGCATCTTATCATATGGAGTTCGATCGCAATTTCTTTGGCCCGGGAGGTTTCGTTTCTCTTGAACTTTTCTTATTTTATTTTTCCCTATTTTACATACTTTGAATTTTATTTCTCACATTGAGGTCAATTCTCAAATTAAGTGTGTGTGTGTGTGTGGGGGGGGGGGGGGAAGTAAAATAGTGAAAAACGAAACTAATTTTTAAAATTTTCATATTTTTGGGTCAATTTTGAAATTTTGTATACTTGTTTGCCCTTATGATCTGGTTGTTTTCACGCATATAGGTTAATATATTAGAATAACTAGATCATTCGACTGGTGAAATACGATAAATTTTGAAAATTTTGAGATGTGTCCTGATTGACATTGCAATCCATTCTGGGATCGATAACATTTTTGCTAGCGCATTTTTAGCCCATTACCACTAATTTGTGAAGATTTGAGCCTATTTCATATAGCATACATCTTTTATGCTTGAATCTTTTGCTATGAGTGTGCCAGTGATTTTATTTATTCTAGAACTTGTGCTTGTAAATCATTACCAGACCGCAGTGAGATCACCTCGTGTGATATAAGTGTATTCGCGTGACAAAGAGGCACCCTTAGGAATTAAACCAAATGGCCTTCCATTTACATCTAATGATATATTAGCTAGCCACATCGGTTAGTTAACCACCCATATGGACCCATTTGTAGCGCTCATCTTTAGCGCTAGATACCCTTAGTTCACCTTCCGAGCCAATCTTTTCGTTTTTGTTATATCCACTAAAAAAGAAAAAAAATATTTTACACTTTAAACCTTAGCCTTACCCCTTGTCAAAGTCTAAACGGTGGGTTGCTAGTTACTTGGAATGTTGGAATGTTTTTGATAATTATTGGTTAGCCACACTTTGTCATTTGTGTGTGCCATTCCGACAAAGATGGAGAGGGCCCGTTTCATATTTTGTATTTTTGTGGTGTATGCTTATACGAAGTGTGGGGGAGATGTGATGTACGAAGGAGAAATGTTGAAAAAAAAATGTGAAAAAAAAATGTGAAAAAAAAAATGTGAATAAATCATCGAAAAGAAAATATATATATATATGTGATGACAATTACAGTCAATGTGCTATATTATTATGAATATGAAGGAAGAAGAAGTATTTTGAGATATCGATTAGCCAATGTGCTAAGACGTGATATACATATATATATATGGTGATCGATATGTGAAGAAGAGAAGATTGTAACTATAATCATTTACGGGTTTGTGATTTGTTTGGTGACTAGCAACATGGGATTTTGACTTGACTTTATTTTTCTTTTTAAAACCAATTTCATAAATATTCCCATGCCTTATCCATACCCCATATATACCTGAAGCCTAAATGTTACAACCCGAATAAAAGTCCTTTTTAGATGTTTACACTTGGTGCTTACGCCACGTCGGTGGAGCTTTGTTTCTTGTACAAGCCTATGGTAATAAACGGATCATGACTGAGCAATATGAGTGTGATTTTCTTATATACTCCACCACCAAAAATATATGAGGGTCGAGTGAATTGTACTTTCATTCCTTTTCGTGAGGTGCTTAGCCATGTTATCAAGCGAGAGAATCCATAGGGTATTGTCAAACATCTCGTTTTTTAACCATTAAAGCTTAAAACGATGAATCGTATCTCGTACTTGTACTTGGTAGATTTGCATCATATTTTTATTAATCAAATTTTATGCACCATGTGGGATATATTTTTCTTAATTTATAGATTTGCTTGAGGTCAAGCAAACCCGTAAGTGTGGGGGAGTTTGCGCTCATTTTTCGCTTATTTATAAAAAAACAAAAAGATTGCGATATTTTCAAAAAATTTCATAAATTTTAAAATTTTCTTTTCATTTTGTCATTTAGTTATGTATTTAAAATTTTCTTTTCTTAGATTTGCTTGAGGGAAAGCAAAGTTTAAGTGTGGTGGATTTGATAACGCTCATTTTGTACATATTTTAGTCGCGTTATTCGTATGTTTGTGCATATTATTCGGTTGTGTTTATGAATATTTTACGCTTAAAAGGTACAAAAGATGTATTTAGGTTCAGGTACAACTAAATCAAAAGAAATAAAGAGAAAGATGAAGAAAAGTCGACAAAACAAGAGTATATGCACAAAGGAAGATTCCGCCCATGTCGAAGACCTCAGGAAGACCTTTAAAGATAAAGACTCAACTAATAATTATTCTTGAGCATAAAGAAAGGATCAAAAGTTGATTAGAAGAAAGGAGAAATCACGATCATGCAACGAACGAAAGATATTAAGAAAAGGAAAAGGCGCAGAAATTCCAACCTGAGGTTGAAGGTTCCAGCCGTGGGTTGGAATTGATTTTGGTGGTCAAAAGGTTTCCAACCGCGGGTTGGGAGTCCCAACTGTGGGTTGCTGCAAAAATGTCTTCCAAAAGTTGCATTTAAGTGTGGAATTAAGTACCATTAACCCATGGCCGATCATATGCTCCCCATTACTCATTTTTCCTTCACTTTTATGACACTTTGTGCCCAAGTTTCTCATTTAATGACCAAGGTTCATCTACAAGCATAAATACATCCTTTTGGCTATCATTTGGGAGGACCATAGACACCATAGACAACAATTGACACCACAACATCACCACTCACCATTTATCCTTCCTTACATCATAAGGACATGATATCCCTTCAATATTATCACTCCCAAAAGACCAAGGAACCTCTGCCAATTCAAGAAGAAGTGCTCAAGTGCTAGAGAAAGTGTTTGGACATAATTTTCCGGTTGGTTAGAAGCTTGTAGTTGATTGGAGGCCCAAGGATTGCTCTATATCCTTACCATTACTCATTGTAATCATACTTTTGGTAATTCACTTTTATATTTCAAGATGTTTGTTGGTTCCATGATTGTTGAAACATTGGATTTTGTTGAAAACAATATGGAGTAGTTCTTATTACACTTGTTTGGATGATGTTAATCATATGAGGATTGCTTGTGTTTAATAATGGTCTTGATCAATTTCATGTTTGGTTTAAGTACAAATTGTACTTAAGTTTTTGTGACATTTGCCTATCAAGTTTGATTAGTTGTTGGTGATTTCAAAGGTCGAAAGGGTTATTATCAACCAACTAGTTATAATCGTTTTGTCTATGGATGATTATCTATTGTATTGACCATTTCATTAGTAACTTGATTTTGCAAAGAAACTTGGGTATGATTGTTAACAAATTTGTGAAACTACCGCGAATCAAACTTGTTAAATAAACTAAGTCTTGAATTGGTTGATTATGCTTTATGCTTGATTTCATTGTTTTATGATCTTTCATGAGGGTTATATACTTTAAAATCATATATTGGAAAAGCACTTCTTCAATCTTCAAATTCTGGTGGTTAACATACATACACCTCTTCTTCAATCTTTCAATAGAGAAAAGCACTCTTTACATCAATTTGATACACCACAAAGTCTTTATATGAAGCATAAGCTAAGAATAGCCTAATTGCTTCAATTCTTGCCACAAGGGCAAAGACTTCATCATAGTCAATCCCTTCTTCTTGTGTGTACCCTTGAGTAACCAATCTTGCATTATTTCTTATCACAATTCCCCTTTCATCCATTTTGTTCCTGAAAATCCATGTAGTACATATAGCCATTTTTCCATTTGGTAATTCCACCAAAGTCCAAACTTCTTGTAACTTGAATTATAGAAGCTCTTCCTGCATAGCCTCTATCCAGCTTGGATCATTCAATGCTTGAATTACCTTTTTGGGTTCCACTTGTGATAGAAAGCAAGCAAACAAGCAGTTTTGAAGGTCTTGATGATTTGTTCTTTGTTTAAGAGTACTAACAAAGAACCCATGTCCCTTCAAATTCTTTGACATCTTTCTTGTTTGTGTAGCTGATTGCACATCTCCAATAACTTGATCAAGAGGATGATATTTATGAATTATTGTAGTCGGAGTAGGACTGACTTGGATTGTTGTATCCAAATTGTTCATGTCAGCCACTTCAACATCATCTTCATCAGCACTTGAGTAGTCAAATAAGCCAATATCTTCCAAAGCAGGCATTTCTGGATCAAATGAAAGTTCAATGATTTTGTTTGGATCAACAACATTAACTTTTATGCCAGCAGCATTAACAGTTGAACTACCAGTATTAACACTGTTAGTGCTATTTCCATCACTAGCAGTATTAACATCATCAGTGCTGTTAACTTTATCTTCCTTCTCTTGATCATCACATTCACTTTCTGTTCTTGGATCTTCATTAACCTTCTTTTCATTATCACTTGAAGGTTTGACTTCATCTTCTTGAGAACTCTTTGGATCTTGGGAGAATGGTGGATCAGCAGTCCATTATCACATCTAATTACCTTAACCTTGTGATCTACTAGATTTTCTATCCTAGTTATAAAGGACTTAAGAATGCCACTAGTCTTATCCTTAGTAGCTCGAAAGAAAACCCATGTAAACCCACTGAAATCATCTGTGACAACTAGGCAATACATCTTCTTCATAAGACTTTTTACAAATGTTGGACCAAACAAATCCATATGTAACATATGTAAAGGTAGACTGATTGAGTTCTCTGTTTTAGACTTAAAGAGGCTCTGTGCTGCTTTCCCTTTTGACAAGCAACACAAGTTTGATCATATTCAAAAAGTTTGGAAGGTAAACCTCTTACAAGATTTCCCTTGACCAGTTTATTCATAGTTTTAAAATTTAAGTGACCTAGCCTTCTATGCCAAAGTTTAGATTCATCAGATGTGGCTTTTGCAAAAAGACAAGTTAAACCACCTTTAGGAACTATGCTCTTTAAATCAAAACTGTACATATTGTTCTTTCTAGGAACTCTAAGTAAAACTTGACTTTCATCAGTTAACTTAAAGTTTGGAGATAAAACAATACATTCAGTGTCATTAAAAAGAACACTGTTCTTTTTGTCACACATTTGTGAGACACTAAAGAGATTAAACTTTAACTCTCTCACAAAATACACATTTTCAAAATCTAGATTACCAGTTTTAATGGTACCTTTTCCTGTGATTTTCCCTCCTTTGGTGTTCCCTCCAAAAGCAACATATCCTCCATCAATTTCTTCATAATTTGTAAGATAGGACATGTTCCCTGTCATGTTCCTTGAGCATCCACTATCAATCACTCCTTGATCCTGTAAATCCATTTGTGGATTGCCCTGCACATTAGGTAAGAAAATCGGTTTCTTTTGGGGACCCAAGCCATTACTGACTTGGATTTGCCTTGTGCATCAACATAATCAAACTTTTTCAGGGTGATTGATGCACTGTTGTGTTTAGAAACATGGTCTAAAACTTTAATCTTTGGTTTCCAAACCCAACATGCTGAGGCCTTAACAGCATTAACATTATTTCCCTTAACAACATTAACTACTGCTTTTGGCTTAGCAGTATTAACTACTGCTTTTGGCCTAGCAGTATTAAATACTGTGTTCTTTTGAACGGGCCTCCTAACAATTGAATGTGCTATTTTAGAAAAATGTGACATTGATTTAGCAGCATTCACTGTTGTTATTGAGTGAGCAGTATTAACTTGTCTACCAGTATTAACCAATACTGCTTGTTTTGAAATGTTTTGTCTAGCAGTATTAATTGATACTAAACCAGACTTCATTAGTACTGCTCTTGGAACCATGTTCTTTTTAGCATAGGGGTGAGTCTTTTTAACAAAATTTTGAAGATTCACCCTTTGAGCATTGTTCCAAACTGGTTTTATCATCCTTTGATTTTGAAACTGTTTTTGATGGTAATAGCAATCAACCTGCAAATGATCAAAACTTCCACACACATAACATGCCTTATTAAACATCTCAAAATTGCTTCCTAGTTTTTGAGACATCATATTATTCCAGTTTCTTTGATTGCCTCTTGTACTGTGAGTGTTTTGCCTAGGTTGCTCAACATGTTTAACAGTTTTCCTAGCAGTTTTAGATTTGACAAACTCTTTCTTATCATTACTAGGCCCAACTGTTTCCTTTTCAATTTGAGGTTGAGACACATCCTTTTCCTCATCATCTGACACCCAATCTTCAATAATTGGGGCATCATCATACTTTCTACCTATCTTAGACTCGTCTTCACTCGACTTAGCTTTACTCTTCTCAACTACAGGCTCATTAACAAACTCATCTAAACCAGTAAAAGACAAGTCAGGTGTTGGAGGCATAAATTTTCCTGTGATGGGAGGTGCAACTTCATTATAGCCTAAACCACCGTTCTTGCATTTGTCAACAATCTGACAATCTATGAGCTTGTTTACACTTTTAGATGCACATTCAAATCTATCTACATTAAGTTGAATGTTATCTTTTTCTTTTTGAACTGCATCTTTCTCTTTTTGAGCTATTTCAGGCTTCTTCCTAAGCTCTCTAATAGCTATTTCTCTACAATATATTTCAAATTCTAAGCCCTTAATCTTTTCCCTATAAAGAGTCTCATTTTTCTTATAAAATTCAAGTTTTTTTCTACTAACTCTAAACCAGTTTTATAACCTAGAACCATTAACTCAGATTTCTTTAAATCTTTTAATAATTTATCATTTTGAGATTTAAGAGATTCTACAGTTTCCAAGCAAGATTTTGAACAAATAGAATCATTGGATACCTCTGAGTTAGAACTTGAAGATGAGTAAGTCATGAGTGCATAATTAAGCCCTTCCTCTGCCTGATCACTCCAATCATAACCCCCAAGACCATCACATGACATCAAAGCTGTTGAAGTAGTTGTTTCCATAGGCACACTCCTTCTTGAGCTTTCATTGTTCCTTTTGTCTTGATTTATTGGAGCTCTGCACTCTCTAGCAAAATGTCCCCTCTTGTGGCAGTTGTAGCACTCCACTTTAGACTTATCCAAACCCATAGTCTCATTTCCATTAACAGTTAGCTTCCTTCCTGTTTTCTTTAAAAACCTTCTAGCCCTCATAGTCAACATGGCCATTTGCCATCTCAAATCCATCTCTTCCATTTCATTTAGATGAATTTGTTCCAAGTCCTCATGTGCAAGTTGAGGACTATTTGGTTGACTAGCAAAGAATGCACAAATAACAACATCACTCAAGTTATCAATATTAACAGCATTAACTTGAGTGCTAGCAGCAGAAACTCCATGAGCAGCATTAACTTCTTCATTAGTGCTGCTAGTGTTGTTATTAGAAGGGGACACAAAAGCCATGTTCTGTGTGCTTGAACTTGAGCTAGACATCCCTTTTACTTCTGGTTCATACACCTTGAGATTGTTGTAGAGATCATCCATGCTCATTGTATCCAGATCACCTTTATTTCCCCACACAACAGCATGTGTGTTCCATTCAGGTGACAAAATTCTCAATAACTTCTGATTCACATCTTCTTGTGAAAGCTTTTCACCCAAAAGCTCCAACTGACTCACAAGCTTTTGAAGCCTATCAAAAGTCTGATCAAGCATCTCAGAGCTTGGAGCAGAGAAGTTTTCATATTGCTTCTTTAAGAGATTCTTCTTGGTATTCCTTGTAGCATCATTCCCACCAAATCTCTTTTCTACAGCTTCTAGCAGCAACTTAGCATCTTTGATGGAGTTAAACTTTAACTGATATTCATTGGGAATGCCCATCAAACTTTAACTGATATTCATTGGGAATGCCCATCATTAAAGTACTTCTTGCTTTCACCTCTATTATTCTCTGAGCCTTATCTTCAATAGTTGAGATAGGTAACTCTGTCACAACACCTTCCACTTCTTTTGTTTTTGGCAAAGTGTTACCTTTCTCCATGACTTCCCATAGTGAATAGTCTATCATCTGGATGTATTGTTCAATCCTCATCCTCCATATCTCAAACTCACCAGGTTTGAGCATGGGAACCTTGGATGCAGCCACCATGTGTGCAGAATCTTGATCCATATCTTCTAGCAAGATCTTGTGTATACAGACAGATTCTTCTTTATCACAGCTTCTAGATCACAAGCTCTGATACCACTTGTTGATCCCAGTTGAGCACTTGATAGAATTCCTTAGTTTGTATAAGGTTTAGTTATATTAGATAAATCTAACACAACTACGGTAGAAACTGTGTTTGAGTATATTAAAGATTATGCAGAAACTAATCTTTAATATTAAGAAGAATTTGCTAATGAAACAGTAACACGATGAACAAACAGTTTAACAAACAAACAAGCCTCAATATTATTAATGAATAATACGAATACTCTTCACAGTATCAGGGTTACAAAACCTTGAAGCTATAAGAATTACGTGTATTGTGTATATCTAACTCTATGCCCTAGGACCTCCTTTTATACACCAAGGAGTCCTATACATCTTACAATACTTTCCTAAGTATATCAAATCTTTTCTATACTTATCTAATACGTATCTTGTATCAAAAGTTACCTCATATATATCTTATAAGCAGTACTAACAAAAACGTCTAACAATACTAACTTAAGCCTAACAGTTGTAACTTTGACACTAGCAGTCTTAACTCTGAACCACATTAACATTGAACCAGCAGTAGTAACTTTATACTAGCAGCAGTAACCACTTAGCGTATATTCAATGAAGTTCTTCAGCAGCATTAAATTGTACTAGCAGTTGTAACTTAGTAAGAGCAGTTGTAAACACTTAGCATATTTTCTTTGAAGTTCATGAGCAGCAGTAACTTTACTTGAGCAGCAGTAACACACACATGAGCATCAGTAGTAAGAATCCCAACAAGAAGGCTTTTAATCCCAACAAAAATGAAGTCTCCTGTGCTTTGTCATGCGTGTCAGCTTGGCAAACACGTGAAACTTCCCTTTGTTAGTTCGGATTCTATTGTTAACTCTCCTTTTGATATTGTTCACTCGGATCTATGGACTTCTCCAGTTCCGAGTATTAGTGGAATTAAATACTATGTTTAGTTTTTGGATCATTATTCACATTATGTATGGGTTTATCCATTGAGAAACAAGTCTGATACTTTTAGTAAATCCTCTCAATTTTGTTCATTCATTAAAACTCAATTTAAAGTTGAAATAAAGGCCTTCCAATGTAACCATGGTGGTGAGTTTGACAACCACACCCTTCACCGTATTTTTGAAAAACATGGCATTCACATCCGCTTCTCATGCCCTCGCACATCATAACAAAATGGGAAATCGGAGCGGATGATCCGCACTGTGGAAAACTAGAAGGCGGGGGGGTTGAATAGTTTTACCGGTTTTTAAATTATTTTAGTTCTTTTAAAACTTCTTAAAAACTTTGCTATTGGAAACCTTTGATTCGATTCTTATGTGTAACCAATCAACACCAATATGAACACTACACTAAACTAACTAGTATAAGTAATAAAAGTAAAGAGTAGAGATGGAAAGATCAAACCGGGACAAAGGGATTTATAGTGGTTCGGCTACCAAGCTCTTCTTCACCCTACTCCACTCCCCGAGTACCACACTCGAGAGTTTCAAACACTATGTCAACAACCTCCCTTCAGACGGAGAAAACCGTACACGTCGCTTATCCTATTTCCAACACTAAGCTAGATGTCGAGTGCTAATCTTAGCTAGCACCAATCTACCACGATCCACTTGATCCTTTACTACTTCACACAAGACTCGATCTACCCGATCTACCTATGATCCACTTGATCAATCACACAAGCCCAATGGCTTCAAGAGATAACCAATATCTCTATAAGATCACAATGATCTTCACTCACACTCTCACAAAAATATAAATGATCTTGATGTATACTATGATACAATCAAGTGTGTAACAAGTGTTACAACTTTCCTAACTATAACTACAACTCTTGTATCTTCTTGGATACTGATGAGTGCCTATTTACTCATCATTTTATGCCCATATAATACATAAAAATAACTAAAAACGGCCAAATATACCAATTTATACTGCAGATATCCTTGGTTTGTGTTTTTATGTGTTTCAGGTACAAAGGATTGAAAACAGACATTTTTGGATCGTCTCGATAACATTTGTGCATTTGATCAAGTGAAAAGAAAAGTCAAAGTCAACCCCGGGATTTAGCATTGGATTGAGCTTGGAAAAACGAACCCGACACAAAAAACTATTTTTCACCATTTACCCTAAGCCTAATTACCCTAATTACCTAAATCTAAAACTAATAAATCCCAAAAACCAAATCCTTAACCTAATCCATAAACCCGGATCCAATCCACCAAAAAAACCCAACCCGTACCTTTTAGCTAATAAAAAAACCAGTCAAATAGTCAACCCCTATCCTTCCCTCTTTCCCGCCTAACCCACCTCATACCATCATTGCCTGCAACACTGCATCTCCCCTGCTACACTCCACCCCCTCCAGATAGCCAGCCACCTACTCCTTCACATGTATCCCCATCTTCACGTGATACCATCCACACTGGAAATCTACCCAAGATTATTTTGGCGCCAAAAAGGAGATTAAGGGCTTAGATGAAGAGTTGCTAATCCAAGGGCTGGGATTGATCCAGAAGGAGCACAAGAGTGAGAAGAACCCTAATTTTAGCCTATATATAGCTTTCATTGTATTCCAGTTAAGTTAGTTAGTTTTTAGTTTTTCTTAGATAAATCAGTAGTCGTTTTTATGTCAATTAGGTTTCTAGTTCTTGTTAAGCTTTTAAGTCAGTTGTAAACCTTTAATTTCTTAGTCTCAGTTGTAATCAGTATTTGGAATTAATGAAATAGCATTTTCCTTTTAAATTCGAGTTTAAATTTCTTGTTCTATGGTTCAAAAAGGTTAATAAGCTCTTGTTTCTGTTTGTATAAGCTCATATAAGCTCATTATAGCTTCTTGTGAGCTTATGATAGTTTAATTCAGTTCTAATCCAAAAAGTCCAAAAAAGTCAAAGAAAGTCAACTGGAGGTCAAATAAGCTGTTGTGGACGATAAGCTAGCAAGGGAAGAGCTTATTGCTGTCACTAGCTTGTCATTAGACAAGCTAGAGCTTGTAGAGTAGCTCCTCGAGCCATTTCAGCCCTGTTTGAGCAAGGGCAATTGTGAGTAAAAAAAAAAAAATCCAATTTTTGTACTTTACTGTTCCAGTGCTTATTTAGTGCTTATTTGCCTTTTCTGTGCTTATTTGTTCTATTTGATGTTAATTGATGCTAGTTTGATAGTTAGTTCAAGCTTAACCTTGTTTTTGCCTTAAAACCTTAAAAATCCAAAAAAATTAGCTTAATATTTTAGCTTATCTGTTAGTGCTTATTAGAGGTTTTAAAAATGCTTTTTATGTCTTCATAAACTTGGTTAAATATCTGTAAGTCAAAATCTAAGCTTTAATGGACCTGTTCTAGTTTTAAAATTCAAACAACCCTCTTAAAGGGGTGTTTGGCACAAAGCTTGTTATGGGTCAAAATGGGTGTGTACTGTTCATGTGCACCTTTGGGAATTTTAATCTAGCTTAAAGTAACTTATATAAGCTGTTTGTTAGAGGTTTTGGGCTTATTTGAAGTTTTTTTTAGAATCAAGTTGGATATTCTAGGTTTGAGTGTGCAGTCTTTTTGATTTCTGCTTATTGAGAGATAAGCAGTTGTGAATCTTGTTTTTGCAACTTTTATGTCCATTCTTGAGTGCCAAATTGATTTTTAAAGTTTTGGTACAAAGCCATTTGGATTTGATTAGTTGTGGCTTTAAACTCCAAGTCTGCACATGTTTTTCCATTTTAGCTAAATCAGCACTTTATTTTTGAATTTTAATTTGTTTATTATAAGTTAGAATAAGCCCAAATTTAGCACTGATAATATTAGGTAGCTTATTTAGTTATTATATATTTTTTTGAATTTTCTAAAATAGCATTTAATAGCTTTTTCATAGCTTAAAGATCTCTAGTTTTGCCTGCACACCCCCTTAGTCTTCTATAATCAGTCATCTTTCTGGCTTTCTAATAAGCTCATTATAAGTACTTGAGTTCTGATTTTCTGTTTTTAAGATCCTAGGTAGATGAACTTTAGCTGTTTTCAGTATTAGGGCATTTGCTTATTACTACCTAGCTTAAAAATAAGCTTGATATCACCTCAGAATGCCCATTTGAGCCTGCAAACTCAGAACTTATTTTTTTTTAGAATTCAGTGCTTATCTGCTTAATGTGATTGCTTTTTCTCAGTTTCTCAGCTTATTCATGTTGTACTCAGTATAAATTAGCTTTTTTTTCTATTAATCTTTTAGCTTAATTGGCTTGTTAGCTTAATTTCTTTAATTTAGTTCTTATTAGCCTTTTAAAATAGTCTGTTGCTTAATCTGCTTATTTCTGAGCTTATTGTAAGTTTTTAAAAATAGTTTTAGTTTTAAAAGTTGCTTATTTACTTGTGTTTTTTTTAAGTATCCAAAAAGAAAAAAAAAAAAAAAAAAAAAAAAAAAAAGAGAAATTTTCAAAAAGGCTGAGGCAGGATTCGAACCCTAGACCTCCAGCCTCCCAAGCACACAACACACACACTCACTACCATCTGCCCTTGTGTCTTTCCTGGGTATGATTTGCACAATTTTATTCTTAAACCTTCTTTTTTCTATTTAGCTTATCTCACTGTTTGCTTAATAACTGCTTATTTATATAAGCAGTTAACTTGGTTTTAATTTTCCTTGATTCTGCTTATCTTTTAGCACTTTCCTGTAAATTTTTATAATTTTCCATTTCTATTTAGTATTTTTAATTTATTTTTCTTTTAAATTTAGTTTTTAATTCATAATAAATAAAATAAAAGTCAAAAAAAATATAATTCTTTTTTCTAAAATTTTCTTTTATCATTTAGGACGTAGGAAAATTAGATTTGCATCCGTAGGGTTAATTTTTAAAGATTTTGGTTTTTAAGCTTGTTTTTGGAATTCCCGGTTAACCTTTTTAGCGTAATTTGATGATTGTTTAATTTTCTTTGTTTATTCACTTTTCATATCTCTATTAGAATTATAAAAACACAAAAATCCAAAATCCACCTTTCAAGCACTTTAATTCCAAACCTTACACGAAATCCTCGATTCACACCTCGTCGGGAAACGACCCGGGTAACATTTGCCCGGTATCTCATATCGTATTCACGGGTTTTGCAAGTTGGCCTTTTTCCTAAAAGGGTTGGCTAGTCAGTTCCCGCGTATCACGCGTATCCGATATTATTATATATATATACTTTTAAACGGATCAATTTTTGGCGCCGCTGCCGGGGAGGTTGTGTTGCCACAATATCGTTAAGGTTTAAACGATTAGTGACTTGAGATCCTTCGTCCAGAGGTTATCGCTTTCATAAAAATATAAAAAACAAAAATATTTTTCTTTTTCTTTGTATATATATATCAGATAAAAAAAATACAAAAACATTTTTTGTTTTATTGTGTTAAATAAAGATAAAAGACAATCTCAATATAATACTCTCAACTTTGAGTATTATCTTAATAAGTTCCCAAACAAAAGATCAAAACATGCCTTTGTATCACTTGCGAAAATCGGCTCACCTTTGATTGATAAACAAACTATAAGAGGGGTATAAGGAGGGGCGATCCAACGAACTTCGCCCCGAATAGAGATCTATTCTTCTCTTCCGCTCCTTTGTGCGTTTATCTTTTAAAGAGCTACCATACGCTTGTTGATTATTGGTTTAAGTTCCTTGTGTTTTTTTGATTCGGTCTCGTTTTAATTGAATTGTTTTTTAGTGCATGCACACTCGTTCTTCTACGTCGTCAAGTCCTTTACTTGAACTCGTAAATACTCCAAGAAGACGTAATCGAAGACGTAATCGAAGGCGTTCCACCCCAATAGACGAACCCGAGATTCGTGCTATTCCCAATCCCAATCCTCCCATTGTCACAATAGCGGATGAACGCACCATGTCTGAGCTTATCCAAGCACCCACCGAGGGTTACGGAGACACTATTGTTGTTCCGGCAATCGTTACCGATAGCTTTGAGCTTAAAACCGGGTTGCTATCCTTAGTAACTTCAAGTCAATATTTCGGATTTGAGAGGGACGATCCTCATTCCCACATTCGATGGTTTAACAAGATCACCTCTACCATCAAATACCGAAATGTTCCTCAAGAAGCTATCAAACTACTTCTTTTTCCTTTTTCTCTCGAGGGGGCCGCCCGAATTTGGCTCGAAAAACAACCCCCTCGTTCTATCGAAACATGGGAAGATTTAGTGTCGAAATTTGTGAATGAATTATTTCCCCCGTCTAAAATAACAAGCCTTAAAAATGAAATCACCAAATTCACTCAAAAATTTGATGAATCCTTTAGTGAAGCATGGGATCGTTTTAAAGAATTACTTCGCAAATGTCCTCATCATGGTTTCTCCGAGTTGCATCAACTCGATACTTTCTACAATGGTTTGAACCAAACCGATCAAGATTCTCTTAATGCCGCCGCCGGTGGTAATCTTTTGAATCGGACTCCGAAAGATGCTTTAGCTATCATTGAGAACAAGTCTAAGGTTCGCACTACACGAAGCAAGCCGGTTGTTTCCCAAGTGAGTGCTTCCCCTTCTACTTCTTCTCCCGTGAGTACTTCTAGCACCGATGCTAAGATTGACAAACTCACGGAGACTATTCAAGCTTTGGTTCTTTCCAAGCAAAAGAAACTTTCTTCCCCACAAACTTCTTCACCCACTCAAGTCAAAGCGGTGGAAGAAACTTGTGTCACTTGTGGTGGTCCTCATGCATACTACAATTGTACTACCACCGATGGTAGTCGATTTGAAGTTAATGCGGTAGCCGGGTCTTACAACCAAGGAGGTAACCAATACCATCCTCAAGTTGATCCGAACTATCGTGCTAGCAATCAAAATGGACCACCCGGATTTTCTCAACCCAACAATCCAAATAGATTCAATCAAAATCAACCGAGAGGGCAAAATGTTCAAAATTAATTTCAAGCCCCGATCAATCAATACCCAACCCAAGGTGGTAATTTTAATCAAGGCTTTCAAGCTCCAAATTACCAAGCCCCAGTTGTTCCCTCCAATGAACTTTCTAATTACATCAAGTCAAATGAGGCCAACATGAGGGCGATGCAAAGCCAAATCACCACTTTGAAAAATGATTTTCAAACTTCAATGACAAAACAAGGTCATGAGCTTAAAAGTGAACTTAGAACAACAAATCATAAAATTGAGCAATCTCAAAGTAAAATTGAGAACATGCTTGCTAATCTCATGAACCAAATGAATCAAGCTTTAACTTCTGGAACCCTCCCGGGAAATACCATTCCCAACCCAAAGGGTGAGTTGAAAGCTATTACCACTCGTAGTGGTAAGGCGTATGATGGACCCTCGATTCCTACTCCTTCTCCGGTGAAGGAAGTGGAACGAGAGACCAAGGTGACAAAGGACAAAGTGCACTCTTCAAGCCCACAAAGTACAGCACCCGTCCAACCTCCGGTCGTCCAATCTCCAATTCCAGAACCCGATGTTCCGAAGACCAATCCTAAGCCTTCAATTCCAAATCCTTCGAGGCTTGATGATCAAAAGCTCCGTGACACAACTAATAGTCAAATGATGAAGTTTCTTGAAATCTTTCAAAAGTTACACTTCGACATTAGTTTTGCGGATGCTCTTCTCTATATGCCAAAGTTTGCTTCTACATTCAAGGGTCTCCTTAGCAATAAGGGAAAATTGTTTGAATTAACCAAGACTCCATTGAATGAGAATTGCTCGGCGGTACTTCTTAAAAAGTTGCCCGAAAAACTAGGAGACCCCGGAAAATTTCTCATTCCTTGTGATTTTCAAAAGCAAGATGAATGCTTAGCTTTGGCCGATCTCGGCGCAAGCATCAATCTAATGCCTCTTTCAGTTTGGAAAATTTTTTCTCTTTCGGAGCTTACTCCTACACGAATGACTCTCGAGCTAGCAAAATGATCGGTTACTATTCCGAAAGGTATTGCCGAAGATGTCTTCGTGAAGGTAGGCAAGTTCCATTTTACTGCTGACTTCGTAGTGGTCGATTTTGATGCAGATCCCCGTGTCCCCCTTATCTTGGGAAGACCATTCTTGAAAACGGCTCGTGCATTAGTCGATGTCTACCAAAGTGAGATGACTCTTAGGGTCGGAGATGAAAAATTGGTCATAAATATTGAGAGCACTTCAAAAGATCCTCTCGAGCATGAAAGCGAGTCAATTAACCAAATTGATATCATTGATGCCACATGCGAGGAATACTTTCACGAAGTGCTAAGTGGCAATCCCACTTCATCAGATCCTACCGTTGCTCTCTTTTCCCCCTCTCTCACTCCTTTTGAGGGAGGTGACTTTATCTTGGAAGAGATTGACGCTTGTTTATCTTGTGATTCAATTCCATCTGGAATTGATGATGGTGTATTTGACCCGGCGGGAGACATTCTTCTCATTGAGAAGTTGCTTAATGATGATCCATCATCTCTCCCTCCGAATGAACTTCGTAATGAGGAAATCAAATCTGTTGAAAATTCTAATGATCCTCCGGAGGTCGAACTTAAGGACTTACCGCCTCATCTCGAATACGCATTTTTGGAGGGTACCGATAAATTACCCGTCATAATTGCTAAAGATTTTAATGATGAGGAGAAAACCGCTCTCATAAAGGTTTTAAAGTCACACAAGTGAGCCATCACTTGGAAACTTTCCGACATTAAGGGTGTTAACCCGAAATTTTGTACACACAAGATTTTAATGGAAGATGACTTTAAACCAGCGGTACAACATCAAAGAAGGGTTAATCCTAATATCCATGAGGTTATCAAAAAGGAGGTTCTCAAACTCCTTGATGCCGGCTTGATTTACCCTATCTCGGATAGTCCTTGGGTGAGCCCCGTGCATTGTGTGCCTAAAAAGGGTGGCATTACCGTTATTGAAAATGATGAAAATGAGTTGATTCCTACTCGATTGGTAACGGGATGGCGTGTATGCATTGACTACCGAAAGTTAAATGACGCAACCCGTAAAGACCACTTCCCTCTTCCATTCATGGATCAAATGCTCGAAAGACTAGCGGGAAACGAATACTATTGTTTTCTCGACGGTTTCTCGGGTTACTTCCAAATTCCCATTGATCCGCAAGATCAAGAAAAGACCACCTTCACATGCCCTTACGGAACATTTGCCTACCGACGTATGCCTTTTGGCTTATGTAATGCTCCGGGCACGTTCCGAAGGTGTATGATGGCCATTTTTCATGACATGATCGAGAAAACTATGGAGGTCTTTATGGATGATTTCTCGGTCTTTGGGGATTCTTTCAAAACATGTCTCTCCCATTTGGACAACATGCTTAAACGTTGTAAAGACACGGATCTTTGTCTAAATTGGGAGAAAAGTCATTTCATGGTCAAAGAGGGCATTGTCCTTGGCCATAAGATTTCAAAGAACGGGATTCAGGTCGATAAGGCTAAAGTCGATGTTATCGCTAAGCTACCTCATCCCACAACCGTCAAAGGCATTCGGAGTTTTCTTGGTCACGCCGGTTTCTATCGTAGATTCATTCAAGATTTTTCAAAAATCGCCCGGCCAATGACTCGTCTCCTTGAGAAAGACACTCCGTTCATTTTTTCCAAAGAGTGCATTGAAGCTTTTCAAACTCTTAAGAAAAAGCTTACCGAAGCACCAATCTTAGTTGTCCCCGATTGGGACCTACCTTTTGAGCTTATGTGCGATGCTAGTGATTTTGCCATAGGTGCGGTCTTGGGGCAACGAAAAACAAAACATTTTCAGCCTATACACTATGCAAGCAAAACTATGACCGAAGCTCAAGATCATTACACCACAACGGAGAAAGAATTATTAGCCGTGGTGTATGATTTCGAAAAATTCCGGCCATACTTAATCTTGTCAAAAAGCATAGTGTATACGGATCACTCGACTCTTAAATATCTCTTTGCAAAACAAGATGCAAAGCCGAGATTGCTCCGATGGGTTCTCCTCCTCCAAGAATTTGATATCATCATCCGTGATAAAAAAGGAGCCGAGAACCTCGCAGATGATCATCTGTCCCGATTAGAGAATCCTCACCAAAGTGTGCTCGAGAAAAAGGAAATAAATGAAACATTTCCTCTCGAGACACTTAATGTGGTATCTTTTCGTGGTGATTCTAGTACCCCATGGTTTGCTGATTTTGCAAACTACCATGCGGGGAACTTTGTTGTTAAAGGGATGTCGTCCCAACAAAAGAACAAATTCTTCAAGGACGTAAAGCATTACTTTTGGGACGACCCCTACTTGTTTAAAGTTTGTGCGGATCAAGTCATCCGGCGGTGTGTTCATGGCCAAGAAGCCGTTGATATTCTTAAGGCTTGCCACAATGGACCCACCGGGGGACATCATGTCCCGAACTACACCGCCAAAAAGGTGTTTGACTCCGGTTTCTATTGGCTCACAATTTATCGTGATGCCAATGACTTAGTAAAATCTTGTGACTCTTGTCAACGTCACGGGAAAATCACACAAAAAATGAAATGACACAAAATGTCATTCAAGTTTGTGAAATCTTTGACGTTTGGGGCATCGACTTTATGGGGCCGTTGCCGTCTTCACGAGGGAACAAGTACATACTCGTGGCTGTTGATTACTTGTCTAAATGGGTTGAAGCGAAAGCACTCCCCACCAACGACACCCGAGTAGTTTGTAAATTTTTGAAATCTCTCTTTGCTCGGTTTGGAACTCCCCGTGCTATCATTAGTGATCGCGGTACACACTTTTGCAATGACCAATTTGCAAAGGTCTTGCTTAAGTACGGTATCACTCACCGTCTTGTTACCGCGTATCACCCACAAACCAGTGGACAAGTGGAAGTTTCCAACCGCGGTTTAAAAAGAATCTTGGAAAGGACCGTAGGTGAAAACCGTGCCTCTTGGTCGGATAAATTAGATGGTGCACTTTGGGCCTTCCGTACCGCTTACAAAACACCCATCGGGTGTACTCCTTACAAGCTTATGTACAGAAAGGCGTGTCATCTACCGATCGAGCTCGAGCACAAAGCCTATTGGGCCTTAAAGCATGCAAACTTTGACCTTAAGTCCGCGGGTGATCACCGAAAAGTTCAACTCAATGAATTAAATGAACTTCGTGGTCAAGCCTACGAGAACTCTTTGATCTACAAAGAAAAGACTAAGAAGATCCACGACTCCAAAATCAAGAACCGCGTTTTCAACGTTGGTGAACGAGTCCTTCTTTTCAATTCTCGATTAAAGATATTCTCGGGTAAACTTAAAACCCGTTGGACCGGACCATTCACCGTCGCCAAAGTTTTTCCTTATGGTACCGTCGAGTTATCTCAAACCGGCGGACCAAACTTCAAGGTGAACGGTCATAGGTTGAAGCATTACTTTGGAGGGGACATACCACCCATGGTTGTCCCGGATCTCCAAACTTTCCCCATGGACCAATGAATTTGGGGTCGTGTCAAGCTAGTGACTCGGTTAACAAAAACATTAGCACTTCATGGGTGACAACCCATGTTTTTGACTTCTTTCTATTTTCTGACCCTAAGTGTGGGGGAATTCCTCTACTGTGCTTTGTTTTGTGTGTTGTTTGCTCTTATTTTCAGGTTTCCCTTAGATCGTGATGATTGATGCGCCTGTTTTCAATCCAGCCGCCCAATATCCGATCTTTTTGCTAACGATTATCTAGGGATATCTTTTAAATCCTTTTTTGTGAAAAAGAGAATTCTTTCACACACTTTGGCTATTAATATTACCTTTTTACGTTCTAAGTATCAGCATAATAGCCGGTACTTTGAATATTGAGGGCAATATTCAATTCTAAGTGTGGGTGGGGGGGGGGGGGAATTCTCGCGAATTTTATCACATGTGTACCTTCTAGTGCCCTAGTACCCCCGTTTTGACCAAAATTTTAAATTTTTTTTTCGTTTTTAAATAAGAAATTGCATGAAAAAGTAATGCTTAGCACAAAAAAAATGTTTAGTCTTGATTAGGTTAGAACATGGGGAATCCCGACTCTGCCAGAGTGTTGATCTGGCTGCTTCCTTAACGATTAGACTAAGGTTTTACGATTTGTGCAAATGAAAATGCTAAGCGTAGAGTAGTTGGTTCTCTTTAGAGCTTATATAAGTAATCTATGGCTTTTCCTCCCAGAAGCTCTTAATATGACTAAATTAGTGCTGTTTTCAAACTTTTGAACGTTAAAATCATTTTGTTATGCAAAACAAATTTTTATACAATTTTGATATAGAGTCCGAGTTCAACTTTTTATTTTAATTTTTGAGAAAGCATATATATACAAAAAAGAAAAAAAAATGAATGAAAAAATGAAAAAAATGGAATGATATTACAAAATAAGAAAATGGAATGATATTGCAAAATGCAATAAGTTATGATGTTGCAAAAATAAAGATGTATATGTTGTTTATATGAATAAATGAAGGAAACTTGCTTTTTCTTAAATTTAAATCGGAAGTTGAACTAGGATTCGTCAATTTTGTCATAAAGGTTAAACGGTAATTTAGTAGATTGTTGATTTCAAAGACCCCGAAAGCTCCGGTACTATTCTCTGTGAGGTGTCGAAAGCCTGGTCACCTAAAACCAACTGGTTTGGGATGTGCCGAGAAGAAAGCCGTTACATGGAGTGATCTCACCTTTGAGTCTCTAATCTCTAAATGATCGTTTGTTGTTGTTTATTTAAGTTTTTAATACTAGCTTAGTGGGAATATCCAAAATCTTTGAAATCGAAATCCCGCTGATTTCGGTACTATTCTCTGTGGGGTGTCAAAAGCCTGGTCACCTAAAACCAACTGGTTTGGGATGTGCCGAGAAGAAAGCCGTACATGGAAAAAAGCCCTTTTCGATCCTTAGATTTTTGAGGTTCCCGGTAAATTAGTATTTGACTTAAACAAGTAACATAGCATAATAAATGTCATTTTTGCGGTCAAAATTTTGAAAATGAGCACATTCACCTAACTTGAATAATTGTGGGAGTGAAAAGTTAAGTTTCGGCTTACATAGATTATTAGTATAAGTAGTGTTAGCATTTTACAAAAACGTTTGCACAAAGAGTTTAAGCTTAGTTGGGAGTATAAAAAAGAGGATGACGATTACAATTCCCTAGAGACACCCATTTTGTGTGAATCCCGTTGCATGATACCATTTTTGGAAATCAAGCATGTTATCTATTTTTTGTTCTAGTTTAAATTTCTTGCACCAAATAAAAAGTCAAAACGAGGTATGTTTGGTATTCTTTTGATCATTTCATTACTTTATATGGTCGGATTGCTAGGGACTAGCAATTGATAGTGTGGAGGGATGATGAGTGCCTATTTACTCATCATTTTATGCCCATATAATACATAAAAATAACTAAAAACGGCCAAATATACCAATTTATACTGCAGATATCCTTGGTTTGTGTTTTTATGTGTTTCAGGTACAAAGGATTGAAAACAGAGCGAAAACAGACATTTTTGAATCGTCTCGACAACATTTATGCATTTGATCAAGTGAAAAGAAAAGTCAAAGTCAACCCCGGGATTTAGCATTGGATTGAGCTTGGAAAAACGAACCCGACACCAAAACCTATTTTTCACCATTTACCCTAAGCCTAATTACCCTAATTACCTAAACCTAAAACTAATAAATCCCAAAAACCAAATCCTTAACCTAATCCATAAACCCGGATCCAATCCACCAAAAAAACCCAACCCGTACCTTTTAGCAAATAAAAAAACCAGTCAAACAGTCAACCCCTATCCTTCCCTCTTTCCCGCCAAACCCACCTCATAACATCATTGCCTGCAACATTGCATCTGTAAAACCCAAAATCTAACATAAGATGAAATGACTAAAATGCCCCTAAAATTTGAACTTTAAGAAAGTATGAAAATTAATAAGTGACATTATTTGAACTTAACTTAAGTTACCAAACAAATTTAGTTAATGTAAACTATACACTATAAGTAAAATGTGAAATAATAAAAGAACCTTATGATATAAATATAACACATTAACTTGTCATATATGGGTCAAGCTAAATTAAAAGTCATGTACAAATAAAATTAGAGATAAGCATGGAAATTGATAAGTTAGGAAGGAAATCATCCTCCCCTTATTTCACTCAAAAATTCGGTCCACCCTCCCTACAAACTCTCACAAAAACCGAACCCTAACTCCCCCATACATCTATTATACGGCATTCAAGAGAAAAAAAAAAGAAAAACAAAACCCTAATTCCCTCTCAATCCAAATATTCGGCTGCTTCTTCTTGTTCCTTGCTGCTGCTGCTGCTGTCGATCCAAAACAACCACAAGAAGGGCTTAATCTTTGCTCATACTAGTCAAGGTAACTTTGTTCTTGTCACAAATCATTCATACGAATTGTTGCAAACCCTAAATCGACCCATTTGTTTTCTTGTTCTTGCTGCTGTACGAATCAAGAAGGAAGGAAGAAGGCTTCGTGGTGATTAAATCTTGTGTTGTTCGTGTTCTTCGTCGGGTCTTCAAGGGTATTCGTATCACTCTTCTTTGTTTAATCCTTATTCGTATTCTTGTAAAAATATGTCACATAAAATCATGATCTAAAGCCCTAAAAACCTAATATGTAAAATCGATCTAGGTGTGTATGATGATGTTAATTGTTTTGATTATGTTAAGACCTGTTATAAATCGACCTAAACATGTTATAAACTCATCTATAATCGTTTTGTGTCAAGAATTAAAGGTTGGAATGACAAAACTCTAAGTATATGCATGAAATTATAAACTGCTACTGATCTAAAAATTTATCCAACTTTAATCGAATGTAAATAAATGATGTGAACGTGTTTTTAGGTGGTTTTCGAGTCTAGAAACAAGTTCAATGAAATAGCTTTCTGGTAAAATTTATCTTGTATTTTTTTGAGGTCGGGAAGGCACTTTTTTCTAATTTATGAGATCGGGTGTCAAAACTATAATTCGGGTTACGAAAATTCACCTGTAGTTTATGATTTTTATTTCGAAATCTATATCTATATATGACCTAAAATTTCTGCAGAATAATATTTGGAATATAAGTTAGTTTTTGTGATTTGTTTGAATTTTTATAAATTTATTTGATGGGGCTGTGAACTGCTTACTTTTCGCATGTTAAAATTTATTAGTAATCTGGATGACTTAAAATAAAGGATTTTTAGACTATATTTATACTTAATAATAAATTCTGGAAAAATTTGGGTAAATTCTTAAGACGTATAGGAGCGTGTGTGAATTTTTGGGAATTTTAATTCTGGGTTCTTATATGGATGAAAAATTCGACTAAACGGGTCCAGTTCATGTGTAAAATTTGTAAAAAGTGAAAAAGGGTTTTAAAAGGTATAATGTGTTTATTTCTAAACTAAAGGGTCTAAATTGTCATTTTTCTAAAACTAAGGGACTTAACTGATGAAAACATGTAACTTGATAATATTTACATTTTACACCATAATCTTATCATAATGACACTATTAACCCTAAACTTGTTATAATTGCATAATAAACCCTAAACTTATATAAGCAACATTATGAACCTTGAACTATTATCATTGTCACATTTGAATACTTAAACTTATGATATTCTAAATTTGGAAACTTGCTATTTTTGGAAAGTTGCTAAATATGGAAAGTTACCTAAAATAGAAAGAGAACTAAAATGAAACCTTACGATCATATGAAACTTATAAGAGAATTTATGATTATTTGTAGATCGGGTGAAGAGGGAGTGATCTCCTGTTTTCGTTCATTACTTGCTTCGATTTGCATACTTTGTTAAGGTACAGATATTCTACCCTTTCTCAGTAAGGGTGTCCTTCTCATGACTTTTGATCTTGATTCACTATAGGGTTCCCTAAGCCATTGCTATGTTCCCTTATACTTTGATTCGTTCTTCATGTTTCACTTACATCTGTCTATATTGGTTTGATTATGATCTGAGCCTTTTTATTTGGGGCTTTCTTATTTAATCTATGCCTTTGCTATGTTTCCCTTGATAATGGAACCTTGCATGTTCCCTTGATACTTGATATGACTCGTTCGTCACCCTGTAACATGAATATTTGAATCACTTGATACTTTGAAGGTTCATTTGATTTTGGTAACTGGATGTGAAAACCTTTCTTAATTATATATGAAAATGTTTGAGAAAAGCTATTTTAAAAAGATGCGATACTACTTTTAAATGAAAGTTACTTAGAGTTTTTATGAAAACTATTTTGTAAGATCATTTTTATGAAAACCATTATTGAAAGACTGCTTTAAATGGACTTTTAATAGAAACCTTTTTAAATGAACTGTTGCTATGAAACTTTGCTTTATAAACCTTTGATATAAACCCTTTGCTATGATTCCTTTTGTTTTGACCATTTGATATGAACCATTTGATATGAGCCATTTGATATGAGACATTTGATATGAACCATTTGATATGAGACATTTGATATGAACCATTTGATATGAACCTTATGATATAATTGAAATGGAAATTTGACTTGAACCACTTGATATGAAATTTGAACTTAGATACTTGGACATTTGATACTTGACCCTTGACCCACAGTTTGAGACTACGAGCCATTCACTAGGCATGAGGGTTTCATGTCCATGCCATTGATGCACCGATGGCATGACTCTAGGGCAGGAGAGTGATGACCTATCCCGTCCCTGATTTGATTTGATTTGTTACGTAGAGGCAGACTTTGGCCACCTGGGGCGTATGGATGCATCCTAAATTTGTTATTTGGGCTTTGCCATTATATTATTTGTTATATTTGGTGACTGATGGTGTGTGCGATACACGTCTTTCACATATTTGGGAGCTAGCTACTCCACCCTTTGGAGGTATCCCCTCATATTGCGTTTGGTACCGAGGTCTCCCCTCCGTACACCTATTTGATTTGATATTTGATTTGATTTGGGCTCGTAGTGGATTTCTGTTTACTTTACCTTATAACCTTGTACTTAGTATTCCGAGGTCACCCCTCCGAATACATACTTGACTTGATACATGACTTGACTTGATATGACTTGGGCTCGGGTTGGGATTACTATTTCCCTTTACTTTTATCTATTGTAACTGTTTCTTAATTCCTGATATCTCTGCATAACCTTTATATTCTTTCCTAACTCTTGTGATACCTTGCATTGTTTCACTTACTTCACTATTCCATCATTACTGTTTTGTTATCGTTATATCTGTTCACTGAGTTTTCGTAGCTCAGCCGCATTTCTTTTCCTGCGGCAGGTTTAGTTGGAAGCTGGGTATGAGTGGAGAGTACCTTGGACTTAGAAGACCTTATTAGCTATTTGGATTAGAGATGACTAGAAGAGCTTATACTCGGACTTAGTAATTATTGTATTTCTCATTTGTAACCTTGTAGTTTCGGATTTTCCATTGTAACCATTGAAATTCTATTGTATTATTTATGTCATATGCTTGTGTTTGTTCTGATGTGAAACCATTATTGTGACATCTCTACCCTTGTCGGGTTGGGGTGTTACAATTTATGGTATCAGAGAGACAGGCTGCGACTCGTAATACATTTACCCTTGACCTGTGAGTTTGGACCATTAGGCTTCCACTGTAGGAACATAGGAGAACACCTTGAGAACTTGCTTTAGGATTTCTTAATATGAACTTTAGTTTTGACCAGTGAGGAATGGGTAGACTATAAGGCATTTGTTTAAGTACTATTGCTTCCGCATCACTCTAATTCGTTCCTTTCTTTTGGTTAAAGCCTGTTGAGATCACTTTTGGAGATTGAAATCTTATGCTTTGCACCACCTAAGATTTGAAACCTAAATAAACCTTAAAGGCATTGAAAATTGCATAATAATTGCCTGAAACTATTTGATCCTTATCTTCAGATTCCGACTCTGACCTCTGATCCTTTTGTTAATCATTTTGATGCCTCTTCGGGCATTCTGAGAATCTCCATGGCAATGACGTACTTGATATATTCTGTCATTTGTCTCTTGTTTTGATAAACATCTATGAATCTTCCGACACTATTCGATCCCGACTTACCCATCTCTGTTCCTATGAGAAGTCTTGTGGTGTTTAACCACGAGTATAAGAATGTTCCCTCTCACTTTTGAACGATAAAATTTGATATGTTGATCTGTCTTTCTTGGGATAGTTAACTTCGATTTTATTCTGATAAGGGATTGGTTGATTGAGCATTCAAAATATTGACAACTACCCTCCTATGTCTCACCTTTAGCGTTTGAAACAATTTTGAACTCCCTACCATGATTACCGATTGTTAAACTTTTGGCTATCGCTATTACTCTGGAGACTCGTATGTTACTTTCGCGGTTATGAAGTTTTCCTAGAACCTATTTCGTACACCAATGAATGAACCTTATCTTGAGAGTTATTTGGCACCCTGAGTTTTCTGAATATGATTCCTGGTTAAACCACCAAGTTTTCCGCTGGAGTGTGAAGTAGGATTTGACATGATACCGAGAGATTGTCTAGTCACCAAGCGAAGATGTGTCCGGGATCATACCAGTTGATTGAGCAACCGGGAAGAGCAGCAACCGAAGACCAGGAAGTGAGTTTGCTTAGTGTATCTTTTGGGCGTGTTTCAGTTTCGTTCGCGATAAAGAAGGATGGTGACAGGAGATATGTATTAATTACTGGAAGCTGAACCGTATTGCTATTAGGAACCATTATTTCTCCACCCAGAAACGACTATGTACCTGTTCAATTTCAGAGCACGAAATTTCCTTCAGATGGAAGTATGATTTGAGGTTATTCATGGAATCGCCTTCCGTATTCGTAACAACTGCTATGACGGTTAGTGACGCTAATAGTATTAGCTAAAGCTCTGACTGTTTTGTGAATTTGATGAATGATGTTTTCTCGTGAGTACTTGGGCAAATTGTCATTGTATGACTTAATAGTACATTCGGAGACGAGGAAGAGCATGAAAATCATTTTTGCACCTTGTTAGAAATTTGATGATCATTTGTGCTTTCTGAGAGATTGATATTTGTTGAGACAACTAGAAGCATATCAGAAGAATTACTTCACTGCATGACCTGGAGTTGACAACAGCGGTGGCTACCCTGAAGAGTGAAGACATTCCTTACAAGGCAGAAGTGTTGGCGATGCAGAAGAAGAAAATCTAGTCAAGATGGCGAACCTGGAGCTGATGAAGACGTGCAGTCTCACTTCCCTATTCATCTTGGTTGTACCAAGATGAATTGAGAGTGGAAGCAGACTGGATGATGAAGGGATTTAAAGATCGTGCCAGAAATTCACATTACTCCCTCACATTCCAAGAAGAACGACAGGAGGCTTGACGAACCAGATATAAGTTCACGATTTTGTTTCACTTCCAGATTGATGGACAAACGAAGACAGATTAACCGGACTTGAAGAGATTGAATGTTTTGAATGAACGGATTTTCGAAGCAGACCTTTTATGTTTGGAAGAATTGATTCTGTGAAGGCCGAAGTTATTGGCAACTAACTTTCACTTTCGTTGACTCGCTTAAGCTTCGTTATATAGTAATAAGATCCTTTAATGATTTAAGTCCCCTAGAAGCAATTCAGTTCCGTGTTTATTTTCGTGTGTTCGATGATGGCCTTGTTTTGGGAAATTTGGCGAATTGCGCTTGTGGACAGCGTGCCTTACTTCTGCTAGGCAATCTGGGATTCCGATACTCTTGCGAGTAGTTTTGTTTTCTTTCTTGACTATGACATTTGATTTTGTTGATCTCTGAGACTGTAGAAGTACTAGGTGGATTAAGATAGGTTGTTTTGCTTACGACTCGAGATAAAGTATGATCATCATGAAGGCATATTTATGTGGTGCTGGTATTATGACGCCTGATCAACGTGATAATACTTACACCATATAACGTGCACTCATTGTGGCCATAAGATATCTTGGGGAGTACCTAAGAAGTTTAGAATTTGATCTCCGTTGGATTATCCGTGATTAGTGAGACGTTAGGTTCATTCTACCTATGCGTATACTCCACCTTCGTTCATTGGATATCTGGATGAATTTGGACTCTCGTTTTGCATTCTGTTTGACCTCAGTTATAAATCCTGAGCTCATTGTAGAACTATCTACTGTTGATACAGTTAAATTGATTTGAAATCTTGTTCGTTTTCCATATGAGCTTTCCAGAAGATTCACCTATTATCCATTTATGTTGCATGAACCTTTTGATCGGAATCAACCTATTTTGTCTCCTTCTGAGAAATTTGAATCCACCTCGTTTTGATTTGAGTCATGAGAAACTATTTTGTCTGAAGATACTTTTTGGAAGAACCTTCCCGGGCGTGAGAATGTTTGTGACGATCTTTTGCGACTTGCTACGACTTCGTCTAACCTTACGATTTCAATTTTCGAGGACGAAAATTTTTTTTTAGAGGGGAAGAGTTGTAAAACCCAAAATCTAACATAAGATGAAATGACTAAAATGCCCCTAAAATTTGAACTTTAAGAAAGTATGAAAATTAATAAGTGACATTATTTGAACTTAACTTAAGTTACCAAACAAATTTAGTTAATGTAAACTATACACTATAAGTAAAATGTGAAATAATAAAAGAACCTTATGATATAAATATAACACATTAACTTGTCATATATGGGTCAAGCTAAATTAAAAGTCATGTACAAATAAAATTAGAGATAAGCATGGAAATTGATAAGTTAGGAAGGAAATCATCCTCCCCTTATTTCACTCAAAAATTCGGTCCACCCTCCCTACAAACTCTCACAAAAACCGAACCCTAACTCCCCCATACATCTATTATACGGCATTCAAGAGAAAAAAAAAAGAAAAACAAAACCCTAATTCCCTCTCAATCTAAATATTCGGCTGCTTCTTCTTGTTCCTTGCTGCTGCTGCTGCTGTCGATCCAAAACAACCACAAGAAGGGCTTAATCTTTGCTCATACTAGTCAAGGTAACTTTGTTCTTGTCACAAATCATTCATACGAATTGTTGCAAACCCTAAATCGACCCATTTGTTTTCTTGTTCTTGCTGCTGTACGAATCAAGAAGGAAGGAAGAAGGCTTCGTGGTGATTAAATCTTGTGTTGTTCGTGTTCTTCGTCGGGTCTTCAAGGGTATTTGTATCACTCTTCTTTGTTTAATCCTTATTCGTATTCTTGTAAAAATATGTCACATAAAATCATGATCTAAAGCCCTAAAAACCTAATATGTAAAATCGATCCAGGTGTGTATGATGATGTTAATTGTTTTGATTATGTTAAGACCTGTTATAAATCGACCTAAACATGTTATAAAACTCATCTATAATCATTTTGTGTCAAGAATTAAAGGTTGGAATGACAAAACTCTAAGTATATGCATGAAATTATAAACTGCTACTGATCTGGAAATTTATCCGACTTTAATCGAATGTAAATAAATGATGTGAACGTGTTTTTAGGTGGTTTTCGAGTCTAGAAACAAGTTCAGTGAAATAGCTTTCTGGGAAAATTGATCTTGTATTTTTTTGAGGTTGGGAAGGCACTTTTTTCTAATTTATGAGATCGGGTGTCAAAACTGTAATTCGGGTTACGAAAATTCACCTGTAGTTTATGATTTTTATTTCGAAATCTAAAACGATTTATGACCTAAAATTTCTGAAGAATAATATTTGGAATATAAGTTAGTTGTTTTGATTTTTTTGAATTTTTATAAATTTATTTGATGGGGCTGTGAACTGCTTACTTTTCGCATGTTAAAATTTATCAGTAATCTGGATGACTTGAAATAAAGGATTTTTAGACTATATTTATACTTAATAATAAATTCTGGAAAAATTTTAGTAAATTCTTAAGATGTATAGGAGCGTGTGTGAATTTTTGGGAATTTTAATTCTGGGTTCTTATATGGATGAAAAATTCGACTAAACGGGTCCAGTTCATGTGTAAAATTTGTAAAAAGTGAAAAAGGGTTTTAAAAGGTATAATGTGTTTATTTCTAAACTAAAGGGTCTAAATTGTCATTTTTCTAAAACTAAGGGACTTAACTGATGAAAATATGTAACTTGATAATATTTACATTTTACACCATAATCTTATCATAATGACACTATTAACCCTAAACTTGTTATAATTGCATAATAAACCCTAAACTTATATAAGCAACATTATGAACCTTGAACTATTATCATTGTCACATTTGAATACTTAAACTTATGATATTCTAAATTTGGAAACTTGCTATTTTTGGAAAGTTGCTAAATATGGAAAGTTACCTAAAATAGAAAGAGAACTAAAATGAAACCTTACGATCATATGAAACTTATAAGAGAATTTATGATTATTTGTAGATCGGGTGAAGAGGGAGTGATCTCCTGTTTTCGTTCATTACTTGCTTCGATTTGCATACTTTGTTAAGGTACAGATATTCTACCCTTTCTCAGTAAGGGTGTCCTTCTCATGACTTTTGATCTTGATTCACTATAGGGTTCCCTAAGCCATTGCTATGTTCCCTTATACTTTGATTCGTTCTTCATGTTTCACTTACATCTGTCTATATTGGTTTGATTATGATCTGAGCCTTTTTATTTGGGGCTTTCTTATTTAATCTATGCCTTTGCTATGTTTCCCTTGATAATGGAACCTTGCATGTTCCCTTGATACTTGATATGACTCGTTCGTCACCCTGTAACATGAATATTTGAATCACTTGATACTTTGAAGGTTCATTTGATTTTGGTAACTGGATGTGAAAACCTTTCTTAATTATATATGAAAATGTTTGAGAAAAGCTATTTTAAAAAGATGCGATACTACTTTTAAATGAAAGTTACTTAGAGTTTTTATGAAAACTATTTTGTAAGATCATTTTTATGAAAACCATTATTGAAAGACTGCTTTAAATGGACTTTTAATAGAAACCTTTTTAAATGAACTGTTGCTATGAAACTTTGCTTTATAAACCTTTGATATAAACCCTTTGCTATGATTCCTTTTGTTTTGACCATTTGATATGAACCATTTGATATGAGACATTTGATATGAACCATTTGATATGAACCTTATGATATAATTGAAATGGAAATTTGACTTGAACCACTTGATATGAAATTTGAACTTGGATACTTGGACATTTGATACTTGACCCTTGACCCACAGTTTGAGACTACGAGCCATTCACTAGGCATGAGGGTTTCATGTCCATGTCATTGATGCACCGATGGCATGACTCTAGGGCAGGAGAGTGATGACCTGTCCCGTCCCTGATTTGATTTGATTTGTTACGTAGAGGCAGACTTTGGCCACCTGGGGCGTATGGATGCATCCTAGATTTGTTATTTGGGCTTTGCCATTATATTATTTGTTATATTTGGTGACTGATGGTGTGTGCGATACGCGTCTTTCACATATTTGGGAGCTAGCTACTCCACCCTTTGGAGGTATCCCCTCATATTGCGTTTGGTACCGAGGTCTCCCCTCCGTACACCTATTTGATTTGATATTTGATTTGATTTGGGCTCGTAGTGGATTTCTGTTTACTTTACCTTATAACCTTGTACTTAGTATTCCGAGGTCACCCCTCCGAATACATACTTGACTTGATACATGACTTGACTTGATATGACTTGGGCTCGGGTTGGGATTACTATTTCCCTTTACTTTTATCTATTGTAACTGTTTCTTAATTCCTGATATCTCTGCATAACCTTTATATTCTTTCCTAACTCTTGTGATACCTTGCATTGTTTCACTTACTTCACTATTCCATCATTACTGTTTTGTTATCGTTATATCTGTTCACTGAGCTTTCATAGCTCAGCCGCATTTCTTTTCCTGCGGCAGGTTTAGTTGGAAGCTGGGTATGAGTGGAGAGTACCTTGGACTTAGAAGACCTTATTAGCTATTTGGATTAGAGATGACTAGAAGAGCTTATACTCGGACTTAGTAATTATTGTATTTCTCATTTGTAACCTTGTAGTTTCGGATTTTCCATTGTAACCATTGAAATTCTATCGTATTATTTATGTCATATGCTTGTGTTTGTTCTGATGTGAAACCATTATTGTGACATCTCTACCCTTGTCGGGTTGGGGTGTTACAGCATCTCACCTGCTACACTCCACCCCCCTCCAGATAGCCAGTCACCTACTCCTTCACATGAATCCCCATCTTCACGTGATACCATCCACGCTGGAAATCCACCCAAGATTATTTTGGCGCCAAAAAGGAGATTAAGGGCTGAGATGAAGAGTTGCTAATCCACGGGCTGGGATTGATCCAGAAGGAGCACAAGAGTGAGAAGAACCCTAATTTTAGCCTATATATAGTTTTCATTGTATTCCAGTTAAGTTAGTTAGTTTTTAGTTTTTCTTATATAAATCAGTAGTCGTTTTTATGTCAATTAGGTTTCTAGTTCTTGTTAAGCTTTTAAGTCAGTTGTAAACCTTTAATTTCTTAGTCTCAGTTGTAATCAGTATTTGGAATTAATGAAATAGCATTTTCCTTTTAAATTCGAGTTTAAATTTCTTGTTCTATGGTTCAAAAAGGTTAATAAGCTCTTGTTTCTGTTTGTATAAGCTCATTATAGCTTCTTGTGAGCTTATGATAGTTTAATTCAGTTCTAATCCAAAAAGTCCAAAAAAGTCAAAGAAAGTCAACTGGAGGTCAAATAAGCTGTTGTGGACGATAAGCTAGCAAGGGAAGAGCTTATTGCTGTCACTAGCTTGTCATTAGACAAGCTAGAGCTTGTAGAGTAGCTCCTCGAGCCATTTCAGCCCTGTTTGAGCAAGGGCAATTGTGAGTAAAAAAAAAATCCAATTTTTGTACTTTACTGTTCCAGTGCTTATTTGCCTTTTCTGTGCTTATTTGTTCTATTTGATGTTAATTGATGCTAGTTTGATAGTTAGTTCAAGCTTAACCTTGTTTTTGCCTTAAAACCTTAAAAATCCAAAAAAATTAGCTTAATATTTTAGCTTATCTGTTAGTGCTTATTAGAGGTTTTAAAAATGCTTTTTATGTCTTCATAAACTTGGTTAAATATCTGTAAGTCAAAATCTAAGCTTTAATGGACCTGTTCTAGTTTTAAAATTCAAACAACCCTCTTAAAGGGGTGTTTGGCACAAAGCTTGTTATCGGTCAAAATGGGTGTGTACTGTTCATGTGCACCTTTGGGAATTTTAATTTAGCTTAAAGTAACTTATATAAGCTGTTTGTTAGAGGTTTTGGGCTTATTTGAAGTTTTTTTTAGAATTAAGTTGGATATTCTAGGTTTGAGTGTGCAGTCTGTTTGATTTCTGCTTATTGAGAGATAAGCAGTTGTGAATCTTGTTTTTGCAACTTTTATGTCCATTCTTGAGTGCCAAATTGATTTCTAAAGTTTTGGTACAAAGCCATTTGGATTTGATTAGTTGTGGCCTTAAACTCCAAGTCTGCACATGTTTTTCCATTTTAGCTAAATCAACACTTTATTTTTGAATTTTAATTTGTTTATTATAAGTTAGAATAAGCCCAAATTTAGCACTGATAATATTAGGTAGCTTATTTAGTTATTACATATTTTTTTGAATTTTCTAAAATAGCATTTAATAGCTTTTTCATAGCTTAAAGATCTCTAGTTTTGCCCTGCACACCCCCTTAGTCTTCTATAATCAGTCATCTTTCTGGCTTTCTAATAAGCTCATTATAAGCACTTGAGTTCTGATTTTCTGTTTTTAAGATCCTAGGTAGATGAACTTTAGCTGTTTTCAGTATTAGGGCATTTGCTTATTACTACCTAGCTTAAAAATAAGCTTGAAATCACCTCAGAATGCCCATTTGAGCCTGCAAACTCAGAACTTATTGTTTTTTTAGAATTAAGAGCTTATCTGCTTAATGTGATTGCTTTTTCTCAGTTTCTCAGCTTATTCATGTTGTACTCAGTATAAATTAGCTTTTTTTTCTATTAATCTTTTAGCTTAATTGGCTTGTTAGCTTAATTTCTTAAATTTAGTTCTTATTAGCCTTTTAAAATAGTCTGTTGCTTAATCTACTTATTTCTGAGCTTATTGTAAGTTTTTAAAAATAGTTTTAGTTTTAAAAGTTGCTTATTTACTTGTGTTTTTTTTAAGTATCCACAAAAAAAAAAAAAAAAAAAAAAAAAAAAAGAAAAAAAAAAAAAAAAAAAAAAAGAGAAATTTTCAAAAAGGCTGAGGCAGGATTCGAACCCTGGACCTCCAGCCTCCCAAACATACAACACACACACTCACTACCATCTGCCCTTGTGTCTTTCCTGGGTATGATTTGCACAATTTTATTCTTAACCCTTCTTTTTTCTATTTAGCTTATCTCACTGTTTGCTTAATAACTGCTTATTTAGATAAGCAGTTAACTTGGTTTTAATTTTCCTTGATTCTGCTTATATTTTAGCACTTTCCTGTAAATTTTTATAATTTTCCATTTCCATTTAGTATTTTTAATTTATTTTTCTTTTAAATTTAGTTTTTAATTCATAATAAATAAAATAAAAGTCAAAAAAATATAATTCTTTTTTCTAAAATTTTCTTTTATCATTTAGGACTTAGAAAAATTAGATTTGCATCCGTAGGGTTAATTTTTAAAGATTTTGGTTTTTAAGCTCGTTTTTGGAATTCCCGATTAACGTTTTTAGCGTAATTTGATGATTGTTTAATTTTCTTTGTTGATTCACTTTTCATATCTCTATTAGAATTATAAAAACACAAAAATCCAAAATCCACCTTTCAAGCACTTTAATTCCAAACCTTACACGAAATCCTGGATTCACACCTCGTCGGGAAACGACCCGGGTAACACTTGCCCGGTATCTCATATCGTATTCACGGGTTTTGCAAGTTGGCCTTTTTCCTAAAAGGGTTGGTGTAACACCCCAACCCGACAAGAGTAAAGATATCACAATAATGGTTTCATATCAGATCAAAACAAAGCATACATTTACAGTAATACAAGAAATCTCAAAGGTTACAAATGAAATACTGAAATTACAAGGTTACAATTGCGAATACTAATTCTAAAATATAATAACTTATAATCATCTCTAATCCAGATTAGCTATCAAGGTCTTCTAAATCCAAGGTACTCTCCACTCATTCCCAGCTTCCTACTAAAACCTGCCGCAGGAAAAGAAATGCGGCTGAGCTACGAGAGCTCAGTGAACAGATATAACGATAACAAAGCAGTATTGGAGAAAAGTACAAAGTAACAGAAATAAAGGTCATGCAGATATAATATGGTTTAAGGGAATAAGTAAATGAATACGAATAAAGGAAAAAGAAAAGGGATAGTAATCCACCACGAGCCCAGAAACAAATCAAATCAAATGTAACCATATCTTCATAACCATATAGAGGGGAGACCTCTCAGATAATCAAATAATATGAGGGGTGTCCTCATTCTTCAAATGGAGTAGCTAGCTCCCAGATATATGTGAAGAGCATGTATTGCACACAGTACCAATCACCAGACAATAATAAATCATATATAGATAATCCACTAAACAGATACAGATCTAGGATGCATCCATGCGCCCCCCAAACAAATACTGGCCATAACAAATATAATGCGCATATCATAATCAAAATGGGGACGTGGCGGAACATCACTCTACCGCCCTAGAGTCATGCCATTGGTGCATCAATGACACGACCATGTTACCTTCATGGCTAGGAAACAGATTTTGGCTCGGGTATATAAAAATTGTCAGATATCATATCAAATCAGAGTGTCATAATCAAAGTTTCATAACAGATGGTTCATATCAAATATCTCAGAAGTAATATCAAAGGTCCAAAATCAGAGTTTATCATTACGGTTCATAACAAAGGATCAAAGCAAAGGTTCATAATCGAAGGTTCAAAGTCAAATGGTTCATTTAAAGAAATCTTAATTAAATGATTTTCATAAAAATGATCTTTAACAATGGTTTTCATAAAAATAGTCCTTAAAATATAATTTCCATAAAAGTTAGTACATTTCATATAAAAGTGGTATTGCATCCTTATAAACATCATTTTAAAATGGTTTTTCTCAAAACATTTCCACGGTATAATTTAAGAAGGTTTTCATATCTAGTTACCAAAATCAAATGAACCTTCTAAGTGTCACGAGACTCGAATACTAATATCACAAGGTAACGAACGAATATCAAATGAATCATCACACCAACAGAGCATATCAAATGAATGAATCAAAGTACAGGGAATCATAGCAATGGCATCAATTCAGAAACTAACGGATCAGAATATGAAAGAGATCATGAGAAACCTTATAAGAAAGGTCAGAATATCTGTACCTCATACCGCAAATGAAACACGACAGAAAATATAAAGGTCGGAAGCAAACTCCATCTTCAGCGAATCTACACGAATTCATGACTGACTTATTAAAAGCTTATTTAATTCAGATTACTTATTTTAGACGGCTTTCCATTTCTAGTAACTTTCCTTTTTAGGTAACTTTCCAAAAATAGTAACTTTCCATATTTAGTAACTTTCTATTTCTAGCAGGTTTCCATAATTAGCGGTTTCCATAATTAGCAGGTTTCCATAATTAGCAGGTTTCCATAATTAGGTTAAGTCATTAATTAAATGATATTATGGAAATAAGGTTTATTTTAGCAAGTTATAAAAGTTTAGGGTTAAATATAACAAGTTCCCATATTTTAGGGTTTTAATTGTAAATACACCAAAGTTAAGGGTCTTAAATGAAAATATTGCAAACTACTAATTTAAATACATCATTTATTCAGAATCACATCTTTAGTCCATAAAGTTTCAATATTTACACTTTGCACCCTTTAATTAACAAAATTACAAAATAACCCTTATAGTTACATAATTTACAAATTAACCCATATTATATCCTTAATTACACAACTAGCCCTTACATTTAATAATTTACGGAATATTCCTTCCATTTTATGTGTGGTACGAATTTAACCCTAAGTTTCTCATAATTACACAATTGGTCCCTTTAGTTTATAAAACTTATAATTTAAATCATAATTCCATAATAATTACACATTAAACCCATAAATACCCAAAATTACATAACACCTCCCTAATAATATTATTTACACAGAAAAATCACAAGTTTCCTGAATTTACACTTTTAACCCCTCTATTTAATTAATTTCCATTCGAAACCCTAAATTTACACATAATTCCATATCTTGCAATTTACACATAAGGACCTCATGTTATATTTTTTACACTTTAGTACTGACCTAAATAACATTATTAAAATAACCTTTAAGTTTCAGAAATGACAAAACACACCCTTATGGTTTTATTTTTCAATCGGTAAACACTTTTAATCCATAAACCCTAACCCTAATTTATCCCCATCACTATCAATCATCAAAACATCATTAAAACATCATTAATAACCAGATTTAATCCAAGAACCCTAAATCCAAATCGTAAGATTAGGGTTTCTATTTTTTTTCTTCATTTTTCTTAAAACCCGATTAACAAAACAATTCCATCACAGATTATTTAGGCTTCAATAAATCAAATGGATATTTTTCCAGAGTGATATGATGATAATAGAACCCAAAAAAATTATGTATAAGACCCAGAAAAATCGTATGATCATATTTGGATTTTAGGTGTGTTTCTATTCTCAAACATTCGTACGATCATTCAAGCTTGCATGATTCAATTCTATCAATTTATATGAGTCATATATGATGTAATTAACATTATAAAAATACCATACTGAATTTAGAACATGTAGATTAGACACAAGAATTTGTACCTCTCGGATTGAAACGCGACACAAAGAAAATACCCCACGATCGAACCAAGCTATCCACGACCCAAATCCTATTTTTCCTAGCTTCCTTAGATGATGAAGAACACCAGAAAATTTCCCAAGAGTTTCCAGAAAATCGGATGAAGGAGAAAGGGATTTTTTTTTTGTTGTTTTAGGTTTTTGAATGGGGAAACAAATAATGGGAGGAAATAATTAAATGGGGTTTGCCGTGATTTGGGGGGAGAATAGGCTCAAGAACCGGCCAAAAGTGTTGAAAAAATCAAGGATTCAATTTTGATGAGTTTTCCTAATTTAAATTTGATAATTATCCTTTTTTAAACATTTTATATATAAACTAAATTAAATAAAATGATTTTTGGTTCTTATGCATAATATTTTGTGTGTAACAATAACTTTTTTTGGACATGTAACAATGTTAAAATGTTGCCTCAAAATTATTTCACTTCATATGATATTAATTTCCAAGAGTTTGGTATTTATTTGGTGCTTTATATATTATTTAATTGAATTTTAAAGTTTCAAGGGCATTTTGGTCATTTTGCATGATTTCAAATTTTGGGTTTTACAGTTGGCTAGCCAGTTCCCACGTATCACGCGTATCCGATATTATTTTATATATAGACTTTTAAACGGATCAGATACCTTGAGTTCTTCTCTTGCTATTGAAAAGGAATGACAACACTTGTATCTAATTGGATACTTTGTGTTCTTCTCTTGCTATTGAAGAGGAATGAAGAGGATCTCTAGGTTGGATTGGATCACTCTTGAACAAAAGAAAAACTAATCTAAATGATCAAAGAAAGAAAAGGTGAAGTGAGTATTAAACTCAGTAGGTTCTGTGTGTGAAAGGATGCCCAAAAACTGTAAATAGGGCTGATATTTATAGGCAGAAAAATTCTGGCCGTTATAGAGGGACGACTCCACTAAATCACCCACGGCTCCACTAAATTTAGTGGAACCGTGTCAGACAAAGACGCTCAATTTTTTGTCTTTTCTGGTGAAAACTTATTTGGGGAAGTTTGGAGCTGATTTTGGGGGGAAAAATAGCTGTTATGTATTTTAAACTTATTTTTCCATTAAAACATTTCTTAATTATTCAAAAATAATTTGTAAAGTATATTTTTGAAAGAAATGTTTTGTCACATAAAAATGTGATGTCTAAAACTCAAATTCACTTATTTGATCATTAGTTAAGTTGTAAATTTGTTCTAGAGTGATTTGTGTAGAAACGGGATCTTCCGATTAAAAACTTGTTTACGTTAATTTTAACGTAACGTGTTTTCACATTTTGTCATCCTCAAAACATGAAGTTATCGAAAGATAGAAATAACGTTTTTAAACATTATTTGCATCAACAATCTCCCCATTTTTGATGATGACAAAACATAAACTCATTTTAGGTTAAAATCAATTTTAACAAGTTTTTAATGAGTTTACTCCCATTTCTCCCCCTTTTTGTCGAAGCAAAAAGGTTGCTATGGCTCCCCCTTGATGTATAATCCCCCTCGGTTGGAGGACACCAAGGAATCGAGCAATGATTCGTGCTACAAAACAAGGTTAGATAACAAATATACAAGATCTAACATGTAGCACTTATGACAAATATCTAACCGCAAAAAGAATGACTAAGTAGCCAAGCATAAAAATAAAAGATAAACAACCACATGAAAGCCCATTCATTCATAAAAATAAAGCAAATGTCATACATAGGTATGACTACATCATAGAAGCAAAACAAACAAAAACAAAGCACATAAACATCAATAGTGATATGAGACTTCAAGATTTGCTTCAAATGTCAAAAGGGTCCTAAGCTTTTATTGGAGAAGCTAAACATAAACATGTTTAGTTGCGTGGGCTATTGGGTGGTGGTGGAGGTAGAATGATGGGTCCTTGTGGTGGTGTGAGGAGGTGCTCAAGGTAGGAGAATTGAAGACTCAATTCATCTCCAAGGCACATGATAAGGTGTTGATTGTGGTGACAACAAGGACAACTTAGGGTATGTGGTTGTAGGGGATAAAGAATGGGATGACCCATTAGTGGTGTTGGTGATGGTGAGAGGGAAGATGATGAAGTGTTACTCCCAAGCTCAAAGGGAGTTGATGGTGATAAGGTGAGTGTTAAGGCTAGTGGTTGAATGGGACTTGGTTGAGACAAGGGTGTGGTGATTCTTGTGGTGGAGGTGGATGATGATGTTGGCCTTGTTAAGTTGGCCTTTGATGGAGCTTGGGGTGTAGAGATTGAGGAGGTTGATTTGGTTGAGGTTTGTGGTGTGTGGGCTTCTTCATCATCATCCAAAGTTAGATCAATGAGAATTATCTCATTGGAAGGTTTGGTTGAGGCTTGTGGTGTATGGACATTTTTTATCCATTGATCAATAAGAATTGTCTCATTGGTTGGTTTGAGGTTAAATCTTGGCTTTTTAGCTTTGTGTGAAGTGGTAGCCATGGTTGAAGACATGATAATTGTATGGTGAATGTGCAATGTATGATGTTAGCTTATATATCCAAATCAAAACATGTAAGGTTGGATAGGATGGTGGATTTGGGGATTTGGGTGTATTGGAATCAGGTTGTGTTTGCAGATTTCCAGGAAAAGAGAGTCAAAAAGTGGAACAGGACAGTTAAATTCGTCTTCCCAGGGCACGGTACCACTAAAGGTACCACGGCACCACTAAATTTAGTGGAGCCGTGGCCTGCATTTGACTTTTTTTCCAGTTATGCAGGTTTTAGGCTGCCTAAAATGGGTAATTCAGGGTGGACTATTTTGCAGCAAATCCCAAAGCCTCAATCTACTAAAGAATAATCACATAAATTTCCTAACACTAGTCTAAACTAGCAACTAAAATTATCATGTGATCTTCTAAGTTTAGGCAACTATTAAGCATGCATCAAACCAAGCAAATTTTATCATCTAGTGCATGCAATGGAAATATAAAACAAAGAACATGATTAACATAAACATTTATTAACTAATCAAAGTAACCAAAGTCAAGTAAGAAATGTTAAAACAATTCAAACTAGTTTATGTTAGATGGACATTGCCATAACCCCATTAATAATATCTTAGTAATACTTAAGTTAGTGACACCACTTAAGTTAATCCTATCTAATCTCTTCTCTTCCCCAACTTCTTTATCTTGTTCCCGAGCCCCTTGATTGCCTTGCCAATGGACTTGAACCCCCCGATTGTTTGCTCATGCATCAACACTTGTCGGTTATACATCATAGTTTGCCTTCTCATTACGGCAGTTAGGTTGGTTTCGCCGAGTTGAAGGTCGGTGGTTCGTTGGAACAATGAAGTGTCAAGGTTACGAAAGTAGGTGTCGGGAGAGGGAGTACGAGGACGAGACATTCCTTCTTCGTTCACCTCTTCATCATCCTCATCCATAGGTTGAGAAGATGAACCATGACCGAAGGAGGAAGAAGAAAGAGGAATATCGGAAGTGGATTTACGACCACGTTTGGACCCTTTGTCCTTACGTTGCTTTGTGCGACGTTGTGGTCCACCAAGGGGTTTCATGACGGGATTGACTAGGACATAGCCGACATTATTAAGATGTGGAAAATTTTCCATGACACACGTGAAGAGACGAGTAAGCAACATACCGTATGGCATGAGCTTATCAGAATAACTATGAATGTTGGCCATCCTTTTGGCCATATAGTATGCGAGGTTGTATGGTTCCTCGACACTAAGACAATAAAGCATGTGGGCGAGACTCGCCGAAACGTGATCCTGGTTGCCCGCAAGGCTCAACACGTTCTCACGTAGAAGAAGTTTCCAACTTCTGAGGTCGGGAAGGATTTATTTAAGGTAGATTTTGTTGGGGTCAAGATGGACAATTGAACCATCACGCTTTTGATACGTGTTGGCGACTCGAGGAATTTGGATGACTTGTTTGGTGGCTTCGAGGTTGGGGATTTCGGTACGATAAGTACCTTCATTTTCAAGATTGTAGAAAAGAGACTCTAGGGAATGGTCTTCAGTGTATGCACACTGACCATACGAAGGAACACCGAGAATGTCGCCAAGCTCAGAGATGGAAAGAATGATGTTTTGGTTTTGGATCCAAAAATCAAGGAAGACATTACCCTCAAGGTCATTGAAGGTACGGACTCGACTATAAAACTCGAGGACAAAACGAGGATAAATTTGATCATTTATTTTGTATAGACAATCAAAGTCAATAGTAGGGAAACAAGCTTGGATGTTATCCAAGAGAACGAAATGAGCATTGACTACACGACCTTCGCGTATATATCGATCCTGGACTTTACCAAGATAAGCTTTTTGCTAATCGGGGATGTTTGGATCATCTAATAGACGGGGAATGTAAGGTTTGGTATCTTGATAATCCGTACGAGGCATTGTTACCTACAAAAATATAATTTTGTATATGTTAACTTGTTGCATTTTAATGATCTCATTCTTGGTGTGTGTGTGTGCCTAAATGCAAACAATGTGGAGGTGCGGTAATCTCGACTCTAAAACAAAACTAATGAGATTACCCAAACACTCCTAACTTCACTTTTGCTCAATCAAATATGTCGAATAATATATACTAATTATGTAATTCGATCAATATTTGTGAGATCATGTATGCATGCAAAAACGTTTTAATTTGCATCAACAATGCACGAAAAAGGTTTCATGATCCTAGACACGTGAACTTTTTCGAAAATGATGGAATTGGGGTGTTTGGCAAACGCCTCATCTTGGCGCCAAAAATTTTAGGATTGAAAAGCCTCAATGTAAATCATTCCTAATTCAATTTTAATCATCCTAGACATGATTCCACTACAAATAATTAATCTTAATCCGATTTAAATGGTTAAATTCGAACTAGGTTATGCAATATGAGTGGGTTTATAAAAATCCTAGGTTTAGGAAATCATGTAAGTACTACATTGTCTAATCCTAGTCCTAATTGCATAAAAATTCAACAAAAATTGAAAACCCCCAATTCGATTTTATGCATAAGAACAAACCCTATACTCACATTGAAAAGAAATTGAAGATAGTTAACTTACAATTTGTGTTGTAGTGATTAGGATTGTTTGATTGCAATGCCTCGATCTTGATTAGCAAGAGTGTAATTGGATTTTGGTGTTGGGTTCGGTTTTGACAGCAGGTGTAAGTAGTTTTGTTTGTTTGAAATGAGTATGCAGAGGGAAAAGAGAAGAAAAACGGGTTCTCTCAGATATACGGTACCACGTTATCGCTAAACATTAGTGGTGCCGTGTGTCTGTGAAACCAATTTTTGTTCTGTTTCGACTCTTGACTGATTAATCTTACTTATTTAGTAAGACTTTTTGACGCGAGGAAAAAGTTTATACCTAATAAACTCTTTGACGAAAACGATTAGGCGAGATGACAAGAAATGACCTTAGTATTTCCAAGGAAATGCCTAAGTTGCCATTGGAAGAAAGTGAGGATTGACTTTTATTATTTCCTGTGAAATAAGTAGAAGTCATGACTCAAGATTTAGAGAATGACTACAATATTTCCAATGAAATATTTAATTAGTCATGAGCAGGATGAGACTGATGACACATAGAGTTATGATGTAGGGCGAGAGAAATGACTTTAATATTTCCAGTGAAATACTAAAAAGTCATATGACGAGACGCAAGGAATGACTTAATATTTCCAGTGAAATATTTTGAAGTCATGAGACGAGATTTACGGAATGACTTGACATTTCCAGTGAAATATCCAAGAGTCATGAAACGAGAATGAGGGGGATGAATTGAAAAGTCACGAGGCGATACGTACGGAACGACTTCAATATTACTAGTGAAATATTCGAGTGGTCATTAGAAGGATGGGAGGAGTGACTTAATATTTCCAGTGAAATATTGAGCGAGTCACGAGATAGGACGTAAGGGATGACTTTAATATTTCCAGTGAAATATTGAAATAGTCATGAGTGGGATGAGAATGATGACTTAAAGAGTCATAAGATGAGACGTGAGAAATGACTACAATATTTCCAACGAAACATTTAGAAAGTCATGAGATGGGATTTGAGAGATGACTTCAATATTTCCGAAGAAATATTCAAATAGTCATAAGTGGGGTGTGGAGAACGTATTGGTTAGAATATCGACGATGTTGTCCTTTAAGGGAAGCTTTTCTAAGAAAAGATTTATCTTTTGACATCATCGTGACGGAGGAGATGACGTACTTCGATAGGCTTTGTACATGAGCAATCCACGGGGTTCTCGGTCAAGTCTATTTGCATCTCGGCTGTTACTCTTCACAGGAGTGTTGTTGAGATGGACGTCTCATTTGATTAGAGCTTGTCTCATCCATAGTACTTGTTGTCATGCCTTTCCGGCGCTTACGTATTCGGCTTCGGTCGTGGAGATAGCAAGAGTAGTTTGTTTCTTGGAGAACCAAGAAGTTTGACAACAACCTATGAGGGTACAAACATCACTCTCTCTTTATCAATCCACATTATCTCCCGCATTATCAAGGTTGGTGTAGAAAACAGTTTTTACACCAATTCCCTTGAGATATCATAATCTCAAATGTATAGTGCCTTTTATGCATCAGAAGATATATCAAACACTTTAAGGTAAGAAGTTTTTGGATCCTTCTTACAAGTGGGCACAAAGCCAGACACTAGACATGATAATGGGCCTACATGTCGTTAGGTAAATTAAATTACCTATCATGCCCCTAACCTAGTAATATCCGCGCACTCACCTTCATCGTCTCATGTGAGATTCATTTTTGCGGATATGGGCGTTAAAATCGATTATATATATATATATATATATATATATATATATATATATATATATATATATATATATATATATATATATATATATATATATATATATATATATATATATATATATATATATATTATACTTAGGTTTATGAGGATACTTTCTTCAAATAATATTATATACGGGCTAGGGAAGAAACTTGATTCACTCATCATTGCTCATCTCAAACTTGTCACGCATGATCTTTGAGCGATCATTGTATATTTCTGGACAAGTTGAGTTTGTCATGATAATCTTTGACAAATATTTGAGTTATGATGAACTGTGAATATCGTTTCTTTGTGATAGTGCCTACTATCTTAGGATCTAACAACACTACATGCTTAGCATTACTACTAACAAAGGGTGTTTTAAGAAAGTGTACCTTAGCCTGAGGTGTTGCTCTTAAAACTCGACGACTAGACTACCTTTGTTGAAAGCTAAACATATGAGACACGACTTGACTTTGCGTCATCAGATTAGTGCAATCACTAATCACACTCCATTTGTTGGACCTCAAGTTTATTTACAACCGTGTTTATCTAGCAAAATAGAAGCTCAAACATTTGGTTCCCAATATCTCATGGGTCCAAAGTTGTTAGTGGCAAACATCCTACGCATTTGTTGCATTTGTTTAGGATGTGAGAATGGAGGGCACATTTCCCACGGCAAGTAACTTTGTGATTGACGGTTATTCCAAGTTACGGGGAAGTTACTTTGATAACTTTGTCTTCTAAAGTTACCTCTCGGTAGAGGAGTTCTTGACTGAGGTTTGGGAGAGTTTGTTTTTCTAGGTGGAGGAGTCTTCGACCTAGTGTCGGGTTTCTCAAAATCAAACTCGACATCTGATAAGGTTTTGTAAATGCTTTTAACTTTCTTTTCACTAGCAATGGGTGTTTTGACACTATTAGAATTTTTGTGATTTGGTTTAGGACTTAAGTTATTTTTCAAAATTGACCCATATCTGACTTCAGCACCAGACGGTACCACGGTACCATTAAAATTAATGGTACCGTCCGTACCTTTAGTGGTGCCGTCACCTACAGACTCAGATATTTCAGGCTTTACAAATTTTACTTGTTTAGTACTACTTGTAGAAGCTTGATTTTGGTCAAATCCTAAGCCCGCACGGTCATGTTCATTAAACATAATGTTTTCAAGAATCACATTAAGTGCCTCAGTCCCTTCTTCAAACTTAATGATTCTCAAAGCATTTCTTTGAGTTTCTCATTTTCTACTTGAAGACTTATGCATGACCCACATCCTAAGTCTAGTTCTTTATTTTTCTCAAGTATTTTGACTTGATCCTTTAGTTCTAAAATTAGCAATTCAAGTTCTTGCATTTTTAATTTTAGTGTTCTGTTTCTACCTAAAATTTTAAAACTAACCTCGCATAATTTATTATATTCGTCATGCAATCTATTGTCATCTATTGACGAATTATCATCGCTATAATAAGAAGAGTCGGAATGTACCTCATTAGAAGTTTGAGCCATTAGGTATGTTTCATCATTGGGCTTCTTCTCTTCTTCTTCACCACTATCACTCCAAGAGCCTCCTATGAAAGCTCTTTGTTTGTTGGACTTTGGTGGTTTGGGACACTCTCCTATGAAGTGATTAGGATCTCCGCATCTATAGCATCTCCTATCACTCGTCCCTTTCTTTTCATCTTGGTTCTTTTGAAATGACCTCCTTTCATCGCGAGGTTGTCTAGGAAATCTACCTTTCCTCCTAAAGAATTTTCTAAAGTTTCTTACGGCTAGTGCATATTCTTCATCTTCACTGTCGAAACTCGAACATTCCTCATCACTAGACTCCTTCTTGGCTTTCAATGCTAGAGATCTAACTCTCTCGCTTTTGCCTTTGACTATATCGGAGTCCTTTTTGATTATCATCTCGTGAACTTTGAAGTTTCCTATTAGTTCATCGAGTGACAATGTCGCCAAGTCCTTTGACTCTTCAATGGCGGTGACCTTTGCTCTCCATTTAGGATGTAGAGCCCTAAGGAACTTCGTAACGTAATTCTTGCTAGAGTAACCTTCATCAAGAGCTTTAAGACTAGTGATAATAGTATTAAATCTAGTAAAAGCATTATCTATTGACTCATCTTCTGAAATGGAAAATTGTTCATATTGTTGAACAAGAAGATCTATCTTGTTCTCTTTGACTTGATTATTACCTTGGTGAGTGACTAACAAGGTTTTCCAAATGTCTTTTGCCGTATTACACATGAAAATTCTTTCAAATTCCTTTTTAGGCAAAGCATTATAAATCATCATTTTAGCCTCATTGTTTTTGGCTAGTTTTCTTTTAAGTTCATCACTTTGTTTATCATAAGAAACTATTTTATTCTTTTTAGTTTCCGGATTCATTTGAATCGGTTGAAAGTCACCCTCGGTAATAATATGCCAAAGATCAATGTCTTTTGATCTCACATACGTTTCGAATCTTGTTTTCCAATAAATAAAACAATCGGTTTCGAAAAGTGGTGGTCTTTGCATAGATTTCCCTTCTAGATATTTGTAGGAATCCATTGATCGATTCAAGTTTTAAAATAAAATTTACTTTAAAAACTTGACTGACGTGGCTTCTGATACCCATTGTGGAAAACTAGAAGGGGAGGTTGAATAGTTTTACCGGTTTTTAAATTCTTTTAGTTCTTTTAAAACTTCTTAAAAACTTTGCTATTGGAAACCTTTGATTCGATTCTTATGTGTAACCAATCAACACCAATATGAACACTACACTAAACTAACTACTATAAGTAATAAAAGTAAAGAGTAGAGATGGAAAGATCAAACCAGGACAAAGGGATTTATAGTGGTTCGGCTACGAAGCACTTCTTCGCCCTACTCCACTCCCCGAGTACCACACTCGAGAGTTTCAAACACTATGTAAACAACCTCCCTACAGGCGGAGAAAACCGTACACGTCGCTTATCCTATTTCCGACACTAAGCTAGATGTTGAGTGCTAATCTTAGCTAGCACCAATCTACCACAATCCACTTGATCCTTTACTACTTCACACAAGACTCGTTCTACCCGATCTACCTATGATCCACTTGATCAATCACACAAGCCCAATGGCTTCAAGAGATAACCAATATCTCTATAAGATCACAATGATCTTCACTCATACTCTCACAAAAATATAAATGATCTTGATGTATGCTATGATACAATCAAGTGTGTAACAAGTGTTACAACTTTCCTAACTATAACTACAACTCTTGTATCTTCTTGGAAACCTTGAGTTCTTCTCTTGCTATTGAAGAGGAATGACAACACTTGTATCTAATTGGATACTTTGTGTTCTTCTCTTGTTATTGAAGATGAATGAAGATGATCTCTAGGTTGAATTGGATCACTCTTGAACAAAAGAAAAACTAATCTAAATGATCAAAGAAAGAAAAGGTGAAGAGAGTATTAAACTCAGTAGGTTCTGTGTGTGAAAGGATGCCCAAAAACTGTGAATAGGGCTGGTATTTATAGGCAGAAAAAATCTGGCCGTTATAGAGGGACGGCTCCACTAAATCACCCACGGCTCCACTAAATTTAGTGGAACCGTGGAGCCGTGTCAGACAAAGACGCTCCATTTTTTGTCTTTTCTGGTGAAAACATATTTGGGGAAGTTTGGAGCTGATTTTGGGGGGAAAAATAGCTGTTATGTATTTTAAACTTATTTTTCCATTAAAACATTTCTTAATTATTATAAAATAATTTGTAAAGTATATTTTTGAAAGAAATGTTTTGTCACATAAAAATGTGATGTCTAAAACTCAAATTCACTTCTTTGATCATTAGTTAAGTTGTAAATTTGTTCTAGAGTGAGTTGTGTAGAAACGGGATCTTCCGATTAAAAACTTGTTTAGGTTAATTTTAACGTAACGTGTTTTCACATTTTGTCATCCTCAAAACATGAAGTTATCGAAAGATAGAAATAACGTTTTTAAACATTATTTGCATCAACACGCACCATTAATAACCAAATCCGCACCCTATTATTTCAAGCCCATCTTCCTCCCCATTTTTGGGTCGAAGCCCTTTACATAGCCACCCACTTGCTTAATATACTCCCTTCCACCACTATCAATCATGACATCCCTCATACCCGCCTCTATAATACCAAACCAAACTACACGTTTTACGTGTTTTTGGCTGCCTTTGCTATCCCCACCTTGACACATCCCATAAACTCGCACCCCCGTCCACACTGTGTATCTTCCTTGGATGCCCCTCAAATCATCGGGGATATCGATGTCTTGACCTTTCCACCAATAAAATAATCATTTCCCGTCTTGTCACTTTTGAAGAAACCATTTTCCCTTATGGCTCTGTCACACCCAACTCAGCCCCCTCCTATACCTTTCTAGATGACGAAGAACCGACCATCCTCCCATCTCCCTCCACTAACACTATCGAGCTTGACTCCATTGAGCCCACAACTAATATCCAAACCCAAAGCCTAACACCCGTTAATGTGGAGCACACACCTACCATCCAAACCCAAAGCCGAACACCCGTTACCTCGGCTCCAATTCAAGACGAGGCCCAACAGATACCTTCCACCACTACTCGCCTAAATCCCACCATGACTCATCCCATGGTCACTCGCTTTCAAGCCGGTATTACAAAACCTAATCCAAAATATCACAGTCACATATCCACCATCTCGCCCATTCCAAAATCATATAATGCTACCGACCCTAATTGGCAGAGTGCTATGCTTGATGAATATAATGCGCTTATTAAAAATAGAACATGGACTCTTGTGCCTCGGCCACCTGACACGAACATTGTTCGTTTCATGTGGTTGTTCAAGAACAAGTATTTTGCAGATGGATCCCTTAGTAGATACAAGGCTCGCCTTGTTGCTAATGGTCGCAATCAACAGATTGGTGTAGACTGTGATGAGACCTTTAGTCCGATTGTCACACCGGCTACCATTCGTACTGTACTCAGTTTAACGGCGTCTCGACATTGGCATGTTCATCAGCTTGATGTCAAGAATGCCTTTCTACATGGGCATCTATTGGAGAATGTTTATATGCATCAGCCTCCTGGTTTTCGTGATCCACAACATCCAGATCATGTTTATCTTTTGTAGAAGTCTTTATATGGTCTTAAGCAGGCTCCTCGTGCCTGGTTTCAGCGGTTTGCTAGTTATGCTACCAGAGTTGGTTTTACCCACTGCCGTTGTGACTCCTCGCTCTTTATTTTTCGGCAAGGTTCTGACAATGCATACTTATTGATTTATGTTGATGATATTATTTTGACAGCCTCTTCTACAGCACTTTTGCAGCGGATTATCTCTTAACTTCATCAAGAGTTTTCCATGGTGGACCTTAGTTCTTTGAACTATTTTCTGGGTATTTCTGTTTCACATGATGATACACGTATTTTATTAAATCGGTGGCAGTATGCCTTGGAGGTTTTGGAGCGAGCTGGTATGCTCAATTTTCATCCTTGTCGCACGCCTGTTGATACAGAGCGTAAACTTGGTGCATATGGTGTCAGTGTTTCTGACCCAACTCTTTACAGGAGTCTAGCAGGTGCTCTTGAGTATCTTACATTTACTCGTCCTGACCTTTCTTATGGGGTACAACAGATTTGTTTATATATGCATGATCCTCGTGAGCCTCATCCTGCGGCTCTCAAACGGATCCTGCATTATGTTCGCGGGACACTTGATTATGGTCTTCAGATATACTCCTCCTCGTCTGGCTCTTTGGTTGGTTATACAGATGCTGATTGGGCAGGCTTCCCTACCACACGTCGTTCCACTTCTTGGTATTGCGTTTTTCTTGGCAACAACTTATTATCTTGGTCCTATAAGCGTCAAGTTACCCTCTCCCGCTCAAGTGTGGAGGCTAAGTATTGTGGGGTCGCAAATGTAGTTACTGAGACTGCTTGGTTACGCAATCTCTTGCGAGAGATTCACTCACCTTTGAAGTCTGCTACTTTGGTCTATTGTGATAATGTTAGTGCTGTGTATCTCTCTTCTAATCCCGTGAAGCATCAACGCACGAAGCACATTGAGATTGATATTCATTTAGTTCGTGATCAAGTGGCAGCTGGTCATGTACGCGTGTTACATGTACCCTCTCGTTATCAATTCGCCGATATCTTCGCAAAAGGACTTCCATATGCTTTGTTTGATGATTTTCGATCCAGTCAGAACGTCCATCCACCTCCTGCTTCGACTGCGGGGGGCTGTTAGTAGTGATTATTATGAGGCTCGTGTGTATACCGGGCTTAACCCATTTATGTGTTGTATTGTGTATTTATATACTTCTATTGTACTCATTTGAGATTACGGGGAATGATATAATTCTACACATGAGACATGAAAGTTCCCTTTGTCTAATGTTATTTGTAATTTTTCATTCTATAGATAGTCGTCTTTGTCTTGATCCTGACGAGCCACTTGAATCCTTTCATTCCCTACTTCTTTTCTTATTCTTTTTTTCTTCTTATATTTTTTGGGTAAAGGGTCATCCACCCGGTAAAATAACATAGCAACATAGCAATAACATTAAACAAATGAAATTTCCATGTAGCACGAATGTTATGGAAAAAACCAAATATTCAGGTTCTAGCCAACTTTCTAATACTAGGTTTGATGACCTAAGCATTAGAGTTTGCATACACACCCCACTAGATTTTAACCGTTTAAACAAAGCTTAATTTGGTCGAAATATATGTTATTTGACCTAATTTTGGCTATTAAAGGTGGTCGATATTTTGAGTACAAGTCGTTTGAGTTTTATCATGGCTTCTCGTTTTCTTTTCACCAAGTAGTCTTTACAATAATTTGCTCTACTGCAAATTTTTGTGTATCAAATTTATCCCACCCAGGTATGTATTATTTTTCTTCAAATATTGAAGCACATGATGCATAAAAATGATTTGCACACATATTTCTTACAGCGTAACGGTGACATCTATCCTTGCAAAGATCCTAAGTTTGTAATCGCAAATGATTTATTCTTTAGCCACCTTCAACTCCCACCAGCTACCACAAATCAGAGGGAGCCAATAGTTAGTCAAGCCATTGATTTTCATATGCCATGTTTAAATACGCTTGGTATTTCAATGGAGTTATCTGATGTTGGTCCTGATTTCCATCTGCATCCACATTATCATCCCGGAACAACTAAAGTAATCACTCTACTTAGAGGGGCCATACTAATACAATTCAACACATCTGCCCTAAAAATCTCTCCTTCACAAAAGGGTTACATCTCACATTCAAGAACTATGGTGAAACCGATGCTGTGCTTCTTACAGCTTTCCGTAGTCAAAGACCAAAAGTCATTTACGTTGACTAGAAGTCACAAGTTTGGTCGTAAATGCTCAGAAATCACCAAAGAACCTTAATAAATTTCTGGAATTGCCAGAAACCTCTTGATGTACTTTGAATAAATTGTAATGTTTGATCTTCAAACAAAATATAACACATTCTTTTTAAAGGCATTAAATATATAGATAACTAAAAACTAGCAAGATGGTAAGGATCACAATGACACTACACGACTAACGACTTTAGTACAACGAAACTACCCGCAACGCATGCGCGCAACGACCCTCAAACAACAACTCTTAAACCACAGCAACCCTCAAACTACAATAACCCTCAAAATACAAAGACCTCAATGACCCTCAAAATTACAACGAATCTAAAGATATAGCACATTTTTGGGGTTATATAGATTCAGAGTGTTACTTAGATACAATGCTCTTACGAGGGACGAAAGCAGAACCAAATATGATAAGGTGCACAAATTTTTTGAAAGTATAGTAACTAAATAACACTAGAAACACATTTCGGTGGACAGTGTGTATTTAAGATGCATTTAAAAAAAATATATGTTTTTTTCAAAAATTAACACTACATAAAAAAATAAAAAATCCATAGATGTCCCGGGACTCCGCGGGAACCCCCTTGGTTCCGTCCCTGCACTACTACAGATTGTGAAATAGAGCCCCCATAATAGAGCCCGGTTTTAATGAAAAAGGGACGCTAAAGGGATCCCGTGTTTTGGAAAAGGGTATAAAGCCATGTTTTTTATTACAAAACCGGGCTTTATTGTAAAAAACGTTAGAGCCATGTTTCCTTCCACAAAATCGAGCTCTATTCCTCGTATAGAGCCATGTTTTATTTTTACAAAACCAGGGTTTATGTTAAAGAGTTAAAGCCATGTTTTCTTCCAAGAAACTGGGCTCTATTCCTATAAAAAATAAAAATAAAAAAAAAATAAAAAAAAAACTTTTAATCCTTATAAGCGGCTTATTTCCCCGTCACTTTCATTTTCAATTTTCACTTTCACTTCCAATTTTCATTACCTTCCCACAACACTAAACTTTCCCCCTTTCACTTTCACAAACCCTAACCCTCTAACCTTCACTGCCGCTTACTACCCCACCGTCACACAACACCACCATCACTACCGTCACACACCATTAACGTCACAGGCAACCTTCGCCACACAACCAAGCCAGCAACAAACTAAGCTAATTAGGAGGTACCAAACTGCTACAATTGATGTTGTTGTTCAATTAAGCTTTTTAATATCTATACTACATTATAATAGAGGAAGACACTTCCCCCCTATTTAATTTTTAAGATTTCTAAAATAGATTTTAAGCAAATACAAACAAAAAAAACATAATTTATAAGTATGTAAAACACAAATCAAACTAAAAAAACACTATTTCTTACATACAATTAATACATAATTTAAAACACTCCATCACCAATATATACAACTAACTAAGCACAATGTACAAATCTATAATACTCATCTATACTTACCTTATAAGCATTATTTACAAGTATGTAAAGCACAATTAATACACTATTAAAAACACCCATTCACCAAAAAAATACGGGGCTGTTTGATAGCCTTTGAATGGGTCTCATCCAGAGGACAAATCCTAGTCGGTCAGCATGGAGGTGTTTGATAAAAAAAAATCTGCCACTGAACGATTCTACTAGCCTTTGAACCGCTAAGGACAAATGACATGCAAAATCATTCAGAAACAAGTACTCCTTTCACCTTTACAGTAATACTTTGGCATTTTGGCATTTTGCTTCACGTGTGGAAAGTATAGTTTGATTTGTTGTCATTTTGGCATTTAGCGCCCTATTTTATACTATTAATTTAATAATATTTAATTTGTTGCAATGTCACAAGCACCTTGTTTTTACTTTTTAATACGTGATGTATCTCATAAAACAAAATGTATCGATCTCTTTATATATATATATATATATATATATATATATATATATATATATATATATATATATATATATATATATATATATATATTATATATATATATATATTTTCAATCTCAAAAGTTGCATGTTAATCGATAATATTTAAGTGAAAGCTAAAGGAATAAACATTGTAACGAATATCTTTTAATTACAAAAATATCATTAAAAATATAATAAAAATAAAAGTAATTAATCACCATGTTTTATCAACCAGCCCCTTACTTTTTTTTTGTTTATTCCAATATTACTTTCTTTATATTTTATTTTTTTTCGAGTTAATAACTTTTTTATCAAACAGTTTATTTTGTTCAATACAAAATCAGATAGAAGGTTAAATTGGTAATTTCAGGCAACTCAGATTGCTCATTCAGAACAAACATCGAACAATCATTTTCACTCAGAATCTGGTTCACTCAGCATCTTGGAATCATTCAGCAGCTTTGATTCATTCAGCACTAAATCATATTTTTTATCAAACAGCCCCTACAACTAGTTAACCAAAGTGTACAATATAAGTAAGCTTCCAATTACCACAACCCCAATTACCATAAAATAAAAACAAAAAATCAATAGGATATCAAATCCTCTCTACTTGCTCTTTCTCTATATTCAAATATCACTTGGCGATTTCGTTTCGTCCCCAGTCCCCAGTTACCAAACCAAAAGTCCACTGTGAATAACAAGCGAGTTAATAAACTGCTTTACGCCTGGTGAGACATTGTGGTTAACACTTGGCCCATGGTTAGGAATTGCATCTGATGTGCGTTGTTGATGTCGTTAGCATTGTACAGAGCTCTATATTCATCTCGGCTTAATCGTGTGACATCTCGTGTATAACCATATCATCTCGGCTCATTCGTTAAACATCTCGGCTCGTTTCATACAGACTCAAACGAAACAAGCGAGTTAATAAACTGCTTTACGCCTAGTGAGACATTGTGGTTAACACTTGGCCCATGGTTAGGAATTGCATCTGATGTGCGTTGTTGATGTCGTTAGCATTGTATAGAGCTCTAAATTCATCTCGGCTTAATCGTGTGACATCTCGTGTATAACCATATCATCTCGGCTCATTCGTTAAACATCTCGGCTCGTTTCATACAGACTCAAACGAAACAAGCGAGTTAATAAACTACTTTACGCCTGGTGAGACATTGTGGTTAACACTTGGCCCATGGTTAGGAATTGCATCTGATGTGCGTTGTTGATGTCGTTAGCATTGTATAGAGCTCTATATTCATCTCGGCTTAATCGTGTGACATCTCGTGTATAACCATATCATCTCGGCTCATTCGTTAAACATCTCGGCTCGTTTGGCCTCGGTCAAGCGTTTTTTTTGTCGTTTTCTGCGTGGTCCCGACGACATTGTGTCGACGGGATCGTCTTCGTCGCCTGTTCTCCTGTTTCTTGTAGTGTGAGGAACAAATGATAGCCGGGATCTCGACTATTATGAACTAATTTAAATCATTTTTAATGTATTCATTTATAATTAATTTAAATCATTTCTAATTTATTTAAATAATTTATAATTAATTTAAATCATTTTTAATTTATTTAAATAATTTATAACAAATTTAAATTATTTTTAATTTATTTAATATTAATTATTTTTAATTTATAAGTTAAAGGGAAAATAATTAAAAAAATATATATACAGTGTGAATTATGGCACGACATTGTCGTGCCAAAGTTTACCACCAAAAATTTTCACCAAAATTAGAACAACCCGCCAAAAAAAATAATAATAGAGGAATAAATTTGGCACGACATTGTCGTGCCATTTTGAACAATTATTGACCTGATCCTTCTCTCTCAAACTTTACCAAATTCATTTTAGCAAACACAAACAAAAAAACGCAGCCATCATCTCCATAACCACCTTCATCACTGCTTCTTCATCACCACAACCACCTTCAACACCACCACAACCACCTTCATCACCATCTTTGATGAAGCGAAAAGTGTACCGCTTTTAAGGGGTCATTTAAGCCCTAAATCGTATTTATTTGATCAAATATTGCCCTAAATCGTTCCTTTTGTCATTTTAGGTACTTTTGAGAAGAAATCTGGAAAAGGAAGCATTTTGGACGTTTTTGGAGCATAAAAGTGAAGAAAACGACAAAGTCTCAAAATCATGCTGGAAATTACCTTTGACGGCGTCAGGATTATCCCTGGACGGCGTCACGGCTTGGCAAGAAAAGGTGGATGTGAAATTTACTCATGATAAGCCAGAGAAATTTGCATGGAATTCTGACGGCGTCACGCTTTAATATGATCAAGGTCGTCACGGCTTAATTTAAAGAGGGACGGCGTCACCCCTAAATCTGACGGCGTCAAGCCTTGATAAGCCAGAACGGATTTTGGAGAGCTAAAGAGGGACGGCATCAAGAAGGTCATCCGGGAACCCTAAAAGCGGCGAGGTGACGGCGTCACACTCCATAACGTGACGCCGTCAGATCTAAAAGTCTATATATAGTTTTGCAATTTTTTGTCATTAGTGTGGAACTTATTGGGGAACTTTGTGTGTGAAAACCCTAGGACGAATTTGGCAGCTTTTTCAAGGCTTTTTGCCTTGAGATCTTCCATGTTACATTGAAGATAAGTTATCAATTAATCATTCAATATGTCTATGTGTTGTTTGATTCTATCTTGTTCTTGTCTTTTGTTTAACATGCTAGGCTAGATTTATCTTGTGTTTGCTTAGATCTAATGAAACCTAGCTATTGATTATTGGTTATTAGTGTGTTGTTAGTTGTATTGGATGATTGTTCATCTATGTTAGGCTTAAGAAAACTGGCTAACTTCCTATTCGGTTACTTGCTTGAACGTCTTAAGAAACATGAACCAATGCGTACTAAAGGTTTTTATGGTTGTATTTAATGCACAAGCGAATTCTAGTGATCCCATGTTAGGAGCTTCCTAGCCGGCTCGACATAGGAGTGAAGTAGGAGCTTGTAGAGTTGGGGAAGTACGTACGCCACCCCACGAATGGTATTAAGGAATACACCCGTCATCCACGCAACTAATACACACTAATCAACCGGTAAAAGATAGTTAGGGAGTAAGGAAATCTAAGTAAACACATTTTCCTCCACATAAGTTTTCACCAACCTTTTCATTTTTGTTATTTTATTTTATTTGCATTTGTAGTAACTTGGGTTAGTTGACTAGCAACTAATTCCGCCCACTCTTTCAAACCCGAGATTTTACTTGCTTTCATAAAAAAATATAAAAACATAAAAAGAATCTTCTCTCACCCTTAGACCTATTAGAGTAATTTTTCATACCTAACGAACACTATTCCCTGTGGAGAACGATCAATCCCCCGTACTTACCACTACACTATACTACATCGGTCAGGTACACTGCCTGGTGGGGTTGTAAGCCTCTTGAGATCCCTCGAGAGGTAAAACCTGTTGTAAGGTTGCAAAACCACGCATCAAGTTTTTTGGCGCCGCTGCCGGGGAATAGTTATTGTTTAGGTTGAATTTTTATTTTATAGGTTTACTCACTAGATTCCCTTCTAGTGAGATTTTTATTTTCTTTTTCTAGGTTTTCTTTAGTCTATCTATTTTCTTCGTTTCTTTGTTCGTAACCATTACCATCCGACATCATGGAAGGTGGTAATATCCTTGATCCCAACATCCCACCACCACAACAACCACCACCACCTCCTAGAGCCCGTACTTTAGGAGAATACTCCCGTCCTAGCCACCATGGCTATCGAAACACCATTGAGCTCACTCAAGGAGCCAATGTCACTCCCTTGCGATCCGACACCATCCGGTTGGTGCAAAGCGGATGCGCATTCCATGGACTTCGTTCTGAAGATCCTAATCAACATCTCAAGGACTTTCTCAAAATCGTTGATTCTATAGACCTTGATGTTGCCACGCGAGAGACGACCCGACTGCGTCTCTTTCAATTCTCTTTGCGGGACCAAGCTAGTCAGTGGCTAGAACGTCAACCCGCAGGATCCATCACCTCTTGGGATGATCTCACCACTCGTTTCCTTGCTCAGTTTTTCCCACCGGGAAGAACTACCAAGCTAAGGAAGGATATCTTGACGTTTGAACAACGTCAAGGCGAAACTCTCTACGGGGCGTGGATTCGATTCAAGGACTTACTCCAAAAAGTCCCTCATCATGGCATAAATCTATGGCTTCAAATCCAAATCTTCTATGACCATGTTGATTACCACACCAAGCGTGCCATCGATCGAGCCGCCGGGGGCAGATTGCGGGACAAAAGCGCCGAGGAATCATGGGAGATCATTGATGAGCTTGCATCCGACGATGATGAATTGTGGCAAGTTTCCCACGACGTACGCTCGGCGGTCAAGACATATTCATCACCCGATACAGCCAATCAAATCACTGAGGAAAGCGTAAGTGAACTTGAGAAAAGGGTTGCATATCTTATGGAAAAGCAAAAGAGACCCTTAAGTCCACAAAAAGCAACAATTAACTCGGTCTCAAGCGTTAAGCAAATACCATTATCCGAATCACCCCGTAGGGAAAATACTAACCCCTTCCATAAGCACGCTCAACCCAACTCCCCACCTCAGGAACTTAGTCCAACATTCGAAGCTCGAATGAGAGACTACATGTCAAAACACTCCGAACGGTTGGCGAAATTTGAGGAAGCCGTCTACAAACAGAAGGAGGAAATGGAAGAGAAGATGGCGGAGATGATGAACCTTTTGAAAGAATACACAAATACAAAAGCTCCTAAAAATGTGCTAGTGCGAAAAGATGTTGAAGTTCCCAACACTAAATGTGTTAATGCCGTCTCCGTCGTCCAAGAGGGCGAAAATGATGGAAGAGAGAAGTTGATAACCATGGAAGTTAACAAAATTGACCTCGTCTCACTTAATGACGGAAACACCAATGCCTACACATGCGATTCCGACAAGGGAAAGGAGGCGCCCACTGAGGAGCGCCAATTAGAAGAACCACCAAAGTCACAACAAGTGAGGCATTACTTGAAGCACGAAATAAACAAGGAAACCATAAACGATTGGGTAGGAAACTATCGACGTACTCATCTACCCAACAGGGAGTCAAAGAGGATGGAACCGGATGATGAATCCGACACATTACCCGGGGGGCAATTGTATGAGTGCCTCATAAGACAAAAGTTAGTGGAAAAGCAGGAATTCTACGGGGTCTTCGAAATACCATGCAGCATTGGAAAACTCAAGTATCTGGATGCGGTAGCTGACCAAGGTTCCGACGTAAATTTGATGCCTTTATCCGTTTATGTCCAGTTAACCGACGAACTGCCATCCATCACCCGTACTAAACTCTCCTTTGCAAAACATTCTTACGAGTACCCGTTAGGAATTGCGGAAGATGTGTTGGTCAACGTTGCCGGATTCCTATATCCGGTCGACTTCATGATTATTGAAAGAAATGACATGAATATGCCAATAATTCTTGGGGCACCCTTTCTCGCGACCACTAGGGCACAAATCAATTACGAAAAAAGTACCATCCAAATGAAGAAGGGGAAGAAGACGATAAACTTCCCAACGATCCCACGTCATATACGAGATGTTGCTCTACAAAAGAAGATGGAGGCTAACCCCAATGTTATCCGTGGTAATGTTCGAGAGAAAATCCTTGCATGGGAGGCAAGGATTAAGAATTACAATGAAAATGAGATTAGAGAATGTAAGGGTGGAAATAACGATTATATTGAGGCTGGTGAGCAGCCTAATAACCCCGCTGAATTTACGAAAGGAGACTCAGTGCTTCTAAGGCATTCAGAAACAAAAGCACCTACCGATGAACCAAGTCCCTGGTGGTACGGACCATTCACAATTAAAAGTCTACACCAAGATGGGGTAGTAAGCTTGACCAGCAAGGGAGGAGGTGATGTGACTGTGAATGTCGAGCGATTGAGACACCACCACCCTGATAACAAGGATTATATCTATCAGGGATACGTCATTATGAATGATGGAGTCACGTAATGTACGTGACTTTGAGTCTAGCTACAAGACTCGTTAATAAAGAAAAGCGCTTCTTGGGAGGCAACCCAAGTTTTATTTGCTTTGTGTGTTTATTTATTTGTTTGTTTGATTTTATTTGTTTCCGTATGTATGTTTAATTTTTATTATTATTGATTCATGTTCAAAACTAATTTGTGAAAATGCTTTATCTTGTTTTTAACTTCGTCTTAACTACATATAAAGGTATTTTGCAAAAGTTAAGTGTAAGGGAAATCTAAATCGGTTTATTAGAACACAAATGAACATGAATCATAATAATAATAAATTAACATACATATTAGTATTTGTTTGAGTCAAATGCTTGTATCGAGTCATAATGATGTTTTGCAGGATTTCCAGGAAGTAAGGTATAGGTTTTTCCAAAAATTTTTCCGGAAACGTAACATGAGAATTTAGAAAGTTTTGTTTTCATAAAAAGTTTTTATTAAATCTCTAACTTATAATCTCCAGGAATCTGCAAAATTATCATTCCACAAGCATTATATCCTTATATATAGATTTTATCCCGCCGATGTTATGCAGGTTTTCGTGTTTGTTTTCTCAGGTTTAACAGGTTATTTTGGACAAGGAGATGTATGTGGAATCAAGCTTTTGGCGATGCACTAGTCATGGAGCTTCTACATTCTCTTTGGAAGAAGATCTAACCGTGTTACTTCATTATCCACCGAGCGAATCAGGGGAGTATTTGATTTCATTCTTTTACTTTATGCTTTTACATCTTGTTATTTGAACATTGGGGACAATGTTCATCTTAAGTGTAAGGGGGGGTAAAAGTACGATTAGAGAATGCTCTTACGCTTGATTTTTGTTTGTTTAATAATAGATGTGTAATAAAACTGAGAGAAATACCTGTTAGGGCAATTTTAGTGCCAAATTTAAAATTTTTTACAACATTTAGGAGTGAAACTTTGATCTTAATGAGCGTCTCACGGATAGGAATTATATGACTAGCACAAAACCGTACCACTAAAAAATTTTCCACCCCAAATATGTGAGGTTCGCCCCTAGAATTGGTAGGAAAAGCATTTATGCTATGATGTGTGTACCGGTAGCACTTAGATTCTAGAACTTGCGTTAGGACCATTCCGAGGCCACAAGTGAGACTACATTCGTGTAGTTAGATTTACTACATGATAAGAGGCATTAGGATTAACCCATTGTTTTACACCTGTGTTTTTGTTATAATTACGTTGGCTACATTGGTCAAGTAATTCTCCCACACCCTTTGCGTTGTACTCATTTTTATTACACGATACCCCTAGTACACCCCTCAGAGCCTATCATTTCGTTTCGACCTTTAAGCATTTTACTTAAAGGAAGAATTTGTTACACCCCACTAAAATGTACACCCAAATCGCCTTAGCTAGCCTACCTTGTATGCACTCATTTTTAGTGCATTATTGTGACAACATTTGTTTAAAACCCAAGTTAATTATCTAATTGATTACATGGTTGCTAAGTCGAGTCATATCCTTGTACATATTGTTTTGGGACGATTGGGACTCATGGGTAAAGTACTAGTGTAATGGAGTAATGGGGAAGAACAACATTATTACCCCCATATGTGCTAAATATTTTTAAAAATACTCCAAGTGTTTCCATTATCTTAATTCGAGTCATTAGAATAGTTATTTGTAAAGTTATGTAAAAGTTCAAGTGTAAGGGGAATGCAATGCCCCTATGATGTATTATTTTGGATGGTAGGGCAAGAGTGTATGAAAAAAAAAAAAAAAAAAAAAATCGAAAAAATCAAGAAAAATACAAAAAAAAAAAAAAAAAAAAAAAAAAAAAAAAAAAAAAGTAGAAAAAAAAAACATACGGAGTACCATCCCGTTTCATTTTATGTTTATTTTATGTTTTTGTTATTTTGTTTTTAGCTTAAGATCGAGTCTAGTCTTGGCTTAGCAACATTGTATAGTACATGTAATTAATCAAGATCTTTAACTCGCCACCAGTAAAATATCCTTTATCCAACAAAACCGTGTTTTCCTTTTCCCTACACCTAACGTTATAACCCATTTAAAAGCCCTCTTTGATAGTTTATCTTAGGTGCTTACGCCTAGTGGAGGAGGTTTTCGATCCTTTCCCAAGCCTATGGTAATCTATTTGCTATGACAGGTAGTGAGAGATATTATCCGTTTTCATTTATGAGATTTATTATGATGACACTTGAGAGATGTGAGTATCTAAACACTACTTGTGAGGTGCTAGTTTGTAATCTCCGTGCTTATTATGATTAAAGTGGAACGATTATTTGTTGTAATTACTTTTATGTTAGCATTAAATGACTCCTAACTTGTATTTTGATTAGAATAAAAGCGCATTTGCTTGAGGACAAGCAAATCTCAAGTGTAAGGGTATTTGATGAAGCGAAAAGTGTACCGCTTTTAAGGGGTCATTTAAGCCCTAAATCGTATTTATTTGATCAAATATTGCCCTAAATCGTTCCTTTTGTCATTTTAGGTACTTTTGAGAAGAAATCTGGAAAAGGAAGCATTTTGGACGTTTTTGGAGCATAAAAGTGAAGAAAACGACAAAGTCTCAAAATCATGCTGGAAATTACCTTTGACGGCGTCAGGATTATCCCTGGACGGCGTCACGGCTTGGCAAGAAAAGGTGGATGTGAAATTTACTCATGATAACCCAGAGAAATTTGCATGGAATTCTGACGGCGTCACGCTTTAATATGATCAAGGTCGTCACGGCTTAATTTAAAGAGGGACGGCGTCACCCCTAAATCTGACGGCGTCAAGCCTTGATAAGCCAGAACGGATTTTGGAGAGCTAAAGAGGGACGGCGTCAAGAAGGTCATCCGGGAACCCTAAAAGCGGCGAGGTGACGGCGTCACACTCCATAACGTGACACCGTCAGATCTAAAAGTCTATATATAGTTTTGCAATTTTTTGTCATTAGTGTGGAACTTATTGGGGAACTTTGTGTGTGAAAACCCTAGGACGAATTTGGCAGCTTTTTTCAAGGCTTTTTGCCTTGAGATCTTCCATGTTACATTGAAGATAAGTTATCAATTAATCATTCAATATGTCTATGTGTTGTTTGATTCTATCTTGTTCTTGTCTTTTGTTTAACATGCTAGGCTAGATTTATCTTGTGTTTGCTTAGATCTAATGAAACCTAGCTATTGATTATTGGTTATTAGTGTGTTGTTAGTTGTATTGGATGATTGTTCATCTATGTTAGGCTTAAGAAAACTGGCTAACTTCCTATTCGGTTACTTGCTTGAACGTCTTAAGAAACATGAACCAATGCGTACTAAAGGTTTTTATGGTTGTATTTAATGCACAAGCGAATTCTAGTGATCCCATGTTAGGAGCTTCCTAGCCGGCTCGACATAGGAGTGAAGTAGGAGCTTGTAGAGTTGGGGAAGTACGTACGCCACCCCACGAATGGTATTAAGGAATACACCCGTCATCCACGCAACTAATACACACTAATCAACCGGTAAAAGATAGTTAGGGAGTAAGGAAATCTAAGTAAACACATTTTCCTCCACATAAGTTTTCACCAACCTTTTCATTTTTGTTATTTTATTTTATTTGCATTTGTAGTAACTTGGGTTAGTTGACTAGCAACTAATTCCGCCCACTCTTTCAAACCCGAGATTTTACTTGCTTTCATAAAAAAATATAAAAACATAAAAAGAATCTTCTCTCACCCTTAGACCTATTAGAGTAATTTTTCATACCTAACGAACACTATTCCCTGTGGAGAACGATCAATCCCCCGTACTTACCACTACACTATACTACATCGGTCAGGTACACTGCCTGGTGGGGTTGTAAGCCTCTTGAGATCCCTCGAGAGGTAAAACCTGTTGTAAGGTTGCAAAACCACGCATCAATCTTCTTCTCCACACTTTAACAAAGAAAAAAAAAAGTTCGATCGGTGCCATCTGCACCATAGCAACCACCTTCAACACCACATTGGACACCACCACAACCACCCTCAACACCACATTCTTCTTCTTATTGATTAAAAGGTTTTTTTTTTTTTTTTTTTTTTTTTTTTTTTTTTTTTTTTTTTTTTTTTTTTGTTAACCGTATATTAATTTTTTTTTTCCGTATATGTATTTTTTTTTTAATTTTTGTTTGTTTTAAAAGTTATGTTTTATTTTTATTTTGGTTTGTTAAGTAAATTTGTTTTGGTGTAGGACCAGCCGAAAATTGTTTTGGTGTAGATGGCACCACAGCCGCCGTGAACCATCATCACACGAGCTCCACCACCACAGCCGCCCCACGTACAGGTAGTTTAAAGGTGTTTTTTTTATTGTGTTAATGTATTTTGGGACGACAATGTCGTCGTTAAAAGTTTTTATTAATTAATTTGGTTAATTTAAGTTTGGTTATTTAATTTAGGTTGTTTATTTTACGAGATTGTCGCGGGAGAGTCGGGTCGGGACAGCCGGGTCGTGACAGCAGCCTTTCCTCTTTTTCTCTTTTCTTCTCTTCGTTTACTTCAGCCGTGAACTAGGTATATAATTTAATTCCTTTGATGGTTGCGTTTTTTTAGTAAAATGCGTTTGGTTAGTAATTGGAGTGTGTTTGGTAATATGTGAATGTGAGATACATGCTTTTTTCCACGTTCTTGTTTCTATCAGTTAATAATTGGAGTGTGTGTGGTTATATATGAAGTAATGAACACTGCGTCAAATTGAATTGTCAAAATAATTTCGTTGTTATTATATATGTTTATGTCATTCATTGATTGACATAGTATGATATTGTGAATATGTCGTTTAGTTAGTATGATATTGTGATTGTTAGACTTACGTGACTTTTTTTAGGATTTTAGTGATTAATTTCGGACAACCCCCATCTGGAATTAATCATCCTATAGAAAACCCGTCCGAAATTATTTTATTAGAAATTAATTTCGGAAAGTCCCCTGTTTGGGACTGCTTTTTGAATGTTTTGTCTCATTTAGGATATGGATGCGTATAACTGTTTTACTATTTGAGAGAAATTCGACAGTATTTCCCTTTCACTCCTACGAATATGTCTTTAATGCACATATTTGGGGAGTTGAGGGGAAATGCTGCCGAATTTTTTTCAAATAGTAAATCGGTTATACGCATTCATATATGAGACGAGGCATTCAAAGAGTGGGTTAGAATTGCCTTCCATAGTTGCACTAGGTAATCAAAAAAGTTCATAATTACGCCTTTTCATGTTTGAATGTGTTTATTTGCATATGTATATATATATGTATGTTCATTTATTTGAAAATGTTTTTTTGCAACGCAGTCATGACAATTGATAAGACTTGGACCACTATAGCCAACCGTAATTCCCCTGAGTTTTTAGATGGTCTTTTTGCATTCATCGCGCATTGTGAGCCATTGTTACAACCCATCACAAAAAAGATTCTCTGCCCATGTGTTCGTTGTGGTAACGCTTGGAATAAACCGCATACTCTCAAAACTCTTGAGTCACACATTTCACAATACGGGTTTGACACAAGTTATACCACTTGGCAATATCACGGTGAACCGCTTCCTCCACCCGTAGTAAACAACACACCACAACCACCTTCACCTGAACACATTGACATGGATGCATACTTCCAAGATATTTCTGCAAATAATGAACCAACTCCACCATCTCAAACAACAGGTTCTCAACCAGCACAAACAACAGGTTCTCAACCACCTCAAACAACGGGTCCTAACATTAATAACAAGTACAAAGAGTTACTTGCTAGGTCCACCCAAAGTTTGGGTCCAAATTGTGATATGACTGCACTGAACTTTACCTCAGAGCTTTCACACATCAAGGTCTTATGTAAAATACCTGATAAAGGGTTTAACATGATTCTAGATCTTTTGCAAAAGGCATGTCCCCCTAAGAATGGATTCAACTTCCCACCGTCATACTATGAAATCAAAAAGACATACAAAGATATCGGGTTAGGATACGAATCGATCCATGCTTGTATAAATGATTGTTTTTTATTTTGGGATCGGATGAGAACAAAAGTTTGCAAAATTGTCCAATCTGCAACGCGAGTAGATGGAAAAACCTAAAGAAAAAGGGGAAGAAAGTTGCCAACAAGGTGTTGCGTTACTTTCCGTTAACACCTAGACTACAACGCATGTTCAACACAAAACACATCGCAAAGTGGATGACTTGGCATGCTACTGGACAGTCTAAAGAAAACGGTAAGATGAATCACCCGTGTGATGGTAAAGCGTGGAAAGATTTTGACATAATGAAACCCGAGTTTTCTCGTGACCCTAGAAACGTCCGATTAGGGTTGGCTGCCGACGGTTTCAATCCGTTTGGCAACATGAGTCAAGGTTACAGCATGTGGCCGGTCATATTGACAGTATACAACACACCCCCGTGGATGTGTATGAAAGAGACTTCTTTAATGTTGACGATGTTAATTCCCGGCCCTAGATCACCTGCAAAGGACATTGATCTTTTCTTGCAGCCTTTGATCAAAGAACTCCAAGAATTATGGGAAGGTGTGCCGACTTTAGACGCTGCTACGGGTACTCATTTCAACATGAAAGCGGCGGTTTTATGGACCATAAATGACTTTCCAGCTCAAAGTAGTTTGTCTGGGTGGACTGGACAAGGCTACTATGCATGCCCAACATGTAATCAGGACACTCCATCGCTTCCCGTTAAGAATAAAATCGCTTACGTTGGTTATAGAAGATTCTTACGCGTAAACCATCCAATGAGGAGGAAACAAAACGAATTCCATGGTAAACCTGAAAAAGGGCATATTCCTAGAAACTTTACCAATGAAGAAATCATGATTCAAATTAGTAAAGTCTTTAAACGTGTATCGGGGAAACATCCACGTATTGTTAAAAATAACCCTAAACCTAATCGAGAAATTGAATTGAATTGGAGTAAGCGTTCTATCTTCTACGAACTGGAGTATTGGCCCATTCTTCAACTGAAGCACAATCTCGATGTCATGCACATCGAAAAGAACGTGCTTGAGAGTGTGCTTAATACCTTGTTAATGAACGAAAAATCCAAAGACACGGTAAAGGCAAGGCAAGACTTGAAAACTCTGGGAGTTCGAAAAGAGTTGTGGCTCATTGATAAAGGAAACGGGAAGTTCGATAAGCCTCATCCAAAGTACTCTTTCACACCAGAAAACAGAAAACGGTTTTGTCAATTCATCAAAGGAGTTAGACTACCCGATGGGTTTGGATCCAACTTCAAGAAAAAAGTGACCGCTGACGATAACAACATAACGGGCCTAAAATCTCATGACTGTCATATTATGATGCAGCGGTTACTTCCTTATGGAGTTCACCAATACTTACCCAAAGATATTTCACCCCCATTAATCGAGCTCTGCTTATTCTTTAAGCAGATTTGTGCTCGAAATTTGACGCAACAGGACATGGAGAAAGCTAAAAAACAAATGCTCGATGTTATGATTAAATTAGAGCAAATATTTCCCACTGCTTTTTTTGACATAATGATTCATTTGGTTATGCATTTACCCGATGAGGCTATTCTAGGTGGCCCTGTTTACTACAGGTGGATGTATCCATTTGAAAGATACATGAAGAAGCTAAAAAATTATGTCTGAAATAAAGCCAGGCCTGAAGGTTCCATAGTGGAGGGTTATGTTGCAGAAGAAGCATTAACTTTCTGCTCGCGTTATCTTAAGGATGTCGAGACGAGATTTAATCATCCTGACAGAAATGACGACGGTGCACCTGAACAACCAGATAAATTCCAGGTGTTCCAGTCAGTATGCAAACCGGTGGGTAGATGTGTAGATACTCAGATGAAGCCAGATGTTATGCAGGCAGTTGTATGGTTTATACTTAACAACAGTCCTGAAATCGACGCAGACATCCAGGCGTACAAAGAGTATGTTTCTTCTTTTTTATATTTTGAAGAACCCTTTTTTTTGCTAAGTTATTTGTTTTCGATGACTTATTCTAATATCATGAACTTTTGCAATGAATTTCCTAACAAGAGCGTGGAAACAAGCTTTCCTCCCTGGTTCAATCACAAGGTAAACACATTAGATATATTACCTTGTAGTCCAGAGTTTTTGCTCATCTGAATCTGTTTATATGTCTTTCGTAGATCCGTGAAAAGAGCGTGGCAAAAGACCCAAGCTGTAGTCCCGAGTTATTCTCTTTGGCATGTGGACCTTCATCGCGTGCATTTACATACCCCGCTTGCATAGTTAACGGTGTGAAGTTTTTGGTGCATGAGCGCGATAAACTTCATACCACTCAATGCAGTGGAGTTTCAACACCCGGGCCTGATGGAGAAATGTATTATGGTCAACTGGAGGAAATTCTGGAGCTCGATTATTTGGGCGACCGAAAGGTTGTGTTGTTCCGGGTTTTATGGTTCGACACCCGTAACCCTAATAATAACCCTACGGCACACTCTAGGCGTTCTTACATTGAACGTGGCATACGCCATATTTTGACTGATAAAGATGCTTTTAGAAAACAACAATACATTCTTGCGACACAAGCAACACAAGTCTTCTACCTTGAAGACCCTGCTAGATGACCACCTCATTGGAAGGTTGTCGAAGATGTTCATCATCGGAAGATCTGGGATCGGGATGTGGTAGATTCTGATAAAGATGTTATACATGGTAGCAGTTCATCAGATGTTGCATTGTCTGTTGGTTTGCCTGGTTTGGAGTCTGCGAATTTGAGTGTAAATCATGAATCAACAGAAGTGTACGCCCCACCAAATGATGTTGAAGAAGATGCTGATTTTGTTAATAATGAAGATGATGTCGTTGCTCATGTCCTTGATGATGATGATGTTGACGTGTCTGATGATGATGATGAAGTGAACCCAACGATTGTTGTTGAAGAAGTTTTATCTAGCGATGATTCGGATGATGACAATTGTTCTTAATTTGTAATTTGAATTAAATTGTTACTATATGTTTAAAAGTGTTCCTTTTATTTGAATGAAATTGCATTTTATGTTATGTTTAAATGTGTATATTTATATGAATGTGTGTATTAGTATTAATTGGTCCACGAAATTGTGTGTTCTTGTACTTGTAATTTTACAGATGGCGTGTGTAGCTCCCCAATCACACAGCGAGGATGTCGGTGGTGATCCACCACGACAGCCCTATTTTACTACGCCGGGCTATTGTGCAAGTAAGAAATTGTGATGTTTATTTTAAGTTTTTTTATTGATAAAACTAATTTTTTTACTTGTATTTTCACGACTCAATAACTTATGTTTGCAGGTTCGATGTCGCTTAATACATCAAACGCCTCATTAAGGAAGGCGCGTAGAGCGAACGGTGATCGTCCTTTGCCGATCAGCTTTGACCATAATGATATGGGCACCTTTACGCCTGTGGGCACGTATGCCGGGATGTTCGGTAGTCTTTTGGGGGAAGTAGTTAGTCCACTTCCCTTTGACTGCGAGTGGCACGAGATTCCGGCGCCTCTTAAGGCTCACATACTTCCCGTTCTCGAGGTATTAATTGTTTATTTTATTTGTATTCTTATCGTTATCGACAGTTTAGATATGCGTGTTATATTTAAATTGTTTGTTTATTTAAATGCGTATATTTATTTGCAGAATTATTTCGAGCTCGCGGGTTGGTTAGACAGCCAGGACCTAGTGAGGGTTGGGGAGAATGAATACAGGGTGGGGGAACGGGTATCTCTTGGGATTCAACTTCAGCTCCGGCTACTATGGCGCAAACATAAGTACAGGTTGAAGAAAGATTACTTTGACGCACAGCCGCAGGTCGAGACGGCAAGGCAAAATCCGCCGCCGTCGACATGTAAAGATTGGGGTACCCGAAGCCGAGAGGAGTGGGAGTCGTTGGTCGACTGGTGGTCGGCTCCTAAACGAATGCAGAGATCTGCAAAAAATGCAGAAAATCGAGCAAAGAACAAGTCTACAACCTACCAAGGGAGGAAGTCGTTCGTACAAGGACGAACCGAGCACGTAAGACTCATTATAATTTTTTGATTTTCAAATGTGTATATAATGTTTATATATAACTCGTTATTAATTTATTTTATGTTGTATGTATAGCGGGTTAGGAATAACGGGCAGAATGAAGAACTGGTGGAGACATATCGGAGATACCATGCAACAAAATCGGGCGTGTTTAAAAGTAAGGAAGACGAGCAGGCTTATGTAAGTAATTTATCTCTTAACATGCGTCATTAATATTTAGTTACTTTTTTTTTTTTTTTTTTTTTTTTTTTTTTTTTTTTTTTAACTTACCTCTTTTTAACATACTTGTTTTTTTTTTTTTTTTTTTTTTTTTTTGACTTACACAGTTGAAGATGAAGGATATCTGGGGTAAAGTTAAAGCCGGTACGCTCCCGCCGATGACTGAGAAGCAAGTACTCGATCAGGCAGCCCATAGTGAAAACCAACAAAATTTTAGGGGCGTTGGCAGAAAAATGCCGGGCGAAGGCAAAGCTTCATCGAGGTCGGCACATCAGCTGCTTGCACCAAACTATGCTACTCAGGAGGCTGTTTCGGCGGTGTTAAGGACAAAGGAACAAGAGAATGACTTGTTGAGGAGGCAAAATGAAATGTTACAACAGCAGCTCCAACTGCATCATCTTGAGCTCCAACAGCAGCGCTCTCGACAAACGGGCGTCGAATCTTGGATAGGGCAGTTTATGAGCTACTGCAATGATGCGTGGTTTTGCAACCTTACAACAGGTTTTACCTCTCGAGGGATCTCAAGAGGCTTACAACCCCACCAGGCAGTGTACCTGACCGATGTAGTATAGTGTAGTGGTAAGTACGGGGGATTGATCGTTCTCCACAGGGAATAGTGTTCGTTAGGTATGAAAAACTACTCTAATAGGTCTAAGGGTTGAGGAAGATTCTTTTTGTGTTTTTATAATTTTATGAAAGCAAGTAAAATCTCGGTTTTGAAGGAGTGGGCGGAATTAGTTGCTAGTCAACTAACCCAAATAACTACAAATGCAAATAAAATAAATAACTGAAAATAAAAAGTTGGTGAAAACTTAAGTGTAGAGAAATGTGTTTACTTAGATTTCCTTACTCCCTAACTATCTTTTACCGGTTGATTAGTGTGTATTAGTCGCGTGGATGACGGGTGTATTCCTTAATACCAATCGTGGGGTGGCGTACGTACTTCCCCAACTCTACAAGCTCCTACTTCACTCCTATGTCGAGCCGGCTAGGAAGCTCCTAACATGGGATCACTAGAATTCGCTTGTGCATTAAATACAACCATAAAAACCTTTAGTACGCGTTTGGTTCATTTTTCTTAAGACGTTCAAGCAAGTTACCGAATAGGAAGTTAGCCAGTTTTCTTAAGCCTAACATAGATAAACAATCATCCAATACAACTAATAACACACTAATAACCAATAATCAATAGCTAGGTTTCATTAGATCTAAGCAAACACAAGATAAATCTAGCCTAACATGTTAAACAAAAGACAAGAACAAGATAAAATCAAACAACACATAGACATATTGAATGATTAATTGATAACTTATCTTCAATGTAACATGGAAGATCTCAAGGCAAAAAGCCTTGAAAAAGATGCTAAAATCGTCTTAGGGTTTTCTCCCAAAAATTCCACACTAAGTCCTCTCTAATGACAAAAAATTAGAAAACTATATATAGACTTTTGGATCTGACGGCGTCACCTTATGGAGTGTGACGCCGTCACCTCGCCGCTTTTAGGGTTCCCGGATGACCTTCTTGACGACGTCCCTCTTTAGCTCTCCAAAATCCGTTCTGGCTTATCAAGGCTTGACGCCGTCAGACCTTGAACGTGACGCCGTCCCTCTTTGAATTAAGCCGTGACGCCCTTGATCAGGTTAAAGCGTGACGCCGTCAGAATTTACATGCAATTTTCACTGGCTTATCATGAGTAAATTTCACATCCACCTTTTCTTGCCAAGCCATGACGCCGTCCAGAGTAAAATCTGACGCCGTCAAAGGTAACTTTTAGCCGATTTTTGAGACTTTGTCGTTTTCTTCACTTTTATGCTCCAAAAACGTCCAAAATGCCTCCTTTTCCAGATTTCTCCTCAAAAGTACCTAAAATGACAAAAGGAACGATTTAGGGCAATATTTGATCAAATAAATACGATTTAGGGCTTAAATGACCCCTTAAAAGTGGTACACTTTTCGCTTCATCACAATACCCTTACACTTGAGATTTGCTTGTCCTCAAGCAAATGCGCTTTTATTCTAATCAAAATACAGGTTAGGGGTCATTTAATGCAAACATAAAAGTAATTACAACAAATAATCGTTCCACTTTAATCATAATAAGCACGGAGATTACAAACTAGCACCTCACAAGTAGTGTTTAGATACTCACATCTCTCAAGTGTCATCAAAATAAATCTCATAAATGAAAACGGATAATATCTCTCACTACCTGTCATAGCAAATAGATTACCATAGGCTTGGGAAAGGATCGAAAACCTCCTCCACTAGGCGTAAGCACCAAAGATAAACTATCAAAGAGGGCTTTTACATGGGTTATAACGTTAGGTGTAGGGAAAAGGAAAACACGGTTTTGTTGGATAAAGGATGTTTTACTGGTGGCGAGTTAAAGATCTTGATTAATTACATGTACTATACAATGTTGCTAAGCCAAGACTCGACTCAATCTAAGCTAATGAAAGAAAATAACAAAAACATAAAACAAACATAAAATAAAACGGGATGGTAGTCCGTATGTTTTTTCTATTTTTCTTTTTCTCATTTTTTTGTATTTTTCTTGATTTTTTCGATTTTTTTTTTTTTTTTTTTTTTTTTTTTTTTTTGACATACACTTTTGCCCTACCATCCAAAATAATACATCATAGGGGCATTGCATTCCCCTTACACTTGAACTTTTACATAACTTTACAAATAACTATTCTAATGACTCGAATTAAGATAATCAAAACACTTGGAGTACTTTTAAAATATTTAGCACATATGGGGGTAATGAATGATGTTCTTCCCCATTACTCCATTACACTAGTACCTTACCCATGAGTCCCAATCGTCCCAAAACAATATGTACAAGGATATGACTCGACTTAGCAACCATGTAATCAACTAGATAATTAACTTGGGTTTAAACAAATGTTGTCACAATAATGCACTAAAAATGAGTGCATACAAGGTAGGCTAAGGCGATTTGGGTGTACATTTTAGTGGGGTGTAACAAATTCTTCCTTTAAGTAAAATGCTTAAAGGTTGAAACGAAAAGATAGGCTCTGAGGGGTGTACTAGGGGTATCGTGTACTAAAAATGAGTACAACGCAAAGGGTGTGGAGAATTACTTGACCAATGTAGCCAAAGTAATTATAACAAAAACACAGGTGTAAAACAATGGGTTAATCCTAATGCCTCTTATCATGTAGTAAATCTAACTTCACGAATGTAGTCTCACTTGTGGCCTTGGAATGGTCCTAACGCAAGTTCTAGAATCTAAGTGCTACCGGTACACACATCATAGCATAAATGCTTTTCCTACCAATTCTAGGGGCGAACCTCACATATTTGGGGGTGGAAAATTTTTTTAGTGGTACGGTTTTTGTGCTAGTCATATAACTCCTATCCGTGAGACGCTCATTAAGACCAAAGTTTCACTCCTATATGTTGTAAAAAATTTTAAATTTGGCACTAAAATTGCCTTAACAGGTATTTCTCTCAGTTTTATTACACATCTACTATTAAACAAACAAAAATCAAGCGTAATAGCATTCTCTAATCGTACTTTTACCCTCCCCTTACACTTAAGATGAACATTGTCCCCAATGTTCAAATAACAAGATGTAAAAGCATAAAGTAAAAGAATGAAATCAAATACTCCCCTGATTCGCTCGGTGGATAATGAAATAATACGGTTAAATCTTCTTCCAAAGTAATGTTGAAGCTCCATGACTAATGCATCGCCATAAGCTTGATTCAAAACATTTCCTTGTCCAAAATAACCTGTTAAACCTGAGAAAACAAACACGAAAACCTGCATAACATCGGCGGGATAAAATCTATATATAAGGATATAATGCTTGTGGAATGATAACTTTGCAGATTCCTGGAGATTATAAGTTGGAGATTTTAATAAAAACTTTTTAAAAACAAAACTTTCAAAAATTTCTGAAAATTAAATCTGACGCCGTCAGGTTATAAACCCTGACGCCGTCAGAAATGACCTGACAAAAATTTTCATTTTAAGTTTCCGGAAAATTTCTGGAAAAACCTTTACCTTACTTCCTGGAAATCCTGCAAAACATCATTATGACTCGATACAAGCATTTGACTCAAACAAATACTAATATGTATGTTAATTTATTATTATTACGATTCATGTTCATTTGTGTTCTAATAAACCGATTTAGATTTCCCTTACACTTATCTTTTGCAAAATACCTTTATATGTAGTTAAGACGAAGTTAAAAACAAAATAAAGCATTTTCACAATTTTCGTTTTGAACATGAATCAATAGGAATAAAAATTAAACATACATACGGAAACAAATAAAAACAAACAAACAAACGAATAAACACACAAAGCAAATAAATAAAATAAAGCTTGGGTTGCCTCCCAAGAAGCGCTTTTCTTTATTAACGAGTCTTGTAGCTAGACTCCAAGTCTCGTACATTACGTGACTCCATCATCGGTCACGGTTCCTAGGCCATTTTCATTCCCGGTTTTATATTCCGGTCCTAATTTCAAACAATCCTTGTAGAAACCGAATATCCTTTCCATAACATAGTCTACTCCTTTATTTCTATCCTCATCATTCCTATAGTAGACCGCTTGCTTGAGCTCCTTCTCAACATTTGACAAGTGTTGGAATTGTTCTATCTTATATGGCATTTGGTAGTTTACTTCATCGGTCTCATCCTTAAATCTAACTATCCCTAGGGAAGGTTCATAAGTCATTCTAGAGACCTCAACAAATGGTTTTCCAAAAACCACTTGAGTTAAGGACGCATCGACTATTGGGCGGATATCTTCTACAATTACAAAGTCGGTGACATAGGTGAAGTTTCCTACATAAACCGGTAATCCCTTAACTCTTCCCGTGAAGTTACTCATCCAACCCTTGTCAGGGAGCATCCTATACCCAAGTTGATTTTTCATTATCAAGTTGTAGTGAGCTCTAGTCATGATGTTTATGGGTGATCTAAGGTCGATGTAGGCTTTCCACACATGCAAATGTCCGATGTTGCATGGTATGTTGAGATTAGAAGGGTCGCCTATTTCAATGATTGGTCTACCTAGGAAGTATGGCGTCTCGGGGTCATCGAATAAGTTTGTATGATATGCGCGCTCTTCCTTAGTGGGTAGCCTATTGAAGTAGTCCTCATCATCATCTACTTCTTCAATCTCATTTGTCCTAACTTCCTTATCAACCTCGAATTTCTTATCCTCATCCTTAGGTTCACTATTATCCTCATTTCTATCAATTGGTTTGATAGTGACGATGTTGACGAAGTGGACGTGTTTGGATGAAGAGGGGTCCTTTACTTGGGGTCCGCTATTTGTGTTCCTAGCATCCTTATGTGGAGGTGATAGCACTTGGTTATTGAGGGCTTTCAACAAGTTGTCAATTTTGTTGGTCATCTCTGTTTGTTGTTGATTGAATTCGGATTCGAATCTAGCTATCCGAGCTTCTTGAGATGCCATAAATTGAGACATCAATCCTTCAAAGTTATTGGTACTACCATTGCCGGAAGGATTGTTGTTGAAAGTACGGTTCGAGTTGGAACCGCTTGATTGGAAACGATTAGGTGGGTTGGAAGAATTGGGTTGTTGTGCGTTTTGGTTTTGTTTCCACCTAAGGTTCGGGTGATTTTTCCATGAAGGGTTGTATGTATCACCGTAATGGTTTGGCTCGGGTTTGAAAGTGTACCACTTGTCTCCCGCTCCGTCGGTACGCGAGGATGCGTAGTCCACAAAAGCTTGTTCGGGGAGTTCCATGCAATCACGAGTGTCGTGGGGACCACTACATAATTCACATGAAGAAGTGATTTTGTTCACTTTGCTTGAAGGTTTAGGAGCCTCGTAAGATTTCATAAGAAACTTGACTTGGTCTTCAAGTTCTATGATCCTACGGTCGGAAGTGCTTGAATTGTTCGAAGGCAAAGATATTGCCTTGACCGTTTTATTCAAATCACGGGGATCACTCCAACTTTCGTTGTCATAAAGAGCAAGATCCTCTAGGAGAGCCCATGATTGTTCCGCACTTAGATCACGTAGCTTACCACCGGCCGATTGGTCAATGGTTTGCCTCGTGGAGAGATTGATATGGTCATAGAAGATTTGGATTTGGAGCCAAAGTTCTATGCCATGGAGAGGGACTTTTTGGAGTAAGTCCTTGAATCGAGTCCATGCCTCGTAGAGAGTTTCGCCTTGACGTTGTTGGAACATCAAGATATCATTCCTTAGCTTGGTAGTTCTTCCCGGTGGGAAAAACTGAGCAAGGAAACGAGTAGTGAGATCATCCCAAGAGGTGATGGATCCTGCGGGTTGACGTTCTAGCCACTGACTAGCTTGGTCCCGCAGAGAGAATTGAAAGAGACGCAATCGGGTCGTCTCTCGAGTGGCAACATCAAGGTCTATAGAATCAACGATTTTGAGAAAGTCCTTGAGATGTTGATTAGGATCTTCGGAACGAAGTCCATGGAATGCGCATCCGCTTTACACCAACCGGATGGTGTCGGATCGCAAGGGTGTGACATTGGCTCCTTGAGTGAGCTCAATGGTGTTTCGATAGCCTTGGTGGCTAGGACGGGAATACTCTCCTAAGGTACGGGCTCTAGGAGGTGGTGGTTGTTGTGGTGGTGGGTTGTTGGGATTAAGGATATTACCATCTTCCATGATGTCGGATGGTATGGTTACGAACAAAGACACGAAGAAAATAGATAGACTAAAGAAAACCTAGAAAAATAAAACAAAAATCTCAATAGAAAGGAATCTAGTGAGTAGACCTATAAAATAAAAATTCAACCTAAACAATAACTATTCCCCGGCAGCGGCGCCAAAAACTTGATGCGTGGTTTTGCAACCTTACAACAGGTTTTACCTCTCGAGGGATCTCAAGAGGCTTACAACCCCACCAGGCAGTGTACCTGACCGATGTAGTATAGTGTAGTGGTAAGTACGGGGGATTGATCGTTCTCCACAGGGAATAGTGTTCGTTAGGTATGAAAAACTACTCTAATAGGTCTAAGGGTTGAGGAAGATTCTTTTTGTGTTTTTATAATTTTATGAAAGCAAGTAAAATCTCGGTTTTGAAGGAGTGGGCGGAATTAGTTGCTAGTCAACTAACCCAAATAACTACAAATGCAAATAAAATAAATAACTGAAAATAAAAAGTTGGTGAAAACTTAAGTGTAGAGAAATGTGTTTACTTAGATTTCCTTACTCCCTAACTATCTTTTACCGGTTGATTAGTGTGTATTAGTCGCGTGGATGACGGGTGTATTCCTTAATACCAATCGTGGGGTGGCGTACGTACTTCCCCAACTCTACAAGCTCCTACTTCACTCCTATGTCGAGCCGGCTAGGAAGCTCCTAACATGGGATCACTAGAATTCGCTTGTGCATTAAATACAACCATAAAAACCTTTAGTACGCGTTTGGTTCATGTTTCTTAAGACGTTCAAGCAAGTTACCGAATAGGAAGTTAGCCAGTTTTCTTAAGCCTAACATAGATAAACAATCATCCAATACAACTAATAACACACTAATAACCAATAATCAATAGCTAGGTTTCATTAGATCTAAGCAAACACAAGATAAATCTAGCCTAACATGTTAAACAAAAGACAAGAACAAGATAAAATCAAACAACACATAGACATATTGAATGATTAATTGATAACTTATCTTCAATGTAACATGGAAGATCTCAAGGCAAAAAGCCTTGAAAAAGATGCTAAAATCGTCTTAGGGTTTTCTCCCAAAAATTCCACACTAAGTCCTCTCTAATGACAAAAAATTAGAAAACTATATATAGACTTTTGGATCTGACGGCGTCACCTTATGGAGTGTGACGCCGTCACCTCGCCGCTTTTAGGGTTCCCGGATGACCTTCTTGACGCCGTCCCTCTTTAGCTCTCCAAAATCCGTTCTGGCTTATCAAGGCTTGACGCCGTCAGACCTTGAACGTGACGCCGTCCCTCTTTGAATTAAGCCGTGACGCCCTTGATCAGGTTAAAGCGTGACGCCGTCAGAATTTACATGCAATTTTCACTGGCTTATCATGAGTAAATTTCACATCCACCTTTTCTTGCCAAGCCATGACGCCGTCCAGAGTAAAATCTGACGCCGTCAAAGGTAACTTTTAGCCGATTTTTGAGACTTTGTCGTTTTCTTCACTTTTATGCTCCAAAAACGTCCAAAATGCCTCCTTTTCCAGATTTCTCCTCAAAAGTACCTAAAATGACAAAAGGAACGATTTAGGGCAATATTTGATCAAATAAATACGATTTAGGGCTTAAATGACCCCTTAAAAGCGGTACACTTTTCGCTTCATCATGCAACAACCAAGGTAATCCGTTTCCCACTAACTTTCCCACATTTTCCCCAACGCCCCCAATGCCCCCAATCCCCCCATTTCCCAACCTAAATCCCGGCCCTAATTCCTTTGACAATTGTTATCGGCCCGTCTTTCCCGGCTCTACTTCATGCCCGGGCTCTAGTTCTAGCCCGGGTCCTCCTAGTCCTAATTATGAAATGCCGCCACCCGACCTTAACCGATTCGTAAGACAAACGAATCCTCATTTGAGCCACGTTCATGATAATTTTAATGCTAGTGGTGGTGAGGAGGGTGAGGAGGAGGGTGAGGAGGAGGGGGAGGAGGAGGGGGATGAGGAGTCGGAATTTGTATGAGTATTTGGCATTGTATCGTATTTCTTATTAGTTATGTAATACAAGAATCTATTGCCGAATTTTGGTTTGTTTTTGTATAAAGTTCGTATTTGTTAGTTTAATTAGTATCGTATTTGGCATTGTATCATATTGTCGAATTGGTATTGCGGATATTGGTTGATTTACAGGTGTAATGGTAGGTTTTTTCCGAAAAAAATTTCGGAAAAAACCTGGAAATGCAGGCTGCTGCTGCATTTTTTTTTTTTTTTGCATACTTGAAAATTTGGGTCGACATTGTCGACCCAAAGTACAAAGAATGTTTCGTCCCAATTTGCTGAAATTGCACATGAACAGTGCGTGTTTATTACCTTTGGCACGACAATGTCGTGCCAAACTTTACAAATTTTTTTAATGATTTAAACTTTGGTACGACAATGTCGAGACAAAGTTTACAAAATTTTTTAATGATTTAAACTTTGGTACGACAATGTCGAGACAAAGTTTATTTTATAATTTATTTTTTGCAATTAAATAACTGATTTAAAAAAATAATACTTTGGCACGATATTGTCGACCCAAACTTAATTTATTTTACATAATTAAATAAACGATTTGATAAAATAAAAAAAAAGTTTGGCACGAGATTGACGACCCAAACTTTATTTCCAAAGTTGACTGGTTTGTGGGCCCCTTTTGTTTTGTTGACCCAAACCTTTGTATTAATGTCGAGACAATCAACTTGGGACGTAAAGTTTGGCACGACAGTAAAGGGTCAAAATTGTCGACCCACAGTGTTTGGGTCGACTTTTCTTCACATTTTGGGTCAAGATTGTAGTGCCAAAGTGTTCCATTTTTTGTAGTTATCTCTGAATTCATCTCACTTGCCAACTTAACAAGCCTAGACCTAGAGTACTCATTATATTCGTTATCCTCTATCCTAATCTTTGCACCAACTTGCCCTGTATATTCGAATTGTCTCAACTCCCATGCATACTTAAATACGTTAGCTTCTTCAACCTCTCACTCTCTCACACTCACGTAAAACTTTCACTCACCATATCATTCACTAAGCATTTCCTCCTACTCAACTCTATTCGAAAGAGATAAGGATCATTTGCTGCCATTCAAAGCTGTTTCACAAGAGTATCGAGTTATCCCAGCTTGTGGTGATCATTGGACGTGTCACTACAAGAAAAAGTGCCTTTAGTGACCAATTATTTTGTGACCACTTATGCTTTGGTCTCTATTAACATAGTTTAGTCACCAATATATTTGTCGTCACTCCATTTTTGTCATTGCCACAGAATTAGTGACCATTACAAAATGTGGTCACTAAGTTGTCACAAATGACAAGTATTAGTGACGACAAATAATTGTCACATAGTCCATAAACCGTAAATATAATATTTTCAGTGAAATATTAAGTTGCCGAGTTAGACTAGAGACCAAAAGTGGTGGTCACTGTCGAAAAAAAGGAAACTTAAGTTTAAGGACAAAAAGTAGTGGTCACTGGATTTCTAAATTAGAGACCAAGTTGGGTGGTCATTTATTTATAAAATATTGAGACAACAAATAGTGGTCACATAAACTCTAACCCCTAAACTAAAACCCTAACCCCTAAACTTTAACCCTAACCCTTAAATTTTAAAGACCAAATATTAGTGGTCACTAGGTTTTCAAATTAGAGACCATAGTTGGTGGTCATTAATTTATAAAATATTGAGACAATAAATAGTGGTCTCTATATTTTATACCCTAAAATTGAGGTGTTTGGTTATTAAAAAAAATAACTTTTTTCTTTTATCAAACATTTAAAAAAATAACTCATATGATTAATAATGCTAGTATAATATCTTTTGTATCCTTATCATTTTCTCACACAAAAAAAACCCGCACAATACCAAATATAATACGATCGCTTTTTTCTCACACAGAACTAAGGCAAGTATAATATCTTTTTTCACATAGCCAAGTATCATTTATTTTGTCACACAGAACTAAGGCACCCTTTTTTCTCACACAAACACCACCAGAAGTTCGGATGTAAACTTTAACACGAACGTCTTCTTCCCATCCTTCATGATGTATCCTTATCAAACAGTACCTCCATCTCTGAATTTAATTCAATTCAATTCATTAATCATTTATTAGTTTTGTGCCCTAATAATCTCAATATAATGTTTTGTTAGATTCGTGAAGTGAAGTGAGATCGATTGAGGTGTTTAGTTAGATTCGTGAAGTGGTGAGATCGTTCAACTTAATTGAGGCATTCAGTTGTTGCTGAGGTAGCTTATTCAGTTGTTGCTGAGGTAGCTTATTCGTTCAACTTATTCGATTTTAGTAATTTTTTGTTTGTGCTGAATAACTGTTCGACGAAATGCCTGACTTAGTTGTGTGTGTTTTTTTGCTAAAAGTATTGTGGATTGGATGTGCATATCAAGTGTTTGACGAAATGCCTGACTTAGTTGTGTGTGTTTTTTTGCTAAAAGTATTGTCTTTGTGTTTGGTCCATTAGAATCACCGAGCTTCGAGTTGACTGTTTACAAGATGTAGATGTATACCCTTTAATTAGCAAGTTTGCTTATTAATCGTAGGAACTTGTGTACATATTTAGTGATCTTTGAAAGCCTTTTGCCCCTTTATTGGTTAAGCTATGAAAATATAAGATCAAATATAGGGATGGTGGATTGCAACTAACCTATGAATTTGAAGTTGAAAGAAACAGCTATCGAATTAGTTAAAATTGATAATGACAAAATATTCAGTCCACTTGTATACATGGTTAATAATGGTAATGGATATGTAGGTGCATGAGTGGTTAATAATGCTAAAAGTATTAGTTGAATTTAATTGTTATGATACAATTAAAGTATTAGTTGAATATTCGAAATAAAGTTATGTTTTGTTCTGGTGTATTCATGATACAATCTACTTTATTTGTTTGTTAATTGTTTTAAACGATAGCAAATATGAATAGATTTACAAATGTGATTTTCTATACATGAATAGATTTTATTGTACGAGTGAATATGGACAAGTCATGGATGAAAATAACTCATAGGACAAGTGACCCAAGATATGAGTTAGGTGTAAATGAGTTTCTTGATTTTGCATACCGTAACAAACAAGTGTCATCAAAAGTGCCTTGCCCCTGTAAAGACTACAACAATTATCGCAAACATAGTAGAGCTACAATATTGGACCATTTAATGCAAAGAGGAATTACTGTTGGTTATGAGAATTGGGTTCATCATGGCGAGCCATATGATGATGATTTAGATGATAGTGATGATGATATGGCAATTAGTGAAGGTAGTGATGGTGATAATGATATGGATGATGATGATGACCTTGGTGAGATGTTAAATAACATAGGTGAAAGTAGAGGAGGTGCTAATTGGCATAGTGATGGTGAATCTTCAAGTACCTTTAATAAAGATGTTGAAACCCTTCGACTATTATTAGCTGAATCACACCAAGAACTCTATACGGGATGTCAAACTTTTTCAAAATTTTCGTTTAGGACTGAATCTTACGTTAATATTGGCTATTTGTTTGAGTTATAGACTTATAGGGCTGTTTAGGACTTGCTTATTAATATCTGCAGAATCTGGTCAAACCTGCATAATAGCCTTCATTTATTCTTTGCATAATTATGGTAACCTTAGCCTTTAACTGAAAATTTAAGTTAGAGGTGGCAAGATGATGAGAAGTGTAACAGATGGAAACGGAATGGTCGGGTTGGATCAGTCCACTAATACTTTGTGTTCATTTCAGTTTTTTATGTATATAGTTTTAGTACCTCTTTGGTATTGGTAGTGTAGGATAGCGTGCTGACAGAATGGACACAAGTTCATCATTATCAACAACAGTCGAGCTGCATAGATATCGTCCTTTAGCTTCTTCACGTTCATAAACTAGAATATGACATAGAGCAACATCATCTATATGAACATATCCCATCCTTCCATGCCAATAGAACCGCTCTGTTTCCCCTGTTTCATTCATGATTTCAACACAAGTATTTAGCTATACCATACATAGTTTCCACGATACATAGTTGTAAGTTTTAGAAAAATGACCTTGAAGCAAGCCCAAGATATCTGATGCTGTAGAGCTTAAAGTAGGTGGTAAGCTCGGTCCCACAACAAATGAGGGGCTAACTGTCACTAGATTGATCCCATTTTCGTTACAGAACTCCCATGCTGCCTTTTCAGCCATTGTTTTTGATAGTACATACCAAATCTTGAGTTTAGAACAGAGTTCAACTGAGCTCCAAGATGATTCATCCAGAGGGAAAACCTGGTCTAAAAGAGTATTTCTTGTTCGACAATCAGTCTAATTAGATCAGTCACAGTAATTAGTTTCTTGATCCAAAAGACCCAACTAATCATTGACAAATAACTTTGCAACAAGATAAAAGAACGAGTCTTTTGTTATCTGCAAGTAAGTTTCTTGATCCGTTTTGTTAGTACATTACTTTGCATACATGATTTTCTGCAAACTATTTCGGAAAATAACTGAAATGCAGTAAAGAGATTATACTTGAAATCAGCTTACTTAACATTAGTTCCTGTAGTGGTTTTTTTAAACATTAGGTATCTTCTTATTTGACTTCGGTTGAATGTTAAAATTATTGTTGTTGATTCTCTCTTTTGCAGTTCTGAAACGTGGTAGACGGACTCATGGAAGACATGAACTCACAATTTGGTGATGGCAATCTGTATGCTGGTTTACCATTACTCAACTGTACACAAACATTATTTCTTTTTGGTTTCAATAGATGCACAAATTACTCTACTGTACACAAACATGTAATGTCGTAAACCTGGTGATTGCTTTCTTGTAACATTATTTCTTCTTGGTTTCAATAGATGCATAAACAAAATATCGGTTCCAAATATCTTTGTTGTTAAAATTCGTAGGTTTCAATTTATCGTAATGCAATTATGTTTGAATAAGTGACCGCCATTTTGCTTTTGAGCGTAAATAGGTGGTGACCACCAGTTGGTCTCTAAATTTAACACAAAGTGACCACACATATCGTCACTAATGGGGGTTAACGGTGAGTTAACGGGTTCGTTATATTTAACAAATCAGTGACCACTTTTATGACCATCGTTATCGGTCACTATCTATCAATTCAGTGACCACCTTCGACTCTTAGTGACCAAAATTAGTGACCGAAAATATCATCACAAATATAGTGACCACCATATTATGGTCAATGGTTAGAGACGGATTTTAATTTTTGGTCTCTAATAAAAATAGTGACGGAGCTATAGTGACGAAAAGTGACCACCCAGGTTTTGGTCACTAAACAGTGTTAGTGACCGATTTTATACAGATAGTGACCATATTCGTTTTGTCACTAAATCCAGTTTTTCTTGTAGTGTGTTCTTACTCGAGTTCTCAATCCCTTATACGTATAACACCATCTCCAAGGGTGTGTAAGTCATTCTTACTCCTTTTTCCTATACTCTCTTTAGTTAAAATCATTTTATACGCTACTCACAATCCACCACGATCATATATTTGCATCCTTTCACGTTTCTTTCACGTTTTCCTTACTTCATACCACATATAATATGACCACCCATCTCCTAGGATGGCTAGTTTCTCAAAAAGGTTCACTCTCATGCATCTTTTCATATATATACCACACGTACAACTTCTAGTCTCCCATTAAAACATTTTCATTGTTTTGTTGAACGTATATAAACCATTCGCCACCTTGAATGGTTGGCTAGGAAACATGGCTACGTATCACAATCTCTTTTAAATGTTTAACGTCTCATTTTTATATATGTCACGAACCTAGTAACCCACAAGATATAAGCTATAACTTTTGAGCGAGTAATAACAAACTTGGCCTCGTAAGGAACACATACGTACCCTAGGTATATATTTTAGGTTCGAACTCATTGATAATATGATAGACTAATGAAATGCTAGTAAATCAATTAGACACAAGATCTTAAAGACCCTCTTAACGTCTCATTTCAAACGCTACATGAAAACTTATTTTTATAAAACTTATATCGAGTTAGCCTGTTAGAAACCCATTAAGCCAAAATAAGTCATTAATTGAAATAAGCAAGTTTAAATAAGCTTAATAAGGTTATAGCAACTTTCGGAATTTGAAAAATATAAGTTTTGTGGAATTTGGACCTAATTTGCAAACGGTAGTGGTAAGTAATGTGGGTTGGGGCAAATGATGACATGTGGCGGTGAGAGAATTTGGGTGTTGAAGCTAAAATGGGAGTAATGCTTCAACGCCCCTTTTTTTATTTCTTCAACATTACACATTTTTTTTGACCAAAGAATAGCTTCAACGGGCGTTGTTCAAAGAATAGCTTCAACGGGCGTTTATTATTTTTCCATTTCAACGGGCTTCAACGCTTGAAGGGGGTGGGCCAACGGTCGTTGAAAGGGCAAATAAACGCCCACTACTCTTGTTCTTAGAGGGACTAAAACTGTCATTCTGAAATATAAGGGTTGAAACTGTCAAATCTATAATCTGAGTATATAAACTGATAACATAAATTTTTTTGGGTCAAATAGGTCAATTTAGAAGTAAATGGATTTGAAATGTAAACTTTTAGTGAAAAAGGACTATTTTTGCAAAACTATGTAACCTCAAGGACTGAAACTGTCAATTACATAAAAATGGTGTCAAAACAGTATCTTCAATAAACTAAGGGTATTTATTGGTTATTAAAATGTTATAAGTACTAAAATATTTCATTTTGTAAACTAAGGACTAAAAGTGTAACTTTGTAAAGTTAAAGGACCAAAAGTGTAATTTTCCCAAACTTGCATCAAAATTGTCATTTTAATAATTACAAGGATAAAAGTGAATATTTGGAAACTAATAATGATAATTTGTCACATTTTGATACTTTGAGCCATATATGTCATTTTGTCAAAGTACAGGGACTAAAAATATAAATTTCCACTGTAAGGTTTAAAATGTGAATTCCCTATAATTTGAAGGATTATACAGTAACTTTAATAAAGGACTTAAGCTTGATAAGCTATAACACAACCAGAACACCCAACAATAAATAATGTAACATCCAACTACAGTTTAAGCATCACTTATCATCCACCCACACATAAAAGCAAAGATATATTGTATATACTATTATTTTGAACTTTAAGCATATCATTCCTTCTCATCACGAACCACTTTCTCATCCAATGCATTTTCACAATCACTATTCATGATAAATCAAAACCGTCAATATCTCAAATTTCCTTATTATATCCCAGCTCGTGTGTAAAAGATGTTCCTATCATTTCCCTGATATCACGTTATCTTTTCCACTACCTTCAAGGTGAGTCATAGCCCCTCATTTTATCTGTTTAAATAAGTTTATAAACTTTTGGGGGAGATATATGCTCGTTCTACTTATGAATATACTCGTTTTGCTTTAAAGATTTTACTCTGTTGCTACTTGGTTTCAATTACTAATAAAACATGATTTTGCCTTTACATGCTTATGTACCATAAACCTTTATGAAATTCTAGGAGTTCGTATGCCTGTATTTAAACATTTTCTTTTCTACCTCTTCGGGAGATACCTGTTATGGAACTAAACACAAGTATTTTTCTGTATGCTTTACCTAACTGATTTTGCCTAAGTTACCGATCATTGCCTTTATTTAAAGTCCCTCCCATCATGAACCATTAGCCACTGCGGTGGACGTGAATATAGTGAGCAGATCTGTTAAGGTTGACCCCTGTCTGAGATATCTAGAAGATGGCCTTTGTTGCTAGCTAGATTGGTTTAGATTCACTTTATTTGTATTCAATAGGTAATTGGCAATATCCTATAGAGGGTCATAACTCAAGCCATTAATTTGGATTGTTCTGACCGTCGATACGGTACTGTTAAGTTTTGAGTGGCATGAGGCTTAGAGCAATATATTTAATTATAAAGAGTACCGTAGTCATGATACGTTACTGTCGGGTTTCGGAAACGCAACCCCTTTTCATTTAAACTTGAAGCTTGTGTTAAACTTTTATGGTCTTATTTGACTATTGAACCATCTAAGTCAATTATGAACTTTGGCATATTGAAACGAAACTACTGTTTATCTCACTTCTTTTAAGCATGATACTATTTCAACTGTTTTCCTTATAAACTCTATGAACTCGCCAACCTTTGTGTTGACACTTTTTAGCATGTTTATCTCAGGTATAGTTTGGAGCATTCAAGGCATGGAGAGGGCATTAAACCAAGGATTTTCGGTGTCAAATATTGTTATCACCTATTTCAAACTTACTTTTGAGAAATCTCGAAATTCTCTTTTCACACTGTTTTCCTAAACAAATGATAATGATTTACGAAACGTCTCTTTGAGTCGTTTTCTGTGATTATAACTATGATCCGTCCAGTAATACCCCTATTAAGTCTTCCGCTGTTAACTCTCAATTTTTAGGAGGTGTTACACAATCCGCCATCGATCTGTTAATCAGGCGCTGATACACTGTTGCTCCGCCTATTTCCGAATCTCACATGGCGGTTTCGGTGAAGATGACAATGTGACGTGATGTCGAACTCGTTGGATTCGAAGGTGAGATCAGCAACGATGTTGATGGTGGTTTTGTCGCCGGAAAGTGATCGGAAAGTTTTTCTGGTGAAGTAGCGTGGAGATGACGCCATTGAGAAATGAAATGAAATGCAAGTTGTTTGGGTTTGGTTTTTATTGCAGGGATTCATAAAAAGATTTTTACTTTTTACTTTTTATTGTTTATAAAAAGTTGATTATATGGTTAGAGAATCCCTATCAAGAAACAGACTAACAAAAACATGTCTGCTAGGGTTGTTGCTCCAATATTGAGGTCATTTCTAGTTTTCTACCTGAGTGTAATGGTGATGGTCTTGCCAAGCACAAAGAAGATTAGCGAGAGCTCAATGAAGAAGATGGTGTTGATGAGTGATATGTGCCTAATTACACATATCTTTTATACTGTTTGAACCCACAAAAACGACCAAAAACACATAAATGACCCTATAAAAGTTACAAATTCATCAAAATGTGTTTTTATGTGATTCAGGTACAAAAGATTGAAAAACAAGTGAAAAACACACAAAGTTTACACAATTGTCATTTTCAGTCCCTGGAGGTTCACAAATTGTCAAAACTAGTCCCTGAATGCTCAAAATGAATAAAAAGTCAACTTTAGTCCTTAGGGAAGTCAAACATGTTCACTAATGATCCCTGGATGAAAGTTTACACAAAATAGCAACTTTTACCCCTCAAGTTACAAAATTGGCAAAATTAGTCCCTGGGTGTTCAAAAATGGTAATTTAACAAATTACACCCTTGTACTATTCATGAAATACAAATTGGAACAATTTGATAACTTTTGGGAAATTTACTACTTCACTCCCTGAAAATCCAAAAATGACAAGAATGGTCCTTGGTGTTTAAAAATAGAAAAATATCAACATTGGTCCTTGTACTAATGATATATTGCAGGTTTAGTCCCTTGAAGAAGTTTGGAAAGTTGGCAACTCAGGCCCCTCTACTTTCAGCAGTTTACAAGTTTGGTCCTTATGGTTACTTAAACTAAAAACCAAACCGGGCCTTGTTTATCAATAAACCAAAAACAATTCCAAATCCAAACCAATCCTAATCCTGGCCCAAAACACAACTGGCCCAACCCCTTTTTAAGTAAATAATACCGGGGTCAAATACCGGTCAAACACTCACCCCTTTCCCTCCTTATCCCTTCTCCCTCACATAGACACTGCAAAACCATTACCACTCTCAAACCCACAGTATTTACTCCACCTTGCAAACCTACTACACTCAGCTTGTCCCCTCAACCTCTACGTGTGAACAAGGTGCATTAAATGCAAGAAAACGGCCACAAGCAACCTATTCCACTTTTCCCGCCAAAATACCAATCAATGGCTAGGATATGTTTCAGTGATCCAAAGGTCAAGATGAAAGGTGGGAAATGACTGGAAACTCAAGTGGGACTCAAAATATTATAAAAGGAAGAAGAAGGAAGAGAAGAAAACCACTTTGGATTAGCCATTGTCACATAGTTATAATTAAGTTTACTGCTTTATTTAATTAAATGTCAATTTACTGCTTTCAAGTGTTTGTTAAACACTGACAATGTGTAACAAAACCTTATTTACAGCTTTAATTAGAATAATCTTTAAATTTCATCTTATGTTAAATTCGTACCATTTAAAATTTCATGTCATTTAAATTAATGTTGATTATAGTTGTTTAATGGACTTTACTAAGCCATGTAAGCTCCTGACAAAGCTTTAAAGCTTGTAGATACATTTAATCAGTTATAGTTTATAAAATTCAAAAACACCAAAAGAAATTCAGAAAACCAATGAAAAAATACAAAAATCAGAGTTTATAAGGATGAAGCTTGGAGCTGGATTGATTGTGGATTGATTGGGTATTAGAAGCTTGTTGGGAAGCTAATAGGTGTAATCTAAGCCTTGGTTCACTAATCTCTCTTGATTTCCATTTTGTAAGTTTTTCTATCCATTTTTGCCTTTTACTGCTTATGTTAATTATATGCTTTAATTTTCATGTTTTTATGTTTCTTTACTGTTAGTTAGTGATAATATAACTTAATATTATGTAATCATGTTTTGAATTTGATTGTGGTTTGATTTAGTAACTTGACTGTCAATATGCTAGTTTTTGAGAAACCTAAGTTTGAACATGTGTGACTACTTGTTTTGGCTGAAAAAGGTTTGGTTTGACACACTAAAACCTCTGGACTTGATGGAATTGGTTTATACAGACTTTTGCTTTGAAAATCTCATTTTGATCTCATTAAAGGGTTGTTTGGATCTAATGGTTAAACTGTGGTGATGATTGTTATGGGTGCTGTTCTTGTTTGATTTGGACTCACAATGACCTAAGTGACTCTTTGAAACCTAAATCAATCAGTTATACATGAGAATAATCATTGTGACATTTGATTTTATGTCTATGTAACTGTGAGATAATTAGATCATTCAACTCTGCATATCTGTGTTATTGTTGTTTGTTTTTGTTTACTTTAAGTCTATTAGGACCATATTAGTTTAGTTTGAGCATGCAAACCAGTAGTTTAATGATATAAGTCAAATTAGCTTTTAATTTGTCTTAATTAAGTGTCTGTTTAGATTTTCATGTCCAAACCTTGCATATGTGTTTAAATATTGTTAATCTTTGTTTATTTCATGTTATCATAGTTTAATACAACATATTAACTCAGTAGATTCAGATCAAAGTTCACTTTGGTCAACTTTGATCATAAACTCAAAAAGTCAATTTTTCTGCACATTTGCGTATTTCAGCATTTTCGGCTGATTTTCATCGATTTTTCATTTCTTCGTTTTTAGGAGTTAGACCCTGAAATTTGGCAGGCATATAGCTCCCCAGCTTGTGTACGTCTCCATATTTTTAGATTATTTTTTAGATTTTTTTACAGCTGCTTTTCAACAGCTCAAAAAGCTGCGTTTTTGCAAAATACCACAGAAAATCAGCAGCCATTTTGGCTTATTTTGAGCTTTTCCAGCTTATTCCATTAGTTTTTCTCAGTTCCTAAAGCTTATTCATAGTCTCCTTAGTCCATTTTAGTTAATTCCATAAGCTTTTGGCTTATCTCGTAGCTTATAGCTTATTTTGAAAGTTCTAGTTTTAAATAAATCTTAAAAAAGCTTACTGTGTAAATAAGTAGCTTCTTACCAGCTTATTTAGGCAGTTTAAAATATAAGTTCTTTTGTAAAAATAGCTTATAATTAGTTAAAAAGTAGTTGTGTAAAAGAAAATTTGAAAAAAAATAAAAACGCAAAAACGTGGGGTGTGGGATTCGAACTCAAGACCTCTCGCTAGTATCATGTACCCAACACCACACCCCCTTCCCAAATGCTCTGGAGCACCAGTTCTGCTAGTCTTCCCACATTAATTCCTTTTAACCTATTTGTTTTCGTTTAAGCTTATTTTTCTATTTCAGCTTATATTAGCTTATCCGTATAAGCTGTTTTGTCCTTTGTATTTTTCTTAGCTTTGTTATATCATAAAGTATTTTAGATAAAAATTTCAGATTTTTTTGATCAGTTTTAGTATTTATTTCGTATTTTTATTTTTATAATAGTAATTAAATCATAATAAATAAAATAAAAGTCAAAAAAATATAATTCTTTTTTTCTAAAATTTTCTTTTATCATATAGAACATGTAAAAATTATAATTGTACCCATAGTGTTTATATTTCATAAATTTTACGTTTTTACTTGCGCACGTACGTTATTTTTATTAATAACGCTCGTTTTCAGTTTTCTTTATAGTTTTTGTACACGTAAGTCTTAGATAATCATTTTTATTACGTTTTTAGTCGTTTTTAATTATCTTTCACATTTTTTGATAGAACTTACGTTTTAGGTTTTTAGATTTTCTAATTATTATAATAATAACTTTGTAAATATAGTTATTTATTTTATTTTCTTTTAATTTGCATTTAAGCCGTTAAGGCATGCAAATTCCCTCTTTGGGAATGTTTTTTTTTATTCGTTTTGTACGTTTACGTTTAATTTAATTTAAACGTACGTTTGTAAATCTTTCGCGTTTTTAGGTTTCTGATTGTACGTTTTTAACGATACAGTTGTGACAGAGCTATGACTATTCACATTCCAGTGTTAGTCAATCAGATTCCCGTTTTTGTATATTCCATATCATTTCAACACGCACATTCGTTGTATTACAGTTTTCACACCTCGTTGGGAAGAACGACCCAGGTTTGCATATTTCATTTGCAATACCTTGGAAACTCACTATATTATATTTGACATATCTGCCCCTAAAAAGACGGTTATCAATGAGCATTCGGTCAATGATCCAGCCAAAAATAGTAAACCACCTGTGTTTGATTGCACATATTCGTCTAAGTTTTGATGTACAGCGTATCTGTCTAGAATGATACGGTGTATCTTCCTTCAGTTCAGTAGAATTTTCCAACTTGATCCATTTTGCTCCAATTTACGTCCAAAATAGCTAACTTTCACCAAACACTTGTTTATAACTGAGAATTATAAAAGTAAGCGATTAAGTATCGATTCTCATATAAAATAACATAAAACAAACGAATAACATAGGATAAATGATGCCAATAAAATGTACTTATTTGATATCATCAAATATCCCCCCACTTGAACTTTACTTGTCCTCAAGTAAACCTTAGATTTAAACTTATGAAAATGTATCCTAAATACAGCTTAGGATTTATTTTTATAATTTTAAGCATTCATCCGTTTTAATCATAATTGCACAACCAAACACCTCACGAAGTAGGAAAATGAAATCACTCAAATCACTCAACTAATCAATGTGGTAACATTTAGGCAATTCACTCAATTGCTCGGTCGTGACGAATATTCTATCATAAGCTTGGCAAGGATACACATCTCCACCACTAAAGCTAAGGATTGACAAGTCTAAAGCGGTAAATTGGGTTATGATAAGGCTTAAGGGTTAAAACTAGCTTCGTTCAAACATCTCCTGCACAAACTTAGTAGCTCGCTGGCTCGAGTCCTCGATTCCTCAAACAACGGATGGTCACTAGTGTGTTTCTCAGTTCGCTGGCGCGTTATTTTCATAACGGATGGTCACCAAGTCACACTCTAGATCGCTGGCGCGTCATTCGATTAGTCTAAAACTCGGATGGTCACTACCTTATTCATGCATTTGACATTCTCACTTAGCCATTACCATATCCGGATGCTCGAAAGCTAACAACGAATACAATAACTTGGTAAAAGGGTAGGGATTAAACATTGGAAAATACATAAATTGGTGTTAAATAAAATAAACAAAACAAATAGATTAAGTCCTAACAAGTGTGGTTAATCACTTCCCAGCCATCCCATGAATAAGACACAAATCATAGACTAACTCACGCTTTAACACGGAAACTCACGCTTTAGTAGGTAGACATGTATTAAACTCAATAATATATCATTCAGAGAATAAACCTTAGTTTGCGTTCCCATAACGGCCAACTCCCTTTCAATCCATAAATATAATACAACAAGCAGTAGCGATATTTCTACTAGTACATAACTTTACATTGTTGGTTTATAATACGTACCAACTTCTTCTTTCTTTTTCTTTTCTCTTTTTTCGATTTTTTTTTAATTTTTTTTTATTATTATTATTTTTTTTTATTTTTAACATCAAATAAACTAGATGGTGTAAAATTTCACCACGTCACTATCACAATAAATTTGGATAATTTATCTCCATACTTTTCATAACTTCAGACATAAAGGTAATAGTGAAAGTAGTAAACACACGAAAATGAAAAATACAATATCTACTTTCACTCCATTGCATTGTGCAATTCCCGACCTAACCAAAGATAATAATTTACGCACACGAACACAGGAAACGCGGGGAATACACACTTTTACCAAAAGCGACTAACCACGGACTTAAATCTACAGGGTAGGCTAAGGTGTAAGGGTGTAACGAAACATTTTAACATTGGTGTAAGAAACGAAAGGAATGGCTCTAAGGGTTTTTCTAGGGGTATCTTACTCTAAAAATGAGAGTAACAAAGGGTTTAACATAGGGTTAACTAACCAATGTAGTTAGTTAATAACACAATGCATATATAGGCTATTTGGGTGTAATCCTAGAAATTTAGCTAGTTAGACAAGTCACTCCAATTATATCAATAATACTCATTATGGTGGTCTCGAATAGTATACAAGCCAAGTTCTAAAGTTTACTACAAGTCACCGGCACACTCATATATTTGTGGAATTTGGGTAAAATATTGGGAAAGGAATAAGCTTAATTCTCACAATATGGAAATAAGGGTTATGTGTCCAGTCATGCAACTTAGATTTAACAAAAACATGCTAGAAAATTTTTAAATTTAAGCATATTAATCACATATTAAGCACATATTAAGCAAATTTTTGAAAAATAAGGACAAGTGTCGTTCTAATTCTCCATCCCTCCACTTAAGATAAACAACGTCCTCGTTATTTAAAATTGAAATTAAAAACAGGAAATAGAAAGAATTAGAACGGAAAACTCTCCTGAGATTTGCTCGGTATGATCCTCCATTATGCGTTTGTGAGCAACTTTTTATTTTCGGTGTGTAAATGACGTTCAAGCCTCCATGAATGGCGTAAGACACACATAAATTTTAGAACATATGTAACCACCACTTCATTGTAAACAACCTGTGCTAATTTGAAAATCACAACTGGTGCAACTCTTGTTAATCGTTGGTTAGTAAAAATAAACATAAAAATAAAAAATAAAAATCTGGAAATTTCATCAGGTCAGTCGATACGCCGCACCCATGGTAAGGGATGCGCCGTATCGAGCATGGAATAAATACGAATCAGAATAACAAAAAGATAAGATACGTCGTATCTGTTTTACTAAATACGCCGTATCTAGTTACGAAACAGACTGAAAAGTCCGTGTATCATATTGCAACATTCCTCGGCTCATAACACGTATATTGATGAAGCGAAAAGTGTACCGCTTTTAAGGGGTCATTTAAGCCTTAAATCGCATTTATTTGATCAAATATTGCCCTAAATCGTTCCTTTTGTCATTTTAGGTACTTTTGAGGAGAAATCTGGAAAAGGAGGCATTTTGGACGTTTTTGGAGCATAAAAGTGAAGAAAACGACAAAGTCTCAAAAATCGGCTAAAAGTTACCTTTGACGGCGTCAGATTTTACTCTGGACGGCGTCATGGCTTGGCAAGAAAAGGTGGACGTGAAATTTACTCATGATAAGCCAGTGAAAATTGCATGTGAATTCTGACGGCGTCACGCTTTAACCTGATCAAGGGCGTCACGGCTTAATTCAAAGAGGGACGGCGTCACGTTCAAGGTCTGACGGCGTCAAGCCTTGATAAGCCAGAACGGATTTTGGAGAGCTAAAGAGGGACGGCGTCAAGAAGGTCATCCGGGAACCCTAAAAGCGGCGAGGTGACGGCGTCACACTCCATAAGGTGACGCCGTCAGATCCAAAAATCTATATATAGTTTTCTAATTTTTTGTCATTAGGAGAGAACTTAGTGTGGAATTTTTGGGAGAAAACCCTAAGACGATTTTAGCTTCTTTTTCAAGGCTTTTTGCCTTGAGATCTTCCATGTTACATTGAAGATAAGTTATCAATTAATCATTCAATATGTCTATGTGTTGTTTGATTCTATCTTGTTCTTGTCTTTTGATTAATATGTTAGGCTAGATTTATCTTGTGTTTGCTTAGATCTAATGAAACCTAGCTATTGATTATTGGTTATTAGTGTGTTATTAGTTGTATTGGATGATTGTTTATCTATGTTAGGCTTAAGAAAACTGGCTAACTTCCTATTCGGTAACTTGCTTGAACGTCTTAAGAAACATGAACCAAACGCGTACTAAAGGTTTTTATGGTTGTATTTAATGCACAAGCGAATTCTAGTGATCCCATGTTAGGAGCTTCCTAGCCGGCTCGACATAGGAGTGAAGTAGGAGCTTGTAGAGTTGGGGAAGTACGTACGCCACCCCACGATTGGTATTAAGGAATACACCCGTCATCCACGCAACTAATACACACTAATCAACCGGTAAAAGATAGTTAGGGAGTAAGGAAATCTAAGTAAACACATTTCTCTACACTTAAGTTTTCACCAACATTTTATTTTCAGTTATTTTATTTTATTTGCATTCGTAGTAATTTGGGTTAGTTGACTAGCAACTAATTCCGCCCACTCTTTCAAACCCGAGATTTTACTTGCTTTCATAAAAATATAAAAACATAAAAAAGAATCTTCCTCAACCCTTAAACCTATTAGAGTAGTCTTTCATACCTAACGAACACTATTCCCTGTGGAGAACGATCAATCCCCCGTACTTACCACTACACTATACTACATCGGTCAGGTACACTGCCTGGTGGGGTTGTAAGCCTCTTGAGATCCCTCGAGAGGTAAAACCTGTTGTAAGGTTGCAAAACCACGCATCAAGTTTTTGGCGCCGCTGCCGGGGAATAGTTATTGTTTAGGTTGAATTTTTATTTTATAGGTCTACTCACTAGATTCCTTTCTAGTGAGATTTTTATTTTATTTTTTTTTCTAGGTCTTCTTTAGTCTATCTTTTTTCTTCGTTTCTTTGTTCGTAACCATTACCATTTAACATCATGGAAGATGGTAATATCCTTAATCCCAACAACCCACTACCACAACAACCACCACCTCCTAGAGCCCGTACTTTAGGAGAGTATTCCCGTCCTAGCCACCATGGCTATCGAAACACCATTGAGCTCACTCAAGGACCCAATGTCACACCCTTGCGATCCGACACCATCCGGTTGGTGCAAAGCGGATGCGCATTCCATGGACTTCGATCTGAAGATCCTAATCAACATCTCAAGGACTTTCTCAAAATCGTTGATTCTATAGACCTCGATGTTGCCACTCGAGAGACAACCCGATTGCGTCTCTTCCAATTCTCTCTGCGGGATCAAGCTAGTCAGTGGCTAGAACGTCAACCCGCAGGATCCATCACCTCTTGGGATGATCTCACCACTCGTTTCCTTGCTCAGTTTTTCCCACCAGGAAGAACTACCAAGCTAAGGAATGATATCTTGATGTTCCAACAACGTCAAGGCGAAACTCTCTACGAGGCATGGACTCGATTCAAGGACTTACTCCAAAAAGTCCCTCACCATGGCATAGAACTTTGGCTCCAAGTCCAAATCTTCTATGACCATATCAATCTCTACACAAGGCAAACCATTGACCAATCGGCCGGTGGTAAGCTACGTGATCTAAGTGCGGAACAATCATGGGCTCTCCTATAGGATCTTGCTCTTTATGACAACGAAAGTTGGAGTGATCCCCGTGATTTGAATAAAACGGTCAAGGCAATATCTTTGCCTTTGAACAATTCAAGCACTTCCGACCGTAGGATCATAGAACTTGAAGACCAAGTCAAGTTTCTCATGAAATCCTACGAGACTCCTAAACCTTCAAGCCAAGTGAACAAAATCACTTCTTCATGTGAATTATGTAGTGGTCCCCACGACACTCGTGATTGCATGGAACTCCCCGAACAAGCTTTTGTGGACTACGCATCCTCGCGTACCGACGGAGCGGGAGACAAGTGGTACACTTTCCAACCCGAGCCAAACCCTTATGGTGATTCATACAACCCTTCATGGAAAAATCACCCGAACCTTAGGTGGAAACAAAACCAAAACGCACAACAACCCAATTCTTCCAACCCACCTAATCGTTTCCAATCAAGCGGTTCCAACTCGAACCGTACTTTCAACAACAATCCTTCCGGCAATGGTAGTACCAATAACTTTGAAGGATTGATGTCTCAATTTATGGCATCTCAAGAAGCTCGTTTAGCCAAGTTTGAAGCCGATTTCAAACAAAAACAAAGCGAGATGACCAATAAGATTGACACCTTGTTGAAAGCCCTCAATGACCGAGAAATGGGAGCACTCCCTAGCAACACGGTCAAGAACCCGAAACTAAACGTCAACGCTATTTCATCGGTTTCGTCCCCTAGTTCTTGTCCACAATATTATTCGGTCAATTCCATGAGCACGTGTTTCAAACAAACCCAAGTCGTTCCAAATGACCAAGAAGTTATGACATCCAAATTGGTCAACAACATAGTTGAAACACCTCCCACTCAAAACCTTGACGAAGAATTCAAGGAGCTCCACCTTGAAAGTCCGGTTGTTGATGTGTTGGATGAGAAGAAGCTCAAGTTAGGCGAAAAAGGGACCGCCTTCGTTCAAAACAAACTACCTAAGAAGTTAGATGACCCGGGCTTATTCGTTCTACCTTGCAAGATCGGTAATTCGGAGGCTTATGACACATTAGCCGATCTTGGATCAAGCCTTAACCTACTTCCGTTACCTCTCTACACCTCTCTAAAACTAGGAAAACTTGAAGAAACCGAGGTGATAATAGGTTTAGCGGATGGGAGTGTTGCTTACCCGGTTGGAGTAGTTAAGGACGTGTTAGTTCACATTGGAAAACTAACCATTTTAGCCGATTTCCACGTCCTTGATATGGTTAGCGACCCTACATGCCCCTTGTTGATAGGTAGAGGATTTTTGGTGACCGCTAGTGCTATGATTGATTGTAAGGAATCCAAGATAGCGGTAGGAGAAGGAGATACTTGGTCAGTCTATGATGTGAAGAAACATGCTTATGATACTAGTGATGAACCGACACCCCATTGGTTAGAGTTGAATAGGAGACCATCTAGATATGGACCTTGGATAGATAGAGGCTTCATAGGACCCCAACGCCCATTTTACCTAGAAGAGGACTTTGTGAACCGAACACATACGATAGAACAACTCTTGGCTAGGGACACCGAATTGGATCCATTTGAAGACCCTCTAGTTTTTAGAAGGATGATTGAGTTCCTAAGAGTTTTGCCAATTAACCTAGGAATGAATAAGTGGACTTGTGAGGAAGATGATCATAAGTGGAGTTGGGACAAACCACCCAAAGATGGAGATGGGTCATGGCATATTAAGATGACATTGTATGACCCGGATGGAGAGAAGTTTGAAAAGATATATCGTACTAAGCGGACCAATAGGAAACTTCAATCCAAGCTTAACCCTAAAGACGTCCTCGATGACGAGCTCACTTATATAGGGTAGAGTGACTTTGAGTCTAGCTACAAGACTCGTTAATAAAGAAAAGCGCTTCTTGGGAGGCAACCCAAGCTTTATTTTATTTATTTGCTTTGTGTGTTTATTTGTTTGTTTGTTTGTTTTTATTTGTTTCCGTACGTGTGTTTAATTTTTATTAGTATTGATTCATGTTAAAAACTAATTTGTGAAAATGCTTTATTTTGTTTTTAACTTCGTCTTAACTACATATAAAGGTATTTTGCAAAAGATAAGTGTAAGGGAAATCTAAATTGGTTTGTTAGAACACAAATTAACATGAATCGTAATAATAATAAATTAACATACATATTCGTATTTGTTTGAGTCAAATGCTTGTATCGAGTCATAATGATGTTTTGCAGGATTTTCAGGAAGTAAGGTAAAGGTTTTTCCAGAAATTTTCCGGAAACTTAAAATGAAAATTTTTGTCAGGTCATTTCTGACGGCGTCAGGGTTTATAACCTGACGGCGTCAGATTTAATTTTCAGAAATTTTTGAAAGTTTTGTTTTTAAAAAGTTTTTATTAAAATCTCCAACTTATAATCTCCAGGAATCTGCAAAGTTATCATTCCACAAGCATTATATCCTTATATATAGATTTATCCCGCCGATGTTATGCAGGTTTTCGTGTTTGTTTTCTCAGGTTTAACAGGTTATTTCGGACAAGGAAATGTTTTGAATCAAGCTTTTGGCGATGCATTAGTCATGGAGCTTCAACATTACTTTGGAAGAAGATTTAACCGTGTTACTTCATTATCCACCGAGCGAATCAGGGGAGTATTTGATTTCATTCTTTTACTTTATGCTTTTACATCTTGTTATTTGAACATTGGGGACAATGTTCATCTTAAGTGTAAGGGGAGGGTAAAAGTACGATTTTAGAGAATACAATTGTGCTTGATTTTTGTTTGTTTAATAGTAGATGTGTAATAAAACTGAGAGAAATACTTGTTAGGGCAATTTTAGTGCCAAATTTAAAATTTTTTACAACATATAGGAGTGAAACTTTGATCTTAATGAGCGTCTCACGGATAGGAGTTATATGACTAGCACAAAAAACCGTACCACTAAAAAATTTTCCACCCCCAAATATGTGAGGTTCGCCCCTAGAATTGGTAGGAAAAGCATTTATGCTATGATGTGTGTACCGGTAGCACTTAGATTCTAGAACTTGCGTTAGGACCATTCCAAGGCTACAAGTGAGACTACATTCGTGTAGTTAGATTTACTACATGATAAGAGGCATTAGGATTAACCCATTGTTTTACACCTGTGTTTTTGTTATAATTACATTGGCTACATTGGTCAAGTAATTCTCCCACACCCTTTGCGTTGTACTCATTTTTAGTACACGATACCCCTAGTACACCCCTCAGAGCCTATCTTTTCGTTTCGACCTTTAAGCATTTTACTTAAAGGAAGAATTTGTTACACCCCACTAAAATGTACACCCAAATCGCCTTAGCCTACCTTGTATGCACTCATTTTTAGTGCATTATTGTGACAACATTTGTTTATTGATTATTGGTTATTAGTGTGTTATTAGTTGTATTGGATGATTGTTTATCTATGTTAGGCTTAAGAAAACTGGCTAACTTCCTATTCGGTAACTTGCTTGAACGTCTTAAGAAACATGAACCAAATGCGTACTAAAGGTTTTTATGGTTGTATTTAATGCACAAGCGAATTCTAGTGATCCCATGTTAGGAGCTTCCTAGCCGGCTCGACATAGGAGTGAAGTAGGAGCTTGTAGAGTTGGGGAAGTACGTACGCCACCCCACGATTGGTATTAAGGAATACACCCGTCATCCACGCAACTAATACACACTAATCAACCGGTAAAAGATAGTTAGGGAGTAAGGAAATCTAAGTAAACACATTTCTCTACACTTAAGTTTTCACCAACATTTTATTTTCAGTTATTTTATTTTATTTGCATTCGTAGTAATTTGGGTTAGTTGACTAGCAACTAATTCCGCCCACTCTTTCAAACCCGAGATTTTACTTGCTTTCATAAAAATATAAAAACATAAAAAAGAATCTTCCTCAACCCTTAGACCTATTAGAGTAGTCTTTCATACCTAACGAACACTATTCCCTGTGGAGAACGATCAATCCCCCGTACTTACCACTACACTATACTACATCGGTCAGGTACACTGCCTGGTGGGGTTGTAAGCCTCTTGAGATCCCTCGAGAGGTAAAACCTGTTGTAAGGTTGCAAAACCACGCATCATAACACGTATATTCTTGAAAAAGCTTGCTGAACTTAATGCAAGTCTTAAGACAAACATCCGACCTTGAAATATAGACTGAAACCATTAGATATATAGCAAAAAATAATAATATAAAGTACATCACCATAAGAATATAAGTGTCATAAAACATGTCCATAAACAAAAATAATGAGAAAAGTGTAATACCCTGTAATTTTTCATGTCATTTATTAATGTTAATCATCAAGTAATCCAAATTTAAAGTCGAATAACCTATTTTTACGGGTTAATTTTTTTTTCTTTTCAAACAACACTCACCAGTCACTCTTTAACGATTACGAGACTTGTCATGAATAGCTCACTTGCGCACCGACACTAAAAGCTATATGAACTCCGAAGTATGCCGAACCAACCTAATTAACAAACATATACTACAAATAAATTATTTATTTCATTATTCATTATTTTCTTTCTTTTCTTTTTCTTTTCTTTGGGCCGAACACCACACCAAGCCCATTCTTATTATTTTCTCTTCTTTCTTTTTTTTCTGTTGGGCCGAGCTAACCACAAAACCCCAAGGCCCATGATCAATTTCATTTTCTTTTTCATTACATAAACGTTTCATTGCAAATTTTCTTTCTTTCTTTTGCTCTACTCGACATAACCAAACCACAAGAGACATGTGATCCTTGAGGATTGCGTGTAATATGGAACCAAGACCAAAGAAGCCACCCTAAACATAGTCTACACATAAACAATATTAAACCCCATACCTTTTCTTTTGAATTATTATTGACCAAGAGATCTTGTGCTTCATATCCCCCAACATGCCCATACCTTCTGATATTTTTCGGCTGTGCAACAAGAAAAATGAGATACTTTCTTCCCCCATCACCTTTTTACCACGCTCAAATCAAAATAAGACATTAGCACCCTAACTCTACTCGACTTGACCTCACTTTCACGCTTTGAGACCTTTGACCATATCATCTTACACAACAAAGACACCCTCAACATCACTTCATCTCTTTATTGGTACCATGCACAAGAAAGAATAAAATATTTCAAACACCATACTCGATTTGCCTATATAAAGCACCACTTCTCACTCTTTTTCTCACCAAAACAAAACAAACTAAAACACAATCACATTCCACTTCATTACTGCTCTTTCGTTAACCTGCTGTCGAACTAAAAAGATAAGAAGCAAGATATTCGAGTCAGTTTACAAGTTTCTAAGTTGTCTTTGGGGTTTAGTTGCATCCGAATGGGTTTTGTTTCGTGAAAGGAGATAAGCAAGATCGTGTTCCCTTTTTCATTCGTTCATTCCTTTTCTTCGTATCTCATCACCACCAAGCGTGGCATTATAAGTCCTTGTATCTCCTTCTCCATACGCATTGTCCTTTTCTTTTAGAAGCTTTACTCAAGTACATACCATATAACGTGAAGGCTTAACAAAATATCACAAAAACCCCATAAATAAAAACTTGTTGAAAACGCCCAATGAGCCTAAGAAATAGCTCGATAACTTTTTAGCTACACGTACGACCTACGTATATTTTGCTACCCCTCGAACCTCTATACTATGGTGAAACAAATTGTCGAGGCATGCAAGTAAAACAATCAAAAACACGAATTAATTTAACCCTAATCCTAAGCACTGTCGAACACACTCTTTATTTTTCAAAAACTGTTTTGGGCCTAGGTGGGCTAGCAAGCCCAAGTCACTAACTAATGGCATTTCAGATCAAAAACCAATTCGTGGGAATGGATAAGCTAAGAACTGAATTTTATATAAGCTTGTATAAGCTAAAAAGAATAGTTTCTACAAAATAAAACTTAACTTTTCGAAAAGTTACTTTTGGACTAATTTTGCAAAATTATAAGAAGGGGGTGTAAATCGTTAAATTAGAAAGTTAAGGGATCGAAACTGAAAATATGAAAGTTGAATAAAAATTGAGGGTAGAAACTGCCAATATGTTAAAGTTGAGATAAAAAGTGTAAAATAATGATTTTGGACTAAAAATGCAAATAGTTTGACTTTCGGGTTAAAAGTGTAACCTTTATAAAGTTGAGGGTAAAATTTTGTAACTATATTGTAATTAATTTTTGTACACACTTTTAATAACTAAATATAACCCATATTATATATTCTTTCTTTACAAACGAAAACAAGTTGCGAATAAGTAATGCTAATAACATAAAAATATTTAAAGTAAATATTTCTACTAAAATTCTAATCAAAGGCATTTTGTTAAATTAACAATCACGATTAAATGAATTATTACGAACTTTAAACCTTTAAAATACACAAACTCGACACTACCACTTTCGGAGATTTTCACCCTCATCATTTCACTCATTAAGAACCAAAGAGCCAATAATAATCTAAACTTATCATATTACTCTAGGTCGCAAGTCGGAGCTATTCACTTACATCACTTGATCACTACTTGACTACTGTATCACTAAGGTGAGTTCATAGTCCCACTTTTTACTATGTTTTCAAATCCCGTGGGGAGATACATGCTATAAATCTGAACACAAGTATTTTACTGTATGTTACCCTGATTAATATTGCCTAAGTTACCACCCTGCCAAAAAGTCCCTCATATCATGAACCATTAATCACTTGCGAGTGAACGCGAATTTAGTGAATAGATCTATTGGAAGTTGGCACCCCATTTGAAGTTAGCCTGGAATGGTAACCAAATGCACTTTATTCGAATTAAGAGTCTGGAAAAACTCCTACGACGAGGGCATTATCACCTACATCATTGCTATGATGTGGGCTATTTATATCATTTATTATTACACCCGATGTTAAGGTTTGCGTGTCATGAGGCTTAGGGCAGTATATATATATTACACCATGATATCATTGTTTTTACTACTATATGACTTGTGTTCAAACTATTACAAATAAAACAATATGGATTCACTCAACCTTTGTGTTGACCCTTTTAGCATGTTTTATCTCAGGTATCTAAAGTTCACAAGGCACGGAGTTGGCAAGGGCATTGGAAATCTACCCCTTTTTAATTTAAATAATTATATCATTCTTTTCAAACTCATCATCACTTTTGTGAAAAACTTGTCTCTTTTGGAAACTATTGTGTAATCTCTGAATATTGAGTTTTCATTGAATGATATAAATTCTACTTTTAATGATTTTCTATGCTTACGACTGTGATCTAATTGGTAATACCCCGTTTAAGTCTTCCGCTGATATCTAAAATTTTAACGGGGTGTTACAAAAAGCTAGGTGGCAGGCTGGTCGTCTGTGGGTGGTACTGAAGTACTGGCGCCATCAGTCCTCGGTCGGACTCTGCGTCGCTCATACCCAAGATGCGTATCAGTGATGATGGGCCCGACGTACCTCTGATATCTCATCCCACGCTCCTCCATGACCTCTGTCATCCTCTCGACCAACCATGAACCCAACCTGGTCTACTCAGCTGCTATATACTGAATGATACCTCTCTGATCCTTGATACTGCCTCTCAACAATCAAAGCTCATCCTCAACTCTATCCAATCTTTGGGCAGTAGTACGTGGAGCAACTGGAGGTGGTGGTGGTGTTTCCTGCTGAGGTACCTCCTCAGGAGCAGCAACCGGGGCCTCCTGCTCAGCCCCCTGCTCTAGATCAACAACAACAGGTCGAGGTGGACCTAAAGGTACCCAGTAATATCCGCCCATGACCATCTCATAGACTCTAAGCCTCCTCTCCAGATAATCGGGATCAATCCTAGGCAACTCCATCAACATAATATCCAACCTGTTGGGACAACATCAGTAATCACCCCGAAGAATACTGTTAACCTGGAGATAAAGTGCCCTCCGGTCATCTGACTCCTCGGCTGCCTACCGGGAGCAACTCTGTGTAGATAATGAGCCAAAAAGTAGGGGATGTTCAGCACGTACCCCTCATCCATGCTCCTAAGAAAGAAAAGGTTAATAGTAGTCACCTTCTCAGGTGACTGCCCTCTCCCAGCAATGGTCAAAGCGATGAGCCTATGACACAGCCGCCTCATCGGCTCCCTGATAAGTGTGTATGATGGGGATGAGGTAGTGGATTCCCCACCAGATGAGATCCTCTCCCAGTACTCACGAAGCTCAACCCTATCAGGAACCTCTCTCAAACTGGCGGTCCAATATGCCGCAAACCCAGCAGAATCAATCTCCTCCTCAGTATGCAGGCCCAAAGCCAAAATGAACTCCCTCATCGACATCTGTCGTGCAACACCTCCCAACCTAAACACCAAAGTATCCACAATACCAATATCAACATCCGTCTCCCTGTAATGAACTGCGTTGAAAAACTCCAACATAAGCTCTCTGATCAACGGCCCCTGAATACTAAACAAACTCCTCCACACATGAGATCTAAACAAAATCTCTCCATCAGCATCCCTGTGTATCATTCCCAGCCTATCCCTCATAGCAATCACAGCGTTCCCCCCATCAACCTGCTCCAAACTACCAAAATCAAGAACCGGTACCCTGAAAATTGGCCTATAGTATAAGTCTCTCAGTCTCCTCAAGTACTCAGCCTCGGTCTCTGGAGTAAACCCTATCAACTCAAATCTAAGCCACTCGTATCTAAGTACGACGTCAGGAAGCTCCATCTGTAAAAGTTAAGAGTTAGTGAGCAGTCTGTATAAAAAGGACGATACGACGTATGGAAAAAGATAATACGCCGTATATGTATCTCAACATAATAATGTAACAGATACGGAGCATAAGAAATTTTAGGTTCAATGCGCCGTATCTAAGAAGGCTAGTACGACGTACTAGAAATACGCCGTACCTAATAGGGTGATACTCTGTATTAAGGGCGTGATAAAATTAGTTTCAAAAAGTAATTAATACGCCACATCCATATAATGGATACGCCGTATCTTATTATTGGTCATGCGCCGTATTAAATGAATAGTGGTTGACTGATCAATTTGGTTAATAAGGTAGGGATGCGGCGCAGTAAATTAATAAGATGCGTCGTATCAGGGTTATTGACAATAATAATATGGGTGAATAAAATTAAAAGGGAGACGTACCTTGGCATCTGCAACATTTTTCCTTATACACCAACTTGGGGTCAAATGGTATACCATATGGTATGTATAAATTCTTAATCGTATAAGTTGGTATATCCATTTTCGAGTGCCCTCGAATCATAATCCCATTTATAGAGTTTAGAGAGGAAAATACCTCAAAATTTGAGATAAACATCACCTTAGGTTCAAAGGGGTCGAGACTACGATTCGTTTTAGCAAGTAATGTATCACAATGAACATAGCCTGAAAATTTTTCATCAGAATTACAACTAACATTGTTAAACTCTGAGTTTTTGAAGGTAGGGGTTTCATAAGAAAAGAGATTCGTATCTATATTTAATATGTTAAATGTTTCCCTTTTACCAAATCTTTTCTTGAAAGCTTTCTTTACAGACATGACCATGTAATTATCAGTTTGGAGTGAAGATGGTTCACATGTATCATTTAATATCGGGGAGGAGTGTGGTAAAGAATCCTCCTTATAACTTAGTGCATCATCATAGCTGGAAATTTAATTTCAAAGAATCGAAGACTATCAATGTTACCTTCACTGAGTTGTCTCCTTATCTTACCGTACTTTGCAGTTTCCCAGTCGTTGAAAATTTGATTGTTCCAATGAGCTTCTCCTGTTAGATTTAGAATGTATTTTTCCATAGTAATATCTGATTCGTCCATCATTATGAAAATAGACTAACTTGTGCAAAAGAACAGTGAAACGATCAAAGTAAATGCAAAACAAGAAATAAAAAAAAATGCAAAAACAAACAAGAAAACAGAAAATATGCAGAAAAATACAATGAATGCAAATAATACAAATACACAACAAAGTTAGCAAATAAAAACTAAAAAAATTTAAAACTAATTAAGTTAATTCTAAATTAAAATATTAACAGATATTTTAGTATTAAACAATTCACTCCCCGGCAACGGCGCCAAAAACTTGATGCGTGCGTATATCGTTGTAGAATAGATTATATTATCAAGTTTTAAATTTATATTTAGCCGACTTATCCTATAACACACACTAATGAGCAGTGTACCTGATCAATGTAGCTAGTTGGTAAGTAGAGTGTCGAACACTAAGAGTGGAACGTTAACACCTAGATATCTATCAATATTTTAATCGTAAGTTAGTTCTAATGCCTTAATCTAATGCAAGGGGGTTTTTCAGCCTGAGAGACTGGCACAATTGTGTAGATTAGATAAAACAGTAAATAAAACTAAGGGAACGAATAAGCGAATGGCAAACACGTACACAGATAGAAAACAAACACAGATAAGAGGTCGAGCCAATAGTAGGAAAACTTGTCACACGTTTAAATGCTTAGCTGTATAAGATGAGTGCTAAAATCTATTCTCTCTCAGTGGAGTCTTAGTTACAGGCGTGTAAACACTTAATGATTACTAGGTTTATGTATTATTTATCCCTTTTACAGGCTTACATTAACTATGCAAACGATGTTAATGAAGTAATTGCGCGAGCCTACGTTGACAAGGCGCGATAAATCCTAATACGTAATCAAAGCACATGCATAAAGAAACCAAATAAACATCAAATACTCTTTATAACAGCTGGAAAATATTAAGTCCGATCAAATAGTGAAAAAGACACTAACTCAACCATTAACAGATTGCTAATACAAGTAAACGAGTTTTCCTATGAATTAAAGTACTAGCAGGACCTTCTTACTGCTCTGAATTCTTCCTTTAGGTTGTGTCTTGTGCTGCCCAATTTGTGTGTATTCTTCTCCTTAGGGTTTGTGTTGCACTTCCATATATCGAATGTGGCTGTCGAATGGGGTTGATATAGTTTCTGTCAGCATGGTCGATACGGCGTATCAACTAAGTTGATACGGCGCATCTAGGTAACTTCGCGTGGGGTCCAAGATTATAATATTCAAGAATATTCGTACACTGTCATAAGATACGGCATACCTTCAGTCTTCATGCGGCGCATGTTCTTCATTATCTTGGATTATCTTGGTGAAGTCTTGAGATTGATACGCCGCATATCTGGAATGTCATGCGGCGTATCTGGAGTAAAACAAGTCGGATCTTCTCGTTGACCAAGGTTTCATATACGGCGTATGAGATAAATTCCATACGGCTTATGCTTCAAAGTCAGGCAATGGTCTTCATATTCGTCTAAGTTTTGATGTACGGCGTATCTGTCTAGAATGATACGACGTATCTTCCTTCAGTTCAGTAGACTTTTCCAACTTGATCCATTTTGCTCCAATTTACGTCCAAAATAGCTAACTTTCACCAAACGCTTGTTTATAACTGAGAATTATAAAAGTAAGCGATTAAGTATCGATTCTCATATAAAATAACATAAAACAAACGAATAACATAAGATAAATGATGCCAATAAAATGTACTTATTTGATATCATTAGTAACAAAGCCGGAATGGAAAAGATTATTACGATGTAATGATAAAATATTGTTTATTTACATTTATAGAATGGACCTACTAATGGTCTTGATTATTACGATGTAATGAAAGTATATTTGTTTCCATAAATGAAAATGGAAAATATATTCTCTCATACCGTAATGGTTTTTTTTTTTTTTTTTTATTTATTTATTTTTTTTTTTTTTTTTACATCGTAATAATTCGTTGAAAAACAAATGAAAATGGCAAAACAATTGGAAAGTGCTTCTTGAATTTCATATTTTGTTTACGTTTGGATTTTTCATGTTTTTTTTATGAACTTATGCAAGATTGTTATAAGGATTTTAAGGATTTTTCATGGTAAAGAATCACATGTGATTTGTGTGAATCACATGTGATTCTTGTAAAAAATCACATGTGATTTAAGCTGTATAAATTGACAAGGCTACAACCATCAGTTATCAAATTTAACAAAAACTAAACAAGAAACATGATACAAATCACATCAGTTATCAAATTTTCACATGAATCATTTGTGCTTCATGGAAATCACATGCGATTCTAAAAATCACATGTGATTCAAGCTGTATAAATTGTCCAAGCTACAACCATCAGTTATCAAATTTAACAAAAACTAAAAAAGAAACATGATAAAAACTCATACGGTTTTTATATCAAAATCACATGTGATTCATGTGAAAATCATCTATGATTTTCTCATGAATCACATGTGATCTAAATGTACAACTTGCCTAAGCTACGACCATCGATTATCATATTTACCAAAATTAAAAAGACATATGTTAAAACTTTCAGCAGAAGACAGGATAATAACATACGAATTGTTCAAAGACAATTTATAGCATATATTAGGGGGTGTTGCAAGTTCACATCAATATCCAATACTAAAAGGCTTATACCACCAACACTAGCTAATATCAGTAAATCATATCAGCAAGCCTTATTTAGTATTTACCATTAGACTATACAAAATATGCTCCAAAGGCATGATTCATGCACCTATTTTCTTGGATACAAGAACCCACACACATACGATTTTCTCACATGACCAGGCAAAGCAAACAAGACTTTAGCTTAAGATTTTCTCACATGACCAGGCAAAGCAAACAAGACTTTAACTTTGACGGGATCCTTGTAGCAAACTTCAGCAGCCTTGCCAACTTCAGTCTGGGCTATGCCAACAGTAACAAGTTCACGAACAGTTTTTAGCATCTTCTCATCAGTCAAAGAATCATGTTTATCAGCATTTGCGGTTAAACAATTAGCAGCAACACCATACTGTGATCTACACATGCATATGTGAAGCAAAAATATTATTTGTTTGATAACATATCTAAACGTAGATGACCAGAACATATCATAAAATATAAAAAGAGGTAACTATTCTTACCCTGAGAAAGGGGATGGCTTGTTTCCAGCAACGTGTTCATGAGAAGGTAGGTTAGAATCACCATCTTTAATACCATCATTAGGGGCCATCTGTTTCACACTATCTACTAAATGAGTCACTTGGGACCGTGGACATTCTTGTGGCGATGCTGTTTTCGACAAAAGCTGACTTGTTGGATTCACTTGTGCTGATAACGGGATGTTCACTGGTGACACCCCTAGTCTGATCTGTTAGTTCTCACAGGAATACGACATTTTCATTAGGCTGATATATGAAACTGGACAGACATACATGAATATAGAGTGACTTTTGAAACAAAATACATCTTTCACACAAAGGCTTTAAAACAGTACATGTCAAATACTTTTGAAACAATATGAATATTCAATATATAGTGACTTGCTGGCACATCTAACAATTTATCAATCTATTAGCTTGCTAAATGCAGAAATCTTTCAGCTTGCTACATATAAACCACAATACATGATCGACTTATATAATCGACACTTTTAACAATATATGTTTTTCACTTCAAAACCCAAGCATGCAACTTAATAGCTCTTTAATATATATAACATATAGAACTCACATCAGCAAACAGTCAAAGCATTTGCACACACAAAATAGGCATGTATATGTAATTTATCCCGTTTTATATATGAAGCACGCTCTGGCTATGTTTTTCCTAGCTTCTTGCTCAAAATAATTCAAGAGCTATAAGAATCACTGAAAATAGCGAAATCAGGCCGACCAGCTAGCAATCATTTAACAAGAGGTGATGTGAGTGAATCGAGAGTTACAAAAGCTAAGAAAGGAAATCAAGCATCAAAATAACAAAACAAAGCCAAAGCTGATCAGATAGTTCGAGATTTGGGGGAAACTGAATTATGTTCATCTCTTTCACATGCATACAAAGTGCTAAATTAGCACAGTAGCACTTTTAAAACCCAAAAATATGATGCTTCTAATTTACTCAAACTGAATTATGTTCATCTCTTTCACTAGTTACTGCTAATTTCAATCCTAATTTTAATCACAACTTTCAACACAATTACGCCATAAGCACTTTTATGCACTTTTATCTCTACAAAAGATATTAACTAAATTCACATCAATGTCAATTAATTCAAAAATTAATCCACATAAACAAATCAAAAATTCAACATTTCACTAAATTAAACCGAAACCAAAACCGAATCCAAACAGATCAATCACTGATCGTCTTTCATAACATAATCACATCAATTCATTTCATCTCTGTAACAAATATATCAATCTAAAACTATACATCTAATATAGAGCAATAACAGATCAACGAATTACAAAGTCAAAGTCAAATTAAAGATTATACCGTCAAATCGTTCTTCAAAGAACACTTTAGCATTATCGATCGATACAATCACCAGTGACGAAATAACGGCAATGTTTAATCTGTTGATAGCCATGACTAAAACACACACACAGTTAGGGTGTGTGTGTGTAATGAATTATCTAATGAGAAATGAAATATCTCAATTGACCCCGAGTTAGTGAGATAGTATAATTACTAAAAGGCCCCTTAGTAAATAATTAAATAAAAATATCAATTAATCTGAATCATTGGATTGTAGTTGGATGGTGGTTGAGATCAAAGGGTTTTGTGACAAATGGTAATTTTCACCCTAATATTTTAATAATAAATGTCTATTTATTATTACCAAACTGTTAAACCAAACAATTATATGTTTACGTATTTATTTCGGGAAGCAAATCCGCACGCAGTAGCGTACAACAACTCACTCAAATTATTTTAACTTATCAGTAAAGTGAATTTATCACTTCCCGACAATTTCAGACAATAACAAATCAAAAAAAAAAAAAAAAAAAAAAAAAAAAAAAAAAAAAAAAAAAAAAAAAAGAGAGGTTATCTTGTTTTTCTGAAAAACCGACACCACATTAGTAAAGGCTGGATTTTAAAATTTATTTTTATGAGTCGACAAAATTATTTTACATTGTATCGGGAAAACGGCTCCGGAATTGTATTTTTCACGTTTATGTGAAGGCGCGTTGTCGCGAACAAACTTTGATTAAACGGGACACGGGGTACACTTAATACACTAAAATCTTAAATATCAAAAATAAAATAAAACCCACCCCATCCTTATCCCACACGTGATAACTCAGGGATATCAGATCCCATCTTTTTCTCCTTTTCATCTTCTTCAAAAACTGTCAACACCATTCTCCACAAAATCCATAGCATTAACCGGATCTTAGAAGACACAATCCAAATAATCCTTCTATTCCTTTTCCCAATTTCACTATACCACACGCAAGGGAGATTCCCTGCCAAAATCCTATCTATTATCACCATCAACAGTGGCGCCTTACCTACTGTCCAAGATTTTCGAGACTCAAACCCTCCCCTGGAGGTCGAATCTTCATCAAGACCAAGAGAAGTAAACCCAAAAATGGTTAAACCTCTCTTTCTAGGCCGAAAATGGGTCAAAGGTTTACCATGGGTCACTCCTTAATAAACTTGGTTCCAGGAGAAGCAATCACACAAGCAAATTCAAACTCACCAAATCTTATCTTAGTTGAGGGTGATTAGGAAGAGAAGGGTGTGACTTGCTTGGAACCGGGTTGGAGCTCTCATCTATTCCTCTAGAACCGAATCATCATCTATTCTTTTGTAAGGTTAATCCTTATTCTTGTATTCTTTCTTTTGGTTTTCGATTGATGTAGGAAATGTGTAGTTTTGTTCCTGACGAATGAATTATAAATGTTATGATATTTTTCTGTTGTTGTCAAGTATATGGGTCGAATCATTGTTGGTGTTGGTGTGGTAAAAACATATTTTTTTTCTTCTAAAACTGATAATGTCATGACAAATCTAGTGTCGGCTCAAAAATATCGATATTGTGCTAATTATATAATCCATGTCGATTTAATTCATCCAGTTAGTTCGTTAGGATAAGTGATGTCTAGGTTGCTAAGTTAGCGTTGAACCTGAAAATGGGTGAATCGACCCAACTTACTACTGTGAAAACTTTATTGCTCGAATGGTTGTGTTTGTGGGTCAAAAACTAGATTAGCCAAGTTTGGTCTTAAAAATTTTGTTGATGTGGTTAATTGTATAACTCGAATGAGATGGATTTTTGGTTAAGAAATTTTGCTAGTCAAATCCTTGGTCTTAAAGTTATGGCCGCAAGGTGTTTGTGGTTATGTCTAAAAGAAAAGTCTATCTTTAAAACAAATGGGTTAGTGCTCATAAGCCTTTAGTCACGTGTCTTGATGAATACTAAGAACTCACTCGAGATCATATTTGTGGTGGTGTTGAAATCGAGTCGAGTAGTACTCAACTTGAGTTTTAATAAGGCCACACAATCTCACCCGGAAGTATGATTGTTACTCCTATTGCTTGGTTCGACCACCACCCCGAAGGGTGTCGTGGTCTCCATACAAATGGTCTCTCCTTTTCGTTGTTGTTTCGGTATATACCACCCCAAGGGGTGCTCGTTTTACTTGGTTCATATAGCCCTACCGCGTGCACAACTCTCACCTAGTCAAGTCCTTGTTTCGAGCCTTTATCACTCGCCAAAAGCCTACTCTAAATTCGAATGCAGTAGTGTATATGTAGGTATATATCTAGGCGCCAACCTCACTGCTTGAACACAAAATTTTGCCTTCCAGTGAAAGGAGTGAGATATCGAATGAATTGGACTGCACATGGTCTACTGGAAAAACTCATTTGTATTACTAATTAAGCGCTGGAACTTTGTTCTATTTCTTTGTCACTAGTCAAATTAATAGATGGGCCAAAGCCCATCAATAGTCCCCTTGTGTTCTCTTCTCTTGGCAGTGCAAAACCACAACCCACGAGTGACCACATATGGGCTGAAGCCCATTGACCAGTGGGTTAGTGCTTTTGATCCTTCATTTTCTCATAACCAGGCTACTGGCCACAGTACATATAGAAGCCCAAAACTTCGGCCTGGTTCACTGTTTGAGTGGGCCGCAGCCCATTCCCCTCCTCGATACCTATTTTTCGTTATACATAACCCGACATACAAATTTTCTTTTAAACAAACGATCGTTTATTTATACACGACGACTATAAAATAACTTGACACTTATTTTGTTATAAACTCATAATTGTTTAAAACACACGACGACCACATGTAATAAAATTTGACAATAACTAAATAGCGCAACATAAAATTTGATTGTTAATATATATTTTACGAAACGCTATAAACGTGACATACGTTTTAAAAAGAGATTAAACGACACAAATGATTTACACTTAAAAAAAATATATATATACATATGACATGAAATTGTTTACTCGGAATGATCTAAATTTTTAATATTGACACTTAATTATATACGATTAAAATTGAGAAATCGTAAACCAACTAAATGATTTTCATGACTTACAAATTGAAACGGTTATGTCAAAACTTATATAAGTCAAGCAAACACGAACTATTATTTTTCTTTAAACTTAAGCCTATTAAGATGTCATTTTCTCGCAACCACAAATTTTTAGCACTTTATATAATAGTGAAGCTTATTTCAACTTCATTTATTTATTTTTCTACATGTGTATATGTAATAAAATATATATACACACGTACAATCATTTAAACACCAACCATCCTGTAAATCGTTCACATAGACATTTCATAATCGTTATCCTTCGTGCGTATCTTTCCGATCATCCTTAAACCAAGAGTCGCTACTTCTATACGTTCGTACAACCCGATGAGCCAATAACTTCAAATATTAAAAACATGGTTTTAAAACTTAAATGCTGCCACACCAGCAACACCAACATAAACTTTTGAAATAATTGAAATACTTGCACTTGAATGATGAACTAAAACATACTTTACTAATCTAGGTCGCGTGTCGGTGCTGCACTCTATTTGAACTACTTGTGATTACGCTACTACTTAACAAGGTGAGTTTATAGCCCCACTCTATTTAAACTTGTTTTTACAATTGGGGTGAGAAACATGCAAAACATTTTATGGACCAACACTATTGTTTTATTAAAACTATTACGTGGATTAGCCTAAGCCCTATTATGTCCCAATTTGCCCAAATTCATGGACCGTCAATTCCTGCTGGGAAGCGCGATTGTTATAAATAGATCTATTGGGAGTAACGTCCCCGTTCGGGTTGACCGGATAGGCAAACGAACGTATACCATATCGAAACCACAAGTGTCTGGGATACACACTTGCCGGGCCCTGATATTTAACATGCTTCTAGAGCATGCACACACTGTTATAGCTTCGGTTGCATGAACTTAGTGCTAACGTAATAGACACTACTTTTATATGACATTGCATGGGTTGCTTTGTTCATATACCAAACTCATGGTCCAACTATTGATTTTACTGCTTACCATTAAACCTATGAACTCACCAGCATAACGCTGACTTTTAGCATGTTTTTCTAGGTATTTAAGATGGATCTTTAAGGCAAACCAAAAAGGCAGGGCAAGGGTCATAGCTTTCGACCTAATTTATTGTGGCTTTTATTAAGACTTGTTTTATTGGGACCACTTTATTATGGGCTTATTTCTTAAATCAAAACTTGTTGTAAACTTATTTAAATTTGAATGAATGTATTAAACGGAAAATGTTTTCCGTTCTTTATCTCCTTGTGTTGTGATACTCAATTTAGTAGCACCCCATAACCCGAATGCTTCCGCTATACCAGATTTGGGGGTGTTACAGGTTTGATCTTTGGAAAAAAGGGATTTTCTAACATGTGCCCTAAGGGCACATGTAAGCACACCAAAAGGACAGCGGGTCTCATGAAAAAGGACGTCTGGACCCACATCTTTTATTTGAGAAGTGTACCTTTTTGTGGGTCCGGACGTCCTTTTTGGTGTGCTTACATGTGCCCTTAGGGCACATGTTAGAAAATCCCTGGAAAAAATTGGTTCTATACGGAACTTTTCTCAAGAAGTTAAACGTATCATATTTATCTATCAACAACTACTCCCCCGTCCTAAAATAAGTGTCCAGTTTGACTTTTCAGAGTCAAACTTTTTTAACTTTGACCTTGAATATTTTTTTTTATGTTATATAATACTTGATGAAAAAATTATATCATTGAAAAATACAGTTAAAACTCAATCCATTCATATATTTTGCATCAAATATTATATAACACTCACAAAAATAGTTAAGGTCAAAGTTAAAATAGTTTGACTCTGAAAAGTCAAACTGAACCCTTATTTTGGGACGAATATATTAATAAATACAGTAATTTTTATTTTTTTGATAATGCAAAAGCATATACTATGACACAATCTGCACTCGATACAAAGGCACATGGCAAGTGGATCATCACATATCAACGTCTTGTCGCCCTTTTCTTTTCAAAAGGCGTTGATTAAATAAAATAGTATGCACCTAAATTTCTACTCCATCCGTCTTAAAATAAGGGTTATGTTATTAATACCCATATAATGTGACAATTGAGGGTTTTAGTAAAAATGTACAAACCGTTATGCAAACCGTACAAACTCGTAATGCACAGGGTCTCACGAAACCTCCCTATGAGAGGGTTCGTATAAACTGCCCCACGAAACCCCCCTATTAGAGGGTTCGTATAAACTCCTCCAAAAATAATTGTTCACATTTCTTTTTTCATATGTCCCTATTTAATTGTCTATTGCTAAATATAGATAAAGAAATTTGATCAAATTTATCATATTATATTTGCTTAAAACTATTATTACAGACTTTAAAAAAAACATTAATTAATTAATTAATTAAAGTTAAAATTGTCATTCTGCTAAAAGTAAGATAAAAAACAATAATAATTATATTTTTATTAAATTGTGTATTTTTTGTTGCAAGACAATAATTTTAAGACATAAAGAGTGTTAAAAATAATACTATTCATCTATAGGTTTAATAAAAAGTTAACATAACTTAGCATGTTAACATGTCATGAAACTAACTCAAAGTTGCACAAAAAATTCAGCAATTCTCAGTATGCTAAAGTGTGATCAGTCTATGTATAAAAATTTAATTGTACTTAGTTAAATAGAGTTATGGTTAGACTTAAATTAAGTTTGCTTGATGGGCAAGGCAAACAAGTAGACTGTGGAATAGGGATTGTACCCACATCTCTATAAAAGGAGGTGAGGGAGTATGTTAGTTTGCACATTTTTCCTCACTCATTTGTTAATTAATACAATATAGCATTTGAAGTCACGTGTGTGGTTACTTTGAATCAATATTCCGCAGTAGCTTACAAAGTTTGTTGGTTTATCATCCAACAATTGGTATCAAAGCCAATGTGACACTGGTTTTTTGAAGCTAGGTTGACTGAAAGGTGCGCAATCCCAACAAGTAGTCAATTCTCTTTTTGGTTCGTCGGTTATTGCGTAGTGGTGGGAGATTTGAAGTTGCGGGTTCGTTAACCGTTGGATCTTTGTGAAATTCGAATAGTAGGTTGAAGATACATAGATTTAGGATCTCAGTGAAGGGATCTTCAATTGGAGGTTTGTAGAAAGAGATACTTGTTGTCAAAGTTGATGCTCCAGAATCTTCAAGTTCTGTTTAAAGTAGATTTCGGAAAATGTTTAAAGGCTCCAGAATCTTGGGGTTTATCAAGGTTGGTATTGCAAAGGTTTAGTTCGACAAGGTTCAATCTTCAAAAAGACTATAAAAAGGTTGAATCTTTAAGCTTCAAGGTGTTGTTTTTAAGGTTTTAGAGGTGATCAAGATGAAAGGTAACAATGCTTAAAGGTTTAGTTGATTATCTAGGATCTTGAATCGTTGAAGTTTGAAGGTATCCATGCTTTCTTGGAATTGAAGTCTTTGTGATTCTTGGAAGACAAGTAAGGTTTATCTTTGTCTTGGGATTCAAGAAAATTGATTACTTGTAGTACAAGGCATATCAAGGTTGTAGACTTGAGGTGGAAAGGTCAAAGCTTTAGGGTTTTCTAAAGGTTAATAGATCAATCTTTACAAGAAAGCGAGTTTAGCACACAACTTGTGAGGCTTGTTGAAAAAGTTGAGTCTTTTGGGTTTCTAAAGGGTTAAATCAACTTGACAATGTTAAAGAAGAAATACTAGTATGAGTACTAGGTTAAACATTGAAAAGCTCGATCGGAATAGTGTACAAAATCATGGTTATGGTTATGGGTCCCAATACCGTCTTCCACGGTGTATGGGAGAGGTTGAGACATAGACAGCCATACCGCAACCTAAGGTAGAGAGGCTGCTTCCGATTCTACCAAAGGTAGAAAAGGACCTCTGGCTTTGCAAGGGGTGAGGATCGAACCATTGACCTTTGTCACCAGAGGCAAGGGTGCTAACCACTTGATCCAACCTTGCTCTTTTGGAGTAGTGTACAAAATCATGAAGGTTCTAAATACGTCGACTTCAAGCAACTTGGTCCTTGTGTTAAAACAGGAGTCCATTGAATACATGTTCAAAAGTGTGTTTGGTTTGAGGTGGAATTGCAGAGAGCTCAGAAAAATCATAAAGCTGAGGTTATTCACAATAATAACGATGATGTTGTAGTTGCTCAAAGATAGTTGGAGTTTAAACAACTTGAAGAAAAGAAGAACACAGACTAATTGATTAAGGAGCAGATACACCTTGGAGCAAAGGTGTGGGTAGACATTATAGAAACTGGAATACCTCGTCAAGAGTGTGCAAGAGAGCAATGCTGAAAGGAATAAGGCGAATGAGGTCTAAAAAAGCTAATTTGGATATTTACTAAGGTATAATGTCTGATTAATAAGGTGGTCCCTTGTTCGAGATTCCAACATTGGATGAATTGTTGAGCATCAGTACACACTAAGAATTACTTATAAGGTGGAAATTGTTATGATATAGTAGCAACTTAGTGGGCTAAAGTGTAGTTAGTATGTATAGGGATTTAATTGTACTTAGATAAAATTAGGATTAGACTTAAACTAAGATTGTTGGATGAGCAAGTCAAACAAGGATACTATTGAATTTTAATTTCATAAGGATTGTACCTCTCATCTGTGTAAAAGGAGGTGAGGGGGTGTTTGGAGTCACATGTATAGTTAAGTCAATATTCCGCACTAGCTTACCAGGTTTGTTAGTTTATTATCCAACAATTTAAATATTACTTAATCAAAATGTGATGTAATTAACTCAAAGTTGCACAAAAAAAGCAATATTATTATTCGACAAACTAACATACATATATAGACTTGCATAAGGCGGTAAACCAAATATTATGTTAAAATAAAACATAAACATGTTTTGGAAGGATTGCTAACGACTACGACCCCTGATATAGATTAACAAAATTGGGGAAGGCTTTCGGTACAGATATAGTAAAACTTAAAATACGCGAACATTATGTTCGATCAACATACCAGTTGTTTGACGCGTTTCAAAATCAAGAACTTTGGGATCATAACCGTCCGATTAACTAAGATACACTTGACACTGTACAACCGTTTTACCCAACTTGAACCCTGGAACCACCGTGAACGCCACTTCACGATTACTTTCCCGTGACAAAAACGCCTCTTCGTTTACACCCTCCATGAAAACTTCCGAAAAACTACTGCCATTTCTCACTTGAAACACCGACACCCCGTTTGGATCAAATGAGAAACCCAAACAATGTAATAGCCAAACACGTTTTGCCATTTCAGCAAACGACTCGAAAAACACTGTCTCTGGAAATTTCCCGACACTCACTAAGTTTCTTTGATTTAAATTCCCAAAAAGAGATAATTCCATTTTGGGATGCACGAGTTTTAAATACTTAAACCAACAAAATTTAGCAAATGTAGATGTTGGTTTCCATGTAATATACTCCCTTGCTTTTAAGTACTTCAACTCCATAAATCTGTCAAAGAAAACCTGTTGGCGCTTAGCAGTTCTTTGTCGTGATCCACGATCCCCTGAAATGGAAAAACTCGGGTCACTGAACCCTTCAAACATTTCTCTACAAACAAATGACTCGAATGCATAACATCTATGCGTTGGGTCCCAATAAGCAACATTCGGCTGGATCGATCCAGCTGCTGCACTTATATCCCAATTGGCATATTGCATTTCGGTTGTCATTAACTTCACAAAACTTCTTATGGATTTCATAGCGTGCTTGTGGAACGATACAAAATCATTTGGAGTCAACTTTGAGAAATGAAGTGTCTCATGACGCGATAAAGGGCCACTTGAATTCAATCTTCTTTCAATTAACTTGTTCTCTCGCTCGAATTCCTCCAATTTTTCTTTTAAGCGTACAATTTCCGAGTCTTTTAATTGGCTCTGGCTTGCTAACCTTTTTCCTGTTATATCATATGTTTTTACTAGATTCTTTTGTTCTTGGATCTCGGCCAGTAGTAAGGTGGTTTCAGGAGACTTGTCGTCGATATGGTTCTTTAGAAATGATTGCTTTAAATCGGATAAGCTTTTCAACTCGGTAACAACGAGTTGATCAGATGACTGGATTGTTTCTGGATCATACGGCGATTGAGCAAATTGCAACTCAGCGTATGCAGCTTTTACTGTTGAAAGTGATGCGAAAACTTTGGAAATGAATGCATCCATTTCTGCTCTTTTTCTAACCTTCTCAATATCATCATGATTGACTTTGGCGTGTGATTTAGCCTTCTGAAGACCATCTACTGCTGTGGCAGCTCGAATATGCAAAGCCTTGGCAAATGTATGAGCTAATCGACTCTTTCTTGGGGTTACAGCGGATCGGTTAATTACTTCCATCTGAAGAAAGAATTGGTAACTTTATAAATGTACGCAAATATGATACAAGTTTTAAAGGAAAAATTGGAAGACAAGAAAGTATGATGAGCGTGTTGCAACAAAAGATGATAGTTATGGAGTACTTCTTTTTTGATAAAGAATACAAATATTAAATAGTATGCTTTAAGTCTTAGTAAATTCCTTAACTGCTAACTACCTAACGCGTATAGTTACAAGTCCAAATCAGGAAACATGTTCTTAGGTCCCATTCACTCACCTTATTTGAAAATAATTTGGTAACCAATTAAAAAGATAGTGTACGATTTAATTCAAAAAACTTTGCTCTAAAATCTCTATGTTGTATGTATAAACACGTTAAAAGCTAGTGACATTTGGACAAGTGAAAAAAGAAGTTAAGTGACATTTGGACAAGTATAAGGAACACAATCATCATTTTATTCTTGTTCATCTAAATTGGATCTTTGACAACTTGAGAAACCCATGAAATGCTTTATCTGCAAAGTCAAATGACAAATCCTTAGATAGGAGAATACTCAGATTCACTGAATCATATTATCTTTTCTACATGTGGAATGACAAAGGGACAATGTGATCCATATCCTAAAGGTATGATAGATATCATAAAGTTTGATATCTATATGACTAGATCCACTCACTCAACTTTTATTCTGATGAACTAGTTTCTTATTGCAACAACTAAAAGGAATATCCTTTGTTTAAAACCATTGACCCAAGAGCTTACTAGTGCTTATTTGCTTAATGAGAATTTAGATAAGCAATCCTAAACACCTTTGAAACTGTTTACTTAGTATATCAAAACAAATAAGAAGAAAAGTAGTTTAATATGAAAATGTAACTTCAACAATTCAACACGCAACCTCAAAGGTGTGGCCCAATGGTGGGGGCTTGGTATTCTCTAGTAAAGGTCTTAAGTTCAAACTTCACAGGCGGCAACTTTGGGGCACCATTCGGGCGAATACATACAAAATGACACCTAGATACACGTTATATCAAATTATAGTGATTAATCATACATAATCGTAACACTAATGAGTATAAGTTATTCCTGGAATCTTGAACTAAGTTGGTAGACTAATTATGCACCAAATGATAAGAGTGAAACTTTAATCATTGTATAGTGTGTATATCATATTACCAAATCCCTAATTAAATAAATAAAAAAAATTTAAGTAGTACTAAATCATTTTTTTTTCATTTTATGCACTCACTAGTTTAGATATGATCCTTAATTTAGGTTATTTAATAAAAGTTTCTACCTCCAGATATGGTACCACAAAGGATATATAACCTTGGATTATTACTTTATTAGCATATAGTACTATAAAAAAAGGCAAATAAACATGTGGGCCATAAAACCCAGATTTTATGTGAAAAAACTCAATTATTTCCATTAAAAACAGCAAACTATGCATTGTCAATTGAGCCCCTGCTATTTTACAGTAAAGTTAAAGTTGTCTTCATGCGGGTGACTAAAGAAAAGGAAAGCACTAGTCACTTTTCCGAACGTTGCTAAAATGCAAACAAAATAAAATTAATAGAAAAAAAACTACTAGTAGTACTTAACATTTTAGTAAAAGACTGGCTAAGGTGATTATCTGATTATTAAGTTTTGTATGAGATAAACATGTTTGAGACAATCAACTCATAACTTGATCACTCAAAGCTTCTTCTTTCATTATTACTATTATAAGAAGTTTGTATGAAACACTTCCAAAACAGTTATTGTTATAAACATTTAAACTGGTGTTTGGGGTTGCTTATATTTCCTGCTTAGCAAAAGCCACTGAGGTAGTGATTTTACCTTTCTCTTAGTGAAGAGAATTATGGGCCCATAACCCTCAATGTCCCTTAATTGGGAGATTCACTAAAACTACTCTCTTATAAGAGGCTCATTAAGAACTTTATATCTAATCACTTAATTTAGTAAACACCCCCTAAGTAGCTTAAAAATAACCCATCCAACATATAGTATTTGTATTTGATTATTTGAACAGAAATGAGAATGTTTAAGGGTTGCATATTTGGGTGTTTGGGTTAGTATTGAGGGGGTAGGTGTATCCCAAAATACGCAGTTCTCAACTTGATCATTGCAACACTTTATAATTGAAAACTGAGTATTTTACACTGAATTGAAGTAAGCGGACAAGTAGAAGCATTTTGGATTATACAAGCAATCCCAAACACCCCTTGAAGCAGGGTAAAAAACAATGCCAAACACCCAATAAACACATCAAATAAACAGTTTAAAAAAGCCTACATTTCGCCAAAATTTAGGGGGTGTTTGTTTTGGCTTATATAGCGGGCTTTCGGCTTATGTGGCTTATATGAGCTTATGAAACTTAAGCCGAAAACCATATAAGCAATAAGCCCACTATATAAGCCGAAACAAACACCCCCTAAAACTTAAAAATTTATGGTTAAAAATATATATAATTACAATTTTTTGTAGCTAATTATCTACAATTTTGTGATAAAAATTGTGGATCCTTGTGGTCCTGAGTCATTTTGTGGGTCCTGGTTCATTTTGTATGTATTTTTTGGTAGCTACTACAAAAATTGTAGCCAAGATATCCACATGTATGTGTGTGTATATATATATATATATATATATATATATGATAAAGATCAAATAAAAATTGAAACCAACTCATCATCATAAAATGCTATGAGAAACTTACCTTAACGTGTGTTGAAGACCACTTGATCTATTAGCCTGCAGGTGTCCTCTAATACTCACTAGAAACCTGGAAGAAAAAAAGTAGGAACAAAACTTTAAAGCCTAAAACCCTTCACCATTTAAACCGTTAATAATACTCCTCGGTTGCTAGCATGACACCAGCACATTAGTTAAATAACATATCAAACCAATGACATTGCTGTAAACAGGTGTTTAACATCAATATATAATCATGTAAGGAACAAAAAGAAACAAATGTTACGACAATATATTCGGCATGAAAAAACAAATATCCTTAAAGCTTATAACTAACCATGAAAAGGAAGGTTCGATTGTCTGTTGTTGTTGATGAAGTGGTTTTTTATAATGAGAAATGTATTTGATGTGTTTCTAAAGAGGAAATAACGGAGGGGGAGAGAAGACTAGACAAGACAAAGGTCAAAGTGTTGTGTTTGATTTGATAGTAGCTAAGGGGACATTGGGAATATAAAAGGGAAAATTCCATAAACACCCCACAAGTACAATGGTGTCAACCCCTATTGTCCCCATCAAGTTTTTTTTTCTTCAAATACCCTTGAGGCGGAGGTCGCCCAAAAATCTTGGGCGGATTAATTAGTAATGTGACATGTGTCCCTAGGTGTGACCCCACCAGGTACACTTTAGCACATGCATTATTTGGGCGACTAGGCCCACAAAACTTGGGCGACTTAATTTGTTTGTCTTTTTCCTAGTACATATATCTTGGGCGAATGGGTCCCACTGTTCTTTATTCTTGGGCGACTTGTTATGTATGTAGTACACTTTTAATTTAATTTATTTTATGAGGACTCGTGCCTCTACAAGAATACATTTAAATACACATAAATACTAATAAACATTTAAATACAAATATACACGTATTCTTGGGCGACCATACTTGTATATGAACTTTCTTGGGCGACTGGGTCCCACTTTTTTTTAAATAAAAGTAAAGTCTTCTTAGTCTTTTTATATTAAAACAAAAAATGTATTTAAAAACAACACAAACACTTTTTATACTCATTATACACACAAAAACAACACAACACTTCCCTTTTACGCTTATCCACTCCCTAACCAGTCCCCGTTTATCCACTCTCTCGCTCTCAGTCCTCGTTTTCAATAATCAAGAATCAACCACTATTCAACAACTACAACAATCACAGATATTCAACAAACAAAGTTAATCGGCTGTTGGTTTAGATCCAATCGAAACCCTAACGTTAGCTAGTAGACACAGATCGGAATTAGGGATTCGATTTAACTATTTTGAAAGATGGTTTGGGGAAGGGTAAGTAGTTATCTATTTAATTTAGGTTTACGCTTATTTAGGGTTTAGGGTAAGCAATTATAAAATTCGTTTAGGGTTTAATTTATTATTTAATTGTTAGTGTTTCTATTTTTTAATGTTTATATCTTGTTTTCTAGTGTTAGGGTTCATTGATGCTTTTTATGGTTGTTTAGAACCCAGATTATGTAATTGCTTATTAATGCTTTATAGTGAAAATGTTTATTGTTGCTTTATGGATATATATTTAAGTAAGATGACTGACATGCTAAGAAAATGCACATCAACTTAATACATAACTGTAGGGTGTAATTATGTCTTTACTGCTAGCGTTTATTGCTGGTTTTGGCAGATGTTTTGTTAATATGCTTAAGTTGTTCCGACGTTAGTCGACTAAAATTTATGTTAATATGCGTGATATGTGAAAGAAATTTCAAGTTTTTGTTGCTTTGGAATCCTTTGTGTTTGTCTTTGCGATGACTATCTAAGTGGTATCACATCGGTGGTGACCGGCTTATCTATGGGAACCAAAGATGGTAACTAGGCCGAACGGATCAAGGGGTGATTCCGGGGATCGCTTGAACCATAGATGGTCGGTTGACTTAACCCGGTAGCATTGTGCTCAGGTATCGGGCCTCGGACTATATACATCCTTCTTACACACGGCGGGAAATAGTCTGTACTCCCGATCAGGTTCAAACTACTCGTGGCAATCGTTTTGATTACTTACTTATGATTGTTATTGCGAAGATTTGAATACATTGGTAGTACGCACAAGCTTGTAAATTCTTTTTAAAAACTTTTCCACATAATATCTGCCATAAACATATGAATTAGTAGTTTTGTCTTAGGTTTGACACGTGATTAATTTTTAGGCTAGTATGTTTATGTAAACACCATATGGATGTTTTTTCTTTAAAATATTTAGTCGCTAAATATACTTACTAATATCTTTTGCAAATTTCATATATGTTGTGGTATTCAAGATCTACCCTGGTCATTTAGACGTCTTGAATGCGAGAATGATATGGTGTGTATTGTCCGTTACATGCGACACTCCTTCATTATGGCATTCAAGATGCGTGATGTTACCAGGAATTAGTTCTTTACTAAACATTTTTAACGTATTGACATTTTATTACAACCGAAAGTAGTAGCTTTTGAACTATGTTTATTATGTTGATAAGTAGGTTTTTTTATGTTGTTCTAAGCTGCGTTTTTTTATTTTTTGTCTTAAAGGAATATGAAGCAAAAGTGATCGTTAGGAGTAAACTTAATTACATTTCCTTAATTAGAGATAAGCTTAATGAAAAGCGAAGGATTTTATTTAGGACCTCTTGTTTTGGAGGATGGTTGGATCTTTACTTTTTTGACCATGAACCACACATCTTAGATTATATATTACAAAATCAGCGTTATGTAGATGATGCACACTTTGACATGCCCCTCATATATAATGTGGATGGTCGTGAACTACATTTTGGTCGTCCCGAGTTTTCTCTAATAACAGGGTTTCGTTTTGGAAACCGGCTTAGCTCAGTGGATATTAGTAAAGGTGATATAAAATTTAAGACAAGGGTATTTCCAAAAAAATCAGGGGTAAAAATTTCAAACTTAGATCTTCTAGGTCTTGTTGAGGATGAAGAGTTATTCTTTAAGTTGTCTGACGAGGATGCAGTCCGTGTGTGTCTACTGTTAGCGTTAGAGGTCATTTTTATGGGTCGGTTGTTGGCTGATGAAGTGGGTGATAAACTCCTTCGTTTGGTTGAAGACCTTGAAGCATGGAATTCGTTTCAATGGGGTGAGTACATTTGGAGGCAATTGTACAACCAGATTATTAATGTCGTTGACAGACATAAGTGGCAACATCTTAAAGGACTAGAAGGATCTCCGAAGTTTGTTCCAACGTATACAGTCGGAGGATTCGTATGGGCTTTCAAGGTTATTCTACTGTATTTTATTTAATAATGAACAATTCAACACGAGTTTATCAATTTTTTTATTAACTGTCTCAGGCTAACGCATTCTTGAACTTTATAGATCTGGATTCTTGAGTCTTTTGAAAGAAGCAATCGTTGGTGGAATAAACAGGAAGATGTGATACCTAGGGGTGTAGCCTGGTCAAAGAAAGAGGCATTTACAAGAGCGGATCATGGATTGTTATTCGGCAAGGTAAAAACAGTATCATTTTTGTGAATATTTATTAATATTTTTGTTTTTTTAACATATTATTTACCTGCCCACTTTATTGGTTTATGTTTTTTGTAGGACTCAAAGATAAAGTTCGACCTGAAACCAACACTAGCCGAGCAGAAGTCAGATTGGCATATCAAATTCCTTGATTATTACAAGGGATACACACCAAGGACTCGAAAACCGAGAGTGCCACATGATTACGATGTTTATCTACAGAAGCTCGAAGCATCACGAAAACGTGGGAGGACAGAAGAAAAGTATGTACCGCTGGTTCCTAGGGTTCATACCTCTGATCTTATTACAGAGATCAGCCTTAAGGATTCTGTCATTCAGAAGTTGAATACGCGTGTTTACAAACTTGAGTCTGTTATTAAGGTGATTCTCGTTACACCATTATATTAAATGCACGTCCGAATAATATCTACTAATATCTATTTATATGATTGTATCCTAATTTTAAGTCGATGAAAAAATACTTTGTAGGTACTTGCTTACGAAAGAACTTGCGGATATCGGGTAAGCACGTTGTTGCAGATAAATAATTTGTAAATTTAATTAAGGAATTATCTGTTTTATTGTATTTAACATGTCGTTCCTTTTTTCATTTACAGTCGAAATTGGACTTCAGTGAATCTTTCTCTCATCTTAAAAATGAATTCCGCGAAAAACTCCAACTTGAATTCTTTGAAATGGTTGACTCCCTTATTTCCGGCAGTCGTTCGTCGCAGATAAATGATGACTCTGATGATGATATTATACAGGTAATGCTCTTTTTGCAAACATTATTACACAGATTATCAACACAGAATCTAAAGCTTACTGTTTGTTACATATATTTCTGAATTGACTTTTGTAATCTAGTATAAAGTATACATATGTTATATTCTGTAAATAGAAAGGTATTAAAAAGTCTACATATGTGTCTAATATGATAACAATGTTAATTTGTTACAGGAGTATCTTTTGGAAGAGGAATTAAGTCTGAGGAAGCAACAGGAAGAAAGGTGGAAGATGGAAGAACTAAATCGTATGGAAAAGGTGTTTTACAATGCTTTGATAGAGGAGATGAAACGACGAATTGAAAGGGAAGAGAAGTTGAAGATTGCAAGGGAGAAGAAGAACAAGCTTTTAGGTTTATATAATTCAGAGCATTGGAAAAGAAGTAATGCAGACATGCAATCTGACAAGCGGAGCAAAAGGGATGGTTCTCATTATGCATATTACTGGACCGAAGAATTTAGTGAATTGATTAAAAAACGCACACCTCCTATTGGCTATCGTCGGAATCCAGATATGTCTGATAAACTAAAAGATGTTCAACCTTGGGTGGAGGTACAACGTCTCTTACTTATTTGTAATGATAAATTATTAACTTTTTTTTCCTAATATTATTACAATGTTTGTGCAGAATCTTTCCCGCTGGAACAACGCTATCGATAGAGTACATTTTTCTGAAGAGTATGACGAATTTCTTGGTAAGCCGGGTCCGCTTTGTTGTACATTTCCTTGGTCAAGAGAACCTGTACGTGTTGATAGGAGGTTTTGGGAGACCTTAGTTTGTTTAGATCCTCCCAAAAAGGGATGGCTGGTGGATGAGGTGAATGTCTAGTAGTTGTTGATCTATATATATATCGTTATTATATCATGTAACATTTCTTTGTGTCTCATGAACCGTTTTTTTTATTTTTATTTTTTACAACATATAGAGCTTTGGGTCGAATACATGTTGCATTTCAGACCCGCTGAAGCTGATTGGCTTATGGTAACGTCGTACTTTGTTCAGCTGCTATTGCAGGATTCCATCCCCATATGGTATGCTAATGGAGATAAGTACAAAATTCCATGGGCCCATGTTGAGCAGGTATTACTTTTATACATATAATTATTTAGACGCTAGTAATATATATGAGTTGTATTTAATTTATTTTTTGTTCCAGGTTTTTATGCCCATCAACGAAAAAGATAAACATTGGTTTGTTGCCCGGTTCCATATCAAGTCAGGGGTCGTAACTTTTTACGACAGTGGTTACAAGCATGAACCTGAGTGGCGTGATTGGTATTTAAAAATGCGGGCACGGCTAGAGGTAAAACTTTATAAATGCAAGTAAATAATTATAGTTTAATTTTAAATACATTTGCTAAAATATTATACATGCATGGTTTTCCTAAAATATTATCACTGCACAAGCGTATGAAAAGCGTCTTTTGGCTTTTGGGATTCGGCCTGACAACCTAGACCCAACCATTCTCAAAATTGCTTATCCATTCAATCCTGAAAATACATGGTGTGTCTTAGTTTTCTCCTTCAACTCTAAACAATGGAAAGTTTTGGAAAATGAGTTTTTGCCTCGTCAATCTATACGTCTAAAAAAATCCAGTCAAGCAGTGGTTGATGAGCACATCTTCTGGTGTGCGTATGAAAGTTTCATTGCTAATGATGGTAGCGAGTACAAGAGGTATATGATGGTGTCTTTTAACTTGGTTACCCACCGTTTCCATGTTTTAGACATACCGGACCAATTGCTAGTCCGACTACCTGTTTCCTTCTTTGTATCTAACCTTAGAGACAACGTTGTGGTCTCCGGAAACATAAGTGCTGATGACAACTTTGTTTTCTCTATATGGATGTTAGAGATTGCTGGCGGATCCATACAATCTTTTCAATCTCTCATCACCATTACTACTCCATTTGTATTGAAGTTAATTGGATTTGAGAATGACAAAAACCCGATACTTGAAGTGCATAACCCAGAAGGATTCGTTATGAATCTTGTAGTCTACAATGTTTCTTCCGGGACCTATGTGTATATCGGTGCTGAGGGAAATTGTGCTTCATTTTTTATCAATCCCAACTGCGAGTCACTAATTCTTCAAACACATGATGATAAGGATGTGTATTAGATTTTTAGAATTACAATGTTGTAATCTATTATCTTTTGTAATCGGTGTATGTTTTTGTTTATGAACTTGGTAACTTTTTAGAATGTTTACCCTTACTATTTTTTATTATATATATCTGTTGCATTATTTTATCTGCATGTTGCGGTTTTTTATAGATAACATCTACCTACAGGTTGGACTTCCAGTTGTTCTAGAACAATGCAAAATTTTCGAGATGAAAGGAATAGATCCTACAACATATGCAATCACCTTCAAGAATGCAAAAAATGTTCCTTCTCAGGGAGGCCTGTTTGGTGATTGTGGTGTTTGGGCTTGCATTGTCTTATACCGACTGGCACATGGGAAGTCGCTGCATGTGGATGATCCTGTTCAGGCAGCATTAGCTTACCGTGAACAAATGTCTAGGTTCTTTTACGAACATCGGGTGTATAGTTGGTAGGGTTGTTTAGTTTAGTATGTTGTCCAACATAATTTGTTTTGGGTTACAACTTTAGATGCTTTAACAACTAGACAATGATGTATTATGCCACAAGTTTGTGTTTGTATTTTGCAACAAGTTTGTATCTCTGGACATTTAGTATATTTGACGACTTTTCAATTGACGTTATAAACGTATGGAGAAGTTTTGACCATTCATGGTTCGTTCTTCGGTATGACATTGAACGATTCAATTCAATCGTAAGACCATTTTATAAATTCTGGATTGTTATTTGTTGGTTTTATCTTTTAATCATGGTTATCGCTGACTTAGATAACATTTTGTATGCAGCAGTCACATACATTTAGACGATTGCACATGGCAAGGGTTTCATGTGGATATCAAAATTGTAGACAGGAAAATGCTATGAGGTAAACATATTTCTACTCACTTATTACTACAATTTCCAGTCTTTGCATTTTTATAGTCACTTATAATGTATGCAAATATCATAGTAGATTATTTATGATGAAACACATGACTGGAAATATTAAATATATGACTGGTAATCTAGTAGTCGCCCAAAAATGTGTTTGGTCGCCCAACATTAATTATGCTCAACATTTTCCCTTTTATTCCATTTCCAATCTTTCAAAGTTCTTTTTGTTTTTAACTAAACTGCACATATGCCTTGAATGTTGAGGTCACCCAAGGAATTCTCAATTCGCCCAAGAATATTTAATTTCAGTAGATTCATATTAAGGTTGTGTGAACCTGTCAATGTACTTTGTCAATAGATATTCACTTAAATGTGCCTTAATATCCATAAGTCAACTCCTAACAAGTGTTACTTAAGTCTTTTAAAATAAAATTAAAGTACATATCTAGTACAAGATACATAAATTTGAAGTATCACTAACAATATTTAGTTGGTATATGGCATAAATGATCAAGGTATTCACAGGAGTGTCAGCATTCAAATCTTGGCAAAAATCCTGCATAACAGACGGGAATACAAAGTAAATTATATTCAATTTGAATTAATACAAAGAATAAAACATTAGAGTTGTATTCATACCTTATTGTCACCACCTATATCTTCGGCCTTGTCATTTTCCATACAAAAGGTCGACTCTTTTGGCTTTTGTTCACACTTTCGATCAGATGGATTTCTACGAATACAAGTTGACTGTTCTGAATTGTCTATTTGTAAAACATTCTCAATAACCTGGATTCTTCTCTTGACGACGTCTAATTCACGATATAATTCTTTAACATCAACCTCCCCAACACGTTCTTCAATGGATACAACTGATGACTTAATAACATCAACCTCATTTCGCATATGATCCTTAGCAGCGTCCGAAACTGTGTTACCCTCCACAAGATGTTCATTTACAAACACGGATCTTTCCTTCGCAGTCTGAACTTCTTCATTGTATGACCCAGTACCTACCGCACCATTGCCGGTTACACCGTGTCCATCACCATGTACATCTCGTCCTCCACAATCTTCGTCACCATCAACATCTCGTCCAGTTGGGGCATCACCTAACAACACAATGCCATCACTATACAACACGTCTGGAACTTTATTACCTATGTTTTCTTCAGCCTCAATTCCTTCACCACCAACATTCAATGGTTCAGTCAAAGGTAAAACAACCACAAGTTTTAACTGTAGCCCGTTGATATATTCCATGCTACGAGTGTACCACGGACAGACCACCTCGTCATTTCTTAGAACAAGCTTCTCCAATGGTTTAAAACCCTATAAAAACAACAAAGTAAACATATAACATGATTCAAAACTATACAAACAAGAAATACAAAAAGACAACACATACACAGAGGTTACCTACCGGATCAAATAGAATAGGGTAATGTTTTTTCTCAAAGTTGTTAGATTTTGACCATGCTAAACCGCGGGGGGTCTTTGTAGAATCTTTGATCCAGAACTGCACACTGTTCGGGAAAGTTTCCAAAATCCATATCTGAAATAATCATCAAAATAATCTAAATTTAGGCACGATAACATGATTCACAACTGCATCTTATTTACCTATTATTTGCTAACCCATTATAACCTATGATATCTATGTTCTCAATAACAATCATATATACGTTAATAATGGAACGTTGTTACCTTGAGGGCCCATACAAACCCATACAGGTTGTATGTTTGCTCTTTATTGGGTGATTTTTTTCCCGGGTTATTTGCTACAGCCTTCTTTCCCGGCTTCTTTGTTTCACCTTCAATATGCCTCTTTACAACATTCAGAGTCCTTTTATACAAATGTATCCACATGTACTCACCCCAGGGATAAGAATTCCAAACATCAAAATTCTCAATCATTGCCAAAAGATGGTCAGGAATGTAGAACCTTCCTTCCCGACCTATGAATACACATGTTGCCATAACTAACAAACACACCCTAACAGCATCCTCATCACTTAAACCATCCCACACATTACCAGGGTTCATCAATGCCAAAAGCTGCTCACCCTTTACTTTCTTAAACTTACGGTTTTTGTTTTCCGGAAACAATCGATCAGAGAATGGACTATGTTCTAAACCATGAACAAGGGAACCTACATTAGTTTCTTCTTTCGCAATAGGGCCAAAGAGAAAGCCAGTTATGAGACAAAATTGTTCACGTCCAAATTCAAGCAAATTATCACCTATTTTAAATTTAAGCGAAGGGCACTCTTCACTTTCATCAGCATTCACCTCACGTTGATAAAAATAATTTAACAAATGAACATCAGCAGAAAATGGGGGGGATGTCTAACCATGGACCAAAAACAGTTTTCCTAAACAATGTAGTTCTAGCTGTATTCAACAAACCTCTAATCTTATTTATAGGCTCTAATCTAGATCTGACAGTTACCTTTGCATCGGATATTGTATATGGAGTTGACGTCGATGTACTACCTGAATCCATTGATCAAATTAGGGTTTCAATGGAAAGAGAAAATCAAGCTTTGTTTGTGCGTAACAATGGAGGTTAATGTTTAGGGTTTGTGATTTGAATGTGCGTTCTGGGTTTATTTTATTTTTTTCGTTTCAGAAGTGTGTGAGTTTGTGTGTGTGAGTTTCTGGTTTAAAAGTTTTTTGAGTTTCAAGGTAAATATTTGTATTTGTGTTTTTAGTTTAAAATGTATTTGTGTATATGTTTTTGTATTGGCACAAGTACCCATAAAATAAAGTGTACTACATGCATAACAAGTCGCCCAAGAATAAAGAACAGTGGGACCCATTCGCCCAAGATATATGTACTAGAAAACAATAAAAAAAGACCATACTTTTTTAGGAAAAAGACAAAAAGATCAAGTCGCCCAAGTTTTGTGGGCCTAGTCGCCCAAGAAATGCATGTGATAACTTGTACCTGGTGGGGACAACACTAGGGACACATGTCACATTATTATAATACCCGCCCAAGATTTTTGGGCGACCTCCGCCTCAAGGGTATTTGAAGAAAAAAAACCTTGGTGGGGACAGTAGGGGTTGACACATTGTACTTTAAGACCATATAAAGAATTTTCCCAATATAAAAACCCCAAATCAATAGGTTCTTTTACCGTTTTCTCCTTCGATGATAATGTGGTTTATTGATAGGAATCATAATGGGTATATGATTTAGTATGGGGTAAAATGAAAATGGTTATGAAAAAATGTATTATTATGATTGTTTATGTTTGGATAATAAAATATAGTATAAAAAAATATATAGATATTTGAATTTTGTGGTGGAAAAGAGACAAGCCGCGGAATGGATTTTATAAACATCAAATTGGTGAGTAATAAATCTAGGGTGAAACATTTGGAGTTCTACACAAAGACTTATGCCAACTTTACAACAACATGTTGAGTGTTCGAACTTACAAATTAGTGTTATATCACATGTGATATATTATACATACTTCTATACCCCCCCCCCTGCGTAAAAACAAAAAAAAAAAGTTTGCCGAAAGTATATGAAAGTGCCCTTCTATTGAAAGAAAATTAAATGCTTGTCGTAATCGTGTAATTTGTTTCGGCTAACGATAAACGGCTTTTGAGATATATTATTTTCAAAAAAGAATGGTGAAAATGGGTTTTAATTAAAAAAAAGATGTGGGTGGGAGAGATGAAAGTGAATATTTTACTTTAGTTAAAAATGAGTCGTTAGAATTTATCCTTCAATCTCTTTGTCTTTTATGGTCTCTAGAATAACTCAATTAAAAAAAAAAAAAAAAAAAAAAAAAAAAAAAAAAACCTTTAGTTTATATGCAGAAATTATCATGTTTACGTTTAGTTTATAGTTCATTTCAGAACCTTTATCTCACTAAGCTTTGGCTTACAGTTTCAGTTTCATGTTTTTTTTTTGTAGATGCATGTTAAGACCAAGCAAGATGTTAAATGGGCCATAGCAGGTTAAAATGGTGTAGCTCGTGGGTTACGTAACGAGCTTTTCATCACCATCTCATGTTATCGATTTGGAATGCCTCCAATGCAAGAGTCATTTTTAGTAACAAGTTTATATAGTTCAAGTCATGTATTTTGCAAGTATAAAGTATTAAAGCGGTGTTTGGAATAAGCCCTTTTTTATTAGAAAATTACGCTTTCGCTCCTTTTCCTGATGTATACAGTATACAGATATGTTATTTAGTGTTTTATGAATAAAGTTCCAGAATTTCATGAAATATCGATAAGTAAAAATGTGTTTTACAAAAAAAATGTGTCATCTGCATACCAAACGACTTTAGATGTCGGTCATGGTCATTGTGACCGCCGGTTACAGATCCAACCTCCGTTTATGGCCTTCAGTGTAAAAAAAAAGTTTTGATTTTGGGCGTTTCAATTGACAAATTTATATTATAAAATTGGTTTGTTTAAAACATTTTGTAGTAAATGTTATCGTTTCACTGTTTTAACTGAAATACTTCTTTTAAACCAGTTTTGTATGACAGATATTACAAAACTATAATGACAGAAAGGTTTCCTTCATTATCAAGTGATTGATTATGATGAAAACTTTGTCAATAATGGTAAGCATTAAAGATTAAGATACTTAGTGTCGCAAGTGCATTTTACAAATATGTGATAGTATCAAATAAGTACATATATTTACTATTAATATCCCTCGATTATTGCTCATTGCTATTGTATTTATACGTTATTTGGTACATAATTGTTATTTATTTTATTTTAATATTAATTTGGACTATCGAGCAATTATCGCAAAAAAGACTAGAAAACAACATAAAAGAAGCCAAAATTGGTCGAAGAACACCTCCAACTTTCAACTAAATTTGCACTTAACACCGTTTAGTTTATATTATTTTCATTTTTCATTTATCTTATATTTGATAATATATTTCCCTTATCTATTATATTATCTTTTAAACTACTTTTACTTTGTAAAAGTTGCACTACAAAATATATAATGTATTTACCTTTAATACGATATCAATATATAAAAAAGAATTGATTAATTCAATCTTATCACAAATGAAAAGCTATTTCGCTAAAAAAAATATATATATACATATTAATATTAGCCGTAACATGTTCCATAATTTTAATCATACTAGACGAATATCCGCGTAAAGCTACGGTTTATAGCGGAAAATAATTATACTTGCGAACTTGTGTTTTGATGTGACCCTTAATGCAACACTTATGAGTTCGATTATAGTCATTGCGAGAAAAAGATATATATGAGTTATAAACGAAAAATGATAAAAGTTTGAGAATTAAACAATGTATAAACTATTATTTTAGTGGTTGATGTTGTTACTATTTTCTATCAAGGGGTATGTTAAAATTCATTTTCTTCAACTTGACTATGAATTACCACAAGAATAAGAATAATTTTATGGTGTTTATATAGTTAGAATTAGAATAATTTTTTGGAAACAATTAAATATTAAAAAAAGAATTGAGTGTTTAAAAAATTATAAACCGGTAAAAAAAAACTTCCATTTGGCATTAAAAACCGGTTTATAGCATTTGAGCCTCATATGTTGATTTTCTAAGACACGGTTTATAGCATTTGGGCCTCATATGTTGATTTCTTAAGACACGGTTTATAGCATTATTGCACCCGAGATGACAAAAAAAGTTGTGCTTAGAAAGTTAACATTTCTATTACAAGTTGTCATTTAAGGTTAAAGTTTAAGAAGAAGCATTAAGGGGTATTAATATGGTATTTGAAGTTTCACTGGATATTATTTAGTCATACACCCGTGGTTAATTTATATTGTTTAAACCGTGTATTTATCAAAAGGTATTTGAAGTTTTCATTAGTAAAAGGTATCCATTATTGTTTAAACCGTATAGAATCTGTTCATCCACGAGCCACATTTAAGATTTATTTAAGTTATTTATTTTAAGGGGTATTAAAAAAGTTTCCAAAGTTTTCATTATTAAAATATCTCTATTTGTTTAAACCGTGTATTGTAATTTTACATTTAAGATTTATGTAAGTTAATTATTTTAAAGGGTATTATGTGGAATCAACTACACTCATGTTTAAGAGATTTTGAGTTTTCAAGAATAGACAAATTTGTTTTATAAGTGGTACATATATAAATTTCAAATATTCACTAATCTGTTCTATTTTTTTTTAGTTATATTTTTGTGTTATAATGCCCTTAAACCAACCTACAAAGTAAGTTATATATTTTAAGTTACTATGTGATGTTATTTATATGCCAAACCTCTAGGTAAGGGCATTATTCTAACATCTCGCTCAGGGCATCCGAAATCTCAGGACCGGCCCTGAGCACGGGGAGCAGTTTATTGCTTCTACAACTACTTCTCGGGATCATATAAACCTATTGATCAGAATATCTTTATAGAAATAATGTTACTGTGTATGTGATCAAGGGAACCACAGAATAAAAAATAAAAGTAAAATAGCAATAACATTGAACAAAGGGAACTTCCCTTTCTAATGAATGTTATGAAATAGATAGAAAAATTAGGTCCTTAGCTAACTTAAGATTTAACACACACACACACCACTAGCTAGATTTTCAAACCATCTAGACAAAGCTTAAAATCTGTCGAAATATATGTTACTTGACCTTATTCCCTATGTTAGGAATAGAAGTGACGACCATTATCGAGTCAACAAGTATTGTAATACGTTAGTTATGCACACATTTGAGTGTATAACCCGTAATTTTCAAAGAAATGACTCTGTTGTACGTTTCAGTGCGACAATCCCAAAGGATAAGAAGAAAAGTCTTCTTAATCTTGAGCAAAATTTATTCAAAATTTTTAAAAGATTTTTCAAAACTTTTCAAAATTTTGCTCAAGATATTACTCCCCCATTTCTTAAAAGTTTAAATTTATCAAAAATACTCTACTTTTGAGGAGGAGTAATAAAAAGATGTTTCAAAAAGTTCATGCAACACATACGTTTTCTCCCTATTCGCTTTCCAACAACATAGCTTTTAATCAATTTGGTATAAAAAATACCATGGATATGCTATTCTTGAGGGGGAGAAATGTGATTAAAATGTGATCAAGACTGTTTTATCTCGAATTGGCTTGACTCAACGTTTCTTGAAAATATGAGAAAACTCTAAAAGACTTGTTCCTAGACAGGTAATAATTTCAAGTTGGTTATTAAGGCTAGTTGTCACCTAAAAGATGATAATGGACCCTTTTAACTAGCGACGTAAACATGTCTCGCAAAGGACTTGTCTATTTAGGGTTTATCATTTCAAAAGTGTGAACTCTTTCCTCTGTGTGCAAGCTCATTAAATGAAATATCCATGCACATGTGTAGGGGAAGTATTTCCCAAAATGAAAACTCTCTAAGTGTTATCAAAATATGCTTTCATCTAAACACTTTGATTGCTTTTACAAAAGGTTTTATGGCTACGATCATTATACCCAACCAACAAAATCAACAATATCCAAAAGAAGATATAAGGTGGTTAGGATTTACGTATTAATCCCATGTGTTAATACAAATAAACTGTAAAAACTTTTATTTATATTTTACGATCTTCTTATGTTTTGTCGATAACAATCGTAAAATCATTTTAACGAAATCAATAAAATATGTAAAGTTTTGAGCCAATAGTTTACTAACTCATTTCACTAAACAAATTAACCATTAAACAAACAAATAAACAATTAAACATGTTTAGTTAAATAGTTTACATAAAACCAAAACCATTTTTATAAAACACTTATAAGTAACTTTGGTTACTTACATTTTTATAAAAATACATAGCTAGAAACTAACCAAAATAAACATACAAATGTGTTGGACTATCCTTAACCCAAAACCCATGACCCATGGAGCTTGCCCAAAACCCATGGCCCATTGCATGACATCATGCATGACATAAAAAATGGGTAAAATCCATGACCTATGACCCAAAGTCCATAACCCATGACCCAAGATGTCTATTGCATCATGCATGAAATCACATGACCCATGGACCATAACCCATAACCAAAACCCGGAATTGTAACCCAAAATCCAGACTGGTACTACTAGTTAGCCGGATCCCTTGGATTACACTGGCCGAATCCCTTTGGGAATGGATCCGGTGGATCCGGCTGAATAGTGGCCAATTTTGCCTATAAATAGTTGATCATTTCTCTCTTTCTACTTACCCCTTTTTAGATATATCTTCTCTATATTCCAACCTCTTTTACCTCAAATCTAAGGATCTTCTATGTAACTTTTCTCTTAGTGATTCTCTAGGTTCCTCTTAAAGGCGAGATCACGACCTCTAGAAGACTTGCAAGCTCGAAGACATGGGTTGCTAGGCTTCGTCATCATCAAGACCACTGAAGTGAATTTTGTTGTTGATTCTTCTCATATGTCCAAGATGTGTTGTGTTAGTTAGTGGTTTTGGGATTAGTTCCTTCATTGTAAAGGAACTCGGTATTTAGCCTTGTACCGGATAAAGGGTAGGCGACGTAGGTTTGGTTCTACCTCGTGGAAGAACCTGGTATCTTGCCTTGTACAGGTTAAAGTGTAGGCGACGTAGGTTTGGTTCTACCTTGTGGAAGAACCCGGTATTTAGCTTTGTACCGGAAAGAATGTAGGCGACGTTGTGAATGCTTCTTCGCCAACATTAGGAGCGTGTGGTGTAGTGTTTACAAACTCTCGAGTTGGGTACTCGGGGAGTGGAGTAGGGCAAGGAAGGTGACCTTGTAGCCGAACCATTATAAATACTTGTGTTGTGGTTGTGTCTTTCTTTCTCTATCTCGTAGTATAGTTTAATTACATCTAACTATCAATATCCAACACACATCCAAAATAGATTGACATAAGTCGATCTAAAAGTTTTAAAACATAGTTTTTTTAATCGGTAAAACTATTCAACCCCCTTCTAGTTTTCTACAATTGGCATCAGAGCTTCGTTACTAAGTTTCTTAAAGTATATTGTACTTTAGAAACTTAAAACGATCCGTGTATGTTTTGAAAACTACAAAGAAGGAAACCCTTTGTAAAAACTGACATCAAATTTATTTTTACAAAAAGGGTAAAATTTATATGTTTGGATATTGATAGTTTGTTATTATCTACTTATGTTTTTTTAATAATTCTAACAAATTTTGTCTTAAGAAATCTTCATGATAGGAATCTTTGAAAACTTCGTCCTATCAAAGGAATAATGAAGTTTACAAACAAAGAAGAACCTAAAAGAATTGTCAGCCTGCTTTACCATAAAGTATGCAGGCATTTTAAAAGCTCATGAAGTATTTCTCATCTATCTGAGAAAAATTGGCAAAGGCATGTTTTCTCACTAATAGATGGTGTCTTAAAATGTGCTAGTTGCATATGGTTAAAGTGTTGATCTATATGCTTCTTCATTATTATTAGCATCTACATTTTTTTAGTTGATCATATTGTTGGTGTGCTATATCTTAAGTGTTATATCTACATAAATTATGTGCTACACCAAATCACAATCTTCATTAATCTTTCTTCACGAGTTCTCACATTCTTTCTATTGGACAGGAATAGTATCCCACTCCATCAATCCCTATTCTCTTAATCAAAATTCATTTATACTTATCTTTCAAAAACACTTCAAACGAAAAGGTTAAGTCGACGCAAAGAAAAGTTTTCTACGTCTTAATCATCATCATAATCACACCCGTGATATTCTTCTATCCCCATCACAAACTTACCGCACGAAAATTTGTCTTCTCTCATGTATCTCTACTTCTCGTCTATTCATCCATCTCCTTTTATTACCTTGTGCATTAAATGAAATACAAGTATTCCCTAGTCTAAACTTCTCAAACTCTCACTCTAGTTACTTAGGATCAATAATCTTATATTCTTTAAGTTACCTTAAAGGATTAGTAACAACCAATACATCGAACACCAAACGATCAAATCATCCTGTCAACTGTCTTCCCGGATCCGTTCTCTTTAACGGGTCGGATTCCTTTTCAAAAGGATCTAGCAGAACCGGCTTGATAGACAGCAGTTTAACTATCTTAAACATCTCAGACCACCTTATTTTCCCTCTTCTTTCTAAACGACCAAAAACACATACTCTTTCATTCTAGGTTTTCATCTTCCTCAATCTCAAATTTCTAATCACCTTCGTAAATAATTACACCTTCCTAAAACTTCTCGCAATCTAAATCAAATGTTTTGCTCTTTATCAAAAGTTGATGAGCAAGGTTAATTAAAACATTCCTACCAATTTAAGTATGTAAATTTGAAATTTTCAATAAAAATTGTCTTTCATCTCATATAGATGATCCTTTTAAATAATAGATTAAAGACTTATTTAGCATTGTTAATACAAGAAAGAAAGATAATACTTAAGAAATCAACCAACTATTGTTAATCATCTTAGAAACCCCATTTGATCAACTCCTGATAAAGAAAGTATGAAGCGTCTTTAACCAAAATATTCATTTTCCAAAGAAGTTTTCTAAACTCAAGAACGTACTAGACACATGTCTGTTATGTAACAGTTTTTATCTTAATACATAAATATTCCTTTGATCCACTTGTATAGGTCTCAATATGTCTCACGAGTATGATTTCGATCATCGAGCAACCAACATGTACATCCTAGACATCTCACATGAACCAAACACTCCTGGAAACCATGTTCGTGGGTTCAATAATCTTGAAACCCGTTTCTTCCATGAGGGTTGTATTGTTGATTCTTCTCTTGCCTTCGATAGAGATATCAACACATGTTTCCGCACCATAGGTTTTGAATGCCTCCTTACCGTCAATGAGAAAATCTGTCCACGGTTCGTGTTGGAATTCTTCCATCAAGTTGAACTTGTACGTAACGAGGATCGTTCCCTTTCACTTTGGTTTTGGATCAAAAACCAAAAATTTGTTTTGACTCTTGAGCAATTTTCTTACATCCTACGAATTCCAGGTCATGGGCAATGTGCCTACACTGAAGATTGGTCTCTTGAGTCTCTCTTTAACTATCGGGAGGAAAATAGTAAATATTGCTCATATATTCCTTCCCCACAAGAACTAATTCGTCTCCTTCGTACTCTTCAACGTTTCAACTATCTTGATCCAAACATAATTCACACACTTGAGCTCCGATATGAGCTAAAACCAATATCGGTTATTCTGCGTGAAAATGTTTGGAGTCTTACAGGAAATCGTGAGCAACTTCGGCGTGCTGTGCTCATATGATCTACTGTCTTCTAACTCAACAACCGTACAACCTAGCTTACTTATTCGCTAAGCGAATTGTACATCTCAAGGGTGACAAAAACAATCTGATACCCTATGGGATGTTCCTAACTCGTCTCTATAATCACTTTATGCACTTTTATCCACACTTTCAAGGTCCTCAATATTCACTTGTCGATAAAGTGATGGAACATTTAAATGAGTCCTACATATCATCCTTCTTCATTCCCGAATTATCCACCAGCTATGCACCATTTGATGATCCAACAAACGATAATGATGAGCAAAATAATGGAAATTAGATAAAGTTTATCAATGTAGTAAAATAAACTTTTGGATGAAAATTTAGTATCTTTTCTTTAAACGTACTATGTTTCATTTTGTGATACTAAACTTATGATACTATGAATACTTTCTTTGTCAACAAGTTTCTTGAATGATTGTAGTCTTGTCACATTTGACTAGGAAAGGTTATCATATTTGATCATATATTAAATATTGAGTTTGATCTCATTTGATTGCTTATATGTGTATCTACATGCTCTCTTTGCTATCCTTAACTTGAATTCACTTATATTTAATATTAGAAACATAAGTTTTGAAATTCAATAAATGTGCAAGATTCTATGAGCTTACTGTCTTGTTTATGGTCTCAGATGCCGGATCCCTTTGGGATAACCTGCCGAATCCCTTCTATAAAGGATCCAGAATGCCGTTGCACAAGCTTTGCTGGCGAAGAAGTTGGGTAAAGAATGTATTATTGCTGAAACCGGGGCTGGTCAACATGGAGTTGCAACTGCAACTGTATGTGCATGATTCGGGTTGAAATGTATTATTTATATGGGTGCTAATGATATGGAAAGACAGTCACTTAACGTGTTCAGAATGAAGCTGCTTGGAGCAGAGGTTTGTTACTCATTCACTTCTGTTTTTAAACTATTCAACTGTTTTGAATAAGTTATTATTCTTAGATAGCATCCCGTATTTCTTCCACTTAACAACGTTTGATTGTTCAGAGATACAAGTAACTTAAATATGCCTCATTAATTTGCCAAAATAATGTAGTATCACATTATCCCTGTAAGAAGGCACATTATGGATAAATATAAAAAACTTGGTTCCATATGCGGGACAGTAACAGGTGGCCTAAATAGTAAATTGATTATAGAGATAAATGTTATAGAGATAAATGTAGTTTCTCCTTACTATCCCTAGATCTAAGCAAATGGTTATCTAGCAGCCGAATTTTAATTCTTCCAAGTACATCAAGCACTCTAAATAGTAAATTTGCATGACCTTAGACTACTTTATCACATTGTCACCATGTGGCCATTAGATAGTATACTTGCACGACTATATACTTAGTCAAGTTTTCTTAAGTTATACAAGTTTTCTCATTACCCATTCGAGGTAAAATACATGAGCCATATCTAAATTTTTGGTGTTACAATTACCAGCAATAAGAAGTCATTACATGTTTTAAACATTGCAGTTTCCATGGATGAATGAATATAATTTTAGAAGCTATAGCCCGTCTATAGAGTCTTCTTTCTGTAAAACATTTCGTACTTGATCTTTTTTGGCAAATATAGTTGTGAGATGTTAATTACACTGAAAAACAGGTTGAAAAAGATAATTAGGGAAGAAGTTGATGAGTTTCAGGACATCGAATAATAAGAAGGGCAATAAGAAGTTTTTGTTGTCGGATATGTTTTAAGTGTTGAGGGGAATGGGTGAGAAAGAGTTAGACAACAATACGACCGGTTTTAGTATACGAAGCCGAGAGATAGAGTCTTAGTAAATTTCAAAATAATAATATGACCAAGAGAAAGTATTTTTCCGTGATACTTGCATTAAGAATCAGTTAACATGGATCAATAGTTGATATGGTATAGATTGAATAAATGATACAATTTTATAGATTGCAACCTTTTTCAAGTAGGTGACACACTCGGTTTTTAGCCGTGATTGTGTTCGACAAGAACCGTTAATGTGTTCAACAAGAAAATCTTGTGTGCATACTTACGTGTAAATAATGAACTTCCTACAGATTGAATAGCCATTGGTTACAACAATTTTCTTGATAGCCATCGATTTATTACACAAGAGTGTGATAAATATTCTCTTTTGAGCACTTGGTCCAGTTTCTATAGAAGCCCTTTCCACTCATCTAGAGATAGAAAATAACATGTAGCGACCCATTTTGATGTAAATAGGTTGAACAGGATACCTATTAGTAATGGCAAAATAAGTGGATTATGTGGGTTGGGTAATAGGTCAGGTCAGGTCTGTTAGCTAATCCTTTTAATCAATTTTTAATATATTTTAGATCATTACTGCATTAAATATGGTCCAAAACTATTATAAAAATTTTAATATAGTGTAGAAGGTCGTATTTACAAAAACACAATTCCGAAGGTTGAATGCACTAAATTAGTATTAGAGCCACTTTCAACCCAAATGATTCATTCCCCTTGAAGCAGTGTTTCATTTAATCCATTTAAGATAAAACATAACCCATATCGACCCATTCTAAAAGTAAATGGTCGAAATTGCCTTATCTAGATTATGCCTTTACCAAGGAAAGTAGCAGAGATTGTTATATACTGCCCTTCTTTTTAGAAAAAACATCCCATTTTGTCGGAGGTGCAGGCTTTGGAAGCTGTAGGCATGAAAAAAAGGGGGTTTAGGTAAAGAAACAAGGAAAGGATGAGAGTATAATTGTAAAGTTAAACAGTCATGAGCTCCAGTCTCCAGAGTTCTGCTAGGTTGATATAATTCCAAGAACATGAATTTATTGTTTGGATACAGAAGGTTAAAAAAGACAAGCAAAATGTCACTCTTAGTGCGAAACCAGTATATCCACTAAGTATATCTCAGTTACAAGGTTATAGCTTGAGCATCGAGGAAATACTAATGCATATCCACTAGATATGTTCATTGTAGTTTAAAAATTATATGCAGGTACTCGGGGAAAAAGATCCATAAGCTTTCCAACTAACGGTCCTCCAACAATTAGGCATTGGTAGATTAATATTTGTGTTTCTCGCATCATGTCAACTTCTGTATTCCATTTACATGTACAAGTAATGATAACGTCATCCCATATTTCCACAGGTCAAAAGCTGGTTTCAAGTTGTATAATACAATATGGATGATCATTTATTGTATTGTGTTTCTCATTAATGTCAGTGGTTGAACCATCAGATGCTACAATCACTCGGTGAGAAGGTCTATGTGATGCAAGGAAATAAACAGTTATTGTATGACGATAGCAAGAGTGATGTGGACTGGTCTTCATGGATTGACACCGATATAACTGAAGATGAAATGGAAGACCTTGACTATGTGCTCCCGGAAGCAGTCAAAGAGGGTTCAGTTACTACTTCAGGCTGAAGAGGATATACCCTTCGCAACCGACGTCGTTAGCTCAATTTAATATACTTCTTTTTAAAACAATTTACAGAAATGGTTGAAAGCTTACTGTAAGAGATTAACTATTGACCTCTTTATAGAATAGTAACATAAAGCTAGAAAATTGATCCCTTAATTGTTTATGTTGGAGCATATTTGTTCCAAGAAAAATGGATCGAGTGGCAAGGTACTACTTTAAGACATTTAATGATTTCCATCAATTATAGATATTTACCCAACTTGACCCATGTTTAACTAATGGGTCTCAAATTGCCATATAATGGTTTATGTTAGGTTGTCACGATAATGCGTAATTATTTGTTTTGAGGTTAAGAATGTTATATTAATGCTTAAATGTTGCAGTGCATTAGTGAATATAAATGTGGCTTGCAACTATATATGGAAATTGGACTGATAGCATCCCGCCAAATCCAACACCAACTGGTTACTATTGCATGCTGCTATCTAAAGAGGTTTCTTACTCTTACTATTGACTAACCTGAAACAATGAATCATACAAAGAATACTAATAACTAATATTAGAGTATGACTTTAGCTGTCATTGATTAAATAAATGTAACTGTATCATAGGGTAAAGCTATTCAAGCAAAACATGGATGACGGTGATAAAGACTACTTTGATAAGCTAATTGACGTAAATTAGTGTTACCAAATTTTAGATTACGATAGCTTCTTCACTGCAAAGAACTACATGATGACACGCTCAACCGAAAAAAAACACTCAAGTTCTGGAAATATAAAAAGTTCGAGCACATTCCCGACGGAGGATTTCCATCTCATTAATTTGAGTTTGTTTCTTTCAACCAACTAAAAAAAATGATAGACAAGCATCGGAGTCTCACACGTGACATATGAACAACATGTATTACTATAACATATTTTCACTCTCAACCAGTGTTAGACAGGTTACATGTTTAAAATCAGTTAAAAAATACTTGAAGGTTTTTTCCCCATATTACTTGGCATTCTTAAGGTGAGTTGGTGGTATGTGCTTATTCACATACCTTTTATTTACCAAAACCGGACCTAAATAACCAAAAACCCGACCAAAATGCCAAAAGATATTGTGTTTTTGTGTTTTTGTATGTGCAGGGATGGATATCGTGAAAATTGACAAAAGACACAAGAAAATCAAGAAAACGAGCACGAGATACGAAAAGGCTCAGAACCGGGAACAAAGAAAATGGTCAGAAATGCATCCGAGGTCCTCCACTATCAAAGATTGTCAACTCCAACCCTTAGATTATCTTTCAAAAAATGACAAGATCAGTCCTTGAAGAATTCAGAGATTACATTTATGGTCCCTAGTGTTTAAAATCCTTAAATCCTAATAAACACTCTACCCGGATTTTAACACAATTCACTCTTACCCAACCTTCCCTTTTAATCTAAACAAGCCCAATCCACATCAATAAACCCATCCCACCTTATCACACCAATCCGGCCCAACTTAAACCACAACCCGATCCATCCTCAAAATGTTTAAACCCGATCAAATAATAAACTCCCTCAGTTACCCATTCGGTCAAAAGATAAAAAAATAAAAATAAACTAAACACCCTTACCTCTCTCTCTCACACCCGCTCTTTCATTTTATCCGATCCCCAAATTCACCCACCATGAACCCTAAATTACCGACCCTCAAAAATTACTACAATTAAGGGCTTATTAGTCAAATCAAAGGGCTTCTAGAATGTCAGGAGGTGTCAGAAGCAAACAAGCACACACGGGGACACATGGCAGCAGGCTATTGGTTCGAACACCTCACATTTTTGATCGTACGGTTAATTGAAGAGCAAGATGATCGAAGGGTGTTGATGGCTGAAGATAGCACGAGGATCGCCAGCGTGGCAAGACCCAGAAGGTTCGGTTTAGGCCTATAAATAGAGGAGGGTTATTCCCCATTTGATATGTAATTTTTCTTTAGCAAAGTTATGCTGTCAAAATAATTTTAGAATTTTAGTTCGAATTGTAATTTTCTGTTCTTGTTAATTCGGTTTGAGTATTGTAATTTTTAAAGTTTTAATGCAAGTTTAAATTTGAAGTTACTTTTAATCCGAATTCTCATTTAGTTGTACTTGATTTCAGTTACTAGTTTACTTTCTTTGTTTCAGTATCTGATCATCACAAAAGAAAAAAAAAAAAAAAAAAAAAAATATAGTTCACAATCTGCTTCATTAAGCTCTATTTAATTTAAAGTCAGCTTATGTAAGCTCTATAGCTTATTGTAAGTTAGTATTAGTGTCATTACTGTTGAAACATTCAAAACATCCTCTGGTCAACGAAAGTCAACCATGGTGTGGAGGTTATGATTCTGAGTTAATCCGATAGTTCAAACAGCAAATTGGAAGTGTTTGAGCCTATCTAAAGATAGGCATCTTTGGAAATCTCCTCTGTTTGAGCTGAGGGGAATTAGCTTGTAAGTTTTGCTCATTTTCATTTTATTCATCGTTCATAAGTTTAGTTCTGCTGCTTCTAATTGATATTGATTGTTGCTAAGCTGAAGTTAGTTGATGATTAGAGTAGCTGGTTATTTGATGTTAGTTTGATAGTCAAAATTTCCTTGTTAAATTGTTGCTTAGCTGAGATTACTGCATATTTAGTCAATTTTAGGTAGTGTTTTATTGGTTAAAAGTTTTTAAGTATACTGAAATTTGTGATCTGAGTTGCTGATTTCATGGATCCATCTGGCTGATCATCAGTGTTTGTTTTGGATTGATTTTGAGTTACTGAGTAGTGTTCTTGTTGTAGTTAGTGTTCTTGTTATAGTTTTGTAGTGTTCTTGTTTGTTTTGAATTTTGAGTTACTGAGTAGTTACTAAGTAGTGTTCTTGTTATTCTAGCTTCTTTTAAACTATTTTCTTTTCTAAAAATTAGATTTGTTAGTTGTTAGTTGAGTTTTGAAAGAAGAAAAATAAAGAAAAAATAGTTTTGATGATTTGTATCAACCAGGATTCGAACCTGGGTTTGTTTGAAAGTGTAAAACGTTTTTAGTTTTTAAAATTTTTCAATTCAGTACTTGAGTTCCATTTTTAACGAATTTGGTCCATGTCTTTGTTTCAAATCGTTTTTAGCTTTATTAGAGTTTCAAAAATTACAGTTTAGTCCTTGTCTTTGTTTTAAAAAAAGTTTTAGTTTAAATAAAGTTTCAAAAAAGTACAAATCAGTCCCTGTCTTAGTATAAATCGTTTTAAGTAATAAAATAGTTTCAGTTTTGACGCTTCTAGTCCCTTAACTTTTAAATCTCTTGTTTTCTTTAATTTTCATCTATAAAAGAAGTTTCGATAAGTAATATTTTCGCCCTTTAGATTTTTATCTTTTTATTTTAGTATAATTTCTCTATTAGTTTTATAATCTCGGGATTAGCCCGGGATTTGCATTTATTTGAATTTTCTTTGTGTGCATTTATTTTAATAGCGCAGATTGCTTTAAATTTTTCTTATTATAGTGTAATTAATTCTAAAAAATAATCTCTCACGTCACTTTTTCACTTCACATTTTCACGACACCGATTCGACAAATTCGCCGTCAAACCTTCGTTGGGAGAACGACCCGGGGGAATTGTATTCGTTACAATTTCTTTGGAATCAAAAATAAAAATAAACAAATATATTACATCAGTTGGCATGGTTAGGAAATCTAGAAATCCAAACAAGAATACGGTTCTATTGAGAGTTTCGCAATTAGAGAACATCAAGTAAGTAAAATTTTGTTACTCTTTTCATAAATGATTAATCTCTTATGCACTAACAACTACAATTTTTTTTTTTTAAATTTTTTTATCATGTATGATCAACGAAAATAAAGTTATTATTCAATGTTTCATGTTTGATTTACTAACACACTCAGCACATAAAGGGAAGGGAATCGAAGCGAAGCGAGACGTCATACATAGCGAGCCAAGAAGAGAGAGACGTGAAGCGTTGCAAGCCACAACACGTGCTGAGGCAAGAAGCGAAGTGAAGGCCAGCCAAGAAGCTAAATAAAGTAAGCAAAAAATGTGTAGCAATCTAATTTCAACTTTAACTTGATAGTATCATGTACTGATTGTGTAGGGGACAGGTTTTTGCATGATCTTAGAACACAACAATTAAGTAAGCCACAGGGTCAAGTATATGGATTTTCATGAAGCTCGCCCGCCCATTCTACAAATTTTTTTTTATACAATTCAACAAAACAATTTTAATTCTAATAACAAATTGATAAAAAAAATTACATTTAGATCATAATATTAACCAACTTAGATATATAAGTTACAAGTGTTTAACAATATATTACAGGAGACTCGCCCGACCATCAGCCGGGTCATGAAGCTATGATAATAATATACGAAAATTACTAATATTTTAATATTGATAACAAATTTTTAAGAAACAAAATTACATTTTTTTTGTTAAAAGGGTTACCCCAATACAATAAAAAAAAAACAAAATTACGTTTATATCATAATCTTAACCAAATTATATATATAAATTACAAGTGTTTTACAAGATAATACATGAGACTCGCCCGGCCTGGAGGCCGGGTCATGAAAGCTAGTATAATATATATATATATATATATATATATATAAGTTTGTCTTCAAAAACGATTATAATGTTCTTTAATTGAGAGAAAATATGTGCCCGTTGTGCCCATTTAACTTTTCAATGGGCTAAATGTGCCCATTTCAAAAAAAAGGAGGGGGCTAAATGTGCCCAAATCTTTTACAAAGTAGCCAAAATTAGCCCATTTTTTTCATTTTGGGCACCAATTGCCACCTTTAACAATGACTAAGGTACCAAGTGCTCACTCCTTGACTAGAAACACTCCTAGAAAAACCACGTGTATTGTGTATGAAATCTCATCAACCGAATCATCACCTATCAAGAAACGCTCACCTAACAACAACCAAATTCCACCTTTCGTTGAACCTACACTACCACAACTTGCTCCCATCAAACCATCACCATCACTTGCTTCTACTAAGCCAAAACCATTACTTGCACCTCAAATACCCATCTCTACACAACTAACATGAGTCTCACCTATTGAACCTCGACAACTATTGTTTGCTACACCTCCTACTTCTCCACACCCATTCACGAACTCTTTGGAGGAGTTACCTCTTAACCTTCCAATCCACCACCATTTCCTACATTCTCGTCTATTGAAAGAATGACTGCCCAACAACCTCCTTCACATAACATAGGTGTTGACATCAATGTGTCACCACCAATAGCACACGTGTCTTTTTCTTCTCCACCCTCTAATGGCCCATTTTGGGTAATGACTAGGCATCAACCATCACAACCAAACAAAATGGTTGTTGACACATCTATACCTCCTTCACCTACACATACATCTCCACCAACATCCTTAGTGCATCCACAACCTTCTCACTTAGGTCCATCGACCTCAAACATACCTCCTCCACCTACACACACATCTCCACCAACATCCGTTGTACACCCACAACCTTCTCTCTTAGGTCCATATATACCTCCATCACCATAACAACCAAGTCATGAAAAGACTTGCAACCATTGTCAACTCATCCAAACCTTGGTTCATGAAGTACGCGATGAAATGTGTTTCATGTTCTATCACCTCCTTGAACATCTTGATGACGTTAACAAACCTAACCACCCATAGAAACCTTAAAGTGCAAGCACAAGTGGTCACCCTTATCTAGTTTAAGTTTAGACCTTCTCATTAGGATTCTCTTAAGTGTTAGATCCTGTCCTTAGTCTTAGAGATTGGTCATCTTTGTATCATTCCTCTTATTTTTATTACATGAATCTACTTGCTTAAATGCTTCTTGTTTATTTGGGCATATTGGTGTGGTTATGACTTAATTTCATAGTCTTTTATGATTTATTTTGGCTTTAAAACTGCTGCTAACAAGTGCAGGTAGCCGGATCCTTGGGTTTACACAAGGCGGATCCATTTTGCAATGGATCCGGCGGATCCGGGTGTTCAGAAACCTTTCTGAGACATCATTAAGCTCATTTTCTGCAAACTTTCATATTATATACTTGCATACTAACATTTGTTTTGTAGATTTTCAAAACACACTTGGATACTTGACGCCCTCAATAAGAGGGAGCTTCCGTCAAAGCAAAATCATTGCACATTTTACAATGCTCTCGTGTTAGCCTTCCTAAATACTTGAAGCCCTCACCAAGGGGGAGCACTCGTCAAGGGGGAGCAAATATGCATTTCTTTACATTCCTCATCTCTCTCTAAAATCTTGCATTCTGGTTAGTTTCTTTTTGACGCTCTTTTTGTTTCGACAAAAAAGGGGAGAAAAGAGTAAAAAACTCAAATTCAAAAATTTACAAATTTTATTTTCACTTAAAATAATTTTATGTTTTGTCATCAACAAAAAGGGGGAGATTGTTAATACAAATAAACCGTAAAAACATTTATTTATATTTTACGATTTTCTTATGTTTTGTCGATAACAATCATAAAATCATTTTAATGAAATAAATAAGATATGTAAAGTTTTGAGCAAATAGTTTACTAACTCATTTCACTAAACAAATAAACCATTAAACATGTTTAGTTAAATAGTTTATATAAAACCAAAACCGTTTTTAAAAAACACTTATAAGTAACTTTGGTTACTTACATTTTTATAAAAATACATAGCTAGAAACTAACCAAAATAAACATGCAAATGTGTTGGACTATCCATAACCCAAAACCCATGACCCATGGAGCTTGACCCAAAACCCATGCCCATTGCATGACATAAAAAATGGGTAAAATCCATGACCCATGACCCAAAGTCCATGACCCATGACCCAAAGTCCATAACCCATGACCCAAGATGTCTATTGCATAATTCATGACATCACATGACCCATGGACCATAACCCATAACCCAAAACCCAGAATTGTAACCCAAAATCCGGACTGGTACTACCAGTTAGCCGGATCCCTTGGATTACACTGGCCGGATCCCTTTGGGAATGGATCCGGCAGATCCGGATGAACAGTGGCCAGTTTTGCCTATAAATAGTTGGCCATTTTTCTCTTTCTACTTAGCCCTTTTTAGATATATCTTCTCTCTATATTCTAAAATCTTTAACCCTAGATCTAAGGATATTCTATGTAGCTTTTCTTTTACTGATTCTTTAGGTTCCTCTTAAAGGCGAGATCACGACCTCTAGAAGACTTGCAAGCTCGAAGACATGGGTTGCTAGGCTTCGTCATCATCAAGACCACTGAAGTGAATCTTGTTGTTGATTCTTCTCATATGTCCAAGATGTATTGTGTTAGTTAGTGGTGTTGGGATTAGTTCCTCCATTGTAAAGGAACTCGATATTTAGCCTTGTACCAGATAACATGTAGGCGGCGTAGGGTTGGTTCTACCACGTGGAAGAACCCGGTATCTAGCCTTGTACAGGTTAAATTGTAGGCGACGTAGGTTTGGTTCTACCTTGTGGAAGAACCTGATTAATGGGTGATTTGCAAAACCTACCTAAGTTTTACAATCCTCCTAGGCAATGTATCTAACCGTTGTAGTGTAGTATAGGCAAGACACGGGGGGTTGATCGTTCTCTAGGGGAATAGTGTTGTGAAGGCCGAAGTGTATGTCGAGATAGGTCTAAAGGTGAGGTAGGATTCTTTTTGTATTTTTTATATTTTTTTTTATAAAAGCAATTAAAAATCTCGGGGTTTGAAGAGTGGGTGTTTTAACTACTAATTAATTAAAACTAATTAAACTAAAATTAAACTAAATATGCAGAAAAGTAAATTGGTGGTAACTCTTATGATAGGAAAATGTGTTCACTTAGATTATCTTTACTCCATAGTTATCTCTTATTGATTAATCGAATTGTCACATCATTGTTTTAATTGGAGCGTTGTATTCTTTATTATGGTCGCAGGGAGGTGCCATATGCCCTAAGTCTATGAACGTATAAGTCTCACCTAAGAAAGCTTAAAGTATATTAAGTCTCCTAGGATCTACTAGCCACAATTCACGCAATAAATACGACGAGAAAAACCACTAGCGCACTTTTGGGTTGTGTTTAATAAGATGGACAAGCTAGTACATATAAGATTTAAGCCTGTTTTCTTATTCCTAACGCGAGGCAACCAATTAAACAAGAGACGACAATCAATAATAAATAACTAGGTTTCAATCAATCTAAGCAAACACTAATAAATCTAGCATAGCATGTTAAAGTGAAGAAAAGAAAAGCATATAATCAAACAACACATAGACATATTGAATGATTAAAGATGAATAACTTAACTTCAATGAAACATGAGTTTTGGGGGCTGTAAATGTAACACCTCCAAAATCGGGTCCAGCGGAAGCATACATGTCACTGGGGTGCTACTCAATTGGTATCACAACACAAGTACAAAGAACGGTGTTTATCTGAATAATTAGAATAAATTTCATTATAAAAAACAGTATTAAATTTACATTATTCAAAAATAGTGCGGAAGTAAGGCCCATAAATAAATAAAGCGGTCCCAATTATTTATCAGAGTCGTCTATGACCATGCCCTTGCCAAGTGCCTCCAGAAGTAAGCTATCACCTTAAACCTGAGAATACGTGCTAAAAGGTCAGCTAACGCTGGTGAGTTCATAGGTTTAGGCAGTAAGTAACAGTGGATCAAAATAAGTAATTTGCTACACTGGACTAAGTTAAATATATAAGTCACATAAACCAGGTCTTGAGCTACACTCAAGGAGTGTCTCATATCACAACAATAACAAGCATAAGAAATCCAATATCAATATGATAGGTCACGGTAGCCCTCTCTCATATCGACAGACATAGTAGGGCCCTAGGTATATCTGACCTTAGCCAGGCACCACGTTATAGCAAAGCATAAACACGTTACATTGCTACCCTGGTCAAAGACAAATATCAGTTGCATATATCTAACCTTAGCCAGTTAACAAGTTATAGCAAATAATAAAATAACAGTTAGGTCCATTCAAAACAGTTTATCAGTTAAACACATAACACCTTCAATTAACAAAACCAATTATTTTAGTCAAACAATCAAATCTTGAACAAACATTTCAGTAGACAAACAACATTGAGTTTAGTTAAAACGAGCATGTACTCTCCCCAAAACGGTTATAAAACCAGTAAAAAGTAGAGGTCATGAACTCACCTTAGCCACAGTAATGCAAAGATCACAACTGACACAACTGGCATCTAGCGAATCACAACGGTATCCAGATGACGGGCACAACGGTACGGAAACGGCGCTACCTAATACGCATATAGCTATCTCAAAATATGACTCGTATAATGATTAAGTCGACAAGAGACAACATATCTTAGTTTTCGTGGATTACTCTTATTATTACTTATAAAAGTTTAGTATCAATGTTTTGTGTGGTGGTAAGAAAACATAGACTCAAACACAACTCGCACCAAAGATATAAAAGACGTTGACAATATCAAGAAATACTGACAAAAACTTAAGCTAATCAAAGGAAATCTAGAAAAATGACGACTACTAACTATGTAATATAAAATAGGTCAACCTGTACGTTTCGGTGTTTACCCAGTAATCCCAAATGGTTTTATAAGGAAGGTATGTTTTGTAAATAAAACATAGGTTAAAATAATCTGATTAGATAGTTAATTAATCTAATTAAATGTGTTGAGATAATTTAACATGTTATATGTAACTATTATCGGGCTTCACAGTCCAATAATAGTCCGTTAACAGTTGTCCAATATGGGTTGTCCGTTATGTAACTGATATTGTCCAATATGAGTTGTCTAATAAGTAACCGATATTGTTCAATAAGAGTTGTCCATCACGTAACCGATATTGTCCAATGTCCAAATAATATTATCCAGTATTAGTCCAAATATGTCAAGTTCCAAAGCATTCAATCCGTCAATTATTATCCAAGTCCAAATCAAATAACCGAGTATTAATTTTCCCAAGTAACCAAAACGTACCAATGATCCAAGTATCGAACACTTAACTCACGCTAGCTCAAATATTAAATGACCGAATGTAATATAGTAACACACTTAATATTTACAACTTATGTCTTTATAACTAATTCATATGACACCCATATATTTTGTTAATGGGCTTTGGAGCCCAAAACTTTTAACAAACCAAACGCACCCTAGTTACCATGGGCTTCGGCCCAATATTAAAATCAAACGCGCCCTTACAGGTTGTTAACAAAACGAGACACACACATACACATTGGTGAAGACATAATCAACTATACTCTTTTGTTATATTTTACTAGAATGAACCAAGCAAACACCTCTTGGTGTCTGTGGTTTAACCAAGGCCAAGCAACACCTTCGTGGTGTTGTTGAGCCGAGACAAACAAGAATGCACCCTATGTGGGTGACTTACTTGAACCGAGAGCAACAATTAAAACAAGCTCAATAAGCTCACAATATAGTCAATCTATTCCTAATCCAACTTGATACTAACCACAAACACCCTATACGGGTTCCTGTTGAATCACACCAACGAAGACGCACCCTTGTGGTCTTTGCCTTAAACCAAAGGCAATCCCAAACACACCCTACGTGAGTGGTTACTTCTCGACTGAAAGCAGTCAAGATACAACGAGCACCCTCTTGGGTGGAAACAACCCGAACACAATCAAACAAACGCATGACCAATCACAACAATGACCACAACTAAAAAAAATTAAAACCAAGTTAATATAAGCAAAACCAATTCCAATCCGAGACCATCTCAGATCTCGACCCTAAATAAGCAAATTCGAAGCCAACTAAGACCAAAACGGGTCTCGACCCAAATATCCTAGTCGGGTTACACCCGACCCGAACCAACATAATCAATCCCCCAAGATTTCACACCACACGAAATAGATCCAAAACGTTTTATATCAATTTTATTTCTTACCACACTATATAATATCCAAAAATGATTTTTGGTCCGGTTTTAATCCCCGAAAAGTTAAAACACATGATCTATAATCGGTTTATAAATAAATAAATAACAAAAATGGTTTTCGTCATACCACTAGGACGAGAAATAGAGAGACGAGAGATGAAGAAGAAACGGAGGTGGATATGACGGCGGAGGTGTGGTGGTGATGACGGTTGTGGTGGCGGCGTAACTCTAAACGCGACTAAATGAGCTCCTCTTGCTCCGATCTTCTCCTGAAATGATGTAGGGCTCGAGATCTACACGTTGGTAAGTGGAGGTAGGGTGGCCGGAAACCACAAGGGGTGACGGTGAAGGTGGACAAACAAAACCACAAGGGGTGACGGTGTAAATATAGGGAGGTACCAGTGTTGTAATTTTTGCTATCTTTTGGAATTTAGTATATCGGGGCTCATTTTGACTAGTAAACGGCGGATTTAAAACACGAGAATTTCCCATCGCGCTCGGAATAATATTTCTGATAAAAACGACTATAGATACGCCCAGTTTCTCACAATAACACCAAACTCAAAATAAATTGACGGTTCTCCGGATACAACATGTCGGGAAAATTACGGGTTGTCACAGTCTCACCTCCTTAAACGGAATCGCGTCCTCGCGATTCAATTCAAGTTACCCGTTACGGACGAACTTTACCAATAGGGATACGACTTTACTAAAGTCGTTTGACTTTATAGTCCATGATTTTGATAGGTCAACAAGGTTTGAACGTTTATAAATCTGGATCTTTTCCAGTGGAATAACAATTGCCTCATCGGCAAGTCATTTCTTCATATTAGGCACTTGAAAATGTCGCGAACACTACGGAGTCTTGACGGTAGCTCGAGTCTGTGAGCTACCGATCGAACTGTAGTAAGGATTTGAAAGGATCAATATAGAGAGGATTAAGCTTTCCACATTTAACAAACACTTCACACATTCTTATGGTGAATCTTTAAGTAAAATCTAGGCTTTATTTGGGGTTCAGGAGGTTTACGTCATCTGTGTTTCTAACGATCCGCGAGCAGCTTGCATCTCTATTTTGCCTTCGAACGATCTTCTCGGTAGTTTCATGAACATGTTCAGGTTCAGTAAGTTGAGGTACTGGAGTGGTAGGTATCGTTATAGGAGAATTTGGCCAACAGAAGGTGTGTATCCCAACTGTTGATCCGAGTTGAGCACTATTTCCCTTAGCTTGTAAAGGTTAAGCAGTATTGAATAAATCCAATACAACTTATGTAGAAACTGTCTTTGATTATATTAAAGTTTATGCGGAATCTAAACTTTAATCTTAAGAAGAATTAAACAAACAATATCAAACAAATCACTTCAATATTATTAATAATACGAATACTCTTAAAGTATTAGGGTTTACAACCTTGAAGTTTTCTAAAGAATCACGTATCTATCTCCATGCCCTAGGTCTCCTTTTATAGACTAAGGAGTCCTAGTCGGCTTACAATTTCTTGCTATACAAGATAAATCTTAAAAGAATCTTTTCTATAATTATCTAACCGACTATACATGTTTGTCTCATAAGCAGTACTAACTATACACTCTAGCAGTCTTAACTCTAACTCTAGCAGCATAAACTCTTCAGTAGTTGTAAGTTTGTACTAGCAGTACTAACTTTTCTTCTAGCAGTACTAAACACTTAGAGTGTTTTTCTTCAAGTTCATTAGCAGTGAAAGCAGTTGTAACTCTGAACTAGCAGTTGTAACTTGTTGTCTAGCAGTAGTAACCAATTGATGTATTTTCTTGAACATCTTCAGCATCACTAGCAATAGTAAAATACATAAGCAGTTGTAACAATTAGTACTAGCAGCAACAATAACTTAGAGCAATTTCCATCAGCAGTCTTAATCAAACAAGTAGCAGTAGCTCTAAAACCCAACAATCCTCCCCTAAACTTGATATTTTCTCCCAAAATCATCAAGTTTCTCTTTAAGCTTGAACAAACACAAAGAGGATGATCCCATACACTTAATTATGTGGCGTGTTCTTGGGTCCTAGATGCTTTTCCATCTTCTTAAGCAACTGATAAGCCATCTCATCATAAGGATACTGAAGCTGAAGTCTTCTCTTCCCATACAACATATGATGTTAAATATCCTTGTGGAAAGCTAATGGATAATCCTTTTCTACAAGCATGTAGATCACCAGCCCATGTGCAGACAAAACATGCACTTCACAACTCTGATAAAGTTTTCATTCTATGATTGTGTTGTGCCTTAGACTTCTCCATACTTCATCCTCATGATGTGGTTCAAACATCACTTTTAAGTAATCCCAGATGACTCTATCATAGATTTGTTCTGGTTTGTCATTACCAAATCTTTCTTTGTATAGCCTCCATAAAGCCACCATATCTTCTCTGTCAAAGTGATGAACCATTTGTAGAAAGCTTTCAAACCTTAAAGATGAACCATCATGCCTCTTGATATCCTAATAAGCTGTTTTCCCATGAAATCCTGACTTGAAATCAACAATGGGTTGTTTAACACTTAGAGGTTCTGCATCCATGGCTTCTCCTTCAGGTTCTCCTATAGATACAACTGCAAGTTCTGTGTGAGCTTGCATTTGTTCTACATCTTCATCAGCTTGCTCAGTCTGCTCTTGCTATTTGCTCTGCTCTTGCTCTATTTTATGTTCAGACTTCTTCTTTTTACTGCTTTTCTTTTTCCAATTTATCACCTGCTCTTTTAGAACTTGATCTCTCTTATTTCTTTTCCTCAATGCCCTTCACCACTTCAGTGTTCACAAAGCTTTCAATCTTTCTTTTTGCAATTGTATATAATTCTTCAATTTTGCTATCATCCAAATGTTTCAAATTCTTTAATTTCCAATTGTCTATGTTCTTCAAATATGCACAGATGAAAGCTCTTCTTTGTGCTTTAGTGGGTGGCTTATTCTTCTTGGCTGCTAATCTTTGAGCTGTATAGAATTTCTTTCTTTCATCAATAAGTTCTTTTAGCATCTTGGCTCTTTCATCAATAGAATACTGATCTTGCTCTTCTTGTTGGAGTTTCTGAGCAAGCTCCCAATCAGCATCAACTTGAGCCCTTTCCTCATCCCATACAGCAATCAACTCTGCATTCTTAGCATATTTCTCTGTAGCTATTCTCCTTTGTTCCAAAATTTTCTGATTTTCAGCTTCAAATTCTTGTTGGAGTTTTTTTGCAACCTCAACATCTAGTTGCAGTTGTTTCTCTTTAGATAGTGGCTTCTCCATAGGCTCTTCAATAAGAATTCCTTTCCCTTTGCCTGTAACCTGTGGAGTTGATTGTGTAGCTTGTGGCCTTGAAGATGGCTCCTTGATTACAACACCTTTGGTCACTTGCTTGGATGTCTTCAGTTCTGCTAATACACTAGCTGCAGTAGTAACCTCTGGTGTAGCAACACTAACTTTTGTACTAGCAGCTGTAAGTGGCTCACTAGCAGCAATAACTTCTTGACCACTAGCAACAATAACTTCTTTGTCACCAGCACTATCAGTAGTAGTAACCTTAGCCACATAGCTATCAATCACCACTTGATTCCCTTGGTTATCAGCAACTACAAATTCCATTGACTCACTTTTTGCACCAACACTCTCAACCTCCTTAACCTCCCCTGAAGCTTTGCCTTCACTCCCCCCTGTTTGGGAGCATCTTTTTTAGCTTCATAAGATTTAACCTTAAGTTTGGGAGTTCTTGATCCCTTGATTCCTTCTAAATATCTAACTATTCTCTTCAAAGCCTTAATTTCCCCACCTTGAGCTTTGATTACTCCATCTTGAGAAGCAGTTAATGTTTGCAGATCAAGAACCTGTGCAAACATCCTAGTACATGTATCCATTAATTCATTCAAAAGTTTCATGCTATCCTCACCACTTCGGCTTGTGTTACCTAGCCCGAGAGGTGGATCATTGGAAAAGTTAAGCTCAGTCTCAACCCTAGGATGAGCATCTGAACCCCCATAGTTTCCAGGTGACTGGGTCCTTCACCTGAATCAGTTCCATGAGGACCTGACTCATTAGAAGTTGTCTTGGCTTGGGTCTTATTGATGTTACCACTGTCCTGTACTGCTTCTAAGCTAGTCACAGTAGTGGCAGCCCTTACCAACATGTCACTCTCCCCACCAGTGACAGCCTCATCTGCAACATTGGGTATAGAACTATTAGCCTGAGGTAGCTCAGTGTTCTTTGTGTGAGTCCTACGTTTATAGGTCTTTTTGGGTTGTGGTTGAGATGATGTAGCCAAAAGTATGGGTGTGTGATGGGTAACAGCTGGGATTGCTGAACCTTCACCCATTTGGGTTTGGGCTAGTGCCACCATTGTTGGAAACAAATGTGTAACTTTTCATGAAAAATCTTTTCCATCCCTCCTCATATTAGTAAAAACGTTTTTGGTAAGAAAAGGAGTGGGTTAAATTCTTTTATGACTTTTCTTATTTACAAATTGGTTGTCCAAAAAGAGTTGCAAAAACCTTGGATAAAGAAAATATTTACTTGTAGAACTATCCAAGTTCTTAACCATACTATCAAAAATTAATTTAGAAAAATTAACCTTTGATCATATTCAACCAAACAAATTATAGCAGGAGCTAAATTACTGCTAAATTCATTCCATCCAATGGTCTTTGGACTTAGACACACTAAGACATTATGGATTAAGAATTTCCACTGACGAGAAAAGTTACCTTTGTAAAATTTAAAGCATTAGATTTTCTCTCATATCCCATCAGTGAAAGCTTTTCAAAAATTGTAGCATTCGGAAGATTCTCAACTCCATGAGCATCTCTTAGAAGAAGATCTCTTCTAATAGACGCCTCTGTAATGAGGATCTTCTGCCCATCTACAAGGGCATGGATTTGTACATCCCCATTATTAGTTTTGACCTTAGCAGACGACCAAAACTGGATAATGTTAGAAGTGTATATAGTAGGTTTTACTGTTAATGCAAACTTAATATAGCTTGCATTAAGGAAATCAATGATCTCAGTAAAATCTACAGACTCATTGGATTTTTCTAAAAAGGCAACATTATTGTGTGGTTCGGTAAAAGTTAGGTTCGACATTATGATTTGATTTGGGGGGTTTTCGATTTGACGATTAAAACTTGATTAAGGTTTGGATAAGAGTGAATTGTGTGCGCGTAAAACTGATTATGTGACACAATTGGGGATTTATATCCTTTTGATAAAAATTTACACAAACATACCCTGCACTCTCAACCCTAGCAGTAGAAACCTAGCAGCACTAAGTTAGACTTAGCAGCACTAAGTTTATACTTAGCAACACTAACTTTTAACCAAATAAAAATTTGCCCAGCAGTACTTTCCCAATAGCTTTAAAAACAATACTGCTCTCAATTATTTTGAAGGGATTAAGTGTAAAGGAAGACACTTAATCTTTTTCGGTTTCATTTAACCTCTGGTTGTGTGAGAACCATTAATATCAGTATAAATACTACCTGTGATCAGATAATCTCATTAAAAGAGCTTTCTTGACAGGGTTTCCAGCTCGTGACAGGTGTTGCCTCTAACACAAATGCATTAGATTCACTTTTACTCGCTGTTCTCAATACCAGATGTCCTTAGACTAACTCATTATACTAATAAAAGTATAAAATGGTAAAGAGTGAGTTAGTGCAGTTACTATCTGACTAACTATGCCATCGGACTAGAGATCCTATCCCTCTCTACCTTACCAGGACTCTACCTAAGGCCGAAGTAAGGCCGACTGAGTCAATTCATGTTCAAAGTAAATTGATTTCAAGAAAAGACTTTAAAGAACTTCCTAATTCAGGTGTAAACCTTGGTCAAGATATTCCCAAATCTATTCTATCATTAATCAGATGCATCACAGCAAACAAAGTACCACATTGCTTCTCACACACCATCAACACCAATCATATTGCTTGCTTAACCTGCAAATGTTAGTCCAAAACCAAAAAAAACACAAGCAATAAATTTTTACACCATCTAATTATACTCAGCAGTTGTTCAGAAAAACTAGCAGCATTAACTAGCAGTTCTAAATATAACTAGGAGTTCTAAGTATAATTAGCAGTATTAAAACAACAGTTTTAAGTACACTAGCAACACTAAGTATACTTAGCAGCAGAAACAATTTATTGAACTAATAACAGTACTAATCCTTTCAAAAAGTTTACAAAAAATACAAGGAGATAAGAATTTTTCAAAGATTAATCATGCCAATACTGACAACCAAAAATTGAAATCTACCCACATCAAAAGCTTTTGTGAGCAAATCTGCAACATTATTATCAGTATGAATTTTAACAATTTGAAGTAACTTCTTTTCATAACAATCTCTTATAAAATGATGTCTTATCTCAATATGTTTTGTTTTTGAATGATAAACAGGATTTTTAATAATGCACATAGTACTGCTATTATCAATATATATTTTAGTATGCATAAAATTGTACCCATAATCCAACAATTGATTCTGAATCCAGAGAACTTGTCCACAGCAACTTGAAGCAGCCACATATTCAGCTTCAGTTGGGGAATTTGCAATCACAGTTTGTTTCTTGCACTGCCATGAAATCAACTTGCACCCCAAAAACTGACAACTTCCTGTTGTTGATTTTATATCCAAGCTAGCTGCAGCATAGTCACTATCAGTGTATGCAACCAAGTCAAAAGGTGAATCTTTTGGATACCAAAGGCCTAATTTGGGTTGGCCTTTCAAATATCTAAAAATTCTCTTCACAGCATTAAGATGAGAAACTTTTGGTGTGACTTGATATCTTGCACAGGCACACACTACAAACATGATGTCAGGTCTTGAAGCAGTAAGATACATCAATGAGCCAATCATTGATCTGTACAAATGAACATTAACTTCTTCACCATCTTCATCTTTGAGCAGGGGCTTGGATGTTTCCATAGTTGTCTTTGCAGGCTTCACATCAGTAAATCCAAACTTCTTCAAAATTTCAGCCACATACTTATCTTGACTGATAAATATGCCATCCTCCTTTTGCTTAACTTATAACCCTAAGAAGAATGTAAGTTCACCCATTGAACTCATCTGAAATCTTTCATGCATAAGATTTTCAAATTCAACACATAAAGCCTTGTTTGTTGATCCAAAGATGATATCATCAACATAAACTTGAACTAACAAGATATCATCTTTGTGCCTTTTGATAAACAAAGTTTTATCAATCTTTCCTCTACTAAAACCATTGTTTAACAAGTATGTGGACAATGTGTCATACAAGCTCTGGGAGCTTGATGTAGACCATACAGTGCCTTCTCCACCTTATAAACCTTGTCAGGAAAATGAAGATCTTCAAAACCAGGTGGTTGTGAGACATAAACTTCTTCTTCAATAGTCCCATACAAAAAAGCACTTTTAACATCCATTTGATACACTACAAAGTCCTTGTATGAAGCATAACCCAAGAATAATCTTATAGCTTCAATTCTTGCAACTGGAGCAAATACTTCATCATAATCAATACCTTCTTCTTGAGTGTATCCTTGAGCTACTAACCTTGCCTTGTTTCTAATCACAATGCCTCTTTCATCCTTTTTGCATCTAAAAACCCATTTAGTACCAATTGCCCTCTTCCCATTAAGCAAATCTGCCAGTGTCCAAACTTCTTGAAGCTTAAATTGTAAAAGCTCTTCTTGCATTGCTTTCACCCAGCTTGGATCTTGTAATGCTTTATGAGCATTCTTGGGTTCTATTTGTGATAGAAAACATGCAAACAAACAGTTTTGAAGGTCTTTGTGACTGTTTCTTTGATGAAGGGATCTAACAAAGAAACCTTGTTTCTTCAAATCTTTTATCATCTTTCTTGTTTGAACAGCAGATTTTGGCTCTCCAATGATTTGTTCCTTAGGATGATTCTTGTGAACTCTTGTAGTTGGAATAGGACTGACAGGTACCACATTTTCCATATTGGTTAAGTCAGCCTCTACACCAAGTACATCATCATCAGTATCAAGATATATTTCTTCCAATTCAGGCATGTCTGGATCATCAGGATAGTCATCATCATCAAAAGATATGCCTTCCTTTTCAGCAACATTAACACTTAACTTAGCAGCATTAACAGAATTAGTACTGCCAGTGTTAATTTCTTCATTGGCAGTATTAACACTTGGCTTAGCAGTATTAACTGTGTTGGTACTACTAGTGTTAACCCCATATGATACATCATCTTGATCATCAGTCTGCTTTTCTTCATTAACCTCTTTATCATCATTAGAAGATTTTGCACCATCTTCTTGTGAACTCTTTGACTCTTGTGTTGAGAAAGGTGGATCAGCAGTCCAAATAGGCAGCAAAATATAATCTTTGTCAGGTCTTGACTCTTTATCAACTTGACCTGCATCATTATTTGCTTTTGTACCTGCAAAATTGTTAGACTCTATACCTACACAACTGGCTCATAATTCATAGTTTTGGTTAGTGAATCAATAACAAAAAGCCAGTTTGGTGCACTCCCTACAACATTAGGTGTACTCTCACTAAACCTAACATGCAAGTTCTCTTCTACTTTCCTGGTCCTACTATTGAATACTCTAAAAGCTTTGCTATTCATTGAATATCCATCAAAGAATCCCTCATCAGCCTTGCCATCAAACTTGCCTAAGTGATCTATGGTATTCAAGATAGTAACAGGACACCCAAATGGTCTTAAGAAATCAAGCAATGGTTTTCTACCATGTAAAGTTCATAAGGGGTCTTGTTATGAGGCTTAACTACTTTACTCCTATTCTGCACATAACAAGCAGTATTAACTGCATCAGCCCAAAAAATATTAGGTAATTTAGAATAAGCTAACATTGTTCTAGCAGCCTCAATAAGTGTCCTATTCCTCCTCTCAACAACTTCATTTTGTTGAGGAGTTCTAGCTACACTATACTGTCTCTCAATAACTTTCATTTCACAAAACTGGTTCATCTCACTATTCTTGAACTCAGTTCCATTGTTACATCTTATCACTTCAACCTTATGATTAACTAGGTTTTCTATCTTGGTTATGAAAGCCTTAAGAATGCTACTGGTTTCATCCTTAGTTGCTAAAAAGAACACCCAAGTAAACCTACTATACTCATTTGTGACAACTAGGCAATACATCTTTTTCATTAAACTCTTTACAAATGTTGGTCCAAATAAATCCATGTGCAACATATGTAATGGCTGACTTATAGAGTTCACTACTTTGGTCTTGCAAGAAGCTCTATGTTGTTTTCCCTTCCGACAAGCAACACAGATTTCAGTATTTTCAAAAACTTTTGAAGGTAAACCTCTTACAAGGTTTCCCTTAAACAATTTATTCATTGTTTTGAAATTTAAATATCCAAGTTTTCTATGCCAAAGCTTAGATTCATCTGATGTGGCCTTTGCAAAGAGACAAGTCAAGCCTCATTTGGGAACCATATTCTTTAAATCAACACTGTATATGTTGTCTGTTCTAGGAACTTTAAGTAGAACATGACTTTCATCAGTTAACTTAAAGTCAGGTGATAAGACAATACATTTAGTGTGAGTAAAAAGAACATTGTTCTTTTTGTCACACATTTGTGAGACACTAAAGATATTAAACTTAAGCTCTTTGATAAAGTACACATTATCAATATCTAATTTACCAGTTTTTATTGTACCTTTACCAGTGATTTTCCCTCTTTTGGGATTACTCCCAAAAGCAACATATCCTCCATCAATAGCTTCAAAATCTTCAAGATAGGACATGTTTCCAGTCATGTGCCTTGAGCATCCACTGTTAAATACTCCTTTATCTTTCAATTCCACCTGTGGATTGCCCTGCACATAAAGTAAGAAAATCAGTTCATTTTGGAGACCCAAGCCAATACTGACTTGGATCTGCCTTGTGTATCTACATAATCAAACCTTTTTAAAACTATAGATGCACTGTTGTTTCTGGAAACATGATCTAAAACTTTAACTTTTGGTTTCCAGACCCAACAAGCTGATGCCTTAACAGCATAAAAGTGATTTCCCAAAACAGTATCAGTTATTGCTTTTAGCTTAGCAGTAGTAACTACTGCTTTTGCCTTAGCAGCACTAATTGCTGTTGTCTTTTGAATGGGCCTTTTTACAGTGGAATGTGCTTTGTTTGAAAACTTAGAAAATTGTTTAGCACCATTCACTGTTCTTTTGGTGTTAGCAGTACTAACTGATCTAGTAGTATTAGTTACTACTGCTGGTTTAAAAACATTTTGCTTAGCAGTTGTAACTGATACTAAACCAGATTTTGTTTGTACTGCTGTTGGAACCATGTTTCTTTTAGCATGTGGGTGAGTACTTTTAGAAAAAAATTTATGGTTCACCCTCCTAGCATAGTTCCACACAGGTTTTTGATAGTAAAAACAATTATCTTGTAAATGTTCAAAACTACCACAATGATAACAAGCCTTATTGATCATCTCAAAGTCACTTCCTAACCTTTGAGATATCATTCCATTCCAACTCCTCTGGTTACCTCTAGGCCTATTAGTGTTCTCCCTAGGTTGCTCAGTGTATTTAACAATTTTCCTAGACACCTTATTACCAAAACTAGGTTTGACAAATTTAATATGTTCAACACTAGGTTTGACTGTTACACTTTCAACCTTAGGTTTAGCCTTGACCTGATCCTCATCATCATACACCCAATCTTCAATGATAGGTGCATCAGAACATGTCTTTTCTGCCTTAGGTTTCATCTCATTAGACTCATTACTTTCTCCTAAAGGCTTAGAATTAGACTCACCTAAACATGACAATTCAGGAATAGGAGGTGCATACTTACATGTTATTGAGGGAGGAACTTGATTATACCCTATTCCACTACCTCTCCTCATTAACTGACACTCAATTGTCTTATTTACACTTTCAGATGCAAACTCAAGTTTATTAACCTTAATTTGATGTTTTTCTAATTCCTGATAAGCTGCATCTTTTTCTTTTTTAGCCTTTTCTAACTTTTTAGTGAGTCCTTTAACTTCATGTTCTTTAACAAAAAGCTTACCTTCAAGAACACTTACTTTCTCTACATACTCTGACTCATTTTGTTTGAAAAATTCAAGCCTTTCCTCAACAGATTTTAGACCTACTTTATAGCCTAAATTATCTAGCTTTAACATTTTTACCTCTTCTAATAGCTTTTTCATTCCTAGCCTTAAGTTCCTCAATAGTATCTAAAAAAGATTTAAATGAACAACCAGAATCATTAGATACCTCAGAATCAGAACTTGATGAAGAAGAGTAGGCCATAAGTGCAAAGTTAGGTCCTTCAGCTGCTTGATCACTCCAGTCATATCCACCACGACCATCACATTGAGACACCAAAGCTGTAGAAGTTGTTGTTTCCCCAGCTTTCCTAGAGCTCTCTCCAGTCTTGTAATCTTGGCTTCTTGGTGCCCTGCATTCTCTTGCAAAGTAACCCTTCCTATGACAGTTGTATCATTCAATCTTGGATTTATCAAAACCCAAGTTATCCTGCCCATTGACCTTGTGGTTCCTTCAAGTATTCTTCAAAAATCTTCTTGCCCTCATGGTCAACATTGCCATCTGCCACTTCAAGTCCATCTCTTCAAGATCATCTGGATGGATCTGTTCCAAATCTTCATGCATAATCTGAGGACTAGTAGATTGAACAACCAAGAAAGTATAGAAAACAACATCACTCAAGTTATCAAGGGTTGAAGACCCAACAACATTAACTTGTGTGCCAACAGTACTAACTTCATGAGCAGTATTAACTGCTTCATTAGTACTGCTAGTACTGTTATTGAAGAAAGACACAAAAGCTAAGTTTTGTGTGGTTGTTTATGAGCTTGATGATCCTTTGACTTCAGGTTCATATACTTTAAGATTGTTGTACAGATCATGTAAACTCATGGTATCAAGATCATCCTTGTTTCTCCATACCACAGTGTGTGTATTCCACTCTGGTGACAAGCTTCTCAGAAACTTTTGATTGACATCTTCTTGAGGAATTGAGACTTCCACAAGTGCTAATTGACTGATGAGTTTCTGAAGTCTGTCAAAAGTCTAATCAAGATTTTCAGAACTTGGAGCAGCAAAATTCTCATATTGTTGCTTCAAGAGGTTCTTCCTGGTCTTCTTGGTAGCAGCATTCCCTCCAAACCTTTTCTCAATTGCTTGTAGCAACAATTTAGCATCCTTGATGTGATTGAAGGTCAACTGATGGTCATTAGGAATCCCCATCAAAAGAGTGCTTCTAGCCTTTACTTCCAACCTTCTTTGTGCCTTGTCTTCGCAAGTCTTGATAGGCAAAGTAATGGTAACACCTTCAACAGAAGTTTCAGTCTTAGGTAGTTGATTGCCATTCTCTATGACCTCCCATATAGAGTAATCAACCATCTGAATGTACTGCTCTATTCTCATTCTCCATAGCTCATATTCTCCAGACTTGAGCATGGGCACCTTTGATGAAGTAATCATGTGTGTAGATTCTGGGTCCATGTCTTCCTTCTTTAGTTAGATGAGATTAAACAAGTTCTTCTTGATTCACAGTCTCTAGATCACAAGCTCTGATACCACTTATTGATCCCAGTTGAGTACTTGATCGATTTCCCTTAGCTTGTAAAGGTTAAGCAATATTGAATAAATCCAATACAACTTATGTAGAAACTGTCTTTGATTATATTAAAGTTTATGCGAAATCTAAACTTTAATCTTAAGAAGAATTAAACAAACAATATCAAACAAATCACTTCAATATTATTAATAATACGAATACTCTTAAATTATTAGGGTTTACAGCCTTGAAGTTTTCTAAAGAATCACGTATCTATCTCTATGCCCTAGGTCCTCCTTTTATAGACTAAGGAGTCCTAATCGGCTTACAATTTCTTGCTATATAAGATAAATCTTAAAAGAATCTTTTCTATAATTATCTAACCGACTATACATGTTTATCTCATAAGCAGTACTAACTATACACTCTAGCAGTCTTAACTCTAACTCTAGCAGCATAAACTCTTCAGCAGTTGTAAGTTTGTACTAGCAGTACTAACTTTTCTTCTAGTAGTACTAAACACTTAGAGTGTTTTTCTTCAAGTTCATTAGCAGTGAAAGCAGTTGTAACTCTGAACTAGCAGTTGTAACTTGTTGTCTAGCAGTAGTAACCACTTGATGTATTTTCTTGAACATCTTCAGCATCACTAGCAGTAGTAAAATACACAAGCAGTTGTAACAATTAGTACTAGCAGCAACAATAACTTAGAGCAATTTTCATCAGTAGTCTTAATCAAACAAGCAGCAGTAGCTCTAAAACCCAACACCAACCATTGCTAAACTCGATTACGCAGTCGCACAATATGTCCCCTAATGCTTGAATGATTTCTTCACTTCGGCCATCAGTCTGGAGATGATACACAGTATTCATATCCAGATCTGTTCTCATGGCACTTGGAGTGATTGTCAGAAAGGTGATCTAAAACGATTATGACGATCGGATATGGTGGAAACCAGCTCTCTGTGACGTGCAACGGTCTCCTTCATGTATAGATGAGCAAGGTTGTCCATACTTTCCGTTTTGCTGATTAGCGGGAGGTGAACAGGTTGGGTAGGATTATCAACAACTACTCAGGTAGAGGCGCGGGATTCACTTCCAAGGGTTCGTTTACGACATAGCTTATTGACCGATAAAAGGGTAGCAAGGATAACAGGCATTTCTCGAATGGCGAGAGAAAGATTGGGTGGTTGTCCTAAGGAACACGGTTCAGGTTAGTCCTTAAGGTCTTAAGATTTCCGTTGGGCAATGAATCTCTACTGAACGGGAAATTTAGCAAGTTCAGAGTACGGCTCTGTAAGAGAATGTTGATTGCTACTAGCAATCAGTCGGTTGACTCAGTACGATACTTAGGTTAGAGGCGGAAAGTACAACCTCGATTGAACATCGTCGCTTAAACGACATTGATTAAACAACATCGATCGGGAAAACGAACATCATCGATTGAGCCTAGGGCTTAGGGTAGGGGCAGCTGTAACTAGATCACCAACGAAGGGAGGTGGAATAAACAAATCAAAATCCGGAATGAGGTCCAAAATCACAAAATCAATCAATCCAAATTCCAACAAAATCAAAACCAAATCCAAACACAGTCAAGACCAAATCCAAAAATAGCCAAAACCAAATCCAAAAATAGCCAAAACCAAATCCAAACGTAACCAAAAATCAAATCTAAATGCTCCAATAAGTTCAGACGACCTTATTACAACCTTAAGGGGTTACAAATAAGCAACTCGGATTCAAACGGTGTCAATCGGGTTTAACCCGAACCGATGCGAACTGCGGTCAGACGGCAACAAACGGGAATTCCATATAAATGGAGACGTATAGCGGCGCCAGAAGTATTACAGTTCATCGGTGTTGTGATGCCAGTGTGTCGTATGTAATTGTAGGCTTTCACGATATTTAATGCTCGTATACACACGCCAAACTCATCATTCCCAAAATCAAAATTCAACCCGAACATAATTCTGCTATAACTACTCCTAGTATCGCAAAATTCACCTTTGAGTCGGACATAGGTGATCAGGCCATATCCTACTATCCCTGCTTGAATATAGGTTATCAGTCTATATTCACCCGAGGTTCAATGAATTTTGAAATACTCAGCCTAGTTATACTAGTAATATGTCCCTTGCATCTAAAATCATTCCCAAGACCACGACAAGTGAACAAACTTGACATTCAATAATGAGATTACACAAGGAAATAGCGTAACTCCGCGACAGGTATGGTGTGTGCATAAGCATATGGAAATGCTTATAGTGAGTAGCTAAAATAGGTGGATATAAATCATCCACTAGTCAGACATACATTTCAACAAATATATCATCAAACACCCATTAAATATGCCATAGACATCCCAAAAATATATCATTAAACATCTCATCTAATTATATCCTCGAGCAAAATCTACACGCGAGGCATCAGCTTGGCAGGTAAGCACGTGGCGGTCAAAGGATTAAGTTTTCATAAAAGTGGTTATAGTCTAGGTTTTAAAAATATACCCAGTTCTCTATAACCTAGGCTCTGATACCAATCTGTAACACCCCCAAAATCGGGTCCAGCGGAAGCATACATGTCACTGGGGTGCTACTCAATTGGTATCACAACACAAGTACAAAGAACGGTTTTTATCTGAACATTTAGAATAAATTTCATTATCAAAAACAGTATTAAATTTACATTATTCAAAAATAGTACGAAAGTAAGGCCCATAAATAAATAAAGCGGTCTCAATTATTTATCAGAGTCGTCTATGACCATGCCCCTTGCCAAGTGCCTCTAGAAGTAAGCTATCGCCTTAAACCTGAGAATACATGCTAAAAGGTCAGCTAACGCTGGTGAGTTCATAGGTTTAGGCAGTAAGTAACAGTGGACCAAAATAAGTAATTTGCTACACTGGACTATGTTAAATATATAAGTAACATAAACCAGGTCATGAGCCGCACTCAAGGAGTGTATCATATCACAAAAATAACAAGCATAAGAAATCCAGTATCAATATGATAGGTCACGGTAGCCCTCTCTCATATTGACAGACACAGTAGGGCCCTAGGTATATCTGACCTTAGCCAGGCACCACGTTATAGCAAAGCATAAATAGGTTACATTGCTACCCTGGTCTAAGACAAATATCAGTTGCATATATCTAACCTTAGCCAGTCAACAAGTTATAGCAAATAATAAAATAACAGTTAGGTCCATTCAAAACAGTTTATCAGTTAAACACATAACACATTCAATTAACAAATACAATTATTTTAGTCAAACAATCAAATCTTGAACAAACATTTCAGTAGACAAACAATATTGAGTTTAGTTAAAACGAGCATGTACTCTCCCCCAAAACAGTTATAAAACTAGTAAAAAGTAGGGGCCATGCACTCACCTTAGCCACAATAATGCAAAGATCACAACTGGCATCTAGCGAAGCATAACGGTATCCAGATGACGGGCACAACGGTACGGAAACGGCGCAACCTAATACGCATATAACTATCTCAAAATACGACTCGTACAATGATTAAGTCAACAAGAGACTACATGTCTTAGTTTTCGTGGATTACTCTTATTATTACTTATAAAAGTTTAGTATCAATGTTTCGTGTGGTGGTAAGAAAACATAGACTCAAACACAACTCGTACCAAAGAGAAAAAAGACGTTGACAATATCAAGAAATAATGACAAAAACTTAAGCTAATTAAAGAAAATCTAGAAAAATGACGACTACTAACTATGTAATATAAAATAGGTCAATTTGTAAGTTTCGGTGTTTACCCAGTAATCCTAAATGGTTTTATAAGGAAGGTATGTTTTATAAATAAAACATAGGTTAAAATAATCTGATTAGATAGTTAATTAATCTAATTAAATGTGTTGAGATAATTTAACATGTTATATGTAACTATTATCGGGCTTCACAGTCCAATAATAGTCCGTTAACAATTGTCCAATATGGGTTGTCCATTATGTAACTGATATTGTCCAATATGAGTTGTCTAATAAGTAAGCGATATTGTTCAATAAGAGTTGTCCATCACGTAACCGATATTGTCCAATGTCCAAATAATATTATCCAGTCTTAGTCCAAATATGTCAAGTTCCAAAGCATTCAATCTGTCAATTATTATCCAAGTCACAAATCAAATAACCGAGTATTAATTTTCCCAAGCAACCGAAACGTCCCAATGATCCAAGTATCGAACACTTAACTCACGCTAGCTCAAATATTAAATGACCGAATGTAATATAGTAACACACTTAATATATACAACTTATGTCTTTATAACTAATTCATATGACACCCATATATTTTGTTAATTGGCTTTGGAGCCCAAAAACTTTAACAAACCAAACGCACCCTAGTTACCATGGGCTTCGGCCCAATATTAAAATCAAACGCGCCCTTACAGGCTGCTAACAAAATGCGACACACACATACACATTGGTGAAGACAGAATCAACTATACTCTTTTGTTATATTTTACTAGAATGAACCAAGCAAACACCTCTTGGTGTTTTGTGGTTTAACCGAGGCCAAGCAACACCTTTGGGGTGTCGTTGAGCCGAGACAAACAAGAACGCACCCTATGTAGGTGACTCACTTGAACCGAGAGCAACAATTAAAACAAGCTCAATAAGCTCACAATATAGTCAATCTAAACCTAATCCAACTCGATACTAACCACAAATACCCTATACGGGTTCCTATTGAATCACACCAATGAAGACGCACCTTTGTGGTCTTTGCGTTAAACCAAAGGCAATCCCAAACACACCCTACGTGAGTGGTTACTTCTCGACTGAAAGTAGTCAAGACATAACGAGCACCCTCTTTTGTGGAGACAACCCGAATATAATCAAACAAACGCATGACCAATCACAACAATGACCACAACTAAAAAAAATTAAAACCAAGTTAATATAAGCAAAACCAATTCCAATCCGAGACCATCTCGGATCTTGACCCTAAATAAGCAAATCCGAAGCTAACTAAGACCAAAACGGGTCTCAACCCGAATATCCTAGTCGGGTTACACCCGACCCAAACCCACATAATCAATCCAAACACCCTTAACAAGATTTCACACCACGCGAAATAGATCCAAAACGTTTTATATCAATTTTACTTCTTACCACACTATATAATATCCAAAAATGATTTTTGGTCCGGTTTTAATCCACGAAAACTTATAACACAAGATCTATAATCGGTTTACAAATAAATAAATAACAAAAATGGTTTTCGTCATACCACTAGGATGAGAGATAGAGAGATGAGAGATGAGGAAGAAACGGAGGTGGTGATGACGGCGGCGGTATGGTGGTGATGACAGCTGTTGTAGCATCCCGTAAAATTTTTCCAGTCATTTGTAAATGTTAATCAAGAAGTAATCTATCATTAAAGTTTACCTAACCATTTTTACGAGCAACATTTTTTTTTTGGTTCTATTATGCTACAATGAATCAGAACGTTGTTACTTGATTCACATTACTTTAGGACGAGCTCACACACATACCACGATATTCCAAATAGCGAACAAAACCCACTAATATTAAGCCCATTAGTCTTTATTCTTTTATTTTAAACCGGTTCACCATGCCATCACTTGGCCTCGTTTACTCGAGTTTTCAATACACAAGTCGTGCCAAGAAATGCATGGATCGAATCACCTTACTATAAGGATTCAGGAATGAAAAAACATATAACTTGGTACGATTGTTTAATAAGAAAACCAACCCCAAAGTTGAGCTATGTCGACCATTGTGCAAACAATTTTAGAATATTAACCAAACTTACTAAAGCTTATATTTTCCTAGTTCCTTTGTCTCGTTACTTAGCCAAGAGGGTTACATGGTTCTCAACACATATTTCCTAAATGATTTGGTCACATATATATGTCGGTTGGACACATGGAATGTCGAAAACACTAAAACCAATCCACTTGACCTCTTTGTTTCACTAAAACTGATCACTCACACTTGCAACTCTCTTAAGCTAGTTTCAAACTCTCTCAAGTACTCTAGGCCTAGCTGTGGATTCCCAAACCCCTTATCCTAATCCCTTCGACATCCTATCAACCCAAGTTATGTTTAAAGAAAGAGATATAACTAGGCCCATGCATACATTTCATACGTACACTCACAACACATTCACTATCAAATATATTCCAAGTATTCTCTCTACTGAGGTGCATACGAGAAGCAAAGGCCAACATTCCATGGGATTATTCCATCTTCTAACTCGCTAGGCATTGATCTCGACACGTTTTTGAGTTCTTAGACGAGCTACGTTGCTATACTTTTGATCCCTAGTCCATATTTGGTGTCCTCCCCACCCTTTGTTGGTGTAGTAAGTCATTCATCCTAGTTTCCATACGTACACATATTTATTCATACTACTTTGTACATTTAAAATTCCAACGTACCCTTCCTAGCTTTCACCATATATTTTGTACTCTCGTTAATCGTTTTCATTTATAAAATGTCATCCTCAATTCCTTGTGTGGCCATGCATGAAGTAGTATAACCATTAATAACTTATATCAACATTTACTAAGTTTTTGAGACTTGTTTTATAACCATGTTGACATCGAACCATAATTATGCTATATAACCAAAACTGGACCACTTCATTGTGTCGCTTAGAAAACAGGCCATAAAATCATTTTTGGACATGTACCATATCGGGCTAACGACCCAGCCCACTTCTCCATAAGCTAAACAAATAAGCTGTGCTAATAAGCTACCTAGATAAGATTACGTATTACCTTTTCGAACCTATAAGCTGAGAGCACTTGAAACGTTTTCTTAAACATTAAACCTTACCAAGTAGGCTTTAAAAGCCCAATAAGCTCAATAAGCAGTTTTACAAATAAGCAGTTTACAAGCAGTTTTGTTAAGTTGAATATGATCTATTTTAAGCCAACATTTAAGCCCAATCGATTTCGAACCCAATGGACCTTTAAAAATGTTAACGGGCTATTAATGGACCTTAAGGCCCAATAACTCAACAATAAGCTATTTTCAGGAAATAAGCTGTTTTGTAGACTTTAATAAGCTGTTAGAAACTTATTTAATAAACAGAAATGATGAACTCTAAAAATTGTGATTTTTTGACTAAAAATGCAAAAGTTATGCAAAATGGGGTAAAGTGTAACTTTCCGACGAGTTAGTGTCAAAACTGTCATTTTGGTAATTTAAGGGTGGAAAATGAATATTTGGAAACCATGAGTGTTAAAATGTTATATTAGAATAGTATAAACCAAAAATGCAAGTATATTATAACTTTAGACTAAAAATGCAAAGGTTTTACCGTTAGGGTTAAAAGTGTAAATTCCATATAACTTGAAGGTTTATTCAGTAACTTTATGTTTTTATATAATCACACTAATGTTTTATAAATTTATATCATAAGAAAACATTTAGACATTGCGTAAGAATTATTTAAATGACGTTACGTATATAAATATATATAACGAAGCTTTTTAACTAATAACATAACTTATCATCCACTAACTTTTAAAGAGATGATATCTACGGATACAATATACATAAAAACAAGTTAATATTACATGTAATATTATTTTTGAACTTTAAGCATTTTAAGCATACCAACCATCTTTGCCACAAACAATTTCGTTATCCAATACTACTTCTATAATCATTATTCGCGTTAAGTCAAACTTAAACTATCGAAATCTCAGACTTCCATATTATTCAGGTCGCGTGTTGGAGCCGTTCCCATATTACATTTGACGTCACTTTACTTTGTCTACTACAGCTGAGGTGAGCTCATAGTCCCACTTTTATATGTATTTTAAACTCGTGGGGAGATACATGCTACAAACCTGAACACAAGTATTTTCCGTATGCTATACCTGATTGATATTGCCTAAGTTACCGCTATTGCCAAAAGTCCCTCATATCATGAACCATTAATCACTTGCGAGTGAACGCGAATATAGTGAATAGATCTATTGGCAGTTGACGCCCCATTTGTGTTAGCCGGAATGGTGACCAAATGCACTTTAATTATTTGAGTAAACAATAGGAAGATGGCAATCTCCTACACGAGGGCCTCATACTTACACCATTTTATGGTGTATTTTATTTATATCATTTCTATGGTATCATACATGTTAACGTTTGCGTGTCATGAGACTTAGGGCAATATACTAAACTGCAATATTACTATTTCTACTATGATTGTGTTTCTATACAATTATACAAATTGAGACTTGTGTTCAACTGATTATTAAATATAAACGCTATGGATTCACTCAACAATTTTGTTGACTTTTAGCATGTTTATCTCAGGTAACTGATGGAGCGTTTGAGGCACGGAGTGGGCAATAAACTGTTGGTTTTGGTGTCAAATAAACTCTATCATTCATTTTAAACTATTATATCTTTTGTGAGATGCTAAACCATGTAATCCCTTTTGTACTCGAATTATTAAATGAATGATAATGACTTTTAAAACGCCTCTTTTGAGTCATTTTCTATGATTATGACTGTGATCCTCAAAGTAATACCCCTATCAGTATTTCGCTGTTAAGTTGAAATTTAAGGGGTGTTACAGCTGTGGTGGTGGCGTAACTCCAAACGCAAATAAATGAGCTCCTCTTGCTCTGATCTTCTCCAAAAATGATGTAGGGCTTGAGATCTACACGTTGGTAAGTGGAGGTAGGGTGGCAGAAAAACGGTGACGGCGTCAGAATAGTAATTTCGGTGAGGTGTGTGTAGCAAATGGGGAGGAAACCCTAAATGGGGGATTTTATACTCAAGTGAGGGGGTGAAGGTGGACAATCAAAACCACAAGGGGCGACAGTGTAAATATAGGGACGGACCATTGTTGTAATTTTTGTTATCTTTTGGAATTTAGTGTATTGGGGCTCATTTTGACTAGTAAACGGCGGACTCAAAACACGAGAATAACGCCATCGTGCTCGTAATAATATTTCCGATAAAAACGACTATATATACGCCCAGTTTCTCACAATAATACCAAACTCAAAATAAATCGACGGTTCTCCGAATACAACATGTCGGGAAAATTACGGGTTGTCACAAGCTCACCTCCTTAAACGGAATCGCGTCCTCGCGATTCAATTCAAGTTACCCGTTACGGTCGAAAAGAGATGAGTATATACGCATGAGTATTCATTTTCACGTTCCCACGTGAATTCGGGACCTTTTCGCGAGTTTCGATGAACTTTACCATGATTTTGATAGGTCAACAAGGTTTGAACGTTTATAGATCTCGATCTTTTCCAGCGGAATAACAACTGCCTCATCGGCAAGTCATTTCTTCATATTAGGCACTTGAAAATGTCGCGAACACTGCGGAGTCTTGACGGTAGCTCGAGTCTGTGAGCTACCGATCCAACTCTAGTAAGGATTTGAAAGGATCAATATAAAGAGGATTAAACTTTCCACGTTTACTAAATGCTTCACACATTCTCATGCTGAATCTTTAAGCAAAATCTAGGCTTTATCTGGGGGTTCAGGAGGTTTACGTCATTTGTGTTTCTAACGATCCGCGAGCAGCTTGCATCTCCGTTTTGCCTTCGAACGATCTTCTCGGTAGTTTCATGAATAGGTTCAGGGTCAGTAAGTTGGGTATCTCCATTTCTGCCCAACAAATCGGCGATCGGCACTTACGACCATAAGGGGTCTCTTACAGTGCAGTTGAGGTACTGGAGTGGTAGGTATCGTTATAGGAGAATTTGGCCAATAGAAGGTGTCTATCCCAACCATTTCCAAACTCGATTACGCAGTCGCACAATATGTCCCCTAATGCTTGAATGATTTCTTCACTTCGGCCATCAGTCTAGAGATGAGACACAGTATTCATATCCGGATCTGTTCTCATGGCTCTTGGAGTTATTGTCAGGAATGTGATATAAAACGATTATCATGATCGGAGATGGTGGAAACCGGCACTTTGTGACGTGCAACGGTCTCCTTCACGTATAGACGAGCAAGGTTGTCCATACTTTCCGTTTTGCAGATTAGCGGGAGGTGAACCGGTTGGGTAGGATTATCAACAACTACTCAGGTAGAGGCGATGGATTCAATTCCAAGGTTTCGTTTACGACATAGCTTATTGACCGGTAAGAGGGTAGCAAGGATAACGTGTTAGTGCAAATATTACGATATTTAAAGTAAACGGTTTCTTCGGTTTTAATAATGACAAACATGTAACTTATAATGCATAACGTAAAATGCGCAAGTTACTTGTAAACACAAATCATCAACGCATACTTACATCAACATCTCTCAACGTATCAAGTATGCCTCAACAGAGTCGTAGATTTTCATCTCGACGTAAATCACTCAAGGTATGAACAAACAAATTTAAACTTGACGGATGATCAAAGAAATAAATTTTTTGTTCTAAACTTCACATTTTTAATGTCACAAAATATTTTTTCAAAAATACATTTTACAAATTATTTTTGAATTAAAAAGAAATGTTTTATTTTGAAAAATAAGTTTAAAAGTCCAACAGCTATTTTTCCCCCCAAATCAGCTCCAAACTTCCCCAAATAAACTTTCACCACTAAAAATTAAATTTGGAGCGTCCCTGTCTGGGACGGTACCACTAAATTTAGTGGTACCGTCGGGTATTTAGTGGTACCGTCCGTACGTGACGGCTAGTTTTTTCTTTGCCTATAAATAGTGGACCATTTTACACTTCCAACTTGATTTTTCCAATTAGTTTTCTCTGGTCTAATCCCTTCTTATTTAGATCACTTTCTTTGATCATTTAGAGAGTCTTAGTTTGTTTAAGAGTGATCCTTTCATCCAACCAAGAGATCACCTTCATTCCTTTACTAGTGCAAGAGAAGAACACATAGTATCACAAAGATACAAAGTGTTATAGTGTTAGTCTAGTGCACTCGTAACATTTGTTACGCGCTTGTTGTATCTTGCTATACATCAAGTTGTCTATCATCCTGTTTAGTTAGTTTGCGTGGATCATTTTGATCTTGTAGAGATCGGGGAGATCTTGTGTAGCTTGTGTTGTTATCGGATAGATTGGGTAGATCGTGAGTAGATCGGGTGGATCGTGAGTAGATCGGGTAGATCGAGTGTAGATCATGTGGATCTTGTAGCTTGTGTGATATGTGCGGATCGGATAGATCGTGAGTGAGATTGGTACTAGCTAGATTAGTACTCGACATTTAGATTAATGTCGGCAAATAATGTAAGCGACGTGGTTTATGTGTTTAGGCCTCAAAACACAAGGTTTGTTATGTTGGGCCATAAAACATAACGGGTTTGGTTGCACCCGAAGAAGAACTCGACATCTAGCTTAGTGTCGGAAAATATTGTAAGCGACGTTGTATGGTTTTCTCCGCCAAGAAGGGAGCTTGTGATTAGTGAAGTAACTCTCGAGTTGGGTACTCAGGGAGTGGAGTAGGGCGAAGAGGAGCTTCGTGACCGAACCACTATAAATCATCGTGTCTGGTTTGCGCCTTCTTTACTTATCTCTTTACTTTTATTATTGTCTTTATCGCTTTATATTTATATTTGCATTGCGTTTATGTTTGTGTGCTTTGTTGCTTATATTATGTTGATTATGTTTGTGTCATGGTTTGATTGTGTTTGTGTTGTAGTTTACTTTATACCATCTCTAGATGTTGTATGATCATTGTTGACACTTTTCATATTACGTCACACTTGATCGGGTGTTTGATACAAAAAGTTTTTAAGTTTTTAAATGGAAACGTATTCACCCCCCCCCCCTCTCTACGGTTTCCACAATTGGTACCTGAGCCACGTCGCTCAAATTTTTAAAACAAATTGTTTTCAAAATTGAGTATGATCCATGTATCAAATTACCCATGAAGGTGATAAAATATGAAAAGTATTTACTTGCTTAATACTTACAAGTTGTTGTTGTTAAGTATACTTTGTCATACTAGCTTGAAGATTTTCTTAAACCAATAAAAGAATAGAGTTTGTAAGTGTCCGGTCATGTCTTTAGAACGAGTCATAAAGTCATGCGGTTTTGAAAGGAGTGTTTGGGACAAACCATTATTTTGTAGTAAAAGTATTATCGTAAATGTCTTTCTTAGTCCTAAACGTGAAAATGATGCTTAATATATATTTTATATGTTCGGTATCTAGTTTATTAAATTTTACATCTTTTCGTCGAGTCGCCGTACTAAAATAATAAACTGAATCAGGAAACAAGTCACGGTACCACTAAGGGTTAATACATCCGAAGGTCACTAAAGTTTCCTAAAACTTTGAAAAACGTTACTATAGTTTTTTTTTTGTTGAATTAGGTTACTATAGTTTCCCAAAATTTGAACTAAGTTACTATAGTTTCCCAAAGATGAACTAAGTTACTATAGTTTCTCAAAAATTTGAATTAAGTTACTTTGTCGTATGTGAAAATCAGTAAAGTTTGAAGGGAAAAGACGAACTGGGAAACTTTAGTAACCTAATTCAACCAAAAAAAACTATAGTAACTTTTTTCAAATTTTTGGGAAACTTTAGTAACCTCTGAATGTATTAACCCTACCACTAAATATAGGAAGGTACCATTATATTTAACGATACCGTGGGGTATTTAAAGGTACCGTGCATCTGTCCGTCTGTTTTCAGTATTGGGTCATTTTCAGAAATTCATATAAAATCAACCATAAGTCCGTAGGAGTCGTGTCACCCATCATTTTAATCGAAGTTGAGTCTACTTTCATTTGAAAAATACTTTTATGAATTAGTTCTAAATGAAAGTATATTAGAGTCATTGATTTTCAACTAAAGGTCTTTTTGGTCATGCCGTTTGCGTAAGTTTTTGGTTAAACTGAAAAGGGGTGTTTCAACTTTTGAACCTTGACGTATTTTCAAAGTGACTTGGTAAAAATCTTTGAAATGGGGAGGAAACCAATTCGTTTTCAAATAAAATCAAGCTTAGTACACATTGTTATACTTAATACATAAAATGACGATAAGTATTTTTGTGTGTTATGCTAAATGACTATTTGTTTTTCTTTGTGTCTTAGTATTGTTAGTTAACATTTTTGTGTGCTTATTGTTATCTTTAGTTAAGCTAATTATATCTATAATCACAAGCGTTTTACATGCCTTGTTGCTATGTGTTAATTATTAGTTTTTCAGTTTATGCGTTAATAGGACTTAGACTAGACTTCTTGCATTAAGTTGCTTAATTGATTTTGCATTGCATATAGGCATAGACCACTTTTCTTGCATATGTGTTTTCAACATCTTGCAAGTTTTAAAATGTTTTAGTAACCTTCTTAGGAATAGAAACTAAGTTGGTTGATCATGTGTGTCGAAAGATATTATATATATATATATATATATATATATATATATATATATATATATATATATATATATATATATATATATATATATATCACCTTAAAATATTTAACACTTTCATTAAATCCGTAACATGATCACTAAAACATTACATCCTTTTATCTTGCTTGACCATGGGTTGTCTAAACAAGATAAAAGATAATATTAATACATTAGTATTTAAGTAAAAGAAAATGTATTAAACGTGCATTGATCTAACACACACACAAAATGTTTTAAACATTTAGTATTTTACGTATGTTGTATAAAAATGGTTAAGATAATTATTTTTATACTCGTGATATGTCAAAAACTAAGAATATTATACTTAATAATATAAATAGGTTTTCGCAAATAAAAATAAATGACAATATCGAAGTAGTAAGTTAATATGTCATTAACCTCACACATACAACTAGTTCTAGAATAAATGGAACACATTCCTTAAATTTTTATTTTCTTTTTAAAAGGAGTGATCGTGAGGGTCAAGAAAGATTTTGAGTACATATCAATTCATTATTCAAATTATGATTGATATCATCATCGAATTTAATTGACAAGTTTTCGAGTATGGACATGAAATTGGAGTCATTATTTGTCTAGCTTCAAGATAACATCAAAATATAACGAAATATATTATCTTGAATCTACATACTCAATCACACTCGGTTGTTATGAAAGTAATGACTTCCTCTCAAGACAAAAATAATATGCATCGGATCATAACTCACACTTGTGTTGAAGATGCCATATTGAGTCTTCTTGTCCAATGGTTATGTTCCAAACATTGAACTAATATGTTTAAAAGATGCATAAAATACACAACTAAGTAAGATTGACAACTTGGATGTTTCATCCGAAATATACAAGTAATTTACATTGCAATGCAATTAGTAAATGTGTCAATTCCGAAAAACCAAACACGAGCAAACAAACAACATATGTAAACTTTGCTCATGAACGACTCAACACTCAAAATCAGATGTCTAGTAAAAGTGTCAAACATAATATGTTATTAACTATTATGTACGTCATCAATCTTCGAAAATATCACATGTATTTCTCTTATCAAAAGATTGACAAAGGATAACTTATATCTTATGCATCTTATTTTCTTTGTAACATGAATAGTTATGTTACAAGAGAATACACTGCATCTTGTTTAACAAATATAGGATATTAGATTTGAGTAATAACCCAATACAACATGTGTCATTGCATAAACAAGTAAAATTGGTCATGCACTAAAATACTTGTTTTACTAAGCATTCGTAAGAGTGATAAGTTTCCTCTTAGAAAAGCATATTTGTTGAAAGATACAATATGTCTCATTTCAATCATACATCATATAATACTCCCAAGATCTATTGAGGTAAGTAACCTTTACTAGAATCTTTTCTCAAGATACGCAAATGAGCATTCTTGAAACACTCTCAATGTAGTAGATTCTACATTGTATCATATTAGAGCATCTCTTGGTTTTAGAAAACCAAATCATGTTAAAATAACATGTAACAACTCAACAAACAAATATGTTATCCAAGAGATCATAAAATGCACCATCTCCACCAAATTATCATATATATTAAACCACAACAGAAACGGTGCCGTTTTGCACCATTTTTTCCCGCCAAAAAAAACCCGGCCGGCAAACGTTAGCCCATTTTCCTCCGCCGGTTTATCCCAAATCATTGGCCATTTTTGGCCCACTTTAGATTGTATTAGCTTATTAGCTTTCGTATCTGATTAGTATACAAAGAGTAATCGACGTGTCGATTATCCAGTGCCTTATCTTGGTCTTTAGGTATGGCTTCTACCTAAACTTAGAGTGTGTTCTTCCAGAGTTTTCCACACATACCTAACCACGCTACACATATCTCTGCTATTGATGATGATGTTCGAAGGATGTGAAAGGAAAACCAAAAGACGATGATAAAATACGACATCATAAATCGCAGGTTTGATATAATAAGAATTAGGCTTTTGTATTAATTTTGGGATTTTTGTGAAATGGGGGTTTCGTTTAAATTTATGGTTTTTTATGAAATTAGGCCTGTTTGGGATTGGGATTTCGTAATTGATTATTTAATTATTGGGGGTGTTTGCCTCAACTTATTTATCAGGCTTATGGCCTTATTGGGTTTTAAGGTTTTCGAAGTTGGACAGCTAATACCATGGTCTGGGATTGCTTATAGCTCATAACAAAAAAAAGGGTTTTCATAACAGAGGGTTTTGTTATTAAGCTCATAACAAAAAAAAGGCTAAAAACTATAATAACCAAGTGTTTGGGATTGCGTATAGCTTTCTAATGATGAGGTACTTTTTTTTAACTTTATGGTGTTTTTTTTTTTTTTTTTTGTGTATTTTTTTAATGTAATGATATTGTTGTTCATATGCAGCAGTTCCATTATCGAAAAAGGTCCGTTTGCTCCATCAGTAGCAGGAACAATAACTGGGAAGACGTGGTATGCTGTGGCAAGAGATGCGGCTGTGGCGTCGGAGAATGTGATGAGAGTTCATGGTATGGTGACTGATTTAATCCTATCAGTGAGCTATGAATATATCCTGAGAATTTTTATTGTTGATTATATGATCCGTTTTAATACGATATGTGTTTTTGTAGTTCTATCCTCACATGATTGCCGCGTTCCGCGAACTCCCAGCCTCATAGGCCTTTATTGCATAGGTAGTTCGAGGTAAATATGTAAACTAACATTAATTTAGACTATATAGGTTGTGGTTAATTATTGTCACACGTTTTAATGTCATATGTATAATGGAACAGGAAATTTACTACTTTTGTTGCGTCTTGATTTGGGGACCATTATACCACTGATCGGAGCCGGTAGTGTTGCTACCGTTGCACCCGCTGCGGTAGGTATTGCAGTTTATGATTTTTTTAATTTTTTTTTTCATTTGTCAATATTTTCAGACAACAATGTTTGTTATAGTTTGCTAACATATATAAGTTTTCTTCTTATAATATAGATACACAATATTAAATGTTACCAATTAATTTCGACCATACACTTTATTGTCACAGCTTGGAACAGCTTAGGAGAGGCCGTGAAGATTACATGAAAGTAACATTTTGGGCGCATGGAAAGGTACAATCAATTTTGTAAGTTGTAACACAATTGATACATTTTGGTCTTTATTTTAGGTTAATTTTTCGCAAGAAACTATTTTTTTTATTACATCATAACACTTGCAGGTGGAAGGGAGAAAGCACCTTCTGCTTTCTGCAGAAAAGGCCTGATGAGTTTCAATTTTCAGGAGATGAGCTTTAAACTTGATCTTTTAACTTCATTGATGAATATGTTATAGGGGTTTTAAGGTAACTGCTTTACAAATTTTCAATTTATTTCATTCTCTTGAGATTTTTATATGTGGAAACACCTAATGGGTTTATTAAAAATGATGCAGGAATGCTCATTTTGAACTGTTATACAACACGGTTGCCCCGCACATCTTGCCGCCTATACTCATGGTATTGCTTAAATTGGAAGACGTCCATATACTTACTAAAATGAAAAGAAGTCAAAGAATCCAAACAATCACATGTCTTCCAAACAACGTACAATAGCTTAAATGGAGCTATTCACACTAGACGCCTTTATCTCAAACTGGTCTGTTTCAGCCTCCCTTGCTCACAGGGTAACAAGCAAGCAAGTAGCGGTCGCTGGCAGCAACTGCAAGTCAAAAGAGGTGGGTCATATGTCAAAATGGGTAATTTTTATTCAGGCGTTATTGACCGAAAACACTTTTTGGCTAATTTCAAAATAACATCATTTTGTCTCAAATGACATCAGTTATCTTATTTCTTATGCAGCCCTTATGGAGTTGTGTTGCGGTGGTACGTTACACCTAACTACCATATCAGTGGTCGAGGTAATTTCAAACTTATTTGTTTCGCTAGCATTGATTAATAATTCACATAGTTGGAAATAAAAAAAAGACTGTTTGGGATTGCTTATTAAAAGTGGCCATTGTCTTTTAAAATGGGCTGTTTGGAATTGCAGATTCCAAACTACTTTTTTAAGTGACATATCATCAAATAAGCAGTTTGGATGTGCAGTCCCAAAGAGCCTCAACATAGCGTATATGTTATATTGAACCGTAATGATCAGATTTGATGATCAATCCCAAACACCGCCTTTTTATGAGTTGGTCCTTGATATGTTTTACACATTTTTCTTGATGTAAAAACTACAGTCGGCCGAGTATTCAGTTTCTTTAATGCATTGGGTATCATAGATTTTGCATACGCTAGTCATAATGAAGTTGCTCAGCCCTTAATAATAAGCACAATTGTATTAGGTGTCATGGAAATTACTACAGTTCCTGAAGTACCAGCTGACATGGCCACAACAATACCCTCGGATATCCAAGAAGGTAGGCTTTATGCCTTTCGTATCACAACGATTGAAAATAGTTTCTAATGGTGTGTATTCTTTTTAAAGTTGTGTGAATGTAGATTAAAGCTTATCAGACTTTCTATTCTTAAGTTAGATGGATCGTCTTTTGGTAATGTCGCATTAGAAATGATATGTCTTATTATTCAGTATATATTGATACAGATTTTGTAATGATATGTTCTATTTAGATGTTATTGTTACAAGGAAAGCAACTGTTTGTTTGACAGGTAACTGACGAAGGTGAAGACGAGTGTGGGTTGTAACGCCACGAGGTATAATATTTTTTATTTTGGCTTTTGTTGTGAAATCAACTACTTTGTGCGAAAATGTTAGTTTGTCTGCTGTAGTTTGTTTAAGCTTATTATTGCACTTATCAGGTAATTTGACTTGGCCTAAATTTCATGACTTCTTTTTTTGTATCAGTATATCATTGGTAAAAGATTTGTTAGTCTTTTTGGATTCATTGATACCAAACAGCTTAGGCATGCCAAAATCTGATATTTTTGGCTTCAGGTGACTATCTACCAAAATGTTACTGGCTTTTAGATCTCTATGGTCACCCGAGCCTTGAAAACTTATGAAGATATAGAAGTCCTAGAGCAATGGCGTCAATGATTACAAACCGATCATTCCAATCCAGTAGACCTCTCCTCCTAGGATCTAATAAGAAATGAATAGCAGCAACCAAAGAAAATACCAGGTTACAGAATATATGAAGTCTTAAACTATTATAGACGTGTCTCCGCCATTGCAGCAACAACATTTGGAATTTCTTGCCTTTTTATGAATTATTAAGATAGAAAATATTTGGTAGATGGTTAGAGATGTCACAAAATGTACATCAACTGAAGTTAAAGGTCTTGAAGCAGGTCTTCGTAACACTAAATCAAGACAGGTCTTCGTAACACTAATAGTAGCAACTTTTGCACTAGAAATTTCAGCAAACCATGAAGGATTCAGTTGACAAGTCTCAAGGACTAAACCTGTATGTGAAGAATCTAGATGACACCGTCTCTGATGAAAGCCTTAGGGAATTTTTTGGCCCTTATGGCACTATCACTTCCTGCAAGGTGATGCGAGATCCTAATGGAACAAGCAAAGGTTCAGGGTTTGTTGCATTCTCAACTTCTGAGGAAGCGTCTAGAGCATTCTCTGAAATGAATACCAGAAGGTCTCTTGGTTATGGTTATATTAACTATGTTAATCCTCAAGATGCTGCAAGGGCCATAGAAGTGCTGAACTTCACTCCTCTGAAAGGAAAGTCGATCAGGATCATGTATTCTCATCGAGATCCAAGTGTCCGCAAAAGTGGTTCTGGAAACATCTTTATCAAGAAGCTGGACAAAGCAATTGACCAGAAACCTCTGCATGACATCTTCTCCATATTTTGGAATATCCTCTCTTGCAAGATTGCTTTTAAGGTTTTTAAGGAAATTGGGGCCTACCCAGATGCCGAAAAGGCGAAAGACTCGGTTACAAATTTGTGTTTGTATTTTATTTCCTACGTTTTGTTTTGCGTGCTCACCCACTTACTATATTATCTCTTTTATAGATCTTTAGAAAGATGGAACTGGCACTGTGGCTGAAGGTCATAGATTCAGCCTTCGTAGTATAAAGGTACCTTCAATATTCATGATTTTCATACCATTGATAGCTTAAGTATGATACTGAATTTATTGTAAAAAAATGTTAAAAAAAAGCCTTTTCTCTTTCCTGTATGCTGGTGATGTATTGAACTGCAGGTGTAACACCTCGACTTTTGACCTTTTCGATTGTTGTAGAGGATGGAAAGTTTGTTGGTGATGCTGAAGTGGAAGAATTTTGGAACTTTTTTGGTGGTTATGCTCCCATTCCAAAGGATCCACCTTCAGATCAACAACAGCCTCAAACTTTAGCCGTTACATTATTTTGGTGAGTTGCTCCCAAACGGTGCATAAATTGTTCTGGAATTTGTTGAACTCTTAATTTGTTGTGATTTGTGTTTTCTATTATAATGGGTTATCTTTTTAACTACAATAGGATAACACTTCAACGAAAGTTCACTCAAAGTGGGAATGGTAGGTTGAAAAGGTCGATGCTTGAATCAAATAAATGCTACTTGCTGGATGGTGATATTCAAATTTTTGTGTGGATGGGAAAAACCACCTCAATAACAGAACGAAAGAAATCTATCTTAGCAACAGAGGTAGTTTTTGTGTGTGTACGCTTATTTATGGATACTCGGTCTCATAGGTTGCTATAGGGCGGGTTGGGTAACACGTCAAAAGTGGGTTGGTTGACGCATCAACACTTTAGGATGTATTGAACTGCAGGTGTAAAGCATTCACAGGTTTCACTGGTTTGTGCAGTGGACAACCTTCGTCTTAGGTTTTTTTTTGGCCTGATTTGATTATATATTATTTTAGATACTGTAGACCCAACAGATTGTGAGCTTTTCAATTGTCATTTTTGAGTTTATTGAGTTTATTGAAATCTTATTAAAAAAGCTGCAATCAGATGCTTATAATTTGTCTTTACATGTTGTAAAACAGTTTGCAGCTCCACTACTTATATATTATTGTAGATACAACAAAAGTTTCTATACTACACATGAGCAATATTTTTTATTTTGGCTTTTGTTGCGAAATCGACTACTTTGTGCGAAAATGTTAGTTTGTCTGCTGTAGTTTGTTTAAGCTTATTTTTGCACTTATCAGGTAATTTGACTTGGCCTAAATTTCATGACTTCATTTTTTGTATCAGTATATTATTACTTAGTACTTATTACTTATTGTTGCTTCTTTGACAGTGGTACGTAGTTAGTACTTATTACTTATTGTCAGTCCGACAAATTTTTTATTGATAGTAGCAAATACACATGAAGCGAAAAGACCCCAGGTAATCAAGCTAACAAAATTTCCCCTTTCGTATACTAGATTGCTACTGTATTTTGGGTATCTGTAGGCCTTCATTTCTAAGTTTTTTGAAGTAAGTAATGATGTTTCTACTAATAGTTTCCTGAAGCGACATATTTGCATCTAAATGAATCACTCACTGGAAATTTGTTGGCAATACAAAAGTCATAATACCAATGTAGTTACTTTTTTTGGATTCACAAATGTGCAATTTAAATTGAAGAAACTACTTTCAATAAGTATAAAAACTTAACTGATCTTATGCATAACACTTAACAAAGGATTTAATCATGCGTTGGGGACATTTACCGCTTTCGGACTTGAATTATCTTTTGCCCAACTATCTCTATGTGCAGGAGAATAGCAATAAGATTATGATACTTTGCATTGCTGCATACTTATACAAGTAAGTTATTCCTCATTCCTTATGGCTTAACTTAAAAGCATTATGTATATTGAGGTAAAATATTAAAGTGAGGTATTGATACTACGACCAAGTATAGCTAAAATATTTTGTTTCTTGCAGTATATTAAAGTGAATTTGGCATGGTCAAGATACAACTTGGATGTTCTTTTTTGTACTTCTATGGTTATGTGACTCTTCTCATATATATCTAAATACTTGATGTACGCTATATGTCGGAATTACAAATTTTGTAGTCATGGAAACATACTTCACATTATGTAGTTGTCTATGCAATATGACCGCCAAATTTTATCTTATATGCAATTTATTTTATCTTATATGCAATTTATAACGGACTTACTGAAACTTCTGATAAATCTGACCCAACTTCACACGTGCATTTATTAATATTATACAACTGTTTATTTTAATTACTTTTCAGCCATTTAAAACATTAGCCGAAAAACAGGCACGCCCGCAACGCGGCGTCAGTCGCCTATCTCGTAACCTCTAAATCTCAAACACGATATTAAAATATTTTGCTTGCCTTTGTTAGGAGTTGTGTAAGACATGTCATCTTCTTAACCGACTTTCAAAATATGGTTAGTTGAGTCATATTAGGCCATGTATTAGCGAAATAAGCTAATATCATCTTTGCTATACTTCGATAGGCAAATATAGGAATTTGAATTTTTCTAACATGAGAATGACTACTGGAGAACCTATCGCACTAGAAATTCAATTTGACCTAATGGTTGAATTGCTTCCAGGGGTTCGTGGTACAACCCGTAAAAATGGTCGTGTTTAGCCTGAATTGAGCACCACTAGTGATAGTCTCATACTCATTCTCTAACTTGAAAAATTTTCATTCCTATATTTGACTAAAGATAGTTTACATCGGTGAACTTTATCTCCCGTTAGGATTTCATTTTGAACAAGTAGTAATTAGGATCCTCCTTAGCGAACCTAGATTACTTGCATCCCACATATGTGTTTCAAAATGATAACATGTTCTCGTAAGATATGATTGAATGTCTTCATGATCTTAAATGCTAAATGATTATCATGTTTTGCATGATGTTTGCATTTATTCCTTATGTGCATTTTACATGATTTTTTTTTTTTGTAAATTTTGCACCCACACTATGTCATTTTGGCACATAATGAATTAGGTATGCCTATCACTATGAACTCTTAGACGTCATATAGTCATACACTAGTGTCAAAACCTATAAGTTAAAGTAGTCGCGAAATTGTCCTAATTCCTTGGTCATCATTTCGCTTTCTTCTAAGTAATACACCCTTTGTCATGGGGAGGTTAGATACAAACCTAGTAGAACTCGGAGTAGGTTTGACAACTTAAATATTTCATCCGAAATATTCAAGTAAGTTTAACTTGCAATCGCAATTGTTAAATGTCATATCCGAAACATCATATTCAAGCCTTTTAACAACATATGTTAAAACGCTCATCCAAAAGCTAAAAGCTAACATCAACCTTCGGGTGACAAAGGACTCACGAGTTACTACATAAGTGATTAGTAGTTCCGTTCATCCGCGTGTGAATATACACTTCTTAAGACCAAGTATATTCATTTCTTTAGTTCCTTTTATCCCCATAGGTTTGTCATAGTGCTTTGTGTCAAGTGATGCGTGGGTTTTGCAACCTTACAACAGGTTTTACCTCTCGAGGGATCTCAAGAGGCTTACAACCCCACCAGGCAGTGTACCTGACCGATGTAGTATAGTGTAGTGGTAAGTACGGGGGATTGATCGTTCTCCACAGGGAATAGTGTTCGTTAGGTGTGAAAGGCTACTCTAATTAGGTCTAAGGGTTGAGGAAGATTCTTTTTGTGTTTTTATAATTTTTATGAAAGCAAGTAAAATCTCGGGTTTTGAAGGAGTGGGCGGAATTAGTTGCTAGTCAACTAACCCAAATTACTACAAATGCAAATAAAATAAAATAACAAAAATGAAAAGTGGTGAGAAACTTATGTGTAGAGAAATGTGTTTACTTAGATTTCCTTACTCCCTAACTATCTTTTACCGGTTAATTAGTGTGTATTAGTCGCGTGGATGACGGGTGTATTCCTTAATACCATTCGTGGGGTGGCGTACTTACTTCCCCAAACTCTACAAGCTCCTACTTCACTCCTATGTCGAGCCGGCTAGGAAGCTCCTAACATGGGATCACTAGAATTCGCTTGTGCATTAAATACAACCATAAAAACCTTTAGTACGCGTTTGGTTCATGTTTCTTAAGACGTTCAAGCAAGTTACCGAATAGGAAGTTAGCCAGTTTTCTTAAGCCTAACATAGATAAACAATCATCCAATACAACTAATAACACACTAACAACCAATAATCAATAGCTAGGTTTCATTAGATCTAAGCAAACACAAGATAAAATTAGCCTAACATGTTAAACAAAAGACAAGCATAAGATAGAATCAAACAACACATAGACATATTGAATGATTAATTGATAACTTATCTTTCAATGAAACATGGAAGATCTCAAGGCAAGAAGCCCTGAAAAAGTAGCTAAAATCGTCTTAGGGTTTTATCCCAAAATTCCACACACTAAGCTCTCCCTTAATGACAAAAAATTAGAAAACAATATATAGACTTTGACATCTGACGGCGTCACCTTATGCATTGTGACGCCGTCACCTCGCCGCTTTTAGGGTTCCCGGATGACCATCTTGACGCCGTCCCTCTTTAGCTCTTCAAAAATCCATTCTGGCTTATCAAGGCTTGACGCCGTCGGATCCTGAACGTGACGCCGTCCCCTTATGATTTAAGCCGTGACGCCCTTGATTTAGTTAAAGCGTGACGCCGTCAGAATTCTCATGCAAACTCACTGGCCCGTCATGAGTAAATTTCACATCCAACTTTTCTTGCCAAGGCATGACGCCGTCCCATGTTAATTGTGACGCCGTCAAGAGTAACTTTTAGCCGATTCTTGAGACTTTGCCGTTTTCTTCACTTTAATGCTCCAAAAACGTCCAAAATGCCTCCTTTTCCAGATTTCTCCTCAAAAGTACCTAAAATGACAAAAGGAACGATTTAGGGCAATATTTGATCAAATAAATATGATTTCGGGCTTAAATGACCCCTTAAAAGCGGTACACTTTTCGCCTCATCAAATACCCTTACACTTGAGATTTGCTTGTCCTCAAGCAAATGCGCTTTTATTCTAATCAAAATACAAGTTAGGGGTCATTTAATGCAAACATAAAAGTAATTACAACAAATAATCGTTCCACTTCAATCATAATAAGCACGGAGATTACATACTAGCACCTCACAAGTAGTGTTTAGATACTCACATCTCTCAAGTGTCATCAAAATAAATCTCATAAATGAAAACGGAAAATATCTCTCACTACCTGTCATAGCAAATAGATTACCATAGGCTTGGGAAAGGATCGAAAACCTCCTCCACTAGGCGTAAGCACCTAAGATAAACTATCAAAGAGGGCTTTTAAATGGGTTATAACGTTAGGTGTAGGGAAAAGGAAAACACGGTTTTGTTGGATAAAGGATATTTTACTGGTGGCGAGTTAAAGATCTTGATCAATCACATGTACTATACAACGTTGCTAAGCCAAGACTAGACTCGATCTTAAGCTAATGAAAGAAAATAACAAAACATAAACATAAAATAAACATAAAATGAAACGGGATGGTAGTCCGTATGTTTTTTCTATTTTTCTTTTTTTTTTCTCATTTTTTTTGTATTTTTCTTGATTTTTTTTTTTTTTTTTTTTTTTTTGCATACACTTTTACCCTACCATCCAAAATAATACATCATAGGGGCGTTGCATCCCCTTACACTTGAACTTTTACATAACTTTACAAATAACTATTCTAATGACTCGAATTAAGATAATTGAAAAACTTGGAGTACTTTTAAAACATTTAGCACATATGGGGGTAATAAATGATGTTCTTCCCCATTACTCCATTACACTAGTACTTTACCCACGAGTCCCAATCGTCCCAAAACAATATGTACAAGGATATGACTCGACTTAGCAACCATGTAATCAACTAGATAATTAACTTGGGTTTAAACAAATGTTGTAACAATAATGCACTAAAGATGAGTGCATACAAGGTAGGCTAAGGCGATTTGGGTGTACATTTAAGTGGGGTGTAACAAATTCTTCCTTTAAGTAAAATGCTTAAAGGTTGAAACGAAAAGATAGGCTCTGAGGGGTGTACTAGGGGTATCGTGTACTAAAAATGAGTACAACGCAAAGGGTGTGGGAGAATTACTTGACCAATGTAGCCAATGTAATTATAACAAAAACACAGGTGTAAAACATGGGTTAATCCTAATGCCTCTTATCATGTAGTAAATCTAACTACACGAATGTAGTCTCACTTGTGGCCTCGGAATGGTCCTAACGCAAGTTCTAGAATCTAAGTGCTACCGGTACACACATCATAGCATAAATGCTTTTCCTACCAATTCTAGGGGCGAACCTCACATATTTGGGGTGGAAAATTTTTTAGTGGTACGGTTTTTGTGCTAGTCATATAACTCCTATCCATGAGACGCTCATTAAGACCAAAGTTTCACTCCTATATGTTGTAAAAAATTTTAAATTTGGCACTAAAATTACCTTAACAAGTATTTCTCTCAGTTTTATTACACATCTACCATCAAACAAACAAAAATCAAGCGCAATTGTATTCTCAAAAATCGTACTTTTACCCTCCCCTTACACTTAAGATGAACATTGTCCCCAATGTTCAAATGACAAATGTAAAAGCATAAAGTAAAAGAATGAAATCAAATACTCCCCTGATTCGCTCGTTGGATAATGAAATTACACGGTTAAATCTTCCTCCAAAGAGAATGTTGAAGCTCCATGACTAATGCATCGCCATAAGCTTGATTCAAAACATTTCCTTGTCCAAAATAACCTGTTGAACCTGAGAAAACAAACACGAAAACCTGCATAACATCGGCGGGATAAAATCTATATATAAGGATATAATGCTTGTGGAATGATAACTTTGCAGATTCCTGGAGATTATAAGTTGGAGATTTTAATAAAAACTTTTTATGAAAACAAAATTTTCAAAAATTTCTGGAAATTAAATCTGACGCCGTCAGGTTATAACCCCTGACGCCGTCAGAAATGATCTGACAGAATTCTCATGTTAAGTTTCCGGAAAATTTCTGGAAAAACCTATACCTCATTTCCTGGAAATTCTGCAAAACATCATTATGACTCGATACAAGCATTTGACTCAAACAAATACTAATATGTATGTTAATTTAATATTATTATGATTCATGTTCATTTGTTCTAATAAACCGGTTTGACTTTCCCTTACACTTATCTTTTGCAAAATACCTTTATATGTAGTTAAGACGAAGTTAAAAACAAAATAAAGCATTTTCCCAATTTTAGTTTTGAACATGAATCAATAATAATAAAAATTAAACATACATACGGAAGCAAATAAAATCAAACAAACAAATAAATAAACACACAAAGCAAATAAAACAAATAAAGCTTGGGTTGCCTCCCAAGAAGCGCCTTTCTTTATTAACGAGTCTTGTAGCTAGACTCAAAGTCACGCTACCCTATGTAAGTAAGCTCGTCATCAAGGACGTCTTTAGGGTTAAGCTTGGATTGAAGTTTCCTATTGGTCCGCTTAGTACGATATGTCTTTTCAAACTTCTCTCCATCCGGGTCATACAATGTCATCTTGATATGCCATGACCCATCTCCATCATTGGGTGGTTTATCCCAATTCCACTTATGATCATCTTCCTCACAAATCCACTTATTCATTCCTAGGTTAATTGGCAAAACTCCTAGGAAATCAATCATCCTTCTAAAAACTAGAGGGTCTTCAAATGGATCCAATTCGGTGTCCCTAGCCAAGAGTTGCTCTAACCGAATGCGTTCGGTTAACAAAGTCCTCTTCTAGGTAAAATGGGCGTTGGGGTCCTATGAAGTCTCTATCGATCCAAGGTCCATATCTAGATGGTCTCCTATTTAATTCTAACCAATGGGGTGTCGGTTCCTCACTAGTATCATAGGCATGTTTCTTAACATCATAGACTGACCAAGTATCCCCTTCTCCTACCGCTATCTTGGATTCCTTACAATCAATCATAGCACTAGCGGTCGCTAAAAATCCTCTACCTATCAACAAGGGGCATGTAGGGTCGCTAACCATATCAAGGACGTGGAAATCGGCTAAAATGGTTAGTTTTCCAATGTGCACTAACACGTCCTTAACTACTCCAACCGGGTAAGCAACACTTCCATCCGCTAAGCCTATTATCACCTCGGTTTCTTCAAGTTTTCCAAGTTTTAGAGAGGTGTAGAGAGGTAACGGAAGTAGGTTAAGGCTTGATCCAAGATCGGCTAATGTATCATAAGCCTCCGAATTACCGATCTTGCAAGGTAGAACAAATAAGCCCGGATCATCTAACTTCTTAGGTAGCTTGTTTTGAACAAAGGCGGTCCCTTTTTCGCCTAACTTGAGCTTCTTCTCATCAACAACCGAACTTTCAAGGTGGAGCTCCTTGAATTCTTCGTCAAGGTTTTGAGTGGGAGGTGTTTCAACTATGTTGTTGACCAATTTGGATGTCATAACTTCTTGGTCATTTGGAACGACTTGGGTTTGTTTGAAACACGTGCTCATGGAATTTACCGAATAATATTGTGGACAAGAACTAGGGGACGAAACCGATGAAATAGCGTTGACGTTTAGTTTCGGGTTCTTGACCGTGTTGCTAGGGAGTGCTCCCATTTCTCGGTCATTGAGGGCTTTCAACAAGGTGTCAATCTTGTCGGTCATCTCGCTTTGTTTTTGTTTGAAATCGGCTTCAAACTTGGCTAAACGAGCTTCTTGAGATGCCATAAATTGAGACATCAATCCTTCAAAGTTATTGGTACTACCATTGCCGGAAGGATTGTTGTTGAAAGTACGGTTCGAGTTGGAACCGCTTGATTGGAAACGATTAGGTGGGTTGGAAGAATTGATTTGTTGTGAGTTTTGGTTTTGTTTCCACCTAAGGTTCGGGTGATTTTTCCATGAGGGGTTGTATGAATCACCATAATGGTTTGGCTCGGGCTTGAAAGTGTACCACTTGTCTCCCGCTCCGTCGGTACGCGAGGATGCGTAGTCCACAAAAGCTTGTTCGGGGAGTTCCATGCAATCACGAGTGTCGTGGGGACCACTACATAATTCACATGAAGAAGTGATTTTGTTCACTTGGCTTGAAGGTTTAGGAGCCTCGTAGGATTTCATGAGAAACTTGACTTGGTCTTCAAGTTCTACGATCCTACGGTCGGAAGTGCTTGAATTGTTCAAAGGCAAAGATATTGCCTTGACCGTTTTATTCAAATCACGGGGATCACTCCAACTTTCGTTGTCATAAAGAGCAAGATCCTCTAGGAGAGCCCATGATTGTTCCGCACTTAGATCACGTAGCTTGCCACCGGCCGATTGGTCAATGGTTTGCCTCGTGGAGAGATTGGTATGGTCATAGAAGATTTGGACTTGGAGCCAAAGTTCTATGCCATGGTGAGGGACTTTTTGGAGTAAGTCCTTGAATCGAGTCCATGCCTCGTAGAGAGTTTCGCCTTGACGTTGTTGGAACATCAAGATATCATTCCTTAGCTTGGTAGTTCTTCCCGGTGGGAAAAACTGAGCAAGGAAACGAGTGGTGAGATCATCCCAAGAGGTGATGGATCCTGCGGGTTGACGTTCTAGCCACTGACTAGCTTGGTCCCGCAGAGAGAATTGGAAGAGACGCAATCGGGTCGTCTCTCGAGTGGCAACATCAAGGTCTATAGAATCAACGATTTTAAGAAAGTCCTTGAGATGTTGATTAGGATCTTCAGAACGAAGTCCATGGAATGCGCATCCGCTTTGCACCAACCGGATGGTGTCGGATCGCAAGGGTGTGATATTGGCTCCTTGTGTGAGCTCAATGGTGTTTCGATAGCCGTGGTGGCTAGGACGGGAATACTCTCCTAAAGTACGGGCTCTAGGAGGTGGTGGTGGTTGTTGTGGTGGTGGGTTGTGTGGGTTAAGGATATTACCATCTTCCATGATGTCGGACGGTAATGGTTACGAACAAAGACACGAAGAAAATAGATAGACTAAAGAAAACCTAGAAAAATAAAATAAAAATCTCACTAGAAAGGAATCTAGTGAGTAGACCTAATAGAAATAAAAATTCAACCTAAACAATAACTATTCCCCGGCAGCGGCGCCAAAAACTTGATGCATGGGTTTTGCAACCTTACAACAGGTTTTACCTCTCGAGGGATCTCAAGAGGCTTACAACCCCACCAGGCAGTGTACCTGACCGATGTAGTATAGTGTAGTGGTAAGTACGGGGGATTGATCGTTCTCCACAGGGAATAGTGTTCGTTAGGTGTGAAAGGCTACTCTAATTAGGTCTAAGGGTTGAGGAAGATTCTTTTTGTGTTTTTATAATTTTTATGAAAGCAAGTAAAATCTCGGGTTTTGAAGGAGTGGGCGGAATTAGTTGCTAGTCAACTAACCCAAATTACTACAAATGCAAATAAAATAAAATAACAAAAATGAAAAGTGGTGAGAAACTTATGTGTAGAGAAATGTGTTTACTTAGATTTCCTTACTCCCTAACTATCTTTTACCGGTTAATTAGTGTGTATTAGTCGCGTGGATGACGGGTGTATTCCTTAATACCATTCGTGGGGTGGCGTACTTACTTCCCCAAACTCTACAAGCTCCTACTTCACTCCTATGTCGAGCCGGCTAGGAAGCTCCTAACATGGGATCACTAGAATTCGCTTGTGCATTAAATACAACCATAAAAACCTTTAGTACGCGTTTGGTTCATGTTTCTTAAGACGTTCAAGCAAGTTACCGAATAGGAAGTTAGCCAGTTTTCTTAAGCCTAACATAGATAAACAATCATCCAATACAACTAATAACACACTAACAACCAATAATCAATAGCTAGGTTTCATTAGATCTAAGCAAACACAAGATAAAATTAGCCTAACATGTTAAACAAAAGACAAGCATAAGATAGAATCAAACAACACATAGACATATTGAATGATTAATTGATAACTTATCTTTCAATGAAACATGGAAGATCTCAAGGCAAGAAGCCCTGAAAAAGTAGCTAAAATCGTCTTAGGGTTTTATCCCAAAATTCCACACACTAAGCTCTCCCTTAATGACAAAAAATTAGAAAACTATATATAGACTTTGACATCTGACGGCGTCACCTTATGCATTGTGACGCCGTCACCTCGCCGCTTTTAGGGTTCCCGGATGACCATCTTGACGCCGTCCCTCTTTAGCTCTTCAAAAATCCATTCTGGCTTATCAAGGCTTGACGCCGTCGGATCCTGAACGTGACGCCGTCCCCTTATGATTTAAGCCGTGACGCCCTTGATTTAGTTAAAGCGTGACGCCGTCAGAATTCTCATGCAAACTCACTGGCCCGTCATGAGTAAATTTCACATCCAACTTTTCTTGCCAAGGCATGACGCCGTCCCATGTTAATTGTGACGCCGTCAAGAGTAACTTTTAGCCGATTCTTGAGACTTTGCCGTTTTCTTCACTTTAATGCTCCAAAAACGTCCAAAATGCCTCCTTTTCCAGATTTCTCCTCAAAAGTACCTAAAATGACAAAAGGAACGATTTAGGGCAATATTTGATCAAATAAATACGATTTCGGGCTTAAATGACCCCTTAAAAGCGGTACACTTTTCGCCTCATCATCAAGCTCACCTCATAGATAATGAGGATCGAGCTTATCCATCGGTTTTAGGGTAGAAAACCAACGTATCATCCCTCTTATGACTACTTGAATATTTTACTGGAAATGTTGAAGTCATCTCTCATGTCTCGTCTCATGACTTTTTAAATATTTCACTGGAAATATTAAGTCATCCTTCACATCCCTCTTATGACTACTTAAATATTTCACTGGAAATATTGAAGTCATATCTTATGTCTCGTCTCATGACTTTTTAAATATTTCACTGGAAATATTAAGTCATCCTTCACATTCCTCTTATGACTACTTGAATATTTCACTGGAAATATTGAAGTCATCTCTCATACACTTTTCAACCTTCGTTCTACACTACCAATGCTTCCGCATCCCACTCATCTTCCACACACTTCAAGCGAAGAACCACTAGGATAAGTTGAGATAACCCTTCTTCATCAACATAGATAACCCCACTAGAACCTTATCACTAACCCCACAACCTTAAAGATTTTATCTTCTTAACCCTTAGCATGTTTCCACGTAATCACATGCCTCATCATATGAACGTTCTATGAATACTCACAATGATTGAGAAGAGCTACGTGACTTCAAAGGTGAAGTTTATTGTATGCTATCCACCACTTGTCATGACGTTACTAAGCTCATCGCTTTCGTCAACGTTTGCGTTCCTCTTTATTTTTTTTCTTTTTCCAACACATCTTGTCCGGATGGTCATCGATTAAGGGGGAGCGAAAACACACTCATATAGTCTTTCACCAAACACTCTCAAGAACACACAAATGTGGTTCTTATTCCCTAGGATTCTTTACTAAAACACTCACTGCTTAATTACCTGCTACTTAGAAAAACCCCAGTCACAAAACCACAATTGGCTCTAGTTTCCTAACCTCTACTCTTTGAGATCACTTAGCTATTTGTTCTATACAAGCACCTTTAACCCTCACATCAAACCTTATAACTAAAATTCACTCTTGATAGTGATATTTGGTTTAACCCTTATATCAATCCTACTCAAACCCTTTAGCTATACTTCACTCCTGATAGTGATAGTTAGCTTAAGAACCTTCAACCCATCGATCATTCCACTCAAACCTTATCACTATACTTCACTCTTGATAGTGACAATTAGTTCAATAACCTTCAACCATCACAATCATTATACCCAAAGTGTATAACTACACAATCACACGAAATCCTTCATACACCAAATTATCTCTAACTCACATCTAGGATCATCCAAAACTAGAATTCTAGAACTTCGTTACCTCAAACCTGTTAGAGATATTCGCCCACAACCCTGTTAGGATCACATGCACATTTTCTTTTGCTCCTTTGAAATATATCATGCATCTCATTGTCAGTGTAAACGATATATTAATCTAAACCGTCTTTTTACACCTTTTCTCAAAGGTCAAATCCAACACTTCCCATCTTAAGGAATTATTTCCATTCGCATCTAGATGCATATCATTCTCATTTTCATTTTTTTTGTACAACTTCTATCAAGTCTACTTTATGGCATGACTTGTCATAATAGTAATCATTTTGAGTATGTCTTATCAACAAACAATCATTAACACCAATCATCTTAGGTAGATGATTATGTTGTTCAAAAGTTTTGTTAGAACTTGCCTTCCCAATGACAACTTGGAAGAAGTCATTTTATGTGTCAGTCAACGAACGAATCTCATTCTTGTTAGTGTGATTGATTGAACAATTACACCTTAGGTTGTCGGTCAAGTTGTGACACTCTAGTGTCATTGAATTGCATTACGCATTCACATCTTTGTGTCGCTCAACTGTCCTGGGCTTTCTTCTTGGTTTTTATCCTTTTGGCACACTTTCATCACGTATCTAACTTCTTGCATACTTTGATATGCTCATCAAACTTTTTTTTGTAGCTACGTTTTAACATAATTTAACCCTTGCATGTCTTGCTATGTGTATTATATCCTTATAATGTTGCTCCTATTCTTTTATATATTATGTTGCACGAAGCTAACCCTTGATGTAGGAAAAGCCTTTGTAAGAATTTGATCTATGGATCCGCTAGATACTAAGGTAAATAAACAAGGGGACTCAATTACCATAGGGGAGCATTGAGCTAGGGGGAGCTCGGGAGTATTTGAATACATAGCACGGAGTCTTTCTAATGTTGGTGATTGAAGACTTCACTGGGATGATGCAAGCTCGCCTTTTTGGGAAGAAAGGATAGCAGTGTAATAAGGGGGAGTGGGGAGTGAATTCAAGGGAGAGCTCGAGGCAACTACCTTTTTGCTTCGACAAAAGGGGGAGAAGGGAGTGTAAACAGGTAACTTTTATATTTTACTGTGTGTTACGGTTTACATATTTGTCATCATCAAAAAGGGTAGATTGTTAGTGTAAATATTACGATATTTAAACTAAACGATTTCTTCGGTTTTAATAATGACAAACATGTAACTTGTAATGCATAACGTAAAATGCGCAAGTTACTTGTAAACAAAAATCATCAACGCATACTTACATCAACATCTCTCAACGTATCAAGTATGCCTCAACAGAGTCGTAGATTTTCATCCCGACGTAAATCACTCAAGGTATGAACAAACAAATTTAAACTTGACGGATGATCAAAGAAATAAATTTTTTGTTCTAAACTTCACATTTTTAATGTGACAAAACATTTTTTCAAAAATACATTTTACAAATTATTTTTGAATTAAAAAGAAATGTTTTATTTTGAAAAATAAGTTTAAAAGTCTCAACAGCTATTTTCCCCCCAAATCAGCTCCAAACTTCCTCAAATAAACTTTCACCACTAAAAACAAAATTTGGAGCGTCCCTGTCTGGGACGGTACCATGGTACCACTAAATTTAGTGGTACCGTCCGTACGTAACGGCTAGTTTTTTCTTTGCCTATAAATAGTGGACCATTTTACACTTCCAACTTGATTTTTCCAGTTAGTTTTCTCTGGTCTAATCCCTTCTTACTTAGATCACTTTCTTTGATCATTTAGAGAGTCTTAGTTTGTTTAAGAGTGATCCTTTCATCCAACCAAGAGATCACCTTCATTCCTCTACTAGTGCAAGAGAAGAACACATAGTATCACAAAGATACAAAGTGTTATAGTCTTAGTCTAGTGCACTCGTAACATTTGTTACGCGCTTGTTGTATCTTGCTATACATCAAGTTGTCTATCATCTTGTTTAGTTAGTTTGCGTGGATCATTGTGATCTTGTAGAGATCGGGGAGATCTTGTGTAGCTTATGTTGTTATCGGGTAAATGGGGTAGATCGTGAGTAGATCGGGTGGATCGTGAGTAGATCGAGTGTAGATCATGTGGATCTTGTAGCTTGTGTGGTATGTGAGGATCGGGTAGATCGTGAGTGAGATTGGTACTAGCTAGATTAGTACTCGACATTTAGCTTAATGTTGGAAAATAATGTAAGCGACGTGGTTTATGTGTTTAGGCCTCAAAACACAAGATTTGTTATGTTGGGCCATAAAACATAACGGGTTTGGTTGCACCCGAAGAAGAACTCGACATCTAGCTTAGTGTCGGAAAATATTGTAAGCGACGTTGTATGGTTTCTCTGCCAAGAAGGGAGCTTGTTGATTAGTGAAGTAACTCTCGAGTTGGGTACTTGGGGAGTGGAGTAGGGCGAAGAGGAGCTTCGTGACCGAACCACTATAAATCATCGTGTCTGGTTTGCGCCTTCTTTACTTATCTCTTTACTTTTATTTTAGTCTTTATCGCTTTATATTTATATTTGCATTGCGTTTATGTTTGTGTGCTTTGTTGCTTATATTATGTTGATTATGTTTGTGTCATGGTTTGATTTTGTTTGTGTTGTAGTTTACTTTATACCATCTCTAGATGATGTATGATCATTGTTGACACTTTTCATATTACGTCACACTTGATCGGGTGTTTGATACAAAAAGTTTTTAAGTTTTTAAATGGAAACGTATTCACCCCCTCTCTACGGTTTCCACATAATGGGCATTTCCCCAAGGGCGAGAGAAAGATTGGGTGGTTGTCCCAAGGAACGCGGTTCAGGTTACTCCTTAAGGTCTTAAGATATCCGTTGGGCACGGAATCTCTACTGAACGGGAAATTTAGCAAGTTCAGAGTACGGCTCTGTAAGAGAATGTTGATTGCTACCAGCAATCAGTCGGTTGACTCAGTACGATACTTAGGTTAGAGGCGGAAAGTACAACCTCGATTGAACATCGTCGCTTAAACGAAATTGATTGAACAACATCGATCAGGAAAATGAACATCATCGATTGAGCCTAGGGCTTAGGGTAGGGGCGGCTATAACAAGATCACCAATGAAGCGAGGCGGAATAAACAAATCCAAATCCGGAATGAGGTCCAAAATCACAAAATCAAACAATCCAAATTCAAACAAAATCAAAACTAAATCCAAACACAGTCAAGACCAAATCCAAAAATAGCCAAAACCAAATCCAAAAATAGCCAAAACCAAATCCAAACGTAACCAAAAATCAAATCTAAACACTCCAATAAGTTCAGACGGGCTTATTACAACCTTAAGGGGTTACAAATAAGCAACGCGGATTCAAAAGGTGCCAATCGGGTCTAACCCGAACCGATGCGAACTTCGGTCAGACGGCGGCAAACGGGAATTCCATATAAATGGAGACGTATAGCGGCGCCAAAAGTATTACGGTTCATGCGGTGTTGTGATGCCAGTGTGTCGTGTGTATGTACAGGCTTTCGCGATATTCCATGCTCGTGTACACACACCAAACTCATCATTCCTAAAATCAAAATTCAACCCGAACATAATTCTATTATAACTACTCCCAGTATCGTAAAATTCACCTCTGAGTAGGACATAGGTGATCAGGCCATGTCCCACTGTCCCTGGTTGAATACAGGTGATCAGTCTATATTCACCCGAGGTTCAATGAATTTTGAAATACTCAGCCTAGTTATACTAGTAATATGTCCCTTACATCTAAAATCATTCCCAAGACCACGACAAGTGTACAAACTCGACATTCAAGATTACGCAAGGAAATTGCGTAACTCCGCGACAGGTATGGTGTGTGCATAAGCATATGGAAATGCTTATAGTGAGTAGCTAAAATAGGTGGATATAAATCATCCACTAGTCAGACATACATTTCAACAAATATATCATCAAACACTCATTAAATATACCATAGACATCCCAAAAATATATCATTAAACATCTCATCTAATTATATCCACAAACAAAATCTACACGCGAGGCATCAGCTTGGCAGGAAGGCACGTGGCGGTCATAGGATTAAGTTTTCATAAAAGTGGTTATAGTCTAGGTTTTAAAAATATACCCAGTTCTCTATAACCTAGGCTCTGATACCAATCTGTAACACCCCCAAAATCGGGTCCAGCGGAAGCATACATGTCACTGGGGTGCTACTCAATTGGTATCACAACACAAGTACAAAGAACGATTTTTATCTCAACATTTAGAATAAATTTCATTATCAAAAACAGTATTAAATTTACATTATTCAAAAATAGTGCGGAAGTAAGACCCATAAATAAATAAAGCGGTCCCAATTATTTATCAGAGTCGTCTATGACCATGCCCCTTGCCAAGTGCCTCCAGAAGTAAGCTATCGCCTTAAACCTGAGAATACATGCTAAAAGGTCAGCTAACGCTGGTGAGTTCATATGTTTAGGCAGTAAGTAACAGTGGACCAAAATAAGTAATTTGCTACACTGGACTAAGTTAAATGTAACACCCTGAAATTGGATCAGCGGAAGCATACAAGTCGTGGGGTGCTATTCAATAGTTATCACAAAACAAGGTTCAAAGAACGGTTTTACTTAAGCCGTTTTAGAAGAAATTTCATAATTGAAAACATTCAATTTACATTATTTAAAAATAGTGCGGAAAATATAGGTCCATAAAAGGATTTAAAGCGGTCCCAAATAGTTTTCAGAGTCATCTATGACCATGCCATGCCCTTCGCCAAGCTCCTCCAAAAGTAAGATATGCAGCGGAAAAGACCTAAGATAAAATATGCTAAAAGTCAACACAAATGTTGAGTGAATTCATAGGTTTAAAAGTAAAGTGGATGATCACAATGTTCCAAGTTTAAGATACGACGGGCCACGATGTTGCACCCATAAATCCAGATGTTACCACTGCACTAAGCTCATGACACACAAAACGTTAACCGGAACCAGTAACCCTGGCGTAAGTCGACAGTAACCGCGGATTTCATAATATAACAATTGCCCCTAGAGCTAGGTATCTTGCCAAATACCTAGGTAACTCAAATATAGTACATCACATGCGGACCGACCTTAGTCAACATGGCGGGATGGTCAAATCCTATAGGCCTATAAACTATATTCACGCTCACTCGCAAGTGATTAATGGTGCATGATCGATGGACTTAAGTTGTGTTAATGGTGGTACTTAGTGCTTATCAGATGTTTTGAAAGTAGCTACTACTTCACTCACAGTACCAGAAAAGTATAAATGGCTATTGCTTCACTCGCAGTACCGGAAAAGTATAAATGTTGTTCCAGCCCAAATAAAGTTTCAGAAAGCAGAAAGCAGAAAGCAGAAAGCATAGCTTTTAGTTCAAGGTACAGTTTTCAAACAATTGTGATCATAGTCAAAACAGTAGCATGTATCTCACCCAAGTAGTTTGCAAAATAGTTAAGAAAAATAAGAGTAGGGCTATGAACTCACCTCAGTATGCAGCAATGCAAGATATCGCAACTAGCATCAATTAGTAAAGGCACAACGATATAAAAAGTAGTAGAGCACAACGGTACGAGATCGGCACAACCTAGTAAGTAACATGTTACAGAAATAATCCTCAAGTAATTTATGAAGTAGTGTTCATTGAATACTCGTGTTAATATAAAAGGGTTTAATTTTCAATGGCGATAAAAGAAGTAATCATTTGTATCTCGTGTGGTTTTTGGAAAATATAGTTTCAAGATTAAATTGCGTTAAAACGATAAAAGTCGACGAAACAAAATCAAGCAATTAGAAAAGGATGAAGAAGAGGAATAAAATGTTCTCGCGTAGAAGTCGTAAAATGTACAATCAAACAGTAACTCACGCCAAAACAAATAGAATCAAGAACGAACGAATAAACGATAATGAATGAATACCAGACTAAAGATAAGTCGATGAATGCGTTGGATGTTTATCCCAAATCCCAAAAGTATAACTTGTGTAAGTTCGAATAAAACCGTTTTATATAATCTCATATAAGATTTGTTTGATAAGTTTATAAGTTTATAAAGTTGCAAGGTTTTATAACTTTGGGCGTAACGCTTCAGTTTATATTAGGTTTCCGAGTTAACGTAAATAATTGTAATCAAGTTTTTATTATCAAGTTTTCATAAGTTTTATTCAAGTTTTAAACAAGTTTTTATACCGTTATCACTCGCGTAATTATTAGATTCGGTTTATCGGATAATTTGTGTCCGTTCGGGTCCAAACATATTAAGCTCAACGAGTCTAATATATTATTCTGTCTCTTGTATCAAATCATACAATAATCCTACACTAATATCGTAAATCCAATAACGGTTACAATGAATTATTCAAATCACTAATCTATTACAATAATTTTAAAAATATAATGAACCGGTGTCAAAATCCCCATATACTCCAACAGCATCCAACCTCATCATCGATCACGAAAAACAATAACAAAGATTAAGTTAGTATGCGAAAACAAAATAAAAAACAGTTAGGATCAATAAAAAAACTATAACCCAAATACATTGGGCTTCGGCCCAATGCTTCATACACACCCAACAAACTTACTTTGGGCTTAAAGGCCCAAGGTTACTTGACACTAAACCCATATGGGCTCATTAGCCCAAATGACTAATCCAAGCCCAATCATAAACACAAACACAAACGTATACACAAATACGTACACCCATAGTTTTGGTTTTGACAAAAGTGCGACTAGTGTAGCTCGACCTCGAGACCACACGTAGTCAATTAAGACCACACGACAAGGCTCACCCTTCGTGGGTTTGACTTAGCCACGACTTGACCACAATGAGGCACCTACGGGGTGTCTCGTTGGTTTATTACCACACGACCAATATAACCAAAAGAGGTCTCCACACCTCGAAAGCAAATCCCAGTGTTACACGAACATAACCAATATCAACATCATGCTAATCAAAGTCCCCACGATACGTTTTGTATCGTGGTAGACATCACGGATACACACACTATGTGTGTCGTGTTTTACTAATAATCAACAATACACGACCCTAGTGGTCGTGTAGCCTAGAAATCATCACCAACAACCTCCCACGAGGTGTAAACCATAACCAAACGCATCGATACCAAACTGACTGAAAACACTAAACCACAAGGACAACACGACACGAGTATAAAATAAATCCCAATCAAAGAAACACATCAAGGTCGTGACTCGTACGAGTCACGGCTCACCACACATGGGTCAAAAGCCCATTCGGTTACACCAACAATTAAACAAACAAATCAATATAAACACAATATAAGCACGTAAACCAAATAAATAACGAGTCAACTCAACTCAGTGAGTTGACTCGGTCGAGTTGAGTCGACTCGGCAACAAGTCGAACCAGTTTTGGTGTAAAACGTTTAGATCTACACGAGTTTGTTATAAAACGTTTGTTTTAATAATTTTTACCACGAAAACATTTAGGTTTTCATAGATCCGTATGGTTTATATCAAAAGGAAAGGAATAAGAGAAAAGTGGTGGTGGTTTCTTACCCTACACACGGAAAATAAGGAAGAAGATGGCGGCGGTACGGTGGTGTTGCATCGGTGAACTTTAAAACCCTAGCAAAACAACCCTTCATGATATAAAACCAACCCAGTTAAAACCCTTGCGTCTTAATCTACCTTAGTATGACACCAAATGGACTCGTCGAAATTTGGCCGAAAAATGTTGCGGCGCCGAAAAATATTATAAGAGAGGAGAGAGAGAGAAAATTCGGTGAGGGTGAGTGAATAGTGAAACCCTAGGCATTTTATACTCTTGGAGGGACTAAAGTTGTACAAACCGAAACTAAATGGCGGGCGGTGTAATTAGGCACGGGGTGGAAATTGTAACTTTTGTAAATCTTTTAAAAATAACACTGTGGGGACCATTTGACATAGTAAAATTCCGTTTTAAGTCGTAAGGTTTTCGCCATTGCGTCCGAAACGATTTTTCTGATAAAAACGAGTATTCACACATATAGTTTTCTCGGAGTTAATTTATTTAGTAAATCGATTTGTTTCGTGCATTTTAGGCTGTGCCAGCTTAATAAATGAATAACGCTCACGTTTAACAAGATATTTACTGCTTTTCAAACTCAAACAGGTTCAGAGAAGTTTAAAAGCTAATGGATTTCAAAAATAAACATTTTGGCTAGTAAAATAAGTTTTGGAAAATTGTCGGTTGTTACATCTTTAACTATATACGAGATAGGCGACTGACGCCGCGTTGCGGGCGTGCCTGTTTTTCGGCTAATGTTTTAAATGGCTGAAAAGTAATTAAAATAAACAGTTGTATAATATTAATAAATGCAACGTTACAATATAAGTGCTAATGTTTATTTCATTAAACTTTTTGTCTTATTATACGAAATAAAAAATTCCAAACAGTAGTTCCTAAAGCTAATTTTCAGCTTATTAATAATGCCTGATTCTGCTGCAATCTACTTCTGTAGTATGATCTTCAGGTAGCAGGACAGCATTCTTGGATGTACCCTACAAAATAATATAGCACAACTATGAGATTTTGAGATGGTCAATAATTCAATATGATAATCTGCAAATTCCACTCATCGAAATCGAGAGGTCCTCCAAAGCTGGGGAGCAACAAATTAAGTTAATAGCACACAATACCATAATAACACTGCGATAATCTATGCATACAATTGATAGTTATGCATAGTTATGCATAATCTATGCATACAGTATGACACAAAATAAGCTGATTGGTATAAGCACACTATTAATCCAACACTAAAAACTTATTATTTTGTTTGTGACTTTAGTAAGGCAATGATAACACTATAACGTTTTACAACATAAATCGATAATCTGTAAATACCACATTAATAAAAAGGCACTTACACGCATATGTTTGGCAATGAGAATTTAAACTATGAAGCATATCATTATGGAAAATTTAAACTATCATGGCGGATGGTTGGTCCTTTAATTGACACACCTAATGGCCAAAATAGTATAAACGTAAGAGAAAGGCCGATGACACATGTATGCCGAAGATAGCATAAACAGTAAAGAAACACAGACACTAATGCTTAAAAAAAAAGGATCCAATATACCATTTGTTATAAGCAAAAGGAAGCCATCATCAAACAGTAACTACATCTATGTAATAAACCGAAATACTTATCCTATTTATCCTATTGGTCACAGTAGTTAGTTTTAACCGACGTATACGCTTCTTTGTTTGTTTCACTTCGGTTACGTTAAGAGGCACCAGATTCTGCAGTAACAGTTCACAGAAGAACCTTACTGGTGATAGATCTGAGATTTGATCACCGGTATCTCTTCTCCGACTAATAGTTTACGTTGCAGCGTTGCTTGTGATAGAAAACATGGTAGTAGCCAATTTATATTTGAAGTTGAACATACATGGATCCTGTCAATTATGCGCCGAGGTGAGCCTTGTCTTCTGGCAGTAGTCTAATAAGCACAGAATCTGCAACTTTATGCTGCAATTCATTGTCAAATAGAATAGGCGTTAGGGAAAAAAAAGAGCAGAAGTTAAAAGTTTTTTAAACTAAACTAATATATATTTTATGAAAATCAACGTGACTACCTGAATGTGTTAAAGCTTGTGTGACACGCCTTTGTCGCCTGCATCCATTGGAGTAAGGATAGCTGATCAGTGACCCATGTTACGACCGTGTGTATAGCAGAATATAAAATAAGTTGAGAAATGTTATTATGAGTCACTGACTATGGCAATAACATTGTTTCAAAGAAAAACAGGGACAGGTGCATTAGAAAAGTTGGACAATTGACCATCTAATATCAAAGTTGAGCACCAACATGAGGGAAAGAAAGAATGGCTGCTTTAATCATGGCAGTATCCCCCTCCATTATCTTTCCCACCTCCTTCCTCCCTACTCCTTCCACCTTCTGCGCACTTTAACTCACACAGTTTCAAGATGGAAAGAAAAAGAGAAAGGTCTTCAAGTGCAGACATGTAGATTACGGCAGATTTCCTGATCATAAACAAACCGTTAATAATAGCATCTCACAGTTAAGCTTTTTAAACACAACATCACAACTTGACTGAAAAGGCTACATACCAGTGATAAATTGGCTACAAATTAATAATGGCTACATACCAATGAGAAAATGCTAAGCCTCCCAAATTCAAACTTTGGCATAAACCTGTTAAATTGGCTCAACCCTAGGATTGCTGAAACTGCTTTTGCGCTTGTTTCAACATCTGTTGTAGCTGAACGTGCAATTAAAGGACACGTCGTTATTAGAAAACAACCTCAACTACATAAATATGCGTGTGTATAAAGCCCATATTTTTTTCAAAATTTTTAGTTTCTTTCTTCATACTTTTGACATCAATTTTGACATCGTAAGGACACGTGGGTAAGTATAATATTTGATAGTAATAACAGTGGCTAAGTCGACATACCTTGTCTAGCAAGCTAACGTCGTTGTGTCTTTGCTCGCATTTGATGACCAGTATTTGTTGATTGGCATTGCTTAGCTGCAATGAGATTATACACCATTAGAAGGATAACTAACATTCTTCACATAAACAACGGATTTAACCATGTAAAGTAAAGCAAAACAGCATAAAAATATGTTATTTGTTCAGTCTCTCTGTTCTCATTATTTAATATACACATTTTAATGAATTGATATGGGTTCAGGTTATTCAAATAACTTAAAAGGAAAAGTTGATCATTGGATATATCATGGTACAAATCAGATTTATACATACATGGTCCATATTTCCAAATGACCCGTTTAACAGTAGTGTGTGAAATCTGAAAATTACCTTGCGTCTTTAAAGCCTGGAGCCGTGTGGACGTATTGTGTTTCCAGAGCTGATACCTCTCCATGCCTCCTGCAACTCTCTCTCCGTTGATGCTCGCCTAACCAACACTGTATTATTTGTTCTGCTATCAGGGACGTTCATATCCGCAGTAGCCACCTTCTCCCTGGTAAAAAAATTGTGTTAATATTATCAGAACTGTAATGAAAATGACTATGGTCGATGAATGATGAGTTAACATTTATATACTTAAGGTGGAGAGCAGTGAGTGATTCATTTAGATGCAAATATGTCGCTTCAGGAAACTATTAACAGAAACATCATTATTTACTTCAAAAAATTTACAAAGGAAGGCCTACGGATACCCAAAATACAGTAGGAATCTAGTATACGAAAAGGGAAATTTTGTTAGCTTGATTACCTAGGGTCTTTTTCACGTCATGTGTGGTTGCTACTATCAATAAAAAATTTGTCGGACTGACAATAAGTAATAAGTACTAAGTACGTACCACTGTCAAAGAAGCAACAAAGTTGTGTCCGAGTATCCCACAACTAACCTACAGCAAATAGTCAATTCTGAATCATGAAAGACTACTTATAAACTTTTTTCTTTTTTTTTGCTTCAAGATCACCAAATTGATCATTACAATTTCAAGTACTTAAAGCACACTCTAATACTATATCTTGAGGCATATGTTTCTAAGCACATTATGTAATCCCGATTATGAATTTCGCAAAATCACTTTCAGTACTGGATTCCAAACACCACTTTAACCTATGATAATCTACTATAATCCATGACCCAAAGCAAATATCCATGTCATAAACACCACCTTAACCTATGATAATTTACTATAATCCATGACCCAAAGCAAATACGCATGTTATGCAATCAGACGTTTACTTTTCAAAAGGCACTATAAGCATGTCATGCAATCAATTGAATACATAAATGTGTATATCTATTTTTAGGCTCAAACTTATTGCTTTGGGACTATAATCAAAATATATAATATTTGGATCACTAACAGATGACGAAAGTGTAAAGTAGTTATGAAATACTCACTTGTTACAAAGTCGAGATGTTCGCTTACGGAGATCAGGACCATTTCAGTGCCGAAACCCACGCAAACATACCCATTTCAGCCCCTATTTTAGCCTCTGTCAGGCCCCCAAACGCACCCATTCAGTTTTTCAGTTAATTCATTTTTTAACCATTTATATTTATAAACCATTTGTTTTTTTACGTTGTTACTCGAATTGGCCCACACGTGACTGAATGAGTCCATAGCAGGACCTTTCATTCAAACGACTAACACACTGGTCCTTTTTCTCACGTAGATGTAAGAAGAAAATTCATTAAAAGGCGAATACTTACAGCATTAATGACTTACGGATAGAATTTCTAAATCAGCGACCAGATTATGATACTTGAACCGGGTGAAAATAATAAGTTTCTGTTTGGTTTTGCTGGTTTATTCTGTTTTGGTCGGAGTACCATGCCCTTTTCTTCATGGATGAGTTCCTTCTGACTCTTTAAAAAACAGCCGTTTGATATGCTCCTTGGGCTTGTGAGGATTAGACATGTCTTTTGCAATACTGGGAGTTGTTGTTTCCATCTCAATTGCAGAACCATGGCAACTGCCATCTCTGGCAACGTGGAATTAAGTAAAGTCAGTGCAAAATACACGTGTTTTTTATGCATTTACGGTAACAATAAAGAACAATATCAATGACCATCAAGACTTAAGCATATAATAGATAACAGAACTCATGTCAATAAACATTTTGAATTACCAACAACTCATTCATTACGTTTGAGCGGCTCTAATAGCACAATAAAAGTCAAAAGATTCTCCCGTTCATCAACAGTTCTTCAACCGATAATGTGTTCATCCAAGAAAGTTCTTCCGAGTTCAATTCATCAAAATCTGAGTCAGGTACTTTACACGGTTCAGGTAGTTTACACACTGCTTGTATGTGTGGTTGATAAACTATTCGTAGGATTAGGCGGCAATAGTATAACAGACGATGGTAAGTAAAAAAAAAGAATAAGGCAAGCATGTGACTGTGCGAGTGAATTGACCAGAAACACCACCCGAAACCTAAAAATAGCGAAAACCATAACATACCTCGTGCGGCACGCGTTTGTCTAGCAGGACCCGAACCTACGGAGCGATAACGGCTACGCGTTGCTCTTCCCTGTGCTGCAGCAGTAACAGGTAAGAATGGCCATGCTTCAGCAATTTAAGTCCCATTTTCAAAAAAAATTATGAGTGAACGAAAATGCATAAGAATGAAACATCAAAGTTGCAAACACTCGAAATACTTATCTACTTAAAAAAACACTATACGCAAATTAGCACTTAAACTAATAAGTTCTGGATACAAAGAACAGCTAGTTATTAGTGGTCAAATATTGGTAAAACACATACCTTATTGTTAATGGGTGTCGCCTTCTGCGTTTGGCGCTGTTGCAACTGCTGCTGCTGCTGATGCACAGTCATCATATTCTACGCTCTGCTGCACAGTGACCAGCTTCGCGGGGCAAGCACCAAGAGGAATCTTGTAGATCTTTGAGCACGTACTGAGGCTGGAATTTAATCGTTTCATTAGATTGGTTGGTATACTCATAGGGAAAGTTGCATTTATATTATGGTCATTTGTCGTTATAAAATACCTTTCTGATTATCGGACTCGGAATAGGACCCATGGCTATTGAGCCTTGATATCAAATCAGTTGTAGCAGCCTGGTTTGCATCTTTCCCCTGCCCACTTTCTCGATTTCCCTAACCTACATTCCATTATACAAAAACTCAAATGTCCAAAAACATTTCAATTTTGTATGAAACTATCTTAAACTAAATAAAAACTTACCCAAATCCACAGGCTGAAGCGTGCGAAGCTTAACCTCCACATCAAACTCATTGACCCTAATAGCGCCGAAGCTAAAAAAAATTTCACACCTACGAAAGCAAAACCCCGCATATCAAAAAGTTTAAATCTTTCAGGACATAATTACTTCAAAGTAAAATTCAATAGAAGTATATGAGACTACATACTCGGTATGCAAGTATTAGCTTAGTTCATGAAAAAGCTTATTAGCTCTTTTTTGTTTTGTTTTGTTTTTTTTTTGTTTTTTTTTATTTTTTTATTTTTTATTCTGACCTTGGTATGTTGAATTTATGTCAAGTCGCATAAGACGGAAAAAAGTAATGTTATGGCCTTTAAAATTGGAGGCATACCTGCATGGCCCATTCCCTCCCATACAATAACTTCTTTAGTTTCAATGCCTTCATTTTATCTTCGACGTCGATGCGAAGAAATTGGGAAAATTCTTGATTTTATCCGCTATCTTCTTTATTACAATCTGCCATTAAGAATTGAACAAAAATAAGGATCCATTTTATAAATATTCAGGCAGTAATAATGAGATTTAAACGCTTGGCTTACCTTTTTGTCAGTTAATTTTCCATTTTTACAGCTAAACGGTGAGCTGTACGGAGCTCTTCTTTCATCATCCGATCCACTTTTATATTGTATCGACTACACTTTATTTCATTGAATCTGTAAATATGCATATACAAACAATAATTAGAATTGTTAAAATTTTCAAAATGTATTGGCATACCTTAGGAAAGGAAGCAGTATACGTACACGCGATTCCAGATCACAAAGTATAGGCACTCACTTTTTGTCTTTTTGTTGTTCAATCCATATCACCAAGATGTGATGAATTTCATCAAATTACCTCCATAATGTTTCGATCGTCGCACATGATATTTAGTATGTCAGTCCTCATTCTTTGACAATGCTCTGCAAACATGACAATCAATGATAACGAAAACAAAATGAAGGGCTTGCAAGGACTGTCACCAAAAAATAGCACCCTTAATTCAAGTATTAATATCTTAAGGCTATATTTGTTTTCTCCCATTTGGAACTACCACATTTTTGCAATCCACGTTTGGCTTTACCCTTACGGCATACCTTGTATAGCTATTTTTCGAGGTACGTACCATAACAGCAGACACGGTCTTGTAATCTCCACTACCATCTGCAGCCACCACGAAGTTTAGTGTCACTGTATTTCTAAATCACTATACTACTCTAACATTATTTTCACATGAATTTTACTGTAACAAACGTCATCCAAAGGCGATTAAAGATGCAAATTTTTTATATAAAAACTAAGGCAAATGCCCTTAAACTATACTTATCATACTTAATCAAAACAGTACATGAAAGTATGAAACTATACTTATTACTAACCTCACTAAAAAAACTGCAACTAACAAAACCCCCAAACCACCACAAAAAAACTGCAATTAACAAAACCCCCAATCTATCACAAAACCCTAATTTCAAAATTCAATTTTTTATATATGTATAAGCTCTAAAATTGTTATACTTGAAAGAAGCAAGAGTTAATTTCACACAAAGAACTTCATACCTTATTTTTTTTGCTTCTCGATTTTGTATTGATTCCCCTCTACTTTCGCCGGCTGTAGATTCGTGATGGGTTTCTGTAGATCGTGATGGGTCTCTGTAGATCATCACCGCCTTTCTGTTGAGTATCTGGTGGGAACAACCGGAATTTGGTAGAAGGTTGTAGAAGCGTTTTCTCAATTTCTGGGTTTCAAAGATGATGATATACTAATTTTTTTGGACCGGTACCAACTGACGCAGATCAATGGCACGGGCCACTTTTGGCCCAGGAATTTTGGCGGGAAAAGCCTGGTGCTAAACGGCACCGTTTCTTTTCGGGTTTAATATATATTATAATTTGTCTAACATTACAGCGACACATAAGCGTAGAAATGCCACCTCAATGATGACTCAATGATGACATGGCATTTTAATGATGACATGGCACACACTAAGCATGCACTAAAATTCGGAATTATAAAAATTTGCCATTAGTGAGAATCGAACCCATGATCTTTGCTTAATGAAACAAGCATGCCTACCACTAGATCACTTAATGATTTGTGTTCAAATCTTTCAAAACAATAACTACATGCTTATAAATCACCGAAAATACATGCATTAATTCGTTTTAAGCATGTCATTTATAGGAAAGATTGATTTGAATATTTCAAACCGAATTACATTTATTCATCAAACCTACAATCAAGGGATATAGGTTGCAACTATCAATTATATGTTACAAACACTTCAATGGTTTCCTAGAATAAAGGGATTACTATGAGATAATGAGGGAAACAATTAAGGTATTGTTATTCAAAATTTCAATTTTTTCAAAATTTATTTCAAATTTATTTCAATTTCATTTTGAATGGAAAACCCTAAACCTTCGCTATATATTAGATGTAATTTTGTTTTTCATCTTTCACGAATCATTTTCATATCCTCTGTATCAAAGTTACTAATCATGAGCAAGAATTCTCATACCAGGTTTGCAAATAAGGGCAAGTCTCCAAGCAGTAGTTCCTTCAAATCTCCTGGTATTCATTTAGTTATCAAAACGATTTCAATAATTTTTTCATTTATGTATTCAAATGTATACGTTCGTGGTATTAATTTAGTTATCCAGACGATTTAAATACTTTTTTCATTTATGTATTCAAATGTTTAATGTATATAGTTACTGTATACTCAAATGTATGAAACCATTTCAGTTTTACATTGTCTAATACAATTTTTAATGGTTACATGAACGTTTTTCATCGTTACAGTTAATGTAGCTGATTTGAAAATCACTAAACTTGAAGATGTGGACCCCATGATCGATGACATTGCTGTGAAAGCGCGCTGCATATCGCTATGGCATTCCCACAGAAAAGGCGATGAAAAAAACCCGTATAGCCTTGATTGTGTTTTACAAGATGAAGAGGTAGTGTATATATTTTTTTTTATTTGTTTAATTAATTAAGTTCATTATAAATGTATGTTATATTAAAATGATTCAAGTTTTTTTGTTAATAACAGGGTACCAGGATTGAGGTTTATATCAAAAGGGAATTCAAGTATGCTTTCGAGCCACTCTTAGTTGAGGGCCAGTGCTACGTTATATCTAATTTTGCGGTTGCAGAAAATGGTGGCACGTTACCATTGTTGCCTCACAAATGGAAGATCGTATTTTATCGACACACAATTTTGACACGGATTGACCCGTTCAATGAAGACCTCCATGGTTTCCAGTTTGAACCATTCAATTCACTTCTTGATGTGAGCAACAGATATGAAACTTCTGATTATGTTGGTATGTATGATTATTAATATTTTGTTTACTTTTCATTAACATTGAATACATTTGCAGCAATTGTGGAAGCCTTGAATGATAATTCTTACTCATGATTAGTAAATTTGATACAAATGATATGAATATGTTTTGTGATATTTGAAAAATAATGATAGACCAAATGTACAAAATGATGTAAAAATTCAATTACTATATATGACTCAGTAAAGGCATTGGCATTACTTGTATAAAATATGTTGTAAATCTCAATTACAGATGTTGTTGGTACCGTTGTTGCCATTGGTGATATTGTCCCTGTCAATTCGAAATGGGGCAAAAAGACTCGCAGGGATGTTTTGCTTGAAGATGCTCAGTAAGTCCTCATTTTTTCACAATCATATTTCATATAATCATAAAATATCCATATACATTTACTGAATTTCATCTTATTTGTCTGTAGGTCTTTCAGAATCAAACTCACTTTTTGGGACAATTGGGCAAGCATGTGGAACGACTATTCACAAAAGCGTGATACATTAGGATGTCTCATTGTCATAGTACAACTTGGTAAAGTCAAATACTGGGATGGTAAGTATAGTTATTGATGCATTCTGTAAATCATCATGTGTATCATCATCATATTTTTCTAACCTATTTTGAAATTATAATATCATATTATGTTTTACCGTATAGATACTCCTGCTGTTCATAATGCTCTTTTCGGCACGAAGGTATTCATGGATTCTTCTATGCCAGAAATTGTCAACTTCAGGAAAAGGTAATGTTGTACACAAAATCATGTTATTAACACGAAGATTTTCATTAACTTAATAATATCCTGATAAATAGTACAATTCTATATCTGCTTCAGTTTACAGGAACGTGAGGATTTCAATGAAATGGACTTTAAGATCGAGTTATACACTCCACCCAAAAAGATTGAAAGCCCATCGGAGTTCATGTCTGGCTGCGTTAAGCAAATGGTGGGAACGATCCGTGATACACATCCTGTAAGTGTTTATTTAACTCTTCTTTGTACATCATAAATGTTATTGACATATTTTCCATCACCATTGCCTTGAATTAAATCAACGACTACCCCAAAATAAAGTTACACTAACTATGGTCATATGTTTTTTTAAAAGGATTCACAATGTGTGGTTTATGCTACCATACATAAAATTATGCAAGATGAAGGTTGGGCCTACACGGCATGTAAAATATGCAACAAGCGCGTTGAAATCATACCTGCTAAGGCTTATGGCCCATCAAGAAACCGCAAACCAACATTCCATTGTGAGAGTCATGGGACGGTTAATGCGGCACCAGTGTATGATTTGTGTACATTCATTAGGACTAATTGATATAACTATAATGTCTGTTCTAAAATTACTTATGTTGCTATTTTTTTATACTTGACCAGGTTCAAGTTAATTCTTCGTTTCGCTGACGAAACAGGGTCTGCATCCACTGTCTTTTTTAACTCAACTGTGTTTAAATTGTGCGGGAAGACTGCTTGGGATATAATGGAAAAAAAAGGAATGAATCCGGATGAGTATTTCCCGGACGACTTGGATGTGATTGTTGGGAAAAAGGCGCTGTTAAAGATATACTATTCTGAATATAACCATAGTAGGAACAGTCACAAGTATAGGTGTGATGCTGTGTGTCAAGATCCTGATGTTATATCGTACTTCCAGGATGGCTTTCTAGAATCCGATGTACGTAAACATACAATTATAATATTTAATTTATTTGCATAATCTTATGTATAAGTATCAAATATCATACCTGTGCGTCATTGCAGGATCAATCTGACCAGTTTAAGACACCAATTATGCTTCTTAAACCACCAAGGCCTCCGAAATCAACATACCCGGGTGTCACAAAGACATTGGATCTCGATACTCCACCCACGAAAAATAACGAAACATCAAGCAATGTTGATGGCAATACGAAGCAGTCTCCTGGCAGTTCTGATGGTTCCAATGAGAAAAAACGTGAGCGTGTTGAATACATTGACCTTGAAGATTATCCCAGTGACTTGGAGGATGCGGAGCCTAATCCACTAAAAAAACCAATGGTTCAAGTGAAGATCGAGAAGGATCCTTGAGCAAACTATAACGTGCCATGAGGAATGTTTATACTACGTTTCTTTACATTGAATAAATTTTGCTATGTCATGAACAATTTCTATTTTCGTTTACATTTGGTTTGGTTTTTTCATAAAGGTTCATTACCTTAGACAATTTTATGTTTTTTGTTATTTATATGGTTTGTTTGTTTCACCACATGTTTATGTTCTGTTTTGAACAAGGTTTTAAGTTTCATTCATCCTCTGATACATTTACAAGTACAAATTTGCAAAACCATTCCTTAAACTAAAATGCCTAAACCACTTCACACAAGGAGTTCCCCTTTTCGATACGGATAATTGAAGGCATACTAATCTAATGTTGATACACTAAAAGTATAAAACTATTCTCTAGACCAAAGTGTTCCATGTAATTGAATATTAATCCTGAAACATGAATATATTCAAACAAAGATTCATTTGCATAAGCAAGCATTAAGTTACATAACATAACATATATAAGTTATAAGCATCTAATCACAACCTCTTTCGTTCAACTAAGAACCAACATTTCACCAATTGCAACCATGGATTTCAAGTTTAGATTAATTACTTATATTTATATTCCTTGCAAATCCAACATTAGTCCATACATACAGGCATATACAATGCCTAATCAAAAGGTAGTAAAAGGCTATCATATAGCTAACAGATAAACATCTTAACAAAAGACACTAACCCAACAAGATTTTTAACACCCTAATCATGAAGATCCATCACAAAGATGTGATGATCCTTCTCTGCCCGCCCTTCTCTAGCAATTTCAAGCACAACAACCAACCCAGCTAGCATCCTAGCCTCTCTATCAGCTGTCTCATTCATCGCCTCCACCACATCTTTAGCTACTTCATTATTTGGGCTCAAAGTATTGGTTTCAGCGGTCAACACTTCACGGTTTTCAGCAGTGGCTCGAAGCTCATCACATATCTCCCCAAGAAGCTGAATACGCACCTCAAGCTCAGCTCTCTCCTGTCCAAACAAAGACCTAAAACAATCTTGAAGACGATCGGATCCACAAGCCTCCTTCATTTTTTCGATATGTGGAAGAGTCCCCATGACCTTATTCTGATCCAAGTTAGGTGATAGAATATTTTTAGGTTAGAATAAAAGATAGGAAAATGTTATAATGTGTTTAGTAATTATATACTTGGATGAAAACATATTGGGAAACGATTTTCTAATAGTAGAACCGCCTTCATATCTTCCATTCAATATAAGTCACTCAAATACTACTAAAGATCTTGATTGTGGTAAACTAGACTGGAACAATGCTTCTATCAGTTCCATTTCCCATGCAATAAAGGCAATAGAGTGCAAACACATATAAATATTAGATACACTTTTATTCACATAAATACCTTAAGAAATAAATACAATAAAACATATAAAAAAAAAAAAAATAAAATAAAAAAAAATTAGTATAATCACATTTTGAGAAAAATAATATCACATTCTTATATACAAATTAACTTTTCAATTAACCCTACAACATCTTATAAAATAAATAAACAGTAAAGAAAACAACACCACAAATCGTTAAATTTCTATTTTATATTGTAAACACAAAATGTGGTTAATCCCGCGATAGAACACCCTAATATTTTTTATTGTAAACCCATAAAGAGAGATTGTTAAAGGTTTAAAAGGGTTGATGTCTTTGGTGCGAGTGTGTCCCACGCTTTGCTTCCCTTCATTGCTTTATATATATATATATATATTTTTTTTTTTAAACTTTCCTATGGAGGTTTGTTTATAACGTCATAAAGAAATACTTTTTTTACAAATCAATATTGGAACAAATAACAATTATTTAAGAGAAAAAAGGACTCAAGGAAAATAGTGAATAAACAATATACTTAACTAAGTGGAATTTGAAATAAGCTACCAAGCTCATACAAGGTGGACTGCAAATTGACTTTGTAGCCTAATAAATAATAAAAACAATGTAAATAAACAATTCAAAACAAAGTAAGGTAAACCGATTAGGAAATTAGCATCAAATACGATTAAGTAGATAAGGTGGCATTTGCAGCCCAAAGCAGTCTAATTAGGTACTTTTGAGCTCAATAATGAGCTCAGAAGCAGTAAGCAAATCTACATACAATCCAAAATACATGACAACCATTCAGGAAATAACCACTAGAACAACTGGAAAGATTAAACGATGTCTATCCATAACAGCTTACTACACGGACAACCATACAGAGTTTTATGCATCAGCAAGTATGTCTTAACACATATGAAACACTGGGATGAGAACTGGGGTACGTGAAGGCAAAGAAACACTGACGTCTGCAACAGTGTCAACAAGCTTGAACCTAACCATTTTGTTTGGTTGCCATTGACATAACTCAACAATTTCGTTCCACCTGCATTTGATCGTCACGTGATTCTTGCTATTTGGCCTGTCACTATGAGGTTCCACATCCACATCCACGTATAACTCTTCTTCTTCATTGTACCTCAGGAGTGCGTTGTGGTACTGCCACATCTCATGTGCCTTCACAAACTCATGAGGTATGTTTTGCATTTTTATTAAATTTGTTATAACCAAGGTGATAATGGAATATAGTTAACATAGGAAATATGTATCTGAATGTTTAAACCCAAATACACTAACATGTCATCTCACAGAAAGTTGGAACAGAGAACACAATATGTAAACATTTACCCAAAATTTTACTGAATAATATTTCCAAAATAACAAAACAAAATTTTGAACAATAACATTATGTCAATTAAATGCAAGAGGAAATAGTTAAAAAACGAAGACTTATATGGCAAACGACTTAATGTTATTGTTCTAACAAAGTTTAATGGATCAAGAACTAATTAAAAGGGTTCTAACAAACAATTAACCTTAAAGCATCATATTTGAAAACCAAGGTTACCCAAAAACGAAAACAAAAAAGTGCTTACAAAGCATTGAAATAAGGCAACTGAACAATCTAAACACTCAAATAGCTTATTGCTTTAATAGAAGAAACAGGAAAAAGGTCTTTTTTATCATTTAATAAACCAATAGAACATCTCGAAAAGCTTATTGCTTCTAAACTTAATAAAGACACAAAACAGTGCTCATATAAGCTAATAAGCCAATTGAACAATCCAAAAAGGTAATAAACCAAAGCTAAACACTGGAATTGAAAATTATTGATTTTTTACCAAAAAACTAATTATCTAGCACTAATGTATATAAGCTACTAAGCCAATAAAACAATTCAAGCACTCAGAATAACATGATCCAAACACTCAAAAAGCTTCTTGCTTTTAAAACTAACACACAAAAAAGTGCTTACAGCAAAGCATTGAAATAAGCCAACTGAACAATCTAAACACTCAAATAGCTTATTGATTTTATAGAAGAAACAGGAAAAAGGTCTATTTTTTTAGCATATAAACTAAAAAAGACATAAAACATAGCTCATATAAGCTAAACACTAAGACACAAAACAACTAAACAATCCAAAAACTCAAAAAAGCAAATAAGCCAATTGAAAAATAAATAAATATATATATAAATAAAAAATAAAAAATAAATAAAAAAAAAAAAAAATGAAGCAAATCATACCTCAAAAAGCTTAATTAATGGCCGAAGTCGATTCTAAACTTCAATTATTTGAATCTGTATGATGGGATTATTTATAGAACAGAATTGAAAAGGTAAAGTTTGTATTGAATGGTGATGGGCTTTAGTTTACATGAATCTAAAGTACATTAAAGTACATTTGTTCTTTCTTATTTACATATTTGCCCCTATGGACTTTTTTTCTTTGACTACACCATAGAAAATTTGCAAATAAAACAACTTTTTTTTTTTGAAAAGCAAAAAAAAAAAAAAAAAAAAAAAAAAAAAAAAAAAAAAAAAAAAAAAAAAAAAAAAAAGGAGCGTTGTAATGAACACAGTAATTTTACTTTTTTTGGTTGGGTTACAGGTTATGAATAATGTTAGAAGCAAGTGGAAAATGATCGTTGGAAGTAATTTACTACATGTCAGAAGCAGGTGGAAAATGAACGTTTCAGCCCATAATTGTTAAAAAACGAAGACTTATATGGCAAAAACATGTTGTGTTTAGCATCGACGAAGTTCACAATGACTGAATTGAAAATATAAATTGCCTACTTACCAGACGGCCTCTGTCTGTCACATATGCCACAATTTGAGCGTAAAAAACAATTGTCCTCATTCTTATGCTCCATGTGCCCATCCCAATCGCACATATGTTGCATTCTCTTATCTACTTTCAAAGTAAGCAAACACAAAACAATTAACTGCAACTTGAGTTTGTAAAAGGTGAAATGGAAATAAGCTAACAGAGTATGCAAGTATTAACTCCCGTAATAAGATAATACAAGTATTAACTCCCGTAAGCAACCATAAATTTAAAAGTATGATATGTAATGCTTTTTAAACTCCCTTATTAACTACATGTATTGTGCATAAAATTTCATTGACCTACCTTCATCTATACTGCTTCTCACAAATGGCTTTCTTGAGCTCAGTACCATTCGTTCTACCCTTTCCTGACGCATCTCCACACCATTGCCACCAAACGGCATGAGCGAAACAGAATTGTTTAACAGATTTGTCAAAACCAATCTTGTGCCAACAGTAAGGTTTTCAATTTGAACCAATATATGCCATCCATTACCTCCAAACACATCCACATGCCTACCTTCTTCCACAATCTCAATCTCACGATGTGTCACAGTTGCTACCAGCACGCCGCTCACATAAACCCGGAATTCAGGATTATTTTCCTTGGTAAAGAAACCACAAGGAATGGGCTGCATAACAGTTTTGTTTTAAGACAAAAAAGTTGACATGTAAGTATTGGTTTTCATTAAATTTATAACAAATGTATATAATACAATGATGTAAATTAGTAAATTTACCGGAGATTGTTCAAGGTCATCCAAAGTAAGCAAGCATCGACGCTGCCTGTAACCTACGACACTCAGGTTGTATCCACTCATCTCATACCCGTCATTCTTATATTCCGTCACGTAGTACGTATCTTCTTCTTGACGTATGAAATGAAATGTGGCCACCTCGGTATATTTGCTGTCATCTAAAAATGCCCGCCACTCACTTTCATACAGCTTTAAACAATTACCCCCAGCCATTTTCACATAAACCTTGTGCTTGGTTCCTCTATTGTGTATTAAGTAAACAAATCCGTTTTTAGGGTACATTCTTTCCGTAAACAGAGATGGAAGAAGCTGAAATTAATAAACGTTGTCCGTGTATTAATTTTAACAATCTTAAATAAATGGTTAATGTATATAGTTTTTTCAAATAGAAAATACCTGTAGTGTTCTAATGTTTCGGTGGTTTGCTTCCACTAGAAATTGAAAGTTCATTATGTTTAACAAAATCAGAAACGTGTCATTTGTGAATAAGTTTTTCACATGTATACTTGGAGGATGCAGAGCCTAATCCACTAAAAAAACCAATGGTTCAACACATATTATTTTTAAAGTGTCAACCCAATAATTACAGCAACGCTATTAGCATGGATGAGAAGAGTCAATCAAATTCTAAAAAACGTACGGGATTAGTTTCTATAATCTACCTAACACCGTTATGTCATTATTATACTGTATCTCCAACCTCTGTTTTTTGCCAGCGTATTTCCATATATACATTTGTGTTTACTTTCTGCTAATACTTTGCATACAAATGCTATTCAAACTTTAAAGTCTTACTTATGTATGCATTATTGTTCTAAATGTTTATTACATGTCACCTGTTTCTGAATAATTAATAACTGACATGTAATCTACCTAAATTATATTTTCGGCATAATTTCATATAATGTTGATACCTATACTAAGTTGCATAACGCGATCTTTCTTAACAACTTAACCAAGTCGTATTACATCACAACTTGCAACTAATTCATACATTTCTTTAAACTTGCTGGTCTTACTTTAGTATATTTCTCATTAAGATTATCTGTTACCACATCTTTCAGCAATCAGTTTTTTATCAAACATTCCTAACATCAAGCAAAAGATCTTTCACTTATGTAACTAAAACCAGCATATATGTTTGTTAAACATAAAACATCAAAACTAATCTATTTATCTTTCGCATTATTAATAAAACCCCTGTTTTCTTATGATCATAGGATGCAATATCATAACTATTTCAAGATCAGTACAAAACTGCTACACATGCATCTTGAATCGTTTATTTTATGTTAAACGAACCTTTTTTTTGATGTTATATTTGTTATAACAATAAACATTATCAATTATCTGCTCAACATGCATATGCAATCGGTAAATTAACCAAAAGAACTAAATAATTTAAGAGGAAAATAAGAATACCTTGCGTCGGTTACTGTTGAAGATGCTATTGATATTTTCCTAAAGAAGATGAAGATGAAAAGTGGTATAGTTGTGCAGAGTTTTGGCAAGTCTTTTCACAGCCGTTTCACATATACCGAGATTATAGTTGCTATATCAATGATGATATGCAAGAAGGTACTATTTTTAATTAAATGATAACACACTTAATTTTTTATGATAAATAAAGTAAGATGTATATAATATAAAAGGTAGATATAGTTTTTTAGTATATCAACAATGTATTTCATTTTTTTATTTTAAGCAATTAAATAAATTACGTATAAAGTATATTTTGATTTCTTAAGAATTTACTATACTTAGTTCCTATATTTTAGGCAATGATCCCAATATTTTTGTGAGATATATTCGAATTCAAATAAGAAGATATCATTTGGCATAAATTGGTAGTCATTAATATAAAAATATTTTGAAAATATAATACAAGTATATCCTATCCAATAAACTCTATATAAACTCATGTCAATGTGAAATTTTAACATTATCAAAACTGACGTTTTATAAATAATTTCTTATAGATGTCAAACACAGGATCCCCAAAGGTATACATTTTGTTTGCCATTTTGCTTTTTTCCAAAAAGATGGTTTGTTATTTTTTTGATGTGTTATACATATGTGTTTAAATGTGTCATGTATTGTTCATTTTGCAGAAATACAATGAAGATGGCATTCATTGTGCATCAACTGCTGATAATGTGGTTAAAGATGAAATATCCGTTATTGAAATATCATCTGATGACGAAACGGTATGATTACCAAAAGAATATTTGTGTAGCAAAAATATGCCCATTATAGTTACAATATTCTTTTGTTATTTTTTTTCATAATTTGCAGCATGTTCAAAAGTCAAGTAAACGTCGAAGAATAACTAAAAATGGAAGTTTTGCAAACAACAATGTGGTCGATCAGATTTTTTCAGATTATGACAAGGTAGCAAATGATTCGGATGCATCAACATTTGAAGATCAACCTCAAAAGATTGGGAAACTGGTATGAACTCATTTGTTACACGTTACCATTGTTTGTGTGTTTACTAAAAACTATATACGATGTAATAGTTTTCTAAACATGATTTAATTCTTAAACGTAGGTTCTTGATGATGACGACCCTACTCCTACTAAGAATAAGCAACGCAACTATTCTCTCATTGATGAGGAAACTGATGAAGATCTTGATAAAGAAAATAATCTAAGCGAAGATGGTGTGTGGGTAAATATCGAAGATCTTCCTTATCCTGTTGATGATTTGAAGAATGCTAACAAATACATTGATTAAGAAGCCCAAGAGGATTTAGGAAATTCTGACCTGCATAGTGAGCGATCAATTGATGATGGAGATGATCTAGACGGTTTCATTGATGACGAAACTCAAGACTCTGTTCGTACCGATGATGATGAAGATACCACTGATGATTTTTGAAGCTCTATAATCTTATTCAAATAGCATGAGGTTTTCTAATTAATAAAACGTCTTAAAAGCAATCTTAAATTTGTGTGTCGATGTTATTGATTCTTCAAATATATGGTTTTATTTGAGTACTACATTATAAAATTTGCTCCCACAATTCGTAGTCAAGCTTATACTATTGCGTTTTACACATATTGGGTTATTTATGATTCATTGTAATGTTTGATTTGGTACCTCACAAACCTCAACTGTACGTATCATTCATAACTAACAAAGTTGATTTTGTAGATTTGTATTTATCAACTAATTTTTAAAAATGTTAATGTATAAAATCTTTTTGAAATTATGCATAACAACTCACACGCTTAATATGGGAAAGTATTGCCTATTTACATATATAAGTTACAAAATATATATCAATTAATGTGACATCCTAAATTAATGTAATCTACATTTCAAACGTTTGTCAACACCTATTCTTAAGCATAAACGGATGAAATTTCAAATCATCAATACTATCATTCATTTTTTCATCAACTAACCAACTAGGCAATCTCTCAAAAACATGAACAACAAGAAGAATAAAGGTAAAGAGAAAATCGATGGATCAGACCTCAACTCCACCATCATGAATGATAATCGTCGTGTTTGTAACAAACAGCTTCAAGAAAGTAACTTTCATGATGGACGTTTACAATCAGAAAGATCTTTACGAAGTTCATGTTTAACTGACATAAGCAATAGAGATGCTCGAACTGTTGTTAGACGTCCACTTGCTGAAATTACACAAAGTAACCTCACCTATATTTTATATAATTATGTTTACATTATTTTTCAATTATTTTTGTTTTTTAGATCATGATAATATTTTTCATTATGTTCGTCTTTTTGAATCATCCATCCTATTTGCATTTTTAGATGAAGATTTATCTATTCAACGTTGTGGCAGGCGTAAAAAAACAGATAGCAACTCGGGTATCGTACCTTTTTTTCGTATTATCACTGTATACAAGTCACCTATATTTCATGTAATTATGTTTTCTAATTTTTTTCATTTAATTGTGTTATATAGATCATCATAACATTTCTCAATATGTTCGTATTCTGAAATTATCCATCTTATTGTCATTTTTAGATAATCACTTATCTATTATACGTCCTGGGAGGCGCAAAAAAAAACAGATAACAACCTAGGTATCGTACTTTTGATTCTATTATCAATGTATACACGTCACCTATATTTCATATAGTTATGTTTACATACTGTTTCATGTATTTTTTTTATATAGATCATCATAATAAATCTCAATATGTTTGTATCTTGAAATTATCCATCTTATGTTCATTTGTAGATTTTGACTTATCTATTATACGTCCTGGGAGGCGTAAAAAAACAGATAACAACCCAGGTATCATGCTTTTGGTTGTATGATCATTTTTGTATTATCAATATATACAAGTCGTCATAGTAACCATCTAGCCTGTTATTATCAATCCTATTTGCAGTGTTAGAGTTTGGATCAGCAACTAAATTTTCTGAGAGGTCCAAAGAAAAAAGTAACAACATATGTTTCATACGCAAAACCTTTTTAAGCTTCACACTATATCATCAATACTACCAATATATGTCCTCACACTAAGTTATCTATTTTGTTTGTTAATACAAACAGGTTTAACTGATGACTTGGCCATTAGACGTCCTGGGAGGCCATCAAAAAAAGATAAAATCATAGGTTGTCATAAAAACAAAAACATTAACACATAAATGTTTTATACTCATACATCAATTTTAATTTATGATAAGATTACATTATATTTTAACTTTGCAGGGGCAACATCGTCCTCATTTTCAGCGAATGCCCCAACATCGAACGGTCAAACTTCCGATATCCTTCTGCCTACGTCGTGTTTTAATGTGAACCCAAACAATGTGTTACAAGCCAATACAAGTGTTGTAACAACAAGATTAAACAATACAGAAAAGAGTGAGTTTATTAGTTAGTTAAACACGCTTCCAACTCCTTAATTAACATGTTAGTTCTATTTGTCATCAATTATTTTTTTCATGTAACTGAATTTTGTTTCAGGATCGAGAACAGAAACACCAATGTCAACGCAAAAGCATACTAATACTTATGGTAGTGGCTCATCAAGTGGACTGTCAACGGTGACATCTAGACCAAAGGCACGTCAACGAATATGTAACATTTCAACACGTATGACACATCTTCACTATTACATATTGTTGCTTTTCCTATTGTATACAGCAACTATATATGACATTATTTAATATAGGATTAACATATTTTTTTTAATAATATTTTCAGCTGTCAATTTTATGAATATTGAAACTCAATGTACCCCTAACCTTACAAAAACATTAACAACCCCATCTCAACACCATATGAATCTTCGGTCCAGGACACCTAAGTCGGTGAATATTCAAACCCCACGGACCTCTCACGTTACAAACACATTATCAACGCCATCTCAACACCATATTAATCTTCGCTCTAGGACACCTAAGTCGGTGAATATTCAAACTCCACGGACACCCAGCGTTACAAACACACTAACAACGCCATCACAACACCATATGAATCTTCGTTCCAGGACACCTAAGTCTACAGTAGTTGATGCTTCCACGACAAGAAACTCAGCTGTCCCAAATATAAGAAAAGGTATCTCTGTCAAATAAGATATATCAAATATTTTTCACTATCCTTTTTTGTAATTGAATTATGTTTTAAAATTTCATTAATGTTATTTAAATTCAGGTAATATGAGTAACCAAAGAACACATTTTGTCACTCCCAGTCCTGTGAACTTTACTTTAGGTAAGTTATAATTATCATCTTAAGTTTTTTTGTCTATCAACAAAATTGATTTAATATACTTATTCTATTATTAACAGGAGCAAGCTCATCTAATACAAACCAGCGATCAAATGGACAGTGTTCTACGATGGCTGCTGATAGGCGACCATTAAAAGGTAGAATGGGCGTTCGTAAAAGTTCACGTCGCATTAATTTCGCAGAATATGATATGGAAGATGATTCCGCATCAGAATCACGTCGATTGCATGGTATATGTGCTGGTACGCATAATATTTACATCACCACATATATAAATTATTGTTACAAATCTTTACAAAGTATATGCAATTTGTAATATAACCTATTACATATAACGTTTGCAATTACAGATTACATTGATCATGGAGATCCAAATGTAGAATGTGCAGAATGCGGTGCAATGTTGTGGTATCATGAGAGTATACGTGGGGATGGAAATTGTGTTAAAGATGCATTTTCTCTTTGTTGTGGAAAGGGAAAGGTTAAGCTGCCTGTAGGACTTAAAGATCCACCAAGACTTTTGAAGCAACTTATGAACAAAGAACACCCCAGGAGTTCCTCATTTATTGATAATATTAGGCGTTACAATTCTATGTTTGCATTCACCTCCATGGGCGGTAAACAAGATAAGTCTGTTAATGTTGGTCGCGGTCCATATTGTTACCGGATACAAGGATAGAATTTACATAAAATTGGTACTTTGCTGCCTGAAAAAGGAAAGCCTCCAAAATTTTCGCAGCTATACATTTTTGATACCGCTAATGAGATTCGCAACAGGATAAACGCTGTCAGGTTTGTAACTCAAATTAACATTTTATATATTCTGACTCATTGAAAATATAATTCATTTGTACTTTTTAAATTGATTAGAGTTTTTAACTAGCTCTTTCATTCTATGTTTGTTTAACATATGATTTTACTTTCTTATGCAGCAACGATGCGTCAACATCATCAAGTACAAATAAACTTGACTACCAGCTAAGCTGTGATTTACGTGACATGCTTGACGGAAATAATCCGTTGGTTGCCAAGTTTCGAATGGCTGGGGAACGAATTTCATCGGCACGTGATGACAAGCAGTATAAGCTTAAGCTTATTGGTGCAAGGCCGCGCGATGGTAGGCAATATAACCTACCAACTTCATCTGAGGTTGCCGCCTTAATAGTCGGTGATTTTGACTCTACCACAAATAGTAGAGATATTATTTTGCACAAACAAGATGGCAATCTTAAAAGAATAAGTGAGTTGCATGTCTCATACCTCCCACTTCAATATCCCTTGCTTTTTCCTTACGCCGAAGACGGATACAGAACTGATATTTACCACGCGGACGTTACGGATGCGACGCCAGATGACAAGAAGAAACGCGTATCAATGAGGGAGTGGTTCGCATACAGAATTCAAGACAGGAAAAAAGAATATTCCTTGATACTAAATGGTAGGAGATTGTTTCAGCAGTTTCTTGTGGACGGATACACAATGGTTGAGGCTGAACGCATGTTGTTTATAAGAAACAAAAATAAGGAGTTAAGAACTGAAACGTACGCAAAATTGGCAGCCTTGGCAGGAAATGGAGATTCTGGGGTTATATTAAGGGGTAAGAAAATTATTTTGCCATCGTCATTCACTGGCAGTCCTAGGTATATGATGCAGAACTATTTGGATGCCATGACAATTTGTAAGTCATGTGGATACCCCGACTTATTTATTACATTTACATGTAATCCTAATTGGCCCGAGATTGCACGAATGATGGAGACAAAGGGTATGAAATCTGAGGACAGGCCTGATGCAACAACAAGGGTATTCAAAATCAAACTAGACACCCTCATAAAAGAATTCAGGGAGAAGCGTACATTTGGACATGTTAAAGCACGTAAGTTATTGACACCATATGTTAATTGAATTTGTTATATTCAATTAATAAAAAAATTGAAAGGGATCATCCTTATCAGTTACTGATGTTCTGACTTTATTTTTTTATCTAATTATTACAGTTGTTTACACGGTTGAGTTTCAAAAGAGAGGACTCCCACATTGTCATATATTACTTTGGCTTGAAGCTAAGGATAAGCTAACCACACCTGGGCGGATTGATCAGCTTATAACAGCCGAAATTCCTGACAAGAATGAAGACCCTGAGTTGTATCAGATTGTGACTGATCACATGATTCATGGTCCTTGTGGAGCCGAGCATCCAACATGTCCTTGCACCGTTGATTTCAAATGCACAAAGGGTTTCCCTATTCAGTTTAATGAAACCACAACAATTGATGAGAACGGTTATGCAAAGTATAAAAGGAGGAATGATGGTTCAACCATCAAAAAAAGTGGTGTTGATTTGCATAACGGTTACGTTGTGCCTTACAATCCAGGTTTGCTAGACGATACCAGTCTCACATAAACGTTGAATATTGCAATCAGATTGGTTCTATCAAATATTTATTCAAGTACATAAACAAAGGACCTGATAGGGTGACGGTTGGTTTAGAGGACGAAGAGGCTGACGAGATTAAAGACTTCTATGATTGTCGTTATTTATCTGCATGTGAAGCGGCTTGGCGTATTTTTGGCTATGACATTCATTACAGGTTTCCAGCTGTAGAGCGACTACCATTTCATTTGGAAAACGAACAGTCTGTGGTGTTTGATCCCGCTGAAAGTATTGATTACCAACTTGAAAAGGCATCAGCCAACGAAAACAAGTTCCTGGCGTGGATGGAAACAAATCGGACCGATACGTTTGCCCAAACTCTTCTTTATGTAGAATTTCCTAAATATTATGTTTGGAAACCTCAAGAGTTGAGATGGCAACGCAGACAAAGAGGTGAAAGCCTTGGACGTATACATCATGTTCCACCATCTTGGGGAGAGCTTTTCTATTTACGTATTTTGCTTAACAAGATCAGAGGTGTTAAGGATTGGGTTGATTTTAAGACACACGATGGTGTTGTTTATCCTACGTATAAGGATGCTTGCTTTGCTCGTGGTCTGTTGGAGAACGACAAGGAGTACGTCGATGGTATATTGGAGGCGAGTTTATGGGGAATGGGAGATTATCTGCGGTCATTTTTTGTTATGCTCATCATGACCGACAGCATGTCTCGACCAGAGATTGTATGGGAGAAAACGTGGCATGTTTTGGCTGCAGACGTTGAACGTGTAGAGCGAAAAAAACGCAATGATCCAGGTACTTTATTTAAAATCGTAACTTTCAAATCATATTCAACCATGTTGTGTACGATGTTATTTTTTTTATTCAATCTAAATGTTCCATTCATGTACGATAGGACTTCTGCAATTGCACTGTTATTTTTAAATTTCACAAAATACACAAAAGTAAATCGTAAATTATTTTGCAAACTGTATTGAGTTATAGGAATTCTTCATTCTTATAAACCATTCCAACAAATGTACAACTTCATCAACTGTCAATCTGTACATATCATGCTTTTAACAAAAACTAAAACTTATACATTTATTACGTTTGTTACACTTTAGTAACAGCATACGCAAACTAATGCATAATCCATGTACTGATTATTTTACGCAGGTCTTGAGCTTTCAGATGTTCAGAAGTATAACATATGCCTCACTTATATTGAACACATGCTTTTGTGTAACAACAAAAGTCTAAAGAATATTCAAAACATGCCATACCCTAATCAAGATCACACAATGGATTCCTATAACCGATTGATATACGACGAGCTGGCGTACAACGTTGATAAACTAAGAGAACAACATAAGCAATTGTACGGTAGCTTGACAACCGAGCAGAAAGCAATATATTCAAAAGTAATGGATTCTGCTGTTCACAACAAAGGCGGCATGTTCTTTGTATACGGGTACGGAGGTACTGGCAAGACATACCTGTACAAAACAATGTCCGCTGCATTACGTTCTCAAGGTGAAATAGTATTAAATGTCGCATCAAGTGGAATTGCTGCACTTTTGTTGGAAGGCGGAAGGACTGCTCATTCAAGGTTTGCTATCCCTATTAGTGTCGTCGAGGATTCAATGTGCAGCATACCAGCAGATAGCGATCTTGCTGATTTGATAAGGCAGGCAAAGCTTATTATTTGGGACGAGGCACCTATGATAAGTAGATACTGTTTTGAGGCCTTTGATAGAACCTTGAGAGACATATGCAGAGAAGATATTTCAGCGCCTTCTCATAAGGTTTTTGGTGGTAAAGTCATTGTGTTTGGTGGCGATTTCCGTCAGATTCTACCGGTTATACCTGGTGCATCCAGACAAGAAGTAGTACATTCCACAATAAACTCTTCATATCTGTGGGCTGAATGCACCGTACTAAATTTGACTGTCAACATGAGGTTGGGTTTAGGTTGTGCAGAAATAGAAAGAAAAGAAATTCAAGAGTTTGCTGATTGGATCTTAGATATAGGCAATGGTAATATTGGTGGTAATAGTGATGGTGAGGCAGTTGTCAAATTTCCAGAGGATATGTTGATTCCAAATTCGGACGATCATGTTGGTTCCATTATTCAACATACATATCCTGATTTGGGCGCCAACTTATGGGATCCTGTTTATTTTCAAGAACGAGCTATCCTTGCCCCAACACACGAAATGGTCAACATTATTAATGATAGAATGTTGTCTTTAATTGATGGCCCAGAGAAAGTTTACGAAAGTTCCGATACAGTAAATGTACTTGATGCTGATACAATTTTTGATGAACAGGTATACACTACGGAATTTCTAAATAGCATAGAAATGTCAGGACTTCCACACCACATGATAACTTTAAAAGTTGGTGCACCTGTCATGTGTATGCGCAATATCGATCAAAAGGCTGGACTATGCAATGGTACAAGGTTGCAAATCCAACGTATGGGAACGAATATCATTGAAGGCAAGATAATATCAGGTGGAAAACTTGGTTGTATATGTGCTATACCTAGAATGATCGTTACACCTACGGACAACAATATGCCATTCAAATTGAACAGGAGACAGTTTCCTGTTCAAGTTTGTTTTGGTATGACGATTAACAAAAGTCAAGGCCAAACGTTGTCACAAGTCGGCCTATTTTTACCAAAGGCGGTATTCTCACACGGAAAACTGTATGTTGCTGTTTCGAGAGTAAAGACGAAAAAAGGTTTGAAGGTTATTTGTTGTGACAAAGACGGCGAATACACAGACTCTACAACAAACGTCGTGTACAAAGAAGTCTTGTATCGTATATGAGTAACCATCATTTAACAAAAATTTTGTATTTAACTTATCACTTTTGTGTTTTATTCAAACAAGTTTTATATTGTATGTGAATGTCTATCATGTAACAATGCTTTAGTTATACTTATCACTTTTATTTTTATTTAAAATACTTATCATATTATTTGTTATATTATGTTTATTTACATCATCATATTTCTTAAACATATTTACTTTAATATATTTTTGTAAACAAATGATACTCATAATATGGATAAAAAGATACAAAATCATTCAATACTTTAAAAAATTATCCACATATTAACCAATTAGGCGATTTTTTTTCAACAAATCACAACATTATTTAGGAAATGATTGGCTTGCTACAATCAAAACATAACAACTTTCAACACATCAAGGATTAATATGTACAGATTTAATGATTTAAATTGGAAAACTAACCTTATCACTTCCTTAATTAATAGAATGTCTTTTCATTTTACTCCTAATGCCTTATATAATCCGTGGTTTTTCACCATTTAACACGTCCAAATTCACAAACAAACTATAATTACTAATCTGTTAATCATGTTTCCTCTGATGAAGATACCTAAACGACCTGCTGAGGATGCTACAGATGAAGCCAACCCACCCAAGTAAGTATAACATTTTCATGATGCATTTTTTTTTGTTTTCCAGAAATGTTAGTTTATAAATTGAATATAATACTTCATGTAACAGGAAGCAACGAAGGGAATCATCGAATGATTCGGTTAATAAAGAATCTGTAGGGTCCTGCACAGGTATATAAAACACCAATATATTTATTCTTTGAAAGTTAAATAATTGTTTTTTTTACTCTAATATTAAAAATATATACTTGATTTTAAACTGTAGTCAATGGGGAAGTAAAAGATGATGCAACAAGCTCTTTGCTGCATCCTGCACAGGTGTATTTAAACCTGCAGGATAAAGCAAGAAAGAAAAAACTGAGTCTGGATAAAGAGCAATCTGAAGCAAAGAAAAATGAAAATGGTAAAAAAGAAGAATGCCGCAATCCAAAGAATGTTGAAAGGTTTTGAAGGTGAGGAAGAAGACCACTTCAGCAACGAAGAACTCGAAATTGTTGAAGAAGAAGACCTCACCGACGAAGAACATTTGGATGGTTTAGAATATGAAAATGTTCATTTAACATTTGATCCAGAAAAATCACCCAAATTTAATTGTTAATCTTTTATTGAATATCTTAGTTTGTTAAGTTTTTTTTTTTTTATGTCTTATTTTAATTTATCATTTTACAGACATTTCAATTTAATATTATTTTGTTTAATTATAACAATCTTATGTCATTCTTTTTACAATGCTATTTATAAACATTTCTCTTTGCTAAATATGTGAACTAATATAAACTTAACGATGGCATGCAAAAACTGCATAAAATCCTATTTATTACACGAGTGAAACACAAAACCAATTCCCAAATAACCAAAACAACATATTCAAAATGAGAAGTATTTAAAAAACTAAAATTAAATAATAAAACATAATAACTAAGCTCAGTCTTCATAGTCGCTAACGTTGTGGTCAACAACAACATCATCTGTTATGTTTTGTCCTGCTTCACGAAGTGCTTTGATCATTTCATCAGCCTTCTTTACCTTAGTCATCATGTTATTCCAACTGCCGTTTTCATTCTTACTAATCTTGTGCCAAATGCCTTTATAATTTAACCATGCTTCATCTGTTTCAATACATCAAAAAAGAGAAAAAATGCTGATTGTAATATAGTTATATGACATAATGGAAATATAGAAATCGCAAATCTTTGTAATACATTTTTACATTTACGCTACCTTTAGTTTTTGATGAAGGTTCTTCCTCAATGATTTCCTTACCTGCGCCATGATCATGATCAGATTCACGATGCTCTGCTGGTCCGTCTACAACACTAATAATCTTACCAGCATCATTTTGCGGTTCTGATTTTGATGAACTTGAATCAACGGATTCACATCTTTTTGTATTACTCGACATTTTCTGAAACTGTTTTTTAGTTATGTGGTTTTTGTGTGTGTTTGTTTTGAGAGGTTGTAGATATTATATGTAATGCTTAGAAGTTATATATTAGGAATATATGCACTAATAATAGGGAAATCATAACCACTTTATCAATTTTTAATATTAGGTATTAATGTACAAACTTAATCAATATTTTTTTTGAAACTTTTACCCAATTAATTATCTTGAGCTATATATGGAGTCGTATATAAGGATCAATTATGAGTAAATATAATCTATTAATAAAGTCATTGAAGTTATTTTTGTTAAACATAATATTCCGATTATCAATATTTCATTATCATAAAAATAATCACGTAAAACAATTGAATGAAGCGTACCCGGCCATCGGCCGGGTTATGAAGCTAGTTAAATATATAAGTCACATAAACCAGGTCATGAGCCGCACTCAAGGAGTGTCTCATATCACAACAATAACAAGCATAAGAAATCTAATATCAATATGATAGGTCACGGTAGCTCTCTCTCATATCGACAAACACAGTAGGGCCCTAGGTATATCTGACCTTAGCCAGGCACCACGTTATAGCAAAGCATAAACAGGTTACATTGCTACCCTAGTCTAAGAAAAATATCAGTTGCATATATCTAACCTTAGCCAGTCAACAAGTTATAGCAAATAATAAAATAACAGTTAGGTCCATTTAAAAGAGTTTCTCAGTTAAACACATAACATCTTCAATTAACAAAACCAATTATTTTAGTCAAACAATCAAATCTTGAACAAACATTTCAGTAGACAAACAACATTGAGTTTAGTTAAAACGAGCATGTACTCTCCCCCAAAACAGTTATAAAACTAGGGGCCATGAACTCACCTTAGCCACAGTAATGCAAAGATCACAACTGACACAACTGGCATCTAGCGAATCACAAAGGTATCCAGATGACGGGCACAACGGTACGGAAATGGCACAACCTAATACGCATATAACTATCTCAAAATACGACTCGTACAATGATTAAGTCTACAAGAGACAACATGTCTTAGTTTTCGTGGATTACTCTTATTATTACTTATAAAAGTTTAGTATCAATATTTCGTGTGGTGGTAAGAAAACATAGACTCAAACACGACTCACACCAAGGAGAAAAAAGATGTTGACAATATCAAGAAATACTGACAAAAACTTAAGCTAATCAAAGGAAATCTAGAAAAATTACGACTACTAACTATGTTATATAAAATAGGTCAACCTGTACGTTTCGGTGTTTACCCAGTAATCCCAAATGGTTTTATAAGGAAGGTATGTTTTATTAATAAAACATAGGTTAAAATAATCTGATTAGATAGTTAATTAATCTAATTAAATGTGTTGAGATAATTTAACATGTTATATGTAACTATTATCGGGCTTCACAGGCCAATAATAGTCCGTTAACAGTTATCCAATATGAGTTGTCCATTATTTAACTGATATTGTCCAATATGAGTTGTCTTATAAGTAACCGATATTGTTCAATAAGAGTTGTCCATCACGTAACCGATATTGTCCAATGCCCAAATAATATTATCCAGTATTAGTCCAAATATGTCAAGTTCCAAAGCATTCAATCCGTCAATTATTATCCAAGTCACAAATCATATAACCGAGTATTAATTTTCCCAAGTAACCGAAACGTGCCAATGATCCAAGTATCGAACACTTAACTCACGCTAGCTCAAATATTAAATGACTGAATGTAATATAGTAACACATTTAATATATACAACTTATGTCTTTATAACTAATTCATATGACACCCATATATTTTGTTAATGGGCTTTGGAGCCCAAAAACTTTAAAAAACCAAACGCACCCTAGTTACCATGGGCTTCGGCCCAATATTAAAATCAAACGCGCCCTTACAGGCTGTTAACAAAATGCGACACACACATACACATTGGTGAAGACAGAATCAACTATACTCTTTTGTTATATTTTACTAGAATGAACCAAGCAAACACCTCTTGCTGTTTTGTGGTTTAACCGAGGCCAAGCAACACCTTCGTGGTGTCGTTGAGCCGAGACAAACAAGAACGCACCCTATGTGGGTGACTTACTTGAACCGAGATCAACAATTAAAACAAGCTCAATAAGCTCACATTATAGTCAATCTAAACCTAATCCAACTCGATACTAACCACAAACACCCTATACGGGTTCCTGTTGAATCACACCAACGAAGACGCACCCTTGTGGTCTTTGCGTTAAACCAAAGGCAATCCCAAACACACCCTACATGAGTGGTTACTTCTCGACTGAAAGCAGTCAAAGACACAACGAGCACCCTCTTGGGTGGAAACAACCCAAACACAATTAAACAAACGCATGACCAATCACAACAATGACTACAACTAAAACAAAATTAAAACCAAGTTAATATAAGAAAAACCAATTCCAATCCGAGACCATCTCGGATCTCGACCCTAAATAAGCAAATCCGAAGCCAACTGAGACCAAAACGGGTCTCGACCCGAATATCCTAGTCGGGTTACACCCGACCCGAACCAACATAATCAATCCAAACACCCTTAACAAGATTTCACACCACACGAAATAGATCCATAATGTTTGATAGCAATTTTACTTCTTACCACACTATATAATATCCAAAAATGATTTTTGGTCCGGTTTTAATCCATGAAAACTTATAACACAAGATCTATAATCGGTTTATAAATAAATAAATAACAAAAATGGTTTTCGTCATACCACTAGGACGAGAGATAGAGAGACGAGAGATGAGGAAGAAACGGAGGTGGTGATGACGGCGGCGGTGTGGTGGTGATGACGGCTGTGGTGGCGGCGTAACTCCAAACGCGACTAAATGAGCTCCTCTTGCTCCGATCTTTTCCAGAAATGATGTAGGGATCGAGATCTACACGTTGGTAAGTGGAGGTAGGGTGGCCGGAAGTTGGCCGGAAAATGGTGACGGCGCCAGAATAGTAATTCCGGTGAGGTGTGTGTAGCAAATGGGGAGGAAACCCTACATGGGGGCTTTTATACTCAAGTGAGGGGGTGAAGGTGGACAAACAAAACCACAAGGGGCGACGGTGTAAATATAGGGAGGGACCATTGTTGTAATATTTGCTATCTTTTGGAATTTAGTGTATCGGGGCTCATTTTGACTAGTAAACGGCGGATTCAAAACACGAGAATAATGGCATCGCGCTCGGAATAATATTTCCGATAAAAACGACTATATATACGCCCAGTTTCTCACAATAATACCAAACTCAAAATAAATCAACGGTTCTCCGAATACAACATGTCGGGAAAATTACGGGTTGTCACAGTAAAAGCCTTACAAAAGCTGGAAAATTCGTCTAGGGTTTGCCTCTCCAAAGTGTTACACGAATTATGAAAAACATGCGAAAATATATAGATAGGTTTACAAGTGTGACGGCGTCAAGTTATGGGTTGTGACGCCGTCAGCCCGCCGTCATTAGGGTTTCTTCTATTGCACCGCCGCCGTTGTGATGGCGTCGCCTTGGATCTCTGACGCCGTCATGATGTATGCCGCCGTCTCTCTATAAAAAGTCTAAGCCGTCTCGTGTAATCTTTGCTCTGAATCTTGATCTTCAAATACAAGTGACAGCATCACGTGTAATGTGTGACACCGTCAGGAGCCCATTCCTGACAGATTTGTGACTTGGTCGTTTTTCCTCGTTTCTTCGTCCAAAATAGCCATAAACGCGCCGATTTTCATATTTTGCATCCCAAGTACCTAAAATGCAAAAATAAACGATTTAGGGCAATATTTGATCAAATACATGCGACTTTAGGGACTAAATGACCCCTTAAAAAGGTATGTTTTAAATCCTTATCAAATATCCCTACACTTGGGATTTGCTTGTCCTTAAGCAAATGTGCTTTTATCCTAATCAATCTACAAGTTAGGGGTCATTTAGCATTGGTTCAAAAGTAATTACAACACACATTCGTTCCACAATAGTCATAATAAGCACGGAAATCATATACTAGCACCTCACATGAAGTGTTAGGATTCTCACATCTCTTGGGTGTATAAGTTATATAACATGTATTGAAACGGGAAAATAAACACTCTCTACCTGTCATAGCACATAGATTATCATTGGCTTGAGAATGGATCAAACCCCCACCACTTTTACGTAAGCACCTTGGATAAACTATCAAAGATGGCTTTTAAAGGGGTGTAACGTTAGGTGTAAGGGTATGGAAAACACGGTTTTGTAGATATAGGGATTTTTACTGGTGGCAAGTCAATCATCTAAGTCAATCACATGTAAAACGTGGCGTTGCTAAGCCAAGACTCGACTCACTAACTTCTAACTATTTTTGTATTTTTCTTGACTCGTTCTTGACTTAAACAAAAGATAAAGACACGATGGTAGCCCTTTTTTTTTTTTTTTTTTTTTTTTTTTTTTTTTTTTTTTTTTTGGTTTCCATACAATCTTGCCCTACCATCCGTAAAATATACATCAATAACCAAGGGATTTATAGTTGCATCCCTACACTTGAACTTTTAAATAATTAAAATCTAACTAATGACCTGAATTAAGAAGATCAAAACACGTGGAGTACTTAAACACTAACGTACATATTGGGGTAATAATTTTGACTTCTTCCCCATTACTCCATAATAAATAGTACTTAACCCATGAGTCCCAATCGTCCCAAAACTGTATTTACAACATATGACTCGACTTAGCAACCATGTAATCAACTAGACAATTAACAAAGGGTTTACATAAATGTTGTAACAATAATGCACTAAAGATTAGTGCATACAAGGAAGGCTAAGGCGATTTGGGTGTAACATTTGGGGGTGGATTGTAAACAAATTCTTCCTTTAAGTAACTGGAATACGCTATTCGGAATTTCTTCTTTTCGGCCTTTCCAATATACTTAAAGTTAGAAAACGAAAAGGATAGGCTCTGGGGGTGTACTAGGGGTATCTTGTACTAAAAATGAGTACAAAGCAAGGGTGTGGGAGAATTACTTGACCAATGAAGCCAATGTAATTATAAAAAGGTTTAAAACAAAGGTTATCCTAATGCCTCTTATCATTTAGTAAATCCTAACTACACGAATGTAGACTCACTAGCGATCTCGGAATGCATCACAAAAACAATAATCTATATACTACCGGTACACTCATAAGCATTAAAGGTGAATGCTTTTTCCTAAATATCTAAAGGCGAACCTCACATTTTTGGGGTGGAAATTTTTGATTGGTAGCTATATAATTCCTATCCATGACACGCTTATTAAAACTAAAGTTTCACTCGTATATGTCATAAAAAAAATTAAATTAAATTTGGTGCTAAAATTACCTTAACAAGTATTTCTTTCAGTTTATTACACAATTACTTAAAAACAAAACAAATATCAAGTGAGTTCTAGTTTCTAAGGTGTCCATTTTTTACCCTCTCTACACTTAAATTGAACATTGTCCCCAACGTTCTTGAAGAGTACCAAAGTTATGATAAAGAGAAAAATAAAAGAGATGAAAGAAACTAATACTCCCCTGATTTGCTTGGCATGGACGGAATGAAATACGGTTAAATCCTCCTCCAAGAAAATAAAGTGATAAACTTCACTTCCAATGTATACTTGAATCTTCTTACCCAATATAACCTGTAAATCACTAAGAAAACAAACACGAAACCTCACATAAAATCGGCGGTAAACACTATATATAATAAAATTAAATCCTAGAAAGCAAATAAGATATAATGCTTGCAAAATAAATGTTTACAGAAATCTGGAAATTTAAAAATTCTCGAAATTTTCAAAAATTAATTTTCGACAGAAAAACAAAAATTTGGAAAACTGTTTTGCTACAGTGCCTGACGCCGTCAGGTGTTAATCCGGACGCCGTCAGGGTAGACCTGACAGATTATTACGTTTTGTTCTTGGAAAATTTCTGAAAAAATCTAATTATTAAAACCTGGAAATTCTGTAAAACATTCATTGTAACTTGATACAAGCATTTGACTCAAACAAACACACAAATACGATAAAATATATATGCTCATCATATATTGTAAAATCTCATGTTCGAATTTCGTTCTTTGAAACAAATATAAACTTCCCTACACTTATCTTTTTTTGTAAAATACCTTTATATGCAATTAAGACGAGGTTAAAAACAAAATAAAGCATTTTCACAAATTTATTCAAAACATGAAAGATTAAACAATAATGATTCAACATATATATATATATATATATATATATATATATATATATATATATATATATATATATATATATATATATATATATATATATATATATATATATATATATATATATGACAAACAAATAAGCAAAATAAAAACATCAAACAATTAAAAACATAGGTTGCCGCCCAAGAAGCGCTTATTTTTGTTCGAGTCACGAGCCTGAATCTACCCTTATTTAACAGAAAAAAGAGGTTTTCCCTACACTTAAGATTAAGTGCGGGTGATAGTAGCGATACTCACCAACTCGGTAGGAAAATGCCGCGTGAGGAAAGAGTGGTGGGTGAATTATATGCTCAAAGGGGTGTGCTTCTTTCATCATAACCTTACCTAGTTCATTTGGGCCAATGGGTAAATCAAAGTTTTCTCCTAGAAATGGATCATCTTCTATTAACTTCGAGAGACTCCTAGTTAGAAATCCATCTTGACCTAATAAACCCGGTTTAAACCCATAATGTTTCTTGTGATTTATCATAAATGGGTGATGTAAGTATGTAAGATCATGGTTCACTCCTATATTAGTTTCCACTCCACATGGTTTAGAGTCTACTACCTTTATCCCAAAACTACCCGGACTATATTGTTTGATAGTTGGATCGGGGCCTATTTCATCTCCTAGATTCACATCAAATGATGGAAAATTAGGTAACGATTTTGGTTGAGGCTCCGGTTCTTCAACATTAGGAACTTCCCTAGAACTAAAAGAAAGGTTATGACTACAAGTATTTAAACCTATTTCCTCTAGTTGTGTTAGGTCCAAGGGTTCTACCTCCATCGGGGTTCCTATAGCTTCTTCTAATTCTTCCGGGTAAGTCACGGGCGGTGTGTATACCTCAAGTGATGGTGGAATTTGTGGAGTACTTAGTGAGTTTGGATTTTCTACTCTATCCTCCATCTTATCTAGATCACCTATGTGTTCATCTTGTATTATGGTAGCACCTAACCATGACATGCACCTAGGTACCTCAACTCTAACCATCTCATTCCTAAACAAACCTTCTGACTGAACCTTCCAAATTGAAAACAGATTTAAACTTTTGTTTTTTGGGTCCCATGTTCCACTTCTGAATTGGGCGAGAATCTCAAAGGTTTCCCATGCATCTTCTACACCAAATTCCCACATTTTCCCATCGCTCATATAGTCAAGCCTCTTTTGGGTATCGTGGTCAATACGACTGTAAAAGATTTGAAGTGGAGTAAATAACTCGAAACCCTGATGGAGGACTTTTTGGAGTAAATATTTGAAACGAGTCCATGCATCGTAGAAAGGTTCATTATGATATTTTCGGAACATCAAGATGTCATTTTGAAGTGGAAAGGGTATATTTGTATTGGATTTGGTCGATTGGGTGAAACGTTTGGCGAATTCGCGTTCTCCATAATGGCTAACGGAATAGAAAATGAGAAATTTTATGAAACAAAACCACAAAGAAAAGATAGACTACGAGAAAACTACGAAAATAAAAAGAAAAATCTCATTTGATAGGAATCTAATGAGTAGACCTACACGAAATAGAAATCGAAACCTAAACTATTCCCCGACAGCGGCGCCAAAAACTTGATGGGTGATTTGCAAAACCTACCTAAGTTTTACAATCCTCCTAGGCAGTGTACCTAACCATTGTAGTGTAGTATAGGCAAGACACATGGGATTGATCTTTCTCTAGGGGAATAGTGTTGTAAAGGTCGAAGTGTATGTCGAGATAGGTCTAAAGGTGAGGTAGGATTCTTTTTGTATTTTTTTATATTTTTTTTATAAAAGCAATTAAAAATCTCGGAGTTTGAAGAGTGGGTGTTTTAACTACTAATTAATTAAAACTAATTAAACTAAAATTAAACTAAATATGCAGAAAAGTAAATTGGTGGTAACTCTTATGATAGGAAAATGTGTTCACTTAGATTATCTTTAGTTTCTAGTTATCTCTTACTGATTAATCGAATTGTCACGTCCTTGTTTTAATTGGAGCGTTGTATTCCTTATTATTGGTCGTAGGGAGCTGCCATGTGCGCTAACTCTATGAACGTATAAGTCTCCTCTAAGAAAGCTTAAAGTCTATTAAGTCTCCTAGGATCTACAAGCCGCAATTCACGCAATAAATACGACGAGAAAAACCACTAGCGCACTCTAGAGTTGCGTTTAATAAGATGGACAAGCTAGTACATATAAGAGTTAAGCCAGTGTTCTTATTCCTAACGTGAGGCAACCAATTAAACAAGTGACGACAATCAATAATCAATAACTAGGTTTCATTCAATCTAAGCAAACACTAATAAATCTAGCCTAGCATGTTAAAGTGAAGAAAAGAAAAGCATATAATCAAACAACACATAGACATATTGAATGATTAAAGATGAATAACTTAACTTCAATGAAACATGAGTTTTGGGGGCTGTAAAAGCCTTACAAAAGCTGGAAAATTCGTCTAGGGTTTGCCTCTCCAAAGTGTTACACGAATTATGAAAAACATGCGAATATATATATATATATATATATATATAGGTATACAAGTGTGACGGTGTCACGTTATGGGTTGTGACGCCGTCAGCCCGCCGTAATTAGGGTTTCTTCTATTGCACCGCCGCCGTTGTGATGGCTTCGCCTTGGATCTCTTACGCCGTCATGATTTCTAACGTCGTCTCTCTATAAAAAGTCTGAGCCATCTCATGTAATCTTTGCTTTGAATCTTGGTCTTCAAATACAAGTGACGGCGTCGCGTGTAATGTGTGACACCGTCAGGAGCCCATTTCTGACAAATTTGTAACTTGGTCGTTTTTCTTCGTTTCTTCGTCCAAAATAGCCATAAACGCGTCGTTTTCATATTTTGCATCCCAAGTACCTAAAATGCAAAAAGAAATGATTTAGGGCAATTTTTGATCAAATACATACGACTTTAGGGACTAAATGACCCCTTAAAAAGGTATGTTTTAAATCCTTATCACCGGTATTTAGCTTTGTACCGAAAAAAATGTAAGCGACGTTGTGAAGGCTTCTCCGCCAACATAAGGAGCGTGTGGTGTAGTGTTTACAAAATCTCGAGTTGGGTACTCGGGGAGTGGAGTAGGGAAAGAAAGGTGACCTTGTAGCCGAACCACTATAAATACTTGTGTTGTGGTTGTGTCTTTCTTTCTCTGTCTCGTCGTATAGTTTAATTACATCTAACTATCAATATCCAACACACATCCAAAATAGATTGACATAAGTCGATCTAAAAGTTTTAAAACATAGTTTTTTAATCGGTAAAACTATTCAACCCCCCCCCCCCCTTCTAGTTTTCTATACCATGGTCCAGCCAGAGACGGAAGGGCCTACCTAGGGACATTCCAAATAGATAGAATTATAAGTCCTTAGGTAATCGAGAAGTATGAGAAAAGGGAAGAATACTTTCATTGTAAGAGTTATTACTGGAACAATCACAACAAGGTAATAGTCATGACGACATGATATACATTGAAGGGGTTGAAGAATAAAAAAGAAAAGTTATGAAAGGGTGAAAAGAAATGAGCCCTCCATACACTTAGGACAGAAACTGGGTCAATACATAATCTATAGGTTATCACAAAGATGAAGCTGATATTGAAGACAAGACATCATGGACCCAGTGATGCAATGCACAACCCTTCCCAGCTACTCAAGTTCCTCTCAAAAGGTTCTTGTTTCATTTCTCACGGAGACTAAACACGTAATATGTCGACCTCTCACTCCGAGATGTGTTGGTATTGAAAAGGTGGCAATCTGCTCCAACCTCTGATCACTAAAAACCAAAGCGCACTTATCGAGTCTGGAGCCATGAGATCCAACAAAAGATCTCTTAGGACACAATTTCCAAATATATACACTTGTGTTTACCAATAAGCGCACAAGTTGTATGAGTGTCCTTCGTAAGATCTTATGATCTTGCCATATATGCTCCAAACGGTCTACAGTCGTGGAGTGATACTTAGGTGTACTCCAACGACTCACCTTTATCCATCGTTAGCCTACAAGCATCTGGATTTAGGAACGGCAAGTGGGAAGATATCGAAAAACGTTATGTTAGCATCTTAGGTCGCATCCGTTCTAAGAGTATTCGAAAAAAGTTATTAGCGTCATTGATTCATCCGTTCTAAACATTGTTAGTGTCATTGATGCATCCGTTCTATAGTATTCGAAGAGCATCGCTAGCGTCTTCGGATGTATCCGTTTGAGATATCTAAACACTAAGAGCCGGGACTAACGAATATATCAAGTTATCGGTTTTGCATGTAACGATGAACGCTTCCGCTCCTGAAGTACCACCATACACGTCAACATTTTCATCTCCACGTACTCATACTCAAGTGACTCATCATCATCAAGTTAAAGATAAAAGAAATTCAAGACAAAGAACTACATCAAAGTCAAAAAAGTCAAGAAAACCAAGATGCAGTTCAAAGAAGAAATGATGAAAGATATTTGAGTAAAGATCAAAGTTTAAAGACCAAGTAGTATAAGTATGTCGGAGAAGACGAAAGAACAAACACTTGAAGATGTTGATCGAAGGAAAGAAAAAGACAAGATATTCACCAAAAATCACAAAGCATGATTGGAACAAAGGAACTAGCACAACTATTACACAACAAGATACAAAGTTCGAGACAACAAGCTTCAAAGATCAAAGAGAGATCTCAATGATCACCCCTTAGGGGGAGATTGTTAGCATTAGATCTATTTATCATTAATGTAATCAGAGAGAGATCTCAATGATCGCTCCTTAGGGGGAGATTGTTAGGAATATAAGTGACGATAATTATCGAGTCAACAAGTATTGTAATAGGCTAGTTATAGGTTACGGCCTTATTATAGTCAATATTGCTTATGTTTTATGTTTAGTCCATGCTCGGCCCATGAAGGCCTTTTGTAAGAACTATATAACACCTCATAAGCCTCATTTGTGAGGTGTGGAAGTGTGTGAAGAATGAGTGTCTAATAAAAGGTGTTTATCTCTCTAGCTCTCTTATCCCTTTCATCACTACAAAACTTAATATATTTTGATCCTACACTCTAGTATAAAAGGTGGTCGATATGTTCAATACATATGCATTATTTAAGTTTTTCATGGCTTCTCATATTCTTCTCCCAGTGGTCTTCATGATAATTTGCTCTATTGTTAATGTTTGGGTGATCGAATCACTTTGTGTAGCGAATTTATCTCTCCTGAGTATGTATTATATTTCTTCAGTAATTGAAACATGAAAGGTACATATCAATAGCTTATGCATTTTGTTTTTCATTATAGGAAACAAACTAATGATTATACTTCTAAACAAATTATATGTTGCAGCTAATAAGGATGGCATTTGTCCTTGCAAAGATCCCAAGTTGGTAAGCGTAAATGATTTCTCATTCAGCCGTCTTCAAGTCCCACCAACTACCACGAATGAGAGGGATATATAGCGTATTTAATCAAGTGTATGATCATCAAATACTAGGACTAAATACACTTGGTATCTCAATGGTGTTATTTGATTTTGCTAAAGGTGGCTATATCCCTCCACATTTCCATCCTGAAACAACTGAAATATTCGCAGTAACTAGAAGCATGCATACTAATAAACTTCAACAAATCTGCCCCTGAAAATCGCCAATTCTCAAAGGTGGTTCAAGAGGGTGATGTATTTGTGATCCCAAAAGGGCTTCATCACATACAAAAGAATGTTGGACAAACTGATGTTGTGGTTATTGGAGCTTTTAGTAATCAAAGTCCTGAAGTCTTATATGTAAGCTAGAAGTTACAAATTTTATCGTGATTATCTTTGGACAATATGCTAAGAAATATCCAAAGAATCTTGTTTAAATCTTCTAGAAAATTCAAAAACATATCTTGATGCAATTCAAATCAACTGTAATCTTTAAGATACACGACCAAATAAAAATATAGAGTAAATTACAAATTACATCCATGTGGTTTACAGTTTTTGAGACCTTACATCCCTGTCAGAAACTATTGGCACGTTACATCATTCATTAGCTAAACGTTTGCCATCCTACATCCTTAGTCCATAACTTTGTTAGTGTTTAGTCATAACTGATGTTAAGTTGATAAAAAAGAGGGGTATTGTTATCTTTTCGTTTCCCATCTACCCTATGCCCTATTTAAATAGTCTTATACCCTAACATATTTTACTCACCACCCACTTTTACACTAACACTTATCCCCACAGTAAAATCCCCAAATCAAGCAAACCCTAATTTAAGAAACGCTAATAATGGAAGCAAGAAATTGTTTTTGTGGCACACCAGCAATAATTCGCACTTCATGGACACAAGCAAATCCCGGTCGTCGTTTTTATTGTTGTGCTAGAACTGTAATTGTTCATATTTATGTCTAGATAAACTGATTTTGCAATGTGTTAAGTTAATGCTAAGTGTTGATATTTTAGGTACAAAATTGTGGTTATTTTGGGTGGGCTGAACCACAACTGTGTGCAAGAGCTATGGAGATCATTCCTGGACTTTTGAATAACATGAACAACCTTCGAGCTTCAGCAAGGGAAAATTCAAATCAAGCTCGAAGATTGAAGTTCTTATGAGCTTTTAGTTGGTTTATGTTTATTCTGTATGTTGTTATGAATTGAAGTATGGGTTAGAAGTAAGATTTTGTGGGTTAGAAGTAAGGCTTGGGTTAGAAAGATGGGTTAGAAAGATGGTTAATGTAAGCTTTTGTGGATTTCATGAATGTAATGTTTTGGAACATCAATTAATGAATGAATGAATCAAGTAATGTTTAGCAGCATAAAAATAGTGTGATATGTTGTTGTTTCATGAATGTAATGTTAATTCCTGTAAACAATGAAGTAAACTGCAAAAAGATTGAAATGCTATTCAAGAGTAAACTGCAATAAGAGTAAACTGTAAAATCCAAACCACAAAACCAAACTGCAAATTCCAAACTACAATAAGAGTGAACTGCACAAACCACAAAACATGGTCTGCAAATTCCAAACCAATGAAGTAAAATGCAAAAGTCAGTGTACCATAGTGGCTAAACAACTACATTGTTTCCAAAAGAACTACTTAAAGTGGCTAAACAACTACATTGTACCATAGTGGCTAAACAAAGTTAGTGTTTCAAAAGAACCACTTAAAGAGTACTGATGCGTGGGTTTTGCAACCTTACAACAGGTTTTACCTCTCGAGGGATCTCAAGAGGCTTACAACCCCACCAGGCAGTGTACCTGACCGATGTAGTATAGTGTAGTGGTAAGTACGGGGGATTGATCGTTCTCCACAGGGAATAGTGTTCGTTAGGTGTGAAAGGCTACTCTAATTAGGTCTAAGGGTTGAGGAAGATTCTTTTTATGTTTTTTATATTTTATAAAAGCAAGTAAAATCTCGGGTTTTGAAGGAGTGGGCGGAATTAGTTGCTAGTCAACTAACCCAAATTACTACAAATGCAAATAAAATAAAATAACAAAAATGAAAAGTGGTGAGAAACTTATGTGTAGAGAAATGTGTTTACTTAGATTTCCTTACTCCCTAACTATCTTTTACCGGTTAATTAGTGTGTATTAGTCGCGTGGATGACGGGTGTATTCCTTAATACCATTCGTGGGGTGGCGTACTTACTTCCCCAAACTCTACAAGCTCCTACTTCACTCCTATGTCGAGCCGGCTAGGAAGCTCCTAACATGGGATCACTAGAATTCGCTTGTGCATTAAATACAACCATAAGAACCTTTAGTACGCGTTTGGTTCATGTTTCTTAAGACGTTCAAGCAAGTTACCGAATAGGAAGTTAGCCAGTTTTCTTAAGCCTAACATAGATAAACAATCATCCAATACAACTAACAACACACTAACAACCAATAATCAATAGCTAGGTTTCATTAGATCTAAGCAAACACAAGATAAAATTAGCCTAACATGTTAAACAAAAGACAAGCATGAGATAGAATCAAACAACACATAGACATATTGAATGATTAATTGATAACTTATCTTTCAATGAAACATGGAAGATCTCAAGGCAAAAAGCCCTGAAAAAGTAGCTAAAATCGTCTTAGGGTTTTATCCCAAAATTCCACACACTAAGCTCTCCTTAATGACAAAAAATTAGAAAACTATATATAGACTTTGACATCTGACGGCGTCACCTTATGCATTGTGACGCCGTCACCTCGCCGCTTTTAGGGTTCCCGGATGACCATCTTGACGCCGTCCCTCTTTAGCTCTTCAAAAATCCATTCTGGCTTATCAAGGCTTGACGCCGTCGGATCCTAAACGTGACGCCGTCCCCTTATGATTTAAGCCGTGACGCCCTTGATTTAGTTAAAGCGTGACGCCGTCAGAATTCTCATGCAAACTCACTGGCCCGTCATGAGTAAATTTCACATCCAACTTTTCTTGCCAAGGCATGACGCCGTCCCATGTTAATTGTGACGCCGTCAAGAGTAACTTTTAGCCTATTCTTGAGACTTTGCCGTTTTCTTCACTTTAATGCTCCAAAAACGTCCAAAATGCCTCCTTTTCCAGATTTCTCCTCAAAAGTACCTAAAATGACAAAAGGAACGATTTAGGGCAATATTTGATCAAATAAATACGATTTCGGGCTTAAATGACCCCTTAAAAGCGGTACACTTTTCGCCTCATCAAATACCCTTACACTTGAGATTTGCTTGTCCTCAAGCAAATGCGCTTTTATTCTAATCAAAATACAAGTTAGGGGTCATTTAATGCAAACATAAAAGTAATTACAACAAATAATCGTTCCACTTCAATCATAATAAGCACGGAGATTACATACTAGCACCTCACAAGTAGTGTTTAGATACTCACATCTCTCAAGTGTCATCAAAATAAATCTCATAAATGAAAACGGAAAATATCTCTCACTACCTGTCATAGCAAATAGATTACCATAGGCTTGGGAAAGGATCGAAAACCTCCTCCACTAGGCGTAAGCACCTAAGATAAACTATCAAAGAGGGCTTTTAAATGGGTTATAACGTTAGGTGTAGGGAAAAGGAAAACACGGTTTTGTTGGATACGGGATATTTTACTGGTGGCGAGTTAAAGATCTTGATCAATTACATGTACTATACAATGTTGCTAAGCCAAGACTAGACTCGATCTTAAGCTAGAAACAAAATAACATAAACATAAAATAAACATAAAATAAAACGGGATGGTAGTCCGTATGTTTTTTCTATTTTTCTTTTTCTCATTTTTTTTTTTTGTATTTTTCTTGATTTTTTTTTTTTTTTTTTTTTTTTTTTTTTTTTTTTTTTTTTTTTTTTTTTTTTTGCATACACTTTTGCCCTACCATCCAAAATAATACATCATAGGAGCATTGCATTCCCCTTACACTTGAACTTTTACATAACCTTACAAATACTAATCTAATGACTCGAATTAAGATAATTGAAAAACTTGGAGTACTTTTAAAACATTTAGCACATATGGGGGTAATAAATGATGTTCATCCCCATTACTCCATTATACTAGTACTTCACCCATGAGTCCCAATCGTCCCAAAACAATATGTACATGGATATGACTCGACTTAGCAACCATGTAATCAACTAGATAATTAACTTGGGTTTAAACAAATGTTGTAACAATAATGCACTAAAAATGAGTGCATACAAGGTAGGCTAAGGCGATTTGGGTGTACATTTAAGTGGGGTGTAACAAATTCTTCCTTTAAGTAAAATGCTTAAAGGTCGAAACGAAAAGATAGGCTCTGAGGGGTGTACTAGGGGTATCGTGTACCAAAAATGGGTACAACGCAAAGGGTGTGGGAGAATTACTTGACCAATGTTGCCAATGTAATTATAACAAAAACACAGGTGTAAAACAATGGGTTAATCCTAAGGCCTCTTATCATGTAGTAAATCTAACTACACGAATGTAGTCTCACTTGTGGCCTCGGAATGGTCCTAACGCAAGTTCTAGAATCTAAGTGCTACCGGTACACACATCATAGCATAAATGCTTTTCCTACCAATTCTAGGGGCGAACCTCACATATTTGGGGGTGGAAAATTTTTTTAGTGGTACGGTTTTTGTGCTAGTCATATAACTCCTATCCATGAGACGCTTATTAAGATCAAAGTTTCACTCCTATATGTTGTAAAAAATTTTAAATTTGGCACTAAAATTACCTTAACAAGTATTTCTCTCAGTTTTATTACACATCTACCATCAAACAAACAAAAATCAAGCGCAATTGTATTCTCTAAAATCATACTTTTACCCTCCCCTTACACTTAAGATGAACATTGTCCCCAATGTTCAAATGACAAATGTAAAAGCATAAAGTAAAAGAATGAAATCAAATACTCCCCTGATTCGCTCGTTGGATAATGAAATTACACGGTTAAATCTCCTCCAAAGAGAATGTTGAAGCTCCATGACTAATGCATCGCCATAAGCTTGATTCAAAACATTTCCTTGTCCAAAATAACCTGTTGAACCTGAGAAAACAAACACGAAAACCTGCATAACATCGGCGGGAAAAAATCTATATATAAGGATATAATGCTTGTGGAATGATAACTTTGCAGATTCCTGAAGATTATAAGTTGGAGATTTTAATAAAAACTTTTTACGAAAACAAAATTTTCAAAAATTTCTGGAAATTAAATCTGACGCCGTCAGGTTATAACCCCTGACGCCGTCAGAAATGACCTGACAAGAATTTTCATTTTAAGTTTCCGGAAAATTTCTGGAAAAACCTTTACCTTACTTCCTGGAAATTCTGCAAAACATCATTATGACTCGATACAAGCATTTGACTCAAACACACACTAATATGTATGTTAATTTATTATTATTACGATTCATGTTAATTTGTGTTCTAATAAACCGATTTAGATTTCCCTTACACTTATCTTTTGCAAAATACCTTTATATGTAGTTAAGACGAAGTTAAAAACAAAATAAAGCATTTTCACAATTTAGTTTTGAACATGAATCAATAAGAATAAAAATTAAACACACATACGGAAACAAATAAAATCAAACAAACAAATAAATAAACACACAAAGCAAATAAAACAAATAAAGATTGGGTTGCCTCCCAAGAAGCGCTTTTCTTTATTAACGAGTCTTGTAGCTAGACTCAAAGTCACGTACATTACGTGACTCCATCATCGGTCACGGTTCCTAGGCCATTCTCCTTCCCGGTTTTATATTCCGGTCCTAATTTCAAACAATCCTTGTAGAAACCGAATACCCTTTCCATAACATAGTCTACTCCTTTACTTCTATCCTTATCATTCCTATAGTAGACCGCTTGTTTAAGCTCCTTCTCAACATTTGACAAGTTTTGGAATTGTTCTATCTTATATGGCATTTGGTAGCTTACTTCATCGGTCTCATCCTTAAATCTAACTATCCCTAAGGAAGGTTCATAAGTCATTCTAGAGACCTCAACAAATGGTTTTCCAAAAACCACTTGAGTTAAGGATGCATCGACTATTGGGTGGATATCTTCAACAATTACAAAGTCGGTGACATAGGTGAAGTTTCCTACATAAACCGGTAATCCCTTAACTCTTCCCGTGAAGTTACTCATCCAACCCTTGTCAGGGAACATCCTATACCCAAGCTGATTTTTCATTATCAAGTTGTAGTGGGCTCTAGTCATGATGTTTATGGGTGATCTAAGATCGATATAAGCTTTCCACACATGTAGATGCCCTATGTTGCATGGTATGTTGAGATTAGAAGGGTCGCCTATTTCTATGATTGGTCTACCTAGGAAGTATGGTGTCTCGGGATCATCGAATAAGTTTGTATGATATGCACGCTCTTCCTTAGTGGGTAGCCTATTGAAGTAGTCCTCATCATCATCTACTTCTTCAATCTCACTTGTCCTAACTTCCTTATCAACCTCGACTTTCCTATCCTCATCCTTTGGTTCACTTTCTTCCATGCTCCTATCGATTGGTTTAATAGTGACAACGTTGACGAAGTGGACATGTTTGGATGAAGAAGGGTCTTTGACTTGGGGTCCGCTATTTGTGTTCCTAGCGTCCTTATGTGGAGGTGATAACACTTGGTTATGGAGGGCTTTCAACAAGTTGTCAATTTTATTGGTCATCTCAGTTTGTTGTTGATTGAATTCGGTCTCGAATCTAGCTATCCGAGCTTCTTGAGATGCCATAAATTGAGACATCAATCCTTCAAAGTTATTGGTACTACCATTGCCGGAAGGATTGTTGTTGAAAGTACGGTTCGAGTTGGAACCGCTTGATTGGAAACGATTAGGTGGGTTGGAAGAATTGATTTGTTGTGAGTTCTGGTTTTGTTTCCACCTAAGGTTCGGGTGATTTTTCCATGAGGGGTTGTATGAATCACCATAATGGTTTGGCTCGGGCTTGAAAGTGTACCACTTATCTCCCGCTCCGTCGGTACGCGATGATGCGTAGTCCACAAAAGCTTGTTCGGGGAGTTCCATGCAATCACGAGTGTCGTGGGGACCACTACATAATTCACATGAAGAAGTGATTTTGTTCACTTGGCTTGAAGGTTTAGGAGCCTCGTAGGATTTCATGAGAAACTTGACTTGGTCTTCAAGTTCTACGATCCTACGGTCGGAAGTGCTTGAATTGTTCAAAGGCAAAGATATTGCCTTGACCGTTTTATTCAAATCACGGGGATCACTCCAACTTTCGTTGTCATAAAGAGCAAGATCCTCTAGGAGAGCCCATGATTGTTCCGCACTTAGATCACGTAGCTTGCCACCGGCCGATTGGTCAATGGTTTGCCTTGTGGAAAGATTGATATGGTCATAGAAGATTTGGACTTGGAGCCAAAGTTCTATGCCATGGTGAGGGACTTTTTGGAGTAAGTCCTTGAATCGAGTCCATGCCTCGTAGAGAGTTTCGCCTTGACGTTGTTGGAACATCAAGATATCATTCCTTAGCTTGGTAGTTCTTCCCGGTGGGAAAAACTGAGCAAGGAAACGAGTGGTGAGATCATCCCAAGAGGTAATGGATCCTGCGGGTTGACGTTCTAGCCACTGACTAGCTTGGTCCCGCAGAGAGAATTGGAAGAGACGCAATCGGGTCGTCTCTCGAGTGGCAACATCAAGGTCTATAGAATCAACGATTTTAAGAAAGTCCTTGAGATGTTGATTAGGATCTTCAGAACGAAGTCCATGGAATGCGCATCCGCTTTGCACCAACCGGATGGTGTCGGATCGCAAGGGTGTGATATTGGCTCCTTGAGTGAGCTCAATGGTGTTTCGATAGCCGTGGTGGCTAGGACGGGAATACTCTCCTAAAGTACGGGCTCTAGGAGGTGGTGGTGGTTGTTGTGGTGGTGGGTTGTGTGGGTTAAGGATATTACCATCTTCCATGATGTCGGACGGTAATGGTTACGAACAAAGACACGAAGAAAATAGATAGACTAAAGAAAACCTAGAAAAATAAAATAAAAATCTCACTAGAAAGGAATCTAGTGAGTAGACCTAATAGAAATAAAAATTCAACCTAAACAATAACTATTCCCCGGCAGCGGCGCCAAAAACTTGATGCGTGGGTTTTGCAACCTTACAACAGGTTTTACCTCTCGAGGGATCTCAAGAGGCTTACAACCCCACCAGGCAGTGTACCTGACCGATGTAGTATAGTGTAGTGGTAAGTACGGGGGATTGATCGTTCTCCACAGGGAATAGTGTTCGTTAGGTGTGAAAGGCTACTCTAATTAGGTCTAAGGGTTGAGGAAGATTCTTTTTATGTTTTTTATATTTTATAAAAGCAAGTAAAATCTCGGGTTTTGAAGGAGTGGGCGGAATTAGTTGCTAGTCAACTAACCCAAATTACTACAAATGCAAATAAAATAAAATAACAAAAATGAAAAGTGGTGAGAAACTTATGTGTAGAGAAATGTGTTTACTTAGATTTCCTTACTCCCTAACTATCTTTTACCGGTTAATTAGTGTGTATTAGTCGCGTGGATGACGGGTGTATTCCTTAATACCATTCGTGGGGTGGCGTACTTACTTCCCCAAACTCTACAAGCTCCTACTTCACTCCTATGTCGAGCCGGCTAGGAAGCTCCTAACATGGGATCACTAGAATTCGCTTGTGCATTAAATACAACCATAAAAACCTTTAGTACGCGTTTGGTTCATGTTTCTTAAGACGTTCAAGCAAGTTACCGAATAGGAAGTTAGCCAGTTTTCTTAAGCCTAACATAGATAAACAATCATCCAATACAACTAACAACACACTAACAACCAATAATCAATAGCTAGGTTTCATTAGATCTAAGCAAACACAAGATAAAATTAGCCTAACATGTTAAACAAAAGACAAGCATGAGATAGAATCAAACAACACATAGACATATTGAATGATTAATTGATAACTTATCTTTCAATGAAACATGGAAGATCTCAAGGCAAAAAGCCCTGAAAAAGTAGCTAAAATCGTCTTAGGGTTTTATCCCAAAATTCCACACACTAAGCTCTCCTTAATGACAAAAAATTAGAAAACTATATATAGACTTTGACATCTGACGGCGTCACCTTATGCATTGTGACGCCGTCACCTCGCCGCTTTTAGGGTTCCCGGATGACCATCTTGACGCCGTCCCTCTTTAGCTCTTCAAAAATCCATTCTGGCTTATCAAGGCTTGACGCCGTCGGATCCTAAACGTGACGCCGTCCCCTTATGATTTAAGCCGTGACGCCCTTGATTTAGTTAAAGCGTGACGCCGTCAGAATTCTCATGCAAACTCACTGGCCCGTCATGAGTAAATTTCACATCCAACTTTTCTTGCCAAGGCATGACGCCGTCCCATGTTAATTGTGACGCCGTCAAGAGTAACTTTTAGCCTATTCTTGAGACTTTGCCGTTTTCTTCACTTTAATGCTCCAAAAACGTCCAAAATGCCTCCTTTTCCAGATTTCTCCTCAAAAGTACCTAAAATGACAAAAGGAACGATTTAGGGCAATATTTGATCAAATAAATACGATTTCGGGCTTAAATGACCCCTTAAAAGCGGTACACTTTTCGCCTCATCAAGTACATACTTAGAACATTGTTTTGAAAAGAAGCATAACACTTGAAGAGTTAAAACTACAGACTTAAACCACTTTTTCTTTTCCCTTGGACTTTGCAAACCTCTGTGATGTTCTTGTTGGAGTAGTAGCAGACCTCTGTGTTGTTCTTGTTGGAGTTGTAGCAGACCTCTTAGATGCTCTTGGTGTTGCAGCAGACTGCTTTGATGCTGTTGGAGTTGCAGCAAATCTCTGTGATGTTCCTTGATTTCCAGTAGGTTGTGAATTTCTTACAGTAGAAGCTTGGGAGGCTTGAGACCCTCCAACACCATCCTTACATGATCTTTTGTTATGACTAGGAATCTTGCAAGTATCACAAGTCAATGGCTTGCACAATTGTCATTCCTAGTATGATCTTTCTCAACATCATCACTCATTCATGCAATGGGGGCTGTAGTGTTTCCATTTGGTTCACCATAAAAGGGATCAAAGTCTTCATTCATTGCCTGCCTTAACATATCACTACCAATCCCAATTACACTAGCATTGCCTACATCACTACCCTGCCCAATTTCATTAGCATTGCCTACATCATTACCCTGCCCAATTACACTTGCATTACCTAAATCATTATCCTCTTCACTCCCATCTCCCATAGTAAGTAGCAATGGTAACATATTTCTTTTTTTAGGAGCCTTTATCTTAACTAAGTCTGTGTTTGCTTCATTTGGGAGTTCCTCAATCACTAATGATCTGGGGGATTTCATATAAGTCTCCAAATCTGTAGTGTCATGCTCAATGTAAACCTCAATTAACTTGTACTTTTCTGTATATTTAAGCAAATTCAAAACATCTTGATCATTTCCTAGTGCTTGCAACCCATAATCTAAACTGCTATTTGGAATTTTGAAATGATAGTACATAAGCTTACTCCTTTTATAACCTATCTTTTTAACCATGTCGTTTAACTCAATAACTGAAAACAAATCAACATCAACCTGGTCAACATAGTTAAACGTGCCATTCATGTATCTTTAAGCTAAAATAGTTGGGGAAATTACCTGTTCCAAATGTTCAAAACAAAATTAGGGTTCCAAAATTATGGTTCAAAACAAAATTAGTGGTACAAAGATTGAAACAAGATTTAAGGTTGACAGTATTGGAACTTACGATAAGCGTGTGCTTCATTAACTTCGTCATCATAAGTACGAATGTGCCATTCACAGACCACCATCAAAAAAAACTTTAAGGTTATCATTGATTGAAGAGTTTTTTTTTAGGGAATGAAGAGTTTTTTAGAGAGAGAGGTTCTTGGTATGTGTTTTGTGACAGAGTATTAGTTGAATCCCAATATAAGAAGAGGGAAAGGGGAGAAGGTAGCTGGGAAAACGAAAAGACAAAAATACTCCTCTTTTTTATCAACTTAACATCAGTTAGGACTAGACACTAACGAAGTTAGAGACCAAGGATGTATGATGGCAAGCATTTGGCAAATGAATGATGTGAGAGACGTTCTTGGTATGTGTTTTGTGACAGAGTATTAGTTGAATCCCAATAAAAGAAGAGGGAAAGGGGAGAAGGTAGCTCGGAAAACGAAAAGACAAAAATACTCCTCTTTTTTTATCAACTTAACATCAGTTAGGACTAAACACTAACGAAGTTAGGGACTAAGGATGTATGATGGCAAACGAATGATGTAGCATGCTAATAGTTTCTTACAGGGATGTAATGTCTCAAAAACTGTAAACCACAGGATGTATTTTGCAGTTTACTCTAAAGTATATTATAGACTCTAACTTGTTACATGTAATGATAGATAGTTTTACCAACCCACCATTATCGCTTTAGTGACCCGCTTACTGGTTTAGCAGGTCTCTTGCTAAGTTGCTATATATACGTACATGCTAGCTCTTTGCCTCTTTCTATTGTCATCATTCATTGAAAACAAACACTAAGGTGGTGTTTGTTTTTTCAGAGGGTCTGAATCTGAATCTGAACCGCACATCTGAATCTGAATCTGAGGCGTAAATGTCTGAATCTGAACGCATCTGAACGGGAAAAAAAACTCATGTTTGAACGGGAAAAAAAAAAATTTTTTTTTGGTTATTTTGTGTCAACAAGAGGCATTCAGACGCGTTAAGACACCCCTCTCAAGTCTTGACCATTAAGATCTAACTGCATCTGAACGCGTCTGAACGAAAAAAAAAAAAAATCAAACGGTCTGAACGCCAAAATGTCTGACCGATTCAGACATTTGGCCCGTTAAGAGGCATTCAGATGCAGAAAAAAAAAAAAACAAAGCACCCTAACATACATTTGATGTATAGGGTTAATTCTAGCCGTCATTTCTTTAGTAGACACTTATTTTGGAACGTAAGTAGTAACCGAGTAACATATGTCCGGATATAAGGTTTTTTTATTTTATTTTATTTTATTTTTATCAGATAACAGTTGTAAAGAACAAATAAACTTCACTTGACATGTAATGTGTATAAATATTGGACACAATAAAAAGCATCAAGAAATTTGTATTAAGCATCCTACATAACGAATATTTTAAGAAAAAAGTGTAAACACATAACTGAAATTTACTTACACCCCCCTATATATTAAACTGATATATCTTAGTACAATTCACAACAAACAAATCCTCCAAAAATAATGATGTATTCTAGACAGAAGAATCGACCCACAGGCTGTCACTCGACGTGGTCCTCGGTAGTTGACTATCCCTAGAGACAATAGACGTTTGCGTTTGACTGTCTTGTGATATCATTTCAAATGCTCTAAACCTCATATCAGCATCCATTGCGCCACGTTTTACTACTGCTGGCTGAACTGGAATCTTTCCATCCAACATACTCACCACTGCTGACATGGCCGGCCTAAGTGTAGGCGATGGATTGGCGCATATTAGAGCTATATTTAACATCCTCATTGCCTCTTCTTTTGAATAGTGTGAACCAAGTCCCGGGTCCACCAGTTCAAGTAGATTCCCTTGCTCTTGTAGGACATAAGCCTGCAAGTTTAACCAACACATGTTAAAATAAGAAATAATATGTTACTTAAATGACTGTCATTGTAACAGAAGTCGAAAGTTACCCAATCAAGAAGGTAAACAAACTCCTCTTTTGGCCGATAATTTGTATTACTTTTCCCGCTCACAATCTCTAATGCAACAATTCCAAAGCTATAAACATCTGCTTTATCTGTCAAGTAACCTCTCATAGCATATTCTGGAGCCATATAGCCGCTGCGAAAAATCGCACCATAAAAACAAAGTCGCACTAAAACATATCAAACAATACATAACCTGATTACTTTTAAGTGCTTATTTTAGAATGAAATCAAGCAAATAAGTAGTTTTATATAAAGTTATAAACACTTAAAGAGTTAATGCTCCTTATCTGCATAAAAATAAGCACAGAAGCACCTGAATGAGCAATCCTAAACACCCTCATAATGTAAGATAAAACTTACATTGTTCCAGCAATTCGTGTGCTGATATGTGTGTTCTCTTCTTCATCAAGTCTCGCGAGACCAAAATCTGATATTTTCGCATTTAGGTCCTTATCAAGAAGCACATTAGTGGCCTTTATGTCTCTGTGAACAATTTTCAACACTGATTCCTCATGGAGATAAGCTAAGCCCCGGGCTACTTGTATACATATCTTTTGTCTTGTTGCCCAATCTAAATTTAGGCGTTGGTTCTCTTTACCTGAAGATGAAATGACCAGAACGTAATTAAATATTTTTAATCGTTTACTTTAAGAGATGGGTTAGTGGATAGAGAAGTGTTTACCAAATAGAGCACGTGCAAGACTGTTGTTTATCAAGTACTCGTATATCAGTAACATCTGGTTTCCTTCTATACAACAGCCATAAAGCTTAACCAGGTTTGGATGTTGTAAAGCTGATATCATGCCTATTTCAGTGACAAATTCGCGGTTTCCTTGTTTTGATTTTGAGGAGAGTTGTTTAACAGCGATTTCAGAACCATCTGAGAGTACACCCTACAGATATTTTCAGGAAAAAATTAGAACCAAAATATGCGTTTAGAATGATTAGACTGATATAATAAAGAGTAAAGTAAAGTAAAGTAACTCCCAATACCGTCTTCCACGGTGTATGGGGGAGGTTGAGACGTAGACAGCCTTACCCCTACCTAAGGTAGAGAGGCTGCTTCCGGTTCTACCAAAGGTAGAAAAGGACCTCCGGCCTTGCAAGGGGTGAGGATCGAACCCTTGACCTCTGTCTCCAGAGGCAAGGGTGTTAACCACTTGATCCAACCTTGCTCTTGATTAGACTAAAAAAAAAAAAAAAAAAAAAAAAAGTAAAAAAAGTAAATAATTACCTTGTAAACAGGTCCAAAACCTCCCTCGCCAACCTTGTTTGCAGAGTCAAAGTTATTCGTAGCAGCTTTGATTTGTCGCAGACTATAATAACCCGTTTGTAGTTGAAGAGCTTTAAGTTCTGTGACAAAAAAAACAAGCATCAGAATAACTGAAAACATGTTGCTTCAAATCTGGTATAAGTAAAAACATGCGGAAGACTTGGTGATTCTAGGGGGGTGTTTGGGATTGCTAATTATAGTGCTTATTTATTACGTATTACAATTTATTAAAGCAGATAAGCAGCTTTGGGGTGTGTTTTGGATTGCTTATTCTAAACAGCTTATCTACTTACAAGAAGCAAATTGATCGTTTATTTTCTCCAAAATAAGCAAATAAACAGCTTTTTCAAATCCACAAGAGTGCTTATATGTTTATGCAGATACCCACTTTATTATTAAGCAAATGGCAGACACCATTTAGTCTTTCGGTAGAGGTATAGAACCTGCTTATTTTAGAGTAAGTAAACAACACTTAATAACAAGTAGGTTGGCAATAGCTTGTTTTCAAACAGATATGTACACCCTTTAACATTGGCACTCACATGCACTCCAAAAGATAATAGTTATGTAACATTCTAACCTTTGTCTTCTTTGTCCCCTCCCAAATAACCTAATTTCCAAAGAACAGCTAAAATCAAGATGACAAACGCACATGAGCCAATCACGATTCCAGCTATAGCTCCAGCAGAGAGCCCTCCTGATGGGATACTAAAGTCTGCAAGGAGATAATATAAAATGAATTAGTCCCGGCCTTGATTGTTGCTAGAAATTTGAAAGTTAAATGTTAAGCAGATTTACTAACTTGGTGTCACGGTGATAGCAGATATAAGCGGTCCATATACACCTCGATCTGGAATAGCAGTGGTCCCTTTCCCCGCCCAGTATAAGTGAATATCTAACGTACTACTGTTAACAAGAATATCAAAGTCTTTAAATATTCCTATGTGAGTGCCATTAGCTTCTTCTCTGATGTTAAAGTCTTTCAATACTAATTGCCCCTACATAGAAAAACCAAACATAATCCATAACTACTTATATGATCAAAACATATAATATTTAGAGTAATCATAAATCTTCCAAGTGGTTTGTTAAACACAATGGAAATTGTCCATCCTCGAAATTTTTTGCATAAGTAGTTCCTAATTGCATTCTTTTGCTTTCATCTTTGATCCCTTAAGCATATATGTAATTTCACTTTCGGTCTCAATTCTCCGTAGTTAAATAATCTCGGTTCTGTTCCCCAATGGGTAATGAACGAGGGATCAAAAGTGAAAGCATACAGTGCAATTAGGGTCCATATTTTTTTATCAACCCACAAGGAGGATATTTGAATCTTACTCTAATCTCATTTAAAACTTGTCTGTAACTTACTTGAATCGATACATCAAATATGCGCCTTCCCAAGCTACTATATGTACTATCATCAGTATACATTATTTCCGCAAAGTGAAGGCGTACTCTATAACTACCTTGTCTCAAACACAGCCCATAGTATCTGAGTGAAGTAGGAGCAAGACGAGCGTTATTGTATATATTGCCACCTGTCACATTTGTTGTGGACGCAATAAATGGGGCGTCATCATAGTTTAAGTAGACACCATTGCTGCTATAAGCCCATCTCTCGGCAGAAGGAAAGAAATAAGATCCGAAATCAGTTAGATCTTGTTCGTATTCATTTCCCTCAAACTCTAAACCATATCCGCCACTATTAATAAATAAATTATGACCTGTTTCAATAAATAAAAAGACGATATAACATTAGAGATAAATAAGTTTGAATTATGAGAATGTTTATCAATAAAAGCATGAAGAGAATGACTACTCACGGTTGGGGTTTCTGCTGCAAGTAAATTCGTCTGTCAAACACCAAGAATTTCTACACGATAAAAGTTCTTGTTTAGCCATGTCACAGATATAATAACCGAGACAAACAAAAAGAAAGAATAGAAAGACATCTTACTGGTTGTTTGCTTGTGAAGATTCAAGGGAAGCTACTAAATTCCTATGAAATTATTAAAAGTGACTGAATGGTTAGTGAATGTAAAATAAAATGTTGATGTTTCCTGTGCTAATGTAAATAAATCTTACAAGCTAGACGGAACGCAATTTCGTTGTTGTGTTTCTGTAAAATTGTTGTAGGATAAGTCACTGCATATGAGAAGTAGATGATAAAATTAGTAAATTACAATCTACAAATATCGTAACTATATTATCTTTAAACATGAAGTTACTAACATCTTTCTATTATTTGCTGTAAATGCCCATGCGGGAATGGATCCAGATAACGAGTTGTTATTTAAAAACCTGCATCCATGGAAACATTATTTGAATTTCAAATTTAAGCAGAATTTAAACTAAAATATGTGTTACGAAAAGAGTTTCTTCCGAGTATTGCGCGTACACTGTTACAAGTTTTTGTAGCGTCCCAATTGAATCAGGTACTGGACCATCCAAAAAGTTGAAGCTTAAGTCTCTGTAAAAAGATGGTTCAAACGATTTTGACAGAAAGAATGACAAATCAGCAAATTCTGCTCCAAGATTTCAGTCACTAAACTACTAACTGACTCACAAGTTTTTCATCAAAGTCATCTGTCCTATATAGTCAGGTATTGAGCCGGTAAGCAAGCAGTTTCTCAGGTGCCTATAAAGAAAATATTAGAAAAAGAAATGTCAAATTTCTATATTAAGTTAGTAAGTTACTTATATTGTAATCAACTCACAGTCTTCCCATTTGAGTCAGATTTCGAAGATCAGGGAAACTTGCACTTGGTCCAGCCAAATCAGTTATCCTCCTGAGAACCATATTTCACATATGGAGTAAGTTTTATGATCAAATTTTCATTAGGAAAACCGAAATAATACATTGGTGAAAGAAAGTGAGCTCACAATTCTTCTAAAGCTGTCATCAAAGATACTGTGGAAGGAATAGGTCCCGCCATTGATGTTCCTTGCATATCACTGCACAATGAATGGTATAATAGATATTAATTTGAGATAATCATTAGTAAATGTATCCAACTTGTCACAAAATTCTATAGTGTGTATCAAACTTTTAATTTTCCTATTGTGTGTAACTAAGTTGCTAAGTTTCCTGTTGTATGTAACTAACTTGCTAATTTTCCTTTGGTATGTACTGAAATTCCGTACATACAATAGAAAAATTAGAAAAGTTAGTTACATACAATAGGAAAATTAATAGTTTGATACACACTATAGAATTTTGTGACAAGTTAGATACATTTTCAAATGATTATCCCTATTAATTTTAGAATATGCATTTGGCTTAGCGGTATCATCAAGGTGACCTGCTAGCCGTAAAAAATATGTTTTGGGTTCAACTCCCAACAGAGATAAGTGTGTGTAACTATTTCACGTTTACAAAAAAATTTAGAATAGTTTCCAAAGATGGAAATAATATACTCACAGTCGTGTGAGTCTTGTCCAGTTTCCGATGAAGCCAGGTATTTGTCCCGATAATGTACTTCCATCTATTCGACTACAAGTATTGTAAATATATATTAAACATCAGGATTAAATTTTATATGGGTGACTCATGGAAAACTATATGACAATCAGTCACAACAACTTACAAATCTGTAAGATTTAACAGATTGCCAAATGATTCTGGAATGGTTCCTGTGAAGTTATTTGCCGAAAGAAGCCTGCAAGGAAAAAAATATCATTGTTAACAATATTATGGCATTATGATTAAGAAAGCTAGTTACAAATTGTGGTAGTCTTACATTCTTCTTAAGCGAGGCAGACGGCCAAGACTTTCAGGAAGCGGTCCATCAAGAAGATTATCTTCCAGTACTCTGTATACAAGATCTCAAATGTAAGAGTAGTGAAAAATGTGATACATGATAAACTTATTGAGTAAATTAAGTTCTTTACTTACAATTCCTCTAGTGTTCGTATATTGCCTATCTCACTAGGTATTGAACCACTAATACGGTTACCCAAAGCATTCCTGTACAACAAACTAAGTATCACAAGACTGTTTCAACTAATATACACGAAGCAACGCCTAAAGAAAACAGAAAATTTTACAATGTGATAAGGGGAAGTTCAGCTAAACGAGCTGGAATACTTCCACTGATATAGTTGCGGGAAAGATCTCTGCAAAACAATATAATGATCAGTTTTTATAACGAATTGGTGTATTGCAATAAGCCGCCATAATATGACATAATTAATACCAGATTGAATAAGTAGACTTACATTTCTTGTAGAAAAGTGAGATTTGCAAATTCTTCAGGAATGACTCCTGTCATATTAAGTCCCTTTAACTGGCTAAAATTCATTATAAAGTATTTAAAAGTATTAGTGAAAAAATTATACCAATGTGCGAAATATACGTGTAGGAAACAATGAATTGAAATATATATAGACAGATCCATACATGTGTGTAATGTGGCATTCGGTTGTGTTACAGCTGCAGGTTACATTGCTGCCAAACACAACAAGCCCTTGGCTGTTAGTGGTAATTGTATTGTTTAGACCTCCACCTCCGCTGCATGAATTTCTAGCAACCCGCCAACCGTTATATCTTAGCCTTGAGGCTATCGACTGAAGTGCTTCAACTGTCATTGGTCATATAATTAATAAGAGTGACATTCAACGAACAAGCATGAAGCATATCAGATCTAGCTATCTATAAGTTAATTTCTTTACATATATCATTTAAACTAAATCTTGATTTAGTTAACGGATCATATAATTCCAAATCGGCCACATGTTTTTCTTACGTTATGATCATCTAATGTTAAAACCTACGAAGGGAGGTCGTTTGTAACTAACATGTGTAGACAGTAATTAACTAAGTATAGAAATTACGGATCTCATTTGTACTTAGTGTAAGAGGTTAATAATGTGAGTAATATTGTATTATTAATGACTTCTTAACGTTGCATGTTTAACTTTCTCAAATGTAAAGTCAAGGAAGAAGATAAAGCATTGCATTTTATAATTTTCTTTAATGTAAGAGGTTAATGCATGGTTAATTTTCTGTTATCTTAAAAACTTGTTAACTTGTTCAAATCCTAATTCAATACTTTCTATGTTTTTTAATAGGATTGCAAATTTGACCAAATAGTCTCTACATTTAATACTTAAAATTTGCATGTTGGAATAGAATATGTCAATGGTTACATGCGCGGAATTAAGTCGGCCAACATAAAAGAATTAATAAAAGGGGACTTGGGAAATGGGGGGGACATCCGATTTTGGGTTGATTATTGGGTTGGGGAAGGGCCGTTAATGGAGCGCTTTCCGGCGCTTTTTATGATTGAAAGCAACAAGTCGGTTTCGGTGGCGGAAAGGCTAGCAGGATGGGCTTGGAAAAGGGCTCCTGCAACAAGTCAAGAACTGAGGGAATTGCAAGAATGTCGCCTTGTTGTGGAAGCTGCAAGTCTGTCCCCAATTCATGACAAATGGCGATGGGGTTATGGGTCGGATGGTTGTTTTTCAGTTGCTTCGTGCAGGAAAATGTTGCAGCAACATGCCGTGCCATTCCTTCCCTTTCGTTGGTTCAAGTGGATACCGAAGAAAGTGAGCATCTTTTGTTGGAGAGCCGAACAAGATAGGCTGCCAACACTCAAGGGACTGAAGAGAAGGAAGATCTTACATGGGACGGACTGCTGCAAATTATGTGGTGAAGGTGTCGAAGACTCGGACCATCTCTTTACTTCCTGCTACATCGCTGCTATGGTTTGGCAGCAGGTTAGTCGATGGTGCCGCATTCCCCCCATTTTTGCTTTTTCTTTTCGTGACTTAACCAAGGTTCACGAGACCATCTCGGGGAATGAACATACTAAGAAGGTAATCAAACTGATAATTCTGGGAGCCTGTTGGGTTATTTGGAAAGCAAGGAATGACGCAATTTTCAACGGGAAGAGACTGCACATGCAAGGCTTATTGGGAGAGATTCAAGTGCTCACTTACACATGGATCAAACACAAGGCGAAACAAGAAGCATGGACGTGGGATACATGGATCAAATTTGATGTACCGTTAACATAAAAAAGTGTAATCTAGGTGTTTTTTGGTGATGTATCTGATGGTGTCTAGAACCTTTCTAGGCCTATCTCTGTATATATTTTTGGTGAAATAAAATTGAGCTGTTCAAAAAAAAAAAAAAAGTCGGCCAACATACATTAATTAATGAACCAACCAATTTTGATGTGACCCACTCTACCAATTATCCAATTGTTGACATGTTCAACTTCTAAAAGAGTGACCTACTCCTTTTGTCAATAATTTAAATTACAAATCTTATATAATTTGTTATGCTGCGATTTTCTTTTTATTAACCATGATTTTCGTTTTTTATCGACTAATCTATAGGGTTTGTCCACCACCATATAAACACATACCGGAAAAAGCCGGCCTCATCTTTAGGAAGGTTAGCATGACTATGTTCGGATTGCTTGCGCCAAGTGAGAATTGAACTTCATTGATATCTCTCGCATGTCAGTGATTATCAAATATTTTAACACTAAGCCACCCTCGAGTGGTTCAAGTTGTGAAATTTGATTGTCACTATAAAGTTAAATCGCTCTAACTAAAGGCGAGCTGAATAACTCCCGAGCACATTAATTGATCAATTAGATCGAATCATTCACTTGTAAAGTAGATTACACTAATCGGTTAAATTTGTTCTCTAATACTGTATCTATGTGTTACTACTGCATTGCGACAATTTTGTTTCATGCTGAAAAAGTCAGAAGCAGGCTAACTAACCAAACAAAAATATCTTTCAGCAATAATCCAATGTGTAGAGACAAAAACAAGACTACAAGTGGAAATAAATCAAATTATTCAAGATATGATTTTGCTGTTAAAGCCTAAGACTATTCTATGCCTGATAAAGTGATAATATCTACAATAATTCTATAACAGATATAATATTTTACAACAAAAGATGGAATCAATGAGAAAGCAAAATATATGAAGCAGAAATAATGCATGGTACTAAGCCCTTTACCCAAGAAAATAATGCATGGTACTAAGCAATGTTTTAAAAACCAGTTTTCTAATCGACCCGGTCGAGCCATTGGGTCACAGTTCAACCGGGTTTTTCACTCAAAACCGGCTTCCGGTCACCTGACCGGTTCACGATTCAACCGGCCGGGTCAACCGGGGTTTTAAAACACTGCTACTAAGCTTTTACAAAAGATTATGTGAATTGTGAAGTCAAATAGCAAAACATGAAATCTGCATATACCACATGGACCAACGGTGTAACTTACTCTAAAATCAAAGAGGTTATGAAACTGCTATTTTTTTTTGTCGGTTAACATTTCTTACTGCTTACTGTTTATGTGGCTAGCTACCAATAATAACCATAAAATATAAAGATGACACCATTGGAGATAAGGCTGATAAATTACTATATATATTAATTTTCGTTTAATACGATGCCGTTTTCTTTCCGTAAGCCTTGCATCAACTTTGCGTCACTTTCTCGGAGCCCAGCCCACTTATTTTCTGGCCCAACCATCACTCGGCCTGTTGATGGTCTGTACTAATACCATAACTATCTCTTCCGTTCCACAATCTTCGACTCCCTTCCACAACTTTCGACACACACAAATATTTTTGAACCCCTTTTTCTGATTTCTTCTGTGATTCTTTGAAAACCATAAATTAGGGTTTCGTTGTTGATTAATTTTTTGCTGTTGTTGGCTATTTGGTCATGCCTTCTTTGATGGTCATCTTCAGTTTCAGGCATGCACTTTATAATCAATCAATCAATCAATAAACTTATCATCATCATCATCGCCGTTGATATTTGACAACCGGCAGTTCTCTCCGTCCGGTACGATCCGATCGTTTTCATTTTTGTGTTTTATTTTGATCGGTTAAAATTGGATGTTAATTTTTGTTTTAGTTTAGATAATAAAAACTGGATGATCGCATTTTTTTATATATATTGTTGGGGGTTTATGTTGTACAGTAGTAGTAATTATTTACGGATTATTATTTTATTAACTTACACACACGATTACATATTATTATAATAAAAATTTGGATCTAGGATTAAAAATATAATAATAGAGGCTGATTGCTTTAGTATTTATTATATACTCCGTATGACTTTAGATTTTACACTTTGGTAGTGGATTATGATTTGGTCTTTTGAGTTGGGAAGACGATGATCCGTCCGATGATTTGGACTGGAATTTTGTTCTTTTCTGTATGTAGTTGTCGCGTTTTAAATGTGTGGATAAAAAGATTAGATTTCTTTGTTAAAAAAATTAATCTTTTGGTTGAATTTGTTATTTTTTAGGGTCATTGTAAAATTTGTGATATTATTTGGTTCTAGATTATGTTACTGAAACCTTTATCTTATGGCGTATCTTGGCAGGGTAGCTACATGGGGTTTGTCGTTGCGGCCATGGTGGCTGCGGTTATGTTACATTACTAATGTTTCGTTGAAAGCGTATGCTTCACAGGTTTTTGAAGACTCTGTTGTTGGCGGAAATCCTTCCCAAGGTAACTGTTGTGTGCATTTTTGCTTTCTTTTAGATGGTTCTAACACGCTGACTCTGACACATCCGATAAATGTTTCAGATAATGTTGCGGGAACACTTCGTGGTCCAGTAGTGTTGGACTTTCAATCACATACCGTTACTCAATCTTTTGAAGGTACTTTGTAGTAAATGTTGTTATCTTCGCGTGTCCTTACACAAAGTCTGTTGTTGTTACTCAATGTGATATTATTTATGTAGGAGTTGTTTTAGTACAAGAGCATCAGATTTCTCCGAGTGTGTGGGTATGGCATCTACAACAGGTAGACAATGGTGCATTTTTTTTCCCAGTATAAATTTTTGGTAATGTTTTATTTATTATGCAACCTAATATAACGGTGCAGCTTATTATTAAGTTTGTTGTTGTTCATGTAGGCAATATACTTCTTATGCCTCTGTACGCTACGCTTTTAACTCACCAGAAAATACGTCTACTGAAACGCGTTCGTCAGCCAGTAGAACAGGTTATGGTCTTTCATTTTTTTTAGTGATGCTCTTTTTTCTATGTTTCGTAAATTTTTTTGTTAATAAACCTTTATATTCTCTTGGTTCAGGCTTCAAAAGGTCTGCTGCTGGACTCTGGAGCAATCATGATGGTGAGATGATTATTGCTTTATATTACTCATTTCAAGAGGTTATAACTTTGCAATATACTATCATAGAAAACGGACCTATTGATTATTATTTTGTTAAAAATTAAGTTTGCAGCTGATAGTTGTAAAAAAAAACATGTAACATGATCTTACATGTTTATATACGAGAAATGTATTGAAAATTACTGTCCATATATGAATTACATTGAAAGTTCTATTTCCTGTGCATGATCGACGACGTGAAACGACGCCCCGCCGCAACGCGGCGATCCGTCGCCGACCTCGTTATCAACATATGCCAAAGATATCACAACTTTCAAATCCCTAATCAGAATTTAAATGAACATTAAATATAATATACCTTCTTCAGCTGGCAAAAGTTGAGCATCTGATCTAAACCCATACAAAAGCAGCAATATAACTAGCGCAAGAAACAGCTTCATTAAGTATCGACTTCTTTTAACGTGCTATATCGCTTGTGAAAAATGAGATGATAATAATTGAGGTTGGTGTTTTACAAAGTATGAATGAAGTTGAAAATGAAAAATGGAAGAATGAGTTTGTTAAATAACAAACCAAACGGCTGCTACATGTTAGTCGTTGATATTGACTGTTTTCAACTATTTATCGCGGGATTATGTTGACCTCTTTTTGCTTTTGCATATCCATGTTACGTAACAAATTTAATGATTGATTTTTTTTTTTAATTATTTTTTTTTTTGGAAGGTGAATTTCATTAAACAAACCAAACGGATATCTCCAAGCTAGAGATAATCCGCGAAACCAGACGTTACATCATAGGAAAATAAAAATTACACCAATCCTTCCACTCTACCGACCCCCCTTTATATCTGCTTCTAAATCAAAGATAACCCAATGACTTGACATCCGAAACAATTTGAGCCACATTCGTATCTTTGCTTGTAAAAACCTTCTCGTTTCTAGCTTTCCATATTCGCCAACATGTCAAAATAATAACGCCATATAATATGTCTTGCTTGGCCTTCGATCCCCCCACATGTTTAACGATCTGGAGCACATCATTAGTCGAAAAAACAAAAAAAGGATGTATCTTACACCACGATGCTATACCATTCCACACTCCGTCAACCAATCTACAAGCCGAAAATAAGTGATCCGAGGTCTCTTCCGCTTCTCCACAAAAAACACACATACCATCTCCCACATAAATATTCCTTCGTCGAAGAGCATGCTGTGTCGGAATCCTGTCCATATTCGCCCTCCACATAAAAATATTACACTTGTTCGGTATCCATTTACACCACGTAAAACGACTATCATCATCAAGCACATCAGCTCCTTTCAACCATTTCCTAACACCCCTTACCGAAAACTCCACATTAGGTCCATGATTCCAAAACCATCGATCATCTTTCTCATCAAGAATGACATCGGCAACCATTCTATGACAATTAATAAGCGCGTCGACTTCACTACCCGAGGTAGGATGCTTCTTCCACTTCCAAGTTATACCTCTTCCATGATACTGAGAACCGATTCTTTCATCTACAAAACACCATTTATTCTCTTCTAGGCGAAACAACTCGGGATACAGGTCCTTTAACGGTTCGCTAGTTATCCACGGATCGATCCAAAATTTCACCTTTCTACCGTTACCCACAATACCCCGAATCATATTAACAAAACTATTACCTTGTATCCTCAATCGACTACCAAAAGAAACCATTTTGCTCCATGTTCCAGAAAACCGTTTATTGCAAGGAAATGTTTCCCACCTTCTAGCCGAACCATGCACCGCATCAATCACTTTTCTCCAGAGAGCATCATTTTCAACACGATATCTCCATAACCATTTTAATAATAAAGCATTGTTACTCTCTTCTAATTTGTTAAGACCCAAGCCACCATTATGTTTTGGCTTCGTCACCGTGTCCCAAGCAACCCAATGCACCTTATTTTTTTCCTCATTTCCACCCCAAAGAAATTGTTTAATAATGACCTCAAGCTTACTAATCACGGCCACCGGAGCTTTATATAACGAGAAGTAATATGTTGGAAGACTTTCTAGCACCGATTTAATGAGAATAGCCCTTCCTCCCATCGACAAAATACTAGCCTTCCATCTCGATAATCTTTTTTTAAACACCTCGACAACCGGATCCCAACTACTAATACGACTCATGTTAGCACCCACTTGTATTCCCAAATAGTTAAATGGAGTCGCACCCGCTCTACATCCCATATCACTAGCCTGTATAGACACGTCATCCATATTCTTGCCCACCCCGAATAAACTCGATTTATGTAAGTTTATTCTAAGACCAGAGCACAAATGAAAGATGCGTAACATCCTCTTCAACGCCTTGAAATTAAACTGAGACCACTCTCCCATAACCATCGCATCATCTGCATAAAGAAGATGTGAAACAATCGGACCACCATTTGGAAGTCTCACCCCATTAAAAGAACCGGTATCACAAGCCTTGCGAATCATGCATGAGAGAGCCTCCATAACAATTATAAATAAAAAAGGAGACATCGGGTCCCCTTGTCTAATACCTTTCCCACATCCAAACTCGAACGTAGGCGAGCCATTAACGAGCACAGACGAACGAGCCGATTCGAGAACCCCCTTAATCCACATACACCACATATCAGGAAACTTCATTTGGCGCATAACCGATAGTAAGAACTCCCAATGAACATTATCATAGGCTTTCTCGAAATCGATTTTGAACATAAATAAATCTTTTCCCATCCTCCTTGCCCACGAAAATATCTCACTAATAATTAATGGCCCGTCAAGAATGTACCTCCCCGATAAAAAAGCCGATTGTGTTTCATGTGTAACTTTGCCCATCACCTTTTTTAGTCTATTCGCAAGGACCTTTGAAATAACCTTGCTAATAACCCCAATGAGGTTAATCGGTCGGTATTCACCTAGATCGGTAGGATCACTAACTTTTGGAATCAAAGTAATAAATGATGAACCCACACCCCGATTAATGATACCGGTCCTGTAAAAATTCTGCATAATACTCACGAAATCATGTGAAAGAAGCGACCAAAATCTCTTCACAAAACGAAAATTGAACCCGTCTGGCCCCGGAGCTTTATCACCACCACATTCAAATACCGCGTCCTTTATCTCTTTTTCAGCAAACGGCAGCACCATCTCCAAAACATCATTTTCGTCCAGCTGTTTAAGACCGTAACAATCAAGGGCCGGTCGATCATGAAGGTCTTCAACAAATCGCTTTCTAAAAAAACCGCAAACTTCTCTTTTCACTTCTGAAGGTTTAACTATCCAATTCCCATTAACCATCAAACCCGGAATATTATTAGACACCCTCTGTTTATTAATCAAACCATGAAAAAAACTTGTGTTCTCGTCACCCTCTTTAGCCCAACGAACCCGCGCTTTTTGTCTCATGTCTTTAGCTTTAAATTCTTCCAACTCCTTTAATCTCTTCTTTGCTTCCACAAATACCCATTGTTCCGCCTCAGTCAAATCTCTATCCTCAACCATAGCATCTAACTCAATCAATTCCTGGTTCAAGTTCACCTCTTCCTCAGCTTCTTCGATCCCCTTAGTCTTCCTCCATTTAACAATCTCTTGGCGAAGCAACTTGAACTTATTCATTAAAACAATATCCGGAGGCCCACAACCACTAAAATCCTTCACTGTCCGGTCGACTATATCTTCCAGGTCCGAACGTAGAAGCCACGAGTTATAGAAGCGAAACGGTTTAGCACCATAATTCCGAACTTCCACCTTCAATATCAAAGGACTGTGATCCGACTTCTCCCTAGCAAGAGCCCGGTATTCAGCGTTGGACCAATCATTTATGACACTCCAAGACACCAAAATACGATCAATGCGACTGCATTTATTTCCGGACACATAAGTGAACTTTCTCCCTCTCAACATGAACTCGTGTAATCCCGCCTTGTCTATAAAGTCGTTAAACTCATTGGTCACCGATGCAATGAACTTGGATTTCCTTCTCTCCATTCGATCCCTCACGCAATTAAAATCCCCTCCAACAATCCAATAGTCTTGATCTTGAACAATAATCCTCTCTAACTCGGCCCACAACAACCTCTTGTCCACCAAAATTTGAGCCGAGTAAACATTTATGAAAGTTATAATTTTCCCCGTTTCTTTCAAAACACCACGAGTACACAAAAAATATCTATATTTTTCTACGGACACCAAAGTAAATCTCCTCGGATCCCACAAAGATAACAAGCCACCAGAACGTCCCGTAGCCCCAACCCACTCATACGAGAACTCACCATTACCCCAAAACCTACCTATATCCATACCATCAAGAGACGAGAACTGAGTCTCCTGAAGCATAATAAACCCGATTTCATTCGCAAGCCTCAGAGAACGAATCCAAGGACTCTTCTCTTCACCACCCAACCCTCGAATGTTAACCGAAAGGACATTCATTGATCAACCATTTGAAAACCTTCATTGTTAACTACCTTCTTTAAATCTCCTTCAAACTGATCAATATTAGATGCGCCCAAAGTCTTAGCCAAAATTATCGTATCATTCACTTCATCACTAAAATTATCTTCCAATCTTTGAGCCACTATAGGATCACCTTCACTATCAACATGATTCCTTCCTGAAGTCGAGTCAACCTCTACACCTACAACCATCTCTTTGTCTTTTTTTGGGGCGTTCCTGATCCAAAGGAGAGTTGGACTTACTCCTATCCGCTTTCTTTCTCGCAAACCTACCCCTTTTTTTCTTATGATCCGTGCCCTTACCCCCCTCATGCAAATGATGAGTAAAGACTTCATGCACGTCCGGGATGTTATTTTGAATTCCATCAGATGGATTGGAAGACAAATTATTAACACCAAGTAGAGGACCTTCCAAACCCGAATCACATCCAATAGTAGGGCTACTACCAGACTTCTCGCCTATCACCACTGTATCCGACATAATACAATCTTCTTCCTCCTCCTCCAAATTAACTAAGCAATCCGGTATCCAATCTCCTACTTCCTCCTCCACCAGAACCCCGAAACTATTACCTTTCCATTTCAACAAAATCTTTTGATTCACCCGATCCACTGATTTACAAAGAACCCCGATACAAGCAAACGATAAATCCCCACCATCTTCAGCAAACTGAGCCGGGTGTACAACATCCCCAAACTTGGATGCTATCTCGTCAAAAACCTGGATACATGATAAACTCAAAGGAACTCCATGAATTTTAAGCCATGCAATCCTTTCAAACTCCAAAGCTTGACCAGTCCAATCGTCCAACTGACCAAAAACATGAGCCCAAACGTCCGTCTTTACAACAAATTCGTCTTTCTCCCTTCGACTACCAAAAAGAAGCAAAACATACAAACCCCCAACATATTTGATCTCTATAGCAACGTCACTGACCATCCTCATACACCTCCTCTGATTCGTTAAAGTTCCAAAATCTTTCACACGCCCTAACAATCCAAACTCGAACCATTCACCAAAAGCCTGAACCTTATCATCCACTGCAACCTCCATTAACCCTAGCTCAGGCTCTTTGTTGATAAGTGTATCCCGAAACGATCTCGAACCATTACCAACAAAGCCAGCCGATTCTGTGGGAAACTAGAAGGGGGGTTGAATAGTTTACCGTTTCAAAGTCCTTTTAAAAATCTTGTTTTAAAAGTTGGTTATTGGAAACTTTGATTCGAACTCTATATGTAATCAATCAACACCAATATGAACTACACACTAAACTAACAATTATAAAGTAATGAAAGTAAAGAGTAGAGTTGGAAAGATCAAACCGAGACAAAGGATTTATAGTGGTTCGGCTACGAAGCTCTTCTTCGCCCTACTCCACTCCCCGAGTACCACACTCGAGAGTTTCAAACACTATATCAACAACCTCCCTTCAGGCGGAGAAAACCGTACACGTCGCTTATCCTATTACCGACACTAAGCTAGATGTCGAGTGCTAATCTTAGCTAGCACCAATCTACCACTATCCACGTGACCAAACACTCAAGCCCAATGGCTTCAAGAGATCACCAAGATCTCAACACGATCACAATGATCAACACTCACTTCACTCTACTCAACTAACACTAATCTATCGACCCTTGATCTTCTTGATCAATCACACAAGCCCAATGGCTATAAGAGATGTTCACTATCTTTATAGATCACACTTGATCTTCACTCTCACTCATAAAAGAAAGATAATCTTGATGTATGCTAAGATACAATCAAGGATGTAACAAGTGTTACAAAAACCTAACAACTATAACTCTTGTATCTTCTTGAATACTTGAGTTCTTCTCTTGCTAATGAAGAGGGATGACAACACCTTGTATCTACTTGGATACTTGTGTTCTTCTCTTGCTAATGAAGAGGGATGACAACACCTTGTATCTACTTGGATACTTGTGTTCTTCTCTTCCTAGTGAAGAGGTATGAAGAGGATCACTTGAGGGATGATTGGATCACTCTTGAAACAAAGAAAAACTAATCTAAAGAAGTGAAAGGTTTGAGAGGATTAAGCAAAGGGATTTTTCTGTGTGTGAAGGGTGCCTAAAACTGTGAAAGGGGTTGGTATTTATAGGCAAAGAAAATCTGAACATTACAGAAAAAATGGTACGGACGGCTCCTTTAAATAACCCACGGCTCCGTTAAATTTAACGGTACCGTGGAGCCGTGGTAGACTAGGACGCTCCAAATTTTGTCTTTTCTGGTGAAAACTTATTTGGGGAAGGTTGGAGCTGATTTTGGGGGGAAAAATAGCTGTTGTGATTTTCAAACTAATTTTTCCATTAAAACATTTCTTAATATTTCAAAAATAATTTGTCATGTGTATTTTTGAAAAAATGTTTTGTCCCATTTAAAATGTGAATTTTCAAAACATAAATTCACTTCTTTGATCACTAGTTCAAGTTGTAACTTTGTTCAAGAGTGATTTGCGTAGAAACGGGATCTTCCGATTAAAGACTTGTTTACGTTGATTTTAACGTATCGTGATTTCACATTTTGTCATCCTCAAAACGTGAAGTAATCGAAAGATATAAATAACGTTTTTAGAACATTATTTGCATCAACAATCTCCCCCTTTTTGATGATGACAAAATATAAACTCATGTTAGGTTAAAATCAGCTTTTAACAAGTTTTTAATGAGTTTACTCCCATTTCTCCCCCTTTTTGTCTAATAAAAAAGGTGACGAAGGCTCCCCCTTGATGTGTACTCCCCCTCATTTGGAGAACACAAAGGAATCGAGCAATGGTTCGTGCTACCAAACAAGGTTAGACGACAAGTATACAATATCTAACAAGTAGCACATTTGACAAATATCCAACCACAAAAAAAATATGGCTAAGTAGCCAAAATGAAAAGCCCAATTCATAAATATGAAATAAATGTCATACATAAGTATGACTACAATAGGAAAGCAAATTAAACTAACAAGAAGACACATAAACATCTAAAGTAACATGAGGCTTCTAGATTTGCTTCCAACTTCAAAAGGTTCCTAATCATTTATTGGAGGGACTAAACATAACCATGTTTAGTTTGGGCTATTGTGTGGTGGAGGTGGTGGAAGTATGATGGGTCCTATGGGTGGTGTGAGGAGGTGTTCTAGGTATGAGAACCTAAAGTTAAGCTCATCTCTAAGGTTCATGATGAGTTCAAGGTTGTAGTTGCAACAAAGGCAACTCAAGGTGTGTGAGTGAAGGGGATAAAGGATGGGATAACCCATTAAGGGTTGAGGTGATGGTGATAGGGAAGGAGATGATGTGTAGCTTCCAAACTCAAGTGGAGTTATTGGTGATAAGGTGAGGGTGAGAGCTAGAGGTTGTGGTGATGGTGAAAGTGATGAGGGTGTTGTGTTAGTTCCCAATTCAAGGGAAGTTGATGGTGATGAGTTGAGTGTTAAGGCTAAAGGGTGAATGGGACTAGGTTGAGATGAGTGTGTGTTGGTTCTTGTTGTGGAGGATGAGGATATGGGTTTGTTAGAGGTTGCCTTGGATGGAGCTTGGGGTGTAGTGAAGGAAGATGATGAGTTGGTAGAGGTTATGGGTGTGTGAGTTTCATCTTCATCATCCAAGGTGAGATCAATGAAGGCAATGTCATTGGTGATAGGTTTAGTTGATGATTGAGGTGTGTCAATACTCTTGATCCATTGATCAACTAGAGTGGTTTGATTTGTTGGTTTGATGTTGAATCTAGGTTTCTTGAACACTCTTGATCCCATGATGGTTGTGTGGTGAGTGTGAAGGTGTAAGGATGGGTGTAAGAATGGCAATGCATGATGTTAGCTTAAATAGCCAAATCATAAGCATGCAAGGTTGAAAGGGATGTTTAATTTGGGGATTTGGGTGCATGGGAATCAGGTTTTGTTTGCAGTTTTTCAGGAAAAGAAAGTCAAAAAGTGAAAGAGAATTGTTAAATTCGACTTCCAGAGGCACGGTACCATTAAAGGTACGACGACACCACTAAATTTAGTGGAGCCGTGGTCTATTTAATGGAGCCGTGGGCTCTTTTGACCTTCTTTCCAGGTCTGCAGGTTTTAGGCAGCCTAAATGGGGAAATTTCTGGGGAATCCATTGGCTGCAAATCTCAAAGCCTCAAATCACTAAACACATAGAATTCCTAAAGCTAGTTTCAACTAGCAACTAACATGATCATGTGATCATCTATGTATTTAGGTAACTATTAAGCATGCATGAATTCAAGCATTTTTAACATCTAGTGCATGTAATAAAATAAGCTAACATGCATGAGTTAGGCAAGATAAACCAACATGAGGATTAATTAACAAGAGAATTAATCATGCTCAAGTGTTAAAAGGAAACACATCAAGCTAGTTAATGTATTAAGCAACAATGCCACAAACTATTAGTAGTATTTTAATCATAATGCTTATATTAATAATACTACTTAAGTTATTTCCATCTAATCCTTTCTTTTCCCCAACTTCTTAATTTTGTTCCCAAGCCCTTTGATCGCCTTGCAGATGGACTTGAATCCCCCGATAGTTTGCTCATGCATCTCCACTTGTCTATTGTACATTGTGGTTTGCCTTCTCATCACGTGGGATAGATTGACCATCCCATTTTTGAGGTCGATTGTTCGTCGAAATGATGAGGTGTCAAGGTTGTCAAAGAAGGTGTCGGGAGAGGGAGTGTTAGGACAAGACGTTCCTTCTTCGTTCACCTCATCATCATCCTCATCCATGGGTTGAGTGGACGAACTGTGACCGAATGAAAAGGAAGAATGGGGAATATCGGAAGTGGATTTACGACCATGTTTGGACCCTTTGTCCTTACGTTGCTTTGTGCGACGTCGTGGTCCACCAAGAGGTTTCATAACCGGATTGACTAGGACATAGTCGACATCAATGAGAGATGGGTAGGTTTGTATAACCCACCTGAATAAACGAGTAAGCAACATGCCATATGGCATGAGCTCATCGGAACGACGATGAATACTGGCCATCCGTTTGACCATGTAGTATGCGAGGTTGTAAGGTTCCTCGATACTAAGACAGTAGAGCATGTGGGCAAGACTTGCCGGAACGTGATCACGGTTGCCTGCAAGGCTCAACGCGTTCTCACGCAGAAGAAGTTCCCAATTTCTAATATCGGGACGAAGCTCTTTGAGGTATATTTTGTTTGGGTCGAGGTAGACAATGGAACCATCACGTTTTTGATACGTGTTGGTGACTCGAGGGATTTGGATTACTTGTTTAATTACTTCAATGTCGGGAACTTCGGTACAATAGGCACCTTCGTTCTCAAGATTGTAGTAAAGAGACTCTAGAGAATGGTCTTTAGTGAATGCACACTGACCATATGAGGGAATACCGAGAATGTGACCAATCTCGGTGACAGACAAGATGATATTTTGGTGTCGAATCCAAAAATCAAGAAAGACGTTTCCGTCAAGATCGGTGTAGGTACGGACACGACTATAGAACTCGAGAATAAAACGAGGACAGACTTGATCGTTTATTTTGTATAAACAATCGAACTCGATAGAAGGGAAACAGGCACTGATGTTGTCTGTCGTGACATAGAGTGCATCGACTACACGCCCTTCGTGTATGTATCGATTTTGGACTTTTGCGAGATAAGCTCTTTGCTCATCAGGAATGTTTAGATTTTCAAGAGTACTAAGAATGTATTGTTTGGTATCTTGATAATCATTTCGAGGCATTATTGTCTACAAAAAAAAATTTGTATATGTTAGTTCGTTGCATTTTAATGATTACACTTCTAGTGTGTGTGCCTAAATGCAAACAATGTGGAGGTGCGGCAATCTCGACTCTAAAACTATCCTAATGAGATTACCCAAACGCTCCTAACTTCACTTTTGCTCAATCAAATATGTCGAACAATACATATTAATTATGTACTTCGACCCATATTTGAGAGTTCATGTATGCATGCAAAAACGTTTTTAATTTTGCATCAACAATGCATGAAAAAGGTTTCATGATCCTAGACTTGTGAAGTTTTTCGAAAAATGATCGAATTGGGGTGTTTGGCAAATGCCTCAACATGGCGCCAACAAGCTTTAAGATTGAAAAGCTTTAATGCAGAACGTTCCTAATCCAATTTTAATCATCCTAAACATGATTCTATTGCAAATAATCAATCATAATCCGAATTTAGTGATTAATTTCGGATTAGGTTTTGCAACATAAATGGGTTTTTGGAAATCCTAGGTTTAGGGAATCATGTGAATGCTACATTGTATAATCCTAGTCTTAATTTCACAAGGGTTTAATTAATTTTGAAAATCCCCAATTAGGATTTATACTCAAGAACAAACCCTAGACTCAAATTAAATGAAATTAAGAGTGATTTACTTACAATTAGTGATGTTGTGATTAGGATTTGTTGATTCCAATGCCTCAATCTTGATTTGCAATAGTTTAGTTGAATTAAGGTGTTATGGTTCGGTTTTGACAGCAAGTGAAAGTGTTTTTGGATGTGTTTGGAAAGTCTGTGCAGAAGAAAGGAGAATGGGCGCGTTTTTCAGATGCACGGCTCCACGGTTCCATTAAACATTAATGGAGCCGTGCCTCTTTAATGGAGCCGTATATCTGATGGTCCAATTTTTCTTCCGTTTTGACTTTTGGCTGATTAATCTTACTTATTTAGTAAGACTTTTTGACACGAGGAAAAAGTTTATACCTAATAAACTTTTTGACGAAAAACGATTAGACGGGATGACAAGGAATGACCTTAGTGTTTCCAAGGAAATTGACTAAGTTGTCATTGGATGAGGGTTTACTTCTAGTATTTCCCGTGAAATAAACAGAAGTTATGAGTTGTGTTTTGGAGGATGACTATTATATTTCCCATGAAATATTTAATTAGTCAGAGTACGAGACGCGAGGAATGACTTATTATTTCCCGTGAAATATTTGAGGAGTCATAGAAGGAATAAAACGTACATAAGATATGACGCGAGAGATGACTTTAATATTTCTAGTGAAATATCGAAATAGTCATAAGCGGGATGAGAGGAATGACTTAAGAGTCATGAGGCGATGTGAGTGAAATGACAAATGAGTCATGAAAGAAGACGTGAGAAATGACGTTAATATTTCAAGTGAATTATTAAGAGGTCATGAGGAGAGAGGTGGATGATGACTTTAATAATTCGAAAGAATTATCTAAATAGTCATGAGTGGGGTGACGAGAACGTATTGGTTGGTGAATTGACAATGTTGTCATTCAAGAGACGGAGGAGATGACGTACTTCGACGAGCTTCGTTCATGAGCAAACTACAGGGTTCCCGGTCAAGTCTAATGGCATCTTGACTGCTACTCTTCATAGGAGGTTGTCTCATCTATAGTGTTTGTTGTCATGCCTTTCCGGCGCTTACGTACTCGGCTTCGGTCGTGGTGACAATAAGAGTAGTTTGTTTCTTGGGGAACCAAGATGTTTGTTAATCAACCTATGAAGGTACAAACATTACTCTTTATGTTTCAATCCACATTAACTTTAATGTATGGCATGATACATTAAACACTTTGATGTAAGAAGTTTTGGGACACTTCTTACAAGTGGGCACAAAGCCAACACTATTCATGATAATGGACCTACTTGCCGTTAGGTAAACTACTTTACCTATTATGCCCCTAACCTAGTTATATCCGCGCACTCACCTTCTTCGTCTCTTGTGAGTTTCGTTTTTGCGGATATGGGCGTCAGTGTCAATAAAGACTATTACTTAAACTATGTATCTCATACATATAGTATACATAAGTTTAAAGGGATACTTAATTTAGGCAAGATTACTTATGTGCAAGGAAGGAAACTTGATTCACTCATCAATGCTTAATTCAAACTTGTCACGCATGATCTTCAAGCGATCATCGAACATTTCTGGACAAGTTGAGTTTGACATGATGAGATGTGAATAGAGTTTCTGTGTTATAGTGCCTACCATGTTAGATTCTAACTACACTATTTCATGCCAAACATTACTACTAACAAAGGGTGTTTTAAGAAAGCGTACCTGTGCCTGAGGTGTTGCTCTTAAAACTAGAGGATAAGACTACCTTTGTTGAATGTTGAGCATATAAGACACGACTTGACTTTTGCGTCATCAGACTTGTTTGATAACACATCATACTCCTTTTGTTAGACTCCGAAATTTATTTACACTCATGTTTTCCTAGCAAAACAAAAGTTCAAACATCTGGTCCCCAATATCTCATGGGTCCAAAGTTGTTAGAGTCAAACATCCTACGCATTTGTTGCGTTAGTTTAGGATGTGAGAATGGAGGACACATTTCCCATGGTAAGTAACCTTTTGGTGGACGATCATTCCAAGTTACGGGAAAGTTACTTGGATGATTTTGTCTTCTAAAGTTACCTCTCGGTAGAGGAGTTCTAGACCGAGGTTTGGGAGAGTTCACCTTTCTAGGCGGAGGAGTACTCGACCTAGTGTCACGCTTTACAAATCCATGTTTGGGAGATGACAATGGTTTGTAAGAGCTTTTAACCTCCCCTTTACTTGGAGTAGACACACTAGAACTATTTTTAACTATGTGACTCGGTTTAGGACTTGGGCTATTTTTTAAAATTGACCCAGTTTCGTCTTCAGCACCAGACGGTACCACGGTACCACTAAATTTAGTGGTGCCGTCTGTACCTTTAGTGGTGCCGTCCCCTTCAGACTTAGACGTTTCAGGCATTACAAATTTAACTTGTTTGGTACCACTTGTAGAAGCCTGATTTGGGTCAAAACCTAAACCCGCAAGGTCATGTTCACTATATCTAATGTTTTCAAGTATATCATTAAGTGTTTTAGTTCCTTCATCAAACTTAATGATTCTTAAAGCATTTTCTTTAAGTTTTTCATTTTCTACTTGAAGACTTATACATGACCGCATCCTAAGTCTACTTCCTTGTTTTTATCAAGTCTTTTGACTTGATCTTTTAGTTCTAGGACTTGTAGTTCTAGTTCTTGTAGTTTTAACTTAAGTTTTGTGTTTCTACCTAAGATCTTAGTACTAACTACGCATAGTTTGTTGTATTCGTCATGCAATTCACTATAATCTATTGACGAATTATTATCACTATAATAAGAAGAGTCGGAATGTACCTCGTTAGAAGCCTGAGCCATTAGGCACTTTTCATTTTTAGGCTTCTTCTCTTCTTCTTCACCGCTATCACTCCAAGAGCCTCCTACAAAAGCTCTTTGATTGTTGGAGTTCGGTGGTTTAGGACATTCTCCTATGAGGTGATTAGGATCTCCGCATCTATAGCATTTCCTATCACTTGTCCCTTTCCTTTCATCACGATTCTTTTGAGATGACTTCCTTTCATCGCGAGGTTGTCTAGGAAATCTACCTTTCCTTCTAAAGAACTTTCTAAAGTTCCTAATGGCTAGTGCGTACTCTTCATCTTCACTACCGGAACTCGAACATTCCTCATCACTGGACTCTTTCTTGGCTTTTAATGCTAGAGATCTAACTCTCTCACTTTTGCCTTTGACAATGTCGGAATCCTTCTTGATGATCATCTCGTGAACTTTCAAATTTCCTATAAGTTCATCGAGTGACAATGCCGCCAAGTCCTTTGACTCTTCTATGGCGGTGACCTTTGCTCTCCATTTAGGATGTAGAGCTCTAAGAAACTTCCTGACATAGTTCTTACTAGAATAACCTTTATCAAGAGCTTTAAGACTAGTGATAATAGTATTAAATCTAGCAAAAGCATTATCTATTGACTCATCCTCCGAAATGGAGAATTGTTCATATTGTTGAACAAGAAGATCTATCTTGTTCTCTTTGACTTGGTTATTACCTTGGTGAGTGACTAACAAAGTTTTCCAAATATCTTTTGCCGTATTACACATGAAAATTCTTTCGAATTCCTTTTTAGGCAAAGCATTATAAATCATCATTTTAGCCTCATTATTTTTGGCTAATTTCCTTTTAAGTTTATCACTTTGTTTATCATAAGAAACAATTTCATTCTTTTTAGTTTCCGGATTCATTTGAATAGGTTGAAAGTCACCCTCGGTAATAACATGCCAAAGATCAATGTCTTTTGATTTCACATACGTTTCGAATCTTGTTTTCCAATATATAAAACAATCGGTTTCGAAAAGTGGTGGTCTTTGCATAGATTGCCCTTCTAGATATTTGTCGAAATCCATTGATCGATTCAAGTTTTAAAATACAATATACTTTAAAATCTTGACTGACGTGGCTTCTGATACCAATTGTGGGAAACTAGAAGGGGGGTTGAATAGTTTACCGTTTCAAAGTCCTTTTAAAAATCTTGTTTTAAAAGTTGGTTATTGGAAACTTTGATTCGAACTCTATATGTAATCAATCAACACCAATATGAACTACACACTAAACTAACAATTATAAAGTAATGAAAGTAAAGAGTAGAGTTGGAAAGATCAAACCGAGACAAAGGATTTATAGTGGTTCGGCTACGAAGCTCTTCTTCGCCCTACTCCACTCCCCGAGTACCACACTCGAGAGTTTCAAACACTATATCAACAACCTCCCTTCAGGCGGAGAAAACCGTACACGTCGCTTATCCTATTACCGACACTAAGCTAGATGTCGAGTGCTAATCTTAGCTAGCACCAATCTACCATTGTCCACGTGACCAAACACTCAAGCCCAATGGCTTCAAGAGATCACCAAGATCTCAACACGATCACAATGATCAACACTCACTTCACTCTACTCAACTAACACTAATCTATCGACCCTTGATCTTCTTGATCAATCACACAAGCCCAATGGCTATAAGAGATGTTCACTATCTCTATAGATCACACTTTATCTTCACTCTCACTCACAAAAGAAAGATAATCTTGATGTATGCTAAGATACAATCAAGGATGTAACAAGTGTTACAAAAACCTAACAACTATAACTCTTGTATCTTCTTGAATACTTGAGTTCTTCTCTTGCTAATGAAGAGGGATGACAACACCTTGTATCTACTTGGATACTTGTGTTCTTCTCTTGCTAATGAAGAGGGATGACAACACCTTGTATCTACTTGGATACTTGTGTTCTTCTCTTCCTAGTGAAGAGGTATGAAGAGGATCACTTGAGGGATGATTGGATCACTCTTGAAACAAAGAAAAACTAATCTAAAGAAGTGAAAGGTTTGAGAGGATTAAGCAAAGGGATTTTTCTGTGTGTGAAGGGTGCCTAAAACTGTGAAAGGGGTTGGTATTTATAGGCAAAGAAAATCTGAACGTTACAGAAAAAATGGTACGGACGGCTCCTTTAAATAACCCACGGCTCCGTTAAATTTAACGGTATCGTGGAGCCGTGGTAGACTAGGACGCTCCAAATTTTGTCTTTTCTGGTGAAAACTTATTTGGGGAAGGTTGGAGCTGATTTTGGGGGGGAAAATAGCTGTTGTGATTTTCAAACTAATTTTTCCATTAAAACATTTCTTAATATTTCAAAAATAATTTGTCATGTGTATTTTTGAAAAAATGTTTTGTCCCATTTAAAATGTGAATTTTCAAAACATAAATTCACTTCTTTGATCACTAGTTCAAGTTGTAACTTTGTTCAAGAGTGATTTGCGTAGAAACGGGATCTTACGATTAAAGACTTGTTTACGTTGATTTTAACGTATCGTAATTTCACATTTTGTCATCCTCAAAACGTGAAGTAATCGAAAGATATAAATAACGTTTTTAGAACATTATTTGCATCAACAGGTTCCTCCCTAGAAGGCTCCACCTTATCCTCATTCCTCGGCTCCGACTGTATATCTTTCTCTTTTACCGGTTTCCTAACCGTATCCTATTTCCTTGTCACATTCATACCATCCACAAACCTTGCAAGTACTATATACAACTTATTACTCCCAGTCCAAACATCTTTAAGATTGCCCTCCAATTCCGTAATGTTTCTAACATTCTTAAAAGAAACGAAACCAAACCTCTTACCAAGACGATCATACTTTCTTGCAATGTACGTACCTTGAATGTCACCGAAATCTTTGAGAACCCTAACCAGATCAGAAGAAGCACATCCCGCAGGCAGATTCGACACAAAGAACTTAGTCACTGGATCCTTCCCCGACGATGATTTTTGATTACTATATCGTCTCCCTTTCTTCGCAGGCACATCATACCATTCATTCACGTTGAAACGATCCCTCCCCGACATTCTCGGAGCAAACCCTAATCGCCGCCATTGTTAATTTATTATTATTATTATTATTATTATTATTATTATTATTATTATTATTATTATTATTATTATTTTAATTTAATGATTGATTGGTTCTTTTACCTAACCAAATTATATTTTTTGATTTTAAGTATGACTTGACTTTATTATTACGTTTTTTTTTTTTTTTTGTTTTTTTTTTTTTACGTAGAGTTAAATAAAACATGGTATGTTGGTTTGGAACGTGCTAATATTTGAAAAAAGCTTTTAAGTGAAAGAGAAAGAAAGAATGACTTTTATTTTCAAAAAAGGTGTTTGGTTTATGGGTTTTGTTTTGAAGAATGATATGAAACCTATAAAAATAGACATTTTCTAACCTATATTGATGATGGATTTTTGAACCCTTCTTATACTTATGGAAAATGCTAAACATTCTTAAATTATCATCCTACAAAGTGTCCTACTCACAGGATCCTGCCAAATGGCAGAACTGACGGTTTGGATGCAGAGAGAGAATGAGTGAAAAAAAATTATATAATATTGTTGCGAGTGTAGGAGGATTTGTAAGATGAAAATGTAGGAATGTGTAGCAAAGCTCTATACTTATACATATAGTAATTCCATAATAAAAAAAAACAAAGCCCCTATGTCTTTGAAAGTAATTTCCGATTTCTAAACGGTTATTAACAAAAAAATTAGATTTCACTAAACTTGTATTAAAATACATGCATAGATGATAAATATTTTTTGAATATACAATTTTTAAAATTTTTAAATGTCCATTACCAAACAAAAATTTGGCATTAAACTTACATTAATGAATGTTTTATATAATTATGTTTAAAAGAATTACTCTATTGTTTAATGTATTATACATAGTATTAATCACAGAAATGTATAGTAACGAGCATAAAAGCCCGCGCGTTACTGCTGGAATGATTTGTCGTTGCATGAAATATTTGTGTTAATGTGTGTGTGTGTGTGTGTATATATATATATATATATATATATATATATATATATAGTAACGAGCATAAAAGCCCGCGCGTTGCTGCGGGAATGATTTGTCGTTGCATGAAATATTTGTGTTAATGTGTGTGTGTGTGTGTGTGTATATATATATATATATATTATTTATTTAATTATTATTTTTAATATTGTGTTGTAGTATTAACAATGAATAGTCGAATTGGAACCACACATGAGCCAATAAGAAAGTATTTTTCGGGTTTAAGCTCAAAATCAGCCAATAGGAAAAGAACACGTCCCACTTAATTACGTGTTTTGAAGGCCGGTACCTTTCAATGGTTAGTATATAGTATAATGTGTTTAATGGTTTAAAAAGTTAAAATTGGGCTTAAGATTTGTATCAATTGGGCTTAAGGTTTGTGTATTGTTTTTGGGTTATAGGACGTGGGTTGTGTTTATTTCGGCCTCTTCTTTCTTTTATTATTATTATTTTTTTTTTGTCAGAAAGTTTGGGGATATATGGCATAGAAAAATTTGGGTTTCTTAGTCGAAAATAAAAACATTGTAATTAGAACGTATGTAGGTGAAAAGGTATACTGATTGAATCGGTATGGCTCCTAAGTTTCCAAAGTGTTTGAAGATTGCGCATCAAATTGATGATCGTCGAGTTCATAGTGTTCTTCATGCTATCTTTTTGCGAGAGAAGGAGGCATCAAGGGGTGATGAAAAGAATTATAATGAAAGGATTGAAGAAGTACAGGCTAGGGTTGAGCATAGGCATGGAATTATTCTTGAATTGAAGAAGTTTATGAGTGACGGTGTTCTGGATGAGTGTTTGGCAGCTTTGAAGGATGCGGAGCAAGAGGATTTTGCTGAAATGGGGCGGTTGATTCAGATGAGTCACGCTGCTGCTTTACGTGCTGGTGAGAAATCCAGGATTATCAAGAAACTTAAGAAAATGAAATAATTAAGGAAGTTTAAATAACTTTATTAATCTTGGGTTTTTTGTAAGCTTTTGTCTCATGATGGTTGAGAGTATTTTGTGGTAGTTTGTGGGGCAGAAGGGTTATGGTCAGTGTAAATGGTATTAGGGTAGTGTTAATATTGTATGCTGTGTATTTAGGATGTTTGAAATGTTTATTATGTCTGTAATGTATCTACTGTTTTTAATGATATGAATGGAAATATTAGTTATTAGGTTATTTGGTACATTGCTCTGTACATAGCTCTGTTTTTAATTGTTTCTGGTTTTACAGATTGCAAACATCGTTGGACGAATATTATGAATGGTATGTGATTTGATGGTTTAAGATTGGAGGAAACAGGAAGACATATTGTGTATGATAATTGGTGTATGCTAAAATCTATGGTTGTTTAGAAGTTTTTTTTTATGATAAGTATTGGTTGTAACTGAATTTGGTTAATGATTATATAAAATTATGATGTTGGTTATTAATCTATTGTGTTATGTAGTTAGTATTAGGTTTAACCACTATGCCATTTATTGTTTTAATTAATTATTTGTCATATTGCTATTAACAATATGGTTTGTGATGGTCTTTAAGGGATAGTTCGAAATGTAAGAATGCATTTGTAAGCACAAGTTAGTTGAAGATATATTAGGTAAATATAATTGTTATAGTACAATTTGTTCTACAAAAGATGTAACAACATATTTGCTGTTTCCCAGGTTTAAGGTTGGAGCATTGGTACTGTTGCAGATAGATAGTTACAGCAGCTATGCTTATAAAGTCGCACTTTTATAGTGCTTACATAATTACATAGGCAGTTATGTTGTTTTTCTGCTTCATTGTAAAAAAAATATTTAGTCTTTTAAGATGTAGCTGACGATAAGCATAGACAGTGCTATAGCTTTCAAGGTTTATTTTTTTGGTTTCTGGTGGTTCTTCTGGAAAAAGTGGCCTTTTAGCTGATTTGCGACCTACATCGCTTCCCATATCTGTTTTTGACCTTGTCTGCATTCCAGTATATGGTGGTGGGGTTGCTGTGATCTCTGTAATAAGTTAATAATGGGTGTTTAATATATTTTTTTCCACTGTTAATATTTAAGAGAAGGCTGTATTTTATAAGGTTTTTTGTTACCTGATGAAGCTGCTTCGATTGCTTTGTCTTTCTGTGGTGTTTCCATTATTCGTGGAACGTTTGGTGTTGGTGTGTGTTGAATATCAGTACTTGGGTTTGATGGTGTTGTAACATCTATAGATAACAAATGATATGGTTAACATATTAAGTAAAATGTAATTTTAGTAAAAAAAGGGGAAACAGTTATATTTGATAACTTTTTGTTACCTGAAGATTGGTCTTCAATCTGGTGTGCTGGTTCTGGGTTGTCCAATAGAGTGTCTGATGTCGGTGTATATTCAATAGCAGCAGATGTTTTTGATGGTGTTGTCACATCTGTAATAAGTAGATGATGTGATAAACATATTAAGGATAATGTAATTTTAGCAGTAAAAGGTAAAACAGTTTTATTGAGGTGGTTGTTGTTAGACCCGTTTCTCGGGTATTGGGACCCCACCCTAGAAGAAAATGGATTAAGGCCTTATGTGATTGGCTAGTCAATAAATGTAAAGTTATAGTCAAACCCGATAGTCAATTTATAGTCAAAATATGACTAATATAGTTTTGGAAGTATGATGCATACTAAAGGGGCCTAAGTTGCCAAGTATTAAATATGTGATAGAGTTAGTTGTGGCTAAAGTAAAAAGAAAGAGACTTGAGGGGCCATTCTTGCCAATTGCCCAAAGTCACCACCTAACTAATTATATCTAGCTTTATCTAGATACTTCCACTATTATTGAGATAAGGAAGTCCGGTTTTTAGAGTAGATAAGGAGGGAGGAAGATCAAGTTTGGAGGGAAAAATATTGAAGGGTTTGAGGTGCTAATCAAGAAGATAGAACCCTAGCTATGATCCCTCTTCAAGTAAGTAATCTATTGCCTTTATTTAGTAAAGTTATAGATGAGAAGGAAAGTGGGAAATCATCATATGATATGGGTGTGATCATATGATGATTTGGTTAGCAAGATGAGTATGTTGATGGGTTTTGTTAACCCTTGTTTATGTATTTGATTGTTATGATGTTAGGTTTTGGTTAGTTATGAAGGATGATGATGATGATGATGGAAGATTGTGTTGATGATGATACTCTTGTTATTATTTAGCTTGGATGAGGTAAGTAAAATGATGATAGCATAAGTTATATGGATTTCTATCATTATGTGTTATGTATGTTTATGTTGAGAAGATGAGCTTGGGTTATGCCTATGTGATGCCATGTTTATGGCTTATGTGATGAGATGATGCTATGGATATGTTGATGTTATGTGCTAGTTGAGATTTGAATAGTGAGCCTTGATGTAAGTGTTTTATGTATATGATGCATTATGTGGTTTGAAGTATAATTGTATGTTATAGTCGTTTTACTTACTAAGCCTTTGTGCTTACGGTTTAGTTGTCTAACCATTTTGTAGGTTGGCATGTTTATGTGGAAGGCTTGGATATGTGGATTAAGGAATTGGATTAGCAAGATTAAAGGTAGTGTTTAGTTAGGAGCTTAGGTAGTATACCGAGCTCATGAGCAAAGTTGTACCCCCGTGAGTCAAGTAATGTTTTATAAAGTGTATTCAAGTGGTATATTGTATGCCAAGAGTTGTATAACGATTTTGGTAGTCATTTGGTATGTTAAAGTATGTTTTATGTGTTTATGGGTTAAGTTAAGGGGGTGTTTGGCTAATGCGTAAAAGTACCCATTTTGGGTTGTTCATGGGTCAAGTATGTATGGAAACATGTTTGATATGTTTAATATATGATTTTGGTCAAGTTTGAGGTGTTATGGAAGTCGTATGTAGCATATGTCATGAAATGGGTCAAAACGGGTTTTTGGTGTAAAACCCGTGATTGTGGAAGTACGTTTTCCAAGAGTCAAATGGTAAATATTTTTATATGAAAATGAGCCCATAGATATAGTAATAAAATCTGGAAAGTTTGGTTAGGTTTCGAGTCTGGGAGGTTGGAGTTTCGGCCGGGGATTTTGAAAATCCAAAATCTGATCAGAACCATCCATCCGATCGGATGGCTGGCGATCCGATCGGATGGAGGCCGCTGTCAGATTTTTGGCAAACTTCGAAAAATCATATTTTTTAATCCGTAAGTCGTCACGGGTCGTGCCACCTATCGTTTTGAAGGTAATTGAGTCTAGTTTCATTTAAAATTAGTCTCAAAGTCTGAAAGTTTATAGATTTTTATAAATGGGCCAAAGAGTGACCAGATGTCCGTTTTAGTTCAAGTATTTCCGCGTAAAAGTTGAATTTTTTGGTCTAAGCGGGCACGGGGTGTAACAAATTGGTATCAGAGCTTCGGTTTAAGTGAATTAGGTTTCCACTATAGGGTGCCTAGTCTTAAACCACTCGTAGAAGCTTGGACGTAAGTGTTAGTTGCGCGGAATGTGATTGTTTAGTGTTAGACGGATTATGTTTTATGTTAGTTGAGCCTATTGATGATAGGTGATGTGTGTTGTAATAGTGTTGTTGTGTATGAGATACAAGTCCAAGGGGACTTGATATGCTTAGATGATTTGTTGGCCGAGCACCTCGGTTGGTGCCGGTGATGGTATTGTGATTATGTGATGTGAGTCCGTGGAGGACTTGAAATGTTTATATGATTAGTTAGCCGTGCACATTGGTTGGTGCCGGTGATTGTAATGCGATTATGTGAAGGTATGGTAGAGCCATGGTGACGGCATGCGAGTAGCAAGGCTAAGCGGTATTAGAGATGGGTTAGTAGATGAATTAAAGTTTATGATGCCTTAGTTACAAGGTAGAATAGTACTTGCGGATAATTAGAAGATTGATGCTTAGACATAGATTGATTATGTGACGTGATATATGATGCCATAGTCTTCATGAGTTGATTTTGATTTTGAATGTTTTAACACTTGTCGGATAAGTGTTAAGTGTCTTGATATGATTGTTTATGTGATGTTAAGTCTATGGTAGGTTATTGTATGTCTAAGTTTTATGTGATGTGCTTGAGAGCACGATTGTATAGAAGTGTATGAATTGAGATAGACGCATTGGAATGCGTGTTATGTGTTGACCTAGTTGAGGTTAGTAAAATTAAAAAGAACACATCGACATGTGAGATAAGAAAAGATAAGTATGGTAAGTGTTGGATAAAGCATAAATGCTTTGAAAGCGTGATATAAAGTAAGGTATGAATATTGAAGTATGTTTGTAGTTGGTTGATAAGAAAGACATGATTGTTATAATAACGAATAGATGCTTAAAGGCATGAAATCTTTATATGAGTAACTAAAATGAGAAAGTTAAAGTGCATAGTTAAGCATGATGAAGTCATGTGTATATAAAACATGAAAACTAAATTGTGTTAGTAATAAATGAGTAGAAGCGATGAATGAGATATAGATAGCGCTAGAAGTCATAAGTGACTTGAAGAATACTAGAAAGAGTTGTAAAACATGAATGTGATCATGTTAATATATTTGAATATGTAAGAATGAAATTAATGAAAGTGTTACAGAATAAACCTATGTAAGGTTTATATGTGTGTGAGTTGGATAGACTAAATGAAGTGATAGTATGAGTTGAGAATATGGTCAACAAGGGTTGACGGGTAATAGTAAAAGTGTGTTGTAAGAACACGTAGAAATGTGTAAGTTGTAATGGATAAGCATTACATATAAATTTTCTAAAATAAAGATGGCACGTAGTAAGTGTGTGAGTCAACTTGGGGTTGACGAATGAAAGATAAGTTGCATTGTGAGAATGCAAAGATAATAAATCGACAAGTGTTATATAGAAACTTGTCTAGATGATAGTAAGCGTGATAGTGAATGTTGAGATTGCGTAAGGCAATGAAAATTGAATAAATGATAGTGTGTGCCTAATGATGGAAGTGCATGAAAGATAAAATGAGTAAAGATGATAAGACAGATATAGCTTGGATCCAATGCTCTAGTTTTGGCATCCTTTGGGATGGCCTAGCTTGCCTTTTTTGGCATGATGTATAGTTTGCCTTCATGGCATTATTGTATAGCTTGCCTTCACCGGCATGGTTTGCCTACATCCTTGGCATGTGTTAAAGATCCTTCGGGATGAATGTTAAAGGTGGTATCCTTCGGGATGGCCATGTGTTATAGTATGGTATCCTTCGGGATAGCCCAGCTTGCCTTCAGGGCATGGATTGTTAGCTTGCCTTTATGGCATGGTTGTTAGCTTGCCTTTATGGCATGTGTTTGGCATCCTTTGAGATGGCCTAGCTTGCCTTCGCGGCATGGATGTTTAGCTTGCCTTTATGGCATGGTGGTTAGCTTGCCTTTATGGCAGGGATGGAAAGTTAGTGAGATTGGATCCAAGGCTAGAAAAGATGGAAAGAAAGTAAGTACGAGTGTTATGTCGGAAGTATGTAAGTAGGATGGTTTATGGTTTCTTTATTTAAATGGATTGGGACGCCTTTTCATTTGAATAAAGAAGTTGTAAATCACCGAACCAAGAATTTGTATTTCTTGATTTACATAGATCGGGACACCTTTTTATGTAAATGAAGAGTTACAAAGGAGTGGGCTTATGTGTAGCCGATATGACATGAGTACGGATAGTGATATGAGATAGTGAAAACTAAAACCGGTTAGACGTCATAAGAAAAGATAAATACGAATAAAACTTATAGCGGCGTAAAGGTCATGTGTGAAACCTTAAGATAGACGTCTAAAATGAATTGTGCATTAAGTTGATAAGTTAAATTGTGAGTATTTTCATAATTTGATAAGAAAGATTACGTAAGTGGTGTGTGTGATAGATTTTTGAAGGTGCCGTTTGTATAGTACTTTGTAGATTATTGAAATAAGTTGCCGGTTTTTGGTATAGTTATGTGTTAGTGTTATGTTAAATGCGAATTTGGCCGGCATAAGATGTTATGTCTTGTTAGTGTATGGGCGTATGTCGTGTTTATAGTGATGAAGTTTGACTTATATAAAGTCAAAATAGTAAAATTTTCCATGTGACAAGTCGCCAATTGTGGGAAATTTTAGATAAGCTTGTGATGAGAAAGTTGGTTTTAGTGGATTATGAGTTATGTTTATGTATAGCAAGTTTAGAAATTGCATGATCATTTAGATCGTTGCAAGAAATTGGCTTAGAATGCATGAGAACAAGGACATGTATATGTCGTGAATTTAGTTTTGGATAGTTTTAGACGAGAGATTTCGAGGACGAAATCTAAATAAGGGGGTAGAATTGTTAGACCCGTTTCCCGGCTATTGGGACCCCACCCTAGACGAAAATGGATTAAGGCCTTATGTGATTGGCTAGTCAATAAATGTAAAGTTATAGTCAAACCCGATAGTCAATTTATAGTCAAAGTATGACTAATACAGTTTTGGAAGTATGATGCATACTAAAGGGGCCTAAGTTGCCAAGTATTAAATACTACCTCCGTCCCATATTAAGTGTCCATAATAGAATCTTAGGATGTCCCAAATTAAGTGTCCAGGGAATATTTTCAACCAATGAGAAGAGACTTTAGTGGGTAATAGTGATATTTGATTGGTGGAGAGTGTAGTTAGTGGAATTTCCTAAAACTTTGTGCATTTGGAAAGTGGACACTTAATATGGGACGGAGGGAGTATGTGATAGAGTTAGTTGTGGCTAAAGTAAGAAGAAAGAGACTTGAGGGGCCATTCTTGTCAATTGCCCAAAGTCACCACCTAACTAATTATATCTAGCTTTATCTAGATACTTCCACTATTATTGAGATAAGGAAGTCTGGTTTTTAGAGTAGATAAGGAGGGAGGAAGATCAAGTTTGGAGGGAAAAATATTGAAGGGTTTGAGGTGCTAATCAAGAAGATAGAACCCTAGCTATGATCCCTCTTCAAGTAAGTAATCTATTGCCTTTATTTAGTAAAGTTATAGATGAGAAGGAAAGTGGAAAATCATCATATGATATGGGTGTGATCATATGATGATTTGGTTAGCAAGATGAGTATGTTGATGGGTTTTGTTAACCCTTGTTTATGTATTTGATTGTTATGATGTTAGGTTTTGGTTAGTTATGAAGGATGATGATGATGATGGAAGATTGTGTTGATGATGATACTCTTGTTATTATTTAGCTTGGATGAGGTAAGTAAAATGATGATAGCATAAGTTATATGGATTTCTATCATTATGTGTTATGTATGTTATTGTTGAGAAGATGAGCTTGGGTTATGCCTATGTGATGCCATGTTTATGGCTTATGTGATGAGATGATGCTATGGATATGTTGATGTTATGTGCTAGTTGAGATTTGAGTAGTGAGCCTTGATGTAAGTGTTTTATGTATATGATGCATTATGTGGTTTGAAGTATAATTGTATGTTATAGTCGTTTTACTTACTAAGCCTTTGTGCTTACGGTTTAGTTGTCTAACCATTTTGTAGGTTGGCATGTTTATGTGGAAGGCTTGGATATGTGGATTAAGGATTTGGATTAGCAAGATTAAAGGTAGTGTTTAGTTAGGAGCTTAGGTAGTATACCGAGCTCATGAGCAAAGTTGTACCCCCGTGAGTCAAGTAATGTTTTATAAAGTGTATTCAAGTGGTATATTGTATGCCAAGAGTTGTATAACGATTTTGGTAGTCATTTGGTATGTTAAAGTATGTTTTATGTGTTTATGGGTTAAGTTAAGGGGGTGTTTGGCTAATGCGTAAAAGTACCCATTTTGGGTTGTTCATGGGTCAAGTATGTATGGAAACATGTTTGATATGTTTAATATATGATTTTGGTCAAGTTTGAGGTGTTATGGAAGTCGTATGTAGCATATGTCATGAAATGGGTCAAAACGGGTTTTTGGTGTAAAACCCGTGATTGTGTGAAGTACGTTTTCCAAGAGTCAAATGGTAAATATTTTTATATGAAAATGAGCCCATAGATATAGTAATGAAATCTGGAAAGTTTGGTTAGGTTTCGAGTCCGGGAGGTTGGAGTTTCGGCCGGGGATTTTGAAAATCCAAAATCTGATCAGAACCATCCATCCGATCGGATGGCTGGCGATCCGATCGGATGGAGGCCGCTGTCAGATTTTTGGCAAACTTCGAAAAATCATATCTTTTAATCCGTAAGTCGTCATGGGTCGTGTCACCTATCGTTTTGAAGGTAATTGAGTCTAGTTTCATTTAAAATTAGTCTCAAAGTCTGAAAGTTTATAGATTTTTATAAATGGGCCAAAAAGTGACCAGATGTCCGATTTAGTTCAAGTGTTTCCGAGTAAAAGTTGAAGTTTTTGGTCTAAGCGGGCACGGGGTGTAACAGTTGTTGTTACCAGAAAATTGTCCTTCAATCTGGTGTGCCGTTTCTGGGCTGTCCAAGATGTCACTAAGAATAAATTCTACTGCTCTTTCCTTGCAAGTAGGGCTAAAGTAAAACTGGAATACATGGTGTTTGCCAATGATGTTGTCTAACTGTTCTGGGAAAATGCGTGGGTCTGGGTTAGGAAGTGATTTGACCAAATTGGGACAGTCAATACTAACGAATGTGTCTGCTTTTGGTGTGAAAAATGTAAATTGCGCTGTTTCACTTGTGTCTGTTATGGATGCCTTGAAGCTGTATCTGTATATATGAATAAGTTATATTGTAATTTGTAGAAAGGGTAAGTTTGTGATTGTTAATATTGTTACCTGTAAGTTGGCAATTCCAAAATTCCATGGTCTCTGCATTCATACACTTCATTGTTATACTTTGCTTTGATGCTGCACTTATTGCATGAAATATAGTACCAATCGCGTGTTGTGTTGAGGCTAATTATGGTTCCTTCGCAAGTGAAACATAGGCCCTGTTTTTTTTTTTTTTTTTTTTTTCATTTTCAATTGTTAAAATAAATTGGTGTAAAAAGTTATTATTAGGAATGCATAATAGTATATAGGTATAGGTATTATGGTTTATAAAAATTTACCTGATAAGGCTCTGGATTTTGAGCAAGGAACACTGATAGAGGGAATCGATTTCTTCGTTTCTCTTGTTCTTTGTCGTTTAAGCGATATCTGATGACATCCAGTGGTGGTTTGTGCTCATACAGTTCTTTGTACCTGTTAAGCATACATGTTTTTACAGGTTCATAAACATATTTGCAGAGTGTATATAGTAGTTAATGTATATGTCAATCTTACTGTGCTCGATAATGCTCAAGTTGTGGAATTTTAGGATTTATGTAATAGTACGTTGTTGCTGTTGAAGATAGCTGTAAATCTGTAAATATAAAGTTTGTATTTGTAAAATGGTTGTTATTTTTATTTGTAAAACATATGTAAGTTTACATTGGTTTATATTAACATACCTCTGTTTCGGTATCTTGAAACTCTACAGGATGTGACGGCTATTATGATTGGTCTCTCAAGCATCTCAATGGCATCCTTTCTGAAACTTTGCGCAAGCTCATCCCATAAGGTGAGTTCAACAAAGTTGCGGCTGTTCATATTATAAATTTTAAATGTGTGTGTTAGTAATATAATGTGTGCTGTGTAAAAATAGTTTTCAGGTTTAGTGAAGATACTTACTTGAGATTTTATTCTGACTCTTCGTATGAGAGATTGATTCCTGTTAGGGTTCCCGATTTTTTCTACTTCTCCTGAGCTGATGTAACACCCAATGTAGTCTGCAAAATTGAAGGTATACTTTTTATTTATTTATTTATTTATTTATTTTATCATTTTTATTTTTGTTGTCATTAATGAAGCAAAATAAGTTTTTAAATTATGAAATATCACCTGTGAGGACTGGATACGGTTTCTTTGTTCTGTCTTGTGGATCTACGATTTTGGTAGGTAGCTGATTGTAAGAAAGAAAGTTGAAATAATGGTATGGAAGCTTTCACATGGTATACTGTCAAACTTTGTGAGTATAGTGAATGAAAGGGATGTCGGGTTTTCAAGTGTTTGTTGCCAGTTGTCTGTGTTAACACAGTCAAAATCTGAAATGTGATATGCTTGCCCGGGTATAAGTATGCCTTTGAAATGATGAATATCACTTGCTTCCATGTTTGCTTGTATTGCACTCCCATGTACGTAGTAATTCATGATTAGACAATTGAGGTATAAGAAATTTTTTATAGTTTATTTGGTGCCATTTACCTGTCTGTCTAATAAGATTGCTCTGTATCCTTTTTGTATTATGCTTGGAGGATCTCTGGCTACCCATGAGCGATATACTTTTAGTTCTACAACTTTATTTTTCATCCCTGGTTTTAGTTCTTCAATGGTAGACAGCGCCATCCTGCAATTAGTTAGGAATGATATGGTTAGTGTTCATGTTATAGCATAATAAATGAATTAATGCAAATTAATTCTAAACAATAATAATGGAAAACATAATGGTATAACACGTAAATGTTTTTAAACATTATTTATTATGTAATGATATGAAAAAAACCCTTTGGTTCAATAATTGTTTTTAAAAAATCTTTATATACTATATTTTTTGTTGTCATTGATGGGTGGCCGTTATGCTGTTTAATAAGCATTTTTAGACCATAGGGTGTTGTAGATCTTGAGACTGCAACATAAAGCTGGCCGTGTCCAAATATTGGTTCCGGAAGATAGATTCCAATCTTGTTTAGAGACTGGCCCTGGCTTTTGTTAATAGTCATCGCGTAACACAATTTAACTGGGAATTGTTTCCTTTTGAATATGAACGGAAAGTTGGGATCTTTGGCAGTTAAAGGAATTCTATGAATGAATATCTTTTCACCAATCTTGGTCCCTGTGATGATTTCTACTTCTATTAGTCTTGACAGCAGCTGGGTCACAATCATTCTTGTTCCGTTGCAAAGTCCACCTCCTAGATTAACATTCCTCAGTAACATAATTGGCGTTCCAACTTTAAGTGTAAGGTTGTGCGATGGTAGGCCTGGGAATTTGAGTGTATTTAGGTATTCTGGTGGGTATAGTAGCTCATTTTCTGCGCCATTTTTCCCAAGGGGAATGGCTTCGTCTGAACTTAAGTAAGTTGTGCTCTCACCGTGTACCAAGGACAAAACTTCTTTGTTTATTGCGTCTGTTGTTTCATTTTTCGGACACACAATTGCCTTTTCCTGTAAAATTTGCGCAGATGGTGATTCTAAAGTATCTTTGTCGTAGATAAAGTTGATAAGTTCTGCTAATCCGTTCTCGTTGTCTGGAATAAGGAAGTCTTCAGGAATTGTAACCCAATTAGTATTATCTGGATCTTGTTCGTCAGGGTCACCTATTTTACCATCTCCTATATCCAACAACCATGAAGAAAATTGCTTTGTTCTGGCTCTTTCTTCATCACTAAGGCTTGTTTGCAGTAACCTCATATTTTGTTTAAGGCTGTGGACTTTGAAATGGGGCCAAAGGTGTGATGCAGTTATTGATGCAGCTACTACATCTACTTTTGATCCCTTTTTTTTCACCCGTAAAGTCTGCCTGAAATCGCCGCCTAGCATTATTGATTTTCCTCCAAATATGCTGTCTGTTTTGCTCAGAACATCCTTAAGAGTGCTATCGAGTGCTTCAAAACATCGGCGGTCATTCATCGGTGCTTCATCCCAAACAATCAATTCGGTTTCTTCTAGCAACTTTGACAGAAGCGTATTTTTTTTTATGTGGCACATTGATTCGTCTGTCAATTCAAGCGGTAACTTGAATCTTGAGTGAGCTGTTCGGCCCGATGGAAGCAATAAAGATGCAATTCCTGAAGATGCGATAGCTAAGACTATCTTTCCTTCAGACCGTAGTGTGTTGATGATCGTCTTCCATAGGAAAGTCTTTCTTGTTCCGTCGTGACCATATATAAATATCAATTCTTGCTTCTTTGCATGCGAGGACTGCACAATAAGGTCATAGATTTTTTTTTTGTTCTTCATTGAGTTTAACCACAGCAGTTGCTATTTCTTTTTTCAACTGATCACGGTTGTAATTTTTTTCTTCCATTAGCAACCTGTTGTTTAAGTCGTCAAGCAAATGCTGTGGAGGTGGTGTGAAACCAAACTCCGTCATTGATTTGCAGCAGCTGTTTAATATTATTTCTAGTTCATATAAAAGATACCCTTTTATTTCCGGATGGTTTATGTGAAGATCTTTAATATGAACCATAGTGGATGCTTTTCTTGGGATATCATCAACCATGTGTTGCCAATGTCTTTCAAAAAGCTGAAGCGGATCTGCCACCTCACAATAAATCAAAATGTGAGCAAACAAAGTCCGTAACTCTGATGCTGTAGCTGATAGCTCGGCCTCTTGCAATGCTGTGTCCCATTCTTTATCATCGTCAAGTAAGCCCAACGCCTGACATGCTGCACGGTACGTTGGCAGTATTCGGTTGTTTACTTTGCGTACGTCAATGAAAGATTGACAACCTTTTTGGTGAGAGAGGAGCATTCTAAAGTAGAAAAGCTCACCAGCTGAAGGGTGCACATACGCTAATATTCCAATTGATGACTTACTTTTGTGTCTTCTCGGTCTCCATATTTTTGAATCTTCGTACCAAACAAACTCGGATGGAAAATCCAGGTACGTTAAATGGCGGCCTTCTTCATATAATGTATTAAATGTAAACCATTCAGTTAGTGTTGTTAACTTTCTTCCGTCATCACTGGCAACATATGGCAAAGGCTCTTTGTCCCGAAACTTTATCTCTTGCATGTCTTTTAGATGGACTGCAAGAATCTGCACTGTTGGCTCTCTGTGATGAATCGAAAAATTTAGTATTCTCCAGCATGCTTCATGTGGACATATGAATCGACCATCTATGAAATTTTTGATCTCATAGATATTTATCTTTAGAGTATTTGCTGATGCTGTGGATTCACCCAGAGGCTTTATAATGCGCGCTGTGATCCGATCCGTGCCTTTGGATATGTATTTAAACAAATACTTTATCAGCATGCTCCATCCACAATATTTGACGTTTATATGCGCATTGAACATAAGACAGAGTAAACGGTTATATGGGACAATGTAACTGTTGTCCAACCGTATGCTCCATTTTATAGCGTAACTATGTGTCTTTCGTCTTCGGTAGTGTACATGCCCATTTTCGTCAAAGAAGGTGTTGTCACTGTATTTTTTTGGAAAATTCTTGCTGCAACTTCCCTCTTCCATACATGGTGCTTTTGTGTTAGCAGATCCGCAAGGCCCATGAACCATCATCTCTGTAACAACCTTATAAGCTTTTGGGTCAGTTGACTTGTCCGGTAATTCTGCGGAGATGAACTTGTCCACATCTTCAGCTGACTGTATCCTGTTGTCAGAATGTAGCCATAATAACGTGTGACAATGCGGAAGTCCTCGTTTCTGAAACTCGATCGTATACAGAACTGTGGAATAAAAAACATGTAAATTGTTACCATATGATTCTGTTAATTATATAATTAGTTGTGTGAACTATAAAATGATAGATAAGTACTGGAAAAAATAAAGGTTGTATAATGTCTTAGTACCTCCAGTGACGCGACCAAAGATTTTGTTTTCTTTGAGTATTTTCACAAAGTCATTGACCTTTTCCTCAAAAACATGATCTACAATATCAGCCCTGTCTGCAGTTGTAAGATCTGGGTATCTCTTCATGTATCTACGTATTTCTGGCCAGTTGACATTGCATGTAAATGTAATGAAAAATTGTGGATTCCCAAGTACTCGTCAGATGGCAAAAGCATCCAAATAGTGGCTGTACATGTATCTTGGCCCTCCGGTGAAACTCGAAGGTAAAATAATCTTTTTGCCTATTTCAGAACCACAACGATCTCCCCTGGAAATGGCATCATAAATACCTGCTAAATACTCGCTTCGAATATTGTTTTGCTTAGCTCTTATAAAGTCAAGCCTGTCTTGTTCTAGTGCGCAGTAGACAGAAACAAGATATTGTTGGAAAAGTCTTCCGCTTTTAAATAGTAAACCATGCAGATGGGTATGCTCGTGTAGCTGGTACATGTAGTACATGTTCATAGTTAATTTCCTTTTTCTTCCATTTGCAGCACTTCCTTTAAGAGTCATTTTTGTATTGAACCCCGGCTGACCATACACAAACAGTAAAGGGAATTGCAGCCACATGTAGGATGAATGCAACTTGTTAATTCGTTGTGGACCTCCAACCTTCTTTTGTATAATAACATCATAATCTGTGACACTGTTTGGACCATTTTCAAACACTATAGCGCCAAGTATGTCTGGAGTTGGTAGCTGGTATTCGCGAGAGCCAACTACATTATAAAGATGAATCTTGAAATCAGGTACATGCTGATCATTACATGCATCTCTTGTAGTCCTGAATAATTTTACCAATTCATTATGTTCATCAAGAATTCCCACCAAACGTTCAACAACCTCTGCTTTCAGCCTGCTTGAATCTTTACCACCAAAGGGTTTCATCCTGTTTTCAACCTCATTTTGTGTATCATATATATATAGTTGTAAGAAGCATGGGTCTTCACCATTAGATGGACATAATGATCCTATCCAATGGTAAATTTGCCCAGAAATTTTGAAAACATATGGTCCTCTGCCTTTATTAACTGTTTCATCTATCTTTGCACCAAACGATGTCATAATGAACATCTGATTATATGCTCGAATGTTTTTCATAAAGTGTTTGTCTTTAAATAATTGTTTAATACTTTCTGGTGGATCTAATTCTTCTTGAAGCTGTACTTTCCCACCTGCGCAGCATCGATTATATCTAACTCTTTCTTGCCTGGAACCACGTTTTAGTCTGTCACCATACCAAAAAGAGGCACCACAATATTCACATCTCCAATCACAGTCTCCCAAATCAATGTATGAAGATGACATATCTGGTATTAAATTGGTGTTAACAAATTAATAATTTCTGTATGTAGGTGCAAAGGCTGTAAAATAAATAAAATAAATTAACATTGGGTTAAGAAAATTTACCTGTAGTAGTTGCTGGTGGTCTATCATTGGACATATCATGGCTGTTAAACTGTGTCTGTCCTTGGCACTTTGTTATTTTACTTTTTTTTCTCTGAGTATTTGATAATGTTGATTGCCCTGCCATGATTGAAATATGTTTCGCAAATTATAGGCTGCTACTTTCAGGATAGATTAGAAAAATGGAAAGCATAAAAGGCATTTGTATTACCATTTGTTCACATTCTTTTGTTCCAAAGGCCCTGTCATCAAATATTGAAAAAATTACAATGAAAGTTTAATTACATTCTTAAATTATGGAAATGTTGTATGCCTACTTTAAATGCTTCTAAAGTAGTTATAAAATTCATACCTTGCATTACGAAATGTGAAACACTTTGTTGTGGTTGACTATAATAGATGCCACCTGCTTCGATATTTTTATCAGAAGTTGTTGTCGTGTAAAAAGGCTGACCATTGTTTGCTGCATTATGGAAATTGGTTATTTATATGTCGTAAACAACAAAACACAACAATTATAGATGTTGTAAAAAGTGTATGTTCTTTTGTGATTTTTTTTATACCATATAACATAATGAGCAGTTGTTATGTGTAAAAAAATATTTCTTAAAAAAAAAGAAAGAAAAAAAAAGAAAAAATATAATAATAATAATAATAATAATAAAAATAAGAAGGATTTATTGTGCGTACCTTGATATTCTCCGTAGTTTGCTAACAAAGTGTCTACTTGTGCATTTTCATTAACCTTTGTTTTACACGTCTTACTTTACTATTAAAGGTTCCCTTTGTATTATTTGCATGAACGGCTTCAAATTGCCTTTTGTTATTATTATTTTTTTTTGCGAAGCACCTACAGCCCAAAGTTTATGCAAGTATTAAACATGTGTATACATATATTTTTTAAGATAAGAATGAGTTACAAAAAAAGTTGATACCTTCAATATCGACGATAAAATTTTGTGCATCTAACTCTTTATCATATGTGGTATAACACTCCTCATTTTCCCCAGTTGTTTGGCTACCATTGTTGGTGTAACATGTTTGTTGTATCATGTCATTGCATACTTGACCTGCTTCACCTAAATGGTGATTATATTTGGTTAATTGTGAACTGCTGCTATTGGTAGCTGTCTGTAGTCCTGTGCAAAAAATTAGAGAATACATATTATGTTATTCATTAATGCGACACTTAATATTAATTTTAACAATTATGTTAAAATCTTTGTACTTACCTTTAGTGGAAATACCTGCAGTATGGTTGTTTGCTGAAGATGAACATGATACGTTGCTGCCTTGCAATTGTGGTTTACGGGCCTTTTTCCCAGGTCTGGTTTCTAAGATGCCATTTGCATCTCTTTTTTTCGATTTATTTCCGTTTGGTGAAAGTATGTTTGTTTGTTTACCATTTGTGTACTGATAGTAGAATAGGCGTGGCTCTTGTTGCTGGTTTACAACTGGATACCATTGCTTTGCTTTTGACACACATCGTGTTAAGTAGTCTGTTGTAACAGGGTTGATTGTACTAGCCGACGGGTTACATTTTTGTGAATTCCCATCAAGGTTTCTAATAAGTTTGAATCTCCATTTCTATAACCCAGCTGGTCTGACCAGTCATTTATACTACTCGTAGTTGTTTTTTTTTTTTTTTTTTTTTATTATTTTTTTTTTATTTTTTTTATTTTTAAAAAGAAACCATCATGCATTTGACAATAAGTTTGTTTACTACTTACTAATGGCTGTCTGGTGTATTTATTAACTGTATTTTCTGGTTGTTTTTTTGCTAAGAAACCTTCATGAAACTGACAATAATTGTTTTCACAGGTTCTAGATAGTTTGCTACTACTGGCAAAAGGAATCCTGGATAAAATTGCAGGTTTGTCCATAGTATACTGGCTTACATATAAATAATTACAGGTCTATGTTAACATTATATGTACATAAGCAATTTAGATTCACATATTGATGTCTTTTTTTTTTTTTTTTTTTTTTTTTTTTTTTTTTTTTTTTTGCAAGAAAAAAAAGAAAACACAATTAGATCAAGTCTAGCATGATTAAAACACATTAACAGTAAGAATGATGTGCATAAATGCATTGAATACATGCATACTCTATAGAGACACCACATATACAACAAATGTTGAAAAAACATGCATGTATATGAAGGAGTGGACAATTTACCCGCGTCTAATTCTGATGAGACAAAGACCTTGTTCGAAACAAACTTCTTGTATACTTGTAGCCTCAGATTCGGTAGAGCTTCTTCTTTGTATATGTATATGTTTTTTTTTTTTTTTTTCCTATCTTAATCTGGTTTGTAACCTTATTTTAATGGTTTAATCGTACTCAAGAAACTTCTACATTAAGCTAGTACATGTATAAGTGGTATACGTGATATACATATGGTATAAAATTATTGGTGCCGTACACTGTTACTCCCTCCGTCCCTAAATAAATGTCCACTTGGACTTTTTGCGGTCTTTATTATTCAACTTTGACCATAAATATTTTTGTTTGTGTTATATAATACTTGATGTAAAATATATGAATGGATTGGGTTTTAAAAGTATTTTCATTGGTATAATTTTCATCAAATATTATATAACACAAACAAAAATATTTATGATCAAAGTTGAATAATAAAGACCGCAAAAAGTCCAAATGGACATTTATTTAGGGACGGAGGGAGTATTAGAGTAGTACTATACTTAATCACAATGAACAGTCGAACTCGAACCACACATGAGCCAATAGGAAGCCAACTTTCGGGCTTTAACCTCAAAATTAGCCAATAGCAAAACAACACGTCCCACTAAATTACATGTTTTGCAAGCCGCTACCTTTCAATGGTTCGTATATAGTATAATGTCATATTGTAGTCTTAATTGTGGTTTGGAGTTGTTCATAGAATTATAGTGGTGTAACACAATTAATATCCTGTCGGACCTGTCCAGTCATATCTATGCACCAAAGACTTTCATTTTCTTTCAAAACTAGAGCTTTTCAATTGCAAGTGGTTGCATGCAATGTAAAGATTCTTTTTTATCAAGTACTCCGTAGTACAATAAAATAATTGATAATCTTGTACCAATCTCCATCTCTCTCTTACTTGTATATTTTTCCTAAGTATATTTTAATGCCTCATTATTTCAGTTTCATTTTGCAATCTGGAGTGTTAATATGGCATGAATAATACTATTAATGTGATTCATTAATAAAATTAAGTATAGGTACAATCCATTAGATTTGTTGGGCAAAATAGTAATTGTTTGAGCCGTACCTTGATTATCACGGATTGGTTGTTGTTTCTATCAAAGTTATAGCATATTTTGATAAACTTTTTAACGACCTAAATATAAGTTGAACCTAAAATAGCCCCACTGTCACTTAATTAACCGCACATTGCATAGTAAACAATGAGACAAGAATGATTAATGTTACATTTCAGTTGATACATTCAATCATTGTGAACTTAAGTAAGGATTAGAAAAGTTTTAATATCAAATATTAAATAATTGAAGATAAGAAATAAAGATGTGCGGCGTAAAAACATGTATTTCGTTTAATTGATTTATACACTAATGAGAAGTTATGTTTATCGTTGATAACAATTTCAATACATGTTACTCGGTTTTTATTATTTAGCTTAACATTTTTTTTATTATGTTTAATCTAAATAAATGAAAATAGGCCGTATGTTACACGGGTTTTAAAATAGTAATAAAAGAAAGCAAACTAAGCAACCGTCATTTTATAAACACATGCATGGCCGACAAAACACAATAGAGCTTATGTTAGTGGTAGAAGAGTGTACTGTTGCTTTGGATCCTTTCTGTAGTCTTTGGTAAGTTAATTAAACTTACTAAGTTTTTTCCATTGTTTAAAAACAAAGACATGAGCATGGAATATATGAATGTGCTCGTAATTAAATCAGTTACAGTAATAAAGAAATGCAGCACTTTCAACGTTATCACAATATTTGCTACAGACAAAAGTAAAGATTAATATAATACTAGATTTGTACTAAAAGTAGTTTGTTACAGACAAAGGAAGGTGCATGTCAATTCTTCTTAAAGTAGTACTGTTCATTTTTTTGACAAAAGGTCTTCCCTACCCCAACTATTTTTTAAAGTAATTCGTGATACATGATTAAACATAAAAATTGGTTTTTATCAATCGAATTGTCTTGCTCAACTACACTATAAAAAGCCAATACTTATTCTTATGATTGTAAGTAAATTTCCAAAAATGAAGTCACCACAGCTGGTTCATTTCTTGATTGAAATCCTAAAAGGGTATGAATCATTTCTTGATTGGTTGTGTTTTTTTAGTCACGCATTTTATAATCAAACACATGCATGGCAGACAAACAAAATAGCTTTATGTTATTAGTCAAGAAGGTGCTAGCTGCTTTGGGTCCTTATTGGCAGATTAATGAGTCTTTTTCTAATAGACATCTTGGACCGTTATCCTTTAAATTAAAGTTATAATGCAATATAAGTCTAGTGTTCCCACTCCCAAGTTTTCTTCAAAGTATTTTTATACATAGAAAATAGTTATTATTAGTCAAGGAACTAGTGGATGTTAGACAAAAGGCGTTACTAGTCGTGCTATTTGGATGGCATGATTAAAGTTACAATGCAATATAAGTCTAGTGTTCCCACTCCCAAGTTTTCTTCAACAAAGACACGCAATACCTTGAGTTAATAAATTGAGTTATCTTGTAAAGTATTTCATGCAAAAATGATAGTTAAGAATTGAGTTATCTACTTATCTTGTAAAGTATTTCATTGAGACATTTTATCAAACAGTTTATGTGCATATTAGTTATTACAACTGACTTGTTTGAACATATGCAAATGAACTCGAATGAAGTCAAATTAACCTGATAGCTAGAAAGGAAGGAAGAAAATTGTGGAAATAGAGAAACGCAAAACAATACCCATACTGAAACATTGAAAGCCAAAAGGAAGGTGTCGTGCTATAAGTCTAGTCTTCCCACTCCCAAGTCTTCTTAAAGTTACATATAAAATATACGGACCCTGTTTCGTGAGGCCCTGTGCATTACGGGGTTGTACGGTGTGCATCGCGGTTTGTACATTTTGACCAAAACCCTCTATTGTCACATCATAGGGGGGTCTTAATAACATAACCCTTATTTTATTTCCACGATAGTTAAAGATAAGATTTTTTTTTTTTTTGAAAGGCAATTTATAACAAACCAAACGAAACATTACAAACAAAGGCATCCACTACTTAATACTTAAAACATTAAGTTACTGTTAAAATTTAAAAAAAAAATGAAATTCACAAATAAATGATCTTACTCTGCAAAAAAAAAATTTATACAAGAACCAAATACACAAAAAATTATCAAATTTAAAGATTATAGGTGTAACTTATCTAAATAGAACTCTCACGGTTATCCCTAAAAAAACAAAAAGAAATACACACGAAATATACATTCAAGACTCACGCGCAAAGGGGAAAAAAAAAAAAGTTTAACTGGAAAAGAGAACGAAAAGACTCCCTCTGTTTAAGACAACACTATCCTATGTGTGGTGACGGTGACGACTAAGCCGAGACACATATGACAACTGACTAGATTAATTTTGCTACTGTATTTTACAAACGCCAACATTATAATATGAAAAATGGCACAACAGCTGTTTTATACACTAGCGAGACCAATTAAAGTGTTGTTCATATTTGATCAGTAACCACATTTTAAGTAATAGGGGTGAGAACGGTTCATTTTAGTCGATTTTTTGTTAAAACCGAAACCGAACCAAAATATTTGGTTTTTACAAAACCAAAAAATAAAACCGAACGGTTTTTTTGGTTTGTTTTTTTTTTAAAGTTTTTTTATAAGATTTTGTTCGGTTTTCAATTATTTCGGTTTTAAACCGTCATATTTTAGCTTGGCCAATTCGAACCAGCAAAATTGTTTTACGTTAGAAAATAGTTTATTCTTCTTTAAGAAAATAGATGTAGAACCAGTAGATTTGTCCATATATCAATATATCTCAAAGCGGGTTTTCGATCCTACAAAATGATTCAAAATTTAAATAAAACCAATGTGTAAAATTATAAAGCTTTTGATCTAATAGCATGTATCAATAAACCAAAAAGTAATAAGTTTAACGAAATTAGCTGTCAAAAATTATAAAAATAAATGGAGTAGCATACACTGAAAAATACATTGATATTTCATGACAAAATTATTCACAATGAAGTTAGAACAATATATTGGGGTCGTACCTTCCAATCCACTATTAGGAAGAAAGAAAAAAAGTCGAGCGTTTATAGGCTGAAAATCAACATTCTTTTAGTCCATTTAAGTAATTAAATCAACAATATATTGGGGTCATACCTTCGATCGATCATTTTGTTGCTGCTAGTAGTGCCCGAGGAAGAAGCCATTAGAGTGGTAGGCAATTAAGAATTCTAATGAGGATTAATTGATGCTTTAGATTTTAGAAGGGTATTTATAAAAAGGAAGCTACCTAACTACATTTATATTTTTTCATTTTTTGATGAGAAAACAATTATTATTAGTTTATTACATGACATTTCTTATCTTTCTTAATATATTATAAAAGGATGTAGCTTTTTAACTGTAGGCGGCTCAACCATTGCCATTTGAAAATAAATAGTAGAGGAATATTTGCTTTATACCTTTTTCTTTGTGACTGTTTTAGTGAACAAAGTTGATTCAATAAAGCTACTTTCTTTGTCAATTTTCAAACTTTACATCAGACAATGGAGAAAAAAAGTATTTCTCCACTATTACCAAATTCCTGATTATGCGGGATTTTTGATTTATTTGCACAGGCTTGGCTTTGCTTTATATAATGTGGGTACTCAAAAAGTGACCATAGGACCTAATTTAGCTTTCTACTTTTTTTCTTGAGATTTTTTTTTTTTTTTTTTTTTATGGCAAAATATATTACAAGATCCCGAAAGGGAAAATACAAAACAGTATAAGAGATGGCATTCCATCTCAAATAATCAAGATAATTAAAAGAGTATGAGACCAAAAGCAAATATAAAACATACAAAGACTTACAAATCTAAAAGCAAAAAATTAAAACTATCCCAAAACATTAAAATAACTGACGCAAGGAAAAAAGAAGTTGAGGGCCCATATAATCAGTCACACGTGCAAGTGAAAGAAAGAGGAAGTAAAGTAAGAGAGAGAAAGTAAAGTGACTTTCATCCCAAAAGTGAAGTGAAAATTTTATAACTAAAATATAACCACTTTATTTCACTTTACCTCACTTTACTTTCTAAAAAATATTGGAGAACACAAACTTTCTCACTTTCACTTTACTTCCTCCCTTTTACTCAACTCGAAAACACAGTGGAAATCCCATAATACACAAGCCACTCGAGATCAATCAATAACCCACTTGTATGAAGTGACCACATAGTACAGCAGATGTCATGTGTTCACATTAAGATCCAATCACAGACGCAATGTACCAATCAACGCACTGGGTGACAACAAAAGACAAAAGCACTCTAGACAATGTGAATGAAAAACCTTTGAGTGGATTTTGATTTCCTGTTTTCAGATTTTTAAACCTTTGAGTGGATTTTGCAAGGGACGATGAATGAAAAACCTTGTTACGGAACAGTGGGTATTGGACATGGGTGAGATATTTTGGTTGTTGTACATGTTGAATAATAAAAAGAAAGGCAAGTGAATATAAGTGTGTAGTACGTGTTCCCTACCGGCCCCAACTCTTTTTTAAAGTCACTCGTGATACATGCATGATTACACATAAAAATTGGTTTTTATCAATCAAATGTGTTGCTAGATTGTTTTTTTGAATGTTGTTGAGAGTAAGAAGACTTAGACAAATCTAATATTTGAATCGCATTTTTTCTCTCACCGGTAACAAAAGTATTATAGAGACTTTGACCACTTTTATTTTAGGGGAGTTTATACGGACCCTGTTTCGTGGGGCCCTGTGCATTACGGGGTTGTACGGTGTGCATCGCGGTGTGTACATTTTGACCAAAACCCTCTATTGTCACATCATAGGGGGTCTTAATAACATAACTCTTATTTTATTTCCACGATAGATAAAGATAAGATTTTTTCGTTTTTTTTTTTTTTTTTTTTTTTTTTTTTTTTTTTAAGGCAATTTATAACAAACCAAACGAAACATTACAAACAAAGGCATCCACTACTTAATACATAAAACATTAAGTTACTGTTAACCTTTAAAAAAAAATGAAATTCACAAATAAACGATCTTACTCTGCAAAAAAAAAATTATACAAGAACCAAATACACAAAATTATCAAATTTAGAGATTATAGGTGTAACTTATCTAAATAGAACTCTCACGGTTATCCCTAAAAAAACAAAAAGAAATACACACGAAATATACACTCAAGACTCAAGCACAAAAAAAAAAAAAAAAAAAAAAAAAAAAAAAAAAAAAAAAAAAAAAAAAGTTTAACTGGAAAAGAGAACGAAAAGACTCCCTCTGTTTAAGACAACACTATCCTATGTGTGGTGACGGTGTCGACTAAGCCGAGACACATATGACAACTGACTAGATTAATTTTGCTACTGTATTTTACAAACGCCAACATTATAATATGAAAAATGGCACAACGGCTGTTTTATACACTAGCGAGACCAATTAAAGTGTTGTTCATATTTGATCAGTAACCACATTTTAAGTAATAGGGGTGAGAACGGTCCATTTTAGTCGATTTTTGGTTAAAACCGAAACAGAACCAAAATATTTGGTTTTTACAAAACCAAAAAATAAAACTGAACGAACGGTTTTTTGAAAGCTGTTCGTTCTATCGATCAAGAACACGTAGCCTAGATAGACAACATTTGGAATAGATATGGTTATAATTTTTTTTTTTTTTTTTTTTTTTTTTTTTTAGTTATATCGATTTTGTTGTGGTTTTTTTTCCTTGTATTTTATGACCTTTAGTTTGTCTTTGTTTTTATCTTGTGTCTTGGACTTTAGCTTCTTCTATTTTTTGGGACAAAGATTATTTATAAATTCAATTTTTTTTTTTTTCGTGTTTTTTTTTTTTTTTTTTTTTTTTTTTTTTTTTTTTTTTTTTTCCTGCTGCTATTTGTGGCTTTAGGAAACGCGTCATGTTCCGTTCTATCTCTTCCGTGATCAGATAGTTAATACGTCTTTTAATGTTTTCGTTTTTTGTACTTCCATTGGAATTGTATTATTACGATAAAGTCCATGATTGCTTCAACTTTCTTAACATCCAGGAGAAACTATTCCTGTACATAACACATGTATACACCAAAACTTTATTTGTTCAAAACTTTAAAACATGATTCAAACATGAAGGTTGCCAAGTGTGGGTCTAAATGATTCAGAGTTTTCATCAACACAGTTACTTTCTAAAACAAAAGGAGGTATGTTGAAGTGCCTTTCAAGATTTTCAAGGTGCATAAAATTATCAGAAACATAGTCGGTTTCATGAAAATGAAACGTAGCATCCGCATTATCGTAACCGATAGGATTAACATTTGGGAAACAAACCTGTGCAAAAATAATTGGAGGAGTTCAGTCGTTAACATTGCAGATAAAAAAACATCAATTGACCAACATGTTATGTTAATAACGTTCGAACATTATCGTTCGTTTCTGCAGGATTCGTATCATACAACTGAACATCGATAAATTTAGATTCAACGGTTTCTTGGCTAGACATGTACCCTTCCTGAGGTTTAAAAAAAAGAGGATGTTTCAAAAAGTAAGTGAAACAATGTTACATATTAAGGAATAACACAGGCCTTTTTTTTTTGAAAACTCACCAAATCGTATCGTTCGACGTCGCACGGGTCGAACCCTTCGGTAGGAGGGTAATCGCTGTAATAACACGTCCTTTGAGGCAATATAAGCGTCACTGGTTCATACGACATGTTAAATATGAAAACGTACAGTCTGTTGGTGTTGACGTTTTATCAAGTTTTTGATCAACGTTTTGAATTAAGGAACCCTCCTATCAAGAACAAAGGAATAACGTAAGATATGACGGTATGCACGTTCTAACGTGTTGTATGTTTGTAGAAAATTTTATTTGGAGATGGGGAGGAACTGTTTGCGATTCGAAAACTTTTTTCCGTCTTCTGTTACTGTTGCTTGCCGGACTGCCTTGCTGGGCTGTTAAATGCTATTTTGTGAGACATAGATGTCGTGTTTTATTGAATTTATGTCTCATAAAATAGCGTCTAACAGCTCAGGAAGATTGTAATATTTTTTCTCCAATAGTTGCTGCTACCTGTGATGTTTGCAGCCTACACACAACATGTAAGGAAGAATTCGAAATGAGGATTGGATACTACGTACTACTGTTATTGCTATTTTATACTAACCTTAGAATTTAGACGTATAAATTATGTAACAAAAATATACCTCGTTAGCTGATGACCACGTTGATAAGGGGTGAATTGTGGCCGGCTATGCGCTAAAAGTGAAGTGAAGAACACTGACGTTTAGTATGTGTTTTTTTGGGTCATTGAATGTGTTTTACGCCTAGGGGGTTGCTATGGTATTTATCAGATGGTGGATACATGCATGCCATGAGGGAGAGATTGAGATAGATCTGAAATGTGTGGGAGAGATAAACCTTTTTTGTTAGATCTGATATTCATAAGAGTTATCTGCTTTTGGTTTGATGAGTCAGTGATATTTGAGAAAGAAGAAAGCCACGTATCAGGGGAATGAGGGAAAGAGAAACACGTATGGATGAGGGAAAGAGTTATCTGTTTTTGGTTACTTTTTCGAATATTTTATGCAACATATCAGGATACTGATTCTTATTTTAATGAGCTTGTAATATTATAATGTAACTCAGGATACTGTTTAATATTATTTTAATAACCTGGCAATATTTTAATGCAACGGTTTATTCTTATTTTAATCAGTTACTACTACTTTAACGCAAAAAACGGCCCGGGCTCCATTTTTTCGAATATTTAATAGCTTTTCGGTCTCTGTGCCGTCGAGAATTGAGTATATATAGAGAATTGACACCGTCAAAGTTTTTTTTTTTTTTTTTTTTTTTTTTTTTTTTTTTTTTTTCTCTTTCTGTTAATACAATCACGGGCGGATTCAAAATTTTAATGAAGGTGTTGCACAAAAATTATTAAATGGGTCTTGCATAAATTTTCTTATACCATAAGTAAAAAATTTGCATCATAACGATTTTGGGGCTAAAATAAAATTGCATTATAACGAAAGAAAGTATAGTAGCACAAATATTATGGGGCAGCACGAGCGTATATGAAAATGACAATTTTCGAAAAAAATCACACTTCGTGAATCAAAATTGTGTGTAGCCCGTGGCACACCTGTCTTCCATGTAGGTCCTTCTCTGAATACAAACCAGACACAAACTTACCATCCATGTATATTTACATCTAAAAAAAATGCAAAACAACCATGCATATTTAAATCTGAACCATCTTGATTGTCTCGGTTCCAAAATCATAAAATGAAAACAAAGGAATTTTTGCGCCACAACATACGTACCCATTGTGATTATAAGCTTTTATTCAAAATTATATATAAATAATAAAAGGATTCCTTCAAATTAAATGATAGAAAACGAATCGAGATTAAAGAATAGTTCATAGACGAGTTCAGTAAAGTAATTTAAAAAAACATAATGCATAATGGGTGACTATTCTAATTTCTAGCATTCGGACAACAACAACGACTACCACAAAAGAGAGTAGTTGGATAAAATGTTCACATCCAAAAGCCTTCAATTGTCCATACAAATATTCAACGTTCATTGTATACACGATTGTTTTGGTGATTGAAATGTTTCATGAACTGTATGTTGGAAATTTTGGTGAAAAAGTTGCATTTAGCTTTCACATAACTATGGGCGCATAAATAAATTCTAAATTACGTACATGGGTGATATTCGTCTTTAGTTTCTTGTACCATCGCCTTTTAAGAAAAAAATAATCTTGCACTACTTTATTTATTTCTTTTTCTTGCGAAGGACTTTTTTTTGGATAAACTCTAAAGATACGTAGCATATTTTCTCAAAAAGAACGAAATACATAACCAACTATATCTATTACTGATATCGATAAAATACTTTCAAATTTTAAACAATGTACGTAATATTGACCGGTATGTGACCTGTTTGACCAAAGGTGAAAGTCAAGGGACTAAGATGAAAGTCAGCGCAAACCACATAGACCACTACTGTAACTTTTTTAAGTGAAAAAAAGTTAAGGGACGATCGGTGAAAGTCAACGCAAACCACATGGACCATTACTGCAACTTTTTTAAGTGGTAACCGGTCAAACAAGTCACATATCGGTCAATATTACGTACATTTGTTTAAAATTTGAAAGTATTTTAGCGACACTAGTAATAGATAAAGTTGGTTATGTATTTCGTTCTTTTTGAGAAAATATGTTACGTACCTTTATACTTTACCCGACTTTTTTTAATCAATTTTTTCTATTCATTATTAGCTTATACATTCCACATGGACAATCTTGGGTGAGATGGTGGGTTTTTGAAATGGCATGCATGTATGATAGACGTGACTATCTTTTAACCTTTTATTTACATGATAATTTAAATAGTACAATTTTGTTTTTTAAATGAGAAATGCTAAATATTCCAACTAAAACATCATATAAATCCGTCTACTGACAGGATACTGCCATGTGGCAGAATTAACGGTTTGTATGCAGAGAGAGAATGAGTGAAAAAAAAACTATATAATAGTGTTGTATACGTAGGAGGATTTGTAGTATGAAATGATAGAATGCTGCAGCAAAACTCTTTTTAAATATGTATATATATATATAATAATATAATAATTATATATTTTATCTCTCCTAATTTTTTTGATAAAAAAATTTATATCAAATTTAAATTCAAAACATAATTCTAAACTCATCTACAAACCAAACGGGCTATAGTTCATCATATATCCTTTTTGATTTTTTAAGAACGTTACGTGTTTATGTTAGCATTGATAAAAAGTGATGGTCATTTTGTATTCACAACTTTGTATTGTGTCGTGTAAAATGAAATAGAATAGTAAAAAGGGCTCATGGATTTGGACTAAGCTAAGTGGTAATTAGTTAAGGTATATTAGTCCAATGTATGTTTGATGTAAACAAGTCCAATCCATGATCATGATGTGAAGCCCATAGAAAAGGCCATTGGCTCATTAGGTTTTTGTCTATAAATACCACACTCCTCACCTCATTTGGAAGTGAGTGTGTGTGCGCTTTAGAGGTGTATAGGTGAGGAGCGTGTGTGTGTTTTGTATGTGTGTTTATCTTCATATCTTATTCTTATAATATACACGGTTTACATACATATACATGATCTATCTCTATTGTGCTTATACGAGTTATAGTGTGTGATAAAGTTAGACCTTGTGTTCTACAAGTGGTATCATATAGCCAAACATCGATTTAGGAGTGCTTCTTTTCGTTTTTTGATCGAAGTTATAGCATAAAGTTGCGTTTTTTATCAATAAAAACGTAAGCTTTTTGCTAAAAAGCTTTGATTTTTACGGTTTTTAGGTTAAAAGTTGTTGTGTTTCATAGATATATACGTAGTATTAGTGAGTTTTGGTAGTTAATATCGAATCTATATCTCAAAATATGGTCTTGTATCGTTAAAAAGGGTTCTAGCGTTTTATCGAAATTGGTTAAACATGAATATAGGCGATAAAGGTTGGAACTTTATAGTTATTTACGAGTTTTTGAAGATATTTGATCGTGAAAAACAGCTTAGAAGTTTGTAATTTAGTCGCTATATTGATCTTCATTCGAGCAGTCCTTTTGTCGCAATTCCTTGTATAAGGGTTTGTCGAAATTCGGACTTCTAGGGTTTGTTGAAATTCTAGCATTGTCGCAATTCAGATAATTAAGGGTTTGTCGGAATTTTGTCTTGGGTTTGTCGCAATTCTGGCTAGGGTTTGTCGTAATTCTCTCTTCTAGGGTTTTGTCGGAATTGGAGTTATACTAGCTATCGGAATTCAGCAAGGACTTGATTTCTACGAAATCAAACGAGAACTCAGTATTCCCGTGCTTGTATAAGTGTGTGGAATACTTCGACAAAGGAAACATCTTCTAATTTGTACAAATTAGATAGATCTTATCGGAATTGCAAATTCATCGAAATTGAAATTTTGTCGAAATTGAAATTTTCATCGAAATTGTGATTTTGTCGGAATTGTAATTTTGTCGGAATTGGGATCTTGTGATTTTGTCGAAATTGTGATTTTGTCGGAATTCTAATTTTGTGAATATGTCGGAATTGTGATCTTGTCAGAATTGTATCTTTTGTCGAAATTGTACAATTTCCAACTTTCGTCGGAATTCATCAACACCCATCGGAATTTGGCAACATTCATCGGAATTAGACAAAGGTTATCGGAATTCACCATAACTTATCGGAATTGACTGCTGATTGATTTTTAAAGACTAAACTTCAAACGATCATAAGTTTAAGACCAAAATTTCACTATAACAACTGAATTTAACCTTCACCAATCACAACTCCTATTTCGTTGCACCGATCCAAGATTAACTTTATCATACAGCACTTCATCAATGGCAACTCAGCAAGACATTCATGCAGCCGGTGCAGAAAAACCGTCCTCCTATGCTTGAAAAAGGTGGATATCTTCCATGGACGAGCCGTATGCTTCGCTACATCAAAACTAAACCTGATGGTAAACTCCTGCTCAAATCCATCCAGAATGGACCATTTAAGCCTCGTCAAGTTCAAGACCCTGTAGAACCAAATGGAACACCTCCTGTCCTACCGTTCTTTCGTGAACAATCAGAAGCAGAATACACAGAAGAAGACTGTAAGCAAATAGCAGCTCATGATATGGCAATGCACTTAATCCAACTAGGATTACCACGGGAAATCTTTGCTGCTATTGACAGTTGTGAAACTGCCTATGATATGTGGGAACGAGTTAGAAGACTTTGTCATGGCACATAAATTGGGCAACAAGATGTTGAAAACAAGCTACTAACTAAATGGGAGAAGTTTACATCCACTCCAGGAGAACCCATTGAATCATACTATACCAGGTTTTGCACTCTAATGAACGAGCTAATCAGAAACAAGTTGACACCAAGACAAATTGTAAGCAACATCAAGTTCATCAACAATCTTCCAGGAGAATGGGGACGATTTGTTACTATTGTCAACCAAACCAAGGATCTACACCAGGTGAACTATGATCAGCTCTATGATTTTCTGAAGCAAAACCAGGCTGAGGCAAATGAAGTCAGGAAAGAGAAATTAGCAAAGAATCGTGATCCTCTTGCATTAATTGCTCAAACACCAACACCTGTACCAGTGAATACACAACCATCATCATCTTCCACTCACAACTACATGCAACAACAATATGTTCCACAACAACAAACTGCTGTCATACCACAACAACAATTCTACCCACAACAACAACAAGTTATTCCACAACAACAATATCCACAATTCCAAGAACCAGAGTTCACTGACAATGATGAGTCTACTGCTGCTTTGACTCAAGCATTTGCTTTTCTAACAAAGGCATTCCAAGGACGTTATTCCACACCAACAAACAACAACCAAAGGATTTCATCGAACACTCGCAACAGGCAGATTGCACAGCTGAGTTTCAATATGGGTCAACAAGGACAAATGGTTGGAGTTATGGGGAATCAGAAAGGATATGCTACCATATTTCAGATAGGTAATCAAGGGCAGTATGCAGGAAATCAGATGGGTCAGTATGCAAGGAATCAGATAGATCAAGTTGTTGGAAATCAGAGGGGTCAGAATGTTGGGAATCAGACCGTGGGTAATCAGATTGGGAATGTTGCTACTCCAGTTGCTGGGAATTATGGAAATGTGAATCAGGGTAATCCAGTAAAGTGTTTTAACTGTCAAGGAGTCGGTCACATGGCAAGGAACTGTCCCACCAAGCCGAAAAAGAAAGATCTAGCTTATCTGCAGAAAGCAGTGCTGTTGGCACAAAAGGAAACGGCAGGGTTTCAGTTAAATGCAGAAGAGAATGACTTTATGGCTCTCATGGATGATATGGAAGACATTGAAGATATCGATGCAAACTGCATATTCATGGCAAATCTTCAGGAGGCTAAGTATGACACGGATTCTGAGATACCTCCTGTGTATGACACCAATGCAGTCTCTGAGGTACCATCATTCACTACATGTCACAATAATGAAATATTTGATATGTCTCCTCATGAGGAACAGCATCCTGAGATTCTAGCACCCACTTATGATACATACATGGACACGCCAAGCAGTAGCAATATTGATTTGGCAACTCCAGATATGAATCCTAATGGAGGCTTAGAATCACAGTATACTGAGAATGATGAGGAAACACGTGCTCTCTTTGAATCATTATTGAATAATTGTAGTATTGAGATTGAAAAAGTTAAAAAGGTCAATCGCGATGTTAAGGCCGCGAATGAGAAAATGACCGCTGAGCTTGAGAGGTATAAGGAAAATGAAAAAGATTTTGAATTTCATCAAAAACGACAGTCAGAATTAGAAACTGATTATAAAAACTCCGTTTTAAGAGAAAAACAATTGCAAATTAAGTTTGACACGCTTGATGTTAACTTAAACACGAAAATAAAATCCTTAAACGCGGAAGTTTCAGATTTAAAAAACCAACTTTCTAAACAAAAATCAAGTTGTTCTGATCTTGAAAAGGAAAAGAAACAGTTGAAAGCAGATTTTTCAAAACGAGAAAATGATCTTCTTGATGAAATCATTGAGAAACAAGAAACAATTAAAAAGTTGGAAGATTTGCTTGTGAAAACGGGTCACTCTGCTCAAACAGTTCATATCCTAATTAAAGATCCAAACCCGCTTTTGCACACAATGAAGAAAATGGCTATCGGTTGTGAAAACCCTTATACTCTCAAGAAAGCTCAGAAAGAACAGAATGTGTTGTACAATGGTAATGTGATATTTGCTAAACATGATCCTCCCGCTGTTCGGGATTCTGATGAAACAATTGAGCTTGCTGAAGAGAGTCGAATCAAAAGGAAACAAAAGAACCCAGAAATAAAACCAATTGATTATAACAAACTTAACATACTTTCTGGAGTAAATTTTGTTCAACAAAAACAAACACCAAAGGTTTCCAAAAAACCAGTTGTTTCAACAAAACAAAAAGTTGTTTCTAAAAATCTTTCAAACTTGGAACAAATGCCCTCAAGCAATCCTTTTAACACAAGTGATGCTAGAAGATATTTGGATGATCTTAAAAAGAGAATTGAAACACTTCAAAGTATTGTTGCATCCAAAACAAATATTAGTATCAACAACTAGTATTCAAGTTTTCATGCTGAAATGAAAAAGGTGTTTGAAACAGAAATTACTATTCCACTAAATGCAATTCATGCGAGAGTAATTCATGTTGAACAAGCAATTTTGAAAGAAACAGCCGACTTTGTCAAGGACCACAAATCCCTGGTGAATGAAGCTAATGAAAACATTGAACACATCAAAGTTTTGGAAAACCACAATGATTCTCTCTTCGAAGCAGTTGTATCGACCGATATTATGTCCATCATTTTACAAACATATTCTGTTGAAGACGATGAAAGACTTCGAGCTGAGACTTTTGCAATTGTTTTAAAATATGAAAATGCTCTTGTTAAACTTGAAAAAGAAAGTGTATCATATTTCAAACAACTTGATCGAAAAACCGAGGAATGCAAGTATGACAAATTGTCGTATGAGCGTGCCTACAAGGACATGAAAGAGCAAAACGATCTTTTGAGGTCTCAGCTGGAAAGTCAAAAAGGGAAGGGTGTGGAAACTAAGTTTGCAAAACCATCAACTTCGGACAAACCGGTTGTTAAACCAAAAATGTCAATTTCTCAATCAGTTCCAAAAATTGATGTGAAAAATGATTTGACAAAACCAGTCACTCCAACACCCTTGCCCAAACAAAATGAAAAAGAAAAAGGAAAAGCAGTTGTCGAAACTTCAAATGTGATAGCACCAGGTCTTTATAGGATTAGTCCCACTATTGCGTCTGCCTCCACATCTCAAACATATAGGGCAATAGACAAGAGTGTAAAAGATAATCCAAAAGAGTCTAGGACTGCTAAAACAACTTCAAAGGACAACAATATAAATCCTAATGTGTGTGCCTTACCTTCTACAGGAATAGAAAGCACCTCTAAGAGCAGCAGATTACAACCTAGGAGCAATACAAGGAACAATAGAGTCTCGCCTGTCTCTGAGAGTAGATGCCAGAATAAAAATGAAGAAGTAGAAGAACACCCTAGGAATTTATCATTTTCTAATAAGAAACATATGTCATCTGGATGTAATGTTAAAAGTACTGTTTCTAGTGCATGTAATGACTCTGTTTGTTTAATGTGCAAGAAATCTTTATCCAATGATATGTGTGATGATAATGTTTCTAAGAATGTGAATGTGAATGCTATGCTTGAACAGAAAGATGTTCCTCAAGGAACTAGTGCTAGATCTAGATACATTAAAAGACTAATTGCAGGATGTAGGTCAACCACTAGTAGTCAATTGCCTAGGAACTATCTTAAGTTGTGTGTATGGAAACCAACGGGTAGAGAATTCATACTCGTGAATGGAAAATTGAAAGCGGTTCCAAAAGAACCAGTAGAAACCTTTTATGAGTGTGATTCATATGTTACCTCTAACACCATGGAACCAAATGTTAAACGGTTTCCAAATACAAAATCTTCTGTTCTTCGCAGGTTATCAAAATATGTCTTTGGATCATCGACTCAGGTTGCTCCAAGCACATGACCGGGAATCTAAAGTTGCTGATCAACTTCGTATGGAAGTTCATGGGAACTGTACGCTTTGGAAATGATCATGTAGCAGCTATTCTGGGTTATGGAGATCTTCAGTTTGGGAATTACTTAATCACTCGAGTTTACTACGTCGAAGGGTTGGGACACAACTTGTTTTCAGTCGGACAGTTTTGTGACGCAGATTTAGAGGTTGCATTTAGGAGAAACACTTGCTTCGTTAGAAATTTGATTGGCGATGATCTCTTAACTGGGAATCGTGGCACCAATTTATATGCTATCGACATCAACCAAATGGCCTCTTCATCACCAATTTGTCTTATGACAAGAGCATGCGAAACAAAGTCCTGGCTGTGGCATAGAAGATTATCCCATCTCAACTTTGACACCATCAACAAGCTAGCCAAAGCACAACATCGTCAACGGACTTCCTAAGTTCAAATACACCAAGGATCATTTATGTCCATCATGCGAACAAGGTAAAAGCAAAAGGGCAACATATAAACCTAAAACCATACCTAGTTCGGTAGATAAGTTACATATGTTGCACATGGACTTATGTGGCCCAATGAGAGTTGAAAGCATAAATGGGAAGAAATACATCCTTGTTATCGTCAATGACTATTCAAGATATACATGGGTAAAGTTTCTGAGGTCAAAAGACGAAGCACCAGGCATCATCATCACCTTTTTGAAGCGTATTCAAGTCCTACTTCAAGCTCTAGTAAGGATTGTAAGAACAGACAATGGCACAGAATTCACTAACCAGGAGTTAAGAACCTACTTTGAAGATGCTGGAATCACACATCAGACATCAGTTGTTAGAACTCCACAGCAGAACCGGGTAGTTGAAAGAAGAAACATAACTCTTGTGGAAGCTGCTCGCACAATGCTGATTTATTCTAGTGCACCGTTATTCTTATGGGCTGATGTTGTTGCCACTGCTTGTTTTACTCAGAACCGTTCCCTAATCCATCCAAGATTCAATAAAACCCCATATGAGCTAGTGAACAACAGAAAACCCAATATCTCTTACTGTTGGAAAATACCTCGACAACAAACCCGAAGTTCGATCGCGGAACGCTAGATCGCTAGTTGTATCGAGCACAAGTAGCAAACACGAGATACTACAAAGAACCGACCGAATATTGCACACGATATACCCTCGTACCAAACCTTTATTAAAACACCTAATAAAGCTATTACAACGAGGAAGAAGAATAAATAACTAGCATCCCCTCATCTCTATTTATATAGAGATGAGGAGGTGGAAACCTAGCTTGCCTTGCACTCCAAGCTAACTAACCTAGTTCTAGTCTACCACCTAATCTAATTATAAAGTACACTTAAGTCCCTAATGTTTAAGTTTACTACTAATATTTAACAATTTCCACCTTAGGAGTAACAATTAAACATAACCGATACTCAGCACCTTTTCCTCGTGCTGGAACCTCGAACCGGGGACCACCTTGTCGACCAGGCATTGTACTTTAGTAATTTTCCATGATTAGCTTCTGTAGACTCCTTCATTTTCTTCTTTTCAGCAGCATTACCCTCTGCACCCTCTTGACCAGGTACTCCGGTTACCGTAATGTCCGCCCCCACCTTTATACCAAGGTGTACCTTTTCCTGCTCCTTTACCAAGCAGCCCGTGTTTGTCTTTTCTTCAAGTTGCTTTTCCTCCAACTTTCTTTGAGCCACTGCAGCATCATCGTTACTAACCTGAACATCCTCAGTTTCACGATTCCCCTGAGCTCCCTGTAGTTCCACCTCAAACCAAACACGTTTATTAACCTGTACTCCATGGACTCCTGTTTTAACACCAGGACCAAGTTGTTTGAACCCAACTTGTTTATGACCAAGTTGTTTGAACCCAACTTGTTTAAAACCAAGTTGCTTGAACCCAACTTGTTTTGAACCTCCATGCTTTTGTACACCAAAAGTCGTCACTTTTGCCTCCAAAGTATACACACAGTTATTTCTCCTGATCCCAGTCATCATAACCCGACAACCTTTGATCACCTTGACTCTGCCCATCTGCATCTTCACAGTATAACCCTCTTTTTCAAGAGTACCCAATGAAATCAAGCTTTTTCTTAACCCTGGAACATACCTGACATCTTCCAGTATAAAGCTTGAACCATCATGCAACTGTATCTTCACTTTTCCTGTCCCTCTGATAGTGCATATCCTGTTATCACCTAACTGAACCGAACCACCATCAATATCCTTGAAGTCATACAAGAAGTCCCTCCTAGGTGTCATATGATAAGACCCACCTGAATCCATTACCAATTCAGTCATCTCATCATTCCCGACTACCACCAAGGCTTCTCCAAAGTAGGCGTTACCCTCGTCATCAGAAGAATCAGAATCCTGATCATGCTTACCCTTCTTGATGACCCCACTTGACTTCTTCATTGGACAGTCTCTCTTCAGATGACCCTCTGAATGGCATATGAAGCACTTGAGTTTACCAGTTCCACCCCTTGATTTGAACCGCGAACTTCCACCAGAATGAGCTTTCCTTGAATGATCTGACCCTCCCCTTACATATAACCCGTCACCAGTTTCTTCCTTTGTGCCTTCGGTTCTTTTCTTCAACTCCCTTGAATTCAGAGTCGCCAGGACATCCTCCATTGTCAAGGATTCCCTCCCATACAACAATGTCTCCACAAAGTTTTCATAAGACGATGGCAACGACGTAAGTAACATAAGTGCCTGATCTTCATCCTCAATCTCGATATCAATATTCGCCAAATCAAGTATCAACTTATTAAACTCATCTATATGATCACCCAGTTTCGTACCTGGACTCATATAGTACGTGTACAGCTTCTTCTTCAGATACAGTCTATTTGCTAAGGACTTAGTCATATACAGACTAGTCAACTTCGTCCAAATTCCTGAAGCAGATGTTTCCTTGGTAACTTCTCGTAAAACCCGGTCTCCCAAGCATAGAATCAAGGTACTGTATGCTTTCTTCATCAAAGCAGCCTTTTCACCTGCTTCCATGTCCGCGGGTAATGTCTCTAATGCAGCATCACATCCCAGCTGTACCATTAAAGCACGCATCTTTATTTGCCATAACCCGAAGTCATTCTTCCCATCGAATTTTTCGATGTCAAACCTAGTTATAGAACTAGCCATTCTTCTTATACCTTGCTAAAAACCTTGTCAAGTTGTTTCTTAACCAACTTTACCGACAAGCCTCACAAGCCGTGTGCAATATTCCCCTTGTTGCTAAAAATTTTTCTTGCAAATCGAATTAATTAGAATAACCCTAAACCCTCGATTCGAACAAGCAAACCCGATCATTAACTTGAAACCCAAGCTAACCACGATCGAAACTTGTATCGCAAGAAAACCCGCAACAAGAATAAACCCTTCAAATTTATCGATTTAGAAAAATAAATTCTAAACGAAAAATTTGCAATCGTTTTATAAAATTAAAAACGATTCAAACTACACCTTTTGAAAAACCTAAAAGACAATAAACCTTGCAACCTTTGTAGTAATAAATATCACATGCTATAAGAAAAAAATAAACCAATCACTGGCCACCCCTTTTTTTCCCTTAACGTGATATTAAAAACTGTGTCGTCTTCTGTGTTCGAACAATCGCTACTTCTCGAAACCGAACTTTGATACTTCGAACGAACTCGAAACCTCGATCTAGCACTCGAACTTCGATGACCACAATAACCGCGGCTCTTGATACCACTTGTTGGAAAATACCTCGACAACAAACCCGAAGTTCGATCGCGGAACGCTAGATCGCTAGTTGTATCGAGCACAAGTAGCAAACACGAGATACTACAAAGAACCGACCGAATATTGCACACGATATACCCTCGTACCAAACCTTTATTAAAACACCTAATAAAGCTATTACAACGAGGAAGAAGAATAAATAACTAGCATCCCCTCATCTCTATTTATATAGAGATGAGGAGGTGGAAACCTAGCTTGCCTTGCACTCCAAGCTAACTAACCTAGTTCTAGTCTACCACCTAATCTAATTATAAAGTACACTTAAGTCCCTAATGTTTAAGTTTACTACTAATATTTAACACTTACCTTCACGTGTTTGGCGCTTTGTGCTATCCAACAAACGATAGAGAAGATCTAGCGAAGTTGAAAGCTAAGGGTGATATTGGAATCTTCATTGGATACTCAGAAAACTCGAGGGCATTCCGGGTGTATAACAGAAGAACTAAAAGGATAATGGAGACGATGAATGTGAAGTTTGACGAGATTTCACAGATTGCTTTTGAGAGACTCGCTCTTGAACCCGCACTTAACCCAATGGCTTCTAATCAAAACAGATTAGGACCCGCACCAAGCGTTCATACTTCTGGACATATTAGTTCAGGACTCATACCTCAAAGGAGCTCAGTCAACTAACAATGAAAAACCTATAGAACAAGAATTGGAAAATTTCTTCGAGTTTATGTTTAATGAATACTATGGTGGAACTTCGACAAATGCATCACAACAACATTCCGCTGCACCCACTCAAAATCATCAACCACCACCACAAGATGCATCTACAACAATCGAAGCTGACGCACCAACTCCCTCCACATCATCAACATCTACTCCACCAACTCCAGTAATTGAAATTGTTCTACCAAGAGTTGATGAGCAAAATCAAAACACACCATTTCAAGAAGAACCAACACAAAACGATGCTGCGTTAGAAGAAGAAGTGTTCGAAAACCCGTTTGCAACGGACTCAGCTGAATCATCTTCAAGGTTACAAGAACCATCTAACACACATACGTTAAACCCAAGGTACCCTTCTACACTACAGTGGACTAAAGACCATCCAATAGAACACGTTATTGGTGAACCTTCAAGGCCAGTTCAGACGAGAAAACAACTCACCACCGACCCCGATATGTGCATCTACGTTTGCTCAGTTAGGTTAAAAGAACCAAAGAACATTCGGGAGGCGATGGCAGACAATGCATGGATAGAAGCGATGCAGGAAGAACTTCTTCAATACCAGTTACATGACACATAGGAATTAGTTCCAAGACCAATTGACAAACTTGTCATTGATCTTAAATGGTTATGGAAGAACAAAAAGGATGAAGAAATAACTGTCATTCACAACAAAGCTCGTCTCGTGGCTAAAGGATTCAGATAGGAAGAAGGGATAGATTTCGAAGAATCATTCGCGCCAGTAGCAAGACTTGAGGCAGTCAGGATATTCTTAGCCTATGCAGCTCACAAAAATATCACAATCTATCAGATGGACATCAAGACAACATTATTGAATGGAACTCTGAAAGAAGAAGTGTATGTGAGTCAGCCAGACGGATTCGTTGACAAAGAACATCCAGACTACGTCTACAAGCTAAAGAAAGCCATCTATGGTTTAAAACAGGCTCCAAGAGCGTAGTATGACGAACTATCATCCTTCCTGATCCAAAACAATTTCACCAAAGGAACAGTTGATTCTACCTTGTTTACAAGAAAATATAAAGATGACATTTTGATTGTTCAGATATGTGGACGACATTATTTTTGGGTCCACTAATCCGAAACATTCAAAACATTTTGAAAATCTCATGAAAAGCAAATTTGAAATGTCCATGATGGGGGAACTAAAATTCTTTCTTGGTTTACAAATACACCAATCCCCTCGTGGTATTTTTATTAATCAAGCTAAATATACTATTGAGATTTTGAAAAAACATGGTATGGATAATTGTGACTCTGTTGGTACACCATTGGTCACTTCACCAAAAATAGGTGCTGATTTATTTGGAAACCCATGGATCCGAAGAAATATCGGAGCATGATTGGTTCTCTCATGTACCTTACTGCTAGTCGATCCGATATTCATTTTGCTGTTTGCTTATTAGCACGGTTTCAGGCAAGGCCTACCGAACTTCACCTCCAAGAGGTCAAACGGATCTTTCGGTACCTTCGAAGAACCATTAACATGGGACTTTGGTATCCGAAGGATTCCGAGTTTAAACTAATAGCATTTTCAGATGCCGACCATGTAGGTTGCCAAGTTACAGAAAAATGTACATCAGGTGGAGCACAATTTTTGGGTGAAAATCTAGTAGGCTGGTCATCAAGGAAACAAGATTGTACTGCACTATCAACCGCAGAAGTCGAGTATGTGTCTCTATTTGCGTGTTGTGCCCAAGTTCTATGGATGAGGACACAACTCAAAGATTATGGCTTTACTTTCGACAAAATACCTATGTATTGTGATTCGAAAAGTGCCATAGCCATCTCGTGCAATCCAGTGCAACACTCAAAGACCAAGCATATTAGAGTCCGCTATCACTTCATCAAGGAACACGTAGAAGAGGGTACTGTAGAATTATTTTTCGTGAAGACAGATTACCAACTCGCCGATCTATTTACTAAAGCCCTTCCAAAAGAAATGTTTGAAAATTTAGTTCGACGAATTGGCATGCGAAGCCTAACTCCTGAGGAGCTAGAATGTCTTCTCGAATCTTCTTGAAATCTCTTTCAAAATAGCTTCGCTGTAAATATTTTTGAAATTCAAAATACCAAATTTGAAAAACCAACAAAATCAAAATACAAAATTTGAAAAATCAACGAAAACAAAATATAAAAATAGCAAATTTTCAAAAATACAAAAACAATATAAAATCAAAAAACCAAAAATATTCTTCTCACGACTTGTCTCTCGTATTCGATATTCTGTACGTATCTAGAAATGTCATTCAACAAAGATACGGACATGTACAGATGCTTGAGCGAGAGTTCATTTAAATTTTTCTAAAGCATGTCGTTTCTCAAAAAAAGTTCTTCACAATGGCTTTCGTATACTTCAGTACGAAACCTGATCTACAATGATGACTTCTGATTATTTCAGATCAGGACTCGTGTCTTCAAAAACAAAATAAAGAATCCTTGAGCACATGATCAAGATTTTTGAAAAGATTTTTCAAAATCTTTCTCAATATTCTGTGCTCAAGATAACTCCCTCCAAAACCAATAAAAACATGCTTTATTTAAGGAGGAGTATTAAAATGAAAAACAAAATGTTCCGAATTCATGCAAAATCAAATCCGTCTATCTCTCCAAAGAGCTTTCTTTTAATCAGTTGATATAAAAAATATCACGGCATGCTATTTTTGAGGGGGAGAAGACGTGATTAAAATGTGATCAAAATGTTTAAAGATCGTGTATTGAATCTCAAAAGAGCTCGACTCATATCTTACCCTCGAATTGACGAAAATTAAATGTCATTTATCGAAAAGACTTGTCCGGGACGGGTAATAATTTCAAGCTGGTTTATCCAGTGATATAAACGTGTCTCGCAAAGGACTTGTCTGAGTATAATGTACCAATTCGAGAGATTCTCTTTGAATATGACCAGGACGGGTAATAATTTTAAGCTAGTCTAACTAGTGATGTAAACGTGTCTCGCAACGGTCATGTTCACTGGAAAATCGATCAATTCAAATGTGCGAACTCTACCCACCATGTGCATACTTATCTTGAAAATGCATAAGTACATGTGTAGGGGGAGTATTTAAGAAAATACAAAACTCTCGAAGTGTTAACAAAATGTGTTTTATTCATAAACACTTTGAGAGAATTTCACAAAAGGTTTTATGGCATATGATCAATAAATCTAGGATAATCATGAAGTAATAAGGTGATTATGGTTAGGCTTATGTCCTATGATTCGCCAGAGCCGGAGGGATCTACCCAAGGACAATTCCAATAGATTAGAATTAGAAGTCCTTAGGTAAGATTGGAAAAAAGGAGTAAATGAGAAAGGGAAAGAAGGGGTTGAAGAATGAAAAAGAAAAGTTTATGAAAGGGTGAAAAGAAATAGCCCTCCATGAAAAACTTAGGGCAAAAACCGGGTCAATACATCTGCTATTGGTAATCACACAATTGATACTGATATTGAAGACAAGACGTCATGGACCCAGTGACGCGCTGCACTACCCCTCCTAGCCACTCAGATATCTCTTAAAAGATATTTGTTTCATTTCTCACGGAGAACACTGCATAATCTATCGGCCTCTCACTCCGAGATGTGTTGATATTGAAAAGGTGGCACTCTGCTCCATGCCTCCGACTACTAAAAACCAAAATGCACATTATCGAGTCTAGAGCCATGAGATTCATTAAAAATCTTTAGGACACATTTCCAATATAATACACCCGTGTTCACCAAAAAGGACACAAGGTGTACAAGAGTCTTAATGAGATCAACGGATCTTGCCTTATATCATGATGGTTATTTGCTTCAAACAGGTTTACAGTCGTGAAGTGATACTCTGGTATACTTCAGCGGCTCACCTGAATCATTGATACACTTCGGTGTATCTGAGTTAGCTCTCTCGGGGGCATCCGGTTCAGAACGGCCTTGGTAAGGATTAGAGAAAGTTTTCACAATATGCTGTTAACAATCTCGAAGTCCGAACCTGTAAGTGTTGGACGATTTATTACTAACTGTTTTATGCAGGTACTGAGGAAAGTCCATCAACCATCATCATATAGCTCAACATCCATATCTCCTCATACTCATACTTATAAAGATCATCCTCAACAAACTTAAGTGAAAAATGTTCAAGACAAAAAGATCAAGTTAAAGACGAAGTGTTACGACAAAGTCAAGAAACTAATCAAGATGTCAAGAACAAGTTCATATATCAAGTGAGGACGACATAAGTATGAAGATCAAAGTAGCATCAAGAAGTATGAGTATATATGATGGAAGAGACGACAATGCAATATGTAGAAGATGTTGATCAAAAGAAAGAAGAACCGAAAGACGATTACTTTGAAGATCACAAAGCATGAAGGAACAAAGAACCAAGACTATTCTACAACGACACACAAAGTTCAAGAACAAGAAGACAAAAGACCTAATCACTCGGAGCGTCATTTGAATGACCATCCCTTAGGGGGAGATTGTTAGCATTGATAAAAAGTGATGGTCATCTTGTATTTACAACTTTGTATTGTGTCGTGTAAAATGAAATAGAATAGTAAAAAAGGCTCATGGATTTGGACTAAGCTAAGTGGTAATTAGTTAAGGTATATTAGTCCATTTTATGTTTGATGTAAACAAGTCCAATCCATGATCATGATGTGAAGCCCATAGAAAAGCCCATTGGCTCGTTAGGGGTTTTGTCTATAAATACCACACTCCTCACCTCATTTGGAAGTGAGTGTGTGTGTGCTTTAGAGGTGTATAGGTGAGGAGCATGTGTGTGTTTTGTATGTGTGTTTATCTTCATCTCTTATTCTTATAATATACACGGTTTACATACATATACACGATCTATCTCTATTGTGCTTATACGAGTTATAGTGTGTGATAAAGTTAAACCTTGTGTTCTACAATTTATATTTATAAAATAACAATATGAAATAATTAAATTTGGGGCCTACGAAATTTGGAGGCTTTGAATAGTCGCTCACCTCGCTCACCTAAAAGATGACACTGAAGATCGAGCTCCTATAACCGTATATAAGCCCACAAACACACCATATTATATGAGACTGTAAGAGTGTGCGTATATCTTGGTTCCTAAATAATACTCCATATAGACTATAATTTGACAATACGAGCTTTTATATATATCAAATCAAAGCTTTATATCAAGAGTTACACGCACTAGCAATCTAGCATACTATTCCACGAACACAACAAAGGCACGCTGTGCTACTACACCCTGCATATATCAATTATGTGCCTGGGGGCTTAAGATCTGGGCACCAATCATCATACAGCTTTTGGTCACATTCTTTAAAATTCATACCAAATGGACAAAGATCGTCGCCTTTACCTACTCGGAAACCAAAATAAAACAAAATGCTAAAAAGGTACAACAAACAAATTAAATAAAGTGATTTGTACACTTTGAATAAGATAAATAGGGATCACTCTTTTTTCTTTGAAATAAAAACCTACAACTTGTATGAGAACTGTAATTGAAATCTATTTCCACTAATAAAAAGTTTTTACCGAGGGCGTTGCATTCTTCTTTATATGTTATACCCATCACCAAATTTGTAGATAACATGATAAAGAGAAAAGATAATAAATTTTCTCCATTGTGAATTTAAAAATTATGAAGCACAATAAATTATAACAACTTGGATACTTTGTATTTATAACCTGTATGCTATTACAGTAATTAAAGTTTTGTAGTATACTATAGTAATACATTACAGTAATACTATATTACAATATAGTAATAATACTCAAATGAAAGATGCAATTATAGTTCTTTTTATAGTAATATGATTACAGTAATAATATAGTATTACAGTTCTTTTTAACATCCAAGCGTTTATATGTGTCATATTGTACTAACGAGTATGGTTACCCGCGCGTTGCCGCGGTTTTTATTGCTATTATCGGGTTTCCGATTGTGCTATACTAAAGGAAAAGTTGTTGAGAGCATTATCAAAAGGAAACATCTAAAGGTGTTGCTAGTAGCATTTTAAAACAAATGAGCTGAAACAAAGTATGGGGCTGAAGATGTGCCAACCAATAAAATTACTACGGGATTATGCATAATCCAAATTGTATATAACATCAGATAATGTAAAATAAATGTTCAACTGCTATAAATTATGTAGTATAAGCGAATGGATCCAAATTAATAACATGTCAAATATACCATCAGTGGATTCATTGTCCACGATCAGACATTTTGCCAATAGTCGCGTCGTCATAATCTGGTTCAGACAAATTCACCAATCTTTCGTAGAATCTGTCTCCTTTCTTTATCTAATCTCGTTCCAAAGAATGCGATTGTCATTGGCATCGAAACATCTTTCTTGTATACAACATGAAATCTGATACTTTTAATTCTGCACACTCTATACTGAAACAATTTAACGAAAAATGAGCCGTTTGGAAACCTTGATTTTTTGCCGTATAGTGTCATTTTGTAGAGATAAAAAATGTAATCTTTTTCGGACTTACCCACCACCATTTCCAAATCTACTACCCCTTTATTGTTGTTTTCCTTGCAATTGAGGGAGTTCTTTTAGCACCTGCAAAGTTACAGTTGTTGCATTCTCTTGGTCTGCATAAAAGAAGGTCAAGATTTAGGCTATACAATTTAATCATCTTAAGGCAAAGATCTAACACGTGATATCTGAACTCACCGGAATTGCAACTTTATCTTCTTTTAACAACGGCTTGGAAGCTTCGATAATTCTTCTGTGTTGATAATTCAATGTACCAATAATTTCACGTCTTTCTTGTTCCAATTCCACATTCTGCGCTAAGAATAATATTTTTAGGTCCTTATAATGGCAGGAGTTCAAATTATTTACTCAAACGACACAAATAAGGTGGAAAAATTTGTTAAGGCCACAGTACCTGGTCCAATATCTAATCCCATTCACCCATCTGGGATACCACTTCCGCCTTCCACAAACTCCAAATGAAAACAGTAAACACAGTTTCCTTACATTAAACAAAGAGCAATTACAAATAGGCTCTGATATCGCAGCATATAAGTAAGGAATCTTTTACTTCATTACCTGGAAACGACAGGCAGCTGTCTTCGCCATTGGCGAATTGGAACCTGTAGCAAATGGAAGTTATAGTTTAAGGGCTATCAACCCGCCCAAAGTCTACTTATATGTATTAAACCAATAGAACCAAACATCATTAATGCCCTTATGGTGGGGTAACCACCATAGTCATCAGGTTTGGTAATATCTTTGGTCACATAACTGGTAGCTGCTAGATGCACCTGCATTTAAGTGGATACATATCAAGATATATGCAAATGCAAATATGAATCTATTGGGTTCTTGATGTGTAAACATCGTTTTATTGCAAGTTTGTTAATTTCTAATCAATTAAACAGATACCTTCAAAGCTAAGGCTCATGTTTTCAGCATGATTCTGAATCTAAAAATTGGAATAAATAGCACAAAAAAAAACACAATTTGATTATAACTAATCTGCATGATGCTACCATGATAACCTTTCTGTAAAAAACGACGCCGTCTTAAGTTTTTTTTTTTTTTGTTGTTTTCATGTTAGCATCATACATGTTAGTTATAACTAAATACTTATTAATTACTCTATTGGTATTGTATTCAACTTAACATGATGTAGTTTGTACTGTTACGGTGTTGAAACTTCAATGCTACCTATAAAGGTAGAAAATTGAAAAATCAAATCAATGACATAAACTAATTATAAGCACCATCCTTTACTATTTTCATTTTCGACGTACGTAGATTGCATTTTGACATGTTCTCTCAGAACCACCGCTTACCCTGTTTCCAACAAAAACCTGCCAAAAACAATAGAAATCATCTGATTATTGGCTAATCTTCTGTCCAAAAAGTTCGCTACATTTTTAACATATTTGTTCGGGTTGTCAATAATGGTTTTTGTTATTACAAATATGTTAAAAAGGTAGCGAACTTTTGGTGATTAAAACATTAACCCTCACCTGCAGATTGCTTTTCACTTCAGCATTTGTAACTTGTAAGGCCATCGATTCGCATAATCTCTCTTATCTGCTTAGGAGTGGCAATTGGAAGAAAATCAAACATATTCACAATTATGAAAAATCACTTTATAACTTCTAAACAAAAGGTATAGACCGAAACCCCTATTCACCTATAGTCAGCCTGCCCTTTTTATCATCTATACATGTTATAACCATTAAACTACAATCATACCTTTGCTTCCACTTACGTTTCCGAGTCGTTTTTTTTTTTTTTTTTTTTTTTTTTTTTTTTTTTTTTTTTTTTTTTAATCTTACAATTGTCACCATCAAATGTCTGTTTCCTTCACCATTATCCTGCTCCAACAACCCTGCGTCTTTTTTTGAAGTATTTGCCTTACAATGGGAAATGGTCCTACTCACATGTATATATACCATTTCCATTGTGCACAGTAAGTGGATTCGTAAAATTAAGGCAAATGATTTTTATTTTATTTTTTTTTATAATTCCATTTTCCGAAAGCATGATTCAGTTTTCCGGAAAGGCTATGCTTCTGATATATATAGCATTTACATTGTCGACACCTTATTTTTTATGTTTGATTCAAGTAGCAGTAGTGACCCTTACATAGGCAAGTGTTGATATAAATAAATGCCTAAACACGTTATTAATATTTTTCGATTTCTCTACGTTTTGATAATCACAAAATGTAAAATCATTAATCGGAAAATTATGACGTAAACAAGTATTTAGTTGTAAATATCTTTTTCTACAACTCAAATCACTTAAGGTATGAATGAACTAATGCTTAATGCATTATATGATCAAAGGACCATTTTCTTAATAACTAGATTTTTTATAAAACATCAAAAACATTTTATATATTTTTGAAAAACATTTTTGGTATTAAATAAAAATGTTTAATCTTTTATAAAAATATGAATTCAAATTTTTAACCAAAATCAGTTAAAATGTTCCAGAAAAACCTTCCCCACAAAAGGACAAATCTGGGCAACGGACACCTTGGGCGGCCCCCTTAATTTTACTAGGCGGCCCCCTTAAAATTAAGGGGACCGCCCCCCCTATTTAAGGGGGCCGGCCACGCTCCAGTAGGTCTCCAGCTGTCCAGTTTTTCTCCTATAAATACCAGCCTTCTCCTGGATTTTTACTTACCTTTTGCACACTAAAACTTTCTGTTCTAAATCCTTTCTAAACATTGTAAATCCTTTGATCATATTTTCTTAAGCATTGGTTTCTAAGTGATCCAAGCTTCCACCACCAAAAGTGCAAAAGAAGAACTCTACTTCAACTAGTGAAGAAGTGTTATTACTTACCTCATTCAATTGTGTTGTTGTGTAAAGTGTTGTATAGTTGTGATAAGTAGATCTAAGTGTAATTACGTAGTGGTGTTGTAAATTAGTTGTGAAGTAGTTGTGAATAAGTAGTTGTGAAGTAGTTGTGAAGAAGTAGTCGTGAAGAAGAAGTCGTGAAGAAGTCGTGAAGAAGTCGTGAAGCCGTTGTGAAGCTGTCGTGAAGAAGTCGTGTAGAAGTTGTGTATAAGTTGTGAGATTGGTTCTAGCTACGATTAGAACTCGACATCTAGCTTTGTGTCTTTAAGCCGGTGTAAGCTAAAGTTGTGTAAGGTTTCTCCGCCATAAGGGAGTTTGTTGACATAGTGAAGAAAACTCTCGAGTAGGTGACTCGAGGAGTGGAGTAGGGCAAGGAAGGTGTCCTTGTAGCCGAACCACTATAAATCTCCGTGTTGTGGTTTGATCTTTCTATCTCTCTCTTTCATTTCATTATATTTACCTTACTTGCATTACTTATTTATATTTGTTTATATATGTTCATATTGATCAAGAGTTGAATTCACATAAGATAGAATCGAAGTTTTTAAAAAGTAAACAAAAGTTTTCATAAATTAAAAAGGACGTAAAACTATTCAACCCCCCTTCTAGTTTTCCACAATTAGTATCAAGAGCCACGTCAAACAAGATTTTTAAAATAAACTGTATTTTAAAACTTGAAACGATCTATGGAATCTGAAAAATATTTAGAAGGGCAATCTATGCAAAGACCACCACTATTTGAAAGTGATGGATTTTTATATTGGAAAAATCGATTCGAAACTTATGTGAAGTCAAAAGATCTAGATCTTTGGCATGTTATTACTAATGGTGATTTTTTACCTATTCAACATAATCTTGAAACTAAAAAGGATGAAATTGTACCTTTTGAAAAACAAAGTGATGATTTAAAAAGAAAACTTTCTAAAAATAATGAGGCTAAAATGGTTATTTATAATGCGTTACCACGTAAAGAATACGAAAGAATCTTTATGTGCGAAACCGCAAAAGAAATTTGGAATTCTTTACTAATAACTCACCAAGGTAATAGTCAAGTCAAAGATAATAAAATAGATCTTCTTGTTCAACAATATGAACGATTCACGATTCCGGAAAAGGAATCAATTGATAATGCATTTGCTAGGTTTAACACAATCATCACAAGTTTAAAGGCACTTGATGAGAGTTTTTCTAGTAAGAATTTTGTCAGGAAATTTCTTAGGGCTCTTCATCCAAAATGGCGAGCTAAAGTTACGGTGATTGAAGAATCGAAGAACTTGTCAACTCTTCAACTTGACGAGTTGATTGGCAACTTGAAAGTCTACGAAGCAATAATCAAGAAAGACTTCGAGATGGTCAAAGGAAAGAAAGAGCAAAGCAAGTCAATCGCGTTGAAAGCTAGGAAAACATCAAGTGACGAGGATAGCTCAACCTCCGAAAGTGATGATGAAGAATATGCCATGGCCGTAAGAGACTTCAAGAAGTTTTTCAAAAGACGAGGAAGATTCGTTAGACAACCACATGACGAAAGGAAAACACTCCAAAGAAACAAAGACGACAAATGTAGCAAGAGCGAGAGGAAGTGCTTCAAATGCGGTGATCCAAATCATCTCATTGGAAGATGTCCTATGATGTCAAAGGAGCAAAACCAAAAGGCGTTCATTGGAGGAGCATGGAGTGACAGTGAAGAATACGAGAAAGAAACCACAAAAGAGGAGAAGTGTCTTATGGCTAAGACATCAAGTGAGGTACGTTCCGAAACCGAATACTTTAGTGATGAAAATTTATCATTAGATGAAAAAGACCTAGATAACGAATATAATAGGTTATGTATATTAGGTCAAAAAGTAATGACTAAAAATAAATCACTAAAACACATAAATAACCAATTAGAAAAAGAAATACTAGAATTAAAAATTAAACTACATAACTTAGAAAAAGGCAAAGAAGTCTTTGAATGTAAAACATGTCAAGAAACTAAAAATGAAAACGAAATACTTAAGGAAGAAATTTGTAGACTTAACAAATTTGAAAATAGTAGTAATTCTCTTAGGGATATAATAAGCATTCAAAGAATGTCAGGAGATAAAACCGGATTAGGATTTAACTCAACTAAGGCTAAAACTAGTGAAACTAAAAATGTAAAGTTTGAAAGTGAAACTAGTAATCAAAAAATATTAGAGTCAAAGCCTAAATATATACTTATAAAAGATAGAAAAATACCCATAGCCAATAATGAGGAAATAAAATCTTTCTACAAACCATCTTTAAAAACCGAAGTAGAAAACTCTAAACCAAAGCTTAGGTCAAAAACACCTCCTCCTAGAAGACCACCTAGTCCTCACCCTCGGCCTAAAACACCTCAACCTAAAAGAAACCAAAATAGACCAAACCGTCATAATAATAGTTACCCAATGTGGAATTACCCGAATCCACCAAGCTTCAATCCTTGGGGAATACTTCCACCATACATGCATCCTAGTCAACTACAACCCATTTTTGGTTCAAACAACTTTGGATCAATGAGACAATGGGGACCAAGTGGCTAAATTGCTATCTCATTGGATTATTGGCATCTCTTCCTTGATTGACTTCTACAAGTCAAACATAAACGCTTTGAAGCGCTTGAAGACCACACGTTGAAGACTAAAAGGTACGCCCCTCTTTCATGCTCATCATTATGTGCGTAGATTAATGAACTAGCAAATTGCATGACCCCATAAGTTTTTAATGCCTAGTTTAGTTAGTACTTGTATGGTAGTTAGTAGATAATCACTTATACATATACATAATATAAATATATACATATATATATATATATATATATATATATATATATATATATATATATATATATATATATATATATATATATATATATCCATCCATATTATTATACTATATACATATATAAATATATCCGCACATAACCTAGATACGTCATTTGTTGACTATCTAGAACTAAAAGAAATTGTTCGTCCTCGAACCTTTTCTTCCCCCTTTGCCTCTTTTGAACTTTAACGTTCAACACGAAAATCTTCCGTGTCCACTATCACATAACTCATGGTGATGAAGAGAAGTGAGTTAAGTGGATTAACGTAGAAGTAGCACTTTGACCGTCGAGTCAAGAAAACTATGGATGAAACAAACTCCCGTCGCCGTCAGCACCTATCTCATTCATTACCTCATCATTTCTTAACCCCATTCAACATCCCACGTTTACACACAAAATAAATAAATAAATATATATATATATATATATATATATATATATATATATATATATATATATATATATATATATATATATATATATATATATATATATATATATATATATATATATATGCACTTTTACTCTCACCCCCTAACACATTTGTCGACTTGACATCTTGATCATTTTATCCAAAATTCTCAAGAAATGTTTTCTTAACGAAATGTTAATAAAATGTCAAGTATTCCTTCCTCGTGCCATTAAAACCCAACGTATTTTTGATATATAATAAATCTATATATATACATAAAATTATTTTGCTATCAGAAACTAAACCCGAACTAATTCCAAGTTTGGTAGGCGGCCCCCTTAATGTTTAAGGGGACCGGCTAGTAAACGGGGGCGGCCCCCTTAATAATTAAGGGGACCGGCCTACTGTAGCTTCCAAAAATTGTTTTTCTTCCAATTTCATTTGCCAAACACCCCACTTTTCAAACAACACCCATACTTGCTGCTGCTGTGAACGAACCAAAACCCAAAACCATTCACCAAATCATCATTCCCGACTAATTTCGCAAGGGGCAAACACCTATATTTAGATTAGCAACACATTTTGTGAAAATGCCCAAAACTACAGTCGGTGATGTCTCAAAAACAAAAGAATACATTCCTAAAGTCTCTGCCACTCCAGGCATTTCTCCCGCTGTTGCTTGTTTCTATCGTCCCATTGAAGATAGAAACATTCATGAAGGGAGAGTTGTCTATCCATCGTTCTATGAATCCGACTATATCGAACGAATGTTCTCCAACGTTCGTCTTGATTGTCTCTACAAAATCAATGAGCTTATCATTCCCCGCTTTGTTCTTGACTTCTATAGCCAAGTGACGGTGCAAACCGATCCCAATGGCTGTATCCTCATATCCTTTATGATTCAACACGAATTCATTACTCTTACTCTCGCTCAATTCGGTCAAATTCTAGGAATCCCCTACTCCGGTCAAGCTGTCTTTTCTAATGAGTGGGATCTCTCATCTCTTGAGCAATATCGACCTCAACAGGGTCCTTACTACTCTGAGATTCCATCCTCAGAAGAAATTCGTCAATATCTTGGGCTAGCTCGTGGTACGACTAGCCGAAGAATCAAGTCAAAAGATGTTGACATCCATGCTAACCAAATCCTCCTCAAGGAGTTACGCCCCGACATGAAGCGTTGGGAAGAACTCATTCGTGAGAATGCGTTCGGTACCGGTGGTCACCGTGATCATGTCACGGCGAGCATAGCTCATATGTTGTATTGTATTGTCGCTGAACAGCCGTACAATTTGGCATATCTCTTTGTCTTCCGCATCATGTCCGCCAAAAACACTCATAATGCAAATCTTCCGTATGGAATGTTTCTTACTCGCCTCTACAATCATGTCATGATGCATTATCCACATCTTCAGAGTCCAATTTATGAGTCTGTTCAACCGGTCCTTAATCCACTTGTTCGTGTCCGTGAACGTCGCCCCCGAAGCGACAAGGGAAAATCTCGTAAATCTGTCTCACTTCCACCTCGTGGTTCCATGTCACATCAAGGAGACGATGATGATGATGATGATGATGAGGAGGGCACAACACGTGCTAGTACCCCATCACCTAGGACCTTCGTTCAAAATCTTTCAGATCTTGATTACACCGAGTATCAAGTTTCTTCTCCTTCCGAATGAACAGACGAACTACTATTTGAAAGACAAACCGAACTACTCAACACCACACAACAGATGCACCAAGAAGTACGAGGCGGTTTCAAGTCTATTGGAAAGACACTTGGAAGGATGTTTGGAAAGAAGAAGAAATAGACATGTTTGATGAGTGTTTAGTTGATTATTATTGATGTTATGATTAGACATTTATATGTAGTATTATTATCTTAACATTTGTTTGCTATGACTTTTATTATGTTAGATGATAAACTTATTAGAACTAAGCTACTAGTTTATTTGATATAATATGCCTATGCTTCTAATATGATTTTTTTTTCTAGTCTTAAATATGTATATTATTTGTTTAATATGCTATTAATAATATTTAATCATTCTTGATGTACATGATCCAAATGGAACTTGCTGCAAATACACCCTAAAAATGACCTTTTTTCTGGAAAATTTTCAAATTTGGTTGCCTGGGAAAACACCAGATGGGCGGCCCCCTTAATTTCCTAGGCGGTCCCCTTAATTTTTAAGGGGGCCGCCCAACAATTAAGGGGACCGGCCATCTGGACAGTAAAATTTACTGTTTTCTTTTGCATCTTGTGACCACTTTTACCTAGCCCCAGCTACCATTTCTCCTTATGGACGAACTGGTATTGGAATCTTCCTACAAAACCTCAAAAATCAACCTAAACCAACCACATTTTCATACTATAAATTCCCTCCATACAATCACCTCTCATTTCATCATCCTTCATCATCCAAAACCACCATGTTATCACCAAAATCCTCCATCTCTAAGACTCCAAGGAAGCAAAGACTTGTTATCATACCACCAAAACAACCTTTCATAGACCTAACCCAAGATGACATCAAAACTCCATCACCACCACCTCAAAATTCATCCCCAAGTGCACCTAATGCACCATCAAAAACACCCTCTACCCATGGAGCTTCATCTTCCTCCATTCCATCCACTTCATCCATCAATGACTACATCCACACTCACCTAACATCATCACCAAGAGCATCATCACCACCATCCACTCAAGAACCTTCATACACCCAACTTGCCATTTCCCTATCACCCATCACACCTCTTGATGCTCACTTTTCACCATCACCAACCCCACAACCATTCTTTCCTATACCTTGGGCAATGCTTGAAGCCCATGGTGATAATTGTCTTTGTTGCATCCATAACCGGACCTTAATCTTTGGTCTTAGAGATGAGATACACTACATGTTTTCATCTCTTGAAAACATGATTGTCAACCCACAACCACAATCTTAGAGATGAGATACACTTTCACCCAATTAAACATATGCAATGCTTAAAAATAATTTTTCAAAACCTTCTTGTAAGCAAGCTCCATGGAAGACCATGTACCTCTAAGATGATTATGTAGTTTCATTAGTTGTTTTTGTTTGTATGCTTGCATGCTTCATGTTGTAATCTTTTGGTTGTGTATTTATACACAACACTTTTATTAAATGAATGATCTTATTCTATATGCTTGCTTATTGTTGTTACATATACTTGTGCTTCTAACATTTTTTTTGCAAGCGTTCCATAGCTCGTTTCCTTGGTGCCCCCAAACGAGGGGGAGTACACATCAAGGGGGAGTTCTCGTCCCGACAAATTTAGATTCTAAAACTTGTCGGCTTAACCTTTTTGATTCTACAAAAAGGGGGAGAAATAGATGTAAACTCACTAAATACTTGTCTAAAAACTAATTTTTAGATTTAATGAGTTTAGATTTTGTAATCATAAAAAAGGGGGAGATTGTTGATATAAATAATGCCTAAACACGTTATTAATATTTTTCGATATCTCTACGTTTTGATAATCACAAAATGTAAAATCATTAATCGGAAAATTATGACGTAAACAAGTATTTAGTTGTAAATATCTTTTTCTACAACTCAAATCACTTAAGGTATGAATGAACTAATGCTTAATGCATTATATGATCAAAGGAACATTTTCTTAATAACTAGATTTTTTATAAAACATCAAAAACATTTTATATATTTTTGAAAAACATTTTTGGTATTAAATAAAAATGTTTAATCTTTTATAAAAATATGAATTCAAATTTTTAACCAAAATCAGTTAAAATGTTCCAGAAAAACCTTCCCCACAAAAGGACAAATCTGGGCAACGGACACCTTGGGCGGCCCCCTTAATTTTACTAGGCGGCCCCCTTAAAATTAAGGGGACCGCCCCCCTATTTAAGGGGGCCGGCCACGCTCCAGTAGGTCTCCAGCTGTCCAGTTTTTCTCCTATAAATACTAGCCTTCTCCTGGATTTTTACTTACCTTTTGCACACTAAAACTTTCTGTTCTAAATCCTTTCTAAACATTGTAAATCCTTTGATCATATTTTCTTAAGCATTGGTTTCTAAGTGATCCAAGCTTCCACCACCAAAAGTGCAAAAGAAGAACTCTACTTCAACTAGTGAAGAAGTGTTATTACTTACCTCATTCAATTGTGTTGTTGTGTAAAGTGTTGTATAGTTGTGATAAGTAGATCTAAGTGTAATTACGTAGTGGTGTTGTAAATTAGTTGTGAAGTAGTTGTGAATAAGTAGTTGTGAAGAAGTAGTCGTGAAGTAGTCGTGAAGAAGAAGTCGTGAAGAAGTCGTGAAGCCGTTGTGAAGCTGTCGTGAAGAAGTCGTGATTAAGTCGTGTAGAAGTTGTGTATAAGTTGTGAGATTGGTTCTAGCTACGATTAGAACTCGACATCTAGTTTTGTGTCGTTAAGCCGGTGTAAGCTAAAGTTGTGTAAGGTTTCTCCGCCATAAGGGAGTTTGTTGACATAGTGAAGAAAACTCTCGAGTAGGTGACTCGAGGAGTGGAGTAGGGCAATGAAGGTGTCCTTGTAGCCGAACCACTATAAATCTCCGTGTTGTGGTTTGATCTTTCTATCTCTCTCTTTCATTTCATTATATTTACCTTACTTGCATTACTTATTTATATTTGTTTATATATGTTCATATTGATCAAGAGTTAAATTCACATAAGATAGAATCGAAGTTTTTAAAAAGTAAACAAAAGTTTTCATAAATTAAAAAGGACGTAAAACTATTCAACCCCCCTTCTAGTTTTCCACAGCAAGCATTTAATATATCTCTACCCCGTAGCTACAGTGGCCCGTTCAAAGTAGGTATCGATAGCGAGTTTTCAGACCAGATTATGCACCTACAATTATTAAGTAATGCATAATGAAAAAAACTGTTGGGAGTCCATTATTTCTGCCAACTTTTAAAGGGTGCAGCCTAATAATTTTGGGTTCTTTTGGATGCTAGTATGGTTGAATAGAAAGGAGTAATAGTATGGTGCATAAAGTTGTTGTGAATCTGTGAATCTTTGGCAGGTATGGTGCATTCCAATTTTTTTTTCAATAGGTGTATTATGGCAATAAGCCAAAGGAGATAAGACTACGTTGGTTCATGACATGCATGTGTCCAAAAAAAAACTATGCAAATACCTTTTTGAGTTTTGTTTGTCTATTTAAGGCAGTTATGGTGTACATTTATTTTCACAACTCATTTTCCAACTTGTCATAAAGAAGCAAGAAAACACAATGTCTAGGCGTCCTAGGTGTGATCAGCTTAGAGTCGAGGCTAATTCAAACAATTGGTCTGAGATGTTAGTTCTATATTGCCGTCAATCTTCAATCGAAGACATTTAAATGGCACAACAGATGAATGCGCTTTGCGCTAGGCTGGTTGGGGTAATTCGTGAAAGGGCGGCTTTTATTCAAGAGCTAGACACTGTTGGGAACATTTATGCCCAGAAAATAGCTGAGTACTTAAGAGAGGTACAGGCAAAAGATGACCAAAAGGTCATGCAGATGCGCATAATGACAGCCGAGTTGGACCTAAATGCTCGTGATAAGGATATCTTTATTCAGAAGCTTAAGGGTATGATGGATTTCTGACTGTGTGGCTAGACTCGGAGGAAATTGTTGGTGGTTATGATGTGTCGTTTATATTGGGGTCTGTATTTGCAGCTATGTTTCTGTATTTTATTTTATTATAAGTCTTGTTGTAATGTTTGGCTGAAGCCTACGTGGCTTGATTGTAAGATATTATAAAAGTTATTGTTTATGTTTAGTAAAATTGTGTAACTTACTTTTTTGCTTCCTTGGATGTGGTGGTTCATCTTCAAACAATGATCTTCTAACTGTTCTTGATCTGCTCTATTCACCTGTCTTTTTGTTTAGGTTTTGTTGATTTGTTAGTGTGAGGGTTGTTGGTGGAGTTCCTATTTTTTTTACAAAAAAAAAAATAGTTAATATTTTCATTTGTAGATGTTATCTTTAAATAAGATAAACTTTTAACTCACATGTTGGTACCTGTCTTTGCTTCTATTGCTCTAGTTGTTCTGTGGTCTCTGTTTCCATTGTTGAAAACTTGGTCTAGAATAAAGTTAATCCTGATGCTATCCAACTTTTCATCATCCTTATATTTTCCGGTAGCCTCTGTCGTTGTTACTTAAACCCTGTAAACCAAAAAATCCATAAACATCATGGAGTACTTTGGAGTCCTTAACAAATCTACACATATAGCAATCTATATTTTGAAATAGCAAGGTCAACCTGCGTATTCGAAACAACTTGCTTTAGATAATTCAAAAAGCAACTTATGTTTGGATTTACTTATGAGGTTGTTATATACACAGAAGTTTCACCTGTCAGGGTTGCAACGTTAACAGGTTACCATGTCAAGGTACAGGCAATTTTAGCCTTAATCGAAACCCATTCATTACCATGTCAAGATACAGGGAATCTCAGCTTTAATTGAAACCTATTCAGACTCATCAAAGGCAGTTAGTATGATAATATACATAATACTAAAAAGTATTCAAACTAAACTTTCGTGAAGCTTATTTTCAGCAAAATAAAGTCACTGTAAAAAAAACTGAGGTTGCCCCACCAAGACGCGGACTATCTCAGACTCATCGAAGCTGTTTGTACTCATCAAAATAATATTAGGTAACCCCTTTTTCAGCAAACCAAGTACTATATTGAATTTCTGTTATAGCTGAAATACAATGCTCTTGGATGCAGAATCAACATATAAGAATAGACTGTAAAGAAGAGACGAACCTGAATGTTAGGAGTAAAACAACCCTCATCACCAATATTGGGGGCGTCCTGGGCTCCTGGCCATATTTCTTCTTAATCACAGATTCCAAGTTGTGATCACTTCGACACCCATTTTCACGGCTTAGAAAATAAAAAACCCACCGCTTGCTTATGGATCTGGAAACTTATGGCTGCACCTTCAAAAGCTTCCCAAATATATGAGAGACACACGTTGTGTCTCTGTGTGTGTATTTGACAGAGTATTCTAAATAGCGGGTGAAACGGGATATGGCACCTGTAAGCGCAAACAAAAGCAATTGATGAATAATGATCTGGAATTATGAGACCTGTAAAATATAGAAATTAAATAGAGGAACTATTATACCAGTTGTGTACCTTTGTTATTCATCATCAGAAAGTATCCCACCCATCATCTGTTTTCAACAATTTATTCCTCAAACCTTGACTTCCAATCTCATTCTCATTTGTTGACGGATTCCATATACAGCCTCATTAGCCTTGCACAAATTCCAAACACCCTCTTAACTAAAAATTAAACTTTACCCTTTGGCACCTCTTCATCTGCAAATAAGCAAGCAAATAAGCATAAGAACTCTTCCTCCATCCAAAGTTTTAACCACAAAAAGTGCTTATCAATGTTACAAAAAAAAAGCTGATAAGCAGTTTACCTCAAACTTTTTTTTTCGCTTCTCATCTGTTTTACTCACCCATAGACGGTAGCAGAAGATGAGAAAACCAACTACACACCAAAATTCAAATGTAAGTATGGGGAAACAGGGTATCTAAAGGCTCACGCAATAGCTTTCTTTTATTGTCGAATTTATTCATAAGGGCTCAAAATTCACTTAAATGATACTTAATATGGACATGCTTACTACAATCTATTTGGGTGTCCATCTTTGTATTTAAAGGGTAATAGATCATGTGAAAAGTTATCGTTTATAAGCTCAAATAGGACCTGCAAAAACTTTTAATCCCAACACTTGATGTTCCGTATTTGTCATAGCAAATTTGTTCTTGCATATTGGCAGTTGCAGTCCCACAAAAGGTCCTGATCAATAATAGCATACAATTCTCAAAGATAGATGGGTAACAAAAGAGGATGGTGCGAAGAAGAAATCTGCACCAAATCATTTGTCACAGCATTCTCTTTAGTTTCCCATCCATCTTTGGTGAAATGCACACGACCGATGATCAGACCCTTTTGTAGGACTGAACCTGTCAACATGCATAAAACAATTTGAGTTTCTATAAAAATGTTCAGCAATTAGATAACCAAATAAGCACAAAAGACATGAAATAAGCAAGTCCTAACACTACAGGGGTGTTTGTTTTAGCTTTAAATGGAGCTTAATAGTGAAGTTAATTGATAGTATCAGGCTCCCCCAAGCTACTGTAATGCATTCTTTTTCAGATTCTTCGCTTTCTCTACATCCCGAATAACCTGAAGTATAGAGCATTATTTAGTTATAAGTATGATCTTTTTTAGATTTAATCGCCCTACATTTCTACCAGCAGAAAAACTACATGAGTTATACCGTGACAACGGATGAATTTTTTTGTCTAAAATTATGACAAATTATGCGAATCAAAATTTAATGCAAGGAGTTGTACCTGATGTTATACTGGCTCAATTTCGAGGTTTGTTTGCAGTCTACATCAGGTGCGACGAAAACTTGTTCTCCGTGTTCTATACACCGAAACATCTCCTTGTGTTCTTACGTATTTCAGTCCATCTGCACAGCCTTAACTGAAAAGAAAATCACAATACCAAAACTCATAATCAGCATAATCATCAATTCCAAACCTGATTCTTCTTTCTTTCTTAAAGGATGATGAAACTTGCAATTTGACCCAAACTTACCGAAATTGAAAAATTACATCCATTAGATGATGAACTTCATTGATACACGAATTGAACCCTAATTTCAAGAAAACATAAGAGTTAATCAAAACACCCAAAATCAATGTAATTAAAAAGACTAAAAAACGAAGATAAATCTTACCAATAAAATTCAAACCCTAAATGGATAAAGTACCTCCATTTGATGATTCCTTAATACACGAATTCAATCCTATATTCAAAAAAACATAAGAGTTATCGAAAACCTCCAAGATTAATTAAATTAAAAACTAAAAAAAATGAAAGATAAGTAAAGAAATGAATCTTACAATAACAAAGTATCCAATTTCATGCACTTGGTTAATTTGGTTTTGCCGCACGTCAAACATCCTTGAACATTTAAGTTTTTGATTGTTTATCAGCAAACTTGATTTGGTTAATCATTGATTTCTCCAGGCGTTTTTTTTTTTTTTTATAGGATCACGGTAACTGATTTGGGGGAAATTGATTTATTCATCATGTGTGGAGATTATCGGATCATTACAACTGAAATTCGGGATGAATTGATTTATGGAAAACTAATTTTTAGGGAAATTCGGGATGAATTGATTTATGGAAAACTAATTTTTAGGGTATGAATTGATGGGGATTAAACTGATTTAGGGTAAATGGTGTAGGTTTATTTGTTCGGTTATGAAATTGTTTTATGGTATACTGATTTGGGGAAATTCGGTTTTTTAATACGTTTACTGTTTCGTCAACTGTAGCACATGGTACTGTTTAGACAACTGTAGCAGTTACAGTGTTTGAAACAGTACCCCTTCCCCCTTTTAGTATATAGTATAATATCATATTATAATAGATAATATATGAAAGAGACGTCCTTTTTTTTCTTAAACCTTTTGGTCAATTAATTCACAGGGTTCAAATTTATCATCACTGATAACGCTCATTTTATACATATTTCTATACGCGTTATTGGTGCTTTTATATATGTATTTTGGTTATTTATATGAACTTTCAATACTTAATAGACTATAATTATGATTGTAACTTCATGGTACGTGTCCTGAAAGAAATCAGAAGAAAACGCAAAAATTTGGAGCTTAAACGAAGACATAAAGTCAAGCTAGATGTTTCCCAACACATGTTCATTGTTTTGGCCATATCTTTCTCATACGAACTCCTATCGAGTTGATTCAAGTGCCACAGAAAGAGGAAAAAATTATATACAACTTTCTTTTTGGTGACAAGCGCCGAAAATGCAAAAGTACGCCGGTTTTGAACTCAAAACCGGCGCCCTTCTGTCTAGCGGGAAAAGCAGTTCAAGCCCAAGTGTGGCGATTTTGAAACCAAGTGCATCGTACTTCATGTCTGATACACATCATCAACACTAAATGAAGTCCCATTAACTCATAACCCGATCATATGACCCAAACTTGTCCCCCCAAGTGTTGAAAAAGCTTATAAACATCCATTTTGTTCCAGGAGATCATAATCTCTCGTTACCTTAACTTGGAGAGGAGATTTTGGACAAAGGAAAGTGAAAATTCCTATAATCCAAACACCCTTTCATACCACACCCTCACCACCACCACTCCTAGCAACGTTTTCTTTACACCAAGCACAATTCCTAGAGACTTTCCATCCATTTCCAGAATCTATAAACACATAAACATGGAGAATTCACCATAATTCTCTCAATTATACTATACTAAACCCCATTGCCAAACACCCCATTTCGTGTCCCTTGCATCAAAGAAGATTGGTGGTTTTTATTGGGTTATTGCATAAGTATTTGGTATAGGTTTGCTACTGGAAACATTGGTTAATACTAGGGTTGTCGGTTTTGGTTAGGCTATTTGTTTTGGATATACTTATGTTCTATTAACTATTTCCTATGAAACACTTGGTAATTTTCCTTTCAATTTCAGTAATGATTAAGCGTTATTATTGTATTGCTTATCTGTTTATTTCCATGAACTCCGTCATGGAGTGGTCGTTTCGTGTTTGTTTGGGCACTATGTGATCTAGATATGGCGTAACACCCCCAAAACCGGGTCCAGCGGAAGCATACATGTCACCGCAGTGCTACTTAATTGGTATCACAACACAAGGTACAAAGAACGGTTTTACCTCAACCGTTTAGAAGAAAATTTCATTATCAAAACATTAAGTTTACATCATTTAAAATATAGTGCGGAATACAGGCCCATAATAATAAAGCGATCCCAAATATATATATCAGAGTCGTCTATGACCATGCCCCTTGCCAAGCGCCTCCAGAAGTAATCTATCGCCTTAAACCTGAGAATACACGCTAAAAGGTCAGCTAACACTGGTGAGTTCATAGGTTTAATAAAAAATAATAACAGTTGGACCATTATACAGTTATTTGCTACACTGGACTAAGATAGATATAAATCACAAATTCCACATAAATCAACAAACACAACCAATCCATTATCAATATGATAGGTCACGGTAGCCCTCTCTCATATTGACAAACACAGTAGGGCCCTAGGTATATCTGACCTTAGTCAGGCACCACGTTATAGCAAATTGAAACTGGATTATTTGCTACCCTGGTCTAAGACAAACATCTGTCGCATATCTAAGCTTAGCCAGTCAACAAGTTATAGCAAATTAAAATGGTAGCAGTAGGTCTGTTAAAACGGTTTTTGCATGTTTTCTCCCCCAGGTTTAAATAAACATCAGTAAGAGTAAAAGTGGGGCTATGAAACTCACGTGCATATCAGTTAATCACATAACGCATTCAAATAACCAAATCAAATATTTCAGCCAAACAGTCAAATATTGAGTAAACAGTTCGCATATTCCAAATAAACAGTCATTGAGTTTAGTTAAAAACGAGCATGTATTCTCCCCCAAAATAGTTATAAAACCGGTAAAAGTAGGGGCCATGAACTCACCTTAGCCACAGCAATGCAAAGATCACAACTGACACAACTGGCATCTAGAGCTAATCACAACGGTATCCAGGGGATAGGTACAACGGTACACGGAGGTACAAGTATAACGGCAACTATGACACACGGCACAACGGACACGGCACAACCTAATAATATAAAACTGGTCTTAACGTATATCCCAATGAGCGCAAAAGTTTCCAAAAGTTAACTATTCCCATTCCCAAATATTATTCCAATTCCACTTCCAAAACATTCTCGTTATATCCGTTTATTAGCGTTTGGTATCATCGTTGGTGTAGTGGTGAAAAAACGTTGACTCAAGTGTACACACGCCAAAAACAAGTGACCAAAACGGAAAATGACTCACAAAGATCACACATAACAAACACACCAAGTAGTTGGAAGGATTGGTAGTCGTCGGTATTATCCCATAATCCCGTTAAGTTTCGTAAAAACATACTTGTTTTATATGTTTTAAGTAAAAATTCGACGTGTCTCGTTCGCTTATGGAACGTTCCAAGTCAAGTGACTTCATTTGTTTCCAAACACGTTTTAATTATCAAGAGATTATAAATATTATTGTTCGTCAGACATCATTTTCATGTTGTTCGTCTATTACGACTCAAATACATTAAATTCATGTCGAGTCTAATGTACTATAGTCGTTTCGTGTCCCAATAGTCCAAAATGTCTACAATTCAATAATATCTCAAGTCAAAAAAATATATATATATTCCAAGTTCGGTGTTGCGAATATCCCGAAGTATACCGACTACCAAATCAATCATCAAGTCAATTTAACAAATGCCCACAATTAATCATAATTAACTAAACCCCAAATAGTCAAACTCGTTAATGTGTCTCGAATTGTCCGACGACCTATCGTGTGTCTTGTTTTATCAAAATAAATACGTATTTCTGTTATCAAATTACGTTGTCATTATTTAAATTCAATAATGCTTAATTCCTTGAAAAGTTAACTTGAATGATTTCCTTTCTCTTTCTTTTTATCCAATTCAAGTCCAATAAAATACTAAGTCACACGGACCGTTTTTCATTTCGAGTCACAGTCAAACTTCACAACTTATTGGTAAAAACTAAAGTCAATAATCAAATAAGTTCGTTAAATCCGTATAGGCGAAACCAAAAGTACACCGAGACCACAAGGTCTCGGCTAACCCTTGTCGTGGCCAAAACATCACAAGTCCAAGACTAAACCAAACCACAATGTCAATATCATTCTCGGCCTTAACTAAACCTATGGCTCGGGGTAAACTAATGTATTCGGACCAACAACTTACCATGCCGAGACCTTATGGTCTTGGCTTGGACCCTTGATATCAAAAGGCCAAACGGACTGAAAATGATCTCAACCCAAGCAAACCAAACGGACCAGAAATCATTCTAAACCAAATCCTCATAACTCAACTTAACCAAAACTAAATCAAATATAATGACTCGCCAAGACAAAGTCTCGGCTAATACCGACCGTGAGCCACAAACCACTCGGACCAAATAACACTTTGCCGAGACCAAAAGTGTCTCGGTTATTAACTAATATCGCGAGTCACAAAACCAAATGGACCAACAAAATAAATAAAACAAGCAAACCAAACATGACTAATAAGCTCGAAATAAGCTCGGTTGAGCTTATTGCTTCTCGTACGCATGACGACATAACCCAAAACAAATCCAAACACTATACCGTGACCACTACAATGATACCAAACAAGTTTTATTAGCTTTTAGCTTGTAAAATATTTATTCCCACTCGTTTTAACCCGAAACAACTCGTAAATAATAATAAAAAAACAACTCGTATAGGACGAGTTTCGACCCCACAACCGTTTCACGCAAGGGTGAAAACGGTGTGTCTTATAAATCCTAGGAGAGGGAGAGAGAATATGTTATGTTAAGGTTTGGGGTTATGTGGAAATGAGAGGTGGTAAGGGGTTTTATAAATCCCCAGGGACCATTTTTGCCAAACGCAAACTAGAGGGGGCGCGGTTAAATATTGACGCAGGGGCCAAAATGGCAGTTTTTACTAAACTTTTGTTATCACACTTCCCAGGCTCGTTTAGCATAGTAATAATTCTCGTGAGACTTTTTAACTTGCGCCATAATTTCTAAATTCATTTTTCCGTTAAAAATGACTATAAATACGTCTATATTCGTTTAACGCGTCGAAATCAATATTTCTCGTATTATTAGGTCTGGCTGTGCCGACTCACGTTGTGCTCAAACTTAAGTTTTACAAACAAATACACATATCCAATAACAATATTCCAAGATCAAATCTCATATAATATAAACTGGTTTATAGGTCTCAGTTATCGTATTTATTCGTAATGCAGTTATATAAATAAATCCCAAAATTCCACGTTTACTAAACGCCTCACACATTCTCATGGTGAATTTTTAAACATAATCTAGGCTTTATCTGGGGATTCAAGGGGTTTACGTCATATGTGCTTCTAACGATTCGTGAGCAGCTTGCCTCTTTGTTTCGCCTTTGAACGATCTTCTAGGTAGTTTCATGAACAGGTTCAGGGTCAGTAAGATGGGTATCTCCATTTCTGCCCAACAAATCGGCAATTGGCACTTACGACCATAGAGGGTCTCTTACGATGCCGTTGAGGTATTGAAGTGGTAGGTATTGTCATAAGTGAATCTAGCCAATGGAGGGTGTCTATCCCAACCATTGCCAAACTCGATTTGCAGTTATACAATATATCCTCTAACACTAGAATGATTCCTTCACTCCGGCCATCAGTCTGCGAGTGATACACAGTACTCATATCCAGATCTGTTCTCATGGCTCTTAGGAGTGATTAATAACGCGGTTCAAGTTACTCCTTAAGGTCCTAAGATTTCCGTTGGGCACGGAATCTCTACTGAACGGGGAGTTTAGCAAGTTCAGAGTACGACTCTGTAAGAGGACGTTGATTGCTACTAGCAATCAGTCGGTTGACTCAGTACAGTAATTGGGGTAGAGGCAGAAAGTACATCCTCCATTAAACATCGTCGCTTCAACAACATTGATTGAACAACATCGATCGGGAAAACGAACTTCATCGATAGAGCATAGGGCTTAGGGTAGGGGCGTCTGTAACAAGATCACCAACGAAGCGAGGGTGACTATCAAATCCAAATCCAAGATGACGTTCAAAATCACAAAATCAAACAATCCAAATTCAATCATAATCAAAACCAAATCCAAACATAGCCAAAATCAAATCCAAACGTAGCTGAAATCAAATCTAAACGTAGCCAAAATCGAATCCAAACATAGCCAAAATCAAATCCAAACACTCCAATAAGCTCAGACGGGCTTATTACGCTCTTAAGGGGTTACAAATAAGTAACTCAGATTCAAATGGTGCCAATCGGGTCTAACCCGACCCGATGCAAACTACGGCCAGACGGCAACAAACAGGAATTCCATATAACGGAGACGTATAGTGGTGCCAGGGGTATTATGGTTCATGCGGTGTTGTGATGCCAGTGTGTCGTATGTGTGGAAGTAATATCCAATGCCCGTGTACACACGCAAAATTGTACCATTTCGAAAATCAAAAGTCACCCGAACATAATTATGTTATAACTACTCCCAGTATCGCAAAATTCACCTCTGAGTCGGACATAGGTGATCAGGCCATGTCCCACTGTCCCTGGTTGAATATAGGTGATCAGTCTATATTCACCCGAGGTTCAATGAATTTTGAAATACTCAGCCAAGTTATACTAGTAATATGTCCTTTATATCCAAAATCATTCCCAAGACCACGACAAGTGTACAAACTCGACATTCACTAACGAGATTACGCAAGGAAATAGCGTAACTCTGTGACAGGTTCGGTGCGTGCATAAGCATATGGAAATGCTTATAGTGAACAACTAAAACAGGCGGATATACATTATCCAATAGTCAGGCACATATCTCAACAAATATATCATCAAGCATCTCATCAAACAACTCGTCAAATATATCATGAACGTCTCATCTAATATATCATTACTCGTCTCATCAATTATATCCTCAAACCAAAATCATACGCGAGGCATCAGCTTGGCAGGCAGGCACGTGGCGGTCATAGGGTTAAGTTTTCATAAAAGTGGTTATAGTCCAGGTTTTTAGAAAATGTACCCAGTTCTATATAACCTAGGCTCTGATACCAATCTGTAACACCCCCAAAACCGGGTCCAGCGGAAGCATACATGTCACTGGAGTGCTACTTAATTGGTATAACAACACAAGGTACAAAGAACGGTTTTACCTCAACTGTTTAGAAGAAAATTTCATTATCAAAAACTTAAGTTTACATCATTCAAAATATCAGAGTCGTCTATGACCATGCCCCTTGCCAAGCGCCTCCAGAAGTTAGCTATCGCCTTAAACCAGAGAATACACGCTAAAAGGTCAGCTGACGCTGGTGAGTTCATAGGTTTAATAAAAAATAATAACAGTTGGACCATAATATAGTTATTTGCTACACTGGACTAAGATAGATATAAATCACAAATTCCACATATATCAACAAACACAACCAATCCAGTATCAATATGATAGGTCACGGTAGCCCTCTCTCATATTGACAAACACAGTAGGGCCCTAGGTATATCTGACCTTAGCCAGGCACCACGTTATAGCAAATTGAAACTGGATTATTTGCTACCCTGGTCTAAGACAAACATCTGTCGCATATCTAACCTTAGCCAGTCAACAAGTTATAGCAAATCAAAAAGGTAGTAGTAGGTCCGTTAAAACGGTTTTGCATGTTTTCTCCCCCAGGTTTAAATAAACATCAGTAAGAATAAAAGTGGGGCTATGAAACTCACATGCATATCAGTTAATCACATAACGCCTTCAAATAACCAAATCAAATATTTCAGCCAAACAGTCAAATATTGAGTAAACAATTCGCATATTCCAAATAAACAGTCATTGAGTTTAGTTAAAAACGAGCATGTATTCTCCCCCAAAAATAGTTATAAAACCGGTAAAAGTAGGGGCCATGAACTCACCTTAGCCACAGCAATGCAAAGATCACAACTGACACAACTGGCATCTAGCGCTAATCACAACGGTATCCAGGAGACAGGCACAACGGTACACGGAGGTACAAGTACAACGGAAACTATGACACACGGCACAACGGACTCGGCACAACCTAATAATATAAAACTGGTCTTAACGTATATCCCAATGAGCGCAAAAGTTTCCAAAAGTTAACTATTCCCATTCCCAAATATTATTCCAATTCCACTTCCAAAACATTCTCGTTATATCCGTTTATTAGCGTTTGGTATCATCGTTGGTGTAGTGGTGAAACAACGTTGACTCAAGTGTACACACGCCAAAAACAAGTGACCAAAACGGAAAATGACTCACACAGATCACACATAACAAACACACCAAGTACTTGTTTTATATGTTTTAAGTAAAAATTCGCCGTGTCTCATTCGCTTATGGAACGTTCCAAGTCAAGTGACTTTATTTGATTCAAAACACGTTTTAATTATCAAGAGATTATAAATATTATTGTTCGTTAGACATCATTTTCATATTGTTCATCCGGCTCAAATACATTAAATTCATGTCGAGTCTAATGTACTGTAGTCGTTTCGTGTCCCAACAGTCCGAAATGTCCACAATTCAATAATATCTCAAGTCAAATATATATATATATATTCCAAGTCCGGTGTTGCGAATATCCTAAAGTATACCGACTACCAAATCAATCATCAAGTCAATTTAACCAACGCCCACAATTAATCATAATTAACTAAACCCCAAATAGTCAAACTCGTTAATGTGTCTCGAATTGTCCGACGACCTATCGTGTGTCTTGTTTTATCAAAATAAATACGTATTTCTGTTATCAAATTACGTTGTCATTATTTAAATTCAATAATACTTAATTCCTTGAAAAGTTAACTCGAATGATTTCCATTCTCTTTCTTTTTATCCAATTCAAGTCCAATAAAATACTAAGTCACACGGACCGTTTTTCATTTCGAGTCATAGTCAGACTTCACAACTTATGGGTAAAAACTAAAGTCAATAATCAAATAAGGTCGTTAAATCCGTATAGGCGAAACCAAAAGTACACCGAGACCACAAGGTCTCGGCTAACCCTTGTCGTGGCCAAAACTCACAAGTCCAAGACTGAACCAAACCACAATGTCAATATCATTCTCGGCCTTTACTAAACCTATGGCTCGGGGTAAACTAATATATTCGGACCAACAACTTACCATGCCGAGACCATATGGTCTCGGCTCGCACCCTTGATACCAAAAGGCCAAACGGACTGAAAATGATCTCAACCCAAGCAAACCAAACGAACCAGAAATAATTCCAAACCAAATCCTCACAACTCAACTTAACCAAAACTAAATCAAATGTAATGCCTCGCCGAGACAAAGTCTCGGCTAATACCAACCGTGAGCCACAAACCTCTCGGACCAAATAACACTTTGCCGAGACCAAAAGTGTCTCGGTTATTAACTAATATCGCGAGTCACAAAACCAAATGGACCAAGAAAATAAATAAAACAAGCAAACCAAACATGACTAATAAGCTCGAAATAAGCTCGGTTGAGCTTTTTGCTTCTCGTACGCATGACGACATAACCCAAAACAAATCCAAACACTATACCGTGACCACTACAATGATACCAAACAAGTTTTATTAGCTTTTAGCTTGTAAAATATTTATTCCCACTCGTTTTAACCCGAAACAAGTCCTAAATAATAAAAACAACTCGTATAGGACGAGTTTTGACCCCACATCATTTCACACAAGGGTGAAAACGGTGTGTCTTACCTTGTCTTCACCGGATCTAAACGTGACACACAAAATAACCACAAAAGGGTAGCGCGTAGGTGGTGGTGGTGGTGAAATAAGGCGCGTGCACCACGGATTCGTAGTGCACGTGGTGTGGTGATGACGTTTGTGTGGTGTTTTGATGGTGGTGGAGGGCGGTGAACAGTGGTGGTGGCGTTTTAGGATGCGGCGGCTGCAACCCTATGAGAGGAAGAGAGAATATGTTATGTTAATGTTTGGGGTTATGTGGAAATGAGAGGTGGTAAGAGGTTTTATAAATCCCCAGGGACCAATTCTACCAAACGCAAACTAGAGGGGGCGCGGTTAAATATTGACGCAGAGGCCAAAATGGCAGTTTTTACTAAACTTTTGTTATCACACTTCCCGGGCTCATTTAGTATAGTAATAATTCTCGTTAGACTTTTTAACTTGCGCCATAATTTCTAAATTCATTTTTCAGTTAAAAATGACTATAAATACGTCTATATTCGTTTAACGCGTCAAAATCAATATTTCTCGTATTATTAGGTCTGACTGTGCCGACTCACGTTGTGCTCAAACTTAAGTTTTACAGACAAATACTCATATCCAATAACAATATTCCAAGATCAAATCTCATATAATCTAAACTGGTTTCTAGGTCTCAGTTATCGTATTTATTCGTAATGGAGTTATATAAATAAATCCCAAAATTACCGGTTGTCACATATGGAGTGTTTGTAATTATGGTTATCATTTGGTTTATGAATTGGTGAAACATAATATATGTTCATATTATGACTTGACTTGTTTACTCCTTTGATTGATCACGTGTCATTATAAAGGTCAAAAGGATAATTGATTATGATTAATTTCAAGTCCTTAGCCGACAAACGATTTGGTATTACAATTGTAAAAATTGTATAATAAAATTGGTAAACAAACAAGGAATATTTGATCTAAGAATGTAGGTCGAAAGGATTCTTTTGAATACGTGTTCAACCACCTTTTAAAGTAAATCATTCTTAACAGAGTTTATAGGCCGAAATGACTCTTTTTTTATTTCGACACTTATTACATCTTTTACTAGAGTTATTTGTAATTCATGTCGACTTGCTTTATAAAGTGGTAATCATTGTTCCTGTTATATATATTGAGAGGACCTGTGACACACGGTTAAGGTGGTTAAACCTTGTATACTTTGTGTGTAAGATATATTGAGTTAATATGATTAAGCACGCGGAATTTACTTAACCACACTTAGAAGGTTATGTATGTTATGGAAATGGAAGAATTATATTTGTTACTTAACAATGAACAAAGAAAGTTTATCACTAAACGATTCAATATTATTCAAAATAATACGAGTGATCTTGTGTTTATCACTAGGGTTACAAAGACCTTGAATCTTATATTTCTAGATTTGTAATATGTAATTTTTGTTTGTTCTATGTCTTAACAGATATTCACGTATACAATCACTAGTCTAAGATCTCTTTTATAGTCCAAGAGATCTTTACAAATTGCTTAAAGTCTTGGCCGAATTACTTGGTTAACTTATGCTTATTGTGTCAGTACATAAGATACAACATGTATCTATGTATACAACTTGTTAACTAAGCACATGGAGTAAGATATTATCTACCGTATATGTTTGACCAAAATACAATAAATATCTTTTCGATCTTATCCTTGAAGTAGCTCTATGACTCACTGATCAGCAGTACCATTCTCTACTAGCAGTACCTTCTACTTGAACTAGCAGTACCTTCTTGTTCTGGCAGTACCTTGATGTACTAGCAGTACCTTGATCATGAACTAGCAGTACCTTTGACTTAGAGTAAATTCTAATACTCTAACTTCAGAATATTTAATTCCCAACAATCCTCCCCTAAACATGTTAATCATTTCAAACATGTTTTCTGAATTAAATGAGGATTTGAAAAGATCTTTCAAACATTTCATGAATCTAAACTATTCTTCTTATTCTGAACTGTTCTGCTTTGTTCTTCTTTGACTTCAGCAATATCAAAACATTGTACCAAAAGATGGTGCAATTTCCTTGGATGGAGGAATTGTAAGAGGCAATGATTTCAACAAGTGAAATCATCTATCAACATGCCTTTGCAAGTGATAAACAAACATAATGAACTGAAATTGAAACTTTTCTTCGTTTGATCTAGATAGAACTTTCTCCTTTAGAAATGCTTCATCCCTTCTAGATATTTGATCTATTCTTGTCATTTTCAATCTCTACATCATCATCTTGTATGCTCTTGTCTTCTCCTTCCATATATTGGTTTATTCTTCCTTTTCTGGGCAATTATTTCCTTCCCTGAGATTGTTACCTCCCCTGAAGCAAATAACTTTTGTTTCCTCCCCTTGTTTGGAAGATCTCACTATGTACCTTTGACTGATCTATCAATGTGAAACTTTTGTTGTCAGACAATATTGTACATGAAGCCATCAATTCCTTAAGAGTTTAAGTTGTTGTCCTCATCACTTCTAGGTGTGTTAACTCCTATGAGAGGTGAATCAGTGGACATTTTGATTCATAATCCATCAATGGATGGTTTTTGTGAATCCTTGAAAATCCTTTTAAGAAATCATTTTAACTTAGTAGTATGTTCATGATTTTAGAATTGAAAAATCATACTACTTCCAACCATTTTGAAAGAATCAAGTGTATAACAGACACTTAATTAGCATTTCGGTTTAAAGCAACCTCTGGTTGTGTGAGAACCAATGTTTTTCAGTTATCACTAACTGCCTGTGAAAAGATAAATCTATTCAAAAGATTTTCTTGACAGGGTTTCCATCTCATAGCAATTGTTGCCTCCAACACAAGTGTTAGATTCACTTTTACTAGTTGTTCTTTCTATCAGATGTCCTTAGACTAGCTCATTATACTTGAAAGTATAAAATGATAGAAAGTGAGTTGTATCAGTTACTATCTGATCAACTAAGTCATCAATTCAATGTGAAATATCATAACTAGATTTCAAGAAAGAAGTTTTAAGGAGGTTAAATTCCTAAACTCAGTCCATCATAAACCTATTATGGTCAGCAATTTGATAAGCATTCTGTTGTTCCCATTTCACTTGAAATATCCTTTGTGTTCACATATTCATACCTGAAATAGTTAGTCTAAAACCAAAAGAACAATGTACAAAGTACTTGTCTTGCATTAGAATAATCATAGAACCAACTGTATGAATAACACAATTCAAATTTTGATATATTAGCAGTACCTTATAAATCCAGCAGTACCAACAAAAAATTTATGTACAAAAACACATCATTTGAAAAATTTTAAGATTAAGCATTCCAATACTTGCTACCAAGTACTGAAATCTTGAAACATCAAAAGCTTTTGTTAACAGATCTGCAAAATTATGCTCTGAAGCAATTTTAAGAACTTGAATTAATCTTTTCTCATTGCAATCTCTTATAAAGTGATGTCTAATTTCAATGTGTTTTGTTTTAGAGTGTTGTACTGGATTTTTAATAATACAAATTGTACTACTATTATCAATATAAATAACAGTGTTTAAGAAATTGTACCCATAATCAAGGAGTTGGTTTTGAAGCCATAGAACTTGACTAGAGCAACTTGCAGCAGCTATATATTCAGCTTCAGTTATTGAATTTGCCACACTTGTTTGTTTCTTACACTGCCATGAGACAAGTCTACACCCAAGGAATTGACATCCTCCAGTTGTTGACTTTCTGTCCAAGCTAGCACCAGCATAATCACTATCCGAATATGCTACCAAGTCAAAAGGAGATTCTCTAGAATACCATATACCCAACCTTGGTTGACCTTTGAGATATCTAAAAATTCTCTTGACTGCAGTTAAATGAGAAACCTTTGGAGTAACTTGAAATCTTGCACAAACACAAACAGGAAACATGATATCAGGTCTAGATGATGTAAGGTACATCAAAGAACCTATCATAGATCTGTAACTGTGTACATCTACATTTTCTCCATCTTCATCTTTCAGAAGGTGCTTCTCAGGGTCCATTGGTGTGCTTGCTATTTTTGAATCAGCAAATTGAAATTTTCTAAGTATCTCTGCAACATATTTGTCTTGACTAATAAATATGCCTTCAGATGATTGCTTAACTTGCAAACCCAAAAAGAATGTAAGTTCTCCCATAGAACTCATCTGAAACTTATCTTTCATAAGCTTCACAAATTCTAAACACATTTCCTTCCTTGTAGATCCAAAGATAATGTCATCCACATACACCTGCACTAACAGAAGATCCTTCTTGTGCTGTTTGATGAAAAGTGTCTGATCAATCTTTCCTCTTTGAAATCCATTTTCTAATAAGTAGGAAGCTAGTGTTGCATACCAAGCTCTTGGTGCTTGATGAAGGCCATAGAGAGCTTTCACTACTCTGTACACTTTGTTTGGATGTAATGGATCAATGAAACCAGGAGGTTGTGAAACATACACCTCTCTTCCAATTTCACCATATAAAAATGCACTTTTGACATCCATTTGGTAGACTGTGAAGCCTAAAAATGAAGCATAAGCTAGAAACAACCTAATTGCCTCAATCCTTGCTACTGGAGCATAAACTTCATCATAATCTATTCCTTCTTCTTGTGTGTACCCTTGTGCTACTAGTCTAGCCTTATTCTTGATCACAATTCCTCTTTCATCCCTTTGGTTCTTAAAAACCCATCTAGTGCCAATTACCTTTTCATTCCTAGGTAAATCAACTAGCACCCAAACCTTTTGAATCTTGAACTGAAGAAGCTCTTCTTGCATAGCCTCTAACCAGCTTGAATCATCTAGGGCTGTAAGAATATTCTTTGGTTCCTTTTGAGAGAGAAAACATACAAATAAACAAGAGTTTGAAAGCTCATGTTGTTTTGAAGCATAAAGGGCATCAAGAATCCCTTTTTGGTCTGAAGAGACCAGTTGTCTTCTTGTCTTCACACCAGATTGTATATCTCCAATCACATTATCCAGGGAGTGAACTTTGTGAATCCTTGTGTGTGGGGTAGTAGGAACATGATAAGATGGTGTAAGATTACTCAAATCCACTTCATTTCTTGGAACTCTGCATCTTTTGAGTGTGAAGGACCAACAGTACCTTCAACTGAACTAACAGTTCCTTCAAATGAACTACCAGTACCTTTAGAAGTACTAACAGTACCTTGCTCTGTCTCGGCAGTACCATCAATATTTAACATATTGTGTTGTTCCTCTGTTCCAACATCTCTTCTTTGAGCCTCAACATCTTCTTTTGCTTTACCAGAAGAAGATTCATCATTGTTTGAAGCTAAATCCACACTAGTACTTGACCACAATGGCATAATAACATCAGTTTGATCTTTATCTAACTCCACCTCATTTGTTGCTTGTGAACCTGAAAAATTATTAGTTTCTGCAACAACAGGTATATAATTCATAGAATTTGTTAGATAATCAAGATCAAATATCCATTTTGGTCCTTGACCTACTACATTGGATTTGTTTTCCAGAAACTCCACATGTAGTTCTTCTTGTACTTTCTCAGTTCTTAAGTTGTAAACTCTAAAAGCTTTGCTAACAAGAGAATATCCAACTAAGAAACCTTCATCTGCTTTACCATCGAATTTTCCTAAATGGTCTAAGGTATTGAGAATTGTCACATGACATCCAAAAGGTCTAAGAAATCCTATTGCAGGAGTTCTACCATTAAAGAGTTCATATGATGTCTTATTGTGAGGCTGCACAACTAAAACTCTATTTTGAACATAGCAAGCAGTGTTGATTGCCTCTGCCCAAAAGATTATAGGTAGCTTAGAATCAGCTAACATTGTTCTAGTAGCTTCAATTAGTGTTCTATTCTTTCTTTCAACCACTCCATTCTGTTGTGGTGTTCTAGCAACACTATATTCTCTCCTAATACCTTTTTCTTTGCAGAAATCATCCATAACTCTATTTTTAAATTCTGTCCCATTATCACACCTAATGACTTTTACTTTCTTGCTTATTTGGTTTTCTATCAGTGTAATGAAGTCCTTAAGGATGCTTGATGTCTCATCCTTAGTGGCTAAAAAGAAAACCCATGTAAATCTGCTATAGTCATCAGTTATAACAAGACAATATTTTTTATGTTGCATACTCCTTACTGAAACAGGTCCAAATAAGTCCATATGAAGCATAAACAATGACTGATTGATAGAGTTAAAAATTTTGGGCTTACAAGTGGCTTTGTGTTGTTTGCCTTTTAGACAAGCAATGCATGTTTGATCATTTTCAAATCTTTTGTGAGGTAAACCTCTTACCAAACCATTCTTAACAATTTTATTTATGGTTTTGAAGTTAATATGACCAAGCCTTCTATGCCATAACATTGATTCATCCAATGTGGCCTTTGATACAAGACAAGTCAAATCTTCTTTAGGAATGATGTTCTTCATATCAACACTATACATATTGGCCTTTCTAGGAATTCTAAGAAGTACTTGATTTTCATCAGGCATCTTAAAATCCTTAGATAGAACAAGACATTCAGTGTCAGTAAAAAGGACATTGTTCTTTTTGTCACACATTTGTGAAACACTAAAAAGATTATACTTTAACTCTTGTACATAGTACACATTTTCAAAATCCAAATTTCCGGTTTTAATAGTACCTTTACCAGAAATTTTGCCACGAAAACCACCTCCAAAGGTAACATATCCTCCATTGAATTCTTGAAAATCTGAAAGATAAGACATGTTGCCTGTCATGTGATTGGAACATCCACTATCTGAGTATCCTTGATCTTGATGATCAATAGAATGTTCCTGCACACAAATAAGAGTGTTAGTTTTCTTTGGGGATCCAAGCCATTACTGACTTGGATCTGCCTCTTGCATCAATGTAATTTAATCTTTTAAGGACTGTTGATGCAACATTGGATTTTTGAATCCAACATGCTGAGGCCTTAACAGCATTTGCCCTATTACCCTTAGCAGCAGAGTGAATAACATGCTTAGCAGAGTCTGCTAGCTTTGTAGTTGAACTCTTTGGTCTCCAAATTTGTTTGTGGACCACTGCTTTTGTTTGAATGGGCCTTAGAACAGTTTTAGATGCATGTATAAAAGTTGTTTTTGCATCCTTAGCTGTTGAATTTGGGTTAACAGTCATCAAAGGTCTAACAGTACCTTTTGATCTACCAGTACCTTTAATTTGTACTGGCAGTACCTTTTTGTATGTATTAGTAGGACCTTTTTGTCTATCAGGACCTTTTGGTCCAGACTTGTTTGAGACTGTTCTGGGCTTAGTTCTATGAGTGTTAGAGTGAAAATGAGTTTGAGGAGTTTGCCTTTTGTAGTTCACCCTATTGTTTTCATACCCAGTTACCCTTTGGTTGCAGAAAGCTGCAAGATGGTCAAAACTACCACATGTATAACAAGCTTTGTTGTAAAAAGCAAAGTCATCACCTAATTGGTTAGACTTGAGGTTGTTCCAATTCCTTTGGTTACCTCTGGGCTTGTTTGTAGTTCTATATTGTTCACAATATCTAACTGGTTTCCTAACAGTCTTAACATTTGACTTAGGCCTGTTAGTGTTGTGATTGACTATCTTAGGAATACTTGTTCCTACTTTCTTAACCAATACAGGTTTAGACATAACCTGATCTTCTTCATCACTATCACTATCAGTTGTACAATCTTCAACAACTATAGCATCTCCTTTCTTAACAAAGGACACATTGTCCTGATAAGATAAAGTTTTATCTAAACTTTTACTTACCTTTTCTATCTTTGGACTCTTAGTGACCTTAGAACCATATTCCATGATTGGTTCTTGAAACTCAGCTAATCCTGTGTGTGCTAAATCAATACCTGGAGGTGAATGAACACCTCTGTATGGTGGGGGTACAGACTTAAATCCAACACCAGAATTAACCTTATCAATAACTTGGGCTTCCCAAAGTTTATTGAATCCTTCTGAGGAATGTGCTAAAACATCCACAGATACCTTTACATTTTCTCTTTCATTTTTGTGTTTAGCTAATGAATCATTCAACTCAACAATACACTCATCTCTGATCTTAATGTCATTTTTTAGTATATTGATGTCATTAGCAAAATGAGTTTCATTATCTTTAAAATGTAAGACTTGTTTTTCTAAAACACCTAGACCTCTTTTGTGATTAGCCAAATTAAAAAGAGAATCAATTAGCTCTTGTTTATGAGCTTCAAATCTCTTATTAAGGTCTTCATAAGCTTTAAGATTAGGACATGATTCAGTACAAGTTTGAATAGAATTTACCTCTGAATCAGAATGGGCCATTAGAGCAAATTCATTGGCCACAAGAGCAGCATTTGGTGGTGCTTCCTCTTCAATAGCCATCGAGCTCCAATCATACCCAATACCATCAATAGCCAACATAGCCTTTGGCTCTTCAACAGTAACTTCCTTTCTCCTATCTTGCTTATACCATGTGTTTCTATTTTCCTGCTTTCTTGGGCTTCTACACTCCTTAGCAAAGTGTCCTAACCTATGACAGTTGAAACACTCCACTTTCTTTTTATCAAACCCAGCAGTATCATTACCATTTATGGTAATTTGCTTCCCAGTTCTCTGCCAATGCTTCTTGGCCCTCATGCTGAGCAAAGCAACCTACCATTTGATGTCCATCTCTTCCAAATCATCTCCATCAACCTGCTCAAGGTCTTCATGATTTAGAGGAGAACCACTAGACTGACTAGATATAAATACATAGAATGCTGGATCACCAAGTCCTGCAACAGTCTTTTGTGAACTAGTAGAAGGACCACCATTTGTAGCATTAGAAACACTTTCAACTTCTTCTACCTCTTCAGACTTACCAATACTAGGAGATGACAAAAGTGCCACATTCCCAGAACTAGTACCATAAATTCCAGACTTTCTAAGACTTTGTTCAACAATTTTGAAGTTGTTGTACAAATCATTGAGCTTCATTGTTTCAATGTCTGGTTTGTTCATCCAGACAATAACATGAGTATGGAACTCATCAGGTAGACTTCTCAAAAACTTCATGTTGAGATCTTCCTTCTCTGTCTTAACACCCAACACAGCTAACTGACTGACAAGCTTATGTAATCTTGAGAATAACTTATCAAGAGACTCATTACTAAAAGCAGTAAAGTTTTCAAATTGTTGCTTTAGTAGTGTCTTCTGTGTCTTTTTGGTAGTTTCATTACCACCAAAATATGCACAATCTCTTCAAAAAGAGTTTTTGCATCAAGATACTTGTTAAATGATAGCATCTGCTCACCAGGAATGGTCATAAGCAGCAAATTTCTTGCTTTCTGATCATTTCTCTTCAGTATCTTCTCTTCATTTGACACTGGTCCAGTATTTCTTTTCCTAATTGATTTACCTTCTAGGACAACCTCTGAATAGCTTGGTGAAAAAGAATCACCATATATAATGATATCCCAAAGAGTATAATCTTGGACCATGAAATATTGCTCAATTCTCATCCTCCATAACTCAAACTCATTAGGTTTGATCATGGGCAACTTTGCAGCAACATTTGTTTGAACATCATGTGCATCCATTTCTGTTTCTTCTAATTCAATTATATCAACCTTAGCTCTGATACCAACTGAGAGGACCTGTGACACACGGTTAAGGTGGTTAAACCTTGTATACTTTGTGTGTAAGATATATTGAGTTAATATGATTAAGCACGTGGAATTTACTTAACCACACTTAGAAGGTTATGTATGTTATGGAAATGGAAGAATTATATTTGTTACTTAACAATGAACAAAGAAAGTTTATCACTAAACGATTCAATATTATTCAAAATAATACGAGTGATCTTGTGTTTATCACTAGGGTTACAAAGACTTTGAATCTTATATTTCTAGATTTGTAATATGTAATTTTTGTTTGTTCTATGTCTTAACAGATATTCACGTATACAATCACTAGTCTAAGATCTCTTTTATAGTCCAAGAGATCTTTACAAATTGCTTAAAGTCTTGGCCGACTTACTTGGTTAACTTATGCTTATTGTGTCAGTACATAAGATACAACATGTATCTATGTATACAACTTGTTAACTAAGCACATGGAGTAAGATATTATCTACCGTATATGTTTGACCAAAATACAATAAATATCTTTTCGATCTTATCCTTTGAAGTAGCTCTATGACTCACTGATCAGCAGTACCATTCTCTACTAGCAGTACCTTCTACTTGAACTAGCAGTACCTTCTTGTTCTGGCAGTACCTTGATGTACTAGCAGTACCTTGATCATGAACTAGCAGTACCTTTGACTTAGAGTAAATCCTAATACTCTAACTTCAGAATATTTAATTCCCAACATATATTAAGTGTATTACTACTAGAGACACACAAACAAGCAAACAATGTGTTGATAATAACAAGAAAATATAAAGTGTAGAAAAAACAATACCGTGAACCTTTTGATTGTTTAGACTCAAAGAACACAAATAAGGAAAATGTTGAGGCCTGTGAAACTCACAGTTTCCTTAAGACAGATTCGTCCTCTACACGGTGCTTGAGAAATCATGAACGTTTATCTCCCAGGATACAACAACAATGGATAACCCCGTTAGCACAAACGAGTTATCAAGGTGAACCAACACGTGCCCTTCCCTCTATTACGAACACATATACAAAGAATTAAGATGAATGAAAGGAGAGGATGTCGTAGTAGTTCTTGGTGTATAGAAATGAGAGGAGAGCTCTCAACTTATAGTGAAAGGATGTCAAGAAAAATGGTCAACTAACTAATCATACTAATGACTTTTGAACACAAAATTAATTTGGTTGTTACATATGACCACACATTAACTTTTGTGTTAATACCCATTAGTGCATTTCATGACTATCAATTATCATTCAAACCCACCATATGACCAATTTATCCAAAAGTTCCGTGCACACTCCATGTCTTAGTGATCATTGCCTAAACAAACATGTTTTAATCTATTGCTTGAACCATCTTTTAAATCACTTTCCTAGTAATCTTGGTTTCATACACGTTTGGTTAATTTAACAAGTGACAATTGAATTGACCTTAACACCTTAACGAACTTTCTGAGAAGACTAGCAATTCTCTTGGGATGACCTGGACTTACCTAGGGTATCTTATACACTAAAGGGTATACTTGCCCGTGTTATGTTTTTAGTCCAAAATAGTATTTCTAGCATTATAAATTTAAGACTTGTAAAATACACATCCAGTTTTTGGTGTCGCGCGCTGCCAGGGGGACTGTTTTTAATTGTTATCGGTTTGTTTGTTGTTTTTGTGCTATTTTTTTGCTTGAACGTGTTGTTAATTCATAAAAAATGTGAAATCTGAGTTTCTGTCAGTTAAAAACCGTCGGTTTTCATGTGAAAACCGTCGCACTTCCCCTGTTTTTGTTTGTCGATTTCTTCTAAAATTTGAAAAGTACGCCGGCTTTTCACCCAAAGCCGCCGCACTTTGTTTCAAAAATAATATTTTCCTAATCTCATAAAAATATGTATATAAATTTGATTTAGTGTTTACTTTTGAGGCCCTATGAATCCACACTTGCTCATACAAGTGTGGCGATATTATCCAAATGTCTATGGTTAAAAGTGTGGAACAATTATTTGAATGTCCATGTTAATACAAATAATGTCCAAAAGCGTTATTATATTTTTCGTGTCCTCTACATTTTGATAATAACAAAACATAAAACATTCTACATAAATGTTAACGTAAACAAGTTTATATAAATCTTCATTTCAACGTCAAATCACTAAAAGTATGAACAATGAACATCAAACTTGATAGATGATCAAAGAAATAATTTTTTCATACAAATGTGACAAAACATTTTACACAAAAACAATTAGACAAATTATTTTCAATTTTTATAAAATGTTTTATTCAAAATAAAAATTCAAAATCTGGTATTTCCTCCCAAAAACAACCACCTATACCAGATTTTAACTTCACCACTAAAGGACAAAAAAGAGAGCGTGGGACGGTACCCTTATTTATGGACGGTACCCATAAATAATTAAAGGTACCGTGGTACCGTCCATACGTTGGAAGCCCAAATTTTTTTGCCTATAAATAGTGGACCATTTTACACATTTTTCTCACCTCTTTGCACTGATTTTTCTGTTCTTTCTTAACTTCCTTCAAACTCATTTCTTTGATCCTTAACTTGTTTGAATTCATTCAAAGGTGATTCAAACATCCTTACATTCCAAGTGCAAGAGAAGAACACACGTAATCATCAAGATACAAAGTGTCATAGTATAGATAGTGCATTTGTAACATTGGTTACTTCCATGTTGTATTTTAGTATACATCAAGTTCATAATCTCCAATCTTGTGTAGTTATGGTTTTGAATCTATAGGGAAGCGAAAATCACAGGTTGGGGACTAATGGGAGTCATAGGCGGAAAAAGGACCATATCAACAGTTGGCCTTAAGGTCTGGACTAAATGTGTAATTTACAGTGGCGGATCTAGGATTTGGGATGTGTTATGCTAACACCCCTTATGCATGGGACCCACCTATTTTTTATGAAATGTACGATCCGATAAAGCAGACAGTACAAGCGGCGGCAGCGGTACAAAGTCAACACATCCCCAACAGGGGGTGTCTGACTAACATCAGCCCTAGGATTTATGACAGCCTGTAGCACAATTTTCGGAGTTATCTTATTTCTATGCTTGTTAATAGAGTTAAAAACTACTCGTATATATATTCTCCAATAAGCGGTGGATTGAAAATTTTAAAAAGATATAGACTAAAGTCTGCACTTTGTGATTGAAATCGGACTGAAGATCTAAAATCAAATATACTAGCTCAACTAATTAATCTGCCAATCCAATTCTTGATTCGTCTAATTGTCCTCTACTCTACAAAAATGGTGACTAAAAATATAACTACTAGGACTAATGTGATTTACTACTACGGACTAATGTGATTTACTAAACTATTTTTCTAGATGGGCTTCTTATAATTGACTAATTACAATCTGCTACTCCCTCCGTCCCATATTAAGTGTTCACAATAGAATCTTGGGATGTCCCAAATTAAGTATCCATATTGTATTCCAACCAATGAGATGAGACTTTAGTGGGTAAAAATAAAATTTTATTGGTGGATAGTGTAGTTAGTGAAATTTCCTAAAACTTTGTGCATTTTGAAAGTTGACACTTAATATGGGATGGAGGGAGTATATTATATACCTACGTGTACATGTTACAACGCTAAATAAATAAAAACACACAAGTTTAATAAAAAAAAATTGTATTTCATCAAACCAATCCATGTGTGGCACGTGCGACACCATGCATATATCTACATCCGCCCCTGGTAACTTACCCTTCAAACAACAATGATGCGTTTGCTGGACGTCTCAAAATATCAAGAAGTTTGAACGAGTTTTGCAATTGATATGCTATAAAAAGTCCATAACACCATAAAAACTATTTCCGGCTAAAGGTTTTCGTAAAAAAATTATTTTCCTAGTTGGGTTGGGTGCAAAAAGGTTAATAACCGGTAATCCTAGACCGGCCCACAATCGGTTGTCATTTCATAATGTGCGGGGAATACATGACTCACTCAGTGGTTGTGGTTATAGGGGTGCGAAGGATTGAACCCTTGACCTTTTGCTTCTAGTATTCATAGTCCGTAAACCAATTCGATCTCTTAGCTGAATTTGCCTTTTTATTTATGATATATGTTGCATTTAAAAAAATAAAAAAAATAAATAAAAAAAAAAATAAAAAATGAGCAAAGATTGAAGGCATGGGTATTGCATGGGATAAGTAGAATCCTAAAAGTCTTTGCTCTTTATTACTAGAAGTCGAAATGTATTTGGTTAATGTATAAATAAATCTCATCACTGGATGAGAAGGGACACTCTTTTGTTCAAAATACCCATTATAATAAAACCAAATACAGGGCATTGACCTATGTCTTCACAAATTCTTGTTTGATTAATCTTCTCCACTTGTAGCGTGTTGATCTTTGGTTTGTTTTGCATCATTTAGGTTTTTAATATCAAATACTCGCTCAACAATATACAACCAATCAATAAATTCATCGGGATGTGATTTACCTTCAAAGTCTGGGATGTCGACTTTCACACCATGGTTTTGAGAAGAGTTGTAACGACCCGGCCTGAATCGGCGATCTCTCTCGGGTCGGTTAATCCCCCACGGGTTGAGTCGATGTCTGATCCCTCACTTCCATACTTTTTCACGATGAATTTTGGTTTGTAAATAAATTTAAGATTTGAATTTGAAATAAAAAATTTAAAATATAGTATAAAATAAATAATTTATTAAATAGCATAGTATAAAATTTAAAAATAAATAAAACTATTTCTAAAACAATAATAAAAAATGAATTAGAGACATATGTCACATATGAGATTATAGAAAAATAGAAAAGCTGCAAAATTGTGTTAAGCCCACTCATATAGGTGGCTTTTCTAGATGCCTAGTAAATAGGTTTAAATCTCAATTTTAAAAGTAAATACATAAAACTAAACATTAAAAGTAAATACATAATCCTTAATAACAAACGGATTCTTAATAGTTGGATTTAAGTTTGCAAATAATTATTCATTAAAAAGGATCCGTTGAAAAGAATGAAAAAAACAAATATCTATGCAGTGCAAGAAGTGGCATGTTGCAACTTGATAAAATAGAGGATATTTTATTACTTCAAAGTCCAAAAACATATACTAACAATAAATGCGCTTGCTAAAATATCCTCAAAAGAATATTGTGATTCTTTATGTCGGTTAAATGAAAATATCTTTATATATGTGATACTTTAAAAGTAGTGATTTATACAATGACCATTGGTCAATGGTTAAATCAATTATTAAGATAAATAAAAAATAAAAAGTTGTATTTTATTAAATTCAAAATTATATATATTTAAGGTAATTCGTATATTTATTTACTGTGCATTAAATGCATAACTAATTTAAATATGTAAAGAATTACTACATTAAATGCACTTAGTCATTGTTTAGTGGACATTATATAGCAAATCCTTTAAAAGTAAACAAATAAGGGGCAAGTTATTTGGACCCTCCCATAAGAAGGGTTTCCAATTATTGCACGCATCGTCGGTTTGTACGGTGTTTATCGCGGGTTGTTCGGTTTGACCAAACCCCCCTGATGTGACAATATATGAGGAGTTATCCCCACCCTCCCTATATTTACAAAGCAAACCCTCCCTAGTAGGGAGGGTGTACTTTTGTCCTTTTTTTCGTCTTTTTTTTTAGAAGTTTTTTTTTTTTTTTTTTTTTTTTTTTTTTTTTTTTTTTTTTTAAAATGTTTTTTGTAGTGTTTATTTGTTATGTTTTTTTTTATGTTATGTTATTTATATTCGTCTAATGTGTTTCTATTTAATTAAACAACAACAACAATAACACGTTAAACATTAACACATTAAACAACTACAACAACAACTGTTATTATTCAATTAAACAACAACATTAACACATTATTTAAAAATAACAACACCTACTACACATGAAGATTATTTATCTCATCTAAAAGCTCATGGAGCATTGCACCCGACTGACATGCGTGATCCTCAGGATTCCTTGCCAATTCCAGTGATGCCTCCAGCGTCTTTATTCTTGTCATCAACATCTTGTTTTGAGACAATAACATCTTGTTTCTTGTTTCAAGCTTGTCAATCTTATTATCTTTAGCTACGCAGTTTGAGCACTGCGTTGAAGAAGAGGCTTGATAACAAACAAATTATTTACATAACTAAGCAAACGTATGATTATTTACCACTGAAAAAGGACATGCATAATACGGTTGACCATAAGTAGCGTCTGTACGGGATGTCCTTTCTATAATCAATCCTCTCCGACAGCGACACAAGAAAGGATTTTTTCGTTCCACCTGGCCAAAGAATTTGTATAATAATTTACAACATAAATCAGTAATGTTATTATTAATTTAAATAATACAAACAGTTATTTACAACATAAATCAGTAATCGTTCACTATGTTTTGTCGGTATAATTATTTACAACATAAATCAGTAATCATTTACAATGTTTTGTCTGTATAATTATTTACAACATAAATCAGTAATCATTTACTATGTTTGTCTTAGTCTATTCTCAGTATACATGTGTTGTTGATCGGAATATAAAGTTGCCCATTCGGATGCATTGCCAACTCTGTACGTCCCCCATTGTGGGTGAGTATCCAAAAGTTGTGAATTTTCGTCTAGCGTCACATAAATGAAGTGAGCACAGGCGTCATCCCCCTCACGGGCAATCACAAGGGGGCCAGTTTCTTGTGATTAGTCTGGACCGGAAAAAAGCGGAAAACACGTATGACTTTGTCGCTGGGATATAAATACAACAGGCTGGTTAATCAGTGAAGCAATAACCAACCCCGTGTTTGGCATACTCATCCAGTATTCTTGCGGTGCAAATCCATTTTCGAACCAGTCTACTGATCTCCGAATTTATTTAAAGTCATTTTGCCACCACATACTTATGTAAAAGCCACTATGAGTGTTTAACTCTTGCAATAACCAAGCTCGAATTTCGCGCCACCTATCTTCGTGTTGACCAATACCGTGGGCAACGCACCGAAACCCACAATTTCCATCACCTCGCACATTATAAATACTTATGATGTATCGACGAAAAATCTCTGGAATCTGCTCCATCAAATAGTCGCTAACTTCATCTCCAACGTATAACCTGTGTCTTATACTTTGTTCAACTCTAGGACCCATGTAAGAACTATGTCTCGCAGGTTCTTTGTTCAAGTCCGGGACTTTTGTAGATCTTGAATTTGTGCTTCTTCGGTGATCTACGGTTGGTACTTTATTCAAGTCTGGGACTTTTGTAGCCTGGGACTTTTTGTCCTTTGCGCTCGGACGTCCACGAGTACTTTTGTGAACAACAGGTTCACGTATATCAACAGATTCAGGTTGGTATATCCCTCTCACCTTCTTTATCATATTTTTCTTGACAAACGACGACATTTTGCCAAAAACATTCTTGAATTGTTGTATGTCATTTTCACAAGAAGGACCATCTTCAGGTTCACAAGAAGGACCATCTTCAGGCGTAGGAGTATTGATACTAGGCCACGGAACAGATAGGGTTCTCCAAAAAATATCAATTGTATCTAGTGGAATGGCCCTTTCTGCATTCATTAAAATTGACTTATATAAATTACTGATATTAATGGGGAAAATAACTTGATAGTCATAAGTTTAATATACTTACTGTGAATTCGATAGTAAAGCAGTTCGTGAAAGCATGGTAGCCCATAAATTGACCGCAACTGATGACTACAATCTTCTGCGGCGATCGATAGTTGGAGTTCATCGAAGATGAGTTCCAAAGCATATTTGGAAACTTTATAACACAATTCTGCAAATAGTGGTATATTACATTTATTCATTTTCTCATTTTTACTTCTATTAAAAGTTTCTTTTATCGCAGTTTCTTGCGCAATGATAATCTTATCGATCGAACTCAACAACGTGTCTAAGTTGGATTGTGTGTTGCCCAAGTATAATTTCAACAACGCGTGTTGACTCTCAACTCTGCATGTTGTTGACTGGCCGTAGCTGCGATATTGATCGGTAATAAACGCGATAAACATTTCTGAATAACCTTGCAGCCAGTTATTCAGATACGAAGAAATATCTGAAAAAACAAAGAATTAATAAAAAGTCATTCGGGTACTTATTTATTAAATCATAAAAACCATGAATTAATAACTAAGTACCTGCATGCTCGACCAATAACTGTTTTAGGTGGTCATAATAATACAAGAATATGTCGCGTGTCGGAGCTATAACCATCCAATCCCATGTTCCTTTAATGGACTCATACTCATTTAGCGTACCGCATCTATTTCTGCAATACTGAAGCACATTTTGTGAAATATGCCATCGACAAAGTAATTTGTTAGCGTTCGGGAATTCTTCTCTGCATGCCCCAACCAACGCTAAATCTCTGTCAGTGATGATAACACGCGGGTAATATTCTTCATCTATCACCTCCTTCACACATTGCAATACCCATCGAAAATTAGGCCCTTTTTCTTTGTCTAAAAAGCAAAACGCCATTGAAAATGTTTTGTTTGTTGAAGTTACTCCGACAATTTCAAAAAATGGCAATTTAAACAACGTGGTATTGTATGTGGAGTCCATTAGCATGATTTCAGGGAATGTACACCATAGAGAATATGACGTGGGGTGAACGAAAAATAGTTCCTCAAGCTCATTATGCTCATTTACCCTCTCGTAATATGTATAACCTGAATGCATCAAATGTGAGTAAAGGACTTGGATTGGAGTTCGATCACCTATTTGGTGATGGTTCTCGTTATGATCTAAATTTTTTTTTAGATCTAAAAAAAAATTGGTGATGGTTCTCGTTATGATCTAAAAATTTATTTTTAGATCTAAAAAAAAATTTGTTATCGTTTTTTGGTGATGGTTTCTTGGTTTTTTGGTGATGAAACTGCTTATGTTGGTGAAAAACTGGTTTATTGGTGATGAAACTACTTATGTTGGTTTATTGGTTTCTTGGTGATGAAACTGCTTATCAAGGACCATGGTTTCTTGATTGGTGATTGAAAACTGGTTGGTGAAAAACAGTTTTGTTGAAACTGTTGCTGAAAAACAATTATTTGTTTGATCTTTTTGATCTTGTTTGATATTTTTGAAACTGTTGGTGAAAAGCAGTTGGTTTAAGCAGTTTTTATGATAAGTTTGTTATGAAATAAGTAGTTTCTTGAAACTGCTTATTATGAAATAAGCAGTTGGTTTAAGCAGTTTTTTTGATAAGCAGTTTGTTGGTTTAAGCAGATCTGAAACTTGGTTTTTGTTAAAAAAAAAAAAAACCCGAGATACGGCGATGATGATTTAAAAAAAAAAAAAAAAAAAAAAAAAAAAAAAAAAAACTTGATTTTGGCGTGGCATAACCGAATGGACGGTAAAGTGAGTTTTTTTTTTCCACTTTGCAACCTTCGAATTTGCAGCCAAAATGATAAAACGATAATAATTTGAGCCTATTAAATATCTCGATATGTCTTTTTGTCGTTTTTTATAAATTTTGCATGTAATATTCAAAAGTGTAAAATTTATTACCTCTTGTGTGTAAAATTGTGAACTCGACATTTTCCGAAGCCAAAGAGTTGTTGCCTCTTTGTGGTTTGTTACTGAGAATGTTGCTTCTTTGTGGTTTGTGAGAGGATCTAAACACACTTAGAATGTGTTGAGGATACTTTGAGTTTATATCAACAAGTATGCGGAATCTACCTGTTGATACATAGAAGATTTGTTTAATGAAACAGTAATGGACAATATGTATGAACAATGTATAACTCCAAACGATTCAATATTATTAGATATAATACGAGTGATCTCTGATATAACTAGGGTTACAAAACCTTGAATCTTAATAAAAACATATATCTAAACATTTAACCTAGGACCTCCTTTTATAGCACAAGGAGTCCTTTACAAGATAAGTATTGACCCGTATAATTCTAACTATATAAGATATACATACAATCTTTTCTATACTTATCCTTCTACACATCTTCTAAAGCAGTACTAATCTTCAGTCTTCATGCAGCAGTATGATCTTCTATACTAGCAGTACTAACTCAACAGTTAGTACTGTTAGTTATTCCTTCAACAGTCTTCAACTTACACTAGCAGTACTCACTCCATTAGGACTGCTAGTGTTATATCTTCAGCAGTACTAAACCAAAACTAAGTCTTGAACATTTAATTCCTTACAATCCTCTCCTAAACTTGTGATTTACCCTAAATCATCAAGTTTCTGAATTAAATGATTACCTTGTGAGGATTCTTCCAAACACTATAATGTTAGTCTTAGTCTTAGTCGCCTACTCTTCATTTCTTCTGCTTGCTGATATATTTTTCTCACCAACTCTCTAGCCACTTCTGAGTCTTCATCAACTCTGAGCTTAGCTGCTAACATGACATTCAAAATTCCTTCTCTCAATGGATAGTCTCTCTCAACTAGCATGTAGACATCCACTCCTTCTTTTGTTGACACCTGATAAACACCACAGTTATCAAATAGTCTCCAAGTATTAGCAAGGTCATGGGCTTGAAACTTCCATAAAACATCTTCTGAGTCAGGCTCATACAGCCTCTTCAGTTCCACCCATAGCTCCTTGTCTTTGTATTCAGTAGGATCAGTAGACTTGAACCTTTCTTGAACTAAACTCCAAAGCTTGTCCAAGTCTTCTCTATCAAAATATTTTATCAGATCTTCAAAATACTTATACACTTCTGAATGTCCTCCTACCCTGATAATTTTCCAGCCTTTCCCAAATGTATCTTGATGTATCTCCCAGTCAATAATAGGGTGTTTAGCTTGAATATGATCTACATTTAGTGCTTCTGGAATTACTACCATCATACCTTGAAGTTTTTCATCAGTTAATACTTCTTCTTCTTCTTCCTCAACTGCTTCTTCTTCTTCAATCCTTTGCTTCTTTGGATCATCTTGTTCTAACTGCTCACCAGCCCTTTTATCTCCTCTACTTGTCTCAACAGTTTCTATATCATCTTTAAACAAAGTTTGAACTCTCCTATATGCATTGAAGTACAGCTTCTCTATTTCTTCATAAGACCTGCCTTTGAAGTGTTTTTCATTCCAATAGTCTTGATGTTTCAGATAATCTTTCATGTACCTCAGCTGTTGAGCTCTTGTAGTAGGTTTCTTCTTTGCAGCTTGCTTCTTACTTTGATTATTTCTTATTGATGAGTGTGTAAATACTCATCATTTCTTTCACATTTGAGCTACAGAAACAGTCAAAAACACTTTAAAAAGTCTAAAAATGTATAAAAATATCATCTGGCTGTGTTTTTATAAGTTTCAGGGAAAAACAAACAATAAATGGCATAATTTGCATTTTAGTCCCTGAACTTTCATAATTTGGCAAATCTAGTCCCTAGAATCTAAAACAAGTGGAATTTTATCATTCAAGGTCCCTAAAATAATCTTAATTGTCAAATTTGGTCCTTGAATGATTGTTTGGGCAAAAATTACAAAAAGGTCCCTCAATTTTGAAAAGTGTCAAAAATGGTCCCTGGGTTATTTAAAATGGAAAATTAATAATTATAACCCTTGTACTATTCATCTATGGCAAATATGGTCCTTGTGTTAACATTGTGACATTTACAGGTTCAGCCCCTCAAAATCCAAAAATTACATAATTGGTCCTTGTGCTTATTTCTTAAAAAAACCAAATCCGGATCCAATATTAAACTAAACCCAATACCCTTTATTACTACCCAACCCAATATTATCTAAATCCTAAACCCAGCCCAACCTAAACCTTGACCCGGCCCAATCCCCTTAAATAACTAAAACCAGGTTTGACCCTGGTCAAACCCAGTCAAATCCTTCTTCCCTCTCAACACAATACCGCCAAAACCACCATTGAAACCAGAAACCACCTCAATCTTTACACCTCACCCTTCCAACTCATCAACCTAGTCACTAATCTCTCCCCTCCACCTCCACAAACACCCAAATTTCTTTAATTGATAAAACCTGCTCGAGATACTTTTGTCCTGATTTCCCGCCAAAAATGCCAAATGGACAATTAAGATGAAATTGGCTAAATCAAAGGTCAAAAGGTGGTGGGAAGTACTCAGAGATGTCGACTAAGGGATAAAAGTCTATAAAGAAAGAAGAAAAAGGAAGTGAGAGACTATCTAGTGTAATTTTTAGTTAATTAGTGTCGAATTAGTTAAAGTTAAATTCTCAGTGTAATTTTAAGCTTCCAAGTACTCTTTTTAGTAATTTCAAGTGTATTGTGAATCCTTTTCAATAATCAATTTCAAGTTTTATGTAAGAATTCAGTATATGCAATTTCTAGTTCAAATCTTATGTTTCTTTGGATGTTGTTTCTAGCATTATTTCTGGACTCATAAACCCACATAAGCTCCTATATAGCTTATAAAAGCTATTAGTAACTATAAAAATCAGTTAGTAATAAAAAATCAAAAATACAAAAACAGGTCAACAAAAGTCAAAGCTCAGGTTTTATGATGAAGATGGCTGGAGCATGGTAAATCTTTGATGGCCATGGGTTAGTGGATCTGTGGAGAACTTATAGGAGTGTTCTATTGGTCCTTGTTCTTGGTTTTTCATCTGGAGTCATTTGTAAGCAAAGTTCTAAATTTTTGGCATTATATTGTATCTCTGAGTTTCATGCTTGTTTTGCTATTGTTTTATGCTTAAATGATCTTATGAAATGATAACATAGTCTCTGAAATCAGTATTGTGGTTTAATTTTGTGAGTTGCTTTGAAAATCTTGTGAAACTGCCAAGTTCAGTGGTGTTTGGATTTGCTGAATCAGTGGCATATTAGTGCATGATTGTTGTTATTTGTTGTTGTTTGTTGTTTCATTAGTTCTATCTATCTCATTTCTACACTAAAAATCAGTGCTTGTTTGTGAAAAAGTCAAAATAGGTTTAAATCATCAACACTTTCTTGTCTGTTAGGATCTAAGTCTGCAAATCTTATCACAGTGGTGTATAAGTTGTTGAGCTAGCTTAATTTCATCTTATAAAAACATAATATAACATAAGTAGTCAGTAGTGATCATTGGAAATTGGTTAAAGTCAACTTTTTAGTTTTAAGTTAAAAGTCAAATTTCTTAGTTATCAGTTTTTGAGCAATCTTATTAATTTTAGTGTGATCTTAATATTAGGTTTGAGCTTATAATCTTTTGGAATATTGAACTTGTACTGCTTGTCTTCATTAGAATAATTTTAGCTTGATTTTTATTAGCTTGTAAACTGCTTAATTGTTGCTTGTTGTTTAGCTATTTTCCAAAAACTTGCCCTGCTCACAGTTAAACTGCCCACTTCACACCCTTGCACAATCTTTGTTACTTAGCTTGAGATTGTGTATTTTGTTGTTTTGTGAAGCTTAACTGGCTAGCTTGTTGTGTGCATGCTTTTCTTTCCATTGTTTGCTTTTTTTACAACTGCTTATTTGCTTATCATGTTTGTTCAAGAAAATCACCTACACTGAGTATTCAGTATAGGTGAGCAATTTCACAAGCCCATCATAAGCTCATTTCTGAGCTTCAGCTTGTGAACCTTAGCCTGTTGAGAAGCTTACCAAGCCATCTCAAGGTTCCAGCAATAATATTTCAATTCCTAGCTTATTTGATAGGGCTGCAATCAGCTTCTATTTTGTCCCATTTTAATCAGTGTATACTGATCAGCAATTGACCCACTTTCATAAGCTAATCATGAGCTCTCTAGTGGACCCCACAGTGAGAGCTTTAGCTTTTTGAACACCCCACCAGCTCATCTTAACACTTCAGTGCTTATTTTAGGCTTAGGAGCTTTTGCCCCTAGCTTAATTTGCCTTCAAAAATCAGTGCAGGTCTGAGTGTTTAACTGAGTGAAATTTGGATTGCTTATTGGCTTAATCTGAGCTTATCAGTGAATCCAGTTGTTTCTCTTTGCTCATTTCAAGTTTATTTAACTTATTTGCACCTTATTTTCCCTTTGTTTCAAGCTTGTAGCTTATTTTGAGCTTATTTTCCATTTTAAGCTTAAAAGCCTCAACTGTTTGGCTCATTAAGCTCAAACTGCTTATTTTTTAGGTTTCAAAATTTTTGTCTTCATTAAAGTTGTTTCTTTTCAGTAGTATAATAAGTTTGTAGTTTAAAGTTTTTGATAAAAACCACTTTTTATAAAGTGATAGCTTCTATTTAAGAAGCTTGAGCTTTTTAGCTTATTTTTCTGCTTTTTACTTAAGCACTTTCTGATTTTGTATTTTTCATAAGTTTCTGTAACCATAGGATAATTATATAAAAAGTTTCATAATTTTCTGAGTTTGTTTAGTATTTATTAGAATTAAAAATAATTAAAAAATAATTAAAATAGTAATTAAATCATAATAAATAAAATATTAATCAGAAAAATATAAATCCAATTTTCATATTTTTCTTTTGTCATTTGTAATCTAGGAAAAATAGAATTATATTTTTAGTCCTTAAGAAAAACCAAAAACATAAATATAGTGATAGCTTCTATTTAATAGAATTTATCTTTTTAAATTTTAATTAAGTAGATTTCATTTTTATAATTTTCTTATCTTCTTATCACTTTAAAGTATTTATAGAAAAATTTTCAGATTTTTCTTTAATCTTTTAGTATTTATTAGAATTTTAATTAGTTTAAATAATTATTAAATAGTTTTTAATTAATAATAATTAATTAATAAGTTAAATAAATAATTTTCTTTTTCCAATAATTTTCTTTTATTATTAGGGTTGTAAAAATATAAATTTCATATCCGTAGGCTTTTTATTTCTTAAAACTCACTTTTTATTTCGTACGTTTACGTTTGTTTAAATTTAAACGTACGCTTTTAGGTTTTTATACGTTTCTAGTTAACTTGTTTTTACATTCTTGTTTATATAGCTTGGTTAAAGCTATTTTCTTATCTTCTTAGTGTAATCAAATCCATAATCCCTTTTCTGTTCATAAACACTTGATCACGATCCGTTTTTAAGCACAATTTCACATCTCGCTGGGACTTAAACGACCCGGGGATAAAACTATACTCCTTGGATTATTGCATTGTGTTCTTGATTGGTTTGACTTTGTTTGACCACATCCGTGGTTGATTTAAGTTGACTGTTCAGAGCCAATCAAATTTTGGCGCCGCTGCCGGGGAGGTGTGCTGCGTGTTAAACGTTTTGCAGTATCGTGTCTTTGAACCCCAATCTGTGAATATCTTCTCTCTCTTGTATATTTATCATATATAAAGCAAAACGCTTGTGAAGTTAACTCATTTAACGGATCAAGCACCAAAAATATCGTATTCCTATTCCCCATAAACCATATAAAAAAAAAACAAAAATATTTTCTTTTCTTTTCTATATATAATATCATATAAAAAATAAAAACATCAAAAATATTTTCCATTTTCTGTGTTAAATAATAAACAAATAATAAAAATTAACCATCGAGAACCAAGACTGAGCACTACCTAACTGGGGGTGCGGCCATAATAAGTTCCCAAACCTAAGATAAAAACTTGCCTTTGTATCACTTGCGAATATCGGCTCACCTTTAATTGATAAACAAACTCTAACGGAGGTTCTAGGATAGTCTGACATTAAATTGTCGGACTGAAAGAAGCGGGTTTTTAAGGAGCGTAATTGCCCACCTTTGCTTCTCCGCCACTCTGTGCGTTTGTCAGTTAGAGAGCTACCGTACGCCTGTTGATTATTGGTTTAAGTTCACTTGTGTTTTTTCTCGATCTTGATTTTTAATAGAAAAATTTTGTTTAAATGAAAATCCAAAAATAATCTTCTTACCCCTTTTCTGAGTTTCCTCCACTATAAAGGATTCTTAGACTCGTCTTAGTGCATGCGCACTCGTTCTTCTAGGTCATCAAGCCCTCTCCGTGAGCTTGGAAACATACCTCGAAGACGTCGTAGACGTTCTGCCCCATCAGTCGTATCTGAGGAACGTACTGATCCTGTCGTCATGGCAGATTTGCCAATGAATGAGCTTCTCCAGGCACCCATCGAGGGTTATGGAGATGCCATTGTTGTTCCAGCTATTGTAGCTGAGAGTTTTGAGCTCAAAACCGGGTTACTGAATCTTGTAACCTCAAGCCAATTCTACGGTTTTGAGAGGGATGATCCTCATGCTCACATTCGATGGTTTAACAAAATTACATCTACCATCAAATACAAGAACATCCCGTCTAGCTCAATCAAACTTCTTCTATTCCCATTTTCTCTCGAGGGACAAGCCCGGATATGGCTTGAAAAACAACCCCCTCGTTCAATTGAGACATGGGAGGACTTAGTTACAAAGTTTGTGAACGAATTTTTTCCACCGTCTAGAACGACAAGTCTTAAAAATGAAATCATCAAATTTACACAAAGATTTGATGAATCGTTTAGTGATGCGTGGGATCGTTTCAAAGAATTGCTTCGTAAATGTCCTCATCATGGTTTTACCGAGTTGATGCAAATCGACACTTTCTATAATGGAGTGAGCCAATCTGACCAAGATTCTCTCAATGCCTCCTCAGGAGGTAACTTTTTGAGCAGAACTGTCAAAGAAGCTTTAGCGATTATTGAAAATAAGTCTAAGGTCCGTACTGCACGAACAAAGCCATATCATTCTCAGGCTAGTGCCGGTCCTTCTACTTCATCTCCCGTGAGTACTTCTAGCACCGATGCTAAGATTGACAAACTCACGGATGCTATTCAAGCTTTGGTTCTCTCAAGCCAAAAGAAAGTCACTTTCACACAAACTCCTTCACATGCTGAAGTGAAGAAAGTGGAAGTCTGTGTTACTTGTGGTGGCCCTCACACATACTACGACTGTACTGCCACCGATGGTAGTCCTTTTGAAGTTAATGCTATAGCCGGTACTTCAAATCAAGGAGGTAATCAATACCGTCCTCAAATGGAACCATACCGAGCTAGTAGTTACCAAGGACCACCCGGTTTTAATCAAAATCAGAATTTGCAAAACCGGAACCAAAATCAACCTCGAATGAACCAAGGTTATCAAAACCAAGGGAATTTCAATTCTGGACATAATCAAGGTTTCCAACACCAAGGAAACTTTAACCGAAACAATTCCAACCAGGGAAATCATTTTCAGGGAAATGGTAATCCAAATCAAGGGAATTTTCAACATCAAGGTTATAATCAAAATAACCGAATGCAAAATTTCCCTAATCAACATCAAGCCATTCCAGCCCAACATCCATCATCTGATGAGTTATTGAGGCAGTTCATGAAAGCTCAAGAGGACACAAACAGGTTATTGGTCAGCCAGATCTCTGAGATTAAAAAATCTTTAAATGATCAACCTTCGGGCTCAGGAAAACTTCCGAGCAACACGATCGCTAACCCGAAGGGCGATGTTAAGGCGATCACAACCCGAAGTGGTGTTTCATATGAGGGACCCACTATTTCCACTACCACTTCTTCTTCTTCCCCCAAGGTAGTGAGAAGTGAGCCTGAGGTGACTAAGGATCCGGTACTTCCTACTAATAACGGAGGTACCAACAACGTCCAACCTCAAGTTGTCCCGAAACCCAAGACTAAACATCAAGTTGTCTTTGAACATCCTGAAACCCCGGTTGAAAACCCTAAATCCAAAACTTCTATTCCCTACCCATCACATTTAAATGAGCAAAAGCTCCGCGAAAAAGCTAGTCAACAAATGGATAAATTCTTCCAAATTTTCCAAGAATTACACTTTGACATAAGCTTTGCGGATGCTATCATTCTGATGCCCAAGTTTGCATCCACAATCAAACACTTGTTGAGCAACAAGGAAAAACTGTTTGAAATGGCAAAGACTCCATTAAATGAGAACTGCTCAGCAGTTATCTTAAAAAAGCTTCCCGAGAAGCTTGGAGATCCTGGAAGGTTTCTACTACCTTGTGTCTTTCCAGGAATGGTTGAATGCTATGCCTTGGCCGATCTTGGTGCAAGCATCAACCTGATGCCTAAATCAGTATGGAAGAAACTCTCTCTTCCTGAACTTACTCCTACCTGCATGACTCTTGAGCTTGCAGATCATTCAATATCTCGTCCACTTGGCATTGCTGAGGACGTATTTGTGAAAGTAGGAAAGTTCCATTTTCCAGCTGACTTTGTGGTTGTGGATTTCGATGCTGATCCTAGGGTTCCTCTCATTCTTGGAAGAGGATTCCTAAGAACGGGCCGTGCTCTCATAGATGTATTTGAGCATGAAATCACATTACGTGTGGGTCATGAAGCTGTTACCTTTAACCTCGATCAAACTTCGAGGTACTCCTCAAATTATGATTCTGAATCGGTTAACCGAATCGATGTCATTGATATTGTTTCAGAGGAGTATTCTCAAGAGTTTCTTGGTTATTCTCATAATTCTGTGAGTGGGGATACCACCACATCTTCTTTACCTGGCATTTCCGACTCTTCCCCTTCTCTCACTCCGTTTGAGGGAAGTGATTTCAATTTGGAAGAGATCGATGATTTTCTCAAGTGTGATTCATTCCTAGAGGGGATTGATGACGCTGAGATTGATCTGGAGGGAGATATTCTTCTTCTTGAGACATTGTTAAATCAGGACAATTCTCCTCCACTCCCTCCCGTTGAACTTCATAAAGAGGAAATCAGATCAGTTGAGAAAACTGATGAATTTCCTGAGGTCGAACTCAAAGACTTACCGCCTCATCTTGAGTACGCATTCTTGGAGGGTGATGATAAATTACCCGTCATTATTGCTAAAAATTTAAGTGATGAGGAAAAGACTGCTTTAATAAAGGTCTTAAAGTCACACAAGCAAGCCATTGCTTGGAAACTCTCCGACATAAAGGGTATTGACCCTGAATTTTGTACTCACAAGATTTTAATGGAGGATGACTTTAAACCAGCAGTCCAACATCAAAGAAGGGTGAATCCTAAAATCCACGATGTTATCAAACAAGAGGTTCTCAAACTTCTTGATGCAGGATTGATTTATCCCATCTCTGATAGCCCTTGGGTTAGTCCCATTCACTGTGTTCCCAAAAAGGGTGGCATTACTGTTGTCACGAATGAAGAAAATGAGTTGATTCCAACTCGATTGGTTACGGGGTGGCGTGTTTGCATTGACTATCGTAAGTTAAATGATGCCACCCGTAAAGACCATTTTCCTCTACCTTTTATGGATCAGATGCTTGAGAGATTAGCAGGGAACGAGTACTATTGTTTCCTTGATGGTTTCTCGGGTTACTTTCAAATTCCCATTGATCCACAAGATCAAGAAAAGACTACCTTCACGTGCCCTTATGGAACCTTTGCTTATAAACGTATGCCTTTCGGCTTATGTAATGCTCCAGGCACATTCCAGAGGTGTATGATGGCTATATTTACCGACATGATTGGTAAAACAATGGAGGTCTTTATGGATGACTTCTCGGTCATTGGGGATTCATTCCAAGCATGTCTCTCCAATTTAGAAAACATGTTGAAAAGGTGTAAAGACACCAACCTTTGTCTAAATTGGGAAAAGAGTCATTTTATGGTCAAAGAGGGCATTGTCCTCGGCCATAAGATATCAAAGAACGGGATTGAGGTTGACAGAGCTAAAGTTGATGTCATTGGTAAATTACCTCATCCCACTACCGTCAAAGGTATTAGGAGTTTTTTGGGTCATGCCGGTTTTTATCGTAGATTCATACAAGATTTTTCTAAAATCGCCCGGCCTATGACTCATCTTCTTGAAAAGGATGCTCCTTTTATCTTCTCCCCAGAATGCATCAAAGCTTTTGACATATTAAAGAAAAAGCTTACTGAGGCACCCATTCTAGTTGCCCCCGACTGGGATTTTCCCTTTGAGCTCATGTGCGATGCAAGTGATTTTGCTATCGGTGCAGTCCTGGGGCAACGGAAAGCCAAACATTTTCAGCCTATTCACTACGCAAGTAAAACAATGACTGAAGCTCAAACTCATTACACCACTACAGAAAAAGAATTGTTGGCTGTGGTGTATGCCTTTGAGAAGTTTCGGCCATATTTAATCTTGACAAAATGTGTAGTGTATACGGATCACTCGGCTCTCAAATATCTCTTTGCAAAACAAGATGCAAAGCCGAGATTACTCCGTTGGGTTCTCCTCCTGCAAGAATTTGATATCATTATACGTGATAAAAAAGGAGCTGAGAACCTAGCTGCTGATCATTTATCCCGATTAGAGAACCCACACCAAGATGTTTTCGAGAACAAGGAAATAAATGAAACATTTCCTCTCGAGACACTCAATGCGGTTACTTTTCGAGGAGATTCTACTACCCCATGGTTTGCCGACTTCGCAAATTACCATGCGGGTAACTTCATAGTGAAAGGGATGTCGACCCAACAGAAGAATAAATTCTTCAAAGATGTTAAACATTATTTCTGGGACGACCCCTACTTATTCAAAATCTGTGCGGATCAAGTCATCCGACGGTGTGTTTACGGACAGGAAGCTATTGACATTCTCAAAGCTTGCCATGCTGGACCCACGGGGGGCCATCATAGTCCAAACTACACCGCCAAAAAGGTGTTTGATTCCGGGTTTTATTGGCCCACAATCTATAAGGATGCCCAAGAACTCATAAAAACTTGTGAAGCTTGTCAGCGTCACGGAAATATTTCACAACGAAATGAAATGCCACAAAATGCAATTCAAGTCTGTGAAATCTTTGATGTCTGGGGCATTGACTTTATGGGGCCATTTCCATCATCTCGAGGAAACAAATACATTCTCGTGGCTGTTGACTATTTGTCAAAATGGGTTGAAGCAAAAGCTTTACCCACTAATGATGCCCGAGTTGTTGTAAAATTCCTGAAAGCTCTTTTTGCCCGTTTTGGAACCCCACGTGCTATAATCAGTGATCGTGGTACGCATTTTTGCAATGACAAATTTGACAAAGTCATGCAAAAGTATGGTGTAACTCACCGTCTTTCCACTGCGTATCACCCACAAACAAGTGGGCAAGTTGAGGTTTCAAATCGGGGTATTAAAAGAATCTTAGAAAGGACTGTAGGAGAAAATCGTGCATCCTGGTCGGATAAATTGGATGATGCACTATGGGCCTTTCGTACAGCTTACAAAACACCCATCGGGTGTACACCTTACAAGCTTGTGTACGGAAAGGCATGTCATCTTCCGATCGAATTAGAGCACAAAGCCTACTGGGCCTTGAAACATGCTAATTTTGACCTTCAAACTGCGGGTGATCACCGAAAAATTCAAATGAATGAATTAAATGAACTGCGTGATCAATCTTACGAGAACTCTTTAATCTATAAAGAAAAGACAAAGAAGATTCATGACTCTAAAATCAAGAACCGCGTTTTCAACGTTGGTGATCGAGTCCTTCTTTTCAATTCAAGATTGAAGATTTTCTCGGGAAAACTCAAATCCCGTTGGTCTGGTCCATTCACTGTTACAAAAGTTTATCCATATGGTACCGTTGAGTTATCTCAAAATGACGGACCAAATTTCAAAGTGAATGGTCATCGATTAAAACACTACTTTGGAGAGGACATACCATTTATGGTTGTCCCGGATCTTCAAACTTTCCCCATGAACCAATGAATGCGGGGATCGAGTCAAGCTAGTGACTCGGTGATCAAAAACATTAGCAAAACATGGGTTCTCACCCGTGTCTCTGTTTTCTTTCTCTTTTCTTCCACTTACTTCCCCGTAGACTTTTAAATTGCTTTTTCTCCCGGGCTGTTCAGGAGCACTTTATTACAGTTGGCCGTTCACAAGCGGTTAGCTTGCGTGATAAACCTGACTGTTCGGGAGGAATCAACTTAATTCGGGGTCGAGTCAAGCTAGTGACTCGGTGATCAAAAACATTAGCCCGCACCATATGGGTTTTCACCCATATTTCTGACTTCTTTCTATTTTCTACCACCCTAAGTGTGGGGGAGATGCCCCACAGGTTGTATATATGTAAATAATCTCAGTTATCAAAAAAAAAAAAAAAAAAAAAAAAAAAAAAAAAAAAAAGAAAAAAAAAAAAGAAGAGGGAATTTGCATGCCTTAACGGCTTAAATGCAAATTAAATAAAAATAAAATAAATATGTATATAAAAATAATGGCTATTCAGTATTTCCCTTTTACGTTCTAAGTGTTGGTTTAACAACCGGTTCTTTGAATATTGAGGGCAATATTCAGTTCTAAGTGTGGGGGGGGGAAATTCTAGCGAATTTTATCAAATGTATCATCTAGCACCCCCATTTTATCAAATGTATCATCTAGCACCCCCATTTTAGCCAAAATTTTAAATTTTTTTTTTCTCACTTAGAACTCAGAAAATGGTTATCAGTCCGCCATGTCTAACCCACATAAGGATTGGCTAATCCAGGAGCAAACGGCTCTTGGTAAAGATATATCAAATCCGTTTATGGCTTGCAATTTGCCAAAAATTGTATGGTTCTCGACTCACCATATCTTTAATTAGTGAAGAGTTGGCTAGCCCGCAAGGTTATGGCTTGTGGTAAAGGCATTGGAATACCATAATTGGTAATCAGCTCACCAAAGATAATAGTTGTAATTTATCTAAGAGCTGGCTAGTCCAGAAGCAAACGGCTTCTGGTAAAGACAAATCAAACCCGTTTACAGCTGGTGATTTGCTCAAAATCACATGGTTATCAGTGTACCATAGTTCTTACTTGAACTGAAACATTTGGCTACTCCAGAGGTGATGGCTTCTGGTAAAGAGATACATCCATTAAAAACTTCATAAAAGATTGCTAGGGACTAGCAATAGTTTAGTGTGGGGGATTGATGAGTGTGTAAATACTCATCATTTCTTTCACATTTGAGCTACAGAAACAGTCAAAAACACTTTAAAAAGTCTAAAAATGTATAAAAATATCATCTGGCTGTGTTTTTATAAGTTTCAGGGAAAAACAAACAATAAATGGCATAATTTGCATTTTAGTCCCTGAACTTTCATAATTTGGCAAATCTAGTCCCTAGAATCTAAAAAAAGTGGAATTTTATCATTCAAGGTCCCTAAAATAATCTTAATTGTCAAATTTGGTCCTTGAATGATTGTTTGGGCAAAAATTACAAAAAGGTCCCTCAATTTTGAAAAGTGTCAAAAATGGTCCCTGGGTTATTTAAAATGGAAAATCAATAATTATAACCCTTGTACTATTCATCTATGGCAAATATGGTCCTTGTGTTAACATTGTGATATTTACAGGTTCAGCCCCTCAAAATCCAAAAATTACATAATTGGTCCTTGTGCTTATTTCTTAAAAAAACCAAATCCGGATCCAATATTAAACTAAACCCAATACCCTTTAATCCTACCCAACCCAATATTATTTAAATCCTAAACCCAGCCCAACCTAAACCTTGACCCGGCCCAATCCCCTTAAATAACTAAAACCAGGTTTGACCCTGGTCAAACCCAGTCAAATCCTTCTTCCCTCTCAACACAATACCGCCAAAACCACCATTGAAACCAGAAACCACCTCAATCTTTACACCTCACCCTTCCAACTCATCACCCTAGTCACTAATCTCTCCCCTCCACCTCCACAAACACCCAAATTTCTTTAATTGATAAAACCTGCTCAAGCTACTTTTGTCCTGATTTCCCGCCAAAAATGCCAAATGGACAATTGAGATGAAATTGGCTAAATCAAAGGTCAAAAGGTGGTGGGAAGTACTCAGAGATGTCGACTAAGGGATAAAAGTCTATAAAGAAAGAAGAAAAAGGAAGTGAGAGACTATCTAGTGTAATTTTTAGTTAATTAGTGTCGAATTAGTTAAAGTTAAATTCTCAGTGTAATTTTAAGTTTCCAAGTACTCTTTTTAGTAATTTCAAGTGTATTGTGAATCCTTTTCAATAATAAATTTCAAGTTTTATGTAAAAATTCAGTATATGCAATTTCTAGTTCAAATCTTATGTTTCTTTGGATGTTGTTTCTAGCATTATTTCTGGACTCATAAACCCACATAAGCTCCTATATAGCTTATAAAAGCTATTAGTAACTATAAAAATCAGTTAGTAATAAAAAATCAAAAATACAAAAACAGGTCAACAAAAGTCAAAGCTCAGGTTTTATGATGAAGATGGCTGGAGCATGGTAAATCTTTGATGGCCATGGGTTAGTGGTTCTGTGGAGAACTTATAGGAGTGTTCTATTGGTCCTTGTTCTTGGTTTTTCATCTGGAGTCATTTGTAAGCAAAGTTCTAAATTTTTGGCATTATATTGTATCTCTAAGTTTCATGCTTGTTTTGCTATTGTTTTATGTTTAAATGATTTTATGAAATGATAACATAATCTCTGAAATCAGTATTGTGGTTTAATTTTGTGAGTTGCTTTGAAAATCTTGTGAAACTGCCAAGTTCAGTGGTGTTTGGATTTGCTGAATCAGTGGCATATTAGTGCATGATTGTTGTTAGTTGTTGTTGTTTGTTGTTTCATTAGTTCTATCTATCTCATTTCTATACTAAAAATCAGTGCTTGTTTGTGAAAAAGTCAAAATAGGTTTAAATCATCAACACTTTCTTGTCTGTTAGGATCTAAGTCTGCAAATCTTATCACAGTGGTGTATAAGTTGTTGAGCTAGCTTAATTTCATCTTATAAAAACATAATATAACATAAGTAGTCAGTAGTGATCATTGGAAATTGGTTAAAGTCAACTTTTTAGTTTTAAGTTAAAAGTCAAATTTCTTAGTTATCAGTTTTTGAGCAATCTTATTAATTTTAGTGTGATCTTAATATTAGGTTTGAGCTTATAATCTTTTGGAATATTGAACTTGTACTGCTTGTCTTCATTAGAATAATTTTAGCTTGATTTTTATTAGCTTGTAAACTGCTTAATTGTTGCTTGTTGTTTAGCTATTTTCCAAAAACTTGCCCTGCTCACAGTTAAACTGCCCACTTCACACCCTTGCACAATCTTTGTTACTTAGCTTGAGATTGTGTATTTTGTTGTTTTGTGAAGCTTAACTGGCTAGCTTGTTGTGTGCATGCTTTTCTTTCCATTGTTTGCTTTTTTTACAACTGCTTATTTGCTTATCATGTTTGTTCAAGGAAATCACCTACACTGAGTATTCAGTATAGGTGAGCAATTTCACAAGCCCATCATAAGCTCATTTCTGAGCTTCAGCTTGTGAACCTTAGCTTGTTGAGAAGCTTACCAAGCCATCTCAAGGTTCCAGCAATAATATTTCAATTCCTAGCTTATTTGATAGGGCTGCAATCAGCTTCTATTTTGTCCCATTTTAATCAGTGTATACTGATCAGCAATTGACCCACTTTCATAAGCTAATCATGAGCTCTCTAGTGGACCCCACAGTGAGAGCTTTAGCTTTTTGAACACCCCACCAGCTCATCTTAACACTTCAGTGCTTATTTTAGGCTTAGGAGCTTTTGCCCCTAGCTTAATTTGCCTTCAAAAATCAGTGCAGGTCTGAGTGTTTAACTGAGTGAAATTTGGATTGCTTATTGGCTTAATCTGAGCTTATCAGTGAATCCATTTGTTTCTCTTTGCTCATTTCAAGTTTATTTAACTTATTTGCACCTTATTTTCCCTTTGTTTCAAGCTTGTAGCTTATTTTGAGCTTATTTTCCATTTTAAGCTTAAAAGCCTCAACTGTTTGGCTCATTAAGCTCAAACTGCTTATTTTTTAGGTTTCAAAATTTTTGTCTTCATTAAAGTTGTTTCTTTTCAGTAGTATAATAAGTTTGTAGTTTAAAGTTTTTGATAAAAACCACTTTTTATAAAGTGATAGCTTCTATTTAAGAAGCTTGAGCTTTTTAGCTTATTTTTCTGCTTTTTACTTAAGCACTTTCTGATTTTGTATTTTTCATAAGTTTCTGTAACCATAGGATAATTATATAAAAAGTTTCATAATTTTCTGAGTTTGTTTAGTATTTATTAGAATTAAAAATAATTAAAAAATAATTAAAATAGTAATTAAATCATAATAAATAAAATATTAATCAGAAAAATATAAATCCAATTTTCATATTTTTCTTTTGTCATTTTTAATCTAGGAAAAATAGAATTATATTTTTAGTCCTTAAGAAAAACCAAAAACATAAATATAGTGATAGCTTCTATTTAATAGAATTTATCTTTTTAAATTTTAATTAAGTAGATTTCATTTTTATAATTTTCTTATCTTCTTATCACTTTAAAGTATTTATAGAAAAATTTTCAGATTTTTCTTTAATCTTTTAGTATTTATTAGAATTTTAATTAGTTTAAATAATTATTAAATAGTTTTTAATTAATAATAATTAATTAATAAGTAAAATAAATAATTTTCTTTTTCCAATAATTTTCTTTTATTATTAGGGTTGTAAAAATATAAATTTCATATCCTTAGGCCTTTTATTTCTTAAAACTCACTTTTTATTTCGTACGTTTACGTTTGTTTAAATTTAAACGTACGCTTTTAGGTTTTTATACGTTTCTAGTTAACTTGTTTTTACATTCTTGTTTATATAGCTTGGTTAAAGCTATTTTCTTATATTCTTAGTGTAATCAAATCCATAATCCCTTTTCTGTTCATAAACACTTGATCACGATCCGTTTTTAAGCACAATTTCACATCTCGCTGGGACTTAAACGACCCGGGGATAAAACTATACTCCTTGGATTATTGCATTGTGTTCTTGATTGGTTTGACTTTGTTTGACCACATCCGTGGTTGATTTAAGTTGACTGTTCAGAGCCAATCACTTATCAGCTCCAATAGGTCACTGATTGCACTTTCTTGTTCATCAATAGTAAATTGTGACCTTTCTTCCTCTTGCATCTTTGCTGCTAATTCCCTATCAGCTTGTTCTTGAGCAGCTTTTTCTTGTTCTTCTCTGAATAGCTTGTGTTCAACCATGAACCTTGCAATTTTCTCCTCAACAGCTACTCTTGCTTCTTCTTTAGCATGAAGTCTTGAAGCAAGTTCTTGATCAAGAGCAATTTGAGCTGTAGTTTTCTTGCTTGTCTTCTCTGATGGCTCATCTTCAATCATTATACCTTTGCCCTTGTCTGCTCTTTGTCTTCTTATGTAGACTGCACCAGCAGTACTAACCCCTGCTTGAGCAGTACCTTGTAGAACACTAGCAGTACCTTGTTGTTCTTGTTGATGACCTTGATTAGTTTCTTCCATTGGTTCATCTGGCCTCCCCTGAGTACCAGAACCTTCTTGGAAGACTCCTCACCCTTGTCATCAACTTGATCATCATCTGAGCTGGAAGAGCTTGAAGATTCCACCATTTGAGCTGATCTTTTTCTTTGGAGAGTCTTTACTTTCTGCTCCAACTTCTTCACCTTCAATATGAGTTTGGTGTAGACTCTTCCAAAGACTTTCTTGTGTGTTGTGAGCTCATCCTCCAAGCTAGTAACTTTAGCTGACAATGTTGTACACAAATCCATCAATTCATTAAGTTTCTGACTGCCCTCAGCACTTCCTGATGTGTTACCTTCAGGGAGAGGTGCATCATGGGGCATAGACTCAGACTCCACCACAAGGTGAGCATCTGAGCCACCCATTTGTTCCAGTTGGCTTGGGATTCCACCACTTGTACTTGGTTCAAAAGAACTAAGTACAATAGGTGTTGCCATAGGTTGGGTCTTACTTATGTTACCCCTTTCCTGCCCAGCTTCTAAGCCTGTGACAGTAGTGGCAGCCCTTCCTATACTGACATAGTCAGCCTCATCTGCTCCTTGGGAAGTGGTAGGAACTCTGTGCTGAGGAACACTAGAGCCCTCTCTGGTAATAGTCCTAGGAGGTGATGAAATTGGTTGTGAGGCTGTTTCAGATGAACTTGTGGGTGTGTGTTGGGAGTCAACTGGGGTTGTTGACCCTTCACCCTGTACCTGCAGCATAGAGTCAAAAAGAGGCACTTCTACCCCACTATACCCTTTTGAGGCCATCCTCATGTTACTAAACAGTTTTTGGGTAAGTGTTGGTGTTTGATAAACAGTTTGGTGAGGTAGAAGCTGACTTTTCCTCATGTTCAAAATAGTTTGAATAAAACGTGGATACATTAAAAATTTAGACTTGCTATCCACATTCTTTACCATTCTTTTAAAAATAAGTTTTGAAAAATTGTAAGTCCTATTAGTTGATAAGCAAATGAGAGCAGTTGCAATATCGCTACTGAACTGTTCCCATGAAGTTTTCTTAGGACTTAAACAATGAAGGATGATATGAATTAAAAACCTCCATTGTGGGGCAAAACAACCTTTTTGAAAAGTTAAAGATTGTGATGTGGTGTTATACCCCATTCTGGATAGTGTTTGAAAAATTTCAGTATTTGGCAAGTTACTAATACCATTGTCATCAGCTAGTTGGAGATGCCTCCTAACTGATGATTCAGTAAGAGTAATGGATTTGCCATCCACTGTTGCATTAAGCTCTTTGTCTCCAGTTTCAATAGTTTTGACAGTTACAGTCTGCCAAAACTGCTTGATTTGGGAGACATAGATAGTAGGATTCAGAGTTAAAGAATACCTTATATGGGTTGGATTCAAAAAGTTTACTATCTGATGAAATTGAGCACCCTCCTCTGTTTTCTCCAAAAAAGCCAGCATATTGTGTTTGTCGACAAAAGTTAAAGAGGCCATAATTGTCAGTAAAATTGTGATTTGACTGCTGGGATTTGAGTGATTAGGTTAGAAAGTAGGTTGAGTAAAGTGTATTGAGATATCTTATAAGACTTCTTAGGGTTTCTAGTGGACCGACTTCAATTAAAAGATAACTTTAGATTGAAGAAAAATGAATAAAATAGATTAAAAGTAAAAATATCCAAATAAGAAAACCCTTAAGTAAAGATATTGACCAGTAAAAATCTCAACAACTTCTCAACGGCTATATTCAAAAAGCGGTTATTACTCATCAGTACAAACGGCTATCCAGTAGTACAAAAATTAGCCTAGCAGTACTAACTTTTGCCTAGCAGTACTAAGTTTTAGAAAAAAAAAACTTTGACTCAGCAGTATGAACTTAATTTTTGATTAAAACAATACTGCATACCAACATTTTGAAGGGATTAAGTGTAAAGGAAGACACTTAATCAAATTTTTGGTTTAATTCAACCTCTAGTTGTGTGAGAACCAATATTTTCAGTTATAAATAACTGCCTGTGATCAGATAAACTCATTCAAAGAGCTTTCTTGACAGGGTTTCCAGCTCGTGGCAGGTGTTACCTCTAACACAAATGTGTTAGATTCACTTTTGCTCGTTGTTCTCTCTACCAGATGTCCTTGGACTAACACATTATACTAATAAAAGTATAAAATGGTAGAGAGTGAGTTAGATCAGTTACTATCTGACTAACTATGCCATCAATTCATATCAAAAGTATCATAATTAGATTTCAAGAAAGAAATTTTAAAGAATCTCCCAACTCAGGTGTAAAACCTTTGTCAAGGGATCCCCAAATTCTGTCCATCATCAATCTATTATGTCAGCAACCATAGCACCACTTGCTCCTCACGCATTGCAAACTCCATAACCTGAAAATGTTAGTCCAAAACCAAGAAAACAAAATGCATAGCATTTGCTTTACAGCAGTACAAACTATACACAACAGTACTAATTGACACAACTAGCAGTACAAATCCATTTTCATGTACAAAAACACAAAGATTAAAAACTTTAAGGATTAAGCATTCCAATACTTGCTACCAAGTATTGAAACCTTCCAACATCAAAAGCTTTAGTGAGAAGATCTGCAAAATTGTTATCAGTATGAATTTTAACAACCTGAACTAACTTTTTCTCATTGCAGTCTCTTATAAAATGATGCCTAATCTCTATGTGTTTTGTTTTAGAATGTTGAACTGGATTTTTAATAATGCAAATTGTACTGCTATTGTCAATGTATATCATGGTATTCATAAAATTGTACCCATAGTCAAGCATCTGATTCTGAATCCATAGAACTTGACCACATCAACTTGCAGCAGTCACATACTCAGATTCAGTTGTAGAAGTGGCCACAATTGTCTGCTTCTAGCATTGCCATGATATAAGTCTGCAACCTAGGAACTGACAACCACCTGTTGTTGATTTCCTGTTGGGAATAAAATGTTCAAGTCAAAGAGCCTGCCACACAAGCTATTGAGCATGCTAGTAGATTTTGAAGAAGTTGAAGATGTACTAACAGTACCTTCTGGGTAAGAAGGTACTGCTAGTTATTGAAGGTCCTGCCAAGTTAATGATCAAGTGGATAGATATTTATTTATAGATATTTGTTGTATTATTAGTCTTTGTACAATGTAATACGTTATGTAGAAGTAGTTCAGTCTTCCATGTTTGTGCAGAAGAATATACAGAGTAGTTTGCATTGGAAGTTGTAATTAATAGTAGGCTAGGAAAGTCCAAGTATCTTATTATATTACACAACTTGACAACATGTAAAAGGGGTCCTTATCCTATAAAAGGATCCTTTAGTCACCACCTTTGTAGTAAGCTTTTCCCAACTAATAACCTAAGCATAACCAAAACAGAACAACCTCTCTAGTAACTTAGTTACTAAAATCACAAATCCTTAAACAATCAAAGATTCAAGGTTACTTTGTAATCCTAGTGATAGTTAGATCATCCGTATTATTTCATCAATAATATTGAATCGTTTTGTGTTACTAAAGTTGTGTTCTTTGTTCATTATAACTCTCGTTTACATACTCACCACCTTTGTGTTCTTTTAAAGTGTGTTATAGTAGATTCCGCATACTACATCACATTCATACATAAATATCCCAAACACATTATTAAGATTCACATCCCAAGTGTTTGTATAATCCTTCACAAGTGGTATCAGAGCTAGGCTGATATTTACAATTTAAAAGAACAATGGATGTTGAACACATTCAAACCAATGTTGCTGCAAAACTTCCATTACTCAAACAAAATGAGTTTGATATGTGGAGACTGAGGGTAGAGCAATACTTTCAAGTGCAAGACTATGCACTTTGGGAGATCATTGAAGAAGGAAACTCATTCAAACCTACAATCACCACCTCCACAGTAAATGATGCACTTGTAACACATGTGCAAGTAAACCCAACAAGCGCAGAAGAAAGAATTCAAAGAGAAATGATCTGAAAGCCAGGAGTATGCTACTCATGACTATTCCAAATGATCAGCTTTTGATCTTCAACAAGTACAAATGTGCTAAAACCCTTTTTCAAGCTATTGTGGCTAGATTTGGTGGAAATGATGCCACCAAGAAAACTCAGAAAACTCTCCTCAAACATCAGTTTGAAAACTTTGCAGCCACAACAAATGAGTCTTTGGACAGCATGTTCAATAGACTTCAAAAGCTTTCAAGTCAGTTAGCCATTCATGAAGTAATGGTATCTCAAGAAGACTTAAACTCCAAATTCCTTAGGAGTTTACCCTCTGAATGGTCCATGCATGTCATTGTCTGGAAAAACAAACCAGATATTGATCAGATGAGTCTTAATGATCTCTACAACAACTTCAAAATAGTAGAGCATGAAGTAAAGAAGACTACTGGTTCAAGCTCAGGAAATATGGCCTTTGTATCATCTCCAAGCTCCTCAAAGGTAGTAGATGAAGAAAAAGAAGGTAGAGAAGAAGGTACTGCCAACACAAATTTTGGTACTGCCAGTACTTCTAGCAGTACCAAAACAATTCTAGATGAAACAATTGGTTGTGCTTTCTTGACATCACAACACAATGGGTCCATATTAACTTTTGAAGATCTTCAAGAGATCAATGATGATGATCTTGAAGAAATGGACATAAAGTGGCAACTTTCACTTCTGAGCATAAAGGCTAAGAAGTTACTGATGAGGACTGGAAAGAAGATTATCATAGATGGTAATGAGCCTGCTGGGTATGACAAGTCCAAAGTGGAGTGTTACAACTGACACATGAAGGGTCACTACTCAAGAGAGTGTAGAAGACCAAAGAAGCAGGATGATAAGGGAAGAGGGTTTGAGAACAAGAACAAGGGAAGGTTTGAGAAGAAAGGAAGCTTTGAGAACAAGAGTAAGGCTGTGGAAATCACTGAGCCTAAAGCAATGGTTGCTATTGATGGGATGGGTTTTGATTGGAGTTTTATGGGTGAAGAGGAGTCAACTTCAGATGAAATGGCTTTAATGGCTTTCTCCAATCCTGAGGTAAAAATTACTAAATGTTCTAATACTTGTGAAGTTTTTGAAGAATTACAAACTTTAAGAAAACTTTATGATGAACTGACAGTAGAACAAAGAAAAACTCATCAAGACTTAGTTAACCATAAGTGTGGTATGGCCAAACTAGAGAAACAAATAATCTACTTTAGGGAAAATGAACTCACTTTTTCTGATGCAAAAGCCATTCTTAATAGGGAAATATTTTTGAAAGATGCAGAAATAAGTATGTTAAGAACTGAGTGTGCTAAAGTGACTCTAGCAAAGAATAATATTCAACTAACAGTTACCACTTTGGAAACTGCTTCTGACTGTACTAGAAGCATAGTTGAGAATCAAATGAACAAAAGAATCAAGCCTGGGATTGGATACAATACATGTCCACCTCCTTACAGAGGAATCCATTGTCCCCCAGGTATAGATCTTGCAGAATCAGGTTTACATGAATTCAACAATAAACCACTAGCTAAACCTGTAGAGAAAAGTGAACCTGTTGAGAGTGCTAAGGTTGCTTCACTCTCTAACAAAAAGGTGCTCACTGATAAGAAATCAGATGTTCTAATTATTGAAGATTGGACATCTGATGATGATGAAGAAGAGACTGTTTCAATCATAGGAAACAAAGTAGGACCAACCAGTCCTAAAAGAGTAGAGATTAAGACTAAGGCTAAAGCTGTTTTGAAAACAGTTGAATGTTGTGATAAATGTAATAGCAAACCTAGAGGTAGCCAAAGAAATTGGAACAATCTTAAGTCACACCAACTTGGTGATGATTTTGTTATGTACAATAAGGCTTGTTATTACTGTGGTAGTTTTAATCATCTTCATGCTTATTGTAACAACTGGGTTTCTGGGAGTAAATCAAAGTCTAAAACAAATGGAACAAACCCCAGAAAAAGTTTTGTGAAGTCTAACACACCAAAAGTTAAACATACTGTTAGACAAAATAAGCCTGTTAACTCAAAACCAACTGATAAGGGTGCAAGAAACACTTTCAAATATGCACCAAAAGTTGTGAATAGTCCTATTCAAAAGAAATATGTGGTCAAAACACAAATTTGGAGACCAAAACCAAAAGGTCCTGCTAGACCAAAAGGTCCTGCTAGACCAAATGGTACTGCCAAAATTGGTACTGATAGACCAAAGACCACAAAATGGATTAAAAGGGAAAATGCTGTTAAGTCCTCAGCATGTTGGATATGGAAACCACTCCAATCAAAAGGTGCATCAACAATCCTAAAAAGGTTTGATTTCATTGATGCAAGAGGCAAACCCAAGTCTGTCATGGCTTGGGTACCCCAAGGAAACTAATATGTTTATATGTGTGCAGGAACATTCCAATGATATGGCTGATAAAGGATATGTAGATAGTGGATGTTCAAGGCACATGACAGGCAACATGTCTTACCTCACAGACTTCAAATCATTTGATGGAGGATATGTTACCTTTGGGGGAGGAATCAAAGGAAAGATTACTGGTAAAGGTACTATCAAAACCAGTAAATTAGATTTTGAAAATGTGTACTTTGTGAAAGAGCTTCAGTTTAATCTCCTTAGTGTCTCACAAATGTGTGACAAAAAGAACAATGTTCTATTTACTGACAATGAATGTATGGTTCTTTCTTCTGATTTTAAAATGCCTGATGAGAGTCAGATTCTTCTTAAAATCCCAAAAAGGAACAATATGTACAGTGTTGATTTAAAGAACATTGATCCTAAGGAGAGTTTAACTTGTTTAGTAGCAAAAGCCTCATTGGATGAATCTATGCTTTGGCATAGAAGACTTGGTCATGTAAACTTTAAAACAATCAATACAATTGCAAAATATGATTTGGTGAGAGGTTTACCCAAAAAGATTTTTCAAAATGACCAAACCTGTGTTGATTGTCTTAAAGGCAAACAACATAGAACTTCTTGTAAGCCCAAGACCCATAACTCAATTTCTCAAGCTTTATACATGCTTCATATGGATCTTTTTGGTCCTACTAATGTGAGTAGCTGGAATGGTAAAAGATATTGTTTTGTAGTTACTGATGATTATAGCAGATTTTCTTGGGTTTTCTTTTTAAGATCTAAGCATGAAACTAGTGAGATTCTTAAATCTTATATAACTGAGGTAGAAAACCAAAGTGATAAGAAAGTAAAAGTCATCAGATGTGACAATGGGACAGAATTCAAGAATAGGGTTATGGATGAATTTTGCAAAGACAAAGGAATAAAAAAGAATTTAGTGTAGCTAGAACCCCACAGCAAAATGGAGTAGCAGAAAGGAAAAATAGAACACTTATAGAGGATGCTAGAACAATGTTAGTAGACTCTAAGTTGCCTATTTCATTTTGGGCTGAAGCAGTAGGTACTGCTTGTTATGTGCAGAACAGGGTTCTTGTGATAAAACCACATAAAAAGACACCTTATGAACTTTTCTTTGGTAGAACACCATCTTTAAGTTTTATGAGACCTTTTGGATGTCATGTCACTATTCTCAATACCAAAGATCATTTAGGCAAGTTTGAAGGAAAAGCTGATGAAGGCTATTTGATAGGGTATTCTTTGCAAAGTAAGGCCTATAGAGTGTATAATAGTTGCACTAGGCTAGTGGAAGAAAATCTTCACATAGAGTTTCAAGAGAAACTAACAAATGTGAAAGGCATTGGGCCAGATTGGATGTTTGACATTGATAGGCTTTCAGAATCTATGAATTATGTGCCTGTTTCAGGTACAAATACTAATGATAATGCAGGTTTTGAAGACAATGTTGAAACACCTAAAGATCAAGATTACATCTGGATGCCAATTTGGAAAGGGTTGGATTTATCTTCAAGTCATGAAGAACCTTCAAATACAACAAATGAAGGTACTGAAGATGATCATGGAACTCAGGGTCAAGAGAATCAAGAAAGTAGTGCAAATGACAATGGTACTGCTAGTTCACCAGATGGTACTGCCAGTTCACAAATTGGTACTGCTGAGCCATTAAATGTTCAAACAGATGATTCTTTACCAGAAGAAGTGGGGATTGGCAATCTTCCATTTACCTATGAAGTTCCTACAACACACAACACAAGAATTCTCAAAGATCACTCCACTGATGATGTGATTGGTAGCATTGATTCTGGTGTTAGAACAAGATCTCAAGTCTTGACTTCAGACCAAGAAGGGTTTATCTCATCTATTTATGAAGAAAAGAATCATGAAGTTGCCAACATATGCCTGTTTTCATGTTTTCTCTCACAAGCTGAACCCAAAAACATTAACAAAGCCTTAGATGATGCAAGTTGGGTTGAAGCAATGCAAGAAGAACTTCTTCAATTCAAGCTTCAGAAGGTTTGGAAATTGGTTGATTTGCCAAAAGGTCATTGGGCAATTGGAACCAAATGGGTGTTCAGAAACAAGAAAGATGAAAGGGGGATAGTGATCAGAAATAAAGCAAGATTGGTGGCCCAAGGGTATACTCAAGAAGAAGGAGTAGATTATGAAGAGGTTTTTGCTCCAGTTGCAAGACTTGAAGCAATTAGGCTATTCTTGGCCTATGCTTCTTTCATAGGCTTCACTGTTTATCAAATGGATGTTAAGAGTGCCTTCTTATATGGTACTATTGAAGAAGAGGTGTATGTTTCTCAACCTCCAGGCTTCATTGATGCAGAGTATCCAGACAAGGTGTATAGGGTTACCAAGGCTCTTTATGGTCTACACCAAGCTCCTAGGGCATGGTATGAAACATTGGCTTGCTATCTATTAGAAAATGGATTCCAAAGAGGCAAGATTGATCCAACTTTGTTCATCAAAAGAACTAAGAAAGACATCTTGCTGGTGCAAATTTATGTTGATGACATTATCTTTGGATCCACAAACCAAGACTTGTGTGTAGAATTTGAAAAACTTATGCATAGTAAGTTTGAAATGAGTTCCATGGGGGAACTTACTTTCTTTCTGGGTCTCCAAGTGAAACAATCAAAAGAAGGCATATTTATCAGCCAAGATAAATATGTAGCAGAGATCCTAAGGAAATTTCAGTTTGCTGATTCTAAGGTTGCAAGTACACCAATGGATTCAGAAAAGGGGTTACTAAAAGATGCTGAGGGTGAAGATGTGGATTTGCACAATTATAGATCAATGATTGGGTCCTTGATGTACCTTACATCATCAAGACCAGATATCATGTTCTCAGTGTGTGTATGTGCAAGGTTTCAAGTACATCCCAAAGTCTCTCATCTCACAGCAGTCAAAAGAATCTTTAGATATCTCAAGGGTCAACCTAGTTTGGGTCTTTGGTATCCAAGGGAATCATGTTTTGATTTGGTGGCTTATTCTGATAGTGACTATGCTGGTGCAACTCTAGATAGAAAATCCACAACTGGTGGATGTCAATTTCTTGGTTGCAGACTCATATCTTGGCAATGCAAGAAGCAAACAATGGTGGCCAACTCTACAACTGAAGCAGAATATGTTGCTGGTGCAAGCTGTTGTGGGCAAGTTCTTTGGATCCAAAATCAAATGCTTGACTATGGGTACAATTTTCTTAACACCATTATTTACATTGACAATAGCAGTACTATTTGTATCATTAAAAATCCAGTTCAACATTCAAAAATAAAACACATTGAAATCAGACACCATTTCATAAGGGATTGCAATGAGAAAAGGTTAATTCAAGTTGTCAAAATTGATTCTGAAAAGAATTATGCAGACCTTCTCACCAAAGCTTTTGATTTAGGTAGATTCAAATACCTAGTAGGAGGTATTGGAATGATTAATCTTTGAAAAACATGTGTTTTTGTACATAAAAATAACTGGTATTGGCTTTTAAACATGGTACTGCTAGTTAGTCAAAAGGTACTATCAGTTCATAATTGGTCCTGCTAGTATAAAATTTGCTCTGTTTTGTTCATCTTGATGCTTAACTGTTAACAATGCTATAAAACAAGTGCTTTGCACTATGTTCTTTTGGTCTGCAACTAACAAATTTCAGGTTGATAACAAAACAAGAGATCTTCCAAACAAAAAGGAGAAATATAGGTTATTTACATCTCAGGGGAGGAAATAATAGCCCAGAATGGAAGAAAAACCAATTTATGAAAGAAAAAGACAAGAGCATACAAGATGATGCAGAGGTTGAAAATGATAAGAATAGATCAAATATTCAGAAGGGATGAAGCATTCCTAAAGGAGAAAGTTCTATCTAGATCAAACTAAGGAAAGTTTCAATGCAAATGCATGCTGTTAGATGATTTCACTTGTTGAACCAAGCATCCAAGATACACAGCATCATTGCCTCTTATATTTCCTCCATCCAAGGAAATTGCACCATCTTTCAGGTCAACATGGAATTGGTATTCAGCTCACCAAGTTTTATAAACTTAAGAGTTGGCTAGTCCATAAGCAAACGGCTTTTGGTAAAGACAAATCAAATCCGTTGATGGTTGATAGTTTACCAAAAACTATATGGTATTTAACTAACCATACTTAACAGTAAATAGTTAACTAGTCCATAAGCAAACGGCTTTTGGTAAAGACAAATCAAATCCGTTGATAGCTGATAGTTTGCTAAAAACTATAAGGGATTTTTGCTAAAATTTAAAAGAGATTGCCAAGTAAAATTTTTATTCAAAGGTACTGGTAGTTCAAATTTTGGTACTGGTAGAGTAAAATGGTACTGCTAGATAACCGTTGAGCCTGTCAGAAAAAGTTATAGCCGTTGGGCCTGGTAGTTACATTTAGCCGTTGGGGTAATTTTGTAAATTACTGATGTTATATTATATTATATTTTACATATAAAAGATCTTTTTAACCGCCTTTACATTTACTTATTATACATTTTCTTATTGTCGGTTAAAAGAACAACTCTCATAATATCTTTCATCAGTCCTTATCACAATTAACTCTAAACTTTCATCTTCTACCAGTACCACCAATAAATCCCACCATCATAATCAAAAATTTCATTAACTTTCACCATGGCTGTTCTAACCTTTGTTAAACGTCACAATCAGTTAGCATTTTTGGAAAAGTCTGAGGATAATGCCTCTTTTCATCAAATAGTGGACTTTTTAAATGAGTTTTACATCAGGTTTGCTTTACTTGTAAATCCCACTATTTATGAATCTCAAATTTTACAATTTTGGAAAACAGCTAAAGTTGAAACTTTTGAAAATGGAGACCAAAGGATAAAGGCCAAAGTGGATGGAAAAACTTTGACTCTTACTGAGTCATCCATAAGAAGACATCTTCATTTGGATGATTCAGATGGTATTAGTCAATTGCCTGATACTGAAATTTTTAAAAATTTGGAAAGAATGGGGTATAATGCTGATTCTACAAAACTCACCTTTCTTAAAAAGCATTTTACTCCACAATGGAGATTTTTGATCCATACAATCCTTCATTGTTTGAGCCAAAAGAAAACCTCTTGGGAGCAATTTAGTGGAAACATGGCTTCTGCTCTCATCTGCTTGGCAACAAACAGAAAATACAATTTTTCCAAACATATTTTTGAAGGATTGGCTAAAAATGTGGATAGCCAAACAAAGTTTTTGATGTATCCAAGATTTATTTCATGCATCATTGCAAAATCAAAACATTTGTTACTTCCCCCACACTCACTTTATGAAACACCAAAACTTTCTCACAAAGTATTTTCAAACATGAGAATTGGTTTCAATGGGGAAGAAATACCACTTTTTGATGAAATGTTACCACAACATCCTGAAGAACTAACACCATCATCTGAATCACCATCATCAAGTTCTTCACCTGGTTACATCTCACCAACTCATCTTACATCACCAATCCCTACACCAGTACCATCTGCAACACCACCAACACCATCACATCATGTATCACCACCCCAATCTCCTCAGACAGTGAAAGAACTAAAAGAGAAGGTGAAGCTCTTAGAAAATGCTCTTAAAAGTCAGAACACAAAATTTTCTGAGATCAACATCAAGTTAGTTAAGAGGGTAAAGAAATTGGAGAATGAAGTGAAGAAGCTAAAGGGTAAAAGATCTTCAAAGGTTGTTTTATCTAGTTCTTCAAGCTCAGATGCTGAAGGTTTGGGTCACTCTTCCAAAAAGGGGAGGATGGGTAGCTCAGAAGATGAAGAGGAGGCTCAATTTGATTTTCATGAAGGAACTCAGGTTTATGATGAAGAGCCTGCTGGTGCAGAGCAAGAGCCTGCTAGTTCAAAAGAGCCTGCTAGGATTGAGAGGCTTTTGGCTATGGACTACAAAGGTACTGCTGATCATGTGTACAAAATAAAGAGGGACTTAGAGCCTCAAGGGGATTTGTTTGTTCAAGGGAGGCTATTTATTGCTGATGAGCAATCTACTGCTCCATCTCAAGAACCAACTCCAAAAGATAAGGGCAAGAGCATTATGGTTGAAGATGACCCAAAGCCCAAAAAGTTGAAGAGAACAGAGCAAGTACAGATGGCTATAGATGAAGAAGTCTCCAAAAGGCTTCATGAAGAAGAAGTGCAGAAAGCATTTGAAGCTTCAAGACTGCTTGCAGAAATGCAAGAGCAAAAAGATGCTGCTCAGACTCTTCTTGACACTCAATTTGCTCAAGAAACCTTTGATGCACAGATGCAATGGATTATTGCTAATGATCCAATTGTGAGAGGTCAAGCAGCAATAATTGTAGATGACAAGAATCTTAATTCTGAAGAGAAGACAGCAGAGCTTGAATCTTTTATCAACAAAAAGTATAAAGAAGCAGCTCTAGCTGATATTTTTGAAAAGATGCAGGAAAGCCAGAGAAGAGGTTTTAAGGTGGGCACATCTCAGAAAGATCAAGTGACTTTTATGAAGAGATTTCTAAAAGGTCAAGCAAATTGGACTGAATATCAACTGAAAAAGAAATCTGCTGATGAAATCTACTTCCTGTATCTAAATGCCTACAAGAGTCTTTACTACAAGATCCCATCTGATGCAAAGCCCTTAATGAAAAAGAAAGATGCTCAGAAGAAGAAAGAAGCAAAATTGGATTCAGAGCAAGTAAGTAAAATGTTGATTACTTTACCAACAATTATACATGCTGATCCAATTAGGTCTAGACGCCCTATTATTGATTGGGAGATTCACCATGATAGATTAGGAAAGTCATGGAAAATAACCAGGGTTGGGGGTCAGACTGCTATCTTCAAAAACTTTGAAAATCTAGTAAGAGCATGTGACAGAGCTGACTTAGAAGAATTGTGGAATCTAGTTCAAATTAGGCTAGACACAAATTCTAGTACTGATGTTAAGGAACAAGAACTATGGGTAGAATTTAATAGGATGTATGATCCTAATCCAAAAGATGTTCATTGGAAGTTTCCATATCATGATTCTACAACTACATGGGAATTTCTAAGCCTTAGCAGTATTCATCATCTTTTTACACAAAGTGGGATTGAACTCTTTATGTTGGCTGAGAAAGAGTATCCACTTAGCTATGAAGTTCTTACAACTATGATCTCCAAGAGATTGAGATGTGATAAAGATGAAGAAAAGTCAGAAGTTGTTCAAAGTTTGCTGAGGAGCATATTTAAGCAATGTGAAAGAAAAAGGAAGAACAGAGAGTAAAGGTTTTGGAAGAGTTCCCTCAAATCCTCAAGGTATGTATTTTATTCATAAGAAACTTGTGTATTTTAAAGGAAATAACAAGTTTAGCGGAGGATTGTTGGGAATAAAATATTCAAGTCAAAGAGCCTGCCAGACAAGCTATTGAGCCTGCTAGTTGATTTTGAAGAAGTTGAAGATGTACTAACAGTACCTTCTGGGTAAGAAGGTACTGCTAGTTATTGAAGGTCCTGCCAAGTTAATGATCAAGTTGATAGATATTTATTTATAGATATTTGTTGTATTATTAGTCTTTGTACAATGTAATACGTTATGTAGAAGTAGTTCAGTCTTCCATGTTTGTGCAGAAGAATATACAGAGTAGTTTGCATTGGAAGTTGTAATTAATAGTAGGCTAGGAAAGTCCAAGTATCTTATTATATTACACAACTTGACAACATGTAAAAGGGGTCCTTATCCTATAAAAGGATCCCTTAGTCACCACCTTTGTAGTAAGCTTTTTCCAACTCATAACCTAAGCATAACCAAATCAGAACAACCTCTCTAGTAACTTAGTTACTAAATTCACAAATCCTTAAACAATCAAAGATACAAGGTTACTTTGTAATCCTGGTGATAGTTAGATCATCCGTATTATTTCATCAATAATATTGAATCGTTTTGTGTTACTAAAGTTGTGTTCTTTGTTCATTATAACTCTCGTTTACATACTCACCACCTTTGTGTTCTTTTAAAGTGTGTTATAGTAGATTCCGTATACTACATCACATTCATACATAAATATCCCAAACACATTATTAAGATTCACATCCCAAGTGTTTGTATAATCCTTCACATTTCCTATCCAAACTAGCACCAGCATAGTCACTGTCTGAGTATGCCACCAGATCAAAAGGAGATTCCCTAGGATACCATAGACCCAACTTAGGTTGACCCTTGAGGTACCTAAAGATCCTCTTCACAGCAACTAAATGTGAAGCCTTGGGATTGACTTGAAACCTTGCACATGCACACACAACAAACATAATATCTGGTCTTGATGAAGTGAGATACATCAAGGACCCAATCATGGACCTGTAGGTGTGTACATCAACACTTTCTCCATCTGAATCTTTCAGCAAATGTTTCTCTGGATCAACAGGTGTACTTGCCACTTGAAACTTCCTTAATATCTCAGTTACATATTTATCTTGACTGATAAATATGCCTTCAGCTGATTGCTTCACTTGCAGCCCTAAAAAGAAGGTAAGTTCACCCATGGAACTCATTTGAAACTTATCATGCATAAGTTTCTCAAATTCTATGCACATCTCCTTCTTTGTGGATCCAAAGATGATGTCATCCACATAGACCTGGACCAGCAAGATATCTCCCTTGTTCTTCTTGATAAATAGGGTATGATCTATCTTGCCTCTTTGAAACCCATTCTCTAATAGATAAGTAGCCAAAGTTCCATACCAGGCTCTTGGAGCTTGATGCAAGCCATAAAGAGCTTTCACCACCTTGTATACCTTGTATGGATGTTCAGGATCTTCAAAGCCTGGAGGTTGAGAAACATACACCTCCTCTTCAATAGTACCATAGAGAAAGACACTTTTGACATCCATCTGTTAAACAGTAAACCCCATGAAAGAAGCATAAGCTAAGAACAATATTATGGCTTCAATCCTAGCTACAGGTGCAAAAACCTCTTCATAATCTACTCCTTCCTCTTGTGTATAACCCTGGGCTACAAGTCTTGCCTTATTCCTGATCACTATTCCCCTTTCATCTTTCTTGTTTCTGAAAATCCACTTAGTTCCAATAACCCTCATACCCTTAGGTAAATCAACTAGCACCCAGACCTTTTGAATCTTGAACTGTAGAAGCTCCTCTTGCATGGCGTTTACCCAGCTTGAGTCCTGTAAGGCCTTAAGTATGTTCTTGGGTTCTTCTTGTGAAAGGAAACATACAAATAGACATGTAATGGCATCTTTATGCTTCCTATCTTCATAAACTGCACTAAGAAAGCCTTGTTGATCTGAAGTCATGGTCTGCCTTCTTGTCTTCACACCAGACTGTATGTCTCCAATCACATTCTCCAGGGAGTGATCATTGTGAATTCTTGTGTGTGGAGTTGTAGGAACTTGATAAGTGAGTGGCATGTTGTTGATATCCACTTCATCTTCTGAGAAATCATCAGCAGTAGTAACTGATGGGCCAGCAGTATGAACATTTTGTCCAGCAGTACTAACATTAGGTTCAGCAGTACAAACCCCATTTGTATTGTCTTCAGGATTCTCTGGTTCTTCAACACCACCTTCTTTGTTTCCATCTTCATAACCTTCTTTGTTTGCATCAGTAGAAAGTCCAACATCCTTTGAAGATGAATCAACACTATTCCAAATAGGCATCAGAATATGATCTTGATCTGTCTCTTTCTCCAAGCTTTGTTCACCTGTTTCAACACCATCTTCTGAACCTGCAAAATCATTAGAAAATGTTCCTTCAACAACTGGTACATAGTTCATAGATTGTGTTAGAGTATCAAGATCAAATAACCACTTTGGACCTTCACCTGCAACATTAGACTTATTCTCTAGAAACTGAACGTGCAGGTTTTCCTCTACTTTCCTGGTTCTTATGTTGTATACCCTAAAGGCTTTGCTGTTTAATGAGTACCCAACCAAGAAACCCTCATCTGATTTTCCATCAAATTTTCTCAAATAGTCTAAGGTATTGGGAATAGTGACATGACATCCAAATGGTCTTAGAAAACCTAAAGCAGGTGTTCTACCTCTAAACAGTTCATATGGTGTCTTGTTGTGAGGTTTGACTACTAAAACCATGTTTTGCACAAAACAAGCAGTATTAACTGGTTCATCCCAAAAGGTGATGGGTAGCTTAGAATCAGCTAACATGGTCCTAGCAGCCTCTATCAGTGTCCTATTCCTCCTTTTAGCAACCCCATTCTGCTGAGGAGTTCTAGCTACACTAAACTCTCTCTTAATACCTTTTCCCTACAAAAGTCATCCATAACTCTATTCTTAAACTCTGTCCCATTGTCACACTTGGTGATTTTCACTTTCTTATCAACTAGGTTTTCTATTTTAGTTATAAAAGTCTTAAGAATGCTAGTTGTCTCATCCTTAGATCCTAGAAAGAAAACCCACGTGAATCTACTAAAATCATCAGTTACTACAAGACAGTACTTCTTATGCTGTATACCACTCACAAATGTAGGACCAAAGAAGTCCATATGCAACATAAATAATGGTTGAGTAATAGAGTTCTGGGTCTTGGGCTTACAAGAAACCTTGTGTTGTTTGCCTTTGAGACAGGCAACACAAGTTTGGTCATTTTCAAAACGTTTTTGAGGCAAGCCTCTTACCAAACCATCTTTAACAATTTTATTTATGGTTTTAAAGTTGACATGACCAAGTCTTCTATGTCAAAGCATTGACTCATCCAATGTGGCTTTTGCTACAAGACAAGTGAGAGCCTCTTTAGGAATAATTTTCTTCATGTCAACACTGTACATATTGCCCTTTCTTGGAACTCTAAGGAGTACCTGACTTTCATCAGGTAACTTAAAATCTGGAGAAAGAACAAGACATTTAGTGTCTGTAAAAAGAACCTTGTTTATTTTGTCACACACTTGTGAGACACTAAAAAGGTTATACTTGAGCTCCTACACAAAATACACATCTTCAAAGTCAAGTTTACCAGTTTTCAAAGTACCTTTACTAGTAATCCTTCCACCAAATCCTCCCCGAAAGGTAACATATCCTCCATCCATTGGTGTAAAGTCTGAGAGGTAGGACATGTTCCCAGTCATGTGCCTAGAGCATCCACTGTCTGCATATCCTTGATCTTCTTCATCATCTTGTAGATGTCGTTGCACATAAACTAAAGGAAATTAGTTTCCTTTGGGTACCCAAGCCATTACTGACTTGGGTTTGCCTCATGCATCAATATAGTCAAATCTCTTTAATGTGATTGATGCACCATTGGGTTTGATTGGTCTCCATACCCAACATGCTGAGCCCTTAACAGCATTTACCCCATTAGCCCTAGCAGTGTTTCTTGGCCTACCAGTACTAACTGCTGGTCTAGCAGTACTAACTGCTGGCCTAGCAGTACTAACTGCTGGCCTAGCAGTTTTAACTTTTGAGTTCAAAAATTAGTTTTGAAACACTGCTTTCTTGTGAAAAGGCCTGTGAACAGTTTGTTGTGCATTTTTAGAAGTTGGTTTTGCACTTGAAACTGTTGGTTTAGGGTAAACAGTCTTAATTGGTCTGGCAGTACTAACTGCTGGTCTAGCAGTACTAACTGGTTTAAGGCCAGACTTCATTAAAATTGCCCTGGGAGTCATTCTGTTAACATTAAGGTGAGATTTTCTTGAAAAACTGTTTAAGTTCACCCTCTCACTTGTGTTCCCATGAACCCTTTTATTCCCTGTAACCATCTTTTTCCCTTGATGGTTATGACAAAAAGCTTGTAGGTGGTCAAAGCTACCACAAGAAAAGCAAGCCTTGTTGTACATGACAAAGTCAGTTCCTAATTGATGGGACTTGAGGTTATTCCAGTTCCTCTGGTTTCCTCTAGGCTTGTTTGTGGACCTATACATCTTAAAATATCTAACTGTTTGCCTAGCTTGTTTTACATGTGTTCTAGGTTTAATAGTTTCAATTTTAACCACCTTAGGAATATCAATCCTATTTTGGTTTTCTACATCAGGTTTAATCACAACCTGATCTTCATCATCAGATTCCCAATCTTCAATAATGAGAGCATCTGAGTTCCTATCATCTGACACCTTGTCCTCAGCAAGAGAGGTGTCACTAGCACTCTCAAAAGGCTCATTCAACTCAACAGGTTTATTAACATTAACATTTTCTTTAGCATTACAACCATATTCCAATTTTGGCTCTTGAAACTCAGCTAAATCTGTGTGTTCTAAGTCAATTCCTGGGGGTGCAGGCACTCCTCTATGAGGAGGTGGACATGTTTTATAACCTAACCCAGACTTAGCTTTATTAACCATTTGACACTCTATGATTTTATTGACTCCCTTTGATGCATACTCCAGAGTGTCTACAGTTAATTGAATATTATCTTTTGCCTTTTTGATCTTTTCTAACTCAGCTATAAGTATACTAACCTTAGCATTTTTATGAATCAAATCTCTTTTAAGTACAGCTATATCTTCTGTAAAGACATACTCATTTTTCTTATAATGCAAAATTTGTTCTTCTAAGACTGCTAAACCTCTTTTATGATTAGATAAATTGTAGTTTGTTTGGTTTAACTCAATCCTCTGCTCATCATAGTGCTTTTTCAATGTTTCATATTCTTTAAGAGCAGAACAAGATTTAGAACAATTTTTCACTGAGTGTACCTCTGAGTCAGAAAAAGCCATAAGTGCCATATCTGCTGGTGCTTCCTCATCATCATCCATGAAGCTCCAGTCATAACCCAGACCATCAATGGCAACCATAGCCTTTGAAGATGATTCTTCCTCTTCCACTGCCTTCGGCTTGTTTCCATAACCCTTGCTTTTGATTTCCTGCTACCTGGGTCTTCTACACTCTCTATCAAAATGCCCCAACTTGTGACAGTTAAAGCACTCCACCTTTGATTTATCAAAACCAGCAGTATCATTACCACTGATGTTGATCTTTTTCCCAGTTCTCTGAAAGAATTTCTTAGCCCTCATGCTAAGAAGTGCAACTTGCAACTTTAGGTCCATCTCTTCCAGATCATCATCATCAATCTGTTCAAGATCTTCATGTCATAGCATAGACCCATTGGCTTGGCTGGTCAGGAATGCATAAAAAGTAGTATCACTAATGCCAGCAGTACTAGTTGATGAACTAGCAGTACTAACACTAGGGTTAGCAGTACTAACTCCTGAAGCCACTTTCACCTCATCTGGACTGATATTACTGGGAGATGACACGAATGCCATGTTCCCAGAGCTTGAACTTGAAATTGAACCTCCAGATTTCTTCACTTCCTGTTCAACAATTTTAAAATTGTTATATAGATCATTGAGGCTCATAGTGTCGATTTCTGGCTTGTTCTTCCAGACCACCACATGAGTGTACCATTCAGTAGGCAAACTCCTTAAGAATTTGGAATTTAGGTCTTCTTGAGGAATCTCAACTCCTAGCACAGCCAGTTGGCTGACAATCTTCTGCAATCTGTTAAACATGTAATCTAAAGACTCATTGCTTGAAGCACTGAAATTCTCAAAGCTTTGCTTCAGCAAGGTCTTTTGGGTCTTCTTGGTGGCTTCATTGCCACCGAACCTGGTAGTGATTGCTTCAAACAAGGATTTTGCATCCTTGTATATGCTGAATGTTAGGAGTTGATCATTGGGGATGGTCATCAACAACAAACTCCTAGCTTTAACATCATTCTTCTTTTGCAGCTTTTCTTCTGCAGTAACTGGAGAAGTATTCACAGTTGTCTTTGTCTCACCATCAATTGTTGTTTCAGTTGTTGATGGTTTGAAGGAGTTCCCATCTTCAATGATTTCCCAAAGTGCATAGTCCTGCACTTGGAAGTACTGTTCTATCCGAAGCCTCCACATCTCGAAATCATTCTGCTTTAGCATAGGCAACTTTGCAGCAGTGTTGGTCTGTGTTGTCTCCATGTCCATCGTCTTTAAAAGGAATAAAGAGTTCTACTTCTAAATCAAAGTATCAACCTGTCTCTGATACCACTTGAGAGGATCTAAACACACTTAGAATGTGTTGAGGATACTTTGAGTTTATATCAACAAGTATGCGGAATCTACCTGTTGATACTTAGAAGATTTGTATAATGAAACAGTAATGGACAATATGTATGAACAATGTATAACTCCAAACGATTCAATATTATTAGATATAATACGAGTGATCTCTTATATCACTAGGGTTACAAAACCTTGAATCTTAATAAAAACATATATATAAACATCTAACCTAGGACCTCCTTTTATAGAACAATGAGTCCTTTACAAGATAAGTATTGACCCGTATAATTCTAACTATATAAGATATACACACAATCTTTTCTATGCTTATCCTTCTACACATCTTCTAAAGCAGTACAAATCTTCAGTCTTCATGCAGCAGTATGATCTTCTATACTAGCAGTACTAACTCAACAGTTAGTACTGTTAGTTATTCCTTTAACAGTCTTTAACTTACACTAGCAGTACTAACTCCATTAGTACTGTTAGTGTTATATCTTCAGCAGTACTAAACCACAACTAAGTCTTGAAAATTTAATTCCTTACAGTTTGTGAGTGAGAATATTGCTTCTTTGTTGTTTGTGATTGAGAATGTTGCTTTGTGGTTTGTGACTGAGATTGTGATATGGTTTATAGCGAAGCAAAGCCTGCAAATTGAGAATCTTACTACTGCCTCATGTGAGTAACTTGTACAAATTGAAATGGTCGGAATCTTCACTATAGTGAATGTGAGTAAATTATTTTGATACGTAAATTATTTTTAGATAAGGCGATGATGAATGTTTTACTAAAAAACTTTGCAACCGAATGGATGGTAAGTGATATTTTATCACTTTGCAACCTTCAAAACTGAGCCTATTAAAAATCTCAATATTTTTCGATTACATTTTTCAATACTTAAGTAAGACATTAAAACAAACATTCTATAACTTTTTTTTTTTTTTTTTTTTTTTTACTTTTGGTAACTACACAAACAAGAACAGCACAAAAAAAAAAAAAAAAAACAGAAAAAAAACAAAAAAAAGTACAAAAGCACACCCTCTCACTAGGGAGGGTTTTTGTAATCTCTCACTAGGGAGGGTATGCATAACATACCCCAATTATTTGGTGTATACTTTTATATGACTTTGGTTGGTACCACTTTTTCACTAGGTAATCTTTACTTTCATTTACTCAATTATACCTAATTTTAATTTGAGATGCTTCATTGGGATTTTGTATGTAAAGGCCACCCAAAATTTAACTTTTTTTCAATGAGGCCGCCAATTTATGAAAACTAACTTATAGGCCGTTCAAGTATATTTCCTTTTTCATTTATACCAAATCCGTCCAAAATTAAACAGGAAAATTATATATTGATGAAAATGCCCCATCTAAAAAATTAAAAATTATAACAATTTATATTATAAATAGTTAATGCCTAATATACCCTTTAAATAAAGAAAAAACAATACCAATGATATTAATTCACCCTTTGCTATCCCGTGATCAAATTGATCCTTCTTCATCCACATCACTTACATACTTTTTCACGATGTCGACTTTCACACCAAGGTTTTGGTGACAAGTATGGTAATCTCCTCTCTAAACTTAAGCTAAGCTTAAGTACAACTATGCTGACCAACTTAGCTAACCTCAAGGACTTAGTTGTATTTGGAGGAGTAAAAGAGTTTGTGAATGTCTAAGCATTAAGTGCACAAACTTGTCAACCTTTTACTCCTACTTATGAACCTATTTATACACAAGTGTTTTACAACCGTTATTGATGAAGACAAAGATGACCTAAGCTAGTTTGGACAAAATACTTATGTATTTTGTCAGAGTTACAATGATCTACTTTGGGCATAGGACAATGTGGCTTTCTGAATAGCAGTGATGACACTGCTTTGGTCTTTAGCCATTCAGGGTAAGTTTGACCTTTACTTGATAAGGACTCTCCCTTATACGTTTCAAACTTATCCCGCCTTGTCCTGCCATTCCTTCAGTCTTAAGGCGTTCAGTCTTTAGTCTTCAGTCTTCATAGTTGCTGAGAAGAGTTGGGGTTCAGTGAGTTATTGTCATCACTCACTGAACCCATCACCTTCTTCTTTGGCTCAGGGATCATTCACTGAGTTCCGCCTCACTGAATGGAAAGTCTTTCTTCTTAGGCTTGTCCTGAGCTTCCTGAAGGTGACTCACTGAGTGACTGTTCACTCAGTGACTTGGTTGATGTTTACTGTTATGCAACACTTAGGGTATTTTCTATTCAAATCCTAGTTTAAGGATGCTTGGGGTACTGAATGGACCCAATAGATGCCAACCTTCAAAGAATTTAATCAGTAGCATCAACAACATACGAAATCTTCGCTGTAGTCACATGATCTTCCCCTTTAGAATTTTATCATGTTTCATATAAGAAGGTCGATCATATCAATATGTTACTGATATTTCAACTGAAGCAGACAATATGCCTGATCACATAAAGATATAAGTAAAATATGAACATGGGGGTTTAGATATAGTTAATGCATTACGTATATGTTGTTATATAGTAACTTAACTTAGTAGTGCATACAATTAAGTTATCAGTTAGTGCAAATGTGTGGTACAATAGAATATAAATGTAGTTTGAACATATCAGGGTTAAGGGAAAGTGGTAGGATGAAGTTTAAGGTCCAGTAGTTGAAGAAAATACAATCTATGAGGCAATTGATGTAGAAAATGACGGAATTGAGGAAGCCGTTAACAACATGGAAGTTGAAAACGAAGAGAATTTGGAACACGAGCCTGTGTATGTAAACAAAGATACCAATTCAGTTGCTGCATTTGTGTACAGATGTTAGTTTTTTATTTGGTACAATGTTATGATACAATGTTCTGTATATTGTACATGTTTTTTGTTTTTTTGAATATTGAAGTTTGTATGCATTGTAATGATGTTTTGATGCGATCGCTGTGTAACACCTAGAAGTTATAGATCTCAGCTATGACTTTTTACTGAAGCAAACAGTGATATGATGCCTGCTATCTATCGAAATCAACTTAAGCTAATGGGATACTTATGGCGCTACCTATTAAATTGTGCTTATGGTGTATCTTATAAAGTTTGCTACTTAAATGCAACCTATTAATGTCTCTCGCTGCAAAAGACTTCTTAAGAAAGACACATAACTTACCATATACTAAGACACTAGAATCTTCCAGAAATATTTTTAAGATCAAGTATAAGACAGAAATATAAACCCCTCTTGATAGAAAAATACTGTCACTAAATATAAGAATGAATTTTCAATTGTAAATCAAAAAACCTCTACATTGATAATGTAGTACTCACTAGTTGGAAGATGAACTATGATGTAGAATTAGCCGACTAATTAGACCCCTACAACTTGGATTACTTATGTGGAACCATCAAGTTTCATCTATATTCTATCCTACAGATCCCTAGTTTAATTCAGTTTGTCAATGACACGTCGCTGAATCAGTAGATAATTCTATTGATTACGTAAATTATGAAACTTGTTAAGTGTAAACATGAGTGACAAAACCGTAGAAAAATACAGTAATGAAACAAGGTTTTGCTAACGATAACTTAAGTGGTAAATTATTATTAGGGTTAAGTCCATAAATTGGCTATGAACTTTCCAAAATTTCCAATTGTTGGTAACGAACTTTCAAAAGTACTATTATCACCTATGAAACTTATATATTCGTTCAAATATTACCCATATTGGCTATGTTTGCAACTTGTAACCGGTTGCAATCGGCTATTGTTGTACGAACAAATAAACAATCATTATTTTTTTAATAAAACCCTATTATAACCCTTTGACCCACATAAAGTCAATAAACACTTTACCAAAACGTTTCCCCCCCCCCCAATTCGCACCAGAACCATAATTCCCAATTCTACAACCCTAAATTTCAAATCTATGAAACAATTAAAATGGGTAAACCTAAACCTGATAAGAATCGTGTTTTCACTGTTAACTTAAAACACGATGGTGTTTTTGCAATGCATCCTTTCGATTACATTACTGGAGATGAAAAACAAATCACAGATATTAACTTTGAAGGTATGTCATTTGTTGATCTTTTTGATATAATTAGGCATTTAGTGCATGCTCCACTTAGGAGGCTGTATTATTGCAAAGCAGGAACGCCATTAAGAATAGGCATTAAAGAATTAAAAAATGATGTTGATGTTGAGGCATTTTTAACAGTTGGTTATGAATCAAAATGGGTAGTTGATTTGTATGTTGAATATCATGATGATGATGCTATAGATGTTAGGGACCAATCAGAATCCATTGGTGTTGATTTGGGAAATGAATCTAGAGATGCTTATTGTTCTAGTGATGATGAAGATTTAAGTTATGTGGAATTTTTTACTGAAGGTGATGAAAATGTAGAAATTAAGCATGTCACTACCAAAGACCCTTTTCTTAACAAATTGTGCTCTAATAGTGGTCACTTTAGAGGTTTCATTGATAAACCTGTCAATGTAAATGCAAAAGAAGTGTAAGAAGACACAGAGAATATAGATCCTAAGTATAGAGCTAAGGCAGGAATCATTTATCCAAGACATGATCCTACACAAGATTGGGATAAAATGGAACCTATATTAGGAATGAGATTTGAGACCCATGAACAACTAAAACTTGCTTTAGCCAATTATGGGGTAGCCAATGGGTATCAACTGTGGTTTAAGAGAAATGATTGGAAGCAAGTATTAGCTTTGTGTGGTAGGGATGTGGAAGCAGGGAGATGTGCTGGGTCTAATACAATAAAAAAAGATCATAACAGTTGAAGAAAAAGGCTGGTGAGGGTTGTTCAAAAGATGGTGAGGGTAGTTCAAAAGAATTGGTCTATTATGCTGATAACGCTCAAATTGAGTATGTTTTTAGGAGCATTATCATGGTTTTTGTACATGTTATTTGGTTAAACTAACGAACTTTTGGTACTTATATGCTCAAAGTTATGTTTTCATGTTTGTAGTTAGCCAAGACTAAGAAAACGAAGAAAAAGATAAAGAAATGATCAAGAAACGAAGATTTATCCATATACGAAGAATTCCCGAAAAAAGCAAGTCTCTTGGGGTATATTTGAGAAGATAAAGTCATGAAGTTGTCACTCCGAAGACTCAAGAATAAAGCGAAAGAAGGAAACGAGAAGTGAAGTGAAGAAAAGAAGCTAAAACGAAGAAATATTGGAAGACTCGTTGTTCCCGACACACCTTCACCATTTTGGCCATAAGTTGAGCATACGAACTCTGATTTAGTTGATTCAAGCAGCCACAGAAAGGCAAGAAAAAGGTCTACAACTTTGATGTTTATAATTTCTGGCCAAAAGGCTCCAGCCGATCAGTATGGGCCTGCAACCGAATCGGCTAGAGCAAATTTTTTAGCAAAAAGTCTCCAAACGTGTATTGATTGATTCTAGACCCTTCCCAATCAGTTTTTAGTCCCTTCTAGGCTACTTGGTGGCTAAGTTGAGCATTGATGACCCCTATGCCTTGAGAGTAGTATAAATAGACCTCATTTGTGTATGTTTTCATCATCCCTCACCATTCCTCTCTATCCCAACTTGAGAGAACACCTCTCCTACCACCACTACTCCTTCTCAATACCAAAATTCATCCATAAAATCATAGGAAACTTTGGAGGTCCAAGAAGTCATCATTTGGAGGTCAAAACATCAAGAAGTCATCACTAATGCTTGAGGCATCATTACTACATCATTTATAATCTTATTTCAATAATTGTAAGACCTTTAATCATGTTTTCTAATGTTCAAATTTCTCAGTTTATGTCTTATTTTAGTATGAGTGGTTAGTTAATTTTATACTTGTTTGGAATCATGTGAATATTGATATGGAGTGTTTGGCATTTTAGCAATATGGATATATGGTTTTGTTTATGAGTTTGTTTGAATCGTAACATGTCTAAATAACTTGTTGATGAATCATAACCGGATTTATAGTACGAAAGGACTTCTTGTCATGATTTGTTCCAAATGTTAATGCGCATATATGTTTGGTATTTCATAATTGACAACTATGAATAAACATGTTAAATGGACTTGTAATGATTGATTCAAGAGTATAGGTCGGAAGGGCTCTTGTGAACAAATTGGTAAAATCATATTTCTAACAAATGGTTTATAATGACTCGGTTTATAATAACATTCATGATATTACCCATTGAATTGGAATTGTATGCTTTTGGATTTTGTATGCTATTGCTTGATTTCTACCCGAAACTTCCATACACTCCATTGATATATATACTAGTTCCAAACAAGTATTGTTTTTAATCTTATTTGAATTCACATAATCATCATTTTTGTGTTATTTGTTGCTTATATGGTATTTTGGGACGTGACAACCAATTACCACCTTTTTATTGCTTATTGTTACATAGATTCTTCACAATTGAAAACACCCAAATCCTAGTGAACGACCTCGGCTTACCAACCAAAACTAACTACATACGAAAGGGTCATACTTGCCCGTGTGTTCTTAGCTTTATTCGGTAATTCGTGTTATAAATTTAAAACTAGTAGTCACGAGACACATCAAGTTTTTGGCGCCGCTGCCGGGGATTTGTTTATGTTTTTGTGTGCTTTGAATTTTTGCTTTAATCATTCCCTTGTTGTGCTCGCCTTTTCTTTTGAAAAAGAAAATTTCTTACCAGTCCCGTCCAACCGATCGGCTGGAACACCTAACCGATCGGCTAGACCGACCTCACCTAACTAAATCGATCTAACCGATCGGTAGGAGCCCGTAGCCGAATCGGTTAGACCGTTTTTCGACCCAAAAACACCACCCAACCGATCGGTTGGCCGATCGGCTGAAGCCTGCTGTTTAGAAACCATTTTTTTTACAAAACCATTTTTACCTCGTTACTTTAGTTCGAGCCTGACTCAAAACCATTCCTAGTTGTGTTTTGACTTGATTAAACCCTTGTTTGTCAAGAAAGAACCAATTAACTCCTTCTCAAAAACAAACACCACCCAACCCACCCTTAAAAGTGAGAATCAATTTGATGGGAAAATCCGGTCCGATCCTCACCGACACATAGCTGATTTTCTTGAGATTAGTAACCTATTCCAATATGGTGAAAATCAAGAGGAAGCGGTTAAATTGAGGACCTTCCCTTTCTCATTGTCCGGATAAGCCAAGATTTGATTGAACTAATTAAATGAAGGAACAATTTGTCACACCCAAAAATGGCACAGCGAAAAAAACATTTACGAGGTATGACTTCAAAGTCAAGAACACAAGGTGTTACAATAGAGAAATACTAAAATGTGTAACATAAGAAAGATAATTGTCACAAACTCCCACTACCGGGATAAGTACAAAGATCCAAATTTAACATAAGTCTCACAGTCGTTCAACATCATTAGGAAATATCAAATGCAACTCCATGAGTTATAACCCGGGAGTGTCTTGTCTTAAGTCTTGCTAAGCCAGTCAATACTCAACCTTCTAAGCAACTTCAACAGTACCTAAAAGTGGTACTAGAAAACGTCAACATAATGTTGGTGAGCTCATAGGTTTAAAAGTTAGACCACGAAGCTGTGAATGATATAATGTGGGACAATAGTGAGCAAGATATACAATTATAAGCACTTAAACAAGAAAAGTAACGTTTGCGCCAACTGAACCTACCATGGTTGCACACACAATTGGATAACGGCGGGTATTCTACCCTGATAGTACTATCAAATGTTTCGGCTCCAAACGGAGTTAAACAGTTGCGCATACTGGATCACATATAATGGAAACATACACGTAGCACATAATCGCAATCATACACACATAATTGTCCAAAATCATGAAAACAGTAAATCACAACATAAAAACATTTGAAAAACTTTGAGTACCGTTTCCACCCCAAGGTAAAACATAATAAAAAGTGGGGCTACGAGAACTCACCTTAGTCACAGAAATGCAATATCACACTATCAGGAAGTAGCACAACACAATAAACCAAACAGTATAGCACAACAACAACTAGTACGCCACGGCACAACGGACTCGGCACAACCTAATAATATAAGACTCGTCTCAATACGTAACTCTCAAAAATAAACTAAATACGCAAAACTTCCCAAATGTTAACCATTTCTATTTCCAAAATAATCTATTTTTAGCCTTTAGTATGAGTTGGGTATCATCATTCGTGTGACGGAAGAAAGACGCGACTCAAGAGTACACACGCCAAAAGAAGAATAACAAACGAAGTCGACGAGGAAAATGAGACAAAACTCAAGGCGAGACAATGGGGTCAAATTAAATAAATCACACATATCAAACACACCAAATTAAAGGAATAGATTGGTAATCGTCGGTATTTTCCCAAATATTCCATTTAATTATAATTCATACATGTTTTATATTATAAAACACAAATTCGCCATGACTCGTCCACTAATGGTACGTCCCCATGTCGAATAATTTATAAGTTTTCAACACTTTAAGGTAGTAAATGCTATAATTGTTTTTATTCGTTATACATTATATTACATTGTTTGTCCGTTACGGCTCAAACACATTAAATTCATTTAGAGTCTAATGTATTGTAGTCGCTTCGTATTCCAATGGTCCAATATGCCCAAATCTAATAACAATTCTATTTCAACATTTTTCCCAAGTTCGATGTTGCAATTTAACCCCAACTAATTCCGACTACCAAATATTCAACAAGTCAATCTCACACACAACAATGATCAAAGGTTTAGATGGTTAAGCTAAAAGCTTAATAAGGTAACCGAACGAATTATTGGGTCCTTATAGAATTTGCCAATGCGACAAGTCCAACAATTCCTTCGTCTCGCTTATTAATCTAAAGCTAACCTACACGTTACAAAGAAACGGTCAGTTATAAGGATGGGTGACCTGTTAATAAATTCCTCCAACGCGTTTACTGGACCCTTATTAAATTCGACAACCCAATAAGTCTGTTAACCGTGTCGGACGGGTATATTAACATTAACCAATCCGTAAGTTGAACATTAATCCATAATAAACCCCAAAATTTACAAATATGGTATCCCTCGGTAAACGTGCCCTCGGAACGCCTAATAACTCTTACGTATTTTCGTTTTTATTCCATTTTATTACTTTCCCTTTTTATTTACAAATTCTATTCTAAATATTAAATAACAAATTAATTTTTGTTAATTAATATTTTTCCATTTTAAGTTATTTGTTATTTCACTTTTATTGTGTCATTTACATTTCTAAACCATATACATTTCGAGTCAATACACGTTCCGAGTCACAATCCGAGTTTTTATTACTCTCGGGTCAACAAGTCAACATTATAATCTACAAGTCCAAATAATAATTCTAAACCATCTTTCGGCTTGTCGAGGCCACGCCGAGACTACAAAGTCTCGGTTAGCACCTAACGTCGCTAAAAACATCATGATATTCATATCAAGTCCCATAATAAATATCACTAGGCCATTCGGCCACATTATTACTCGGCCAAAAATGTCATGGCTCGACCGAAACCAAAATCCCACTCGAACCAAAACCAAACGCACGACAACACAAGAACAAAACCAAACTTACCATGCCGAGACCATTGTGGTCTCGGCTTCGAACCACGAACCTGCAACAACCAAACGGACCCTATGTGGTCTTGGCTTAATCCAAACGCAATCACAACAACACCAAAACCAAAACAAATCTAAACCCTAGTACGAAAAATGATAACCACGCTCAAAAGAAACTCACGAGGACTCAACAAGACTCGATACCCATAACTAGACTCGGCCGTGAGCTTATGCTCACGACACCAATATTAACGACAACAAAACCCATCAAGAACGATCATACCAAAGCCATTTCTCACATTCTTATAAATAAAAATCATTTTCCCATCATTTTAAGCTCACACCGATTCACACGAGGTGGTGAATCGTTGTGTTTGACCTTTTTACGACTCGATCTATTCATTACCTTGACCTACCAACGACAACAAACCAAAAATGACGGCGGTGGCGTTAGGTGGTGGTGTTTTCCGGCGCGTGTTCTTCGAACACGAGGTATAAGAGATGAGATAAAGGTGTTTTTGGGTGGTGGTGTGGTGTTCACCGTGGCCGGAAGTGGCGTACGAACGGCGGCAGGAAAGTGGTGGAGGGGTTATCGGCTAGAGAAGAGAGGGGATGAGTTATAACCCTAAATGGTTATCTCATTCCTTTTATACCCCATTCGGGCCATTAATGCCAACCCTAAAAACCATAAGGACCGATTATGTAATTTCAGTGAGGGGCCTTAGGTGCCATTTTGTTAATCTTTTCGTTATTTACTCCCGGGGCTCGTTTTAGTGACGAAACATTTTCCCGAGACTTTCTAACTTACGGCATTATTATTACAATAATTTTTCCAATAAAAATGACTATTCATACGTATATATTTATTAAAAATGTCAAAATCAATTAATTAACGTATTATTAGGTTACTATTCGTGCCGAATCGCGTTGTGTGGTCTAGCTTAAAGTTAAGTACAAAAATGAATACCTGACCTGGAAAAATTGCGGGTTGTTATAGTCTACCCCCGTTAAAGAGAATTTCCTCCCGAAATTTAGCTAAGTAAGGACCTGAGTTTGTTCGGATAATATCCACCCTTCGTTTAGGTCGCACACAGAAGGATAAGGGTGTGGGTGTCAACCCAAATAGTACCGGGTGCTACTTCCCAACTGGTACTATCAATATCTCCTAATCTCATGCAATCACACAAATTGAATTCACATAACAATCACACATAAGGAAAACTTTCCCATCCTTGAGTAAGCCATCAAAAACCTTCGGCAAATTTTTGGTAGCTTAAGTTGAGCCTTACTGGAATCTAGCTTAACCCCATAACTCATCAAACAAGAACTATCATGAGATTAAGCTCAGCCACAAGTTTAAGCTCAGTAACAACTTGATTCCAGCTTAATCTCACAACTCATCAAACAAGAACTGTCATGAGATTAAGCTAAGCAACAAGTTGGACCTGACCTTAAGCTACGTAACAACTTGAATCTAACTAAATTTCACAACTCATCAAACAAGAACTGTCATGAAATTAAGTTAAGTATCAAGTTGTAAAAAAAAAAAAAAAAAAAAAAAAAAAAAAAAAAAAAAAAGCTTAACGCTTATGAAGAATTGGCTCAATTTTGGGATCGCTTTTAAAATAAACAAATCGATAAACACACAAAGATTAGATTGACGAAGGTTGAGAAGCTTCAACTAAGAGGGATATGTACTCCTGTTTCCTCCAAGATCAATAGTCCATGCCTTAAGTATATCTCTGAAAGTCAAATAATATGCTCACCCTGATCATCGGTCTAGGAATGGTAGGTCGTACTCAAATCTAACTGTGTTCCTAATGCATCCTATGGTGTCTGCCAAAACCGCGATGTGAACCAATGTCACGATCTGATATAATAGGTACAGACGCTCCTCTTGTGTGTCGCTCTAACTGGATTTCTTATCTTTGAATACTACGGAGGTATTGGTCAAACCAAAGGACTTATCCTGAAAACTCGAAATGCCTGTATATAGTTCTAAACGCAGTTTTAGGGTTGTCAGTCTCGTTGTAACACCCCAACCCGGCAAGGGTAAAGATGTCACGTTAATGGTTTCATATCAGATTAAACAAAGCATACTTCAATAGTAATACAATAAAATATCAAGTGTTACAAATGAGATACTAACAATATAAGGTTAAGAATGAAACAAAACTAAATACTAAGTCTGCAAATGCAATCCTTCTAATGACTTCTACTTCAGAATAACTATCAAGGTCTTCTAAGTCCAAAAGTCTCTTCACTCATACCCAAACCTGTCATCCTGCTTATAACCTGCCGCACACGAAAAGAAAACGTGCGGCTGAGCTTAAAAAGCCCAGTGAACAGATATAACGATAACAAGCAGTAACGGTAAAGTAGTGAAGTAAATGAACGAGTACCCGGTATCACGATAGTCAAGAACAGGAACATGAAGACTATACAATTATAACAGGATTAGAGCTAGTTACAGAAGATAGGTAAAAAGGAAACCGTAACCCACACAAACCCAAGTCAAATCATGCCAAGTTCAGTATTAAGTCATGAATCATACGATAGGGTAGTAGTAACAGTAATGGAAAGTAAAGGTTATACAGACATAACATGATTAAACCAGTTGCAGAATAGTATAAAATGTAATCCGTAATCCTACCACATACCAGGTCAGATCCAGCCAAGTCAAGTGTTAAGTCATATTCCAAGTTACAGGGTAACAGTAATAATAATGGTGAGTAAAGGGTAATCGGGTTATAAGGTTACAAGGTGCAGGGTAACAGAAATCCTCTACGAGCCCAGAAACAGTAACAGTAACAGTAACAGTATCAGTATAATCATGTAGAGGGGAGACCTCTCAGTAGTCAGTAATTATGAGGGGAGTCCTCAATCAGTAAATGGAGTGATCAGCTCCCAGTATGTGAAAGACGTGTATCGCACACACCATCAGTCACCAGTAATACAGAAATCAGTAATCAGTAACAGTAACAGTTCTAGGATGCATCCATACGCCCCTGGTGGCCATAAACCTCCCAACACACCAAATAAAATACAGAAAAGGGACGGAACAGGTCATCACTCTCCTGCCCTAGAGTCATGCCATCGGTGCATCAATGACATGGTCATGAAACCCTCATGACTAGTTATGGCTCGTAGTATCAAACTGTGGGTTAAGGTCAGGTATCATGTATCATGTGTCAGGTGTCATGCCTCAGAAATCAGTATCATGTATCAGTATCATGTATCAGAGATCAGTAACGTGTATCAGATATCATGTATCAGGATTCAGTATCATGTATCAGAAATCAGTATCATGTATCAGGATTCAGTATCATGTATCAGAAATCAGTATCATGTATCAGGTGTCGGATTCAAGTATCAGGTGTCAAGTATTCAGGTGTCAGGTTCAAGTATTAAGTGTTAGGTTCAAGTATTTAAAGGTCAGGTAGTCCAGGTCATGTTTTATATAAGAGTTCAAGACAAGGTTCAGAACAAAGGATCAGAACAAGGGTTCAAATAAAGGTTCAAGTCGAATGGTTCATATCAAGTGAATCAGGGTTCAAGTTAAGTTTATAGCAAGGTATCAAGTATTTAAGTTAGTTGCATAAGTCAATTTCCATTTCAAAAATATCAGAAGTTCATATCAGAGGTTCATATCAGAGATTCATATCAGAAAGATCATACCAGTAGGTCAATATCAGAAATGTTCAATATCAGATAGGTTTAATATCAAAAGATCATATACCAGAAAAATCATACATCAAAAAGATCATATATCAGAAAGATCATGCCAAAAGCTCATAATATCATGAAAGAAGCAAGCAAGGTTCACAGAACAAGGAAACATAGCAATAAATCAGGAATCAGAAAGTAGGTTCAATATCAAAAGGTCCAATGTCAGAAGGGTCAAGTATCAGGGAGTCCGAAATCAGAAGGTTCATATCAATTTGTTTCAAGGTTCATAACATGGTTCAATTTAAATGTTTATATTAAAAGTTCATATCATAGTTCAAAAGTAATCTCTCACAATAGCTTCCATGAAAGTAAACCTTAAAACAGTCTTCATAAAGTAGGTCCTTTAAAGAAAGTTTTCAAAACATTTTCACATGTAATTAAGAAGAGTTTTTACATTTAGTTATAAAATCCTATGAACCTTCAAAATATTCCAGGGTCATAAATATTCACATTACAGGGTGATGGACAGGTCATATCACGTATCAAAAGAAATAAAGCAAGGTTCATGAATTAGGGAAAACATAACAAAGGCATAGATTCAAATAGGAAAGCCCCATATAAAAAGGCTCAGATCGTAACCAACTGAATGCATAATGAAGAACCAATCAGAGTATGAGACGACATAACAACGGCTCAGAGAAATACTAATATGAGTCATAGATACTGAATGAAATAAGCAAGAGGGCACCCTTACTGAAAAAGGGCAGAATATCTGTACCTTGACGAAAGCAAGCAAACACCAAAATGATCACAAAAGGAATGACGACTACTCCCGCTTCACCGGATCTACACGAATATGATAACCAGGTATTATTTTATGTTCATACGAATCAATTTACTTATTTAGTCGGCTTTCCATATTTAGTAACTTTCCTTTTATAGGCAGTTTCCAGAAATAGCAGATTATACCCAGAAATTATGTTAAGGCTTTAGATATAACATTATTATGATAATAGGGTAGCTTTTAGTCATTTTATGATAGTTCAGGGTAGATTATAGCAACTTCCCAAAACTTAGGGTTTCATATGTCATTATCCCAAAGTTTAGGGTTTAAAGTGTAAATATCACAAATACACATTTTATCCATTTTAATCCTTACATTATGAACATTATTCAATTCAGTCCTTAAACTTCCGGAATTTACAAAATTAACCCTTTACTTTATTTAATTCAATTCAACACCTTTTAATTATATAATTTACAAATTAATCCCTTAGCTTATCAAAATCACACGATAGGTCCTTATACATATTTTACAATTATTTCCCATAATCTTATAAAATTTCCAGAATGTACCCTTACTTTTAAAATGTTACAAAACAGCCCCTCATGTTTTATTATTCCAAAATCGATTTATATATATTTCCCAAAATACAAATTAAATCCTCCAACTTATGAAATTGACCCATTTAGCCCTTATACTTATTTTTACTGGTTCCACCATGATGTAATAACATTTATAAAAATGACCCCCAATTTCCAGAATTTACAAAACAAGCCCTTGTACCTTTTTAATTCCATTCGGTTTTAACAAAACATCACAAAATAGAAACCCTAGCTTACCCAACCTTAAAATCATTAAACCATACATTTATAACATCTTTAATCCACATTGATTAACCACAAAATCAGATCATATCATGAACCCTAGCCTCGATCATTATTTTCTTTTTCTCTTTTATTTTTCAGCCGATTAGGGTTTAATTCACCACAAGGCCAAACCAAGCTTGAACAAATGAGATAGTATTTTATTTAGGTCTTATTAATCATATATAACTCCAGAAAAATCAATTCGACCCTAGTAAAATTCATCCAGGCCGATTACATATTTTTACGTTTTACATGCTTATTATTTGATATTAAATTCGTTAGGCTTATAAATCGTGCATGGTTAAATTTGGGCTGATTATATATGATATGAGGAAGATAAGAGACAATACCAACAGATCCTTGATGGCCAGAATCAACCCGAAACAGATCTAGCAAATTATTCCACTCGATAAGGCTAAATCGACCCAAACAATTCACCACAGCCAAACGATTGGCCCTAGAACCTTGTAGCTATTTTTCCCACCTCCTTTGCACCTCTAAGAACTCCAGAAAATTATCTCTTTGCTGCAGAAAAATCGGATTGGGCGTGGGTGGATTTTTTGAAGTTGGCGGCTAGGTTTATTTTAGGGTTTAGAGGTTAAAATAAATTAGGGATTCACATATCTTGTGTTATGGCCGAGTTTTGGGGAAAGGTTTGAGGCCAAGAACCGGCCTTGAGGCCCAAAATAAATTTCCTTTCTTAATTTTTATTTTTCCTTAATTAAATTGCAATTTAAATGGTTTTTAAATACTAATAATTGGGTAATTAAATTTTCGGTACACACAAGGGTATTTTGGTCATTTCACAACTTGTATAAATATTAATCGAAGTCGTCAAAATTATTTTGTATCATATCTTGTTCGTTTCCAGAAGTTTGGGATCGTTTCGGGACTTAATTAGGCTTTAATTAATTTTTTTAAAGTTTTCAGGGGCATTTTGGGAATTTTACGGGTTATCTGAATTTCGGGTATTACACTCGTGCACTCTCAACTAATGATATTCAGGTTCGAAATCTTTCTTCGAGAAGCATCGCGCATCATGAAATTTGTGCCGCTCCGGGAGTTAAGTTTATGAGAAGCTCAATTCGTCAAGGAGGGGTGAATCATGTTAGGTCTTTACGAAGTACTCCAGGGAAGTCTTAAGCACGCGAGGTATCTTTGGGTTTCTGCTCGTCCTACTAGGCGCAATGAAATAGGCGGTTTTATAGTAACTATCGAGTGATTAGGCTTCATGGAATGCCTCGTCCGTTGTTGAGCAAAATCATTTAAAAATTTTAAGCTAAGTAGCAACTTGAAACTTAATCTCACATCTCATCAAACAAGAACTGACATGAAATTAAGTTAAAAGTTGTTAAAAAGCTTACCTTTTTTTTTTATTTTTTTTTATTTTTTTTTATTTTTATTTTTTTTTGAAGAAAAAGAAAAAAAGATCAGTTAAAGTTTGGAGTTGCTAAAAAATGAACGAATGGCATTTCAGAACCCAAAAGTCTTGTTGTCCGGTGGTGGAAATTTGAACTATCTTATTGGTTTCTACTTTTTAGCCATACACTAAGTCAATCCCCTAACTAAGGTCTAGGACACTAGGTTTCACCTTTAACATAGGCGTGAATTCGATGGAAACAAATCTACAATCGAAACCGGAATCAAACAATATGATAGCCTAATTATCGATTAAGGAGAACATACCCATCATGATGTTCGGGTCCTAGCGTCCTTCTTCAGTGTTCATCACAAATACCTGACCACGAGCTGGGTTGCCATTGTTTCCGAGTTTTGAGTTTTGTGGAAACTTATTTTAGACCGACTTACATCTACTAAAATAAGTTACGTGATCGTTTATGGGCTCAAGGCTGTTACACCTTTGATCTAGGTTGAAATATGATAAGCGTAATGATAATATTGACAGAATATTCTATGAAAGAAACAATACTATCACAACAAGGTTTTTCAAACTTTCACCGTTTGTTATTACATTAGCCCCAATACTACTTGATCAACAGCAGTACGATTACACTCTAATCAGGGATCAAAGATCCTTGAGGCTAAGCAAACCTAACAACATCAGACCCCATGTCTAATGTTCATCAGACCCCTCGTCTGATGTTCCCACACTCTTTGATGTTCACATTATTTCACTGTGAAGCATACTGGTGTTCACATAGTAACACAGTGACACACACTTTTATCTAAGGGTGTGATCTCCTTTTTATAGAACAAAAGAGATCATTACAAAATTGATAAGTCTTACATACTACTTGCTTGTTACATGTGTCAGTAGCTAAGATACAACATGTATCTTTGTTTACAACTTGTTGACTGAACACATATCTAAGATATTATCTTTTGTACATCTTTGACTTTGATACAAATAATATCTTCTTCATTCTTATCCATCCAGCAGCAATATGACTCACTGATCAGCAGCAGCTTCATTTGTACTAGCAGCAGTATCAGATACACTACCAGCAAAAACAGATACACTACCAGCAGAAACAGATACACTACCAGCAGAAACAGATACACTACCAGCAAAAACAGATACACTACCAGCAGAAACAGATACACTACCAGCAGTATCATTTTATGCCTAGCAGCAAAATCTACTTAGCGTATTTTGCTTATCATTTCAGTATTCTTCATGTTTCATTCTTCTTGTTCTGTGATCATCAAATCTATGAAAATATAATTCCCAACAATCTTCCCCTATTTGATGATTACAAAACAAACACGTTCTTGTACGAATTTCCCTAGACGAAGTAAAGAAATTAAGATAACTAAATCTCACCATGAATGAAACCATACTGTCTTCCCCTTAATCTATGCTATCCACTACGTCTCTTCCCCTTTTTGTTATCAACAAATAGGAAATTTACAAATATGATCTTTACAACTACGAACTAATATTACACATCCAATCTATCCTTCTAATATCTCAAATTACCCTCCATTAAGCTTTCCGCACTAAAAATGAACTTGAGACATCAAAATTTTAAACCATCAGTAGCAATACTAATTAACAATAATAAGAATCAATAACTTTCCCTTGTGGTGATGCACAAATATAATAAATGATTATACATCTGAACATTTAAGCTTCCCCTGAAACCCATATGTTTAACCATTCGAATCTCCAATTCTGTAGGCTTTTATGATTGATGAAGAAAAACCAATCATTACCAACTTGTTGATGAAACAGAATAAACCAACCTTGTGTCTTATATCTTGTACTAAAATTTGACTTTGAACTTATACTAACACCATATAAGTAGACCGCAGTCTCTTGATAAAATCCTCATCTTCAATGAGACACTGAGCACTACAAAGTAACTCCTTTAAGTGATAGTTAACTAGGTCTTCGTCCATCCTCCCCTTGACCTATGAAAACTAGATTTAACAAGTCTTCGCCATAATTATTGAAGCACAAACAAGTTATCTTTTCTTCAAAATATATGACAAAACACAATCTTGAAAAATTCAACCTCAACTTCAAATAAGCAACAAATGACCTTTTTCACCAATAATAAATTGATAAACAAGCCTTTAATCCTTTTAAGAACCAACTCTCTTCTGTGTGTGATTCTTCCCCTATGTGTGTGTAAACTAAGAAAGAAAATCAAAAAAAAAATTCGACCATACCTCAACTGTTTCTGCAGCAGTTTTCAACGATGCATATCTTGCAACCTAAGTCTCAGATTGAAGATCCCTCCGGTGAGAATCTACCTTGATATACCAAGAACCTCCAGTAAAAATTTCAGCCCGATCCAACGGTTAACAAAGGAGTTATCGCCTTTTGAAAACAGCCCTGTAGTGAGTTACGTAAATACGAACCAGATCCGAATTTTTCTTCTTTCTTTAGCTAAAACCTTTTCTTTTCCTAGATTCATAGCCCCCCCCCCCCCCCCCCCCCCCGCTCTGATACCATTTGTGGAAACTTATTTTAGACCGACTTACATCTACTAAAATAAGTTACGTGATCGTTTATGGGCTCAAGGCTGTTACACCTTTGATCTAGGTTGAAATATGATAAGCGTAATGATAATATTGACGGAATATTCTATGAAAGAAACAATACTATCACAACAAGGTTTTTCAAACTTTCACCGTTTGTTATTCCATTAGCCCCAATACTACTTGATCAACAGCAGTACGATTACACTCTAATCAGGGATCAAAGATCCTTGAGGCTAAACAAACCTAACAACATCAGACCCCATGTCTAATGTTCATCAGACCCCTCGTCTGATGTTCCCACACTCTTTGATGTTCACATTATTTCACTGTGAAGCATACTGGTGTTCACATAGTAACACAGTGACACACACTTTTATCTAAGGGTGTGATCTCCTTTTTATAGAACAAAGGAGATCATTACAAAATTGATAAGTCTTACATACTACTTGCTTGTTACATGTGTCAGTAGCTAAGATACAACATGTATCTTTGTTTGCAACTTGTTGACTGAACACATATCTAAGATATTTTCTTTTGTACATCTTTGACTTTGATACAAATAATATCTTCTTCATTCTTATCCATCCAGCAGCAGTATGACTCACTGATCAGCAGCAGCTTCATTTTTACTAGCAGCAGTATCAGATACACTACCAGCAGAAACAGATACACTACCAGCAGAAACAGATACACTGCCAGCAAAAACAGATACACTACCAGCAAAAACAGATACACTACCAGCAATATCATTTTATGCCTAGCAGCAGAATCTACTTAGCGTATTTTGCTTATCATTTCAGTATTCTTCATGTTTCCCTCTTCTTGTTCTGTGATTATCAAATCTATGAAAATATAATTCCCAACAAGTTTGTTCCATTAGTCACTAAGGCCTAATTCGGGTTATTCTGCACTTGCCTATGTGCCCTATTCATCTTAGGACACGTGTTTCGGAAATGATCCGGGCTCCCGCACTCATAACATGTCATTGGGTAAATGGCATTAATCGGAGTCGCATGTATGGCTACTGCTCGACAATCCCTTGCAATATGACCAGGCTGATTGCAGTTGAAACACATTAGGCAGGGTTTAGTCTCCAGGTGATGGTAGTTACATTTAGCACACTTAGGGTGAGGACCTTCATATCCCTTACGGCCCGAGCTCGTTGCCACAAATCCTTTTCCCCATTTCGCCTTCTTATTGTCACCATTTGTACCTCTTTACTCACTTGGCTCACTCACGGCCTTCCTCTTATCACCACTCTTGGACGATGACCCATTCCTAACCATCTCATCCGTTAAGGTTGCGGATTTCAGTATCGCACTTTGAATAGTAGCAGGCTCAGTCGCTTTCACCATCCCGCGAATCTCAGGGACCAACCCATAGATTTACCTTTCAAGTTCTCTTGGATTCAGGAGTGACCATATGAGGTACTAGTCTAGCAAGCTCATGGAACCGATCCGTATAAGCCGTATGAACAGTTCCTACCATGGTATGGTGGTAAAACTCATGTTCCAGTTTCTGCATCTCATTATTTGGACAACACTCCTCTCTAAACAACGCCTTAAATTCATCCCAACTCATCCCTATGGCAGCTACCCTGCCCTTAGCCTGAATTTGCATGTTCCACCAAGTCAATGCTTTTCCAGTCAATGAACAGATAGCATACTTCACCTTCTGATGGCTCGCACACTCACTTATGTCAATCACTGACTCCATCTTCTCGACCCATCGAGTATAAGCTATCGCACCTCCATTTCCATCAAAGTCCACCGGTTTGCACGCGGTAAATTCCTTGTAAGTACATCCCTTGTTACCGTTGTTATGGTTCTCATCATTGACGTGATCACTTCCACCGTCGTTGTCCGCTTGGTTATTCCCACTCACATTATTTCCTTGGTTGCTGATATGGTCGCCAACTTGGGTGACAATAGTGGGTAACAATTCCCGTAGTTGCCGAGCGATAATGGTAGCAACATCAGGAGTCTCATTGCCGGTATCGGCGCTTCCCGTGCCGCGACCTCCTGCCCTACCTCCTCGTCCACCAGTCCTTCCACCCCTCGGTAGTGGAATACCTCGGTTGACTCGAGTCGACCTTCTTGGAGGCATGATTCTACAAAGTAGGACATTGGTAAACGTTAGATAGGAGATAGGTAGGATAGGTCGGTATACGTGTCGTGCTACTACACTCAACTTCCTATCGGACAATCCATGAATTTGATAAGTCCATGCCGTATCATGTTATCGTAAGAACGTTGGCCATACATTTTTAAGATAGCATCATGCTGCATTTACTTATCAGCATTAATTCGTGTCATACTATACGCATAATCACACACGTAGTTCCTATAACGAAGTCTCTGATACCAATCTGTCACACCCCAAAAATGGCGCAGCAGAAATGTAACACCCCAACCCGACAAGGGTAGAAGTATCACATTAATGGTTCCTTATCAGCTCAAACGAAGCATACATTCATTAGTAATACAAAAGTTCTCAAAGGTTACAAATGAAATACTGAAATACAAGGCTAACAAGTAAACAAAACTAAATACTAAGTCTTCAATACAAATCCTTCTATTAGTCTCTACTTTCGAATAACTATCAAGGTCTTCTAAGTCCAAAAGTCTCTTCACTCATACCCAGCTTCCAACTAAACCTGCCGCGGGAAAAAGAAACGCGGCTGAGCTTAAAAAGCTCAGTGAACAGATATATATAATAGACGGAAACGAAAGCAAAAGAAAACGAGCATACATGGTATAGTGCAAATGGAATAACATAAGGTATCGACAAAGAATATAATAATGATGGAATGAAAAGAAAGGAAATAAAAGAAATAAAAGGATCAGCAATCCATCACGAGCCCAGAAACAAAACAAAACACATCATCTCAAATATAACCAAATAGAGTAGCTAGCTCCCAGATATGTGAAAGACGTGTATCGCACACACCGTCAGTCACCAAATAATTATAACAATAAACAAATAACATATACAGATAACAGGTCAAATCTAGAGTGCACCCATACGCCCCACAGACAAATCAATAATCATAATTATAATGGCCATAGCAAATAATAAATAAGGGACGGAACAGGTCATCACTCTCCTGCCCTAGAGTCATGTCAGAGGTGCGTCAATGACATGGACATGAAACCCTCATGCCTAGTGATTGGCTCGGATATCAACTGTCAGGTCAAAGGTCAAACGAACTATCAAAATAATCAAAAGTCATATCCTAAGGGTACATGGCAAAGGTTCATGTCAAACAATACAGAATTAAATATCAAATATTCAAGTTAGAATTTATCAGGTTAAGTTTTATATCAAAGTGTAAGTTCAGATTAAAAGGACTATATCGAATGGTTCAAAAGAGTATAACAAAAGTTTATAATCAAAGTTTCATATCAACAGTTTATCTAAAAAGGTTTCTATTTAAAAGTCCATTTAAACAATCCTTCAAAAATGGTTTTCATAACAACTGATCTTACAAAATAGTTTTCTTCAAAATGGTCTTCCAAAACTTTTAATAACTTTCATTAAAAGTGGTTTCGTTTCTTTTTAAAATAACTTTTCCCAAAGGGCAAATGGCACAAAAAGGTATCCAACTTAGGGTCCATTTCCAATCAAGGTATCCAACTTTTTTTCTTGCACAAAAAGGTTCCCAACTTTTTTTTTTGGCGGATTTGGGTTTTTTACTAACGGGCGTTAACTCAGTTAGTTAGTAAGTTACATGTTTGGTCCTTGAGGTCGTTAACTCATTTCATGCAACATCCAAAAACAATTTCAAAATTTTTTTTTTACATGTTTGGTCCTCGAATTCTTATACTCATTTCATGTAACATCCAAAAAAAAAAAAGAATTCAAAAAATATTTAAAAAAAAAATTATCAAAAAAATAAAAAATATTTTGAAAAAAAAGTTCGAATTTTTTTAAAAATAAAAAATAAAAAAAATTTTCAAAAAAATAAAAAAAAAATTAAAAAATATTTCGAAAAAAAAATTTCCAAAAAAATTAAAAAAATTTCGATTTTTTTTTTTTTTTAAATATTTCGAAAAAAATTTAAAAAAATTCGAAAAAAATTTAAAAAAATTAGAAATTTTTTTTTTTTAAATATTTCAAAAAAAATTTTTTTTTAAATATTTCGAAAAAAATTAAAAAAATTTCGAAAATTTTTTTTTTAAAATATTTCGAAAAAAAAAATTCTAAAAAAATTTTAAAAAATTCGAAAATTTTATTTTTTTTAAATATTTCAAAAAAAATTTTTTTTTTAATATTTTGAAAAAAAAAATTTCGAAAAAAATTTAAAAAATTTCGAAAATTTTTTTTTTAAAAATATTTCGAAAAAAAAAAAATTCCAAAAAAATTAAAAAAATTTCGAAATTTTTTTTTTTAAATATTTCGAAAAAAAATTTTAAAAAAAAGTATTTTTACGAAATATTTTATAAAAAATTTTTTAAAATTTTTTTACGAAATTTTTTTTTAAATTTATTTTCGAAATTTTTTACGAAATTTTTTTTTAAAATTAAAAGTTTTTTACGAAATTTTTTAAAAAAATATTTCGAAATATTTTTAAAAAAATTTTTTTTAAATTTTTTTCCGAAATATTTTTTTAAAAAAATTTTTTCGAAATATTTTTTTAAAAAAAAAATTCGAAATTTTTTCAATTTCTTTTGAAATATTTTTTAAAAAAAATTTTTTCGAAATTTTTTTAATTTTTTTCAAAATTTTTTTTTCGAAATATTTTTAAAAATTTTTTTTTTCGAATTTTTTAAAATTTTTTTCGAATTTTTTTTTTCGAAATATTTAAAAAAAAAAAATTTTCGAAAATTTTTTAATTTTTTTGGAAATTTTTTATTCGAAATATTTTTTAATTTTTTTTTTATTTTTTTTTCGATTTTTTTTTTTTTTTTTTTTTTTTTTTTTTTTTTAAATTCGAACTTTTTTTTCGAAATATTTTTTATTTTTTTGATAATTTTTTTTAAATATTTTTTGAATTTTTTTTTTTTAGGATGTTGCATGAAATGAGTATAAGAATTCGAGGACCAAACATGTAAAAAAAAAATTTGAAATTGTTTTTGGATGTTGCATGAAATGAGTTAACGACCTCAAGGACCAAACATGTAACTTACTAACTAACTGAGTTAACGCCCGTTAGTAAAAAACCCAAATCCGCCAAAAAAAAAAGTTGGGAACCTTTTTGTGCAAGAAAAAAAGTTGGATACATTGATTGGAAATGGACCCTAAGTTGGATACCTTTTTGTGCCATTTGCCCTTTCCCAAACAGTTTCATATATGGTTTCATAATAGTTCAAAATCTTTTAGGTTCAAATAAGGATTTAACAGATTAAAGTTTATATCAAAATAAATCAAGTATATCGGATTTCGGTTCAAAACAAGGTTCACAGGTCAGGGTTCAGGACAAGCGATCAAAACAAACAGTTCATGAAAGGCTCACAAAACAAAAGATCACATGGAAGGTTCACAAAACAAAAGATCATATGAAAGGTTCACAAACAGCAGGGAACATAGCAATGGTATAGGGAATCCTAATAAGGAAATGAATTCTGAAAGAAAAAGGGAATGAAAACCCTTACTGAAAAAGGACGGAATATCTGTACCTTATACGATAGCAAAACAAACCAAAGACAGATCACAAGACACCGGATTACTCCCGCCTCAGCGAATCTACACGAATTATAAGTGTACTTATAAGTTTTCATAGTTTTATAGTTTCTTAATCATAAGGTTTCATTTTAGTTTCTCTCCATCTTAGGTAACTTTACATATTAGTAACTTTAGTTATTATCATCCCCGTTATCAACTTAAAGTGTTAAAGATGACCATGTTAGTAGGTTAAGGTTCATAATGCCCTTTACATGAGTTCAAGGTTCATAATGTAGTTATCACAAGTTTAGGGTTCATAATGTCATTATAATAAGATTAGAGTAAACAATTTAAACCCTTTTATAATTCTAACAGTTTTAAACACGAATTTGTTATGTTTTCTCTAAATTGTGAATCATATAAGAACTCAGTAATAAAATTCCAAAAAATTCCCAGAGATGCTTAAATGTCTTTAGTACTTTACCTAATTTTTCCAGATTTTATTAAGTAGTATAACTATGGATTAAAATTCACTTAAACCAACTCGTCCAGATTTCTGATAGATTTTGCTATACGAAAAGTTATTAATTAGAAAACCTTTAAGAAAAATTCATAAAAATCTATAAAAATTCCAGTAACTAATAGACATCCTAAATATTACCCAGTTCAAAGGAAACCTCCTAATTCGACACGGTTTGGAAATTAAAATTCAAAAACCCGGACTGATTTTCCAGACTCACAAATCCGATCAGACACATAATTTTCTATAAATCAAAAAGTAACCTTCCCAACCTCTAAAAATTACAAAATTAATTTCTCCAGATAGCTATTTTCCTGAATTCAGTTCTAGACTCAAAAACCACCTAAATACCCATTACCATTATTTTTATATAGTCGTTCAAAGTTGCATATAGTTCCAGGCCAGTAGCAGTTTTTAGGTTTTCAAGCATATACTTAAAGTTTTTATCAATCAAATCTTTAATTCATGACACCAAACAATTTTTGATGAGTTATAACATGCTTAGATCTAATAATCACAGATCATAACCTATTCAAAACGATTTAAAACATATACACACTGATCGATTGTATTAGGGTTTACTTAGGGTTTTTAAGATTACGATTTTATGTAACTAAGTTTATATCATCATATGCGATTATAATTTGACAAAAACAATGAGAATCGAACGAGGAAAAGGGATGATACAATACCCTCGTAGCGCGATCGAAGAACACAACCACAAGAATACACGAACGGATCACCACGAATTGCACCTCCTTCTTCCTTGGATCGTACGGCAGAAACAACAACAAAAGGGTTCGGTTAGGGCTTGTTCTATCATTCGATTGGATCAAACATGAAGGAATGAGATTACCTTAGATACAAATGATCAAGAAGCAACCAATACTCTCCTTTGGTGGCTGCTAGGGATCGAACAAAGTGGGACACAAAAGAAGCCGAAACTTTGAGTGAGGGAGGGATTAGGGTTTAATTTATTTTCGGTATAAGGAATTTAGAGGAACCGAGTATTTTGGTTTGGCTAAATAGGAATGGATCCATTTATTATGGGCTTATGGTCAATCAAAATTAAGTGCATGATTATCCCTTAATTGGGCCGAAAATTTTTGATTAACATACACATATATGTCGCCTAGTAGAATTAAAGATTGGAACATGATTTATTTGGACACTTAACTTATAATATATAGTGTTTGTTAATTTAATATTGTTAGGTAACTTAGGTTCCAAATGTTATTTATTAAGTTCTCATAAGTTCTTAAAATTTTAATTTGAGGGCATTTTAGTCACTTCGGATTGTATTAATTTTCGGGTTTTACAACTTCTTCCCCTCTAAAAAAAAATTTTGGTCCTCGAAATTTGCAAAGAAACGGAAATGAAATAGAACGGAAAACAAACAAAGACGTACCGGATCAAAATACGAAATGTGGATAACTAGCTCGTATCGATTCTTCGGTCTCCCAGGTAGCCTCACGCTATGGGTGATTCCTCCAAAGAATCCTTACGAACGGAATAACTTATTTCTCATGACTCGAATCAAAACGAAGTGGGTTCAAATTCCCGCAGAAAGAGACAATTTAGATTGATTCAGAACAAAAGGTCCATGCAACATAAAATGGACGATAGGCGAATCTTCCGGAAAGCTCATATGGAATACGAACAAGATTTCAGATCAAATTAATTGTATCGACAGTAAAGAGTTTTACAAGAATTCAAGATTTATACCTGAGGTCAACAGAATGAAACGAGAGTCCAAACTCATCCAGATATCTAACGAACGAAGGTAGAGTATACGCATAGGTAGAATGAACTTAAATCTCACTAATCACGGATAATCCAACGGAGATTCAAATTCTAAACTTCTTAGGTACTCCCCAAGATATCCTATGCCCACAACAAGTGCACGTTATATGATGTAAGTATTATCACGTTGGCCAGACGTCATAATACTGGCATCATATAATTATGCCCTCATGATGGTCATACTTTATCTCAAGTCGAAATCAAAACCACCTATCTTAATTCACCTAGTACTTCTATAATCTCAAAGGTCAACAAGATCAAATGTCATAGTCAGGAGGGAAAACAAAACTATTCGCAAGAGTATCAAAATCCCAGATTGCCTAGCAGAAATGAAGTACGCCGTCACAAGCATCACATCTTCCACAATTCGCCAAAATCTCTCGAACAAAGCCATCACCGAACATACGAAAAAATGAACACGAACAGAAATGCTTCTAGGAAACTTAAATCATTAAAGGATCTTATTACTATATAACGAAACTTAAGAGGGTCTACGGAAGTGAAAGTTAGTCGTCAAAATCTTCGGTCTTCCCAGAATCAATTCTTCCAACATAGAGGGTCTGCTTCTACTCTCAATTCATCTTAGTACAACCAAGATGAATAGGAAAATTAGACTGCATGTCTTCATCAGCTCCAGGTTCGCCATCTTGACTAAATTTCTTCTTCTGCATCGCCAACACTTCTACCTTGTAAGGAATGTCTTCACTCTTCAGGGTAGCCGCCGTTGTTTTCAACTCCAGGTCAGGCAGTGAAATAATTCTTCTGATATGTCTCTAGTTGTCCTAATGTATACGAAAACTTCCTGTGCGGTAAGGGAATATAACCGAGTCTCTTTCTGATTTATCCCAAAGATTGTTCCGCCTGAAAGTATGGCAGCTAATTTCTAATTTAGTTTTTCCAAACTCCATTCTCAACTAAGCTGTTTTTATCTGTTCACGATATTTTTCCATGGTATCATCAGTTGCAACCATCTTCCAGAATTCTTCGGCAGAGTTTAAAGGGTTTCAGTTCTCCATTCTATTGTTGGTTTTCACCACACGGTGATAGCTTTCAAAGCTCGCGGAATTTAAAGTGGTATCCTCAATTATCGTTGTCTCTACCCATATCAATCTCTCAGAAGGTACAAGTGATCGTCGAATTTCCTAGCAAGGTGCAATGATGATTTTCATGCTCTTCCTCGTTTCCGAACGTACTATTAAGTCATACAATGGCCATTTTCCAAGTACTCACGAGGAAACATTAATTATCATTCTTATAAACTGTCAGAGCTTTAGCTAATACTATTAGCGTTACTAACCGTCATAACAGTCGTTTATGGCTTCGGAAGGCGATTCTAAGAATAAAATTAATTCATCAGAAGGAAACTTCGCGCTCTGAAATTAAACAAACATGTAGCCGTTTCAGGGAGGATGAATATTGGCTCCTAACAGTAATACGGTTCAGCTATCTCCAGTCACCATCCTTCTTTATCGCGAACGAAACTAAAACACGTCCAGGAAATGCACTTGGGTAAACTCACTTCCTGGTCTTCGGTTGCTGCTCTTCCCGGTTGCTCGAATCAATTGGTCTGATCCCGGACACATCTGAAAGACACCTTCGCTTGGTGACTAGACAATCTCTCGCTATCAAGTCGAATCCTTTTTCATGCTCCGATGGAAAATTTTGGTGGTTCAACCGGAATTATATTCAGAACACTCAGGGTGCCCAATAACTCTCACGATGAGGTTCATTTATCGGTGCACGAGATGGGTTCTAGGAAAACTTCACAATCACGAAAGTAACACACAAGTCTCCAGAGTAATAGTGATAGTAGAGAGTTTAACAATCGGTAATCATGGTAGAGAGTTCAAAATCGTTGTCAACGTTAAAGGTGAGACATAGAAAGGGAACTTGTCAATATTTGAATGATCAATCAACCAATTCCTTGAAGGAATAAAATCGGGGTTAATTATCCAAAGAAAGACAGCTCATCAAAAAAAAAAATTATCGTTTCAAAAATGAGAGGGAAAGACATTCTTATACTCGTGGTTACACACTACAAGACTTCTCGTAGGGACCGAGATGGGTAAAACGAAATCAACTAGTGTCGGAAGATTTATAGATACTTATCAAAACAAGAGGCAAAAAGAGAATACATCAAGTACGTCATCGCAATGGAGATTCTCAGAATGACCGAAGAGGCATTCAAAATGATTGATGAAAGGATTAGAGATCAGAGTCAAAATCTGAAGATGAGGATTAATAGGATCAAGCCATTATTATGAAATTTTCAATTTCTCTAAGATTTACATGGGTTTCAAAACCTAGGTGGTGCAAAGCATAAGCTTTTGATTTCCAAAAGTGATATCAGATATCAACAAGATCTAACCAATAGTGATAATTGTCAGGATTCTCATAGGAGTAGTAATGGATCACTCAGAACTGAGTAGTATCAGATGATACACTTCATATCCGACATGAGTAATGAATTCGTAGAATGTGTCAAACACATTATGGTTGAATGACCATCTGGATGGTCGGAAAGGTATCCATGTAGTTCTCGAGGGATTTAAAACTTACTTGGTTACTAAACTTAGGTTGCAAGCTTCTAGCTTCTGAAACAAAAGTTCCTATAAGGCTTAGCTAAAGGCAAAGGCACGAATCAGGGTAATGCGGAAGCAATGATACTTAAACAAATACCTTATAGTCTACCCATTCCTCACCGGTCAAAACTTACGTTCCTATTGGGAAATCTTAAAGCAAATTTTCAAAGGTTGTCTTACGAGCGCCTACAGGGAAAACTTAGTGGTCCTAACTTACACAGGCCAAGGGTAAATGTATTACGAATCGCAGCCTGTCTCTCTGATACCATAATTGTAACACCCCAACCCGACAAGGGTAGAAGTATCACATTAATGGTTCCTTATCAGCTCAAACGAAGCGTACATTCATTAGTAATACAAAAGTTCTCAAAGGTTACAAATGAAATACTGAAATACAAGGCTAACAAGTAAACAAAACTAAATACTAAGTCTTCAATGCAAATCCTTCTATTAGTCTCTACTTCCGAATAACTATCAAGGTCTTCTAAGTCCAAAAGTCTCTTCACTCATACCCAGCTTCCAACTAAACCTGCCGCGGGAAAAAGAAACGCGGCTGAGCTTAAAAAGCTCAGTGAACAGATATATAATAGACGGAAACGAAAGCAAAAGAAAACGAGCATACATGGTATAGTGCAAATGGAATAACATAAGGTATCGACAAAGAATATAATAATGATGGAATGAAAAGAAAGGAAATAAAAGAAATAAAAGGATCAGCAATCCATCACGAGCCCAGAAACAAAACAAAACACATCATCTCAAATATAACCAAATAGAGTAGCTAGCTCCCAGATATGTGAAAGACGTGTATCGCACACACCGTCAGTCACCAAATAAATATAACAATAAACAAATAACATATACAGATAACAGGTCAAATCTAGAGTGCACCCATACGCCCCACAGACAAATCAATAATCATAATTATAATGGCCATAGCAAATAATAAATAAGGGACGGAACAGGTCATCACTCTCCTGCCCTAGAGTCATGTCAGAGGTGCGTCAATGACATGGACATGAAACCCTCATGCCTAGTGATTGGCTCGGATATCAACTGTCAGGTCAAAGGTCAAACGTACTATCAAAATAATCAAAAGTCATATCCTAAGGGTACATGGCAAAGGTTCATGTCAAACAATACAGAATTAAATATCAAATGTTCAAGTTAGAATTTATCAGGTTAAGTTTTATATCAAAGTGTAAGTTCAGATTAAAAGGACTATATCGAATGGTTCAAAAGAGTATAACAAAAGTTTATAATCAAAGTTTCATATCAACAGTTTATCTAAAAAGGTTTCTATTTAAAAGTCCATTTAAACAATCCTTCAAAAATGGTTTTCATAACAACTGATCTTACAAAATAGTTTTCTTCAAAATGGTCTTCCAAAACTTTTAATAACTTTCATTAAAAGTGGTTTCGTTTCTTTTTAAAATAACTTTTCCCAAACAGTTTCATATATGGTTTAATAATAGTTCAAAATCATTTAGGTTCAAATAAGGATTTAACAGATTAAAGTTTATATCAAAATAAATCAAGTATATCGGATTTCGGTTCAAAACAAGGTTCACAGGTCAGGGTTCAGGACAAGCGATCAAAACAAACAGTTCATGAAAGGCTCACAAAACAAAAGATCACATGGAAGGTTCACAAAACAAAAGATCATATGAAAGGTTCACAAACAGCAGGGAACATAGCAATGGTATAGGGAATCCTAATAAGGAAATGAATTCTGAAAGAAAAAGGGAATGAAAACCCTTACTGAAAAAGGACGGAATATCTGTACCTTATACGATAGCAAAACAAACCAAAGACAGATCACAAGACACCGGATTACTCCCGCCTCAGCGAATCTACACGAATTATAAGTGTACTTATAAGTTTTCATAGTTTTATAGTTTCTTAATCATAAGGTTTCATTTTAGTTTCTCTCCATCTTAGGTAACTTTACATATTCAGTAACTTTAGTTATTATCATTCCCGTTATCAACTTAAAGTGTTAAAGATGACCATGTTAGTAGGTTAAGGTTCATAATGCCCTTTACATGAGTTCAAGGTTCATAATGTAGTTATCACAAGTTTAGGGTTCATAATGTCATTATAATAAGATTAGAGTAAACAATTTAAACCCTTTTATAATTCTAACAGTTTTAAACACGAATTTGTTATGTTTTCTCTAAATTGTGAATCATATAAGAACTCAGTAATAAAATTCCCAAAAATTCCCAGAGATGCTTAAATGTCTTTAGTACTTTACCTAATTTTTCCAGATTTTATTAAGTAGTATAACTATGGATTAAAATTCACTTAAACCAACTCGTCCAGATTTCTGATAGATTTTGCTATACGAAAAGTTATTAATTAGAAAACCTTTAAGAAAAATTCATAAAAATCTATAAAAATTCCAGTAACTAATAGACATCCTATATATTACCCAGTTCAAAGGAAACCTCCTAATTCGACACGGTTTGGAAATTAAAATTCAAAAACCCGGACTGATTTTTTCCAGACTCACAAATCCGATCAGACACATAATTTTCTATAAATCAAAAAGTAACCTTCCCAACCTCTAAAAATTACAAAATTAATTTCTCCAGAGAGATATTTTCCTGAATTCAGTTCTAGACTCAAAAACCACCTAAATACCCATTACCATTATTTTTATATAGTCGTTCAAAGTCGCATATAGTTCCAGGCCAGTAGCAGTTTTTAGGTTTCAAGCATATACTTAAAGTTTTTATCAATCAAATCTTTAATTCATGACACCAAACAATTTTTGATGAGTTATAACATGCTTAGATCTAATAATCACAGATCATAACCTATTCAAAACGATTTAAAACATATAAACACTGATCGATTGTATTAGGGTTTACTTAGGGTTTTTAAGATTATGATTTTATGTAACTAAGTTTATATCATCATATGCGATTATAATTTGACAAAAACAATGAGAATCGAACGAGGAAAAGGGATGATACAATACCCTCGTAGCGCGATCGAAGAACACAACCACACGAATACACGAACGGATCACCACGAATTGCACCTCCTTCTTCCTTGGATCGTACGGCAGAAACAACAACAAAAGGGTTCGGTTAGGGCTTGTTCTATCATTCGATTGGATCAAACATGAAGGAATGAGATTACCCTAGATACAAATGATCAAGAAGCAACCAATACTCTCCTTTGGTGGTTGCTAGGGATCGAACAAAGTGGGACACAAAAGAAGCCGAAACTTTGAGTGAGGGAGGGATTAGGGTTTAATTTATTTTCGATATAAGGAATTTAGAGGAACCGAGTATTTTGGTTTGGCTAAATAGGAATGGATCCATTTATTATGGGCTTATGGTCAATCAAAATTAAGTGCATGATTATCCCTTAATTGGGCCGAAAATTTTTGATTAACATACACATATATGTCGCCTAGTAGAATTAAAGATTGGAACATGATTTATTTGGACACTTAACTTATAATATATAGTGTTTGTTAATTTAATATTGTTAGGTAACTTAGGTTCCAAATGTTATTTATTAAGTTCTCATAAGTTCTTAAAATTTTAATTTGAGGGCATTTTAGTCACTTCGGATTGTATTAATTTTCGGGTTTTACAGGAAAAAACATTTACGGGGTATGACTTCATAGTCAAGAACACAAGGTGTCACAATAGAGAAATACTAAAATGCATAACATAAGAAAGATAATAGTCACAAACTCCTACTGTCGGGATAAGTACAAAGATCCAAATTGAACATAAGTCTCACAGTCGTTCAACATCACTAGGAAATATCAAATGCAACTCCACGAGTTATAACCCGGGAGGGTCTTGTCTTAAGTCTTGCTAAGCCAGTCAATACTCAACCTTCTAAGCAACTTCAAAAGTACCTGAAAGTGGTACTAGAAAACGTAAAAATAATGTTGGTGAGCTCATAGGTTTAAAAGTTAGACCACGAAGCTGTGAATGATATAATGTGGGACAATAGTTAGCAATATATACAATTATAAGCACTTAAAAAAGAAAAGTAACGTTTGCGCCAACTGAACCTACCATGGTTGCACACACAATTAGATAACGGCGAGGATTTTACCCTGATAGTACTATCAAATGTTTCGGCTCCAAACGGAGTTAAACAGTTCCGCATACTGGATTACATATAATGGAAACATACACGTAGTACATAATCGCAATCGTACACACACAATTGTCCAAAATCATGAAAACAGTAAATCACAATGATGCGCGTGGTTTTGCAACCTTACAACAGGTTTTACCTCTCGAGGGATCTCAAGAGGCTTACAACCCCACCAGGCAGTGTACCTGACCGATGTAGTATAGTGTAGTGGTAAGTACGGGGGATTGATCGTTCTCCACAGGGAATAGTGTTCGTTAGGTGTGAAAGGCTACTCTAATTAGGTCTAAGGGTTGAGGAAGATTCTTTTTGTATTTTTATATTTTATGGTAAGCAAGTAAAATCTCGGGTTTTGAAGGAGTGGGCGGAATTAGTTGCTAGTCAACTAACCCAAATTACTACAAATGCAAATAAAATAAAATAACAAAAATGAAAAGTGGTGAGAAACTTATGTGTAGAGAAATGTGTTTACTTAGATTTCCTTACTCCCTAACTATCTTTTACCGGTTAATTAGTGTGTATTAGTCGCGTGGATGACGGGTGTATTCCTTAATACCATTCGTGGGGTGGCGTACTTACTTCCCCAAACTCTACAAGCTCCTACTTCACTCCTATGTCGAGCCGGCTAGGAAGCTCCTAACATGGGATCACTAGAATTCGCTTGTGCATTAAATACAACCATAAAAACCTTTAGTACGCGTTTGGTTCATGTTTCTTAAGACGTTCAAGCAAGTTACCGAATAGGAAGTTAGCCAGTTTTCTTAAGCCTAACATAGATAAACAATCATCCAATACAACTAATAACACACTAACAACCAATAATCAATAGCTAGGTTTCATTAGATCTAAGCAAACACAAGATAAAATTAGCCTAACATGTTAAACAAAAGACAAGCATAAGATAGAATCAAACAACACATAGACATATTGAATGATTAATTGATAACTTATCTTTCAATGAAACATGGAAGATCTCAAGGCAAGAAGCCCTGAAAAAGTAGCTAAAATCGTCTTAGGGTTTTATCCCAAAATTCCACACACTAAGCTCTCCTTCATGACAAAAAATTAGAAAACTATATATAGACTTTGACATCTGACGGCGTCACCTTATGCATTGTGACGCCGTCACCTCGCCGCTTTTAGGGTTCCCGGATGACCATCTTGACGCCGTCCCTCTTTAGCTCTTCAAAAATCCATTCTGGCTTATCAAGGCTTGACGCCGTCGGATCCAGAACGTGACGCCGTCCCCTTATGATTTAAGCCGTGACGCCCTTGATTTAGTTAAAGCGTGACGCCGTCAGAATTCTCATGCAAACTCACTGGCCCGTCATGAGTAAATTTCACATCCAACTTTTCTTGCCAAGGCATGACGCCGTCCCATGTTAATTGTGACGCCGTCAAGAGTAACTTTTAGCCGATTCTTGAGACTTTGCCGTTTTCTTCACTTTAATGCTCCAAAAACGTCCAAAATGCCTCCTTTTCCAGATTTCTCCTCAAAAGTACCTAAAATGACAAAAGGAACGATTTAGGGCAATATTTGATCAAATAAATACGATTTCGGGCTTAAATGACCCCTTAAAAGCGGTACACTTTTCGCCTCATCACACAACATAAAAACATTTGAAAAACATTGAGTACCATTTCCACCCCAAGGTAAAACATAATAAAAAGTGGGGCTACGAGAACTCACCTTAGTCACAGCAATGCAATATCACACTATCAGGAAGTAGCAGAGCACAATAAACCAAACAGTATAGCACAACAGCAACTAGTACGTCACGGCACAACGGACTCGGCACACCCTAATAATATAAGACTCTTCTCAATACGTAACACTAAAAAATAAACTAAATACGCAAAACTTCCCAAATGTTAACCATTTCCATTACCGAAATAATATATTTTTAGCCTTTAGTATGAGTCGGGTATCATCATTCGCGTGACGGAAGAAAGACACGACTCAAGAGTACACACGCCAAAAGAAGAATAACAAACGAAGTCGACGAGGAAAACGAGACAAAACTCAAGGCGAGACACTGGGGTCAAACTAAATAAATCACACATATCAAACACACCAAATTAAAGGAATAGATTGGTAGTCGTCGGTATTTTCCCAAATATTCCATTTAATTATAATTCATACATGTTTTATATTATAAAACACAAATTCGCCATGACTCGTCCACTAATGGTACGTCGCCATGTCGAATAATTTATAAGTTTTCAACACGTTAGACATTATATTACATTGTTTGTCCATTACGGCTCAAACACATTAAATTCATTTACAGTCTAATGTACTGTAGTCGCTTCGTATTCCAATGGTCCAATATGCCCAAATCTAATAACAATTCTATTTCAACATTTTTCCCAAATTCGATGTTGCAATTTATCCCCAAGTAATTCTGACTACCAAATATTCAACAAGTCAATCTCACACACAACAATGATCAAAGGTCTAAATGGTTAAGCTAAAAGCTTATTAAGGTAACCGGACGAATTATTGGGTCCTCATCGAATTTACCAATGCGATAAGTCCGACAATTCCTTCGTCTCGCTTATTTATCTAAAGCTAGCCTACACGTTACAAAGAAACGGTAAGTTATAAAGATGGGTCACCCGTTAACAAATTCCTCCAACGCGTTTACTTGGCCCTTATTGAATTCGGCAATCCAATAAGTCCGTTAACTGTGTCGGACAGGTATATTAACATTAACCAATCCGTAACTTGAACATTAATCCATAATAAACCCCAAAATTTCCAAATATGGTATCCCTTGGTAAATGTGCCCTCGGAATGCCTAATAACTCTTACGTATTTTTGTTTTTATTCCATTTTATTACTTTCCCTTTTTATTTACAAATTCTATTCTAAATATTAAATAACAAATTAATTTTTGTTAATTAATATTTTTCCATTTTAAGTTATTTGTTATTTCACTTTTATTGTGTCATTTACATTTCTAAACCATATACATCTCGAGTCAATATACGTTCCGAGTCACAATCCGAGTTTTTATTACTCTCGGGTCAACAAGTCAACATTATAATCTGCAAGCCCAAATAATAATTCTAAACCATCTTTCGGCTTGTCGAGGCCACGCCGAGACTACAAAGTCTCGGTTAGCACCCAACGTCACTCAAAACATCACGATATTCATATCAAGTCCCATAATCAATATCACTAGGCCATTCGGCCACATTATTACTCGGTCAAAAATGTCATGGCTCGACCGAAACCAAAATCCTACTCGAACCAAAACCAAACGCACGACAACACAAGAACAAAACCAAACTTACCATGCCGAGACCATTGTGGTCTTGGCTTCGGACCACGAACCCGCAACAACCAAACGGACCCTATGTGGTCTTGGCTTAATCCAAACGCAATCACAACAACACCAAAACCAAAACAAATCTAAACCCTAGTACCAAAAACGATAACCAGGTTCAAAATAAACTTACGAGGACTCAACAAGACTCGATACCCACAAATAGACTCGGCCATGAGCTTATGCTCATGACACCAATATTAACGACAACAAAACCCATCAAGAACGATGATACCAAAGCCATTTCTCACATTCTTATAAATAAAAATCGTTTTCCCATCATTTTAAGCTCACACCGATTCACACGAGGTGGTGAATCGGCGTGTTTGACTTTTTTACGAATCGATCTATTCGTTACCTTAACCTACCAATGAAAACAAAATAATGGCGGTGGCGTTAGGTGGTGGTGTTTTTCGGCGCGTGTTCTTCGAATACGGGGTACAAGAGACGAGATAAAGGTGTTTTGGGTGGCGGTGTGGTGTTCACGGTGGCCGGAAGTGGCGTACGAACGGCGGCAGGAAAGTGGTGGAGGAGGTTTCGGCTAGAGAAGAGAGGGGATGACTTATAACCCTAAATGGTTATCTCATTCCTTTTATACCTCATTCGGGCCATTAATGGCAACCCTAAAAACCATAAGGACCGATTATGTAATTTTAGTGAGGGGCCTTAGGTGCCATTTTGTTAATCTTTTCGTTATTTACTTCCGGGGCTCGTTTTAGTGACGAAACATTTTCCCGAGACTTTCTAACTTATGCCATTATTTTTAGAATCATTTTTCCAATAAAAATGACTATTCATACGTATATATTTATTAAAAACGTCAAAATCAATTAATTAACGTATTATTAGGTTACTATTCGTGCCGAATCGCGTTGTGTGGTCTAGCTTAAAGTTGAGTACAAAAATGAATACGTAAGCTAAAAAAATATAAATTAATTTAGGTAAGGACCTGGAAAAATTGTGGGTTGTTATACAATTGCTACGTGGGAAGAGATGAGAGAAGCTTTTATTAGCCGATACTTTTCTCCCGCTAAGTTTAAACGTCTCCTAAACAACATTCACAACTTTCACCAAATCGATCATGAAACTCTCGTTGATGCTTGGCTCCGTATGAAAGATATGCTTCGCGCTTGTCACGGACACGGTCTAACCAAAGGAGCGATTATTCAAATATTCTATCATGGTTTAGACAATCCAACTCAAGGAATTTTCGACGCCGCAGGAATCTTCCTCTACAAAACTCCGAACGAAGCGTACAAAATCCTCGAGGACAAGGTCCAACTCAAGCTCGATTTCTCGGAAAATTCTCTAATCGTGCCCAAACCAAAAACTGTTGCTTCCGCCGGTGGAAGCAACATCGATGCCGATCATTCCTTATTGATCGAGAAATTGGAAGCTCTCGCTAGACATATTGACATTGAATTCAAAAACATAAAGAGAGAGCTGAAGGAGATACGAGATGATCGTAGAGACAACGGAGGACACCACGCTTCACAAAACTACATAGAGGATGACGCACCATTGTGTGATCCCATGGAAGCAAACCATGTCCAATATGAGGGATATCACGAAGGGTATCAATACCAAAATCCCAGAATTTCGTACTCCTATCCAAACCATGACCCAACCCGTAACTATCCTCGATACCGACCACGAAATAGAATACCACATCCATCACAATATTTCAAATTACCCAAAACCTCATCGGAGGAGATGATGAGAGAGTGGATGGCCGGTCAATTGAAAACAAATGAGGATATGAAGAATCAGGTGGTTGAATTGGAACGTCAAATTGATCAAGGAAGAAGGAACCACCAAGCCATAATCCAAGACTTAGAAACGAGGATAAAAAGATTAAATGAGGAGCATAAAGTCCAGATTACCAAATCCTTTCCTCATACCACAAAACCTAAGTCTAGACACGAAATTGCGGGAAGAATATTCCAACCACCCTCAATCCGAAATGAGAATGATAAGGGTGATGTTGAAGTTATCGAGGAGAATGAAACGGAACCCGTTCCAACCATGCATAACCCGAACCAAATCATGTCTAATTCACCAACCGTATCACCTTTTCTTGAGGATTGCACTGTGCATATCCGTGCCACTGAACGTTCACGAAAGAGAAGATGTTTGTACATGATAAATTGTCGAATCATGTTGGTGACAAAGAGCTCAATACAATTGATGACGTTGGAATTGGAGTGATGATAAAGAAGGAAATTAAGAAGGAACCTACCAAAGAGTGGAAGCTGAATGAAAAAGTGGTTCCTCACAACAAAGACGTTTATCACTATTTATGGCACCTAACTGAGATTCCCCATTTGAACCGTATCGTTAAAGTATCCTAATCCGGGGAAGAGTCTAGCTAATTAATCAGTAATAAATTAAGCGCTTCTCAGGAGGCAACCCGAGCTTTTAATTGTTTATTTGCTTATTTCTATTTTAAATAAACATGTACACCCTTTTTGCAAAAATTCTTTTTAAAACTTGGAAGATCTTAAGTGTGGGGGTGTTACGTGCTAATGATGTTTAATATTGCTTGCATTTTGTGTGTTTTGTTTGTTTGTTTGTTTTTGTTTGAATAATTGCAGCAGGTTGTTGGGAATTAAACCTAATAGTTAGTACTGTTAGCACATAGGTTAGTACTGCTGGAGATACTGAAGACAAGACTGACAGTACTAAGTCAGTTAGTATTGCTCACATTATAAATTAGTACTGCTTATGTTTTTGTAATCGTGTAATAGATAATTATAGAAAGGATTTTGTGTATATCCTATTGATATAGAATTATAGTTATCTTGTACAGGAATCCTTAGTGTATAAAAGGATCTCCTAGGTTATCATAGAAGTACGATTAAGGATTTTAGAGTAGACGAATTTTGATAGAGATTCAAGGTTGTAAACCCTAGTGATAAGTTAAGATCACTCGTATTATTATTAAATAATATTGAACCGTTTTGGAAGAAAAACTATTGTCTCTTGTTCATTCATAAACACTGTTTCATTCATTCATCATTCAAACAAATCTTCTAAGTGTTAGCTAGTAAATTCCGCGTGCTAGTTGACATTACTCAAAGTATCTATCTAACACAAGGTGTGTGTTTACATCCGGTCACAGGTGATGGAGGAGGATGCTTGGATCATAAATCGATTGATCTCATAAGCTTATGCTAGCTTATGCGTAGCATTTAATCATTTGGAGTTTGAGCGATTTCTATAGCACAAGAAGTCTGGTTTTATCTCTTACTCTTATTTCCCTATTTGCACGCTTTGAACTTTGTTTTATCACATTGAGGACAATACTTAACTTAAGTGTGGGGGGAGTAAATAGGGAAAATGAGACCGATTTTTAATTTTTCATACTTTTGAGCTAATTTTAAAAAATTTGTTTGCCCTTATGATCTACTTGTTTTCACGCATATAGGTTGATATATTAGAATAACTAGATCATCCCACTGGTGGAATCTGTAACTTTGAAAAGTTTGAGATGTGTCCCGATTGACATTGCAATCCTTTTTTAGGATCGATAACATTTGCTAGCGCATTTATAGCCATTACCACCTAAATATGTGAGGATTTGAGCCTATTTCGTATAGCATACATCTTTAATGCTTGAATTCTTTCCTATTAGTGTGCCGGTGATTTTATTTATTCTAGAACTTGTACTTGTAAATCATTACCAGACCGCAGTAAGATCACATTCGTGTGATAAGTGTATTCGTGTGACAAAGAGGCACCTTTGGAATAAAACCAAATGGCATTTCGTTTACATCTAATGATATATTAGCTAGCTAGACTGGCTAGTTAACCACCCATATGGACCCATTTGTAGCGCTCATTTTTAGCGCTAGATACCCTTAGTACACCCTCCGAGCCAATCTTTTCTTTTTCTTACATCCACTAAAAAAGCAAAAAAATATTTTAAACTTTAAACCTTAGCCTAATCCCTTGTCAAAGTCTAAACGGTGGGTTGCTAGTTGCTTGGTATGTTGGATTGTTTTTGATGATTGATAGTTAGCCACACTTTGCCAGTTGTGTGTGCCATTCCAACAAAGACGAATGATGCATACTTCTTATTTGTATTTTTGTGGTGTATGCTTATACGAAGTGTGGGGGAGATATGATGTATAAAAGGAGAACATAAAATGTATGAAAAAAATGTGAGAAAAAAAGAAGAAGAAAAAATATAAGGTGACAATTATAGCCAATGTGCTATATATATATGAAGATGAAGAAAGAAAGTTATGTGATATGTTGTTAGCCAATGTGCTAAGTATGAAGATTATTGTTATGGCAAATCAATGTATCAATATGTGAAATTCCGGAGCGAAGAGAAGATTGTAACTATAATCATTTACGGGTTTGCGGTTTGTTCGTGACTAGCAACAATGGGACTTTGACTTGACTTTATTTTTCTTTTAAACCAATTTCATAAATAATTCCCATGCCTTATCCTTACCCTTACCAAATTACTTTATCCGTTGTTAGCTTTCGAGCATCCGGATATAGTAATGGTTTCGTGAAAATATCTAGTGCATTAATATTTTAGTGACCATCCGGTTTTTGAGTAAATCAAGAATTCGCGCTAGCGAGCTATTATGTTTTTGTATGAGATGTTTGAACATAAGCCTGGTAAAACCCTTAAGCCCAAACATTACAACCCGAATAAAAGACCACTTTTGATGTTTACACTTGGCCTTTACGCCACGTCGGTAGAGTTTTGTTTCTTGTACAAGCCTATGGTAATATTTAGATCATGACTGAGCAATATGAGTGTATTATTCCTTAAAAACCATCCACCACTAAATAAATTGATTGATCAATGAATTATACTTCATTCCTTTTTTCATGAGGTGCTTATCCATGTTAATCAAGCAAGTAAATCACTGGGTATTTTCAAACATCTCGGGTTTTCACTAAAAGCTTAAAAACGATGAATCTTATCTTGTACTTGTACTTGGTAGATTTGCATCATGTTTTTCCAATCATTCTTGTGCACCATGTGGATTAATTTTTCTTAATTCTAGATTTGCTTGAGGGCAAGCAAAGTTTAAGTGTGGGGGTATTTGATAACGCTCAAATTTAGTATGTTTTTAGGAGCGTTATCATGGTTTTTGTACATGTTATTTGGTTAAACTAATGAACTTTTGGTACTTATATGCACAAAGTTATGTTTTCATGTTTGTAGTTAGCCAAGACAAAGAAAACGAAGAAAAACATAAAGAAACGATCAAGAAACGAAGATTTATCCATGTACGAAGAATTCCCGACAAAAGCAAGTCTCTTGGGGTATATTTGAGAAGATAAAGTCATGAAGTTGTCACTCCAAAGACTCAAGAATAAAGCAAAAGAAGGAAACGAGAAGTGAAGTGAAGAAAAAAAAATTAAAACGAAGAAATATTGGAAGACTCGTTGTTCCCGACACACCTTCACCATTTTGGCCATAAGTTGAGCATACGAACTCCAATTTAGTTGATTCAAGCGGCTACGGAAAGGCAAGAGAAAGATCTACAACTTTGATAGGTATCATTTCTGGCCAAAAGGCTACAGCTGATCGGTATGGGCCTGCAACCGAATCGGATGGAGCAAATTTTTCAGCAAAATGTCTCCAAACGTGTATTGATTGATTCTAGACCTTTCCCACTCAGTTTCTAGTCCCTTCTAGGCTACTTGGTGGCTAAGTTGAGCATTGATGACCCCTTTGCCTTGAGAGTAGTATAAATAGACCTCATTTGTGTATGTTTTCATCATCCCTCACCATTCTTCTCTATCCCAACTTGAGAGAACACCTGTCCTAGCACCACTACTCCCACACAATACCAAAATTCGTCCATAAAATCTCAGGAAACTTTAGAGGTCCAAGAAGTCATCATTTGGAGGTCAAAACATCAAGAAGTCATCACTAATGCTTGAGGCATCATTACTACATCATTTATAATCTTATTTCAATCATTGTAAGACCTTTAATCATGTTTTCTAATGTTCATATTTCTGAGTTTATGTCTTATTTTAGTATGAGTGGTTAGTTAATTTTATACTTGTTTGGAATCATGTGAATATTGATATAGAGTGTTTGGCATTTTAGCAATATGGATATATGGTTTTGTTTATGAGTTTGTTTGAATCATAACATGTCTAAATAACTTGTTGATGAACCATAACCGGATTTATAGTACGAAATGACTTCTTGTCATGATTTATTCCAAATGTTAATGCACATATAAGTTTGGTATTTAATAATTGACAACTATGAATAAACAAGTTAAATGGAATTGTAATGATTGATTCAAGAGTATAGGTCGGAAGGGCTCTTGTGAACGAATTGGTAAAATCATATTTCTAACAAGTGGTTTATAATGACTCGGTTTATAATAATATTCATAGGCCTAAAGGGCGTGTTAGTCTAAACCGTGATATATGCAATTTCATGATATTACCCATTGAATTGGAATTGTATGCTTTTGGATTTTGTATGCCATTGCTTTATTTCTATCCGAAACTTCCATACACTCCATTGAAATATATACCAGTTCCAAACAAGTATTGATTTTAATCTTATTTGAATTCACATAATCGTCATTTTTGTGTTATTTGTTGCTTATCTGGTATTTTGGGACGTGACAACCAGTTACCACCTTTTTATTGCTTATTGTTACATAGATCCTTCACAATTGAAAACACCCAAATCCGTGTTATAAATTTAAATCTAGTAGTCACGAGACACATCATATGCAATTATATTTCATTGTTTATTACTTGGAATAAATCTCTTTATAGGCTGCTTCATGTTAGCCTGCATATACACTGTTTTTTCTATCTTCACATGCATGAGAATCTTACTCTGCTTCATGTTGGTATTAGCAAGTGAAATGACTGCACAAACCTTTCTGTATAGGGTGAGAATCTTAGTCTGCATATACACTGTTTTTTTCTCTCTTCATCCCTGCAATTTGACTGCACAACCCTTAACAGATCCACTATATAAAGAGCCATAAGCACAATGGCAATTTCGTCTCACATTTATAACAAAATCAAAAACTGCAAAAATGGGTTCCAAAAAGAAACCATGTATTCAACACTCTTTTTCATCTTATTTATCAGATCTGTAACACGCCATTAACTTCTTTCTTTTCTTTTTTTTTATTTATTTTTTTTTGTGTCCAGAAATCATAACCATTTCCAATGACAGTTCTGATGCACCATATCCAATGCCATGGTCTGAGTATTTTCCTAAGGTTAAACATTCAAGGCTCTGATTCAAGCTAAGATGAGCTTCAGTTTTATCAACCAAAAGTGGGTTCAAGCTCAAAGAAGGTTGATGCTAGCAAGAGCCCAACCTCAGAGCATGTTCAAGGTAGCAAGAATCTAACCCCCAAACAGATTGCAAATATTGCTTTTGCTGAAAGGATTAAGGTTCTAGGGCTGCCAAATAAGGAAACTTGTGAAGAAATTGGTATCAAATCATTTGCCGTAAAAAATCCCAAAGATCCAAAAGGAAAGGGGAAAAAATGGATGGTTTAGAAGCACTTGCAGGTACTAATGCTTTTGGTTGCAGCTTAAGCATGTATGTTGGTGGTTTAAGTATGACTTAAATGGCCTAGAATAAAACTGTTGTAACCCCTATTATCAATGCAATGTTTCTTGCTTATGGTTTAAGTAACAAACAAGGGTGGAAAACCATACTTTCATTGCATATAATAACCATGACTGCATACAATAGATTGAGTTTAAAAGGCTGGAAAACCATGACTGCTTAAACTAATGACCTACACTTGTAACACTGTTGGGAATTAAATGTTCTGAAGATTAGTATTGGGAATTAAATGTTCACAAGGTTAGTACTGCTCATGGAAATACACTAAGTGTCATTCTACTGCTAGTGTATTTCATTCTACTGCTAGTGTTAGAGATTCTGCTGCCGCAAGAATATTACTGCTAGAGTATCAGATACTGTTGTTGGAGTGACTCATCATACTGCTGAAGAGATAATTGTCGCGTATTCTACTGCTGAGTAGATAAGTATAAAAAGATATTATGTGTATAAAAGTCAAAGATATACGGTAGATAATATCTTAGATATGTGTTCAGTCAACATGTTGTATACACAGAACAAGTTGTATCTTAGGGACTGACACACATAACGTGCAAGTAGTTCGACAAGACTTATCATTAATTGTAAAGATCTCCTTTGTTGTATAAAAGGGAGATCTTAACTTAGATATTAAGAGTGCTTTATATATGCTTACCATATCTGTCAAGAACAAAGAACTAAAACTATCACAGAAAACATAAGTCATAGAAACATAAGAGATTCAAGGTTTTGTAACTCTAGTGATAGTGAAGATGACTCGTATTATTCTCAATAATATTGAATCGTTTGGTGTTATACTTTATGTGTTCATTGTTCATCACAAAAGCATTACTGTTCCATTTCCATAACCAATATCCTTCTAAGTGTGGTTAAGTAGATTCCGCATACTTAATCATATTCACTCAAAGTATCATATACACACGTTATAAAGGACTAACATCCTCATTAGTGTATCGCATCCTCTCAAGTGGTATCAGAGCCAGGCTGATATCTTTGATTTAGAAGAAGAAGAAATGGAAGTGGAATCTATTCAGACAAATGTTGCTGCAAAGTTGCCAATGCTCAAACAGAATGAGTTTGACATGTGGAGGTTAAGGATAGAGCAGTATTTACAAGTGCAAGACTATACACTTTGGGAAATTATTGAAGAAGGCAACTCCTTCAAACCTACAACCTCTACATCAACCATTGAGGGTAAAATAGTTACAACTGTGCAAACCAACCCATCAACTGCCGAAGATAGAGTCAAGAAGAAAAATGACCTCAAGGCCAGAAGTATGCTGATGATGACCATTCCAAATGATCAACTTTTAAACTTCAGCAAATTCAAAGATGCTAAGTCATTATTTGAGGCCATTGTTGCAAGGTATGGTGGGAATGAAGCCGCCAAGAAGACCCAGAAGACTCTTCTCAAGCAACAATTTGAAAACTTCTTTTCAACCAACAATGAATCATTAGACCACATGTTTAACAGGCTTCAGAAGATTGTGAGCCAACTTGCTATTCTTGGGGTGGACATACCTCAAGAAGATTTAAACTCAAAATTTCTGAGAAGCTTACCTGAAGAGTGGGCTATGCATGTTGTTGTCTAGAAGAATAAGCCAGACATTGACACCATGAATCTATTGGACTTGTATAGCAACTTTAAAATTGTGGAACAAGATGTGAAGAAGACTGAAGGATCTACTTCAAGCACTGGGAACATGGCCTTTGTGTCATCTCCTAGTAACTCAAATCCAGTTGAAGATGTGAAGGTTGATATGGGAGTTGGTACTGCTAGTTCATCAAGCAGTACTATTGGTATTATGGATGAGAAGACTTGTTGTGCCTTTCTAACAAGTCAGAATGATGGGTCCATGCTTACTCATGAAGACCTCAAAGAAATCAATGATGATGATTTGGAGGAATTGGACCTAAAATGGCAGATTTCTCTTCTTAGCATGAGGGCTAAGAAATTCTATCAAAGAACAAGGAAGAAAATCACTATCAGCAGCAATGATACTGCTGGTTTTGACAAATCAAAGATAGAATGCTACAACTGCCACATGACGGGTCACTTCTCAAGGGAATGTAGAAGACCAAGGCATCAGGATGGCAAAAGCAAAGGTTTTGGAAGCAAGACCAAGGCTGGGGAGGTTACTGAGCCAAATTCAAAAGCTATGGTAGCTATTGATGGCTTAGGTTTTGATTGGAGTTTCATGGCAGATGAAGAAGAAGCTTCTTCTCAGATGGCACTCATGGCCTTTTCTGCTACTGAGGTACAAAATGATAAAGTTTGTTCTAATACTTGCACTGCTCTTAAAGAACTAGAAACTTTAAGAAAACATTATGATAATCAAAGAATAGAACTAAACAAAACTCATCAAGACTTAACAGATTATAAGATAGGTTTAGCTACCCTAGAGAAGCAGATCATACAATATAAAGATAATGAATTTGCTTTTTCAGATGACAAAGCTCTTCTTAAACAAGACATATTTTTTAGAGATGCTGAAATTAGCTTTTTAAGAACAGAGTATGATATCCTTAAAAAGAATAATGAAAACATTCAATTAAGTGTAGAAACATTAGACTTTGCCTTTGATGGTGTAAAGAAAATAATTGAATGTCAAGTGATCAATAAAGCCAAGTCTGGGTTAGGATATAATGATGTCCCACCTCCTTACAGAGGAATCCCTGGACCCCTAGGGATTGTCCCACCTCCTGAAAAGGCGACAAAATCACAAATACATGATCGAATCCACGAACACGATACTTGCAATTGCTCAAACCCTTAACTCGAATAGGCTAAAGATAGGACCAAGTAATCTTTACCAATAATATTACATCAAAAAGGGCGACAAAATCAAAAATACATAGCCGAATCCACGACTACGATACTTAAGATTGCTCAAATCCCTAATCTCAATAAATCAAATGCTTGGATAAAGAATAATATAGGGTATGGATAATATTTGGGATACAAATTGGTGTAAAATGAAAAATAAACAAAACAGATAAATTAAAATCCTAAGTGTGGTTAATCACTATCCCAACCATCCCATGAATAAGACTCATATCATTGAATAACTCACGCTTTAACACTTGAAACACACGCTTTAGGTAGACACGAATTATACTCAACAAAATCTCAATCAAAGAATAACCTTAGTTGGCGTTCCCATAACGTCCAACTCCCATTCAATCCATAGATATAATATACAACAATTAGTGGTGATATCGACCACTTAATACAAAACTTTACATAAGTTGGTTAAAACAAACATCCAACTTTTCCTTCTTTTTTTTTTTTTTTTTTTTTTTTTTTTTTTTTTTTTTTTTTAACACTTGAAACATAAACATAGATGTGTAAAATTTCACCACATCACTATAACTTTCTTTCCGGATAATTTTTTTTTTTTACTTTTCATGACTTCAGAAATAACGGTAATAGTGAAAGTAGTAAACACACAAAAAAAATAAACTCAAAGATATACAATATTTACTTTCACTCCAATTGCATTGTGCAATTTCCCGACTCAACCAAAGATAATGAATTACGCACGCGAACACAGGTAATGTAAGGAAACACACTTTTCCTAAAGCAATTAACCAACCACGGATTTTAATCTACAGGGTAGGCTAAGGTGTAAGGGTGTAACGAAACATTATAACAAAGGTGTAAGAAACGAAAGGAATGGCTCTGAGTGTTTTTCTAGGATTTTTGGTTTTCTTTTTGTATTTTAGCCCACCTTATGCCCCATGAGTTTGTTCATGGTTGCCATGGGTCGGTTTCTGTTTATATTTTTTGGTGGCTATAAAATTTACCTTTTTTTAAAATAAAAAAAAAGTGAGAGTAACAAAAGGTTTTATACGGGGGTTAACTAACCAGTGTAGTTAGCTAATAACACATAACATATAAAGGCTATTTGGGTGTAATCCTAGAAATTTACCAATTTAGACAAGTCATTCCAATTATAAAAATAATACTTATTATGGTGGTCTCGAATAGTATACAAGCCAAGTTCTAAATTTTACAAGTCACCGGCACACTCATAGATTTGTTAATTTTGAAAAGTTCACAATTTTTGAGAATAATGTTATGTGTGCAGCTATGTAATTTAGACTTTAAACAAAAAACATGCTAAAAATTTTAAATTTTGATATATTAAGCACATTTTAAGCATATTTTGAAAAAGTTCAGGACAAGTAAGTGTTCTAATTCTCCAATCCCCCCACTTAAGTTAAACAACGTCCTCGTTGTTTGTATCAAAGATTAAAAACTGGAAAATAAAAGAATTAGAACAAAAAAACTCCCCTGAGATTTGCTCGGTATGATCCTCCATTTTTTGTATAAGAGCAAAAATCATCTTCCTCGTGGATTAGAACGTTTAAGCTTCATATTTGATGTATCCACAGGAAATGCAGGAATCTATAATACGATCAAGACTTTAACACACCTAAGTTAAGAAGGTTCAAACTTGCATAATACATTAGTAGTTAGTAAAAATAAGACTTAAAAATTAAAATGAAAATCATCAGGTCAGTCGATGCGCCGTATCTTATGGAAGAAGATACGCCGTATCGAGCCTGGAATAAATACGAATCAGAATAGAAGATGCGTCGCATCCTTAACCAGGGATGTGCCGCATTAAAATAAACTGACAAAAAGTTTTAAAGTCGATAATAAAAATGCAGAAAATTAAATAAGATATGACCAGTGCAGGAGATGCGTCGCATCTTAGGATTGAGATGCGCCGTATCTTCTGCGGGCCTGACTGACTCGACACAGAACAGAATAGTAAAAATTTTCTCCGGGTTGTCTCCCGGTAAGCACTTGTCTTTATTCCAGAGTCTTCAAGTTAGACTCACGTTCAGCTCTTTAATACTGATCATTGAAGGAGTCGAAAGCATCGCGCTCCCTCATCGCCAATTCAGTAATATTGAACACTCCTTGTTCGTCCTTAATTTCCACGCCATTCTTCTTTAATAACTGTATAAACAAAGTTCTGTCCCTTTCGGGCAGAGATGACAAAATGATAGACGGGAAATTCTTATTATCATATAGGCATAAATAAGCAAGGTGGGGCGGTAGTTCAATAAACACATCATTATTCAAATTCGTATGCTCAACTATTCTCCTACGTTTATTAATCACTACGCAATCATACCACTCATCATCAGAATCATTAACAATATCGCGCCTAAGTTCGGTAGGTACATTAAGGTCAATAAATTCCTCGAAGTTCTCATGATTAGGATTAGTTGAGTTGTTTTGAATCAATGTTTCTCCCATAAGCCTAGCTTCAAGATCTAGGTCCATACGTTCTCTTAATCCTAGCACATAGACGCCTCTAATTATGCTTTTAACAGGATCTAGGCACTTATAGACTAGTTTATTATTCCCTACCCTTAATGAGATTTTTCTTTTAAACACATCAATCTTAGCATGGGCGGTAGACAAGAAAGGTCTTCCAAGGATTAAAGGAATCTTAACATCCTCGGGCATATCTAATATAACAAAGTCTACAGGGAAAACAAACTTCTCAATCTTAACTAGCAAATTATTAGCAATCCCTTCAAGTCGTTTTACTGTTTTATCAGCCAATTCAATAAGAAACTTAGTTGGTGCTAATTTTCCTAGTCCTAGTGTATTGAATGTCTTAAGGGGCATTACACTAACGCTAGCTCCTAAGTCAGCTAACACATTATTGAAAGATATATCATTAATAGAACAAGGTAAAGTAAAACTTCCTGGGTCCTTTTCTTTATGAGGCAAGGCATGTAAGTCGGTTGCAGAGCTCTCTTCTTTCGTTGTAGCCTTGATCTCCTCTTCAATCTTCGTCTTCTCTTTGAGTAACCTCCTTAAACTGATTGAAGAATTAAAGAAAAATTTGGGCTTTGCAGCATCATTACCATTCATCAATCTTCTAGGAAAAGGAATGTTAGGCGCGACTTCTTCAGTGGTGCTTATGGCCTTGACATGATCTCTTGGGTTGGTTTCAGTTGAGCTAGGTAAACTTCCGTATCCCCTTTCTTGAAGAACTTTGCTCATTTGTCCAATTTGTTGTTCCAATGCTTTGATCGAAGCTCCTTGATTTCTTGTAATAGTGTCCGTTGAAGCTCGGATTTCCTTGATCATAGCAGTGTTCTCATCATGTCTTTTAGCAGCATCAGCCATAATTTGCTTTAAAGTGTCATATAAAGTCTGCCTCCTTTCTTGATAAGTGGGATTAAAGTTGTTCTTTTGATAGTATCCCGGAGTAGCTTCCCTAAATCTTCCTGAAGGTCGGAATGGTTGTCCAAATTGTGTGTAGTATGCTTCTTCAAACGTCTCACTTTCATTCTTATTAGGGCAATCTTTAGTGTAGTGAGGTCCTTCGCATTTTTCACATCCAACTTGGGCAGCATACACTTTCTCATCACGCTTCTTCATCTCTTTACTAATTTTATCCAATTGAGCTTGAATTGCAGCAAACCCGTCAAAATTAGTGCTGCTCTTAGATCTAGTAGAGGTTCCATCGTGCCATTTTTGAGAATGATCAGCAGCTTCTTGGATAGCTTTTCTAGCATTGGCCGCACTCATTTGAGGCACAGCTCCCTTAGCATCCAAGATTTGTCTAGTAGGCACGTCCAATCCTTGATAGAACAATATTATCTCCTGCATTTCACTTAGATAATGTTGAGGGCACTTCATCAACAAGTCTTTAAATCTTTCCCAAGCTTGATAAAGAGTTTCATCAGGCTCTTGCTTGAAACTGTTGATAGCCTCCATCTTTTTAGCGGTTTTAGCAGGTGGACAATATCTTTTCAGGAATTTGCTCTTCAAATCTTCCCACGTTGTGATTGAACTAGCAGGTTCATTCCTTAGCCACTTATTAGCAGCTCCTTTAAGTGAAATTGGAAAGATTCTTAGTATGAGTTGATCGTCAGAGACTCCTTCTGTAGTAAACAAATCTGCAATCTCGAGGACCTTTTCAACATGTTCATTAGCATCCTCATGTTCCGATCCACTGAAAGCATTTTCTCTTAGCTCCTTGAGAAACTGACCCTTCAACTCAAACTTAGACTTTTCATCAAACTTTGGTCTAGCAACTCCTGAAGTGTAATCAGCACGGGTTTTGTTCATGTATTTCTCCATAGTAGTGTTTTCCGCCATTATTTCTGTTTCTTCTTCCTCTTTTTCTTCAGAAAAGTAATCAAGCTCGAACGAACTTGAGATATCAAAGATTTTTGTGTTGAAAAGCCTTTTAAGCGAATGAAAGGCTCGTTCAGGATCTTCGAAAGGTTGAATCAAGTTCTTAGTAGAACTCCTGGTCATGCACTTCCTGAAACTATCACAAAAGCATCAGTAGGGTATGTTCAAGAAAGTAATATATCAGAAAATCAACAACGAAAACGGAATACGAAAAATTAAAGTTACTGATATCTGCAGACGATGCGCCGTATCCAAAAAGTTGGATACGCCGTATCTTATAATCGTTAAAATTTAATCAGACTAATATTCAGAAAATAGATACGCCGCTTAGAATTTAGAATGCGCCGTATCAGTTAAATTATCAAAAATAAATTATACTTATTAAAAATAAATGCGTCGTATTAACAAAAGTTAATGCGCCGTATTTTCGTTACGTTTCAAAATACAAGATTTTTGATTCAGAAGATGCGCCGTATCGATAAAAATCGATGCGTCGTATCTGTTTAATAATTCGAAAACTGTTTTTAATTAAAATAATAGATACGCCGTATCTGCAAAAACAGATGCGTCGTATAGCGTTATCGTTTAGAAAAATTTCTTATTAAAAACGGAATACGCTGTATCTTGGGGAAAGATGCGTCGTATCGAATTTATTAAACGCGTTGTATTTTATAAAAATTAAACGCAATATGCCGTATCTATGAAAATAGATGCGCCGTATCGTTTGTATTAGCTCAGTACAACGATAGCAGAATACAAAAAAAATACGGAAAATAAAAACAAAAATAAAATCAAACAAATTAAAGAAAATAAAAACACTCAAAACAGAAAATATGCAAATAAAACAATGAATGCAATTTAACTAATATACAATAGAGTTAGTGGTTAGAATTAAAATTAAAAACCTAATTAAAATACTAATCAAATTAACAGATAATAACAATTCACTCCCCGGCAGCGGCGCCAAAAACTTGATGCGCGTGTGCGTATTGCTCTAATTTATACCCACGGTATGTCGTTGTGGTTTTAGCAGTATTCAAGTTTTAAATTTATATTTAGCCAACTTTTCAATAACACACACACTTTAATGAGCAGTGTACCCGGTCAGTATGAATATAATGGTAAGTAGAGTGTCGATCACTAAGAGTGGAACGTATTACCTAGTTATTCTAATCAGTATTTTAATATCTTAAGTTAGCTATACAACCTAATCTAACGCAAGGGGGTTCAGCCTGAGAGACTGGCACGGTTTGATTATGATTAAATAATAAACTAAACTAATAAGCACGAATCAGCGATTAGCACACACGTACACAGATAAATACTTGAGACAATAAGAAGACCTGTCCTGATAGTTAAGTAGCTTGTCACTTGTTTTATTGCTAGTTTTATATGAAGTGTATAGTTCGATGCAACGCACCGAGATTAAACCTTTCTCGTTGGCTCTAATCTTATCGGCGAGTAAACCCTTAATGATCACTTATGACTATCCTATTTATTAAAGACATGCTAAAACAAATAGGCGAGGAAGGGGCATGGCGACCCAAGCAATGCTCAGCTAGACACAGAGGTTATCAATGCACTAATAAAAGTCACCAAAGACATCAACATATAAACTTTAATTAATGGGAAAGCAATTTTAAGGTGAGTTGAAGTGCATGATTAAATCAATGACACAAGCCCATCAATCCTGACCAATTAAAGTGTACTAATACAATAAAACAAAACTACTTAATGAATTGAATACATGCAGGACCTTCTTACAGCTCTTGTATCTTCGTTTAGGGTGTGTCTTGTGCTGCTGCTTCGTCTGACTTCGTCCTAGGGTTTCTTCGGTCTTTGTATTAAGCTAAATGTCGAACCCCGAAATTCGTCTGACTTTATGGTATTTATAGTTTCTGTCTGAGGGCTAGATGCGGCGCATAGGATAAGTAGATGCGGCGCATTGACTTAAGTTCGCGTGGGGTCCAAGATTAATATATTCAAGAATATTCGTACACCGCCTTAAGATGCGGCGTAACTCCATTTCTAGATGCGGCGCATGTCCTTGCTGTCTTGGATCGTAGCTTGTGAAATCTTGATAGTGATGCGCTGTATGTAATAAGTAGGATGCAGCGTATCTGGAGCAGAATGATCTTGATCTTGTACATTTCAGTAGACTCTTAGCATCTTGCTTATTTTGCTCCATAATTAGTCCAAAATCGCCAAGTTTCACATAATACTTGTTTTTACCTGAGAATTACAAAAGTAAACATTAACGTATCGATTCTCACAGATAATATAATAAAACAAGTCAAATAAATAGGATAAATGATGGTAATAAAATGTACTTATTTGAGTTCATCACTTACAAACATGCACAAACAACTGCTAAAAGGCCTTTTCATACCAAAACAGTGTTACAAAAACAAATTTGGAAACCCAAGGGTTCAACTGCTAGGGAAAATAGGGCCAATGCTGTTAAGGCCTCAGCATGTTGGATTTAAAGACCTCTTAAATCCAATGGTGCATCAACTGTTCTCAAAAGATTTAATTACATTGATGCACGAGGCAAACTCAAGTCAGTAATGGCTTGGGTTCCCCAAGGAAACTAATTTCCTTATTTGTGTACAGGGACATTCACAAACAGATGATGAAGATCAAGGATATTCAGATAGTGGGTGTTCAAGGCACATGACTGGAAACATGTCTTATCTTTCAAATTTTCAATCATTGGATGGAGGATATGTTACCTTTGGGGGAGGAATAGGTGGAAGAATTATTGGTTAATCACTTCATTATATCCATAAACCTAAAATTTATTTTCCTTCTCTTGTTCTTGGTTTTGGCCGATCGACTACAACACCCAAAAAGGGTTTTCGGTTTGGTTTTGTGACTCACGATCGAGCATCAACAAACACAAAAAGGTTTCGGGTTTGTTTACTTCAAGAATCAAGAAGTTCGTTAGCTTTTCACTACTAGTACTAGCATACTTAATTGTTTGCTAAGAACGTATTGTGTGTGAATACGTGGAGAGATCTTGCTTTATATCTTAAGTGGTTTTCGTGTGTTAGATTTACTCACACGCGAGTATTCAAGAATCGTTGTTCGTTTGCTTTTAAATTGCTAAAAGGTACACGATTCTTAAATTTATGTTAATTACAATATACCATGCTTAATCTTGTCTTCCTTTGCGTTTACTTGTGATTATTTGTTTAATATTAATTGTTAATATGTTTTAAATTCCAACAACAAGGGGATTTTGATGTTTGACAAACAAATACGTAACAAAGAATTAAACTAAGTACTATAAAGATAAGGATGTATAATTTGTGAGTAAATACAATTTGGTTAAAGGTACAATCTAAGTATGAATCCATGGTTAATCATCGAAGGTAAAATGTTTCATGTACTTAAGAATAAATTAGTTATGGTCGTTAACAAGCTCTAACAAACTGTCTCTCCTTAATGTGTCGAGAAACAAAACAAGCTCGTTGATTACTTCTCTTATCAAACAACTAGTCTTAAACAAGCTCTTAAGACTTAATTTTCGATAGCATTAGGCCTTAGTGAAACTACCCATTCTAATTGATAAACGCATAAGCTCGGTTCATCTAAACTAGATTACACATTCCCTTAACAATAATTGAAAACTTGACCATAATCAACATTCTTAAACGCTACAAGCATTAGAACATTCAAGCAATTACGGACTTTAATTTCTAAATAGCAAAGTAGTATCTCAACAATTGAAATAACAAAACTGGAATTCAACTAATAAGATAACAAAATTCAAACTGAGAATTTGGAAATACTCCTAAGTACTGAATCAAGTAAATTAACAGGTCTTAAAACCTAATTGGATTCATAAACACAGAAAATCCTTCAACTCGAAAGTAAAATAAATTATGTACTCATGACAAGAGGAAGCAATCAAAACTACAGATGATGAGTTGTTCATCTTCTCTCTTCAATTGTGTTTTGTGATGTCGAGAGTTTGAGTCACTGTTCACCCCTCTACAATTGCACAACTTGTATTTTTTGTAGTCCATAATTCCCTTCGTTCCCCCCACTTTGTAAAACTGATGCCACGATCTCTAATATGCCTGAAGAACCGTTCCCTCCTCATTGCTCAATGAGACCCACACCACAATCTGATCTTGTGTTTGAGTTCTAATGCTTGTAGCGTTTAAGAATGTTGATTATGGTCAAGTTTTCAATTATTGTTAAGGGAATGTGTAATCTAGTTTAGATGAGCCGAGCTTATGCGTTTATCAATTAGAATGGCAAGTTTCTCTAAGGCCTAATGCTATCGAAAATTAAGTCTTAAGAGCTTGTTTAAGACTAATTGTTTGATAAGAGAAGTAATCAATGAGCTTGTTTTGTTTCTCGACACATTAAGGAGAGACAGTTTGTTAGAGCTTGTTAACGACCATAACCAATTTATTCTTAAGTACATGAAACATTTTACCTTCGATGATTAACCATGGATTCATACTTAGATTGTTCCTTTAACCAGATTGTATTTACTCACAAATTATACATCCTTATCTTTATAGTACTTAGTTTAATTCTTTGTTACGTATTTGTTTGTCAAACATCAAAATCCCCTTGTTGTTGGAATTTAAAGCATATTAACAATTAATATTAAACAAATAATCACAAGTAAACGCAAAGGAAGACAAGATTAAGCATGGTATATTGTAATTAACATAAATTTAAGAATCGTGTACCTTTTAGCAATTTAAAAGCAAACGAACAACGATTCTTGAATACTCGCGTGTGAGTAAATCTAACACACGAAAACCACTTAAGATCTAAAGCAAGATCTCTCCACGTATTCACACACAATACGTTCTTAGCAAACAATTAAGTACGCTAGTACTAGTAGTGAAAAGCTAACGAACTTCTTGATTCTTGAAGCAAACAAACCCGAAACCTTTTTGTGTTTGTTGATGCTCGATCGTGAGTCACAAAACCAAACCGAAAACCCTTTTTGGGTGTTGTAGTCGATCGGCCAAAAACAAGAACAAGAGAAGGAAAATAAATTTTAGGTTTAGGGATATAATGAAGTGATTAACCAATAATGAATAATGGCATTTTAGGTTGCAGCGGCTGCAACCCTAGGAGAGGAAGAGAGAATATGTTATGTTAATGTTTGGGGTTATGTGGAAATGAGAGGTGGTAAGGGGTTTTATAAATCCCCAGGGACCATTTCTGCAAAACGCAAACTAGAGGGGGCGCGGTTAAATATTGACGCTGGGGCCAAAATGGCAGTTTTTACTAAACTTTTGTTATCACACTTCTCGGGCTCGTTTAGCATAGTAATAATTCTCGTGAGACTTTTTAACTTGCGCCATAATTTCTAAATTCATTTTTCCGTTAAAAATGACTATAAATACGTCTATATTCGTTTAACGCGTCGAAATCAATATTTCTCGTATTATTTGGTCTGACTGTGCCAACTCACGTTGTGCTCAAACTTAAGTTTTACAAACAAATACATATATCCAATAAAAATATTCCAAGATCAAATCTCATATAATCTAAACTGGTTTCTAGGTCTCAGTTATCGTATTTATTCGTAATGTAGTTACATAAATAAATCCCAAAATTACCGGTTGTCACAGCCTCCCAGCCTGATGAAGCGAAAAGTGTACCACTTTTAGGGGGTCATTTAAGCCCTAAATCGTATTTATTTGATCAAATATTGCCCTAAATCGTTCCTTTTGTCATTTTAGGTACTTTGGAGAAGAAATCTGGAAAAGGAAGCATTTTGGACGTTTTTGGAGCGAAAAGTGAAGAAAACGGCAAAGTCTCCAAAACCAAGCTGGAAACAGAGCTTGACGGCGTCACTCTTTGTAGGTGACGGCGTCACGTACTGGAAAAAGGATGAATATGAATTTACACGTGACGCGCCAGAAGGTTTTGTGGAATTAAAGAGTGACGGCGTCACGTGTTAATGGATGTAGGCCGTCAAGTGTTAAGTTAAAGAGAGACGGGCCAGAGGATTTTTGAAGGTGACGGCGTCAGGATTTAACCTGACGACGTCAGATGTTATAGAGTGACGACGTCAGGAAGAAGGCTTACACGAGAAGGAACCTTAGTGAAACCGCCACAAGTTAATCAAGACAATCACAACTCGCGCGCGGAGTAGTTATTACTGTTTTGGCCATAAAATCCTCATATGAACTCGGATTTAGGTGATTCAAAAGGCCACGCGATCGGGACGAAAAGATCTACAATTTGGTAAAAAAGGGGAGCTGACGCCGTCACTTGTGAAGGCTGACGCCGTCAGATCGGGCCGACAGAAAGTTACCTATAAATATAACCTTATAACTTCATTATTTGTAAGCCCTAAACCCTAAGTCCGATTCTAGGGTTTAGGTAGGTGTTTTTCCAGCAACTTAGAGGGTCCTAATCATGCCATAAACATCTTGTAATGGTTTGTTTATCGATTCAATCTTATGTTATGTCTTCAATTATGATCATTGTTGATTGCTCTTCATTAATTATGCTTGGCTAAATCACCTTGTGTCTACTTATGATTGTATGAAACTTGTATATAATCAATTAGATCTTATTGATTTCTTGTTGATGTGTATGTCCATCTCCATCAATTAGGGCGTGACAACTTCAATAGATCTAGTTGGTTTAGTTTATAATTCTTGCTTCCTATTGTTTCTTGTTTTGATTGGGTGATATCGATGTTAGGCTTAAGAAAACTGGCTAACCTCCTATACGGTAACTTGCTTGAGCGTCTTAAGAAACATGAACCAATGCGTACTAGGTTTATTTGGTTTTATTTAATGCATGAGCGAATTCTAGTGATCCCATGTTAGGAGCTTCTTAGCCGGCTCGACATAGGAGTGAAGTAGGAGCTTATAGAGTTGGGGAAGTACGTACGCCACCCCACGAATGGTATTAAGGAATACAACCCATCAATTAAAACAAGGTGTGACAATTCAATAGGTAGAATTGGATAGCTAGCAAAGAGTAATACATCATAGGTAGACATGCTTCACTTCCCGTGTAGGACCCTAGTTTACTTTTCTTGCATATTAGTTTAGTTAGTAGCTTTTGGGTTAGTTGATTATCAACTAATTCCGCCCCTTCTTCCAAAACACGAGATTTTTACTTGCTTTCCATAAAATATAAAAGTACAAAAAGAATCATCCATCACCTCTAGACCTAGTTAGAATAATTTCAATCCTAACGAACACTATTCTTTGAGTTGAACGATCAATCCCCCGGTACTTGCCACTTTACTATACTACAACGGTCAGGTACACTGCCTGGTGGGGATTGCAAACTTCTCAAGATCCCTTGAGAGGTAAAACCTGTTGTAAGGTTGCAAAACCACGCATCAAGTTTTTGGCGCCGCAGCCCGGGGAGTAGTTATTGCTTAGGTTGAAATTTTATTTTTATTAGGTCTACTCACAAGATTCCTATCAAGTGAGATATTTTCTTTTTATTTTGTAGCTTTCTCGTAGTCTATCTTTTCTTTGTGATTTTGTTTGTAATTTGCTTCAAATGGACTTTTCACTTAGATTTCTAAGATTGCAAGATATGGTTGAGTGGCTAGAACACCAAGAAGTTCAAAATACCTCATTTAGAGACACTTATGAATCATATGAGCCTTCACCTAGGATAGATTCTTATGAACAACCTCCATGTTTAGGATCTTGTTTTAGTGAGGCTAATAGGAAAAGCGACCTAGTTTGCCAAGGAATTGTGGATAGAGCCGTATCAATAAATCATAAGTTGGATGAAGCACTAGGTTTGTTATTATCACTACCTAAGAAAACAATTGACGAGGATATAGGTGATCTTGACACGTGGAATAATGAGGTAAACACCATAAGCCCACAAAATACTCAACCATCATTTGAGGCACCCACACCGCCCGTGACTTACCCGGAAGAAGTAGAAGAGACTTTAGGAATCCCGATGGAGGTAGAACCCTTGGACCAAGCACAACTAGAGGATATAGGTTTGAATACTTATAGTGATAACCTTACTCTTAGTTCCAGGGAATTTCCTAGTGTTGATGAACCGGAACCTCAACCTTTACACAACTTTCCATCCTTAGATATATTTCTAGGAGACAAAAGAGGAACCGACCCACCCATCAACCCTTATTATCCGGGTAGTTTTAGGATGAAGGAAGCCATTCACTCACCCCCTTCACCTCACGTGGCATATTCACACCCTAAGGGTGTGTATCGCTACTTTCACCCGCACTTAATCCTAAGTGTAGGGAAAACCTCCCCTATTTTTGTTAAATAAGGGTAGAGTCAGGCTCGTGACTCGAACAAAAACAAGCGCTTATTGGGAGGCAACCCAAGCTTTATTTGCTTTATTTGTTTGATTGTTTGTTTATTTAATTTTATTTGTTTCCGTATGCATTTCTTATTCTTTTTGTTTACTGTTCATGTCTCAAATATAAATTGTGAAAATGCTTTATTTTGTTTTTAACTTCGTCTTAACTACATATAAAGGTATTTTGCAAAAGATAAGTGTAAGGGAAATCCAAATTTGTTTTTAAGAACAAGATTGAACATGAACGATAACAATGAGATATAAGCATGCATATTAGTATTTGTTTGAGTCAAATGCTTGTATCGAGTCATAATGAAGTTTTGCAGGAATTCCAGGAAGTAAGGTATAGGTTTTTCCAGAAATTTTCCGGAAACTTAACATGAGAATTCTGTCAGATCATTTCTGACGGCGTCAGGCCTTACAACCTGACGGCGTCAGGTTTTAATTTTCTGAAATTTTTGAAAGTTTTGTTTTTCTACCGGAATCATAAAAAGTTTTTATTAAATCTCTAACTTATAAACTCCAGGAATCTGCAAAACATTCATTCCGCAAGCATTATATCTTTAATTGTTTTATTTCTAAGTCTGGAATTACACCTAGTTGTGAGTTGTCTTTGTTCAGTTTGATGCTTTGGTTTTTCTTGTTTGTTTTCTCAGGATTAACAGGTTATTTTGGACAAGGAGATGTATGTGGAATCAAGCTTTTGGCGATGCATTAGTCTTGAAGCTTCTACATTACCTTGGAATAAGATCTAACCATGTTACCTCTTTATCCACCGAACGAATCAGGGGAGTATTTGGATTCATTCTTTTACCTTTTCACTTTTACATCTTGTTATTTGAACATTGGGGATAATGTTCATCTTAAGTGTAAGGGGGGGTAAAAGTACGATACTTTAGAGAATACAATTACGCTTGATTTTTGTTTGTTTAATGGTAGATGTGTAATAAAACTGAGAGAAATACCTGTTAAGGCAATTTTAGTGCCAAATTTAAAATTTTTTACAACATATAGGAGTGAAACTTTGGTCTTAATGAGCGTCTCACGGATAGGAGTTATATGACTAGCACAAAAACCGTACCACTAAAAAATTTTCCACCCCCAAATATGTGAGGTTCGCCCCTAGAATTGGTAGGAAAAGCATTTATGCTATGATGTGTGTACCGGTAGCACTTAGATTCTAGAACTTGCGTTAGGACCATTCCGAAGCCACAAGTGAGACTACATTCGTGTAGTTAGATTTACTACATGATAAGAGGCATTAGGATTAACCCATTGTTTTACACCTGTGTTTTTGTTATAATTACGTTGGCTACATTGGTCAAGTAATTCTCCCACACCCTTTGCGTTGTACTCATTTTTAGTACACGATACCCCTAGTACACCCCTCAGAGCCTATCTTTTCGTTTCGACCTTTAAGCATTTTACTTAAAGGAAGAATTTGTTTACACCCCACTTAAATGTACACCCAAATCGCCTTAGCCTACCTTGTATGCACTCATTTTTAGTGCATTATTGTGACAACATTTGTTTAAACCCCAAGTTAATTATCTAATTGATTACATGGTTGCTAAGTCGAGTCATATCCTTGTACATATTGTTTTGGGACGATTGGGACTCATGGGTAAAGTACTAGTGTAATGGAGTAATGGGGAAGAACATCATTTATTACCCCCATATGTGCTAAATATTTTAAAAGTACTCCAAGTATTTTGATTATCTTAATTCGAGTCATTAGAATAGTTATTTGTAAAGTTATGTAAAAGTTCAAGTGTAAGGGGAATGCAATGCCCCTATGATGTATTATTTTGGATGGTAGGGCAAAAGTGTATGCAAAAAAAAAAAAAAAAAAAAAAAAAAAAAAAAAATTTCAAGAAAAATACAAAAAAATGAGAAAAAGAAAAATAGAAAAAACATACGGACTACCATCCCGTTTCATTTTATGTTTATTTTATGTTTTTGTTATTTTGTTTTTAGCTTAAGTCGAGTCTAGTCTTGGCTTAGCAACATTGTATAGTACATGTAATTAATCAAGATCTTTAACTTGCCACCAGTAAAATATCCCTTATCCAACAAATCCGTGTTTATCATATCCCTACACCTAACGTTATAACCCATGTAAAAGCCCTCTTTGATAGTTTATCTTAGGTGCTTACGCCTAGTGGAGGAGGTTTTTGATCCTTTCCCAAGCCTATGGTAATCTATTTGCTATGACAGGTAGTGAGAGATATTATCCGTTTTCATTTATGAGATTTATTTTGATGACACCTGAGAGATGTGAGTATCTAAACACTACTTGTGAGGTGCTAGTATGTAATCTCCGTGCTTATTATGATTGAAGTGGAACGATTATTTGTTGTAATTACTTTTATATTAGCATTAAATGACCCCTAACTTGTATTTTGATTAGAATAAAAGCGCATTTACTTGAGGACAAGCAAATCTCAAGTGTAAGGGTATTTGATGAAGCGAAAAGTGTACCACTTTTAGGGGGTCATTTAAGCCCTAAATCGTATTTATTTGATCAAATATTGCCCTAAATCGTTCCTTTTGTCATTTTAGGTACTTTGGAGAAGAAATCTGGAAAAGGAAGCATTTTGGACGTTTTTGGAGCGAAAAGTGAAGAAAACGGCAAAGTCTCCAAAACCAAGCTGGAAACAGAGCTTGACGGCGTCACTCTTTGTAGGTGACGGCGTCACGTACTGGCAAAAGGATGAATATGAATTTACACGCGACGCGCCAGAAGGTTTTGTGGAATTAAAGAGTGACGGCGTCACGTGTTAATGGATGTAGGCCGTCAAGTGTTAAGTTAAAGAGAGACGGGCCAGAGGATTTTTGAAGGTGACGGCGTCAGGATTTAACCTGATGACGTCAGATGTTATAGAGTGACGACGTCAGGAAGAAGGCTTACACGAGAAGGAACCTTAGTGAAACCGCCACAAGTTAATCAAGACAATCACAACTCGCGCGCGGAGTAGTTATTACTGTTTTGGCCATAAAATCCTCATACGAACTCGGATTTAGGTGATTCAAAAGGCCACGCGATCGGGACGAAAAGATCTACAATTTGGTGAAAAAGGGGAGCTGACGCCGTCACTTGTGAAGGCTGACGCCGTCAGATCGGGCCGACAGAAAGTTACCTATAAATATAACCTTATAACTTCATTATTTGTAAGCCCTAAACCCTAAGTCCGATTCTAGGGTTTAGGTAGGTGTTTTTCCAGCAACTTAGAGGGTCCTAATCATGCCATAAACATCTTGTAATGGTTTGTTTATCGATTCAATCTTATGTTATGTCTTCAATTATGATCATTGTTGATTGCTCTTCATTAATTATGCTTGGCTAAATCACCTTGTGTCTACTTATGATTGTATGAAACTTGTATATAATCAATTAGATCTTATTGATTTCTTGTTGATGTGTGTGTCCATCTCCATCAATTAGGGCGTGACAACTTCAATAGATCTAGTTGGTTTAGTTTATAATTCTTGCTTCCTATTGTTTCTTGTTTTGATTGGGTGATATCGATGTTAGGCTTAAGAAAACTGGCTAACCTCCTATACGGTAACTTGCTTGAGCGTCTTAAGAAACATGAACCAATGCGTACTAGGTTTATTTGGTTTTATTTAATGCATGAGCGAATTCTAGTGATCCCATGTTAGGAGCTTCTTAGCCGGCTCGACATAGGAGTGAAGTAGGAGCTTATAGAGTTGGGGAAGTACGTACGCCACCCCACGAATGGTATTAAGGAATACAACCCGTCAATTTAAACAAGGTGTGACAATTCAATAGGTAGAATTGGATAGCTAGCAAAGAGTAATACATCATAGGTAGACATGCTTCACTTCCCGTGTAGGACCCTAGTTTACTTTTCTTGCATATTAGTTTAGTTAGTAGCTTTTGGGTTAGTTGATTATCAACTAATTCCGCCCCTTCTTCCAAAACACGAGATTTTTACTTGCTTTCCATAAAATATAAAAGTACAAAAAGAATCATCCATCACCTCTAGACCTAGTTAGAATAATTTCAATCCTAACGAACACTATTCTTTGAGTTGAACGATCAATCCCCCGGTACTTGCCACTTTACTATACTACAACGGTCAGGTACACTGCCTGGTGGGGATTGAAAACTTCTCAAGATCCCTTGAGAGGTAAAACCTGTTGTAAGGTTGCAAAACCACGCATCACAGCCTCAGGAGAAACCCGTCCCGGGTTTCAATTCAAGTTACCCATTAAGCTTAAAAGAGATGAGAATAAATTCGCTTGATTTTATCCTCACGTTCCCACATGAACTCAGGACTTCTCTTAGAGTTCACCGATCTTTGACAATAGGAAAACGACTTTACTAAAGTCGTTTGACGTCACGGTCTATGATTCTGATATGTTTCTCAACAAGGTTTAACATTCATCAATCTGGATCTCTCCCGGAGGAATAACAACTGTCTCATCAGTAAGGCATATCCTCAGATTACACACCAGAAAACGTCACGAACACTGCTGAGTTCTGACGGTAGCTCGAGTCTGTGAGCTACTAGTCCAACTCCAGCGAGGATTTGGATAGGACTAATATAGCGAAGATTAAGCTTTCCACGTTTACTAAACGCCTCACACATTCTCATGGTGAATTTTTAAACATAATCTAGGCTTTATCTGGGGATTCAAGGGGTTTACGTCATCTGTGCTTTTAACGATTAGTGAGCAGCTTGCCTCTCTGTTTCGCCTTTGAACGATCTTCTAGGTAGTTTCATGAACAGGTTCTGGGTCAGTAAGGTGGGTATCTCCATTTCTGCCCAACAAATCGGCAATTGGCACTTGCGACCATAGAGGGTCTCTTACGATGCTGTTGAGGTACTGAAGTGGTAGGTATTGTCATAAGTGAATCTGGCCAATGGAGGGTGTCTATCCCAACCATTGCCAAACTCGATTCGCAGTTATACAATATATCCTCTAACACTTGAATGATTCCTTCACTCCGGCCATCAGTCTGCGAGTGATACACAGTACTCATATCCAGATCTGTTCCCGTGGCTCTTAGGAGTGATCAATAACGCGTTTCAAGTTACTCCTTAAGGTCCTAAGATTTCCGTTGGGCACGTAATCTCTACTGAACGGGGAGTTTAGCAAGTTCAAAGTACGACTCTGTAAGGGGACGTTGATTGCTACTAGCAATCAGTTGGTTGACTCAGTACGGTAATTGGGGTAGAGGCAGAAAGTACATCCTCCATTAAACATCGTCGCTTTAACAACATTGATTGAACAACATCGATCGGGAAAACGAACTTCATCGATAGAGCATAGGGCTTAGGGTAGGGGCGTATGTAACAAGATCACCAACGAAGCGAGGGTGACTATCAAATCCAAATCCAAGATGACGTTCAAAATCACAAAATCAAACAATCCAAATTCAATCAGAATCAAAACAAAATCCAAACATAGCCAAAATCAAATCCAAACGTAGCTGAAATCAAATCTAAACGTAGCCAAAATCGAATCCAAACATAGCCAAAATCAAATCCAAACACTCCAATAAGCTCAGACGGGCTTATTACGCTCTTAAGGGGTTACAAATAAGTAACTCAGATTCAAATGGTGCCAATCGGGTCTAACCCGACCCGATGCAAACTACGGCCAGACGGCGACAAACAGGAATTCCATATAACGAAGACGTATAGTGGTGCCAGGGGTATTACGGTTCATGCGGTGTTGTGATGCCAGTGTGTCGTATGTGCGGAAGTAATATCCAATGCCCGTGTACACACGCAAAACTGTACCATTTCGAAAATCAAAAGTCACCCGAACATAATAATGTTATAACTACTCCCAGTATCGCAAATTTCACCTCTGAGTCGGACATAGGTGATCAGGCCATGTCCCACTGTCCCTGGTTGAATATAGGTGATCAGTCTATATTCACCCGAGGTTCAATGAATTTTGAAATACTCAGCCTAGTTATACTAGTAATATGTCCTTTATATCCAAAATCATTCCCAAGACCACGACAAGTGTACAAACTCGACATTCAATAACGAGATTACGCAAGGAAATAGCGTAACTTTATGACAGGTTCGGTGCGTGCATAAGAATATGGAAATGCTTATAGTGAACAACTAAAACAGGCGGATATACATTATCCAATAGTCAGGCACATATCTCAACAAATATATCATCAAGCATCTCATCAAACAACTCGTCAAATATATCATGAACGTCTCATCTAATATATCATTACTCGTCTCATCAATAATATCCAAAAACAAAATCATACGCGAGGCATCAGCTTGGCAGGCAGGCACGTGGCGGTCATAGGGTTAAGTTTTCATAAAAGTGGTTATAGTCCAGGTTTTAGAAAATGTACCCAGTTCTCTATAACCTAGGCTCTGATACCAATCTGTAATACCCCCAAAACCGGGTCCAGCGGAAGCATACATGTCACTGGAGTGCTACTTAATTGGTATCACAACACAAGGTACAAAGAACGGTTTTACCTCAACCGTTTAGAAGAAAATTTCATTATCAAAACATTAAGTTTACATCATTCAAAATATAGTGCGAAATACAGGCCCATAATAATAAAGCGGTCCCAAATATATATATATATATATATATATATATATATATATATATATATATATATATATATATATATATATATATATATATATATATATATATATATCATAGTCGTCTATGACCATGCCCCTTACCAAGCGCCTCCAGAAGTTAGCTATCGCCTTAAACCTGAGAATACACGCTAAAAGGTCAGCTAACGCTGGTGAGTTTATAGGTTTAATAAAAAATAATAACAGTTGGACCATTATATAGTTATTTGCTACACTGGACTAAGATAGATATAAATCACAAATTCCACATATATCAACAAACACAACAAATCCAGTATCAATATGATAGGTCACGGTAGCCCTCTCTTATATTGACAAACACAGTAGGGCCCTAGGTATATCTGACCTTAGCCAGGCACCACGTTATAGCAAATTGAAACTGGATTATTTGCTACCCTGGTCTATGACAAACATCTGTCGCATATCTAACCTTAGCCAGTCAACAAGTTATAGCAAATCAAAAAGGTAGTAGTAGGTCCGTTAAAACGGTTTTGCATGTTTTCTCCCCCAGGTTTAAATAAACATTAGTAAGAGTAAAAGTGGGGCTATGAAACTCACATGCATATCAGTTAATCACATAACGCCTTCAAATAACCAAATCAAATATTTCAGCCAAACAGTCAAATCTTGAGTAAACAGTTCGCATATTCCAAATAAACAGTCATTGAGTTTAGTTATAAAACCGGTAAAAGTAGGGGCCATGAACTCACCTTAGCCACAGCAATGCAAAGATCACAACTGACACAACTGGCATCTAGCGCTAGTCAAAACGGTATCCAGGAGATAGGCACAACGGTACACGGAGGTACAAGTACAACGGCAACTATGACACACGGCACAACGGACTCGGCACAACCTAATAATATAAAACTGGTCTTAACGTATATCCCAATAAGCGCAAAAGTTTCCAAAAGTTAACTATTCCCATTCCCAAATATTATTCCAATTCCACTTCCAAAACATTTTCGTTATATCCGTTTATTAGCGTTTGGTATCATCGTTGGTGTAGTGGTGAAACAACGTTGACTCAACTGTACACACGCCAAAAACAAGTGACCAAAACGGAAAATGACTCACAAAGATCACACATAACAAACACACCAAGTAGTTGGAGGGATTGGTAGTCGTCGGTATTATCCCATAATCCCGTTAAATTTCGTAAAAACATACTTGTTTTATATGTTTTAAGTAAAAATTCGCCGTGTCTCGTTCGCTTATGGAACGTTCCAAGTCAAGTGACTTCATTTGTTTCCAAACACGTTTTAATTATCAAGAGATTATAAATATTATTGTTCGTTAGACATCATTTTCATATTGTTCGTCCGTTACGGCTCAAATACATTAAATTCATGTCGAGTCTAATGTACTGTAGTCGTTTCGTGTCCCAATAGTCCGAAATGTCCACAATTCAATAATATCTCAAGTCAAAAAATATATATATATTCCAAGTCCGGTGTTGCGAATATCCCAAAGTATACCGACTACCAAATCAATCATCAAGTAAATTTAACCAACGCCCACAATTAATCATAATTAACTAAACCCCAAATAGTCAAACTCGTTAACGTGTCTCGAAATGTCCGACGACCTATCGTGTGTCTTGTTTTATCAAAATAAATACGTATTTCTGTTATCAAATTACGTTGTCATTATTTAAATTCAATAATACTTAATTCCTTGAAAAGTTAACTCGAATGATTTCCATTCTCTTTCTTTTTATCCAATTCAAGTCCAATAAAATACTAAGTCACACGGACCATTTTTCATTTCGAGTCACAGTCAAACTTCACAACTTATGGGTAAAAACTAAGAGTCATTATGGCTAACCCTTGTCGTGGCCAAAACATCACAAGTCCAAGACTGAACCAAACCACAATGTCAATATCATTCTCGGCCTTTACTAAACCTATGGCTCGAGGTAAACTAATATATTCAGACCAACAACTTACCATGCCGAGACCATATGGTCTCGGCTCGCACCCTTGATACCAAAAGGCCAAACGGACTGAAAATGATCTCAACCCAAGCAAACCAAACGAAACAGAAATAATTCCAAACCAAATCCTCACAACTCAACTTAACCAAAACCAAATAAAATATAATGCCTCGCCGAGACAAAGTCTCGGTTAATACCAACCGTGAGCCACAAACCACTCGGACCAAATAACACTTTGCCGAGACCAAAAGTGTCTCGGTTATTAAATAATATCACGAGTCACAAAACCAAATGGACCAAGAAAATAAATAAAACAAGCAAACCAAACATGACTAATAAGCTCGAAATAAGCTCGGTTGAGCTTATTGCTTCTCGTACGCATGACGACATAACCCAAAACAAATCCAAACACTATACCATGACCACTACAATGATACCAAACAAGTTTTATTAGCTTTTAGCTTGTAAAATATTTATTCCCACTCGTTTTAAACCCGAAACAACTCGTAAATAATAAAAACAACTCGTATAGGACGAGTTTCGACCCAACACCGTTTCACACAAGGGTGAAAATGGTGTGTCTTACCTTGTCTTCACCGGATCTAAACGTGACACACAAAATACATGTGTTGTCGATCGGAATATAAAGTTGTTCATTCGTATGCATTGCCAACTCTGTACGTCCCCCATTGTGGGTGAGTATCCAAAAGTGGTGAATTTTCGTCTAGCGTCACATAAATGAAGTGAGGACAGGCGTCATCCCCCTCACGGGCAATCACAAGGGGGCCAGTTCCTTGTGATAAGTCTGGACCGGAAAAAAGCGGAAAACACGTATGACTTTGTCGCTGGGATATAAATACAACAGGCTGGTTAATCAGTGAAGCAATAACCAACCCCGTGTTTGGCATACTCATCCAGTATTCTTGCGGTGCAAATCCATTTTTGAACCAGTCTACTGATATCCGAATTTGGTTAAAGTCATTTTGCCACCACATACTTATGTAAAAGCCACTATTAGTGTTTAACTCTTGTAATAACCAAGCTCAAATTTCGCGCCACCTATCTTCGTGTTGACCAATACCGTGGGCAACGCACCGAAACCCACAATTTCCATCACCTCGCACATTATAAATACTTATGATGTATCGACGGAAAATCTCTGGAATCTGCTCCATCAAATAGTCGCTAACTTCATCTCCAACGTATAACATGTGTCTTATACTTTGTTCAACTCTAGGACCCATGTAAGAACTATGTCTCGCAGGTTCTTTGTTCAAGTCCGGGACTTTTGTAGATCTTGAATTTGTGCTTCTTCGGTGATCTACGGTTGGTACTTTATTCAAGTCTGGGACTTTTTGTCCTTTGCGCTCGGACGTCCACGAGTACTTTTGTGAACAACAGGTTCACGTATATCAACAGATTCAGGTTGGTATATCCCTCTCACCTTCTTTATCATATTTTTCTTGACAAACGACGACATTTTGCCAAAAACATTCTTGAATTGTTGTATGTCATTTTCACAAGAAGGACCATCTTCAGGTTCACAAGAAGGACCATCTTCAGGCGTAGGAGTATTGATACTAGGCCACGGAACATATAGGGTTCTTCAAAAAATATCAATTGTATCTAATGGAATGGCCCTTTCTGCATTCATTAAAAGTGACTTATATAAATTACTGATATTAATGGGGAAAATAACATGATAGTCATAAATTTAATATACTTACTATGAATTCGATAGTAAAGCAGTTCGTGAAAGCATGGTAGCCCATAAATTGACCGCAACTGATGACTACAATCTTCTGCGGCGATCGATAGTTGGAGTTCATCGAACATGAGTTCCAAAGCATATTTGGAAACTTTATAACACAATTCGGGCCATTAATGCCAACCCTAAAAACCAATTCGGATGTGGCGTACGAACGGCGGCAGGAAAGTGGTGGAGGGGGTGTCGGCTAGAGAAGAGAGGGGATGAGTTATAATCCTAAATGGTTATCTCATTCCTTTTATACCCCATTCGGGCCATTAATGCCAACCCTAAAAACCATAAGGACCGATTATGTAATTTCAGTGAGGGGCCTTAGGTGCCATTTTGTTAATCTTTTCGTTATTTACTCCTGGGGCTCGTTTTAGTGATGAAACATTTTCCCGAGACTTTCTAACTTACGCCATTATTATTACAATCATTTTTCCAATAAAAATGACTATTCATACGTATATATTTATTAAAAATGTCAAAATCAATTAGTTAACGTATTATTAGGTTACTATTCGTCCCGAATCGCGTTGTGTGGTCTAGCTTAAAGTTAAGTACAAAAATGAATACCTGACCTGGAAAAATTGCGGGTTGTTATAGTCTAACCCCGTTAAAGAGAATTTCGTCCCGAAATTAAGCTAAGTAATTACCTGAGTTTGTTCGGATAATATTCACCCTTCGTTTAGGTTGCACACAAAAGGACAAGGGTGTGGGTGTCAACCCAAATAGTATCGGGTGCTACTTCCCAACTGGTACTATCAATATCTCCTGATCTCATGCAATTACACAAATTGAATTCACATAACAATCACACACAAGGCAAACTTTCCCATCCTTGAGTAAGCCATCAAAAACCTTAGGCAAATTTTTGGTAGCTTAAGTTAAGCCTTACTGGAATCTAGCTTAACCTCATAACTCATCAAACAAGAACTATCATGAGATTAAGCTCAGCCACAAGTTTAAGCTCAGTAACAACTTGATTCCAGCTTAATCTCACAACTCATCAAACAAGAACTGTCATGAGATTAAGCTAAGCAACAAGTTGGACCTGACCTTAAGCTACGTAACAACTTGAATCTAACTTAATTTCACAACTCATCAAACAAGAACTGTTATGAAATTAAGTTAAGTATCAAGTTGTAAAAAAAAAAAAAAAAAAAAAAAAAAAAGCTTAACGCTTTTGAAGAATTGGCTCAATTTTGGGATCGCTTTTAAAATAAACAAATCGATAAACACACAAAGATTAGATTGACGAAGGTTGAGAAGCTTCAACTAAGAGGGATATGTACTCCTGTTTCCTCCAAGATCAATAGTGCATGCCCTAAGTATATCTCCGAAAGTCGGATAATATGCTCACCCTGATCATCGGTCTAGGAATGGTAGGTCGTACTCAAATCTAACTGTGTTCCTAATGTATCCTATGGTGTCTGCCAAAACCGCGATGTGAACCAATGTCATGATCTGATATAATAGGTATAGACGCTCCTCTTGTGTGTCGCTCTAATTGGATTTCTTATCTTTGAAAACTACGGAGGTATTGGTCAAACCAAAGGACTTATCCTGAAAACTCGAAATGCCTGTATATAGTTCTGAACGCGGCTTTAGGGTTGTCAGTCTCGTGCACTCTCAACTAATGATATTCAGGTTCGGAATCTTTCTTCGAGAAGTATCGCGCATCATGAAATTTGTGCCGCTCCGGGAGTTAAGTTTATGAGAAGCTCAATTCGTCAAGGAGGGGTGAATCATGTTAGGTCTTTACGAAGTACTCCAGGGAAGTATTAAGCACGCGAGGCATCTTTGGGTTTCTGCTCGTCTTACTAGGCGCAATGAAATAGGCGGTTTTATAGTAACTATCGAGTGATTAGGCTTCATGGAATGCCTCGTCCGTTGTTGAGCAAAATCATTTAAAAATTTTAAGCTAAGTAGCAACTTGAAACTTAATCTCACATCTCATCAAACAAGAACTGACATGAAATTAAGTTAAAAGTTGTTAAAAAGCTTTTTTTTTTTTTTGAAGAAAAAGAAAAAAAAAAGTTAAAGTTTGGGGTTGCTCAAAAACGAACGAATGGCATTTCAGAACCCAAAAGTCTTGCTGTCCGGTGGTGGAAATTTGAACTATCTTATTGGTTTCTACTTTTTAGCCAAACACTAAGTCAATCCCCTAACTAGGTCTAGGACACTAGGTTTCACCTTTAACATAGGCGTGAATTTGATGGAAACAAATCTACAATTGAAACCGGAATCAAACAATATGATAGCCTAATTATCGCTTAAGGAGAACATACCCATCATGATGTCCGGGTCCTAGCGTCCTTCTTCAGCGTTCATCACAAATACCCGACCATGAGCTGGGTTGCCATTGTTTCCGAGGTTTGAGTTTGTTCCATTAGTCACTAAGGCCTAATTCGGGTTATTCTGCACTTGCCTCTGTGCCCTATTCAGCTTAGGACACGTGTTTCGAAAATGATCCGGGCTCCCGCACTCATAACATGTCATTGGGTAAATGGCATTAATCGGAGTCGCATGTATGGCTACTGCTTGACAATCCCTTGCAATATGGCCAAGCTGATTGCAGTTGAAACACACTAGGCAGGGTTTAGTCTCCAGGTGATGGTAGTTACATTTGGCACACTTAGGGTGAGGACCTTCAAATCCCTTACAGCCCGAGCTCGTTGCCACAAATCCTTTTCCCCATTTCGCCTTCTTATTGTCACCATTTGTACCTCCTTGCTCACTTGGCTCACTCGCGGCCTTCCTCTTATCACCACTCTTGGACGATGACCCATTCCTAACCATCTCATCCGCTAAGGTTTCGGATTTCAGTATCGCACTTTGAATAGTAGCAGGCTCAGTCGCTTTCACCATCCCGCGAATCTCAGGGACCAACCCATAGATGTACCTTTCAAATTCTCTTGGATTCAGGAGTGACCATATGAGGTACTAGTCTAGCGAGCTCATGGAACCGATCCGTATAAGCCGTATGAACAGTTCCTACCATGGTATGGTGGTAAAACTCATGTTCCAGTTTCTGCATCTCATTATCTGGACAACACTCCTCTCTAAACAACGCCTTAAATTCATCCCAACTCATCCCTATGGCAGCTTCCCTGCCCTTAGCCTGAATTTGCATGTTCCACCAAGTCAATGCTTTTCCAGTCAATGAACAGGCAGCATACTTCACCTTTTGATGGCTCGCACACTTACTTATGTCAATCACTGACTCCATCTTCTCGACCCATCGAGTATAAGCTATCGCACCTCCATTGCCATCAAAGTCCACCGGTTTGCACGCGGTAAATTACTTGTAAGTACATCCCTTGTTACCGTTGTTATGGTTCCTATCATTGACGTGATCACTTCCACCGTCGTTGTCCGATTGGTTATTCCCACTCACATTATTTCCTTGGTTGCTGATATGGTCGCCAACTTGGGTGACATTAGTGGGTAACAATTCCCGTAGTTGCCGAGCGATAATGGTAGCAACATCAGGAGTCTCATTTTCGGTATCGTCGCTTCCCGTGCCGCGACCTCCTGCCCTACCTCCTCGTCCACCAGTCCTTCCACCCCTCGGTGGTGGAATACCTCGGTTAACTCGAGTCGACCTTCTTGGAGGCATGATTCTACAAAGTAGGACATTGGTAAACGTTAGATAGGAGATAGGTAGGATAGGTCGGTATACGTGCCGTGCTACTATACTCAACTTCCTATCGGACAATCCATGAATTTGATAAGTCCATGCCGCATCATGTTATCGTAAAAACGTTGGCCAGGCGTTTTTAAGATAGCATCATGCTGCATTTACTTATCATCATCACTTCGTGTCATACTCTACGCATAATTGCACACGTAGTTCCTATAACCAAGTCTATGATACCAATCTGTCACACCCCAAAAATGGCGCAGCGGAAAAAACATTTACGGGGTATGACTTCATAGTCAAGAACACAAGGTGTCACAATAGAGAAATACTAGAATGTATAACATAAGAAAGATAATAGTCACAAACTCCCACTGCCGGGATAAGTACAAAGATCCAAATTGAACATAAGTCTCACAGTCGTTCAACATCACTAGGAAATATCAAATGCAACTCCACGAGTTATAACCCGGGAGGGTCTTGTCTTAAGTCTTGCTAAGCCAGTCAATACTCAACCTTCTAAACAACTTCAGAAGTAACTGAAAGTGGTACTAGAAAACGTCAAAATAATGTTGGTGAGCTCATAGGTTTAAAAGTTAGACCACGAAGCTGTGAATGATATAATGTGGGGAAATAGTGAGCAATATATACAATTATAAGCACTTAAACAAGAAAAGTAACGTTTGCGCCAACTGAAACTACCATGGTTGCACACAAATTAGATAACGGCGGGGATTCTACCTTGATAATACTATCAAATGTTTCGGCTCCAAACGGAGTTAAACAGTTGCGCATACTGGATCACATATAATGGAAACATACACGTAGCACATAATCGCAATCGTACACACATAATTGTCCAAAATCATGAAAACAGTAAATCACAGCATAAAAACATTTGAAAAACATTGAGTACCATTTCCACCCCAAGGTAAAACATAATAAAAAGTGGGGCTACGAGAACTCACCTTAGTCACAGCTGTTGATATAAATAATGCCTAAACACGTTATTAATATTTTTCGATATCTCTACGTTTTGATAATCACAAAATGTAAAATCATCAATCGGAAAATTATGACGTAAACAAGTATTTAGTTGTAAATATCTATTTCTACAACTCAAATCACTTAAGGTATGAATGAACTAATGCTTAATGCATTATATGATCAAAGGAACATTTTCTTAATAACTAGATTTTTTATAAAACATCAAAAACATTTTATATATTTTTGAAAAACATTTTTGGCATTAAATAAAAATGTTTAATCTTTTATAAAAATATGAATTCAAATTTTTAACCAAAATCAGTTAAAATGTTCCAGAAAAACCTTCCCCACAAAAGGACAAAATTGGCCAACGGACAGAAGGGGCGGCCCCCTTAATTTTACTAGGCGGCCCCCTTAATTATTAAGGGGACCGCCCCCGCTCCAGTAGACTTCCAGCTGTCCAATTTTTCTCCTATAAATACCAGTCTTCTCCTGGACTTTTACTCACCTTTTGCACACTAAAACTTTATGTTCTAAATTCACTCTAAACATTGTAAATCCTTTGATCATATTTTCTTAAGCATTGGTTTCTAAGTGATCCAAGCTTCCACCACCAAAAGTGCAAAAGAAGAACTCTACTTCAACTAGTGAAGAAGTGTTATTACTTACCTCATTCAATTGTGTTGTTGTGTAAAGTGTTGTGTAGTTGTGATAAGTAGATCTAAGTGTAACTACGTAGTTGTGTTGTAAATTTGTTGTGAAGTAGTTGTGAATAAATAGTTGTGAAGAAGTAGTCGTGAAGAAGAAGTCGTGAAGTAGTCGTGAAGAAGAAGTCGTGAAGAAGTCGTGAAGCCGTTGTGAAGAAGTCGTGAAGAAGTCGTGATTAAGTAGTGTAGAAGTTGTGTATAAGTTGTGAGATTGGTTCTAGCTACGATTAGGACTCGACATCTAGCTTTGTGTCGTTAAGCCGGTGTAAGCTAAAGTTGTGTAAGGTTTCTCCGCCATAAGGGAGTTTGTTGACATAGTGAAGAAAACTCTCGAGTAGGTGACTCGAGGAGTGGAGTAGGGCAAGGAAGGTGTCCTTGTAGCCGAACCACTATAAATCTCCGTGTTGTGGTTTGATCTTTCCAACTCTATCTCTTATTTCATTACATTTACATTACTTGCATTACTTATCTATATTTGTTTATATATGTTCATATTGATCAAGAGTTGAATTCACATAAGATAGAGTCGAAGTCTTTAAAAAGTAAACAAAAGTTTTCATAAATTAAAAAGACGTAAAACTATTCAACCCCCCTTCTAGTTTTCCACAATTGGTATCAAGAGCCAGGTCAAACAAGATTTTTAAAATTAACTGTATTTTAAAACTTGAAACGATCTATGGAATCTGAAAAATATTTAGAAGGGCAATCTATGCAAAGACCACCACTATTTGAAAGTGATGGATTTTTATATTGGAAAAATCGATTCGAAACTTATGTGAAGTCAAAAGATCTAGATCTTTGGCATGTTATTACTAATGGTGATTTTTTACCTATTCAACATAATCTTGAAACTAAAAAGGATGAAATTGTACCTTTTGAAAAACAAAGTGATGATTTAAAAAGAAAACTTTCTAAAAATAATGAAGCTAAAATGGTTATTTATAATGCGCTACCACGTAAAGAATACGAAAGAATCTTTATGTGCGAAACCGCAAAAGTAATTTGGAACTCTTTACTAATAACTCACCAAGGTAATAGTCAAGTCAAAGATAATAAAATAGATCTTCTTGTTCAACAATATGAACAATTCACGATTCCGGAAGAGGAATCAATTGATAATGCATTTGCTAGGTTTAACACAATCATCACAAGTTTAAAGGCACTTGATGAGAGTTTTTCTAGTAAGAATTTTGTCAGGAAATTTCTTAGGGCTCTTCATCCAAAATGGCGGGCTAAAGTTACGGCGATTGAAGAATCAAAGAACTTGTCAACTCTTCAACTTGACGAGTTGATTGGCAACTTGAAAGTCTACGAAGCAATAATCAAGAAAGACTTCGAGATGGTCAAAGGAAAGAAAGAGCAAAGCAAGTCAATCGCGTTGAAGGCTAGGAAAGCATCAAGTGACGAGGATAGCTCAACCTCCGAAAGTGATGATGAAGAATATGCCATGGCCGTAAGAGACTTCAAGAAGTTTTTCAAAAGACGAGGAAGATTCGTTAGACAACCATATGACGAAAGGAAAACACTCCAAAGAAACAAAGACGACAAAGGTAGCAAGAGCGAGAGGAAGTGCTTCAAATGCGGTGATCCAAATCATCTCATTGGAAGATGCCCTATGATGTCAAAGGAGCAAAACCAAAAGGCGTTCATTGGAGGAGCATGGAGTGACAGTGAAGAAGACGAGAAAGAAACCACAAAAGAAGAGAAGTGTCTTATAGCTAAGACATCAAGTGAGGTACGTTCCGAAACCGAATACTTTAGTGATGAAAATTTATCATTAGATGAAAAAGACCTAGATAACGAATATAATAGGTTATGTATATTAGGCCAAAAAGTAATGACTAAAAATAAATCACTAAAACACATTAATAATCAATTAGAAAAAGAAATACTAGAATTAAAAATTAAACTACATAACTTAGAAAAGGGAAAAGAAATTCTTGAATGTAAAACATGTCAAGAAACAAAAATTGAAAATGAAATACTTAAGGAGGAAATTTGTAGGCTTAACAAATTTGAAAATAGTAGTAATTCTCTTAGGGAAATAATAAGTATTCAAAGAGTATCAAGTGATAAAACCGGATTAGGATTTAATTCAACTAAGGATTCAAATAGTCAAACTAAAAATGTAAAGTTTGAATGTGAAACTAGTAAGCAAAAACCTTTAGAGTCAAAACCTAAGTATATACTTATAAAAGATAGAAAAATACCCATAGCTAGTGATGAGGAAGTAAAAACCTTTTATAAACCATCCTTAAAAAATGAAGTTAAATACTCTAAACCAAGGTTAAGGTCAAAAACACCTCCACCTAGAAGACCACCTAGTCCTCACCCTCGGCCTAAAACTCCTCAACCTAAAAGAAACCAAAATATACCAAACCGTCATAATAATAGTTACCCAATGTGGAATTACCCAAATCCACCAAGCTACAATCCTTGGGGAATACTTCCACCATATATGCATCCGAGTCAATTGCAAACCATGTTTGGGCCAAACAACTATGGACAAATGAGATCATGGGGACCAAGTGGCTAGATTGCATACTCATCGGGAAAGACGTTTTCTCTTTCGTAATTGACTTTTATAAGTTAATACGCTTTGAAGAACTTGAAGACCACTTGTTGAAGACCAAAAGGTACGCCACTCTTTCATGCTCACCATTATATGCGTAGATAAATGAACTAGCCCATTGCATGCCCCATTAATCTTTTATGCTTAGTATGTTAGCTAGTAGATTTTTCCTTATACATATATATACCTATACTACTATTTATACATACTATATATATATATATATATATATATATATATATATATATATATATATATATATATATATATATATTATATATATATATATATATATATATATATATACGCACATAACCTAGATACGTCATTTGTTGACTATCTAGAACTAAAAGAAATTGTTCATCCTCGAACCTTTTCTTCCCCCTTTGCCTCTTTTGAACTTTAACGTTCAACACGAAAATCTTCCGTGTCCATTGTCACATAACTCATGGTGATGAAGAGAAGTGAGTTAAGTGGATTAACGTAGAAGTAGCACTTTGACCGTCGAGTCAAGAAAACTATGGATGAAACAAACTCCCGTCACCGCCAGCACCTATTTCCGTCATTACCTCATCATTCCTCATAATCTACTTAACATCCCACATTTACACATAATACTAATATATATATATATATATATATATATATATATATATATATATATATAAAATATATATATATATATATACACACATTTCTTCCCAATCCTTAAACCTCCTGTCGACTTGACGTCTTGAGCATTTTGTCCAAAATTATCAAGATTAAGTTTATTAACAAAATGTTAATAAAATGTGTCAAGTATTCCTTCTTCGTGCCAATAAACGTATTTTTGATATATTATAAATATATACATATAAATATTTTGCCGTCAGAAACAAAAATCAAGAAATTCAGAAATTTGGCAGGCGGCCCCCTTAATGTTTAAGGGGACCGACTAGTAAACGGGGGCGGTCCCCTTAATGTTTAAGGGGGCCGGCCTACTGTTGCTGCCAAAACGAATTTTCTCCTTGAAAACTTTGCCAAACACCCCATTTTCCAAACTCACTTCACTCCCACTCTGCTGTATACGAACTGCCATCACAAATCCATCATCAAATCACCTCCTCGAGTCAATTTCACAAAGGGCAAACATCTATACATCGACTAGCAACACGTTTAGTAAAAATGCCCAAAGTGACAGTTGGCGATGTCTCAAGATCAAAAGCATACATTCCTAAAGTCTCTTCCACTCCGGGCATGGCTCCCTCTGTTGCTTGTTTCTATCGTCCCATTGAGGATAGGAACATTCACGAAGGAAGAATTGTCCATCCTTCGTTCTATGAATCCGACTACATAGAACGTATGTTTTCCAACGTAAGTCTTGATTGTCTCTACAAAATTAATGAGCCAATCATTCCACGCTTTGTCCTTGACTTCTATAGTCAAGTGGTATTGCAAACCGATCCCTTTGGCACTATCCTCATATCCTTCATGATTCAACACCAACTCATCACTCTTACTCTTGCTCAATTCGGGCAAATTCTAGGTATTCCCTCCTCCGGTCAAGCTGTTTTCTCGAATGAGTGGGACCTTTCTTCTCTTGAGGAACATCGACCTCAACAGGGTCCTTACTACTCCGAGATTCCATCTCCTGAAGAGATTCGTCAATATCTTGGGCTAGCTCGTGGTACGACTAGTCGTAAGATCAAATCAAAAGATGTTGAAATCTCTGAAAACCAAATCCTTCTCAAAGATCTACGCCGCGACATGAAGAGTTGGGAAGAACTCATTCGTGAGAATGCGTTCGGTACCAGTGGTCATCGTGATCATGTCACGGCTAGCATAGTCCACATGTTGTATTGTATCGTTGCTGAACAACCATACAATTTGGCATATCTCTTTGTCTACCGTATCATGTCTGCCAAAAACACTCACAATGCAAATCTACCATATGGTATGTTTCTCACTCGTCTCTATAATCATGTCATGATACACTATCCACATCTTCGGAGTCCAATTTATGAGTCTGTTCAACCGACCCTCAATCCACTTGCTCAAATCCGTACCCGTCGCCCTCGTAGTGACAAGGGTAAATCTCGTAAGTCAGTCTCGTTTCCACCTCGTGGTTCCACGTCTCATCAAGGTGATGATGATGATGATGATGATGCGGAGGAAGGCACATCACGTGCTAGTACCCCATCACCAAGGACTTTCGTTGAAAATCTCCCGGATCTTGATTACACCGAGTATCAAGTTCCTCCTCATGCCGACATGACAGACGAACTACTCTTCGAAAGGCAAACCGAGATGCTCAACTCACAACGGCAGATGCACCATGAAGTACGAGGCGGCTTCAAGTCCATTGGAAAGTCACTTGGAAAGTTGTTTGGGAAAAAGAAGAAATAAACATATTTGATGAATGTTTAATTGAATTTTATTAGACACTTATATGTAGTACTATTATCTTGACACTTGCTTGCTATGTCTTTTATTTTGTTAGTTGATAAACTTATTAGAACCTAGCTACTAGTTTATTTGAAATTATGTGACTATGTTTCTAATATAATTGTTTCATGATATTGGTTTAAATATGCAATTGATAATATTTAATCATTCTTGATGTACATGATCCAAATGGAACTTGCTGCAAAGACACCCTAAAAATAACCTTTTTCTGGAAAATTTTCAAATTTGGTCGCCTGGGAAATCACCAGATGGGCGGCCCCCTTAATTCCTTAGGCGGTCCCCTTAATTTTTAAGGGGGCCGCCCAACAATTAAGGGGACCGGCCATCTGGACAGTAAAATTTACTGTTTCCTTTTGCATCTTGTGACCACTTTTACCTAGCCCCTGCTACCATTACCCTTAATGCACGAACTGGACTTGGAATATTACCACAATATCTCCACAATTTGCCTAAATCAACCACATTTTCACAATATAAAAACCCTCCTTACAATTACCTTTCACTTCATCAACCATCACCTTCATCAAACACCCATTGTCATCCACAATGCTATCACCTAAATCCTCCATCTCTAAGCTTTCAAGGAAACAAAGACTTGTTATCATACCACCAAAACAACCTTTCATTGACCTAACCCAAGATGACACCAAAAGTCCATCACCACCACCTCAAAATTCATCCCCAAGTGCACCTAATGCACCATCAAAAACACCATCCACCCATGGAGCTTCATCTTCCTCCATTCCATCTACCTCATCCATAAATGACTACATCCACACTCACCTAACATCATCACCAAGAGCATCATCACCACCATCCACTCAAGAACCTTTATACACCCAACTTGCCATTTCCCTATCACCCATCACACCTCTTGATGCTCATTTTTCACCATCACTAACCCCACCACCATTCTTTCCTATACCTTGGCAATGCTTGAAGCCCATGGTGATAATTGTCTTTGTTGCGTCCATAACCGGACCTTAATCTTTGGTCTTAGAGATGAGATACACTACATGTTTTCATCTCTTGAACACATGATTGCCAACCCACAACCACCACCTCCTCCACCTCCTTCACCCACTACACCACCACCACCTCCATTTTCACCCAATTAAGCATATGCAATGCTTAAAAATAATTTTTTCAAACCCTTCTTGCAAGCAGCTCCATGGAAGACCATGTACCTTTAAGATGATTATGTAGTTTAATTAGTAGTTTTTATTTGTATGCTTGCATGCTTCATGTTGTAATCTTTTGGTTGTGTATTTATACACAACACCTTTATTGAATGAATGATTTTATATGCTTGCTTATTGTTGTTATATATACTTGTGCTTCTAACATTTTTTTTTGCAAGCGTTCCATAGCTCGTTTCCTTGGTGCCCCCAAACGAGGGGGAGTACACATCAAGGGGGAGTTTTCGTCCCGACATATTTGATTCTAAAAATTGTCGGCTTAACCTTTTTGATTCTACAAAAAGGGGGAGAAATAGATGTAAACTCACTAAATACTTGTCTAAAAACTAATTTTTAGATTTAATGAGTTTAGATTTTGTAATCATCAAAAAGGGGGAGATTGTTGATATAAATAATGCCTAAACATGTTATTAATATTTTTCGATATCTCTACGTTTTGATAATCACAAAATGTAAAATCATCAATCGGAAAATTATGACGTAAACAAGTATTTAGTTGTAAATATCTATTTCTACAACTCAAATCACTTAAGGTATGAATGAACTAATGCTTAATGCATTATATGATCAAAGGAACATTTTCTTAATAACTAGATTTTTTATAAAACATCAAAAACATTTTATATATTTTTGAAAAACATTTTTGGCATTAAATAAAAATGTTTAATCTTTTATAAAAATATGAATTCAAATTTTTAACCAAAATCAGTTAAAATGTTCCAGAAAAACCTTCCCCACAAAAGGACAAAATTGGCCAACGGACAGAAGGGGCGGCCCCCTTAATTTTACTAGGCGGCCCCCTTAATTATTAAGGGGACCGCCCCCGCTCCAGTAGACTTCCAGCTGTCCAATTTTTCTCCTATAAATACCAGTCTTCTCCTGGACTTTTACTCACCTTTTGCACACTAAAACTTTCTGTTCTAAATTCACTCTAAACATTGTAAATCCTTTGATCATATTTTCTTAAGCATTGGTTTCTAAGTGATCCAAGCTTCCACCACCAAAAGTGCAAAAGAAGAACTCTACTTCAACTAGTGAAGAAGTGTTATTACTTACCTCATTCAATTATGTTGTTGTGTAAAGTGTTGTGTAGTTGTGATAAGTAGATCTAAGTGTAACTACGTAGTTGTGTTGTAAATTTGTTGTGAAGTAGTTGTGAATAAATAGTTGTGAAGAAGTAGTCGTGAAGTAGTCGTGAAGAAGAAGTCGTGAAGTTGTCGTGAAGAAGAAGTCGTGAAGAAGTCGTGAAGCCGTTGTGAAGAAGTCGTGAAGAAGTCGTGATTAAGTAGTGTAGAAGTTGTGTATAAGTTGTGAGATTGGTTCTAGCTACGATTAGGACTCGACATCTAGCTTTGTGTCGTTAAGCCGGTGTAAGCTAAAGTTGTGTAAGGTTTCTCCGCCATAAGGGAGTTTGTTGACATAGTGAAGAAAACTCTCGAGTAGGTGACTCGAGGAGTGGAGTAGGGCAAGGAAGGTTTCCTTGTAGCCGAACCACTATAAATCTCCGTGTTGTGGTTTGATCTTTCCAACTCTATCTCTTATTTCATTACATTTACATTACTTGCATTACTTATCTATATTTGTTTATATATGTTCATATTGATCAAGAGTTGAATTCACATAAGATAGAGTCGAAGTCTTTAAAAAGTAAACAAAAGTTTTCATAAATTAAAAAGACGTAAAACTATTCAACCCCCCTTCTAGTTTTCCACAACAGCAATGCAATATCACACTATCAGGAAGTAGCAGAGCACAATAAACCAAACAGTATAGCACAACAACAACTAGTACGTCACGGCACAACGGAATCGGCACAACCTAATAATATAAGACTCTTCTCAATACGTAACATTAAAAAATAAACTAAATACGCAAAACTTCCCAAATGTTAACCATTTCTATTACCAAAATAATCTATTTTTAGCCTTTAGTATGAGTCGGGTATCATCATTCGTGTGACGGAAGAAAGACATGACTCAAGAGTACACACGCCAAAAGAAGAATAAGAAACAAAGTCGACGAAGAAAACGAGACAAAACTCAAGGCGAGACAATGGGGTCAAACTAAATAAATCACACATATCAAACACACCAAATTAAAGGAATAGATTGGTAGTCGTCGGTATTTTCCCAAATATTCCATTTAATTATAATTCATACATGTTTTATATTATAAAACACAAATTCGCCATGACTCGTCCACTAATGGTACGTCCCCATGTCGAATAATTTAAAAGTTTTCAACACGTTAAGGTAGTAAATGCTATAATTGTTATTATTCGTTAGACATTATATTACATTGTTTGTCCATTACGGCTCAAACACATTAAATTCTTTTAGAGTCTAATGTATTGTAGTCGCTTCGTATTCCAATGGTCCAATATGCCCAAATCTAATAACAATTCTATTTCAACATTTTTCCCAAATTCGATGTTGCAATTTATCCCCAAGTAATTCCGACTACCAAATATTCAACAAGTCAATCTCACACACAACAATGATCAAAGGTCTAGATGGTTAAGATAAAAGCTTATTAAGGTAACCGGACGAATTATTGGGTCCTTATCGAATTTGCCAATGCGATAAGTCCAACAATTCCTTTGTCTCGCTTATTAATCTAAAGCTAACCTACACGTTACAAAGAAACGGTAGGGTTATAAGGATGGGTCACCCGTTAACAAATTCCTCCAACGCGTTTACTTGGCCCTTATTGAATTTGGCAACCCAATAAGTCCGTTAACCGTGTCGGACGGGTATATTAACATTAACCAATCCGTAACTTGAACATTAATCCATAATAAACCCCAAAATTTCCAAATATGGTATCCCTCGGTAAACGTGCCCTCGGAACGCCTAATAAATCTTACGTATTTTTGTTTTTATTCCATTTTATTACTTTCCCTTTTTATTTACAAATTCTATTCTAAATATTAAAAAACAAATTAATTTTTGTTAATTAATATTTTTCCATTTTAAGTTATTTGTTATTTCACTTTTATTGTGTCATTTACATTTCTAAACCATATACATCTCGAGTCAATATACGTTCCGAGTTACAATCCGAGTTTTTATTACTCTCGGGTCAACAATTCAACATTATAATCTGCAAGTCCAAATAATAATTCTAAACCATCTTTCGGCTTGTCGAGGCCACGCCGAGACTACAAAGTCTCGGTTAGCACCGAACGTCACTCAAAACATCACGATATTCATATCAAGTCCCATAATCAATATCACTAGGCCATTCGGCCACATTATTACTCGGCCAAAAATGTCATGGCTCGACCGAAACCAAAATCCCACTCGAACCAAAACCAAACGCACGACAACACAAGAACAAAACCAAACTTACCATGCAAAGACCATTGTGGTCTTGGCTTCGGACCACGAACCCGCAACAACCAAACGGACCCTATGTGGTCTTGGCTTAATCCAAACGCAATCACAACAACACCAAAACCAAAACAAATCTAAACCCTAGTACCAAAAACGATAACCACGTTCAAAATAAACTCACGAGGACTAAACAAGACTCGATACCCACAACTAGACTCGGCCGTGAGCTTATGCTCACGACACCAATATTAACGACAACAAAGCCCATCAAGAACGATGATACCAAAGCCATTTCTCACATTCTTATAAATAAAAATCGTTTTCCCATCATTTTAAGCTCACACCGATTCACACGAGGTGGTGAATCGGCGTGTTTGACCTTTTTACGAATCGATCTATTCGTTACCTTGACCTACCAACGAAAACAAAATAAAGGCGGTGGCGTTAGGTGGTGGTGTTTTCCGGCGCGTGTTATTCGAATACGGGGTACAAGAGACGAGATAAAGGTGTTTTGGGTGGCGGTGTGGTGTTCACGGTGGCCGGAAGTGGCGTACGAACGGCGGCAGGAAAGTGGTGGAGGAGGCTTCGGCTAGAGAAGAGAGGGGATGACTTATAACCCTAAATGGTTATCTCATTCCTTTTATACCCCATTCGGGCCATTAATGCCAACCCTAAAAACCATAAGGACCGATTATGTAATTTCAGTGAGGGGCCTTAGGTGCCATTTTGTTAATCTTTTCGTTATTTACTTCTGGGGCTCGTTTTAGTGACGAAACATTTTCCCGAGACTTTCTAACTTACCCCATTATTTTTAGAATCATTTTTCCAATAAAAATGACTATTCATACATATATATTTATTAAAAACGTCAAAATCAATTAATTAACGTATTATTAGGTTACTATTCGTGCCGAATCGCGTTGTGTGGTCTAGCTTAAAGTTGAGTAAAAAAATGAATACGTAAGCTAAAAAATATAAATTAATTTAGGTAAGGACCTGGAAAAATTGCGGGTTGTTATACAATTGCTACGTGGGAAGAGATGAGAGAAGCTTTTATTAGCCGATACTTTTCTCCCGCTAAATTTAAACGTCTCCTAAACAACATTCACAACTTTCACCAAATCGATCATGAAACTCTCGTTGATGCTTGGCTCCGTATGAAAGATATGCTTCGCGCTTGTCACGGACACGGTCTAACCAAAGGAGCGATTATTCAAATATTCTATCATGGTTTAGACAATCCAACTCAAGGAATTTTCGACGCCGGAGGAATCTTCCTCTACAAAACTCCCAACAAAGCTTACAAAATCCTCGAGGACAAGGTCCAACTCAAGCTCAATTTCTTGAAAAATTCTCTAATCGTGCCCAAACCAAAAACCGTTGCTTCCGCCGGTGGAAGCAACATCGATGCCGATCATTCCTTATTGATCGAGAAATTGGAAGCTCTCGCCAGACATATTGACATTGAATTCAAAAACATAAAGAGAGAGCTGAAGGAGATACGAGATGATCGTAGAGACAACGGAGGACACCACGCTTCACAAAACTACATGGAGGATGACACACCATTGTGTGATCCCATGGAAGCAAACCACGTCCAACATGAGGGGTATCACAAAGGGTATCAAGACCAAAATCCCAGAATTTCGTACTCCTATCCAAACCATGACCCAACCCGTAACTATCCTCGATACCGACCACGAAATAGAATACCACATCCATCACAATATTTCAAATTACCCAAAACGTCATCGGAGGAGATGATGAGAGAGTGGATGGCCGGTCAATTGAAAACAAATGAGGATATGAAGAATCAGGTGGTTGAATTGGAACGTCAAATTGATCAAGGAAGAAGGAACCACCAAGCCATAATCCAAGACTTGGAAACGAGGATAAAAATATTAAATGAGGAGCATAAAGTCCAGATTACCAAATCCTTTCCTCATACCACAAAACCTAAGTCTAGACACGAAATTGCGGGAAGAATATTCCAACCACCCTCAATCCGAAATGATAATGATAAGGGTGATGTTGAAGTTATCGAGGAGAATGAAACGGAACCCATTCCAACCATGCATAACCAGAACCAAATCATGTCTAATTCACCAACCGTATCACCTTTTCTTGAGGATTGCACTGTGCATATCCGTGCCACTGAACGTTCATGAAAGAGAAGATGTTTGTACATGATAAATTGTCGAATCATGTTGGTGACAAAGAGCTCAATACAATTGATGGCGTTGGAATTGGAGTGATGATAAAGATGGAAATTAAGAAGGATGATAATGGTTTGCCAAAGGAACCTACCAAAGAGTGGAAGCTGAATGAAAAAGTGGTTCCTCACAACAAAGACGTTTATCACTATCTATGGCACCTAACTGAGATTCCCCATTTGAATCGTATCGTAAAAGTATCCTAATCCGGGGAAGAGTCTAGCTAATGAATCAGTAATAAATTAAGCGCTTCTCGGGAGGCAACCCGAGCTTTTAATTGTTTGTTTGCTTATTTCTGTTTTAAATAAACATGTACACCCTTTTTGCAAAAATTCTTTTCAAAACTTGGAAGATCTTAAGTGTGGGGTGTTACGTGCTAATGATGTTTAATATTGCTTGCATTTTGTGTGTTTTGTTTGTTTGTTTGTTTTTGTTTAAATAATTGCAGCAGGTGATGGAGGAGGATGCTTGGATCATAAATCGATTGATCTCATAAGCTTATGCGTAGCATTTAATCATTTGGAGTTTGTGCGATTTCTATAGCACAAGAAGTCTGGTTTTATCTCTTACTCTTATTTCCCTATTTGCACGCTTTGAAGTTTGTTTTATCACATTGAGGACAATGCTTAACTTAAGTGTGGGGGGAGTAAATAGGGAAAACGAGACCGATTTTTAATTTTTCATATTTTTTAGCTAATTTTAAAAATTTTGTTTGCCCTTATGATCTAGTTGTTTTCACGTATATAGGTTAATATATTAGAATAACTAGATCATCCCACTAGTGGAATCTGTAACTTTGAAAAGTTTGAGATGTGTCCCGATTGACATTGCAATCCATTTTTAGGATCGATAACATTTGCTAGCGCATTTATAGCCATTACCACCTAAATATGTGAGGATTTGAGCCTATTTCGTATAGCATACATCTTTTATGCTTGAATTCTTTGTTATTAGTGTGCCGGTGATTTTATTTATTCTAGAACTTGTACTTGTAAATCATTACCAGACCGCAGTAAGATCACATTCGTGTGATAAGTGTATTCGTGTGACAAAGAGGCACCTTAGGAATAAAACCAAATGGCCTTTCATTTACATCTAATGATATATTAGCTAGCTAGACTGGCTAGTTAACCACCCATATGGACCCATTTGTAGCGCTCATTTTTAGCGCTAGATACCCTTAGTACACCCTCCGAGCCAATCTTTTCTTTTTCTTACATCCACTAAAAAAGCAAAAAAAAAATATTTTAAACTTTAAACCTTAGCCTAATCCCTTGTCAAAGTCTAAACGGTGGGTTGCTAGTTGCTTGGTATGTTGGATTGTTTTTGATGATTGATAGTTAGCCACACTTTGCCAGTTGTGTGTGCCATTCCAACAAAGACGAAGGATGCATACTTCTTATTTGTATTTTTGTGGTGTATGCTTATACGAAGTGTGGGGGAGATATGATGTATTAAAGGAGAACATAAAATGTATGAAAAAAAAGTGTGAGAAAAAAAAAAGAAGAAAAAATATAAGGTGACAATTATAGCCAATGTGCTATATATATATATATGAAGATGAAGAAAGAAAGTTATGTGATATGTTGTTAGCCAATGTGCTAAGTATGAAGATTATTGTTATGGCAAATCAATGTATCAATATGTGAAATTCCGGAGCGAAGAGAAGATTGTAACTATAATCATTTACGGGTTTGCGGTTTGTTCGTGACTAGCAACAATGGGACTTTGACTTGACTTTATTTTTCTTTTAAACCAATTTCATAAATAATTCCCATGCCTTATCCTTACCCTTACCAAATTACTTTATCCGTTGTTAGCTTTCGAGCATCCAGATATAGTAATGGTTTCGTGAAAATATCTAGTGCATTAATATTTTAGTGACCATCCGGTTTTTGAGTAAATCAAGAATTCGCGCTAGCGATCTATTATGTTTTTGTATGAGATGTTTGAACATAAGCCTGGTAAAACCCTTAAGCCCAATCATTACAACCCGAATAAAAGACCATTTTTGATGTTTACACTTGGCCTTTATGCCACGTCGGTGGAGTTTTGTTTCTTGTACAAGCCTATGGCAATATTTAGATCATGACTGAGCAATATGAGTGTATTATTCCTTAAAAACCATCCACCACTAAATAAATTGATTGATCAGTGAATTATACTTCATTCCTTTTTTCATGAGGTGCTTATCTATGTTAATCAAGCAAGTAAATCACTGGGTATTGTCAAACATCTCGGGTTTTCACTAAAAGCTTAAAAACGATGAATCTTATCTTGTACTTGTACTTGGTAGATTTGCATCACGTTTTTCCAATCATTCTTGTTGTAACACCCCGACCCGACAAGGGTAAAGATATTACAATAATGGATTCACATCAGATCAAAACAAGCATACATTTTCAGTAATACAAAAATCTCAAGGATTACAACTGAAATACTGAATCTACAAGGTTACAATTGAGAACTTCCAAAACAACTACTTCTAAATTATGATATCTTCTAGTCAACTCCAATCCAGAATAGCTATCCAATCTTCTAAGTCCAAAGGTATACTCTCCACTCATTCCCAGCTTCCTACTAAAACCTGCCGCACACGAAAAGAAATGTGCGGCTGAGCTTAAAAAGCCCAGTGAACAGATATATAGATAACCAAAAGCAGTAATAGAAAGTAGTACAAATAAAATCAAGAATACAGATCATACTGATACAAATCAAAGCGAAAGGAGTAAGGAACGGATTAAGGACAAAAGAAAAGAATGAGGAAAAAGAAAACAATAAAGTTATAGAATAAGGGAAAAACAGAAATCTGTCCCGAGCCCAGATAACAGATTATGCCATAGCATAACAATATAATAAAACAAACCTGTGTAGAGTGATCAGCTCCCAGACAATGTGAAAGACGTGTATCGCACACACCATCAGTCACCAGATATAATAACAGAAAGCATATAACAGATAACAGATCAAATCTAGAGTGCACCCATACGCCCCACAGATAATTCAATAATCATAATATAATGGCCATAGCAGATAATAAATAAGGGACGGGACAGGTCATCACTCTCCTGCCCTAGAGTCATGTCAGAGGTGCGTCAATGACATGGACATGAAACCCTCATGCCTAGTGATTGGCTCGGACATCAGACTGTAGGTCAAAGTTCAGATGTACTATCAAAATAATCAGAGGTCATATCTTAAGGGTACATGGCAAAAGGTTCATGTCAAACAGTTTAGAAATAAATGTCAAAGGTTCAAATCAAGTTTATCAGATTAAGTTTTATATCAAAGTTTAAGTTCAGATTAAAAGGATTATATCAAATGGTTCAGAAAATTATATCAAAGGTTCATAATTAAAAGTTCGCTGCAAAAGTTCATTTTAGAAATCTCCTGTCAAAAGTTCCTTGAAAGCATTCCTTTAATAACGGTTTTTACTAAAATGATCTTTTAGAATAGTTTCCATAAAATAATCTTTCAAAACGGTTTTTCATAAAAACATTCTTTAAAACTAGTTTTCACAAAACTTAACAAATGTCATATAAAATAGTATCAGGTCACCATTCATAATCATTCTTTTAAAATAACTGATTTTTCTCAAAACATTTCCAGGTCATAATTAAAAAGTTTTCACATAACAGATTTTCATATCAGGGGTCGTAACAACAGGGAATCATGAAAAAAGTTCAAAGCAAAGAGGATTATAATAAGAACATCAACTCAGAAGTAAAACATATCAGAACATGAAAGGGATCATCGAAGGTTCACAAAACAAGGAGATCACATGAAAAGTTCACAAACAGAAGGGAACATAGCAATGGTATAGGGAATCCTAATAAGGAAAGTGAAAAACTGAATAAACGGGAATGAAACGCCCTTACTGAAAAAGGACAGAATATCTGTACCTTATTGCACAGCAGAAAAACAACCAAACACAAAGATGAAAGTCAGGGCTTCTCCTTCTTCACACCTAAGGAAGAGGAAGACAGAATTACCAGAGATTCTAATTCAGATTATTACTAGTTCAGATTAGGTTAAACTCTTATTCAAAGATTATTATGGAATAATGATATATTTTATCAAGTTACAGAAGTTTAGATTTAATTATGACATGTTTACATAGTTTAGGGTTTTAAATGTAACTTCATCAATTTCCATGGTCATTAGTGAAAATACTTTAAGTTACAGAATTATATACACATTTTATTCAGAATTACACTTTATTCCCTTAAGTTTCATAATTTACATATTACACCCCTTTAGTTTCATAATTTACAAAACCAACCTTATAATTACACATTTTACAATTTAAACCCTACAATATCCATAATTACCAACCAAGCATATTATATTTCATATTTACAGAATATATCCTCAGAATTTAGTACTTTACATATTTGACCCCTCAGAATTCAGAATTTACATATTTAGCCCTTTAAGTTTACAAAACATATATATTAAATCATAATTACATAACAATTACATAATTAGCCCAAAAATCCTCAAAATTACACAACAACCTTTTCATATCAGTATTAACACAAAACAACTTCAGAATTCCAGATTTACACTTTTGGTCCCTCACTTTTAAATTATTTCCATTCGAAACCCTAATTTCCCATTAATTCATTATTATGCAAAATTTACACTTAGGACCCCAAAGTTATATTTTTCCCACATTCTTACAGATGTATATGATCTTACAAAAATATCCCAGAAGTTTCAAAGTTGGCAAAACAGGTCCTTATGCATTAAACTTCAAATCGGTATTACTTTTTACAAACAATTAGAAACCCTACTATGCACCAATCATTGAACCATCATTTAATCATCATTAAAACAACATTAATGACCAGATTCATGTCCAAGAACCCTAACCCTAGTAGCCCCGATTTTCCTTTTATTTGTTTCTTTATTTTTCTAAAATCCGGTTTTATCAATAATTAACCACGTTAATTTTAGGCCTCTAAAAATCAAAACCATATTTTTCCCAGATCATATTACTTATAAGGAACCCACGAAAAATAGTGAACATGCCCAGAAAATTCGTTTAACATATATTGCATATTTACATATGTTTTAGATACTAAAATTACAACGACTTGATTTAGGCCATTATAATTCGATCTATCATTTTTCCCAGGTCTAATACATCATATGAGGTCTAAATAAAATAGCTATCATGCCCAGAAATTCGGATTTCATATATTTGTGATTTACGTGTTCTATGATCATAATATTTTCATACGCATAGATTTGCTTGCATGATTCGATTTTATCATTTTTCCTAGGTCATATTTAACATTTATAACACTAGAAAAATACTGGAAAATTTTTAGAACGTAAGGATTAAGAATTAAAAATAATTACCTCTTTTGTGATTAACCGAATGAAACCAATTACCAAGCACCAACGAAGGCCTCTAAATTCTTGTTCTTATTTTTCTTAACTCCTCAATGACCCAAGGATCACCAGAAAATTCTTAGATCAGCTCTAGAAGTCGAATGGGAGGGTTTAGGATTTTAGTTTGTCGACTTTTAGGATATTCGGTAAAAAGGGTTATAAAAAAAAATAAAAGATTTGTTTACTTAATATAAAAACCGACTTGGAGGGGATTAGGATCAGAAATTTCGGCCTATATGTTATCTCAAAGTCACTTGATTTTGTGTATACTTCCCTAATTTATTTTGGTACTTATCCTAATTAAATGATTTTACAAAATATATTTACTTTAATTATTATTTTATTTTCGGATCATATATATGTATATGTGATTTTATAACTTTTGTACATTCAAAATAATGTAATGTTGTTCCAGAATTTAATTTACTTGATACGTAGTTCGTTTTCAGAAATTTTGAATTGTTTCAGAATTTTATAAGTTATTTATTTAAGTTTTATGATTTCAGGGGTAATTAGGTAATTTTACAGTTATCTGATTTTCAGGTATTACACTTGTGCACCATGTGGATTAATTTTTCTTAATTCTAGATTTGCTTGAGGGCAAGCAAAGAATAAGTGTGGGGGTATTTGATAACGCTCAAATTTAGTATGTTTTTAGGAGCGTTATCATGGTTTTTGTACATGTTATTTGGTTAAACTAATGAACTTTTGGTACGTATATGCACAAAGTTATGTTTTCATGATTGTAGTTAGCCAAGACAAAGAAAACGAAGAAAAACATAAAGAAACGATCAAGAAACGAAGATTTATCCATATACGAAGAATTCCTAACAAAAGCAAGTCTCTTGGGGTATATTTGAGAAGATAAAGTAATGAAGTTGTCACTCCGAAGACTCAAGAATAAAGCAAAAGAAGGAAACGAGAAGTGAAGTGAAGAAAAAAAAAACTAAAACGAATAAATATTGGAAGACTCGTTGTTCCCGACACACCTTCACCATTTTGGCCATAAGTTGAGCATACGAACTCCGATTTAGTTGATTCAAGCGGCTACGGAAAGGCAAGAGAAAGATCTACAACTTTGATACATATCATTTCTGGCCAAAAGGATACAGCCGATTGGTATGGGCCCGCAACCGAATCGGCTGGAGCAAATTTTTCGGCAAAAAGTCTCCAAACGTGTATTGATTGATTCTAGACCCTTCCCACTCAGTTTCCAGTCCCTTCTAGGCTACTTGGTGGCTAAGTTGAGCATTGATGACCCCTATGCCTTGAGAGTAGTATAAATAGACCTCATTTGTGTATGTTTTCATCATCCCTCACAATTCCTCTCTATCCCAACTTGAGAGAACACCTCTCCTACCACCACTACTCCCATTCAATACCAAAATTTGTCCATGAAATCCCAGGAAACTTTAGAGGTCCAAGAAGTCATCATTTGGAGGTCAAAACATCAAGAAGTCATCACTAAAGCTTGAGTTATCATTACTACATCATTTATAATCTTATTTCAATCATTGTAAGACCTTTAATCATGTTTTCTAATGTTCAAATTTCTGAGTTTATGTCTTATTTTAGTATGAGTGGTTAGTTAATTTTATACTTGTTTGGAATCATGTGAATATTGATATAGAGTCTTTGGCATTTTAGCAATATGGATATATGGTTTTGTTTATGAGTTTGTTTGAATCGTAACATGTCTAAATAACTTGTTGATGAATCATAACCGGATTTATAGTATGAAAGGACTTCTTGTCATGATTTATTCCAAATGTTAATGCGCATATAAGTTTGGTATTTCATAATTGACAACTATGAATAAACAAGTTAAATGGAATTGTAATGATTGATTCAAGAGTATAGGTCGGAAGGGCTCTTGTGAACAAATTGGTAAAATCATATTTCTAACAAATGGTTTATAATGACTCGGTTTATAATAACATTCATAGGCCTAAAGGACGTGTTAGTCTAAACTGTGATATATGCAATTTCATGATATTACCCATTGAATTGGAATTGTATGCTTTTGGATTTTGTATGCCATTGCTTTATTTCTATCCGAAACTTCCATACACTCCATTGAAATATATACCAGTTCCAAACAAGTATTGATTTTAATCTTATTTGAATTCACATAATCATCATTTTTGTGTTATTTGTTGCTTATCTGGTATTTTGGGACGTGACAACCAATTACCACCTTTTTATTGCTTATTGTTACATAGATCCTTCACAATTGAAAACACCCAAATCCTAGTTAACGACATTGACTTACCAACCAAAACTAGCTACATACGGAAGGGTCATACTTGCCCGTGTGTTCTTAGCTTTATTCGGTAATTCGTGTTATAAATTTAAAACTAGTAGTCACGAAACACATCATATGCAGTTATATTTCATTGTTTATTACTTGGAATAAATCTCTTTATTGGCTGCTTCATGTTAGCCTGCATATACACTATTTTTTTTCTCTCTTCACATGCATGAGAATCTTACTCTGCTTCATGTTGGTATTAGCAAGTGAAATGACTGCACAAACCTTTCTGTATAGGGTGAGAATCTTAGTCGGCATATACACTATTTTTTTCTCTCTTCATCCCTGCAATTTGACTGCACAACCCTTAACAGATCCACTATATAAAGAGCCATAAGCACAATGGCAATTTCATCTCACATGACTTAAATGGCCTAGAATAAAACTGTTGTAACCCCTATTATCAATGCAATGTTTCTTGCTTATGGTTTAAGTAACAAACAAGGGTGGAAAACCATACTTTCATTGCATATAATAACCATGACTGCATACAATAGATTGAGTTTAAAAGGCTGGAAAACCATGACTGCTTAAACTAATGACCTACACTTGTAACACTGTTGGGAATTAAATGTTCTGAAGATTAGTATTGGGAATTAAATGTTCACAAGGTTAGTACTGCTCAAGGAAATACACTAAGTGTCATTCTACAGCTAGTGTATTTCATTCTACTACTAGTGTTAGAGATTCTGCTGCCGCAAGAATACTACTGCTAGAGTATCAGATACTGCTGTTGGAGTGACTCATCCTACTGCTGAAGAGATAAGTGTCGCGTATTCTACTGCTGAGTAGATAAGTATAAAAAGATATTATGTGTATAAAAGTCAAAGATATATAGTAGATAATATCTTAGATATGTGTTCAGTCAACATGTTGTATACACAGAACAAGTTGTATCTTAGGGACTGACACACATAACATGCGATTAGTTCGACAAGACTTATCATAATTGTAAAGATCTCCTTTGTTGTATAAACGGGAGATCTTAGCTTAGATATTAAGAGTGATTTATATATGCTTTGAATATCTGTCAAGAACAAAGAACTAAAACCATCACAGAAAACATAAGTCATAGAAACATAAGAGATTCAAGGTTTTGTAACCCTAGTGATAGTGAAGATCACTCGTATTATTCTCAATAATATTGAATCGTTTGGTGTTATACTTTCTGTGTTCATTGTTCATCACAAAAGCATTACTGTTCCATTTCCATAACCAATATCCTTCTAAGTGTGGTTAAGTAGATTCCGCATACTTAATCATATTCACTCAAAGTATCATATACACACGTTATAAAGGACTAACATCCTCATTAGTGTATCGCATCCTCTCAAGTGGTATCAGAGCCAGGCTGATATCTTTGATTTAGAAGAAGAAGAAATGGACGTGGAATCTATTCAGACAAATGTTGCTGCAAAGTTGCCAATGCTCAAACAGAATGAGTTTGACATGTGGAGGTTAAGGATAGAGCAGTATTTCCAAGTGCAAGACTATACACTTTGGGAAATTGTTGAAGAAGGCAACTCCTTCAAACCTACAACCTCTACATCAACAGTTGAGGGTAAAATAGTTACAACTGTGCAAACCAACCCATCAACTGCAGAAGATAGAGTCAAGAAGAAAAATGACCTCAAGGCCAGAAGTATGCTGATGATGACCATTCCAAATGATCAACTTTTAAACTTCAGCAAGTTCAAAGATGCTAAGTCATTATTTGAGGCCATTGTTGCAAGGTATGGTGGGAATGAAGCCACCAAGAAGACCCATAAGACTCTTCTCAAGCAACAATTTGAAAACTTCTTTTCAACCAACAATGAATCATTAGACCACATGTTTAACAGGCTTCAGAAGATTGTGAGCCAACTTGCTATTCTTGGGGTGGACATACCTCAAGAAGATTTAAACTCAAAATTTCTGAGAAGCTTACCTGAAGAGTGGGCTATGCATGTTGTTGTCTGGAAGAACAAGCCAGACATTGACACCATGAATCTATTGGACTTGTATAGCAACTTTAAAATTGTGGAACAAGATGTGAAGAAGACTGGAGGATCTACTTCAAGCACTGGGAACATGGCCTTTGTGTCATCTCCTAGTAACTCAAATCCAGTTGAAGATGTGAAGGTTGATATGGGAGTTGGTACTGCTAGTTCATCAAGGGAATGTAGAAGACCAAGGCATCAGGATGGCAAAAGTAAAGGTTTTGGAAGCAAAACCAAGGCTGGGGAGGTTACTGAGCCAAATTCAAAAGCTATGGTAGCTATTGATGGCTTAGGTTTTGATTGGAGTTTCATGGCAGATGAAGAAGAAGCTTCTTCTCAGATGGCACTCATGGCCTTTTCTGCTACTGAGGTACAAAATGATAAAGTTTGTTCTAATACTTGCACTGCTCTTAAAGAACTAGAAACTTTAAGAAAACATTATGATAATCAAAGAATAGAACTAAACAAAACTCATCAAGACTTAACAGATTATAAGATAGGTTTAGCTACCCTAGAGAAGCAGATCATACACTATAAAGACAATGAATTTGCTTTTTCAGATGACAAAGCTCTTCTTAAACAAGACATATTTTTTAGAGATGCTGAAATTAGCTTTTTAAGAACAGAGTATGATATAATGCTGTCCCACCTCCTTACAGAGGAATCCCTGTACCCCCAGGGATTGACCTAGAGCATTCAGGAGTAGCTAAATTTCAACAACCTGAGTTAGAATATGGTGTTAAACCAAAAGAAGATATAGTTGTTGATAAACCAATAAAAGTAAGTGAAAGTTCATGTGATACTTCACTTTCTGAGGACAAGGTGTCCTCTGTTAGGAAATCAGATAGAATAGTCATTGAGGACTGGATATCTGATGATGATGAGGAAGAACAGGATATGTCTAAACCTGATGTTGTTAAGAAAGCAGGAACAAGTGTTCCTAAGGTGATCAAAAATGATACTGTTAGGCCTAAAACAAACATTAAACAACTTAGGCAACCAGTTAGATATTGTGAGCAATATAGAACCACAAACAAGCCCAGAGGTAACCAAAGGAATTGGAATGACCTCAAGTCTCACTAACTAGGTGATGACTTTGACTTCTATAACAAAGCTTGTTTCATTTGTGGAGATTTTGACCATCTTGCAGCCTTCTGCAACCTAAGGGTATCTGGGTATTCCAACCATAGGGTAAACTTAAAAAAGCATACAGCTAAAAGTCACTCTAATTTTACTAGAACAATACCCAGAGCAGTTTCATTAAAGTCTGGCCCAAAAGCAGTTCCTACTACTAGACCAAAAGTTTCTACTGCTAGACAAGCAGTAACTACTGCCAGACCATTTTACTCTGTCTACCCAAAACCAGCAGTACAAAGTGCAAAAACAACTTACAAACATGCACAAACAACTGCTAAAAGGCCTTTTCATACTAAAGCAGTGTTACAAAAACAAATTTGGAAACCCAAGGGTTCAACTGCTAGGGAAAAGAGGGCCAATGTTGTTAAGGCCTCAGCATGTTGGATTTGGAGACCTCTTAAATCCAATGGTGCATCAACTGTTCTCAAAAGATTTAATTACATTGATGCACGAGGCAAACTCAAGTCAGTAATGGCTTGGGTTCCCCAAGGAAACTAATTTCCTTATTTGTGTGCAGGGACATTCACAAAAAGATGATGAAGATCAAGGATATTCAGATAGTGGGTGTTCAAGGCACATGACAGGCAACATGTCTTATCTTTTAGACTTTCAATCATTGGATGGAGGATATGTTACCTTTGGGGGAGGAATAGGTGGAAGAATTACTGGTAAAGGTACACTTAAAACCGGTAAATTAGATTTTGAAGATGTGTACTATGTGCAAGAGCTTAAGTATAACCTATTTAGTGTCTCACAAATGTGTGACAAAAAGAACAAAGTTCTTTTTACTGACACTGAATGTCTTGTGCTTTCTTCTGATTTTAAGATGCCTGATGAAAGTCAAGTACTTCTTAAAATTCCAAGAAAGGGCAACATGTACAGTGTTGATATGAAGAAGATTGTTCCTAAAGAGGCTCTTAATTGTCTTGTTGCAAAGGCCACATTGGATGAATCTATGAAATGGCATAGGAGGCTTGGTCACATTAATTTCAAAACCATAAATAAAATTGTCAAAAATGGTTTGGTAAGAGGTTTGCCTCAGAAAAGATTTGAAAATGACCAAACATGCGTTGCTTGTCTTAAAGGCAAACAACATAAAGCCACTTGTAAGCCCAAACTTTTTAACTCTATTGATCAATCATTGTTTATGCTTCATATGGACTTATTTGGACCTACTTCTGTGAGTAGTATTAAGCATAAAAGATTTTGTCTAGTTGTTACTGATGACTATAGCAGATTTACATGGGTTTTCTTTTTAGGTTCTAAGGATGAGACTTCTAGCATTCTTAAGACATTCATTACAGAGATAGAAAACCTAGTAGACAAGAAAGTAAAAGTCATTAGATGTGATAATGGGACAGAGTTTAAGAATAGAGTTATGGATGATTTCTGCAAAGAAAAAGGTATTAGAGGAGAAATAGGACACTCATAGAAGCTGCTAGAACCATGTTAGCTGACTCTAAGTTGCCTATCACTTTTTGGGCTGAAGCAGTTAATACTGCTTGCTATGTCCAGAACAGAGTTTTAGTTGTTAAGTCTCACAATAAGACATCTTATGAGCTTTTTAGAGGTAGAACTCCTGCAATAGGATTTCTTAGACCTTTTGGATGTCATGTGACAATTCTGAATACCTTAGACCATCTAGGAAAATTTGATGGTAAAGCAGATGAAGGATTCTTAGTTGGATATTCTCTTCATAGCAAAGCTTTTAGAGTATACAACTCAAGAACTAGGAGAGTAGAGGAAAACCTGCATGTGGAATTTTTAGAAAACAAATCCAATGTAGCAGGTGAAGGTCCAAAGTGGCTATTTGATCTTGAGAAACTAACCCAATCAATGAATTATGTGCCTGTTGTTGCAAAAACTAATGATTTTGCAGGTTCAGAATCTCATGATGCAACAAATGAGGCAGGGTTAGAAAAGGGGAAAGATCAAGATTATGTATTGATGCCAATATGGACAAGTGTGGCTTCAACTTCAATGAATGATGAACCTTCTTCTGATAAAGCTAAAGAAGGGATTGAAGGTGAAAACAAGGAAGATAGAACTGAAGAACAAGAAAATCAAGTTAGCAGTACTTAGGATGTTTCTACTGCTGAGACAGAGCACAATACTGCTAGGCCAAGTGTTCCTACTGCTGAGACACAAGTTTCTACTGCTGAGCCAGTTGATCCTACTGCTGGCTCATCAAGCTCACATGAAGTGGATTTCTCAGAAGATGAGGTGGATTTCAACAATCTCCCACCTCATTATCAAGTTCCTTCTACACCACACACAAGGATTCACAAAGTCCACTCCCTGGACAATGTGATTGGTGATGTACAATCAGGAGTGAAGACAAGGCAACAACTTCTGTCTTCAGATCAACAAGGGTTACTTGATGCTCTTTATGCATCAAAACAGCATGAAGATGCACAATCTTTCTTATTTGTATGTTTCCTCTCACAAGCAGAACCCAAAAATGTCCTAAAAGCCTTAGATGATCAAGTTGGGTAGAAGCTATGCAAGAGGAGCTTCTCCAATTTAAGATTCATAAGGTATGGGTGCTAGTGGATTTACCCAAGGGTGTAAGGGTAATTGGCACTAAATGGGTTTTTCGGAACAAAAGTGATGAAAGGGGCATAGTGATTAGGAACAAGGCTAGACTTGTTGCTCAAGGTACACACAAGAGGAAGGTATAGACTATGAAGAGGTTTTTGCTCCAGTAGCAATAATTGAAGCAATTAGGCTATTCTTGGCTTATGCTTCATTTATGGGCCTCACAGTTTATCAAATGGATGTCAAGAGTGCCTTATAATATAGTACTATTGAAGAGGAGGTTTATGTCTCACAATCTCCAGGTTTTATTGACCCAGAACATCCAGAAAAGGTGTGCAAGGTAATCAAGGCTCTTTATGGCCTTCATCAGGCACCGAGAGCATGGTATGAAACACTGGCTTCCTATTTAATTTCAAATGGATTCCAAAGAGGCAAGATTGATCAGACATTATTCATCAAGCAGCACAAGAAGGATCTTTTGCTAGTTCAGGTGTATGTGGATGATATCATCTTTGGATCTACAAGGAAGGAGATGTGTATAGAGTTTGAGAAGCTTATGCATAATAAGTTTCAGATGAGTTCCATGGGGGAACTTACATTCTTTTTGGGTCTGCAAGTTAAGCAATCAAGTGAAGGCATTTTTATCAGCCAAGATAAATATGTTGCAGAGATTCTAAGGAAATTTCAGTTTGTTGATTCAAAAGTGGCAAGCACACCAATGGACTCTGAGAAGCCTCTTCTTAAAGATGTAGATGGAGACAATGTGGATGTACACACATACAGATCTATGATAGGCTCCTTGATGTATCTCACATCATCAAGACCTGATATCATGTTCTCTGTTTGTGCTTGTGCAAGATTACAAGTAACTCCTAAGGTTTCTCACTTAACAACAGTCAAGAGGATTTTTAGATATCTCAAGGGTCAACCTAGGTTGGGTCTATAGTATTCTAGGGAATCACCTTTTGACTTGGTAGCATATACAGACAGTGATTATGCTGGTGCAAGCTTGGACAGAAAGTCAACAACTGGAGGATGTCAATTCCTTAGATGTAGACTCATTTCATGGCAGTGTAAGAAGAAAACAATTGTAGCAACTTCAACAACTGAAGCTGAATATGTAGCTGCTGCAAGTTGCTGTGGTCAAGTACTTTGGCTTCAAAATCACCTTCTTGACTATGGGTACAATTTCATGAACACTGTCATATATATTGATAATAGTAGTACAATTTGCATAATTAAAAATCCAGTGCAACACTCTAAAACAAAACACATTGAAATTAGACATCATTTTATTAGAGACTGCAATGAGAAAAAGTTGATTCAAGTTGTTAAAATTGATTCTGATCACAACTTTGCAGATCTTCTCATAAAAGCTTTTGATGTAGGAAGATTTCAATACTTGGTAGCAAGTATTGGGATGCTTAATCCTTAAAACTTTCAAACTCTGTGGTTTTTGTATATAAATTGGATTTCTACTGCTAGCATTGTCAATTAGTACTGTTATTGAAAAGTTTGTACTGCTAGTACAAATTTTGATTGTTTTGTTAATACTGATTAAACATATATTTCTACTGCTATAAGACAAATGCTTTGCATTTTGTTTTCTTGGTTTTAGACTAACAATTTCAGGTATGAACATTTGAGCACAAAGGAAGTTTCAAGTGAAATGTATGAGCAGCAGAATGATGATACAAGTTGCTGACATAATAGGTTCATGATGGATAGAGTTTGGGAATCCATTAACAAAGGTTTACACCTAAGTTAATTGATTCTTTAAAACTTCTTTCTTGAAACCTGATTATGATATTTCACATTGAATTAATGGCTCAGTTGGTCAGATAGTAACTGACACAACTCACTTTCTATCATTTTATTCTTTAATTAGTATAATGAGCAAGTCTAAGGACATCTGATAGAAAGAACAGCGAGCAAAAGTGGATATAACACTTGTGTTAGAGGCAACAATTGCCACGAGCTGGAAACCCTGTCAAGAAAGCCCTTTGAATGGGTTTATCTGTACACAGACAGTTATTTATAACTGAAAACATTGGTTCTCACACAACCAGAAGTTAATTTAAACCGAAATCTTGATGAAGTGTGATGAGTGTCTAAATACTCATCATTTTTACCTAATCTGAACTGCCAAAACTCTCAAAAACACTCAGAAATGCATCAAAATAATGAAATTATCCCAGAATTGTGTTTTATATGCTTCAGATGCAAAATGTTTAAAAACAGTTGAAAAACGAACAAAGTTTGCATAATTGGCAGTTTCAGTCCCTCAACTTTCAAAAATTGGCAAATCTAGTCCCTGGTAATCTAAAAACTTGTACAAATATCATTTTAGGTCCTTGGGGATTCATAAGTTGTTAGAAAAATCCTTTGAAGTTAAAAATCACAAATTTACAACTTTGGTCCCTCAACTTTGAAAAATGTCAGAAATAGTCCTTAAGGTTTTAAAATTGGAATTTATCAAAAAAATAAACCTTTGAGCTAATCATATATGGCATTATTGGTCCTTGTGATTTGTATTGTGAATTTACAGGTTGGGTCCTTCAAGTTTCAGGAAGTTACACTTTTGGTCCTTGTTATTTAACTACAAAACCAACCGGACCTAAAAATAAATAAACAAACAAACCCAACCCATCCTATTTTACTAAACCCAGCCCACCAAGCCCAACTCCCTTTTTAGTTAAACCCGACCCAAGCCTGGTTTTCAAAACCAGTTTGACTTGGTCAAACCTTTCCCCAACCTCTCAACCCCGCCAAAACCGCCTAGCCCATGGTTTCTCTGCTAAACCACTCCCCATCAAATCCCACTCACCTAACAATACAAGAAACATTTAATGCTTCTTCTCCACTACCCTGATTTGCATTTAATGCTAAAACCTGCTCAATCCACTAACTCAATTTTGGCGCCAAAATGATGAATCAACAGCTGAGATCGATTGAAGGCAATTCAAGGGTAGGGATGTGTTCAGAGATATCTAATTAGGGTTTCCCATTTGTATTTAGTATAAATAGAGCAATGTAATAAAGATTTCAGTAGTAGCTAATTTAGTTTAAATCGCATTTAACTTATTTCAGTTGTAATCTTGTAATTTCTTATTCCCAGTTGTAATCAAAGTTTGTTTAAGCTATAAGAATCTTGTTTCATGTTATTTTGTTGTTTGAATTCAATATTGCTCAAGTTTGTATGTTCCTGCTAAGAAGTTAAGTTCGAACCATAACTAAAAAGCTCTCACAAGCTTCCACACCCTTGTAATAAGTTTATATAAGCTTGATATAGCTTACTATACCCTTATTTAGTGTACTTCAGTTCTAAAACTTAAGATACAAGAATGGTCAACCATGGTCAACATAAGCTCTTAAAAGCTTCCATGGGTTGTATAAGCTGATCAAGAAAGCTCTTTGTGGTTTTCTAGCTTGCTTTTAACAAGCTAGATAGTCCTGTTCTATGCATGCTATCCCTATAGCCACTCTCTCAGTTGTAAGGTTTTGATCAAGTTTAGCATTTTACTGCATCAATTGCTTATTGCTTGAATCTTGGTGTTCTTATATCTCTGTTGTGTTATTAAGTTGTAATATAGCTTAATATAGGTAGCTTGTTCATTGATTTTCATAGTTGCTAAAAATCTAATCATAGCAGTCAATATAGCATTTGGTTTATCCCTGTGTTTCATGCTTAAATCATTGTTGTTTTGTGCCTCAATGATCTTGTGTAATGATAATATAAAGGTGTAAATCAGTGTTTTGGTCTAAATCCTAGAGTTGCTTTGAATTTCTTGTTTGCCTGTTCTGATCAGGGGTGTTTGGATTTGCTGATATAACAGCAGACCCTTGCTTGATTGTTGTTGTTTGTTATCATTGCATGTCATATTAGTTGGTAATAACTCAGAGGAACCATAAAAACTAGTCTCTAATCAGCAAAAAGTCAAAATCACTTTTAATCTCATATAAGTTGATAACTGTTGGGTTTTTGACTTGTGAAATCCATCACAGTTGTGTGAAACCTGTTGCCATAGCTTAATATCATCTCATTGTAGCTTATCATCTCATAATCAATCATTAGATTAAGCCCAAAGTTCACTAAAGTCAATCCTTGTGATTTTCTGCAAAAGTAAATTTCATCAGCAGTACCTTGTTCACATCAGCAGTACCTTGCATATTTTTTCCCAGCTGATCTAAGGTTAAATCAGACCTCAATTGGTTAGTTTGTGATGGGGCTTTTGTGTTTTTAAGATAGTTCATAAGCTAATCTAAGTTTTGCCCCCTTAATATTGCATCTCAGTAGCTTATTTCATAGCTTAATCTGCTCTGCAAGTTTGCCTTTTTCTGCTTATTTCTGTCTTAAATTTGAATCAGATTTGGGGTTGATTGTGCTTATTTGTTGGATTATCTGTTGGATTTAAGTTGATTTGTGCTTATTTAAGTTGTTTAAGCTTATTCTGATCAGTTGATTAAGTTTAGTGCTTATTTGCTTATACTTGGGCTTATTCCAAACTGCTTATCTGCCCATTTCTGCTTATTTGGCTTATTAAACCTTTCATTTTATTTTTCTTATCTTTCTAATAATATTTTAGATTTACTCAGAAATTTTCATAATTTTCTGAATAGTTTTGATATTTTTAATCATTTTAATTAGTTTAAAATAGTATTTAAATCATAATAAATAGAAAAATAATCAGAAAAATACAAATCCAATTTTCATAATTTTATTTTGTCATTTGTAATCTAGGAAAAATATAAAAATATTTTTAGATCTTAAAAAAATCAAAAATAGAAATAAAGTGATAGCTTCTATTTAATAGAATTTATCTTTTTAAATTTTAATTAAGTAATTTTCATTTTTATAATTTTATTAGATTTTATAAACTTAGTAATATTTTTAGAAAAAGTTTTAGAATTTTCCTTGTCCATTTAGTATTTTTTATAATTTAAATTAGTTTAATTAATAATTAAATAATAAATAATTAATAATTAATAAATAAAAAGTATAAAAAAATATAATTTAAGTTTTTAAATAAGTTTTAAGTTATTTCATATTTTTAGGTTTTAAATTATATAAATTTTAATTTTAGTCCCATTTTAGCTGTCCCGTTACGCGTTTGTAATTTAATTTATTCGCGTTTAATTTTCCTGTGCATATCTGTTTTAATTTGTTATTTAGAATTGTTAAACAATCAAAAGCATCAAATATCAATCACTTAATCCTAGTTTTCACAGTTTATTATCTTGAAGATCCGGGTGATCACTTGGTTCACACTAACCGAGCTTTTCTAGCTGTTTGTTTTCATCACATTCGTTGAACGATCCAGTGGTGACTTGCTGGTTTAAACTAAAACGAGCATCCTGTTTGAGCTGGATCAATTTTCGGCGCCAGTGCACAGTGGTTGACTGTGTGCTGGATATTGCTGAAGATTTTGGCGATAAAATTTGTGATGTCCCAGATCATATTCATCTTCTTCCAGAAGTTCCTATTTCTCAAAAACAATATAAAATACCAAAAATATTTTCTTTTCTTTTCTATATATATTATTATTATAATTATCATATAAATTAAAAAACCCAAAAACATTTCCCATTTTCTTTAATAATAAACAATAAAAATTAACCATCGAGAACCAAGACTGAGCACTACCTAACTGGGGGTGCGACCATAATAAGTTCCCAAACCAAAGAATTAAAACTTTTCCTTTGTATCACTTGCGAATATCGGCTCACCTTTAATTGATAAACAAACTCTAACGGAGGTTCTAGGATAGTCTGACATTAAATTGTCGGACTGAAAGAAGCGGGTTTTTAAGGAGCGTAACTGCCCACCTTTGCTTCTCCGCCACTCTGTGCGTTTATCTTTTAGAGAGCTACCGTACGCTTGTTGATTGTTGGTTAAGTTTACTTGTGTTTTATCTCGATCTTGATTTTAATTGAAAAATTTTGCTAAGTGCATGCGCACTCGTTCTTCTAGGTCTACAAGCCCTCTTCGTGAGCTTGGAAAAATACCTCGAAGACGTCGTAGACGTTCTGCTCCGTCAGTCGTACCCGAGTTACGTACTGAACCCATTACCACTATCATCATGGCAGAAGACCGCCCTATGAATGAGCTTCTCCAAGCTCCCACCACTGGGTACGGAGATGCCATTGTTGTTCCAGCCATCGTGGCTGAGAATTTTGAGCTTAAGACTGGGTTGATAAACCTGGTAACCCAGCGGCAATTCTATGGTTTTGAAAGGGACGATCCTCAAGATCACATTAGATGGTTCAATAAAATCACATCTACCATCAAATGCAAAAGTGTCCCTGAGGAATCAATAAAACTTCTTCTTTTCCCGTTTTCCATCGATGGGGCAGCCCGGATTTGGCTTGACAAACAACCCCCTCGATCGATAACAACATGGGAAGATTTGGTTCAGAAATTCGTTAATGAATTCTTTCCTCCTTCTAAAACCACGCATCTCAAAAATGAAATCATGAAATTCACTCAAAGGTTTGATGAACCATTTGGAGAAGCATGGGATCGTTTCAAAGAATTGCTCCGCAAATGTCCTCATCACGGTTTCACCGATTTGATGCAAATGGACACCTTCTACAGTGGGTTAAACCCATCTGACCAAGATTCTCTCAATGCCTCAGCTGGAGGTAATTTTCTGAGCAAATCCACTAAGGAAGCCATTGCTCTCATTGAAAATAAGTCTAAGGTCCGCACTACACGAAACAGGACATATAATTCCCAGGCTAGTGCTGGTCCTTCCACTTCATCTCCCGTGAGTCAGTCCAGTACTGATTCTCAGCTTGCTGAACTCACGAAGGTTATTCAAGCTTTGGTTTCCTCCACACAAAAGAAAGAGTCCGCTCCGCAAACTTCTCACACAGCTGAGGTTAAAAAAATAGAAGTTTGTGTTACTTGTGGTGGTCCTCACGCTTACTACAATTGTACTGCCACCGATGGCAATACATTTGATGTCAATGCTATAGCCGGAATATCCAATCAAGGAGGTAATCAATACCGTCCTCAAGTGGACCCAAACCACCGTGCTAGCAATCAATTCGGGCCACCCGGATTTCCTCCTCCCAACAATCCAAATAGGAGTAATCCTAATCAACAGAGAGGGCAGAACATGCAAAATCAATTTAATGCCCCAAACAATCAATACCCACCCCAGAGGGGTAATCAAGGGTATTCAGCTCCGAATCACCAAGTACCTCTCCCAAACGAACTTGATAACTACATCAAGTTTAATGAGAACAAAATGAAGGCAATACAAAATCAGATATCTGGATTGAGAAATGAATTTCAAACTACAATATACAAGCAAGGGACTGAGCTTAAGAATGAGCTTTCTAATAAAATTGATCATTCTCAAAGCGAAGTTAAGAATATGCTTACCAGTCTCATGAATCATATCAATCCACCTTCTACCTCGGGAGGTCTTCCTGGTAATACCATTCCAAACCCAAAGGGTGAACTGAAAGCTGTCACCACACGCAGTGGTAAAGCTTATGATGGACCCACTATTTCTACTACCACTTCTTCTCCTCTCCCCAAGGTAGTGGAAAGTGAACCTGAGGTGACTGAGGACAAGGAACTTCCTATTAATAACGGAGGTGCCGACACCGTCCTACCTCAAGTTGTCCAGAAACCAAAACCCAAACCAGGAGTTGTTTTTGAAATCCCTGTTGAAAACCCTAAATCCAAACCTTCTATTCCTTATCCATCACGTTTACATGAGCAAAAGCTCCGCGAAAAAGCCAGTCAACAAATGGAAAAGTTTTTCAAAATTTTCCAGGAACTACATTTTGATATAAGCTTCGCGGATGCTATCATTCTGATGCCCAAGTTTGCATCCACAATCAAACACTTGTTAAGCAACAAGGAAAAGCTGTTTGAAATGGCAAAGACTCCGTTAAATGAGAACTGCTCAGCAGTTATCTTGAAAAAGCTTCCGGTGAAGCTTGGAGATCCTGGAAGATTTTTACTACCTTGTGTCTTTCCAGGAATGGTTGAATGCTATGCCTTGGCCGATCTTGGTGCAAGTATTAACCTGATGCCTTATTCAGTCTGGGAAAAACTTTCTCTTCCTGCACTCACTACTACTTGCATGACTCTTGAGCTTGCAGATCGTTCCACATCTCTTCCTCGCGGCATTGCTGAGGATGTGTTTGTGAAAGTGGGAAAGTTCCATTTTCCGGCTGACTTTGTGGTTGTCGATTTCGATGCTGATCCCAGGGTTCCTCTCATTCTTGGGAGAGGATTCCTAAAAACAGGACATGCTCTCATTGATGTATTTGAGCATAAAATCACATTACGTGTGGATAATGAAGCTGTTACTTTTAACCTCGATCAAACTTCGAAGTACTCTTCAAATAAAGATCCTGAATCGGTTAACCGAATCGATGTCATTGATATTGTTTCAGAGGAGTACTCTCAAGAGTTTCTTGGTTATTCTCATAATTCTGTGAGTGGGGATACCACCACATCTTCTCTACCTATCATTTCCGACTCTTCCCCTTCTCTCACTCCGTTTGAGGGAAGTAATTTCAATTTGGAAGAGATCGAGGCTTATCTCGAGTGTGATTCATTTCTGGAAGGAATTGATGACGCTGAGATTGATCTGGAGGGAGATATTCTTCTTCTTGAGACATTGTTAAATCAGGACAATTCTCCTCCACTCCCTCCCGTTGAACTTCATAACGAGGAAATCAAATCCGTTGAGAAAAACGATGAATTTCCTGAGGTCGAACTCAAAGACTTGCCACCTCATCTTGAGTATGCATTTTTGGAGGGTGATGATAAATTACCCGTCATTATTGCTAAAGACTTAACTGATAAGGAAAAGACTGCTCTAATAAAAGTCTTGAAGTCACACAAGCAAGCAATTGCTTGGAAACTCTCCGACATAAAGGGTCTCGACCCTGAATTTTGTACTCACAAAATATTAATGGAGGATGACTTCAAACCAGCAGTCCAACACCAACGAAGAGTAAATCCCAAAATCCACGATGTTATCAAACAGGAGGTTATCAAACTTCTTGATGCAGGATTGATTTACCCCATCTCTGATAGTCCTTGGGTTAGTCCCATCCACTGCGTTCCAAAAAAGGGTGGCATAACTGTTGTCACAAATGAGGAGAATGAGTTGATTCCAACTCGATTGGTTACTGGGTGGCGTGTTTGCATTGACTATCGTAAGCTAAATGATGCCACCCGAAAAGACCATTTTCCTCTGCCCTTCATGGATCAGATGCTTGAGAGATTAGCGGGAAACGAGTACTATTGTTTCCTTGATGGTTTCTCAGGTTACTTTCAAATCCCTATTGATCCACAGGATCAAGAAAAGACCACATTTACATGCCCTTATGGAACCTTTGCCTATAAACGTATGCCTTTTGGCTTATGTAATGCTCCAGGCACGTTCCAAAGGTGCATGATGTCCATATTTTCCGACATGATCGGGAAAACGATGGAGGTCTTTATGGATGACTTCTCAGTCATTGGGGATTCATTCGAAACATGTCTCTCCCATTTAGAAAACATGTTGAAACGGTGTGAAGACACCAATCTTTGTCTAAATTGGGAGAAGAGTCACTTTATGGTCAAAGAGGGCATTGTCCTCGGCCATAAGATATCAAAGAACGGGATTGAGGTTGACAGATCTAAAGTTGATGTCATTGGTAAATTACCTCATCCCACTACCGTCAAAGGTATTAGGAGTTTTTTGGGTCATGCCGGTTTTTATCGTAGATTCATACAAGATTTTTCTAAAATTGCCCGGCCTATGACTCATCTTCTTGAAAAAGATGCTCCTTTTATCTTCTCACCCGAGTGCATCGAAGCTTTTGAAACATTAAAGAAAAAGCTTACTGAAGCACCCATTCTGGTTGCCCCCGACTGGGATTTTCCATTTGAACTCATGTGCGATGCAAGCGATTTTGCTATCGGTGCAGTCCTGGGGCAACGAAAAGCCAAACATTTTCAGCCTATCCACTACGCAAGTAAAACCATGACTGAAGCTCAAACTCATTACACCACTACAGAAAAAGAATTGTTGGCTGTGGTGTATGCCTTTGAGAAGTTTCGGCCATATTTAATCTTGACAAAATGTGTAGTGTATACGGATCACTCGGCTCTTAAATATCTCTTTGCAAAACAAGATGCAAAGCCGAGATTACTCCGTTGGGTTCTCCTCCTACAAGAATTTGATATCACAATACGTGATAAAAAAGGAGCTGAGAACCTAGCTGCTGATCATCTATCCAGATTAGAGAACCCACACCAAGATGTTTTCGAGAAAAAGGAAATAAATGAAACATTTCCTCTTGAGACACTCAGTGCGGTTGCTTTTCGTGGAGATTCTACTACCCCATGGTTTGCCGACTTCGCAAATTACCATGCGGGTAACTTCATAGTGAAAGGGATGTCGACCCAACAGAAGAATAAATTCTTCAAGGATGTTAAACATTACTTCTGGGACGACCCCTACTTGTTCAAAATTTGTGCGGATCAAGTCATCCGACGGTGTGTTTATGGGCAGGAAGCTGTTGACATTCTCAAAGCTTGCCATGCTGGACCCACGGGGGGCCATCATAGTCCAAACTACACCGCCAAAAAGGTGTTTGATTCCGGGTTTTATTGGCCCACAATCTATAAGGATGCCCAAGATCTGATAAAAACTTGTGAAGCTTGTCAGCGTCACGGTAATATTTCACAACGAAATGAAATGCCACAAAATGCAATTCAAGTCTGTGAAATCTTTGATATCTGGGGCATTGACTTTATGGGGCCATTTCCATCATCTCGAGGGAATAAATACATTCTCGTGGCTGTTGACTATTTGTCAAAATGGGTTGAAGCAAAAGCTTTACCCACTAATGATGCCCGAGTTGTAGTAAAATTCCTGAAGGCTCTGTTTGCCCGTTTTGGAACTCCACGTGCTATAATCAGTGATCGTGGTACGCATTTTTGCAATGACAAATTTGATAAAGTCATGCAAAAGTATGGTGTAACTCACCGTCTTTCTACTGCGTATCACCCACAAACAAGTGGACAAGTAGAAGTTTCAAATCGGGGTATTAAAAGAATTCTGGAAAGGACTGTAGGAGAAAATCGTGCATCCTGGTCGGATAAGTTGGATGATGCACTATGGGCCTTTCGTACAGCTTACAAAACACCCATTGGGTGTACGCCTTACAAACTTGTGTACGGAAAGGCATGTCATCTACCGATCGAATTAGAGCACAAAGCCTACTGGGCCTTGAAACATGCTAACTTTGACCTCCAAACTGCGGGTGATCACCGTAAAGTTCAAATGAATGAACTAAATGAACTGCGTGATCAGGCCTACGAGAACTCTTTGATCTATAAAGAAAAAACAAAGAAGATTCATGACTCAAAAATAAAGAACCGCGTTTTTAACGTTGGTGATCGAGTCCTTCTTTTCAATTCAAGATTAAAGATCTTCTCAGGCAAACTCAAATCCCGATGGTCTGGTCCATTCACTATCACAAAGGTTTATCCGTATGGTACCGTTGAGTTATCTCAAAATGACGGTCCTAAATTCAAAGTGAATGGTCATCGTTTAAAACACTACTTTGGAGAGGACATACCATTCATGGTTGTCCCGGATCTTCAAACTTTCCCCATGAACCAATGAATGCGGGGATCGAGTCAAGCTAGTGACTCGGTGATCAAAAACATTAGCACAACATGGGTTTTCACCCGTGTCTCTGTTTTCTTTCTCTTTTCTACCATCTAGTGTGGGGGAGATGCCCCACATGTTGTTTCATGTTAAAAAAAAAAAAAAAAAAAAAAAAAAAAAAAAAAAAAAAAAAAAAAAAAAAGGGATTTGCATGCCTTAACGGCTTAAATGCAAATTAAATAAAAATAAAATAAAAGGCTATTAATATTTCCCTTTCACGTTCTAAGTATTGGTTTAACAGCCGGTTCTTTGAATATTGAGGGCAATATTCAGTTCTAAGTGTGGGGGGGAATTCTCGCGAATTTGATCAAATGTACCATCTAGTACCCCCATTTTAGCCCAAATTTTAAAATTTTTTCTCACTTAGAACTCAATAAATGGTTATCAGTCCGCCATGTCTAACCCACATAAGGATTGGCTAATCCGAGAGCAAACGGCTCTTGGTAAAGATGTCTCAAATCCGTTGATGGCTTGCAATTTGCCGAAAATTGTATGGTATTCGACTCACCATATCTTCATAAGTGAAGAGTTGGCTAGCCCGCAAGGTTATGGCTTGTGGTTAAGGCAGTGAAAATCCATGATTGGTAATCAGCTCACCAAAGATAATATTAATAATTTATCTAAGAGTTGGCTAGTCCAGAAGCAAACGGCTTTTGGTAAAGACAAATCAAAACCGTTGAAAGCTTGTGGTTTGCTCAAAATCACTTGGTTATCATTGTACCAAAGTTCTTACTTGAACTGAAACAATTGGCTACTCCCGAAGTAATGGCTTTTGGTAAAGAGTTTTTCAAATCCATTAAATCTTCATAAAATATTGCTAGGGACTAGCAATAGTTTAGTGTGGGGGATTGATGAGTGTCTAAATACTCATCATTTTTACCTAATCTGAACTGCCAAAACTCTCAAAAACACTCAGAAATGCATCAAAATAATGAAATTATCCCAGAATTGTGTTTTATATGCTTCAGATGCAAAATGTTTAAAAACAGTTGAAAAACGAACAAAGTTTGCATAATTGGCAGTTTCAGTCCCTCAACTTTCAAAAATTGGCAAATCTAGTCCCTGGTAATCTAAAAACTTGTACAAATATCATTTTAGGTCCTTGGGGATTCATAAGTTGTTAGAAAAATCCTTTGAAGTTAAAAATCACAAATTTACAACTTTGGTCCCTCAACTTTGAAAAATGTCAGAAATAGTCCTTAAGGTTTTAAAATTGGAATTTATCAAAAAAATAAACCTTTGAGCTAATCATATATGGCATTATTGGTCCTTGTGATTTGTATTGTGAATTTACAGGTTGGGTCCTTCAAGTTTCAGGAAGTTACACTTTTGGTCCTTGTTATTTAACTACAAAACCAACCGGACCTAAAAATAAATAAACAAACAAACCCAACCCATCCTATTTTACTAAACCCAGCCCACCAAGCCCAACTCCCTTTTTAGTTAAACCCGACCCAAGCCTGGTTTTCAAAACCAGTTTGACTTGGTCAAACCTTTCCCCAACCTCTCAACCCCGCCAAAACCGCCTAGCCCATGGTTTCTCTGCTAAACCACTCCCCATCAAATCCCACTCACCTAACAATACAAGAAACATTTAATGCTTCTTCTCCACTACCCTGATTTGCATTTAATGCTAAAACCTGCTCAATCCACTAACTCAATTTTGGCGCCAAAATGATGAATCAACAGCTGAGATCGATTGAAGGCAATTCAAGGGTAGGGATGTGTTCAGAGATATCTAATTAGGGTTTCCCATTTGTATTTAGTATAAATAGAGCAATGTAATAAAGATTTCAGTAGTAGCTAATTTAGTTTAAATCGCATTTAACTTATTTCAGTTGTAATCTTGTAATTTCTTATTCCCAGTTGTAATCAAAGTTTGTTTAAGCTATAAGAATCTTGTTTCATGTTATTTTGTTGTTTGAATTCAATATTGCTCAAGTTTGTATGTTCCTGCTAAGAAGTTAAGTTCGAACCATAACTAAAAAGCTCTCACAAGCTTCCACACCCTTGTAATAAGTTTATATAAGCTTGATATAGCTTACTATACCCTTATTTAGTGTACTTCAGTTCTAAAACTTAAGATACAAGAATGGTCAACCATGGTCAACATAAGCTCTTAAAAGCTTCCATGGGTTGTATAAGCTGATCAAGAAAGCTCTTTGTGGTTTTCTAGCTTGCTTTTAACAAGCTAGATAGTCCTGTTCTATGCATGCTATCCCTATAGCCACTCTCTCAGTTGTAAGGTTTTGATCAAGTTTAGCATTTTACTGCATCAATTGCTTATTGCTTGAATCTTGGTGTTCTTATATCTCTGTTGTGTTATTAAGTTGTAATATAGCTTAATATAGGTAGCTTGTTCATTGATTTTCATAGTTGCTAAAAATCTAATCATAGCAGTCAATATAGCATTTGGTTTATCCCTGTGTTTCATGCTTAAATCATTGTTGTTTTGTGCCTCAATGATCTTGTGTAATGATAATATAAAGGTGTAAATCAGTGTTTTGGTCTAAATCCTAGAGTTGCTTTGAATTTCTTGTTTGCCTGTTCTGATCAGGGGTGTTTGGATTTGCTGATATAACAGCAGACCCTTGCTTGATTGTTGTTGTTTGTTATCATTGCATGTCATATTAGTTGGTAATAACTCAGAGGAACCATAAAAACTAGTCTCTAATCAGCAAAAAGTCAAAATCACTTTTAATCTCATATAAGTTGATAACTGTTGGGTTTTTTACTTGTGAAATCCATCACAGTTGTGTGAAACCTGTTGCCATAGCTTAATATCATCTCATTGTAGCTTATCATCTCATAATCAATCATTAGATTAAGCCCAAAGTTCACTAAAGTCAATCCTTGTGATTTTCTGCAAAAGTAAATTTCATCAGCAGTACCTTGTTCACATCAGCAGTACCTTGCATATTTTTTCCCAGCTGATCTAAGGTTAAATCAGACCTCAATTGGTTAGTTTGTGATGGGGCTTTTGTGTTTTCAAGATAGTTCATAAGCTAATCTAAGTTTTGCCCCCTTAATATTGCATCTCAGTAGCTTATTTCATAGCTTAATCTGCTCTGCAAGTTTGCCTTTTTCTGCTTATTTCTGTCTTAAATTTGAATCAGATTTGGGGTTGATTGTGCTTATTTGTTGGATTATCTGTTGGATTTAAGTTGATTTGTGCTTATTTAAGTTGTTTAAGCTTATTCTGATCAGTTGATTAAGTTTAGTGCTTATTTGCTTATACTTGGGCTTATTCCAAACTGCTTATCTGCCCATTTCTGCTTATTTGGCTTATTAAACCTTTCATTTTATTTTTTTATCTTTCTAATAATATTTTAGATTTACTCAGAAATTTTCATAATTTTCTGAATAGTTTTGATATTTTTAATCATTTTAATTAGTTTAAAATAGTATTTAAATCATAATAAATAGAAAAATAATCAGAAAAATACAAATCCAATTTTCATAATTTTATTTTGTCATTTGTAATCTAGGAAAAATATAAAAATATTTTTAGATCTTAAGAAAATCAAAAATAGAAATAAAGTGATAGCTTCTATTTAATAGAATTTATCTTTTTAAATTTTAATTAAGTAATTTTCATTTTTATAATTTTCTTAGCTTTTATAAACTTAGTAATATTTTTAGAAAAAGTTTTAGAATTTTCCTTGTCCATTTAGTATTTTTTATAATTTAAATTAGTTTAATTAATAATTAAATAATAAATAATTAATAATTAATAAATAAAAAGTATAAAAAAATATAATTTAAGTTTTTAAATAAGTTTTAAGTTATTTCATATTTTTAGGTTTTAAATTATATAAATTTTAATTTTAGTCCCATTTTAGCTGTCCCGTTACGCGTTTGTAATTTAATTTATTCGCGTTTAATTTTCCTGTGCATATCTGTTTTAATTTGTTATTTAGAATTGTTAAAAAGCAAAATCAAAAGCAATCTAAATCATCAATCACTCTAATCCTAGCTTTTCACAGTTTTCCATTCACATCTCGTTGAGAAACGATCCGGGTGATCACTTGCCTGGTTTCACACACTACACACGAGCATCCTGTTCTGAGGCTGTTTGCCTTTTATCATCTATTACGGTTGACCATTCACAAGTGGTTGACTTGTGTGATAGAGAAATAAAAGACGACCGTTTTCGGACGGATCAAAGTGTTTGTTGATACACTTAATCCCTTCAAAATGGTTGTAAGCAGTATGATTTTTCATTAAAAATTAAGTTCATACTGCTAAGTCAAAAGTTTCTTAAAATCTTTTGAATTCAAAATGGCTCAGAAACCCATATAATGATGGATTATGAGTTATTGCCTGATGCGTGGTTTTGCAACCTTACAACAGGTTTTACCTCTCGAGGGATCTCAAGAGGCTTACAACCCCACCAGGCAGTGTACCTGACCGATGTAGTATAGTGTAGTGGTAAGTACGGGGGATTGATCGTTCTCCACAGGGAATAGTGTTCGTTAGGTATGAAAGACTACTCTAATAGGTCTAAGGGTTGAGGAAGATTCTTTTTTATGTTTTTATATTTTTATGAAAGCAAGTAAAATCTCGGGTTTGAAAGAGTGGGCGGAATTAGTTGCTAGCCAACTAACCCAAATTACTACGAATGCAAATAAAATAAATAACTGAAAATAAAAAGTTGGTGGAAACTTTTGTGTAGAGAAATGTGTTTACTTAGATTTCCTTACTCCCTAACTATCTTTTACCGGTTGATTAGTGTGTATTAGTCGCGTGGATGACGGGTGTATTCCTTAATACCAATCGTGGGGTGGCGTACGTACTTCCCCAACTCTACAAGCTCCTACTTCACTCATATGTCGAGCCGGCTAGGAAGCTCCTAACATGGGATCACTAGAATTCGCTTGTGCATTAAATACAACCATAAAAACCTTTAGTACGCATTCGGTTCATGTTTCTTAAGACGTTCAAGCAAGTTACCGAATAGGAAGTTAGCCAGTTTTCTTAAGCCTAACATAGATAAACAATCATCCAATACCACTAATAACACACTAATAACCAATAATCAATAGCTAGGTTTCATTAGATCTAAGCAAACACAAGATAAATCTAGCCTAACATGTTAAACAAAAGACAAGAACAAGATAAAATCAAACAACACATAGACATATTGAATGATTAATTGATAACTTATCTTTCAATGTAACATGGAAGATCTCAAGGCAAAAAGCCTTGAAAAAGATGCTAAAATCGTCTTAGGGTTTTCTCCCAAAAACTCCACACTAAGTTCCACCTTAATGACAAAAAATTAGAAAACTATATATAGACTTTTGGATCTGACGGCGTCACGTTATGGAGTGTGACGCCGTCACCTCGCCGCTTTTAGGGTTCCCGGATGACCTTCTTGACGCCGTCCCTCTTTAGCTCTCCAAAATCCGTTCTGGCTTATCAAGGCTTGACGCCGTCAGACCTTGAACGTGACGCCGTCCCTCTTTGAATTAAGCCGTGACGCCCTTGATCAGGTTAAAGCGTGACGCCGTCAGAATTTACATGCAATTTTCACTGGCTTATCATGAGTAAATTTCACATCCACCTTTTCTTGCCAAGCCATGACGCCGTCCAGAATAAAATCTGACGCCGTCAAAGGTAACTTTTAGCCGATTTTTGAGACTTTGTCGTTTTCTTCACTTTTATGCTCCAAAAACGTTCAAAATGCCTCCTTTTCCAGATTTCTCCTCAAAAGTACCTAAAATGACAAAAGGAACGATTTAGGGCAATATTTGATCAAATAAATACGATTTAGGGCTTAAATGACCCCTTAAAAGCGGTACACTTTTCGCTTCATCAAATACCCTTACACTTGAGATTTGCTTGTCCTCAAGCAAATGCGCTTTTATTCTAATCAAAATACAAGTTAGGGGTCATTTAATGCAAACATAAAAGTAATTACAACAAATAATCGTTCCACTTCAATCATAATAAGCACGGAGATTATAAACTAGCACCTCACAAGTAGTGTTTAGATACTCACATCTCTCAAGTGTCATCAAAATAAATCTCATAAATGAAAACGGATAATATCTCTCACTACCTGTCATAGCAAATAGATTACCATAGGCTTGGGAAAGGATCGAAAACCTCCTCCACTAGGCGTAAGCACCTAAGATAAACTATCAAAGAGGTCTTTTAAATGGGTTATAACGTTAGGTGTAGGGAAAAGGAAAACACGGTTTTGTTGGATAAAGGATGTTTTACTGGTGGCGAGTTAAAGATCTTGATCAATTACATGTACTATACAATGTTGCTAAGCCAAGACTCGACTCAATCTTAAGCTAATGAAAGAAAATAACAAAAACATAAAATAAACATAAAATAAAACGGGATGGTAGTCCGTATGTTTTTTCTATTTTTCTTTTTCTCATTTTTTTTGTATTTTTCTTGATTTTTTTTCGTTTTTTTTTTTTTTTTTTTTTTTTTTTTTTTTTTTTTTTACATACACTTATGCCCTACCATCCAAAATAATACATCATAGGGGCGTTGCATTCCCCTTACACTTGAACTTTTACATAACTTTACAAATAACTATTCTAATGACTCGAATTAAGATAATCAAAACACTTGGAGTACTTTTAAAATATTTAGCACATATGGGGGTAATAAATGATGTTCTTCCCCATTACTCCATTACACTAGTACTTTACCCATGAGTCCCAATCGTCCCAAAACAATATGTACAAGGATATGACTCGACTTAGCAACCATGTAATCAACTAGATAATTAACTTGGGTTTAAACAAATGTTGTAACAATAATGCACTAAAAATGAGTGCATACAAGGTAGGCTAAGGCGATTTGGGTGTACATTTTAGTGGGGTGTAAACAAATTCTTCCTTTAAGTAAAATGCTTAAAGTTCGAAACGAAAAGATAGGCTCTGAGGGGTGTACTAGGGGTATCGTGTACTAAAAATGAGTACAACGCAAAGGGTGTGGGAGAATTACTTGACCAATGTAGCCAAAGTAATTATAACAAAAACACAGGTGTAAAACAATGGGTTAATCCTAATGCCTCTTATCATGTAGTAAATCTAACTACACGAATGTAGTCTCACTTGTGGCCTTGGAATGGTTCTAACGCAAGTTCTAGAATCTAAGTGCTACCGGTACACACATCATAGCATAAATGCTTTTCCTACCAATTCTAGGGGCGAACCTCACATATTTGGGGGTGGAAAATTTTTTAGTGGTACGGTTTTTGTGCTAGTCATATAACTCCTATCCATGAGACGCTCATTAAGATCAAAGTTTCACTCCTATATGTTGTAAAAAATTTTAAATTTGGCACTAAAATTACCTTAACAAGTATTTCTCTCAGTTTTATTACACATCTACTATTAAACAAACAAAAATCAAGCGTAATAGCATTCTCTTATTCGTACTTTTACCCTCCCCTTACACTTAAGATGAACATTGTCCCCAATGTTCAAATAACAAGATGTAAAAGCATAAAGTAAAAGAATGAAATCAAATACTCCCCTGATTCGCTCGGTGGATAATGAAGTAACACGGTTAAATCTTCTTCCAAAGTAATGTTGAAGCTCCATGACTAATGCATCGCCAAAAGCTTGATTCAAAAACATTTCCTTGTCCAAAATAACCTGTTAAACCTGAGAAAACAAACACGAGAACCTGCATAACATCGGCGGGATAAAATCTATATATAAGGATATAATGCTTGTGGAATGATAACTTTGCAGATTCCTGGAGATTATAAGTTGGAGATTTTAATAAAAACTTTTTATGAAAACAAAACTTTCAAAAATTTCTGAAAATTAAATCTGACGCCGTCAGGTTATAAACCCTGACGCCGTCAGATATGACCTGACAAAAATTCTCATTTTAAGTTTCCGGAAAATTTCTGGAAAAACCTTTACCTTACTTCCTGGAATTCCTGCAAAACATCACTATGACTCGATACAAGCATTTGACTCAAACAAATACTAATATGTATGTTAGTTTATTATTATTACGATTCATGTTCATTTGTGTTCTAATAAACCGATTTAGATTTCCCTTACACTTATCTTTTGTAAAATACCTTTATATGTAGTTAAGACGAAGTTAAAAACAAAATAAAGCATTTTCACAAATTAGTTTTGAACATGAATCAATAATAATAAAAATTAAACATACATACGGAAGCAAATAAAATCAAACAAACAAATAAATAAACACACAAAGCAAATAAAGATTGGGTTGCCTCCCAAGAAGCGCTTTTCTTTATTAACGAGTCTTGTAGCTAGACTCAAAGTCACGTACATTACGTGATTCCATCATTGGTCACGGTTCCTAGGCCATTCTCCTTCCCGGTTTTATATTCCGGTCCTAATTTCAAACAATCCTTGTAGAAACCGAATATCCTTTCCATAACATAGTCTACTCCTTTATTTCTATCCTCATCATTCCTATAGTAGACCGCTTGCTTGAGCTCCTTCTCAACATTTGACAAGTGTTGGAGTTGTTCTATCTTATATGGCATTTGGTAGTTTACTTCATCGGTCTCATCCTTAAATCTAACTATCCCTAAGGAAGGTTCATAAGTCATTCTAGAGACCTCAACAAATGGTTTTCCAAAAACCACTTGAGTTAAGGACGCATCGACTATTGGGCGGATATCTTCTACAATTACAAAGTCGGTGACATAGGTGAAGTTTCCTACATAAACCGGTAATCCCTTAACTCTTCCCGTGAAGTTACTCATCCAACCCTTGTCAGGGAACATCCTATACCCAAGTTGATTTTTCATTATCAAGTTGTAGTGGGCTCTAGTCATGATGTTTATGGGCGATCTAAGGTCGATGTAGGCTTTCCACACATGCAAATGTCCGATGTTGCATGGTATGTTGAGATTAGAAGGGTCGCCTATTTCTATGATTGGTCTACCTAGGAAGTATGGTGCCTCGGGGTCATCGAATAAGTTTGTATGATATACGCGCTCTTCCTTAGTGGGTAGCCTATTGAAGTAGTCCTCATCATCATCTATTTCTTCAATCTCACTTTTCCTAACTTCCTTATCAACCTCGACTTTCTTAACCTCATCCTTAGGTTCAATTTCTATCCTACCCTCATTCTTGTCACTTTCTTCCATGCTCCTATCGATTGGTTTAATAGTGACAACGTTGACGAAGTGGACATGTTTGGATGAGGAAGGGTCTTTGACTTGGGGTCCGCTATTTGTGTTCCTAGCGTCCTTATGTGGAGGTGATAGCACTTGGTTATTGAGGACTTTCAACAAGTTGTCAATTTTATTGGTCATCTCCGTTTGTTGTTGATTGAATTCGGATTCGAATCTAGCTATCCGAGCTTCTTGAGATGCCATAAATTGGGACATCAATCCTTCAAAGTTATTGGTACTACCATTGCCGGAAGGATTGTTGTTGAAAGTACGGTTCGAGTTGGAACCGCTTGATTGGAAACGATTAGGTGGGTTGGAAGAATTGGTTTGTTGTGCGTTTTGGTTTTGTTTCCACCTAATGTTCGGGTGGTTTTTCCATGAGGGATTGTATGAATCACCGTAATGGTTTGGCTCGGGTTTGAAAGTGTACCACTTGTCTCCCGCTCCGTCGGTACGCGAGGATGCGTAGTCCACAAAAGCTTGTTCAGGGAGTTCCATGCAATCACGAGTGTCGTGGGGACCACTACATAATTCACATGAAGAAGTGATTTTGTTCACTTGGCTTGAGGGTTTAGGAGCCTCGTAGGATTTCATAAGAAACTTGACTTGGTCTTCAAGTTCTATGATCCTACGGTCGGAAGTGCTTGAATTGTTCGAAGGCAAAGATATTGCCTTGACCGTTTTATTCAAATCACGGGGATCACTCCAACTTTCGTTGTCATAAAGAGCAAGATCCTCTAGGAGAGCCCATGATTGTTCCACACTTAGATCACGTAGCTTACCACCGGCCGATTGGTCAATGGTTTGCCTCGTGGAGAGATTGATATGGTCATAGAAGATTTGGATTTGGAGCCAAAGTTCTATGCCATGGTGAGGGACTTTTTGGAGTAAGTCCTTGAATCGAGTCCATGCCTCGTAGAGAGTTTCGCCTTGACGTTGTTGGAACATCAAGATATCATTCCTTAGCTTGGTAGTTCTTCCCGGTGGGAAAAACTGAGCAAGGAAACGAGTAGTGAGATCATCCCAAGAGGTGATGGATCCTGCGGGTTGACGTTCTAGCCATTGACTAGCTTGGTCCCGCAGAGAGAATTGAAAGAGACGCAATCGGGTCGTCTCTCGAGTGGCAACATCAAGGTCTATAGAATCAACGATTTTAAGAAAGTCCTTGAGATGTTGATTAGGATCTTCAGAACGAAGTCCATGGAATGCGCATCCGCTTTGCACCAACCGGATGGTGTCGGATCGCAAGGGTGTGACATTGGCTCCTTGAGTGAGCTCAATGGTGTTTCGATAGCCATGGTGGCTAGGACGGGAATACTCTCCTAAGGTACGGGCTCTAGGAGGTGGTGGTTGTTGTGGTGGTGGGTTGTTGGGATTAAGGATATTACCATCTTCCATGATGTCGGATGGTATGGTTACGAACAAAGAAACGAAGAAAATAGATAGACTAAAGAAAACCTAGAAAAATAAAAAAAAAATCTCACTAGAAAGGAATCTAGTGAGTAGACCTAATATAAATAACAATTCAACCTAAACAATAACTATTCCCCGGCAGCGGCGCCAAAAACTTGATGCGTGGTTTTGCAACCTTACAACAGGTTTTACCTCTCGAGGGATCTCAAGAGGCTTACAACCCCACCAGGCAGTGTACCTGACCGATGTAGTATAGTGTAGTGGTAAGTACGGGGGATTGATCGTTCTCCACAGGGAATAGTGTTCGTTAGGTATGAAAGACTACTCTAATAGGTCTAAGGGTTGAGGAAGATTCTTTTTTATGTTTTTATATTTTTATGAAAGCAAGTAAAATCTCGGGTTTGAAAGAGTGGGCGGAATTAGTTGCTAGCCAACTAACCCAAATTACTACGAATGCAAATAAAATAAATAACTGAAAATAAAAAGTTGGTGGAAACTTTTGTGTAGAGAAATGTGTTTACTTAGATTTCCTTACTCCCTAACTATCTTTTACCGGTTGATTAGTGTGTATTAGTCGCGTGGATGACGGGTGTATTCCTTAATACCAATCGTGGGGTGGCGTACGTACTTCCCCAACTCTACAAGCTCCTACTTCACTCATATGTCGAGCCGGCTAGGAAGCTCCTAACATGGGATCACTAGAATTCGCTTGTGCATTAAATACAACCATAAAAACCTTTAGTACGCATTCGGTTCATGTTTCTTAAGACGTTCAAGCAAGTTACCGAATAGGAAGTTAGCCAGTTTTCTTAAGCCTAACATAGATAAACAATCATCCAATACCACTAATAACACACTAATAACCAATAATCAATAGCTAGGTTTCATTAGATCTAAGCAAACACAAGATAAATCTAGCCTAACATGTTAAACAAAAGACAAGAACAAGATAAAATCAAACAACACATAGACATATTGAATGATTAATTGATAACTTATCTTTCAATGTAACATGGAAGATCTCAAGGCAAAAAGCCTTGAAAAAGATGCTAAAATCGTCTTAGGGTTTTCTCCCAAAAACTCCACACTAAGTTCCACCTTAATGACAAAAAATTAGAAAACTATATATAGACTTTTGGATCTGACGGCGTCACGTTATGGAGTGTGACGCCGTCACCTCGCCGCTTTTAGGGTTCCCGGATGACCTTCTTGACGCCGTCCCTCTTTAGCTCTCCAAAATCCGTTCTGGCTTATCAAGGCTTGACGCCGTCAGACCTTGAACGTGACGCCGTCCCTCTTTGAATTAAGCCGTGACGCCCTTGATCAGGTTAAAGCGTGACGCCGTCAGAATTTACATGCAATTTTCACTGGCTTATCATGAGTAAATTTCACATCCACCTTTTCTTGCCAAGCCATGACGCCGTCCAGAATAAAATCTGACGCCGTCAAAGGTAACTTTTAGCCGATTTTTGAGACTTTGTCGTTTTCTTCACTTTATGCTCCAAAAACGTTCAAAATGCCTCCTTTTCCAGATTTCTCCTCAAAAGTACCTAAAATGACAAAAGGAACGATTTAGGGCAATATTTGATCAAATAAATACGATTTAGGGCTTAAATGACCCCTTAAAAGCGGTACACTTTTCGCTTCATCAAATACCCTTACACTTGAGATTTGCTTGTCCTCAAGCAAATGCGCTTTTATTCTAATCAAAATACAAGTTAGGGGTCATTTAATGCAAACATAAAAGTAATTACAACAAATAATCGTTCCACTTCAATCATAATAAGCACGGAGATTATAAACTAGCACCTCACAAGTAGTGTTTAGATACTCACATCTCTCAAGTGTCATCAAAATAAATCTCATAAATGAAAACGGATAATATCTCTCACTACCTGTCATAGCAAATAGATTACCATAGGCTTGGGAAAGGATCGAAAACCTCCTCCACTAGGCGTAAGCACCTAAGATAAACTATCAAAGAGGTCTTTTAAATGGGTTATAACGTTAGGTGTAGGGAAAAGGAAAACACGGTTTTGTTGGATAAAGGATGTTTTACTGGTGGCGAGTTAAAGATCTTGATCAATTACATGTACTATACAATGTTGCTAAGCCAAGACTCGACTCAATCTTAAGCTAATGAAAGAAAATAACAAAAACATAAAATAAACATAAAATAAAACGGGATGGTAGTCCGTATGTTTTTTCTATTTTTCTTTTTCTCATTTTTTTTGTATTTTTCTTGATTTTTTTTCGTTTTTTTTTTTTTTTTTTTTTTTTTTTTTTTTTTTTTTTTTTTTTTTTTTTTACATACACTTTTGCCCTACCATCCAAAATAATACATCATAGGGGCGTTGCATTCCCCTTACACTTGAACTTTTACATAACTTTACAAATAACTATTCTAATGACTCGAATTAAGATAATCAAAACACTTGGAGTACTTTTAAAATATTTAGCACATATGGGGGTAATAAATGATGTTCTTCCCCATTACTCCATTACACTAGTACTTTACCCATGAGTCCCAATCGTCCCAAAACAATATGTACAAGGATATGACTCGACTTAGCAACCATGTAATCAACTAGATAATTAACTTGGGTTTAAACAAATGTTGTAACAATAATGCACTAAAAATGAGTGCATACAAGGTAGGCTAAGGCGATTTGGGTGTACATTTTAGTGGGGTGTAAACAAATTCTTCCTTTAAGTAAAATGCTTAAAGTTCGAAACGAAAAGATAGGCTCTGAGGGGTGTACTAGGGGTATCGTGTACTAAAAATGAGTACAACGCAAAGGGTGTGGGAGAATTACTTGACCAATGTAGCCAAAGTAATTATAACAAAAACACAGGTGTAAAACAATGGGTTAATCCTAATGCCTCTTATCATGTAGTAAATCTAACTACACGAATGTAGTCTCACTTGTGGCCTTGGAATGGTTCTAACGCAAGTTCTAGAATCTAAGTGCTACCGGTACACACATCATAGCATAAATGCTTTTCCTACCAATTCTAGGGGCGAACCTCACATATTTGGGGGTGGAAAATTTTTTAGTGGTACGGTTTTTGTGCTAGTCATATAACTCCTATCCATGAGACGCTCATTAAGATCAAAGTTTCACTCCTATATGTTGTAAAAAATTTTAAATTTGGCACTAAAATTACCTTAACAAGTATTTCTCTCAGTTTTATTACACATCTACTATTAAACAAACAAAAATCAAGCGTAATAGCATTCTCTTATTCGTACTTTTACCCTCCCCTTACACTTAAGATGAACATTGTCCCCAATGTTCAAATAACAAGATGTAAAAGCATAAAGTAAAAGAATGAAATCAAATACTCCCCTGATTCGCTCGGTGGATAATGAAGTAACACGGTTAAATCTTCTTCCAAAGTAATGTTGAAGCTCCATGACTAATGCATCGCCAAAAGCTTGATTCAAAAACATTTCCTTGTCCAAAATAACCTGTTAAACCTGAGAAAACAAACACGAGAACCTGCATAACATCGGCGGGATAAAATCTATATATAAGGATATAATGCTTGTGGAATGATAACTTTGCAGATTCCTGGAGATTATAAGTTGGAGATTTTAATAAAAACTTTTTATGAAAACAAAACTTTCAAAAATTTCTGAAAATTAAATCTGACGCCGTCAGGTTATAAACCCTGACGCCGTCAGATATGACCTGACAAAAATTCTCATTTTAAGTTTCCGGAAAATTTCTGGAAAAACCTTTACCTTACTTCCTGGAATTCCTGCAAAACATCACTATGACTCGATACAAGCATTTGACTCAAACAAATACTAATATGTATGTTAGTTTATTATTATTACGATTCATGTTCATTTGTGTTCTAATAAACCGATTTAGATTTCCCTTACACTTATCTTTTGTAAAATACCTTTATATGTAGTTAAGACGAAGTTAAAAACAAAATAAAGCATTTTCACAAATTAGTTTTGAACATGAATCAATAATAATAAAAATTAAACATACATACGGAAGCAAATAAAATCAAACAAACAAATAAATAAACACACAAAGCAAATAAAGATTGGGTTGCCTCCCAAGAAGCGCTTTTCTTTATTAACGAGTCTTGTAGCTAGACTCAAAGTCACGTACATTACGTGATTCCATCATTGGTCACGGTTCCTAGGCCATTCTCCTTCCCGGTTTTATATTCCGGTCCTAATTTCAAACAATCCTTGTAGAAACCGAATATCCTTTCCATAACATAGTCTACTCCTTTATTTCTATCCTCATCATTCCTATAGTAGACCGCTTGCTTGAGCTCCTTCTCAACATTTGACAAGTGTTGGAGTTGTTCTATCTTATATGGCATTTGGTAGTTTACTTCATCGGTCTCATCCTTAAATCTAACTATCCCTAAGGAAGGTTCATAAGTCATTCTAGAGACCTCAACAAATGGTTTTCCAAAAACCACTTGAGTTAAGGACGCATCGACTATTGGGCGGATATCTTCTACAATTACAAAGTCGGTGACATAGGTGAAGTTTCCTACATAAACCGGTAATCCCTTAACTCTTCCCGTGAAGTTACTCATCCAACCCTTGTCAGGGAACATCCTATACCCAAGTTGATTTTTCATTATCAAGTTGTAGTGGGCTCTAGTCATGATGTTTATGGGCGATCTAAGGTCGATGTAGGCTTTCCACACATGCAAATGTCCGATGTTGCATGGTATGTTGAGATTAGAAGGGTCGCCTATTTCTATGATTGGTCTACCTAGGAAGTATGGTGCCTCGGGGTCATCGAATAAGTTTGTATGATATACGCGCTCTTCCTTAGTGGGTAGCCTATTGAAGTAGTCCTCATCATCATCTATTTCTTCAATCTCACTTTTCCTAACTTCCTTATCAACCTCGACTTTCTTAACCTCATCCTTAGGTTCAATTTCTATCCTACCCTCATTCTTGTCACTTTCTTCCATGCTCCTATCGATTGGTTTAATAGTGACAACGTTGACGAAGTGGACATGTTTGGATGAGGAAGGGTCTTTGACTTGGGGTCCGCTATTTGTGTTCCTAGCGTCCTTATGTGGAGGTGATAGCACTTGGTTATTGAGGACTTTCAACAAGTTGTCAATTTTATTGGTCATCTCCGTTTGTTGTTGATTGAATTCGGATTCGAATCTAGCTATCCGAGCTTCTTGAGATGCCATAAATTGGGACATCAATCCTTCAAAGTTATTGGTACTACCATTACCGGAAGGATTGTTGTTGAAAGTACGGTTCGAGTTGGAACCGCTTGATTGGAAACGATTAGGTGGGTTGGAAGAATTGGTTTGTTGTGTGTTTTGGTTTTGTTTCCACCTAATGTTCGGGTGATTTTTCCATGAGGGATTGTATGAATCACCGTAATGGTTTGGCTCGGGTTTGAAAGTGTACCACTTGTCTCCCGCTCCGTCGGTACGCGAGGATGCGTAGTCCACAAAAGCTTGTTCGGGGAGTTCCATGCAATCACGAGTGTCGTGGGGACCACTACATAATTCACATGAAGAAGTGATTTTGTTCACTTGGCTTGAGGGTTTAGGAGCCTCGTAGGATTTCATAAGAAACTTGACTTGGTCTTCAAGTTCTATGATCCTACGGTCGGAAGTGCTTGAATTGTTCGAAGGCAAAGATATTGCCTTGACCGTTTTATTCAAATCACGGGGATCACTCCAACTTTCGTTGTCATAAAGAGCAAGATCCTCTAGGAGAGCCCATGATTGTTCCGCACTTAGATCACGTAGCTTGCCACCGGCCGATTGGTCAATGGTTTGCCTCGTGGAGAGATTGATATGGTCATAGAAGATTTGGATTTGGAGCCAAAGTTCTATGCCATGGTGAGGGACTTTTTGGAGTAAGTCCTTGAATCGAGTCCATGCCTCGTAGAGAGTTTCGCCTTGACGTTGTTGGAACATCAAGATATCATTCCTTAGCTTGGTAGTTCTTCCCGGTGGGAAAAACTGAGCAAGGAAACGAGTAGTGAGATCATCCCAAGAGGTGATGGATCCTGCGGGTTGACGTTCTAGCCATTGACTAGCTTGGTCCCGCAGAGAGAATTGAAAGAGACGCAATCGGGTCGTCTCTCGAGTGGCAACATCAAGGTCTATAGAATCAACGATTTTAAGAAAGTCCTTGAGATGTTGATTAGGATCTTCAGAACGAAGTCCATGGAATGCGCATCCGCTTTGCACCAACCGGATGGTGTCGGATCGCAAGGGTGTGGACATTGGCTCCTTGAGTGAGCTCAATGGTGTTTCGATAGCCATGGTGGCTAGGACGGGAATACTCTCCTAAGGTACGGGCTCTAGGAGGTGGTGGTTGTTGTGGTGGTGGGTTGTTGGGATTAAGGATATTACCATCTTCCATGATGTCGGATGGTATGGTTACGAACAAAGAAACGAAGAAAATAGATAGACTAAAGAAAACCTAGAAAAATAAAAAAAAAATCTCACTAGAAAGGAATCTAGTGAGTAGACCTAATATAAATAACAATTCAACCTAAACAATAACTATTCCCCGGCAGCGGCGCCAAAAACTTGATGCGTGGTTTTGCAACCTTACAACAGGTTTTACCTCTCGAGGGATCTCAAGAGGCTTACAACCCCACCAGGCAGTGTACCTGACCGATGTAGTATAGTGTAGTGGTAAGTACGGGGGATTGATCGTTCTCCACAGGGAATAGTGTTCGTTAGGTATGAAAGACTACTCTAATAGGTCTAAGGGTTGAGGAAGATTCTTTTTTATGTTTTTATATTTTTATGAAAGCAAGTAAAATCTCGGGTTTGAAAGAGTGGGCGGAATTAGTTGCTAGCCAACTAACCCAAATTACTACGAATGCAAATAAAATAAATAACTGAAAATAAAAAGTTGGTGGAAACTTTTGTGTAGAGAAATGTGTTTACTTAGATTTCCTTACTCCCTAACTATCTTTTACCGGTTGATTAGTGTGTATTAGTCGCGTGGATGACGGGTGTATTCCTTAATACCAATCGTGGGGTGGCGTACGTACTTCCCCAACTCTACAAGCTCCTACTTCACTCATATGTCGAGCCGGCTAGGAAGCTCCTAACATGGGATCACTAGAATTCGCTTGTGCATTAAATACAACCATAAAAACCTTTAGTACGCATTCGGTTCATGTTTCTTAAGACGTTCAAGCAAGTTACCGAATAGGAAGTTAGCCAGTTTTCTTAAGCCTAACATAGATAAACAATCATCCAATACCACTAATAACACACTAATAACCAATAATCAATAGCTAGGTTTCATTAGATCTAAGCAAACACAAGATAAATCTAGCCTAACATGTTAAACAAAAGACAAGAACAAGATAAAATCAAACAACACATAGACATATTGAATGATTAATTGATAACTTATCTTTCAATGTAACATGGAAGATCTCAAGGCAAAAAGCCTTGAAAAAGATGCTAAAATCGTCTTAGGGTTTTCTCCCAAAAACTCCACACTAAGTTCCACCTTAATGACAAAAAATTAGAAAACTATATATAGACTTTTGGATCTGACGGCGTCACGTTATGGAGTGTGACGCCGTCACCTCGCCGCTTTTAGGGTTCCCGGATGACCTTCTTGACGCCGTCCCTCTTTAGCTCTCCAAAATCCGTTCTGGCTTATCAAGGCTTGACGCCGTCAGACCTTGAACGTGACGCCGTCCCTCTTTGAATTAAGCCGTGACGCCCTTGATCAGGTTAAAGCGTGACGCCGTCAGAATTTACATGCAATTTTCACTGGCTTATCATGAGTAAATTTCACATCCACCTTTTCTTGCCAAGCCATGACGCCGTCCAGAATAAAATCTGACGCCGTCAAAGGTAACTTTTAGCCGATTTTTGAGACTTTGTCGTTTTCTTCACTTTTATGCTCCAAAAACGTTCAAAATGCCTCCTTTTCCAGATTTCTCCTCAAAAGTACTTAAAATGACAAAAGGAACGATTTAGGGCAATATTTGATCAAATAAATACGATTTAGGGCTTAAATGACCCCTTAAAAGCGGTACACTTTTCGCTTCATCATTGCCCCATGATTCACCTCTCACAGGAGTTAACACACCTGGAATGATGAGGGCAGCAGACTGGAATTTAAGGAATTGATGGCTACATGTACAACATTGTCTGATAAGCTGTTCTAATTGGAAGATGTACTTCTTCTAGTTCATCAAAAAGAAAAAGTTCAGATGATGGTGAGAGATCTTCCAAACAGGGGAGGAAATAAAACCAAGTGGAGGAAATGAAGCCCAGGGGAGGAAGATTAACCAAACAAGGGAGGATGAAAGATTGTGGATGTGTACGCTCAGAATCAGGGGTGGAAGCTTAAATTGATCAAATAGTGCATGAGTCTAGTAAAAGCATCATCATTGTATGCTCTTACTCCTGGCTCAGCAGCAGTTGTTGTATCTCCTTCTACAATGGAATGCTGGGAATAAGCTCATGTTAAAAATTTGGACAAGATTCTGGAGTATTATATATTCAGAAGGGATGAAGCATTTCAAATGGAGAAAGTTCAAATGAAGAAAAATCTTTCAGTTTCAATTTCAGTTCACTACGTTTGTTCATCACTTGCATAGCTTGCTAAGAGATGACTTGACTTCTTGAAGAAAGATGAGCAATTACAGGGAATATAATATCAGGCTTCAAGCATCCAAGATACACAGCACCATTATCTCTTATAATTCCTCCATCCAAGGAAATTGCACCATCTTTTAGGCAATGAATGAAGCCTAAAGATTGGTACTGCTGATGTTAAAGACAAAGAAAATGGCAGATGAGTTAGACAGAAAGATACTTAATCTTACAGAACAAAGGAAAGCTCAGATCAAGAGTCTGATTATGTAGTGTTTGAAAGATCTTCACAATCCTCATTTAATTCAGAAGAAACTTGTTGATTTGGGATAAATCACAAGTTTAGGGGAGGATTGTTGGGAATTAAATGTTCTGAAGATTAGTATTGGGAATTAAATGTTCACAAGGTTAGTACTGCTCAAAGAAATACACTAAGTGTCATTCTACTGCTAGTGTATTTCATTCTACTGCTAGTGTTAGAGATTCTGCTGCCGCAAGAATACTACTGCTAGAGTATCAGATACTGCTGTTGGAGTGACTCATCCTACTGCTGAAGAGATAAGTATCGCGTATTCTACTGCTGAGTAGATAAGTATAAAAAGATATTATGTGTATAAAAGTCAAAGATATACGGTAGATAATATCTTAGATATGTGTTCAGTCAACATGTTGTATACACAGAACAAGTTGTATCTTAGGGACTGACACACATAACATGCAAGTAGTTCGACAAGACTTATCATAATTGTAAAGATCTCCTTTGTTGTATAAAAGGGAGATCTTAGCTTAGATATTAAGAGTGCTTTATATATGCTTAGAATATCTGTCAAGAACAAAGAACTAAAACCATCACAGAAAACATAAGTCATAGAAACATAAGAGATTCAAGGTTTTGTAACCCTAGTGATAGTGAAGATCACTCGTATTATTCTCAATAATATTGAATCGTTTGGTGTTATACTTTCTATGTTCATTGTTCATCACAAAAGCATTACTGTTCCATTTCCATAAACAATATCCTTCTAAGTGTGGTTAAGTAGATTCCGCATACTTAATCATATTCACTCAAAGTATCATATACACACGTTATAAAGGACTAACATCCTCATTAGTGTATCGCATCCTCTCAAACACTAAGGCTGGCCACAGTCGTGACCGGGTCATCACCCTGCCACATCAGCTTTCTCTCTCCGATGACCAGACACGACCAAATTGCCACAGTCGATAACCAATTTTTTTTTTTTTTTTTTTTTTTTTTTTTTTTTTTAATTCAAATATTTTAAAAACTTATGAAAATATAAACAACAAATTTTCATTAAACACATTATATAATTTAAATAAAATAAACAATGAAATGTAAACCAAATGCTATATCAGGGTCATGCTAGAAAAAATTAAAAAACTAATACATGAATGACTAAACATAAAAAATTATTTATCACAAAAAAGCGTAAAACTTTTTCTTTTTTTTTTCCTTGTCTTCTTTGTTGTTAGTCTGCAAAAACACATATAAACACACACTACACATTCAAAAACTCATATTCAACATTCAAGATATAAAATCAAAAATCAAAAAATACCATTTTTGTGTGTAAATAATCGGTCGGATTTTCGACCGACTTGTGGAAATTGGAGACCCTCGACCGATATTGACCTTTTGCCCACAGTGGGGATGACCGAGCACAAAGTCGGTCAACCTTGCCCCTTGACCGATCGACTGCGAGTAGCCTAATGCCCTAAACAACAACAAAAACCACACAATCGAGCATACTATTGTAAGACTACTTGATTGCAAGGACCAAAGAAACAACAATTGCAAAAACACAAAGGGTTGACTTCCAATTACTGACTTTTTTTTAAAGCTTCTTGCAAATCAGCCTCCAATTCTTCAATCCTTCTTTGACGTGTTACTTCTGTTTGAACTTCACGTCATTGATGAGGAGTAAGTTGATTGTACATCTCGAACAAATGCATCTTGTACCAATCACATTCCTCCTCTGGATTGTACCAATCCCATGTATCACATTTCTTCTTACGAGGTTTCTACAATCAAATATTAGAGTCTAGTAAATAAATTAAAATTATAATCTTTAAAACAAAACGTGAATGATGAATTACCCAACGATTTTGGCAACAAATGAAACTTCGAGCAGGGTTAGAGGGTGTCCAAGAGGTAACAACCATTGATGGCCTGTGACATTTGCAGGTTTCATTGGTAAGATACGATGACATGATTTGATTTGATTTAGATTTGGGATACATTTTGATTTTTGAACGAAATAATTGATTTGGGATTTTACTGTTAAAATTAGGGTTAGAATAAAAGAGGGAAATGGGTAGATAAAGTGGTTATCTGTGGTCACGTGTCGGCCCAATAAGCTCAAACGGTCATATAGCCTAACATTGCAGGTTTCAACAAGTTTTATAGGTGATAGTAGCATTTTTGTAAGTTCGTTACCAACAATTGGAAATTTTGGAAAGTTCATAGCCTATTTATGGACTTAACCCTTATTATTACATAAACCACTCATGATTGTGATTAGATGCGAAAAATACGAATATTTTTTCTGAAAAAAAATAAAAACAGAATCAACTCTTGATTGTGATTATCTGATTATGTCTCGAGTTACTAAACATCTAAGACTTTTGACTTTACTTTTAACAAATCAAAAATTGACTCTCTTTTACTATAGGACACTATCGCCTAATGTTATCACTTATTCACACACGTAAAAAAAACTTTTCACAAACCACCAATGTTTTAAAAACCGGATTTTTTCGATGAACCGGATTTTTCACCGAGACCGGTTCAACCGGCCGGTTCGACCGTTTGACCAGTCAACACTTAATCTGTATATATGATATATACTAGCAGGGTACCCGCGCGTTGCGGCGGCGGGTCCCCTGAAATAGAATTTTTCGGTGAATCATGTATTTTAGTTTATTATGTTCTTTTTGACAATAAATTTACGGATATCAAAAATTTCGTTTAGCTCATGCCCGTTGGCTCGTGTCTGTTTGGGCTCAAGCCCATTTGGCCCGTTGCCCGTTCGGGCTTGAATATTTGTATAATGTACTTTATTATTTGTATTAGTGACATTTAATGCAGGAATTGTGTTTAAGTTGGTTGTACAATATGCTTGATAATTTGTATTTCTTATGTAAGGGGTGTTTTAATAACTGCATTAATTGTATTTATTGACCCGTTAATTAATTGTATTTAATGTACATAATGATTTATTTATTGTATTTAATGTTAGTATTTCTATTTTAATTAGTTGTACTTTGAGCTTAAGAACTTGTAAATGTTAGAAAATGTGTTTTAATTACTTGTACTTTTAGCTTTATAACTTGGATTACTTAATTTTAAGAGTTTCCATTATTAGTAGGCCTTAATGCTTTATAATATAGTAAGATATATAGGGCTTTTGGGCTTTGGTTGGACTTTGGCTCAGAAACAGTCTTAACAAAGGGGTCATAACTTTCACAGTGATCAAACAATTATTCCAAAATTCCTCTTTCATCACAATTGACTTACCCTCGTATCCATTTCCTACTTTCAACATCTTTTTAAACTCACTAGAAATGACCATAGCTTGCAAATCTTCTTTGTGATCAACCAAACTCTTTAATGCAATGAAAGATGTTCCAAAACGAGTACTACCTGGCCTAATTATTTATGTCCAATTGGGTCTTTGTCCATTGGTGGCTGTCGTCAGTTGCGGGGGTGGGCAAGTGGTGGCATCGAGAGTCGATCCGATCGGAGGTGGCCGGTGGGAGGTGGTTTTTATTAGGTGAAAAATAAAGAAAGCAAGAAACCCTAATGAAATTATGAAAAGGAAAGTGTGGTGGGAACTGAGTATGTTATTTTGGTGGTGTGGGGTTTTTTTTAACTTTAAATCATTTTTTTTTTATTTACCAACGAACCGCCGGTTTGGCTGAACCGGTTGGACTGCCAAAACCCGCCGGTTTAATCACTGGACGGTTCCTCAAAATAACCGGGATTCAATGAACCGTCCGACCAGCCGGACACCGGTCGAACCGGCCGGTCCGGTCCTGTTTTTAAAACATTGCAAACCACTTTGATCTTAGCGGGTCACACTTTTACTCCTTTGTAACTCAACTAATAAGAAACCGTTACTTCTAACCAATGTTTAAAAACCTGGTATTTTAATTTACTCGGCCAAGCTTTCGGTTTCAGTCCAATCAGTTTTTCAACTAGAATCGGTTTCTTGTCATCCAACCGGTTCCAGAATTCAACCGGTTAAAATTGGCTAGGTTAACCTGAAATTTAAAACATTGCTTCTGACGTAAAATCTCTAATTGTAACTTTTCAATTAAATAGTGAAAAGTTTAAAAGAACACAACAACTTAAATATATATTTAAACTAGTTATGCATTTAATGCACAATAAATAAATATACAAATTACCTTAAATATATATAATTTTGAATTTAATAAAATACAATTTTTTTTTTTTTTTTTTTTTAATCTTAATAATTGATTTAAGAGTAAATTGCAAACATCGTCCTTGTGGTTTGGCCAAATTGCACGTTTCGTCCTTGTGGCTCATTAAGTGCAAAGATTGTCATTATTTTGCATTGTTACGTGCATTTTTGGTCCTTCAACAGTGAAATTTGGCAAATCACAAGGACGATTTTTGCAATGATGAAAGACTAAAAATGCACATAATAGTGCAAAATAAAGACGATCTTTTCAGTTAATAAACCACAAGAACGAAACATGCAATTTAGCCAAACCACAAGGACATTTTTTGCAATTTACTCTTGATTTAACCATTGCCCAATAGTCATTGTATATCAAATCACTACTTTTAAAACACATTTCACATATATAAAGATATTTTCATTTAACCGACATAAAGAATCACAATCTTCTTGATTTTGAGGATATTTTAGCAAAGCGCATTTATTGTTATATGTTTTTGGACTTTGAAGTACTAGTAATAAAATATCCTCTATTTTATCAAGTTGCAACATGCCACTTCTTGCACTGCATAGATATTTGTTCTTTTCATTCTTATGAGCGGATCCTTTTTAATGAATCATTATTTGCAAACTTAAATCCAACTACTGTATTAAGAATCCGTTTGTTATTAAAGATTAAGCCTGTAGGATTGGACTTAAAGTAAAATATTAATGCTTAGTTGTATGTATTTACTTTTTTTTTTGAACGACGAATTTCTTAATAATTTGGATAAGACTTCGCACCTACCTCACCGGCAGGCTCTCATCCACCACTGGCCAGACTATGTTGTCTTAACCGGGCCCACGCTGGCCATGGGGATTCAACGACGTCCCCCCAGAAACCGTACCGCCTCCACACAAGTTTTACTTGCTGAAGTAACGGCCGAATGAAAACCGGGCTTGGCTCGGTTCGAACTTGTGCCACATAGAAGTTCAAACTTCATTACCTTGTACCAACAGAGCTTTGTGGCCCTTATGTGAAAACTTCCCGGTAGATCACCCACCCGGTACTACTTTCATACTGGCTCACTTAACTGACTAAGTGGTTACCACTAGACCACAAAGCCTGATGATGTATGTATTTACTTTTAAAATTGAGATTTAAACCTATTTACTAGGCATCTAGAAAAGCCACCTATATGAGTGGGCTTAACACAATTTTGCACCTTTTATCTCATATGTGACATATATGTCTCTAATTCATTTTTTATTATTGTTTTAGAAATATTTTTATTTATTTTTAAATTTTATACAATGCTATTTAATAAATTATTTATTTTGATACTATATTTTAAATTTTTTATTTCAAATCCAAATTCAAATCTTAAATTTACATTTAAAAAAAAAATCCGAACCATCTTGATTGTCTCGGTTCCAAAATCATAAAATGAAAACAAAGGAATTTTTGCGCCACAACATACGTACCCATTGTGATTATAAGCTTTTATTCAAAATTATATATAAATAATAAAAGGATTCCTTCAAATTAAATGATAGAAAACGAATCGAGATTAAAGAATAGTTCATAGACGAGTTCAGTAAAGTAATTTAAAAAAACATAATGCATAATGGGTGACTATTCTAATTTCTAGCATTCGGACAACAACAACGACTACCACAAAAGAGAGTAGTTGGATAAAATGTTCACATCCAAAAGCCTTCAATTGTCCATACAAATATTCAACGTTCATTGTATACACGATTGTTTTGGTGATTGAAATGTTTCATGAACTGTATGTTGGAAATTTTGGTGAAAAAGTTGCATTTAGCTTTCACATAAGTATGGGCGCATAAATAAATTCTAAATTACGTACATGGGTGATATTCGTCTTTAGTTTCTTGTACTATCGCCTTTTAAGAAAAAACTAATCTTGCACTACTTTATTTATTTCTTTTTCTTGCGAAGGACTTTTTTTTGGATAAACTCTAAGGAAAAGTAATATACTTTCTCAAAAAGAATGAAATACGTAACCAACTATATCTATTACTGATATCGATAAAATACTTTCAAATTTTAAACAATGTACGTAATATTGACCGGTATGTGACCTGTTTGACCAAAGGTGAAAGTCAGAGACTAAGATGAAAGTCAGCGCAAACTACAGAGACCACTACTGTAACTTTTTTAAGTGAAAAAAAGTTAAGGGACGATCGGTGAAAGTATTTTATCGACACTAGTAATAGATAAAGTTGATTATGTATTTCGTTCTTTTTGAGAAAATATGTTACGTATCTTTATACTTTACCCGACTTTTTTTAATCAATTTTTTCTATTCATTATTAGCTTATACATTTCACATGGAGGCTTTGAATAGTCGCTCACGTCGCCCACCTAAAAGATGACATTGAAGATCGAGCTCCTATAACCGTATATAAGCCCACAAACACACCATATTATATGAGACTGTAAGAGTGTGCGTATCTCTTGGTTCCTAAATAATACTCCATATAGACTATAATTTGACAATACGAGCTTTTATATATTCAAATCAAAGCTTTATATCAAGAGTTACACGCACTAGCAATCTAGCATACTATTCCACGAACACAACAAAGGCACGCTGTGCCACTACACCCTGCATATATCAATTCTGTGCCTGGGGGCTTAAGATCTGGGCACCAATCATCACACAGCTTTTGGTCACATTCTTTAAAATGCATACCAAATGGACAAAGATCGTCGCCTTTACCTACTCGGCAACCAAAATAAAACAAAATGCTAAAAAGGTACAACAAACAAATTAAATAAAGTGATTTGTACACTTTTAATAAGATAAATAGGGATCACTCTTTTTTCTTTGAAATAAAAACCTACAACTTGTATGATAATTGTAATTGAAATCTATTTCCACTAATAAAAAGTTTTACCGAGGGCGTTGCATTCTTCTTTATATGTTATACCCATCACCAAATTTGTAGATAACATGATAAAGAGAAAAGATAATAAAATTTTCTCCATTGTGAATTTAAAAATTATGAAGCACAATAAATTATAACAACTTGGATACTTTGTATTTATAACCTGCATGCTATTACAGTAATTAAAGTTTTGTAGTATACTATAGTAATACAATTACAGTAATACTATATTACAATATACTTATAATACTCAAATGAAAGATGCAATTATAGTTCTTTTTATAGTAATATGATTACAGTAATACTATAGTATTACAGTTCTTTTTAACATCCAAGCGTTTATATGTATTATATTGTACTAATATCATATTATAATTACTAATATGCCCCAGTTGCTCAATGTGTTTGCTTATCCGACCCGATCTCAGAAAATTCTGATATTAGAACAGGGCAACTTGGCAACTCGAATATAGCCAACTACGAGATGCCACGTGTCCGAATAAAGTACATCATCAACTGTTGGTACGATGTACATGGAAGATATTGTTTTTTGGGCAACTGTTGATTTTTGGGCAACCAATACATGAGCAACTGCATATTTTGGTCATTTTACATGCATTAAAATAAGGAACTTTTTATTGATATAGGTACGATTACAAGGCTACACGTTACATACGATTCATTAAAGAATACACATTAATACACACACATCTTCTTCTCCACAGGCAAAGCATCACACAACTACCAAATCATAATTCCTTAACACCCTGTTACCAAATTTTTTATGTAATTGTGTAATTCGATATGCCGATTCAGTTGTACAGTTGTAAAATCGATGTTCGATCTACAGTGAAGTTGCTTACAGATATCAAAGACATTTTGTCTAAGAATGAAAAGCGGGAAAGGTTGTTTAGAAACACAGTCTTTGGTCCGTGGTTGGATATTCGGTTTTGCAATAATGACTGCCATTTGATGCATTTTGTTTTACAACATCAGGTAAAAGTTTCTAACATATCGTCCGATTCCCCACCATTGCAATTCAAAATTGGGGATGATTTGTTAGAGTTCGGGCGTAAAGAATTTTGTTTAATAACAGGGTTTCGATTTGGTAAAGTTTGTAAAAGTCAAAATAAAACAAGTGCATTTCGTGACCGTGTATTTCCTAAAAAAAAGACAGATGGTATAAATTATGTATATGCCACTGATTGTTTGGAAATAGTTAAAGATGAAAATAGGTTCTTAGCTGTTTCTGATGATGATGCTGTTAGGTTGTGTCTTTTGATAGTTGCTATGTTGGTGTTTATGGGTATTGAAGAAAGGAATTGTATCTCTAAGCATATACTGTCTTTGGTGGAGGACTTTGATGCTTGGAATGTTTTTCCTTGGGGTGAATACATGTAACATCCCGCCTACTCAGACCACAATATTGTCCGCTTTGCCCGCAGGCTCACGGCTTTGTTTTTGTGGCCTCATTTGAAGACTTCCCGGCAGGTCACCCATACCAGTGCTACTCTCACATGAGCACGCTTAACTGCCAGTTCCTAAGAACTCCACTTGCAGTAGACCACAAAACGCGTTGTGTCATTGTAAGGCGAATGTAATCTTATGAGCCCAGCATCTCTCCAGGCCACAGCCGATGTAGGATTTGCCTAGGGTGTTACAATCACCCCCCCTTAGGGACTCATCGTCCTCGATGAGGTTTGCCCCACCATCCTGAACGGCTCTGGAGTAGCTCTGATACCACTTGTAACATCCCGCCTACTCAGACCACAATATTGTCCGCTTTGCCCGCAGGCTCACGGCTTTGTTTTTGTGGCCTCATTTGAAGACTTCCCGGCAGGTCACCCAAGCCAGTACTACTCTCTCATGAGCACGCTTAACTGCCAGTTCCTAAGAACTCCACACGCAGTAGACCACAAAACGCGTTGTGTCATTGTAAGGCGAATGTTATCTTATGAGCCCAGCATCTCTCCAGGCCACAGCCGATGTGGGATTTGCCTAGGGTGTTACAATACATGTGGCATAAATTTTATCAAAGGACCGTGAATGTTGTTGACAGACACAGAAAAGATCATTTGGCTAAGTTGAAAAAAAACCCAAAGTTCAGTGCGACATACAATCTATACGGTTTTGCTTGGGCTTTCAAGGTATGCCATACTTACTAGTTTGTACTAAAGTTCACCACTATGGACTAAACTGTTTCTCTGCTCTGTGTCACAATATTTTTAAAGGATATGTATTCATTAGACTATTTAGTATTGTTGTATTTAGTCTGAATTTTGACTAATTGCTATATATATGTATCTTGTGTACAAAATGTTTGTTTTTGTTTTGTATACATTACTTTATTATACCAGTAATATATAACTTCGCCATATACCCATAGTTTTCTTTTGTAAAAGTATTAATTTAGGTTTTTTCTATTAGATATATAGTTTATATATAGTTTTGAACACGGTTATAATCTGCACTTTGAACAACTTTTTCCACATTTTATACATTGGAAACAAACATCATATGTTTTCCAATTTATCTTGCATACATACACATCAAATTTTAAACAACCACATATTACAGATATGGATTTTGGAGAGTTATCCTAAAAGCAGCAATTGGTGGGCGAAAGACACGAAGGTCATTCCACGAGGTCTTGCTTGGTCTAAATGTGAAAAGTTTCGAAAATCAGAACATAAAATACTCTTTGGACCGGTAAGCACCACACTATCTTTGAAGGCAAATTTATTGGACATTTATTTAAATTTGTTCACATACCAAGTTATTTAGTATTTGGTTTTTTAAGGAGTCAATTCCCATTATGGCACTTTATGCAACAAAACACGAATTGAGACAACCGTGGTGTATTGCTAGCATCCCTTTTATCAAGGGTTTGTCTGATCCAGACCTGTCAAGTGATGGCGAAAAGGATGATGTATAACAAGCTGATAGTGCAGAGGATCACCAACAAGCTGATAGTGTAGAGGTCACCAACAAGCTGATAGCGCAGACGATCAACATCAAGCACCACGTTTACAAATTTTAGATAAAAATTGTTAGGAATATAAATATTCATATGAAGACTCGGTCACCCCGAGTATCTATTTAGCATTTATATAGCTCGTAGTATTATTAGTATTAGCTTAGTTATCATAGTATTCGTGGAGTGGGTCGGGTCTTTACCCTCTGTCAGCTCAATTCACAGCCCACACAGGGCACCACATGTAATCCTATATAAAGCCCTTCCCACACAAGGGAAGGGTTGGACCTTTCACTATTATTAATCTTACATCTCACTTTCTCTCTCTAAAGGCTCCCAACCTTCTACTTCTCTCTCTACAAATCTCTATTCTATTCGGCCTAATCTCAATCCATACGTGTTATATGCTTTGTGAACATCTTACAATTGGTATCAAGAGCCATGGTTAGGTTCATTTGATTACATGTTCCATGTTCACAGATTTGTTCACGGATTTGTGTAAGTTTTTATGGTTTTTTTTTGTTCGAATAGAATAGCACAAAAATCCCTCATTTGTGCCTTGTTTGTGGTTAGATATGTTTAAAGCTTGTACTTTCTTGTTGAAGATTGTTATATAAGCTTGGTTTAGTAGTTGGATTGCTTGTTTCAGTCGTGTATTGGAAGTTTGAGAAAATTCGAGTGGTTTTGTGACTTTTTCTTCGCTGTGATTTGAGTATCGTTAAAATTCTCTTCGTTGCAATTTGAGTTAATTAAGGAAACTTGCAGTTGCGATTTCGTGCATCGAAATTGCGATTTGCCTTTTTAACTTAAAAAGGAAAAAAGTTGCGATTTGACCTGACAAATCACGTGCAAGGGAATCTTTTGACTTTCTGGGTTGCGATTTGGCCTGACAGCGACTGGTTTGTCCGGTAGTGCCTGCGATTTGACAAGTTGCGATTTGATCGTTGCGATTTGGGTATTCTTATTTCAACTTGATAGTTGCGATTTGAGTTAACCTGCGATTTGATTAGTTTTGATTTGATAAGTTGCGATTTGACAAGTTGCGATTTGACTGATTGCGATTTGACCTATTGCGATTTGACGTTGCGATTTGACGTTGCGAGTTGACACTTGCGATTTGACTTATTGCGATTTGGTTAATTGCTATTTGACTTGTTGCGATTTGACAAATTGTGACTTGACTTGTTGCGATTTGATCAGTTGCGGTTTGACCAAAGTTGACTTTTTACGTCAAAACTTCAAACGGCCATAACTTTTGAACCGTAACTCCGTTTTCAGCCCACGACCGGTCAAAACGACCGTGAGACCGAGGAGAAGGACACGTTGAATCAATTTATTCATTCAACCCAACTTTCGAAGCCTGAAATCGCTCCAAAATGAAGTTATTGAGGTTTTAAGTTTCCATACCAAAAAATTTCACCGTAACAACTTGCATCAACCAAACCAAATCACAACTAAACAACAGATCACCAAATCTACCAAACTTTCATCATAACACATTCAAGCAATCAAATCACGGTTTATTCTTGATTTTGTAAAATCCCGCGAAAGACTCTATTTCTCGGTTTAAATCATAGACTTGTAAAATCCCGTGCACGTTCATATCATGTCAAACACTTCGGATTCAGTCATTGCTGAGGTACTCAAATTGTACGACATGGTCGATGAACAGAAGATTCCTAACGAAGTACAACCAACAAACGTTGTTGAGTCAGATGCTGCTAATCTGGAATCTTTATGCTCGAATTCGCAAGAGGGAGAGTTGCTTCAGCCACAACAATTGCATGATAATGCAAAGGAAAGTTGCATAGAATGATTTCGACTACTTCATTCACATCTCAAGGTTCTCTCAGAAAGACCTGGATCCATGGGAGGATTCGAATGAGCATTTGCATCACTCTTTGGTCAAGATGTTCAGACTTTCATAGGCACTATGTTCCTGAACTTAGATCAACTAGAACAACAACTTGACAAAGAAGAATTTCATGAAATTGGATCCATGGCTGCTCTTCGGGTGATCAACAAACAACTTCAATTGTTCATCAATTCACAATACACTTGGGATTATGACAGTCAAATGACAGAAAAGTGTTTTACTGATTACACTGGAATTGAAGTTAACATGTTCAGAGAAACATTACTCCAACACATGGATAATGTTAAGAAGTACATTGAGGAAAGAGCACAACACAAACTAAAGTATGACATCAAGATGAATGAAAGTCGGATGCAATCAAGAGAGATTAAGGTTGATTCGAGTAAAGCACTGGGTGCTAGTTCAGTTGTCACAGAATGCAGTGGGACAAAGTCAGATAAGCATGATACAAGCAGCAGTTATGTGACTCATATCACACATGGTGTGGATGCTGATATCAGACCAGTAAATGACCAAGTGCCATTTGCTGAGGTACATTTAACTGTTCAACATAATGTCCTTGCTTGTGAACAACAACATACTGATCAATCTGAACCTGTTTATGACACATATCTGTTGGAAAAGGCTGATAGCAATAGCACTCCTGATTCAACAAATATGAGTCATAAGGGGGGAGAAATTGACCAAGATGTTGAACATGATCAAGTTATAAGTCCTTTGGTTAAGGCTGAGCTTTTCAAAACGAATGATATGGTTGAAAAAGAAGTTTATATTGAACTTTCAAACAGATTCTAACAACTTGAAAAACATTGTATTTCACTTGAAATATCAATACAACAAAAGGAAGAAAGTCTTCAAACTAACAATCCATGTAATAATCCGGAATTTCTTGAATTTCGTGAATTTTTTGAGATAAACGATTTGAAAGCTCAGCTACAAGCCAAAAACTTAACGATCAACAATTTGAAAACTCGAATTAATATGCATGAGAAAAGTAATGAAGCCAAGGTTAAACATGATATTGATGCAATTGAAACAAGAAACATCGAATTGGAACTTAAAGTGGCTAAATTACTTAAGGAAAATGACGCTTTGAAAAAGCATTACAAAGACCTGTATGATTCTATCAAAGAAACAAGAAATAAGACTACAGAACAAACAACTTCTTTGATTGCAAAAAATGATGAATTCAAAGCTCAACTTCAGGAAAAGGGTTTTACAATTGCAGCATTAAAAAACGAGTTAAGAAAATTAACAGGAAATAGTGTGAATACTAAGTTTGCAGAACCATCAATCTTGGGGAAACCAGTTTCACAACCACTTAGAAACCAATCAGTTGTTAGACAACCGAATGCGTTTAGATCTGAACGACCAAAATTTTCAAAACTACGGTTTTCCTCCCAAGTTGATGCGAAACAAGTTTTGTCAAAACTAGTCACTTCACAGACTAGACCTAATGAAAAAGAATATGCTCTTGCAAAACCTCATCATATGAGTGCTTCTAGCTCTTCTAGGATTAGTTCAAAGCATGAGTCATGTGTGACACCAAAAGAACATGTTAGACATAAAGACATTGTTCAGAATCAAAACCTAGCGAATGCTAAGAAAAACACACATGAAAAGACTAGGACTTTGCCTGTTTCTAAGAGTAGTTGCGTGTCGATCAAAGCAATTCCCGTAGCAGATCACTCTAATAATCCTAGATCTTTTTCTGAATCCAAACACTTTGTTTGCTCGACTTGTCAGAAATGTGTTTTTAATACAAATCATGATGATTGTGTAACAAAATTCCTGAAGAAAATGAATGCTCGTGCTAAGGTTCAATCCCCTAAGACTAGAAACAACTACAAGCCCGTAGGACCAAAGAGTTATAATCAGAAACCTGGTAGGCAGATTGCTATAGGACAAAGGTTTTCTCTCAACATGTCTTCCACTATGCATGAGAAACCAAACACTCTTAGATCTTGTCTTAGGTGGATACCGACGGGTAGAATTTTTAAGATTGCTGGTCTTAGATGGATACCTACTAGGAAGATGTTCACTGATTGCACAACCAAGGTTGACAGTGAAACCCCAAATGGTTTAGATGCTGATATCACTAACCCATATAAATGCGAACAAACTCTTAATGTTAGTGCAGGTAGTCTTTACTTAAGTGCAGGTACATCGTTCACTCCTATTAAGGAAAGACTCAGAGTTTGGTTGCCGAAAAGACTGATATCTCATGAATTAGGGGTTCAAGCAATTCAAGCTTGATGAACATCAACAAAATGACGTCTGTTCACATCAGTTCAGGCCTCGTTCTTCAATGACAATGACGTTTTAACTCTGCAGTTCAAACCTCGGACCTCAATGACAGCATAATGGCGTCTACTGAAAACTCTTCAGGCCCCGTTCATCAAAGAAAAGAGAAGTGTACGTTTAAGTGCGCTTTATCTTCGGAAGAAGAGAAATCTTCTTGTTTATGACCATTCTCATCAACAAACTTCATGATCTTCCCATGCTCATTCAGTCATCAAGTGGAGTCACTTACATTGGAGTATATTCTTATTCACTTGTTCTATCAAAAATGGCAACCTCATATGCAATTTTTGAGGGGGAGAAGTGTGAATAAACAACATGTCAGTTATCAGGTGGATCTACTTACCGTTGATGGTATTCTTATTCACTCGCTCAATCAAAAATTGTTCAATCAAAAATGGCAGTCATATGCAATTTTTGAGGGGGAGAAGGGTGAATAAACCACGTGTTGATTGATGATTGAGAAATGGTCATACGGCTCCTGATTACATCAGTTCAGGAGCCGTGCAAACCAAGTTCCTCCAACACCAAATGTTCTACTAACAACGGATGACTGGGATTTATTAGTTCAATCGATGTTTGATGAATACTTCCAACCTCCAACGAATGTTGATCATCCAGTTCCTGAAGCTCCTGCTCCGGTTCCTGCTGACTCAACTGGTTCACCTTCTTCAATCTCCATGATCAAGATGCACCATCTAGAAGTACAACTCAAACTACTCACGAAACCAAATCTCCAGTTATTCCTCAAGGTGTTGATAATGACTCTCAAGATATTGAAGTTGCACACATGAATAATGATCGGTTCTTTGGTATTCATTTCCCAGAACCAGGTTCTGAAGAATCTACTTATTCACGGATTGTTGTTTCTCCCAATGTGCACTCTGTAAAGCAACCACAAGAATATAAAGGAAAATGTCAGCTAAAATGTCAAAACGGATAAGATTTTGGACATAGATTGTCAAGTGATCACGGAGTTCATTTGGGATCCCTTATTTGAGATTGAAGTTGACTTTCACAAAGGCGTGATCTTATTTTATCTTGAAGTCGGGGTTGGTTGGATGTATGACTTTCAATGATAACTTGCTCGTGCGTAAAATTTATGATTGGGTCTTGGATTATCTAGTTATACCCGATGAAAGAAGTTACAATGAAGTTCTCACGGGTTATAGCTATCACTTCAAGGAGTTACATTGTAGTGTTCAGTGTCACACGCAGATGCAGATGTGGATAGTCTCAAGAGGTGTTGTACTTCCTTTGGCTCTTACTTAAGTGTATAAGGGTACTTAGGGGTTTTCTTCTGCATCGTTCCTCAATCAACAACAGTGCAAGCTTAAGTAACAAATTTGGGGAATTCTTCGTCATTTTCAAGTTTGGTATATCGGGTTTACTTCACCAAGTGGTCACAACAATAGCCGACAGAACATAAGGGTTGGTAAAGATAATCAGAGAGAGTTTCTGTAGCAGTTGATTCTCATAGGATACATTTGAGCCAAGTCTGTTCTTCTCACAAGATTTCAAGTATATGTGCGTAAAATGTGTTGTTGATTCTGAGGTATCAAAACCAACAAGGGGGAAGGAGACATACATCTGGACGCACAACGAGTACACGTGATGAACTTTATACTTCTTCTGAATTGAAGTTATTCCGGGAAGACAAATGTCATAACCGCAGAGAAAATCAGTGTTTTAACTCGTGCCTTCTTTTGTATCATTCCAACTACGTGGGGGAAGAGATGTAAGAAACAGTCTCTGATGATAAAAGAGGTACACAATGGTATGATGATTCCTCTAGTTAGTATGTATCATTTCGACTACATAAGGGATAAATTGCCTACACTCGGGACTTAGTTGACTTTGGTGTAGCAATTCTCATCTGCAATTTCCTGAAGGGAGAAAAGGGATTTCTGGGTCTTAATTGATCTTGATGTTACGTTTTCGACTTCATTAATGGGATTGAGTGTGTACTTCGGGTTTTTGAGCTTCATACAATGAGACTGATTGCATCATTTCAACTACTTGGGGGAAGTGGTCTCTGGATACTTTTGGTATGCACTACTTCAGATTTCAGCGGGAAGAAATGTGTGAAGAATTATTCAAGTGTGAGATGATACACTACTGATTTATTTGATGATCCCCCGAACGGAAAATCACGATGATCATTCTTAAAAGGAGCAACAATATTTGATGTGGTTTGCTACGGTTTCCACTGTACACCTACCTTATGTAAGCTTGAAAGAGAGCTTTAAATCTGCTCAAAAAGAAGATTGTCGATTTAGGGGGAAGCTATCGAAGCTTAAAATTGAGAAGGCTCAAGTTCAGGCGGTTTATTCAGGAGCCTTGAAAGCTTTGGTGGTGAAAGTTTAAGAGATGTTGACTACAGACTTCCACAACGTACAAGAACGATATCCTTATTTTGGTATTCATGTCATCATCTTCTTAAACTGAATAATATAGTTTGTACATATCTTAAACCAAATTGTAAATAGAAAATTATAAAACCAGAAAAATGTAAATAGAAAAATATTAAAACCAAGAAAAACCATAAAAATCAGAAAAATAGAAAATACCAAAAATAGTTTCCTCTAGGCATGTCTTCTGTTTATTGATAACATTTACGGTCTTAGAAATGTCATTCAATAATGACACGGGACTTTAAATGAAGCTCGAGCAGAAGTTAAAATGAATTGTTAAAACATGTCATGATGGCTTGCTATTACTTTAGATAGCAACCCGCGTTTCAAAATGGGGAAAGCACGTCGCCAAAAAGACGGTTGTTCCTCCCACTGGGTGACGTTCACCCGGGCATGGATTACTATATATCCATGTTTTCCCGATTTGATGTACGTTTCAGTGCGTCATTTCTTGTAAAGGAAGAGAAATCTTCTTTGTATGCAAATAATTTTCCTTCTATGATTCTTCTGAATGTGGTGTGTGTAAAGGTGAGTAGGGTTCTAAATGTGGTATGAAATTGCACTATTAGATGGATCGTTTATATGAAAAGTGGGGTGACCCTTACATTTGAATTAAGTCAATGTTAATAAATTAGGATAGTCAATTGGTGAATAGTTGGGTCTTGTCAAGTTATTGGATGCAAAGTAAGCCAAATATTATTAATGCGGATTAGAGATATGTAATGATTGTGGCCAGAGAGTGTCATAAACTACTCCCTTCCTGTCCACTAATTTACAACACAACCCAATTCAATTTGGGCAACTTGTTATAAAAGTTGGGCAACTTGTTATAAAAGTTGGGCAACTTGTATGTGACCTAAAATATGGTATTAAACAAAATAATAATCGGTAATTGTATATAGCAACAACGTACAGTTAAATGCTTTAAGTTGAGGGTAAAGCATTTGGAGGGTCAGAAAAGATTGAAGAAGGTGGGAACAGCACAAAGAATAAGCTCTTCTGAAGACACAGGTTTGGGGGAGGATGCTCCCAAACAGGGGAGGAATGAGACCAAGAATTCAGGGGAGGCTGAGGTTAATGTTGAAAGTGCTGCTGTTGAGTTGGATATGGATAGTGGAGACAATGCAGATGAGTTTGTGGTGGCTGATACAGAAGATAATGAGGTGATGCTTGAAAAGGTGAACAAGGAGCAACTAGTAGAAAAAATAAAAACTTTGGATGCTGAGCAGCTTGTTAAAGCTTCTGAAGTGATGGTGGAAACTATTAAAGGCTTGGGTGATGATGCTGCTCAAGTTCAAGATGGTTCTGCTGTTGAAGATGTTGCAAAAGTTGCTAAGGTTGATTCTACTGCTGGTGTAAATCCTCCTACTGCTGGTGAAAAAGAAGCTGCTGCTGAACCAGATAAACATTCTACTGCTGGTGTTAAGGTTTCTACTGCTGAGAATCAAGTTGATTCTACTGCTGAGATATTGGATGATGATGTTAGTCTGGCTCATGCAATACTACAACTGAAGTCTACAAAATAATCAACACCAAAACAAGCATCAACACCAAAACAACAATCACAACCACAACCACAAAAATATGGTATTAAACAAAATAATAATCGGTAATTGTATATAGCAACAACGTACCTGTAAGCACTTCCGAACACGGATATACCAGTCACGGGTGTCGTAGTCATATGTGTTTGGCGCTATCATAGAATGTTACCACTCCTGAGGGTATATGAAAATGGGCAAGACACCAGTGTTTGTCCGTTTCATTGATCGGAATAAAAACCTACAATATAAAGGATTTCTGATAAATCCTTATACTAGGCGACATATCTATGTCCATAAATACTTATACTAGATTTAAACGGACAAAAGACCAGACTCTGTAATCGTTTGGAAATATTTTAAGTCTTTAGTGTGTAACCGTCGTTGGATTGAGGGAGAACCACATATAGACATGATATAACTGATGTTTCAGTGGGTATTCATGAATAACCAGTAAATGTCAAACCAACCAAATGAAAGTAGTGAAGGATAAAGTGAACCAGATGGTATTTATGAATAATGAACCTTGTATTTAAGTTAACCAAAATGGCCATATAAAAACACTTGAGTCATCATCTAAATTTAAGCGTACGCAAATAAACGTAGTACCTGATCAACATCGCTCCATCGACAGGGATACCTCTGGCCATCTGCATAAAACGATGGTGTGCCGTTTTGAAGAAGAAGCTGAACAAAGTAACAACTAACCATCGCCCAGTTTACATTATTAGGTCTTACATGCCACATGTAGTCAACCCACAAGTCTATGTGCTGCGAATTTAACAAAAAAGAATAAGTATTTTAAGAAAGGGTGAGAGGAAAATATGATACAGAAAACATGAATTAGAGTATGCATGTATGCTCACCTGCTCAGTTAGCCAACCTTTTCTACTAGGGTCTAAGCAAACTAAGCGTAGCCAGAAATTTTGGTCAACGGTGTAGTCTTCGGACCATGGAAATTTACAATTGTGAGTGTACCCCGGTTGACCTAGAAATACTTCAATATCATCGGTAAGCCAGACATTTTCCACAGTATGGAACCATCGAGATAGATCCTACAAACGTGGATCAATTTATAAGATAGAATGTAAAAGAGGTAACAAAAGAAAATGTCAACTAAATTTAGTTCATGGCAATACCTCAACCCAAGGCTGAACTCTTGTCAGCAATTCAGCAATAGTTGGGTCATTAACGTTAGGACCGTGTTTTTTAATTCTCACTATAACCCGTTCCGCATTGTTTGATTCCGAAACAGGTTCCAAATAATTTTGCCTCTTGCTCGGTGGTAACCGAGCCAAATATCTTTGATAGTGTTATGAATTCATAAACGCTATTCTTTTTTTCTTCTTCTCCTCCTCCATTTTCAACATGTTATCTTTTTCCAAGCGGAACCTCTTAGCCTCTTCCTGTCTTTTCATGTTCTCTTCTGCCATCATCTTCTCTTCTTCTAACTGCAACCTCTCTTCCTCTGCCAACGCCAATCTCAATTCCTCTTGAATAAGATACTCCTGAAACAGGATATTGCGGATTACATATGCCGCACAAATAATATTACCGTATACATCGGGTATACAAATAAGTTGGAATAACGTATTCTACCTGAGCAAGTTCTTCATCAGAATCAGGCAAGGCAATCAATTTCAGGTAAATGTTGTTAAGTGAATCGCAAAATTCAGACCTCGTGTTTGGAAAATGTGATTCAATATCCAGTTTCTCCTGTGAAATCATTATATTTTTTGTAAAAGTACAGAGTGGATGTGAAAGTAGATACTCATTTTTTGAAAAAATGTACCTGTAGTCCGCCAGCTCTGTCACGAGCAAGAACCTGTAAGATTTGAACTTGTATTAAAAACCCGTATATACAGAGTGCATACTATTGATATATTATGCTGAATAAAACGCAACCTCAATAATAATCTCAAGTTTCAATACTTGGCGATTCAGTGCAGCAACGACACGATCCTTAAGCCTCTTGGTTGTTGAACTATTACCAGTCCTGCATTGAGTGGAATTTACTTTGAACGACTCAGTGACCCGTTTGCGTGCCTTTGCCAACCTGTTAAGATAAGCATCGAAGAGGGTGTAATTGGATGTGACTACAGCCCTGGGAACGTAGTTTTGGAAAAATTCTTGGCTATGTATCCACCATGAAGACTCGTACTCAGGTGTATTCGGTCTGAGATCAAAACGTGTACTCTACTCCTACAAATAAATGGGGACAAATAACATATGTAACCTTAAAAGTATTTGACTATTTATTTTACGTAAAATAAACTAGAAAAAGAGTAACCTTTGAAAAAAGGTAGGAACGGTCACTTCTTTTGAATAGCGACTTCCTAGACCATGCAATAGCTCTTGGAATCACATTTGGGTCTTTACTCCACCAACGTTCACATCTTTCAAAAGACTCGAGTATCCAAATCTAAACAAATTGTAAAACACAAACATATCAATTTAACAGTCCGTCAAAATGTTCGGCTGCAAAATATTATTAATAAAAAGAAATACAAACCTGGAAAGCAAATACAAATCTAGACAAAGTATATGTCGGAACATAATTTGGGTTTTTCTTCAATCCTAAAAGGTGGTTATCCGTGTGCTTATCCATTACATTATGTAGTTGGTCATATAAATGGGTCCAAATATGTTCACCCCACGGAAATGCATTCCAAGCTTCTAGATTTTCAACCAACCTCATCAATGTGTCATCAACTTGGCATGTCAACAAATGACCCATAAAGATAACCTCTAAGACTAACAAAAGAGATATCCGTATTGCGTCTTCATCAGATAGCTTCCGAAACTGCTCTTCATCCTCGATGACACCAATAAGGTCTAAGTTGGTTACAATCAACCCTTGCTTGTCAGGAAATACCCAATCACGAAATTTGAGATCACCAGAAGTGTATAACTCAAAGCTCACACTTCCAAACCGCAACCCCGTCATTAGACAAAACTCAGGACGACCAAAATGCAGAGTATGTCCATCTAGGTAATAGATAAAGGGCATATCATAATGAGAGTCATCCACTCTTCTTTGTTTCCGTACCATATAGTCTATGAGGTGTGTTTCATGTTCAAAGTATAACAGATCCAACCATTGTCCAAAGCAGGTACTCCTAAACAAATTCCGTCATTTTGCGTCTAATTTCTGATTTATTAACCAAAAGTAGTTCAGTTTTCTCCTAATGATTAGTTTGGCTTCATAGTCCTAAAAGGAAAAAATAAGTTAACTCAGAACATACAATTCATAACAAATTAAGTTTGAAGACATGTATACAGGCGGCGTAAACACTATCATAAAGACTTTAGGTGATACATACAAACGCATAGTTAATAATCATTCAATGCTTAATTCAATGCTTGAACCTTGTCCCCTTTAGATGACTTCTAGTTGGCTAGTAATTACAACTTAAGTACAACCCCTTAGTATTGGACCATACTAAGGGGTGTTTTGTTTATGGGTATATGTGTGCTTATGACCTTATTTGATTCAGGCCTGGCGTATTATTCACCCCAAATTTCCAGTAAATTTTCATACTTAAAAGTGATGACACATTATGAACCAACAAGTCTCAAGTAAAGCCTCTAAATCGTGGCTTATCAAATACAACCCAAAACATAAATAAAATCATAATCCACATAAAAACTTAAACAAACAAACAACACTAAAAACATCTCCAATAATGTATATGCTTAAACAACATTGGATACTATCAATGGATAATCAAATGTGATCCAACATGATCATAACACACATGGATGCTTAAACAAGGACACCCAAACTATAAACCAACCAATCATTGTACAATCCAAGTAACACCTATCTAAGATACAAATTAATACAATGCCAACCTTTGATAAACTATAAAGATTAACCATAACATTGCAATTATATGAATGTAGTTCAATAACATGGCATAAAATACTTTTGGTATAAATCAGGTCAATAGAAAAACCAAATAAACATAAAATCAATAACGATACAAAACATATGTAATAAACATTCGTAATATGATTTACATACCCTATTATACCACATTTTGGCTAATAAAATCAACAATCGATGGTATTCTTGATTTTATTGGGTCACTGTTCAATGAACAGTGAAGCTATTTTCAGCTGAGAATCAAGCAAAACAACCGGAGTAGATTGGATATTGAAATAATAGTGTAACAAGATAAACAAGCGCGAACATAAACCGAGTATGTTTTTTGTGTGTGTGACAGTGAAACGAGATTGAGGGAAGAAGATATATGATGATAGAGGAGAGACTGTTTTTTTTTTTTTTTTTTTTTTTTTTTTTTTTTTTTTTCCCGTATATGGTCTGCACAAGAGTCAATGGAGTAAATTGTGTATAATATGTAAAATGACCAAAAAACCAGTTGCCCAATATACGGTTGCCCAACAACTAATAGTTGCCCAAAAAACACTACGTGACACATGTCACCCTCCAATGCAAGCTGCCCAATTGTACGAGTTGCCCTGGTCTAATATCAGAATTTTCTGAGATCGGGTCGGATAAGCAAACGCATTGGGCAACTGGGGCATTCTAATAATTATCCCTAGATAATATATGAAAGAGACGTCATTTTTTTCTTAAACCTTTTGGTCAATTAATTCACATGGTTCAAATTTATAATCACTGATAACGCTCATTTTATACATATTTCTATATGCGTTATTGGTGCTTTTATATATGTATTTTGGTTATTTATATGAACTTTCAATACTTAATAGACTATAATTATGATTGTAACTTCATGGTACGTGTCGTGGAAGAAATCTGAAGAAAACGCAAAAATTTGGAGCTTAAACGAAGACATAAAGTCAAGCTGGATGTTTCCCAACATATGTTCATTGTTTTGGCCATATCTTGCTCATACGAACTCCTATCAAGTTGATTCAAGTGCCACAGAAAGAGGAAAAAATTATATACAACTTTCGTTTTGGTGACAAGTGCTGAAAATGCAAAAGTACGCCGATTTTGGACTCAAAACCGACGCACTTCTGTCTAGCGGGAAAAGCAGTTCAAGCCAAAGTGTGGAGATTTTGAAACAAAATGCATCGTACTTCATGTCTGATACACATCATCAACACTAAATGAAGTCCCATTAACTCATAACCCGATCATATGACCCAAACTTGTCCCCCCAAGTGTTAAAAAGGCTTATAAACATCCATTTTGTTCCAGGAGATCATAATCTCTCGCTACCTTAACTTGGAGAGCAGATTTTGGACAAAGGAAAGTGAAAATTCCTATAATCCAAACACCCTTTCATACCACACCCTCACCACCACCACCACTCCTAGCAATGTTTTCTTTACACCAAGCACAATTCCTAGAGACTTTCCATCCATTTCCAGAAGCTATAAACACATAAACATGGAGAATTCACCATAATTCTCTCAATTATACTATACTAAACCCCATTGACAAACACCCCATTTCGTGTCCCTTGCATCACAGAAGATTGGTGGTTTTATTGGGTTATTGCATAAGTATTTTGTATAGGTTTGCTACTGGAAGCATTGGTTAATACTAGGGTTGTCGGTTTTGGTTAGGCTCTTTGTTTTGGATATACTTATGTTCTATTAACTCTTTCCTGTGAAACACTTGGTAATTTTCCTTTCAATTTCAGTAATGATTAAGCGTTATTATTGTATTGCTTATCTGTTTATTTCCATGAACTCCGTCATAGAGTGGTCGTTTCGTGTTTGTTTGGGCACTATGTGATCTAGATATGGAGTGTTTGTGTAGCAACCTGTAAAATTCCCTAGTACTTTGTAAATGTTAATCAAGTATTAATCTATCATTACAGTTCATTTAACCATTTTTACGAGCAAATTTTAAAATTTTGTTTATTACATTACCATGAATCAAAAATGTTGTTACGTGATTCACAATACTTTGGAACGAGCTCACACACGCACCACGACAGTCCAATATACAAATAAAAACCAAACGGATCCATTTTACATAGTTCTCGGCCCAACAAGCTATTCAAGCCCACCACTATTCAAGCCCATTTTCATTTTCCTTTATTTCATACGAGCCAAACCTCTATTACTTGGCCTCGATATCTTGATAATTCGACACACAAACTATACCACATTTTTCATGATTTGATTCTCTACATTTCAAGGATTCAGGAATGACAAGCCTTGTTGTTCATTTCGAACGTTTACTATTAAAACGAGGCCTAAAGCTAACACCATTCGACACATGTGCAAACTCATTTGAGTGTTAACCAAAATCGACTAAACTCATTTTTACCTAAGCCTTGTGTGATTCCTAGTCGAAAACGATTTCTATAAGCCTTATCACACCTTCCCTCATTTATTTGGTCACGTTAACAAGTCGTGTGGACTTATGTATGTCGAAACTAAATATGTAACATACCACTTGACCATAACCGAAACATACACACTCCCACCTCTCTTAATATCCAAATACTTGAGTACCTAGCCTATACTTATTCTCTAATCATTTCGGCATCAAATCAAGCCAACTTGTTGTGTATAAAATACATTATATACTACTACATGCATATACATATACGTATAAACTCACACACACACATTCATTCACTCAAAACTTATATCACACATATTTTCCTAAGTCTTTTCTCTCTAGCCGAGTCATTCGAAGAGCAAGAACCATTTCTAGGCGTTAGTTCCATTTCCAACTCGTAAAGCCATTCATCTCAATTCTTTGGTGGTGATCCTAACAAGCCACGTGCAAAAACCCTTCGTCCTTAGTTCATTTCGACGTTTCTCACCACCATTTTTGGTGTAGTAAGTCATCCGAATGCATTTCCTATACATACTTATGATTTCATTGATTCATGCATCGTTATATTTCTTTCGACATCATTTCAAGCTTTCTATTTATTTTTACAACCTCTCGTTATTTATTTTTTGTATAAATATGACCTCCTAATTCTATGGATGGCTAGATAAGAAGTACTATATTCATTCGCATCTTATATCATCATATAAATGGTTATCGAGACCCATTTTGAACCTACGTTAAATATCGAACAATATATATCTCATATAATCATTTGGACCTTTTGGTTGTGTCGACTAGAATTCGATCCATTAAATCATTTCTAATCGTGTAACATGTCGAATAAATTACTCAACTCATTTCTTCATAAGCTAATCTAACAAGTTGTAACAATAAGCTACCAGGGTAAGCTCGTATAACACCTTTTCTAACCTACAAGTTAATCGCCCTCGAATCAGTTTTAAAACTCACATATTTATCGAGTGGGCCTTAAAGCCCACTAAGCTCAAAATAAGCAATCTACGATAAGCAGTTCTATAAGCAGTTTGGATATGTTAATAAGACCATATTTTGAGCCCAAAATCAAGCCCAAATCATTTTGAAACCCATTGGATCGTTATATGTTAACGGGCCTGTTTTTAAAACTCTTAAGGCCCAATAAGCTAAAAATAAGCTCTTTTTAGGTAATAAGCAGTTTTACAAACTTAAATAAGCTATTGAAGACTTATGAAACTCTCGGAAAAGTTAATCCATAAGTTTTGTGATTTTTGGACTATAAATGCAAATTATATTACAAATCGGGTTGGATATTTTGGAATATACAGTAACCAGAAGTGTTAAAATGTCATATTTGGATATTTTGGACCAAAAATGTAATTATAATCTAACCAAGGACTAACGGTGTAAAAGTTTCACCATTAGGGTTAAAAGTGTAAATCTCATATAATTTGGAGGACCATTCAGTAACTATATTATATATATATTCACATAAAATGTTTTATACATTTTTGTCCTAAAAAGCCTTTTGTACATTTCGTGGGATATATTTAAATTACGATACGTATATATATAACGGATTTCTAACGAATAACATAACGTATCATTCACCAACTTTCGAGAAAACGATATCTACGGATTCAATAAACATAAAAACAAGATAATATTATATATAATATTATTTTTGAACTTTAAGCATTTTAAGCATATCATCCATTCTCATCACAAACCATTTCGTGATCCGATACTATTTCCACAATCATTATTCGTATTAAACCAAGCTTAAACTATCGAAATCTCAGACTTCCCTATTATTCAGGTCGTGTGTTGGAGCCGTTTCCATATTACATTTGACTTCACATTATCTTGTTCAACTACATCCGATGTGAGCTCATAGTCCCACTTTTATCTTTTACTAGTATATATTTTCAACTCGTGGGGAGATACATGCTACAAAACAGAACACAAGTATTTTCTGTATGCTATACCTGATTGATATTTCCTAAGTTACCACTATTGCCAAAAGCCCCTCACATCATGAACCATTAATCACTTGCGAGTGAACGCGAATATAGTGAATAGATCTATTGGAGGCTGACTGCCTATTTGAACTAGCCGGAGAGATAGCCATGGTGCTAGCCGGATTGATAGTCAAATGCACTTTATTTGAAGGGAAATAGGAAGATGGCAATCTCCTACACGAGGGCCACATACTTACACCATTAATTGGGTGTATTCGTACCGTTTCGGTGGTACTCGTTAAGGTTTGAGTGTCATGAGACTTAGGGAAATATATCGAACTGCAATATTACTATTTCTACTATGATTGTGTTTCTATGCAATTATACAACTTGAGACTTGTGTTCAAACTGATTACAATTACAAACACTATGGATTCACTCAACAATTTTGTTGACTTTTAGCATGTTGATTGATGGTCAAAGTAATCACAAGTCAAAACCTCTCACGAAGAAAAGTCAACTCGCGACGATTTAACGCAACAATCAATTGTAATAAACCGGATAAGCGAATACCCGGGTCGTAGTCCCAACGAGGTGTGAAATTGAGGATATCGTTTGAGGTTCGGAATTAAAATGCTTGAAATAACGAGGGTCACTTGGTTACTAATATCTATTTAAACAAAAATCAAATAACGTAAACCGGGAAACTAAAAACGAGCATAAACGTCAAATCTTATAAAAACTAACCCTACGGATACCAAATTAATTTTCCTACGTCCTAAATGACAAAAGAAAATTTTGGAAAAAAGAATTATATTTTTTTGATTAATATTTAATTTAATATGATTTAAAAACTATTTTAAACTAATTAAATTATTAAAAATACTAAAACTGTTTAGAAAAATATGAAAATTTTACTGAAATTACTTTATGATATGACCATCTTAGGAAAAATACTAAAAAGGTACCAGCTTATTTAAATAAGTTGGGAATAAGCTAAATAATACGGATAAGCAAAAATGAAAAACTGAGTTAAGTAAATTAAGCACGCAAACTAAATCAGGACAAGTCCCAAGGGTGCAGTGGTAAGTGTGTGTGTTTGTGAGCTAGGAGACTGGGGTTCGAACCCCAGTCCTGGCGTTTTGCAAATTTTTTTTTTTTTTTTTTTTGTATTTTTCTTTTTGAAACAGAATAATATTAGAAAATAAGCACTTTTTGAAACTGAAAATATTTTTGAAAATCTAAAATAAGCTCAGAATAAGCTCTAAATGTCTGATCAGATGCACAAAGGGCAATAAGCTAATGGGAAGAAGGCAATGGACTGAAAAGCTATATTAAGCTAAGTATAAAAAATGAAATAAGCTAATTGTACTAGGAATAAGCTAAAAATGAAATGGAGAGAATGAATAAGCCACTCAATAAGCAATTAAGCACTATCTAAAAGCCAAAAAGCATAGAGTCTGCTGATGTATGCAAATGGGGCAGGGTAAAAGAGGCTAATTCAAGCCATGAAAAAGCTGTAATAAGCTAGTCTAAAGAAATCAAAAAAATTGCAAACAACTTGATTAGCAAACCAAGTTTCATTGTACCAAATTTTAGCTAAATTGGGCTTAACAAGAAGGAATTAAAAATCAACAAGAAAGGGCTGAAAAGGGGAAAACTCAAAAATTGTGCAGATTTGAGGCAAACTTTGAACCCAAAAGCTACAAGGCCTAATGAAATAGTGACAACTCTAGGGAACCAACTAAGTACACTAATCTCATTGATGAACTCAAATAAGTACATTTTATTACCATCATTTATCCTATTCATTTGACTTGTTTTATTATATTATCTGTGAGAATTGATACGTTAATGTTTACTTTTGTAATTCTCAGGTAAAAACAAGTATTATGTGAAACTTGGCGATTTTGGACTAATTATGGAGCAAAACAAGCAAGAAGTTAAGAGTCTACTGAAATGTACAAGATCAAGATCATTCTGCTCCAGATACGCCGCATCCTACTTATTACATACGGCGCATCACTATCAAGATTTCACAAGCTACGATCCAAGACAGCAAGGACATGCGCCGCATACAAGAATGGAGTTACGCCGCATCTTCTGGTGGTGTACGAATATTCCTGAATATATTAATCTTGGACCCCACGCGAAGTTAAGTCAATGCGCCGCATCTACTTATCCTATGCGCCGCATCTAGCCCTCAGACAGAAACTATAAATACCCCAAGGTCAGACGAATTTTGAGAGGCTAGTTTTAGAAGAAGACCGAAGACCACAAAACCCTAGGCCGAATTCAGACGAAGTAGCAGCACAAGACACACCTTGAACGAAGATACAAGAGCTGTAAGAAGGTCCTGCATGTATTTAATTCATTAAGTAGTTTTGTTTTATTGTATTAGTATACTTTAATTCATCAGGATTGATGGGCTTGTGTCATTGATTTAATCATGCACTTCAACTCCCCTTAAAATTGCTTTCCCATTAATTAAAGTTTATATGTTGATGTCTTTGGTGACTTTTATTAGTGCATTGATAACCTCTGTGTCTAGCTGAGCATTGCTTGGGTCGCCATGCCCCTTCCTCGCCTATTTATTATATCGCCTATGCATTCTATCGTCTGTAGAAAAGTAGGAAGAAAGATAAGTAGGATAGTCATAAGTAATCATTAAGGGTTTACTCGCCGATAAGATTAGAGCCAACGAGAAAGGATTAATCTCGGTTCGTTGCATCGAACTATACACTTCATATAAAACTAGCAATAAAACAAGTGACAAGCTACTTAACTATCAGGACAGGTCTTCTTATTGTCTCAAGTATCTATCTGTGTACGTGTGTGCTATTCGCTGATTCGTGCTTATTAGTTTAGTTTATATTTAATCATAACCAAACCGTGCCAGTCTCTCAGGCTGAACCCCCTTGCGTTAGATTAGGTTGTATAGCTAACTTAAGATATTAAAATACTGATTAGGATAACTAGATAATACGTTCCACTCTTAGTGATCGACACTCTACTTACCATTATATTCATACTGACCGGGTACACTGCTCGTTAAAGTGTGTGTGTTATTGATAAGTCGGCTAAATATAAATTTAAAACTTGAATACTGCTAAAACCACAACGACATACCGTGGGTATAAATTAGAGCATACGCACACGCGCATCACTCATCCTAAAATTACCAACATTAGAGGCAGAACAAGCTTTGGCTTATAAAGAGCTTATAAGCTCAGAACCTTTTCTAAACTTTAAACCTATGGATGCAAAACTTCAAAACACTACAATACTACTTAAATCCTAATCACAACTGCTTATATATCCTCAAATAAGCTCAATCAAATCACATAAGAAGGAAAATGAACAGTAACTGACTTACATTGACCAATTAATAAAAACAAGAAAACTTCAAATTTCATTAACTAATTTTAAAAATTACAATACTGAAAGATGAGAAAACATAAATAACAATAAGCTAACAAGAAAATAAAATTACCTAAATTAAGCTAAGTCCTACTTATCTCTACTGGTTACAAAAATAAGCTATTTATACTACTCCTAAACTAGGGTTTTCTCTCTGTTGCTTGTGCTTTTTCTGTGTGTGGAATTCCCACAGCTTCTTGTGCTTCCATTCCAACCCTTGGATTATCTTGGTGCCCACTCAAAGCAATCACAGCCGTAGATCACTTCTTTGTGCCTTGGATAGCTGAGGTGGAGGGGGGAACCTAACCATGTGATGGTTGGACGGTAGTGGTGAGGTGGAAAAGATGAAAGGGACAGAGATGGTGTTTAGGTGCTAATAGCGGGAAAGAGTGAGGTTAGGGACGGGTGAATAGTGGTTAATCCTTGGGTTTGACTAATTCTTCTTGTGTTGACCCCGTGTAAGATAAAAAGGGTTTGTGAGGTTTGGGCTTGTGATGGGCTGATGGTTTTGGATTGGGTTGTTTTTGGTTTAGGTTAAAGTTATTTAGTTTAGGTATTATCCAAGGACCAATTATGCAAACTTGGTAAATTTCAGGGATCATTTCTGCCATTCTGCAAAGTTAATCTAGGGACCAATAGTGTCAATCTGAAATAATCCAAGGGCCATTTTGGGATTTTGAGCTTGAATTTAATCCGAATGAATAATGTCTTTCCCGGTTTCGGCTTTTGAACTCTTTTCCAAATCAAGCTCGGTTTTGTCCATATTTGCCCCGTTTTCAATCCTTTTGTACCTGAAACACATAAAACACAATCCAAGGATATTTGTAACAATATTTGGTCCATTTGGGTGTTTTTGGTCATTTTTGTGGGGTTTTTTGGGTATAAAATGATGAGTAAAAGGCCACTCATCAATCCCCCACACTAAGCAATTGCTAGTCCCTAGCAATCCGATCATATAAAGTAATGAAGGGATCAAAAGAATATCGAGGTTAACAAAAATATCACCCCGTTTTGACTTTATTATAAAATGCAAGTAAATTAAAACGAGATAAAACGTAAACAACATGCTTGATTTTCAAAAATGGCATCATAGAACGGGAATCACACTAAGTGGGTGATTCCGAGGAATTGTAATCGTCATCCTCTTTTTTATACTTCCCAACTAAGTTTAAACCCCTTGTGCAAACGTTTTTGTAAAATGCTAACACTACTTATGGAAGTTAATTATGTATTACTCATTGTTCCCAAATTCCTATTTTCCTCTATTTATTTTATTTTTGGTGAGAAATGAATTTCTTCAAATTCTCGTTTCGATAATTTTTAGTCCGATAAAGATACCTAGTTTAGATGCTAACTAGTTTCTAATCTTCCTCCGAAAACCGTTGCCATAAAAATGAGGTCCACATCAAGGTGATTTAAAATGGGGCTTATTATTTTATTTTATATTTTTGACTTTTGCAATTTTTTTTTTTTTTTTTTTTTTTAACAACTTAGCTTTCTTATTGTACTATAAACCACGGAGCTTCATGGGGAAATTCCAAGACCTTATACCTTAGGAATAAAGGATCCAAGGGCCGTTACAACGGAGAGTTCCAAGACTTTATACATTCCGGAAATGAGGTTCCAAGGGTGTTAGACCAAGACCTTACACCTTCCTGAATAAAGATCCAAGGGCCGTTATAAGAGCGTAGCCAAGACCTAAACGCCTTTTGGAAATAAGGATCCAAGGACCGATCTCGAACCGTAGCTTATAGCACATAAATTTAAGATTTGTTTATTTTTGCTTGATTTTAGTGCCACCACTCCAAATCTCGTGTACGATAAAATAACCGGAACTTTACGGATAATTCCAAGACTCCAGACATTCATGAAATGAGGATCCAAGGTCGTTAGACCAAGACCTCACACATCCTGAATTAGAGATCCAAGGGCCGCTTTATGAACCGCCGCTTATGTTACACGACACTTGTAGTAATCTTGATGTGTACCCAACTTTTATAAGCAAGAATTTTCTTAAGAAGACAAAAACTAATCATCACCAAAACCTAACACCCTTAATTATTCCTAGATTACTAGTATTGGGTGAAATAAGCTTATGGGAACAAAAAGCCACAAATAACTTCGATGAGCTCTAAAGAGAACCAACTACTCCACGTTTAGCATTTTCATTTGCACAATTCGTAAAAACTTAGCCTAAAAGTTAAGGGTAGCAGCCAAATCAACACTTTGGCAGAGTCGGGATTCCCTTGTTCTAGCCTAATCAAGTCTAAACTTCCACTAATACCGAAGCATTAATGTATAGCAAATTATTATTTAATGTGCAAAGCACTTCTTTTTCATGCAAAATACGATAAAAATTTTAAAATTTTGGTCAAAACGGGGGTGCTAGGGGACTAGTAGGTACAAAATGTGAAAAAAATTTAAAATTTGGGTCAAATTCGCAAGAATTCCCCCCCACACTTAGAATTGAATATTGCCCTCAATATTCAAAGTACCGGCTATTATGCCGACACTATAGAACGTAAAAAGGTAATACTACTAGCTAAGTGTGGAAACGAAATCTTTTTCACAAAAAGGATTAATAAGATATCCCTGGATGTTAGTAAAGAGATCGGATATTGGGCGGCTGGATTGAAAACAGGCGCATCAATCATCACGATCTACGGGAATCCTGAAAACAAAGGCAAACACACAACAACAAAGCAACAAGTAGAGGAATTCCCCCACACTTAGTGTTAGAAAATAGAAAGAAGATAAAATGATAAGCATGGTTTGCCACCCACGAAGCGCTTGTTTATGATCGAGTCGTATAGCTTGACTCGCCCCGAATTTAATTGTTCTTGGGGGAGCATGTGGAAAAGAAAATCTCAATCGGACTTTCATTCAATATGTTTGAAGAAACATTGAAGTGCTTGAAAGTTCCACTCCGACGAGATAGACCCGGCTCAAAAGAATGATAAATGGAGATGCCGGGGTCAAAAATGGTGTCTTCACTCCCTAACGAGTGAAGGAAAGGACAATCTACCTTATAGGTGAAGAAAGGTAGAAAAACTCGAACGACATATGTGAAGTCAATATAAGGGCGATCCTCAAAGGGAAATGTCACATATGTCGGAGAAATAATATCCTTTTGAATCTCGGGATTAATAATTGAGGTCATATTATCAAAAATATTAGAGTCTTTGACCTCATCGTTCTCTAACACTTCAACAAAAAGAGGATTAACATTGCTAGAAAAGCACTCCTCATCAAATTCAAAAAGAGTGTTAGAGAAAATCCCGGAAGTAACCTCAGAAATGTCAAGAGATTCTCCAAAAATTTGAGAATCACATTCACTGTCGAATATCTCCTCAGACTCACTTGGGGTTGGGACAAGGTTCTCAGCACTAGACTTTATGAATTCGTCCGATTCCTTCTCAAGAATAGTGCTAAGATGCTCATCCCCCATAATGAGAGAGTCCTCGGAGTCCATAGTTGGAAAGATGTTTGTGGTTGCAATAGATTGAGGGAGTTGAGAAATGATATCATTCAAAGGAATCGTACTCTCCTCGTCGTCTTCCTCATCATCGTCATCAAGAAGGGCAACCTTGAGAAACATGGAGCGCCTTTGTGCTGCTCGTTCTTCGGCTAGTAATTCTATTATAGAATTTTCATGACGATCTTCTTGGGTATGATTAATAGCCAGATCAGTAAGTGTTAAACCAAGATCAAGCTCTTCTAGGATTATAGAAACAATGATTGTTGCACAGCGGAATAATAACAAGAACACAATCAATGTTACTAACAAGGTTTTCTTTAATAACAGAATTGAAAGAAGAATAACTAAAAACTCTTGATCCTCTATGGATCTTTTATTAATCACTTATGAAATTGTTTTTCAATGACTTGTTACAATGTGTAAGCCGTATGTTTCTTTTATAACATAAGAAACCCTAATACGGCCCATTACTAAGAAGATATGCCATATCACTTCCTAATATAACTCATGCATATCCTCACCATCTAATAATACGGAAACAAAATAATCACTACAAGACTTAACTTTTACACTACAAGACTTAATAATAACTACCAGACTTAACGATTGTATTACAAGACTTAACTGACACCAGACTTAATATCATAACTACAAGACTTAAGTCTGTCTTCACTTATACCATGTGATAATTCCCAACAATCCTCCCCTAACTTGATATTCATGTTCCATGAGTTTCAAGTTCCTCTGATTTAGATTTCCGAGGATTGAATTTTGAACACCTTGAATTATATTTAGATCTTCAAAACACACTGATTCTGCAAATCTGAATGTTTATGCAGCAACTTGATATTATCACCATCTCACTTGGCCTTTCCAGCAACCTGACATTTTGTACATCAATTCATTTAAGTTTCAGACTATTCTCATCACTTCCAGATGTGTAACCATCTGTGAGAGGTGAATCATTGAAAATTTAATGGATTTGAAGTCTCTTTACTAATAGCCATTACCACTGGAGTAGCCAATGTTTTGGTGTGTCAGACCATGGTACATTAATAACCATATGATTTTTAGCAAATCATCAACTATTAACGGATTTGAGTTGTCTTTACCTGTAGCCGTTTGCTCAGGACTAGCCAATTCTTGGTTTAAGATGAACCTTGGTGAATTGAGTACCAAATATGGTTTTCCAACTGCCTTTACCACAAGCCATATACATGTGGGCTAGCCAATTCTTTGGAAACCCAAAAGGGTAAAATCCATGGTGAATTGAACACCATTTCAACTCTCAGTTGTGAAACAACATGGGTGAGTTGAAGTACCCTAATAGTTTTGAGCAAACTATCACAGCTACAAACGGATTTGAGAATCACACCAGAGCCGTACCCTCTTGGTGAGCCAACTTTTCCTTATCTGTGAGACATGGTAAGTTGAATACCATTTGCTGTGTGGTTCAAGAACCAACACTGTACCTGCAAGGGTGAAACTCAAAACAAACTTATTAGCATACAAAATATAATTTTTTTTTTAAACTAACAAAATAAACAATCATCAGCAGATACCATAATTGAGCAGCAGATTAATGAATGTAGCAACAGAATCATAATAGCATTAATTCTCACACTCATGCGAATGAGTCAAAAGTAGCAGCAGACCTAAAACCTTAACAGCAAAATAAAAACCAAACGTACCACGTGACAAACCATTATCAATGCCACTAACCCCTACAACCAATCAGTCTGCTATACATCGATCAGTCAAAATCAGAAAGAGAATTAATTTCCATGCATGTTTGAACAAAATAATGTTAGTTTGCACAAAATATACAACAATAAGCCTCCCCTTAAGCTTATACCTCCCCTCAAACACAGCAATGATGACATCCATCATTTTTCTTGGATCCCTTTCTCAAATAATGACCATTGTGTCGCCAAGACCAACCTCCTGTGTACTGAACATCATGATCCCATCTTTGCCCCCCACATACATTGGGTCATAATAACCAAACCTATAATCATTTTGAAAGAAAGTACTTGTAGGTCTGTTAAATGGTCGAGCAACATTGCTTTTCCAACTAGCAGAAACTGGTATACCAGCAGGAACAGCTGCTGGTCTAAAAGGCCTACCAGCAAAAAATGCATTTGCTCTAGGGACAAATGGGGGAATATTCTCTACATTTCTCCATACTGATCTAGGTTTTCGTTGTTCAGCACACACACCCATTTTACTCTCATAATAATTACAATCCTTAATGAGATGAGAGTAACTACCACAAACAAAACATGATTTCTTTTTAATCTTTTTGTTCTTTCCATGTCTTGTTTTATTACACACAAAAGTCTCACTACCAGTACTTGAAGGTGAACTGACTTTAACAAAATTAAGTGAACTATTTTCAGAAGGAACTGTTTTAGAAATAGATTCATCATCAGTCACTTTTGTGGGTATGTCACTAGGCCTGGGTGTGGTAGACTTATCACTTGAATCACATGTGATATAGTCATCATAATTGGGTTGAGAGGATTTGTCACTGTTAGAACAAGAGACAAAGTTTTTAGTTTCACAGTCTGAAGTAGGCAAGTCAATGGACTTTTTGCCATAGGACATATGTGATTCATCTAAGTCTATGTCAAGGTCTGAGTGAAAAGGGACAAGTTTAAACACTCCTCTTATAGGAGGAGGAATAGCATTCATTCCTCCTTCTTTGACAAACTTAACAGGAATTTGATAGTCTACAGGTTCAGGGTCAAAAACACTATACTCATTAGGGTCATAAACTTGATCTGGCCCTATATAGTCTCCAAATCCTAAACCAATTTTAGATTTTATAGACATAGAACTATCAATTAACTTGTTTAGGTTTTTAGATGTTTCTTTCCATTTATCAAACCTAGCCAAGGAATTGTCAAGCTTAGTCTGTAAGTCCTGTTTTTCTAAAACCATCTTAGCATTTTGAGACTCAGAATATTTAAGCTCATCAGTGGTGATTTGTAAATCTCTTTCCAAAACCCTAATTTTCTCTTCATATGCTAGCTGATTTGCTTCGTGCCAGGCTTTTTGTTTTTCCAAAGTTTTAAGACCATTTTTATAAGCTTTAACTTCAACAAACAGTTTATTATACTCAGGCTCTATTTCATCATATTCTTTCTTAAGTAGAGCATATAAATCATGACAACCAAAAAGACATTTTTGTACCTGAGATGGGAAACCCATCAAACCAGATTCCTCAGCCACAGAGATCTTGACCTCCTGGAACTCCTTCTTGAGCATGGACTTCCTCATCTTTTTGGACTCATCATTCTTCTTGGACTCATCATTCCCACCAAATTTAGCCTTTACGGCAAGCCAGATTTCCCTAGCATCATACAGGTGATGAAAGTCACCCATGTGATCTTCTTGGAGAGCCCGAAGCAAAAGAGTTCTTGCCTTCTTCTCCCTTTGTACAACAACATGCTCCTCAGTTGATACAGGTGGAAGTATGAAGATGTTCCCCTTCTGATCTTTTCCAATATTCTTCTTGCTGTTCCCATTAAGAATAACTTTCCAGCGTTGTGATCTCTGTTGGAGATCCATTGTTCCACCTTCATAGCCCATTTCTCATATTCATCTATTTTGGATGAGGTCATTGTATGAGAGTTTAAGATTCAGAAAAGGTTTCTTCTTCGAAACAAATTGCAGAACTGCTCACAGACCAGAATTACTCCCCACAGACTGATGAAACACAAATGACCAATAATCTTCGAAAAGTAACCCAAGATTAAATCAAAAGCAGCAGCAATTCAATATTCAAATGTTGACCAAAATTAAATGACCAATCGAATCACTCTTGCAGATCACGACAGGCAAAATAACCACGGACCCACAATTAATATTCAATTAAACCTCAATCAGTCAGCAGCCCCACCTTTCGAATCAATTAATTAACCGAACAGATCCGTACGTTGACCAAAACTCTCACGTGATCAGATAAGTAAAATACTAATTTGATATGATGACTCACCAACCCACGTACAAATTACCAAGCAAATCAAAATCAACACAACACGTGATTATGACCGACCAATTAATTGTTCATTCAGTATGAGGTATCAATTAAAATTTATACCGACCAATTCAATTCAATTGAACAAACAGGAAGCGACAATAAGCTCAAAAGTTATACCACTGACCCACGTGCACCTTACCACCAATCAGATTCACCAATTAATAATCAATTTGATCAAAACAAATTAATTCAAAAGCGCCGCCGACAGATCTGCTTCCTTCGAACAACTTCAAAACCAACTTTCTTCGAAACCGCTCATCTTTCACAGAGTCTCTAACCTGTCTCTGACACCACTTGTTGAAACCCTAGATATCGAGAGCAACCCGCTCTGATACCACTTGTTAAACTAAGATCAAGCTCTTCTAGGATTATAGAAACAATGATTGTTGCACAGCGGAATAATAACAAGAACACAATCAATGTTACTAACAAGGTTTTCTTTAATAACAAAATTGAAAGAAGAATAACTAAAAACTCTTGATCCTCTATGGATCTTTTATTAATCACTTATGAAATTGTTTTTCAATGACTTGTTACAATGTGTAAGCCGTATGTTTCTTTTATAACATAAGAAACCCTAATACGGCCCATTACTAAGAAGATATGCCATATCACTTCCTAATATAACTCATGCATATCCTCACCATCTAATAATACGGAAACAAAATAATCACTACAAGACTTAACTTTTACACTACAAGACTTAATAATAACTACCAGACTTAACGATTGTATTACAAGACTTAACTGACACCAGACTTAATATCATAACTACAAGACTTAAGTCTGTCTTCACTTATACCATGTGATAATTCCCAACAGTAAGTCTATCACTTACATCTTGTATTTCTTGGGCTAATGTTTTAAGAGCCAAATCATTAAATGTATTCCTCACATCTTGAAATTTTTGGAATACATCTTGGAATAATTCTTGAGGAGATGGTTGAGGTTGAGTTTGAATCGTTTGATACTGTGGAGGTTGGTCATGATAAGAATAGTCATAATTGTTACAAGGGCCATGCTCATAGACAAGCGGGTTCCTTGTTTGACAATCAGAGCTATAGTGAGGACCTCCACAGTACTCACAACAATAATATTGTTGTGATTGATTCAGTGATGTATATGGATATTGGTCACAACCAAAATTTTGATCGTTACACGAAACCTGCTCATAGACAAGCATATTACTTGCTTGACAATCAAAACTTTGGTGAGGGCCTCCACAATACTCACAAAGATCATTTGGCACATTTTGAAATGATGTATCATTGAAGTTTTGATAGCACGGTTCTTGCCAAAATGAATTTTGAGGAGGGTTGAAATCGTTTTGAAAATCTGGATAAGTAAGCGTATTTCCGATTTCAGAAGTGCAACACATGCAAAGTCCATGGGTAAACCCACATCCTTTACAAAAACATCGTTCACAAAGTGAATCATCCCCCAACGGATCTCCACATTTAAAGCAATTATGCTGAAATGAAGATAGCTGGGGTTGTGGAGGGTGTTCGGAAAAACTTTGAGAATTATCGATGGAATTAGGCTTTGATTTAAAGGCTACTTCACACCAATAACAAGATCCTTTTGGTGCATGATTTCCACACCGCTCACACGCACACTTTGAACAACGAAGACTGTCAATCAATGGGCTTTTACAATCAAAACAGTGATAGCCGAGTGACGACATAAGAATTAAACATTAATGAGGGTTAAGAAGATAGAATCAAACGGTTTAAGAGGATGAAGAAAAATATTTTTGGGTTTTTTGGTTTTTCAATTTTTTTGGATTTTTTGACAAAAAATATTCACAAGAAAAATACGTAACTTCACGAGGAAGGATCTTCAAGTCACTAATCGTCAAACCGTAATGATATTGTCGCAACACACCTCCCCGGCAGCGGCGCCAAAAATTGATTGTTGGTCAAAGTAGTCACAAGCCAAAACCTCTCACGAAGAAAAGTCAACTCGCGACGATTTAACGCAACAATCAATTGTAATAAACCGGATAAGCGAATACCCGGGTCGTAGTCCCAACGAGGTGTGAAATTGAGGATATCGTTTGAGGTTCGGAATTAAAATGCTTGAAATAACGAGGGTCACTTGGTTACTAATATCTATTTAAACAAAAATCAAATAACGCAAACCGGGAAACTAAAAACGAGCATAAACGTCAAATCTTATAAAAACTAACCCTACGGATACCAAATTAATTTTCCTACGTCCTAAATGACAAAAGAAAATTTTGGAAAAAAGAATTATATTTTTTTGATTAATATTTAATTTAATATGATTTAAAAACTATTTTAAACTAATTAAATTATTAAAAATACTAAAACTGTTTAGAAAAATATGAAAATTTTACTGAAATTACTTTATGATATGACCATCTTAGGAAAAATACTAAAAAGGTACCAGCTTATTTAAATAAGTTGGGAATAAGCTAAATAATACGGATAAGCAAAAATGAAAAACTGAGTTAAGTAAATTAAGCATGCAAACTAAATCAGGACAAGTCCCAAGGGCGCAGTGGTAAGTGTGTGTGTTTGTGAGCTAGGAGACTGGGGTTCGAACCCCAGTCCTGGCGTTTTGCAAAAACTTTTTTTTTTTTTTTTTTTTTTTTTTTTTGTATTTTTCTTTTTGAAACAGAATAATATTAGAAAATAAGCACTTTTTGAAACTGAAAATATTTTTGAAAATCTAAAATAAGCTCAGAATAATCTCTAAATGTCTGATCAGATGCACAATGGGCAATAAGCTAATGGGAAGAAGGCAATGGACTGAAAAGCTATATTAAGCTAAGTATAAAAAATGAAATAAGCTAATTGTACTAGGAATAAGCTAAAAATGAAATGGAGAGAATGAATAAGCCACTCAATAAGCAATTAAGCACTATCTAAAAGCCAAAAAGCATAGAGTCTGCTGATGTATGCAAATGGGGCAGGGTAAAAGAGGCTATTTCAAGCCATGAAAAAACTGTAATAAGCTAGTCTAAAGAAATCAAAAAAATTGCAAACAACTTGATTAGCAAGCCAAGTTTCATTGTACCAAATTTTAGCTAAATTGGGCTTAACAAGAAGGAATTAAAAATCAACAAGAAAGGGCTGAAAAGGGGAAAACTCAAAAATTGTGCAGATTTGAGGCAAACTTTGAACCCAAAAGCTACAAGGCCTAATGAAATAGTGACAACTCTAGGGAACCAACTAAGTACACTAATCTCATCCTAAAATTACCAACATTAGAGGCAGAACAATCTTTGGCTTATAAAGAGCTTATAAGCTCAGAACCTTTTCTAAACTTTAAACCTATGGATGCAAAACTTCAAAACACTACAATACTACTTAAATCCTAATCACAACTGCTTATATATCCTCAAATAAGCTCAATCAAATCACATAAGAAGGAAAATGAACAGTAACTGACTTACATTGACCAATTAATAAAAACAAGAAAACTTCAAATTTCATTAACTAATTTTAAAAATTACAATACTGAAAGATGAGAAAACATAAATAACTGTTGATATAAATAATGCCTAAACACGTTATTAATATTTTTCGATATCTCTACGTTTTGATAATCACAAAATGTAAAATCATTAATCGGAAAATTTTGACGTAAACAAGTATTTAGTTGTAAATATCTATTTCTACAACTCAAATCACTTAAGGTATGAATGAACTAATGCTTAATGCATTATATGATCAAAGGAACATTTTCTTAATAACTAGATTTTTTATAAAACATCAAAAACATTTTATATATTTTTGAAAAACATTTTTGGCATTAAATAAAAATGTTTAATCTTTTATAAAAATATGAATTCAAATTTTTAACCAAAATCAGTTAAAATATTCCAGAAAAACCTTCCCCACAAAAGGACAAAATTGGCCAACGGACAGAAGGGGCGGCCCCCTTAATTTTACTAGGCGGCCCCCTTAATTATTAAGGGGACCGCCCCCTATTTAAGGGGACCGCCCCCGCTCCAGTAGACTTCCAGCTGTCTAATTTTTCTCCTATAAATACCAGTCTTCTCCTGGACTTTTACTTACCTTTTGCACACTAAAACTTTCTGTTCTAAATTCATTCTAAACATTGTAAATCCTTTGATCATATTTTCTTAAGCATTGGTTTCTAAGTGATCCAAGCTTCCACCACCAAAAGTGCAAAAGAAGAACTCTACTTCAACTAGTGAAGAAGTGTTATTACTTATGTCATTCAATTGTGTAGTTATGTAAAGTGTTGTGTAGTTGTGATAAGTAGATCTAAGTGTAACTACGTAGTTGTGTTGTAAATTTGTTGTGAAGTAGTTGTGAATAAGTAGTCGTGAAGAAGAAGTCGTGAAGTGGTCGTGAAGAAGAAGTCGTGAAGAAGTCGTGAAGCCGTTGTGAAGAAGTCGTGAAGAAGTCGTGATTAAGTCATGTAGAAGTTGTGTATAAGTTGTGAGATTGGTTCTAGCTACGATTAGGACTCGACATCTAGCTTTGTGTCGTTAAGCCGGTGTAAGCTAAAGTTGTGTAAGGTTTCTCCGCCATAAGGGAGTTTGTTGACATAGTGAAGAAAACTCTCGAGTAGGTGACTCGAGGAGTGGAGTAGGGCAAGGAAGGTGTCCTTGTAGCCGAACCACTATAAATCTCCGTGTTGTGGTTTGATCTTTCCATCTCTCTCTTTTATTTAATTACATTTACATTACTTGCATTACTTATATATATTTGTTTATATATGTTCATATTGATCAAGAGTTGAATTCACATAAGATAGAATCGAAGCTTTTAAAAAAAGTAAACAAAAGTTTTCATAAATTAAAAAGACGTAAAACTATTCAACCCCCCTTCTAGTTTTCCACAATTGGTATCAAGAGCCACGTCAAACAAGATTTTTAAAATTAACTGTATTTTAAAACTTGAAACGATCTATGGAATCTGAAAAATATTTAGAAGGGCAATCTATGCAAAGACCACCACTATTTGAAAGTGATGGATTTTTATATTGGAAAAATCGATTCGAAACTTATGTGAAGTCAAAAGATCTAGATCTTTGGCATGTTATTACTAATGGTGATTTTTTACCTATTCAACATAATCTTGAAACTAAAAAGGATGAAATTGTACCTTTTGAAAAACAAAGTGATGATTTAAAAAGAAAACTTTCTAAAAATAATGAGGCTAAAATGGTTATTTATAATGCGCTACCACGTAAAGAATACGAAAGAATCTTTATGTGCGAAACCGCAAAAGAAATTTGGAACTCTTTACTAATAACTCACCAAGGTAATAGTCAAGTCAAAGATAATAAAATAGATCTTCTTGTTCAACAATATGAACAATTCACGATTCCGGAAGAGGAATAAATTGATAATGCATTTGCTAGGTTTAACACAATCATCACAAGTTTAAAGGCACTTGATGAGAGTTTTTCTAGTAAGAATTTTGTCAGGAAATTTCTTAGGGCTCTTCATCCAAAATGGCGGGCTAAAGTTACGGCGATTGAAGAATCAAAGAACTTGTCAACTCTTCAACTTGACGAGTTGATTGGCAACTTGAAAGTCTACGAAGCAATAATCAAGAAAGACTTCGAGATGGTCAAAGGAAAGAAAGAGCAAAGCAAATCAATCGCGTTGAAGGCTAGGAAAGCATCAAGTGACGAGGATAGCTCAAACTCCGAAAGTGATGATGAAGAATATGCCATGGCCGTAAGAGACTTCAAGAAATTTTTCAAAAGACGAGGAAGATTCGTTAGACAACCATATGACGAAAGGAAAACACTCCAAAGAAACAAAGACGACAAAGGTAGCAAGAGCGAGAGGAAGTGTTTCAAATGCGGTGATCCAAATCATCTCATTGGAAGATGCCCTATGATGTCAAAAGAGCAAAACCAAAAGGCGTTCATTGGAGGAGCATGGAGTGACAGTGAAGAAGACGAGAAAGAAACCACAAAAGAAGAGAAGTGTCTCATGGCTAAGACATCAAGTGAGGTACGTTCCGAAACCGAATACTTTAGTGATGAAAATTTATCATTAGATGAAAAAGACCTAGATAACGAATATAATAGGTTATGTATATTAGGCCAAAAAGTAATGACTAAAAATAAATCACTAAAACACATTAATAATCAGTTAGAAAAAGAAATACTAGAATTAAAAATTAAATTACATAACTTAGAAAAGGGAAAAGAAATTCTTGAATGTAAAACATGTCTAGAAACAAAAAATGAAAATGAAATGCTTAAGGAGGAAATTTGTAGGCTTAACAAATTCGAAAATAGTAGTAATTCTCTTAGGGAAATAATAAGTATTCAAAGAGTATCAAGTGATAAAACCGGATTAGGATTTAATTCAACTAAGGATTCAAATAGTCAAACTAAAAATGTAAAGTTTGAATGTGAAACTAGTGAGCAAAAACCTTTAGAGTCAAAACCTAAGTATATACTTATAAAAGATAGAAAAATACCCATAGCTAGTGATGAGGAAGTAAAAACCTTTTATAAACCATCCTTAAAAAATGAAGTAAAATACTCTAAACCAAGGTTAAGGTCAAAAACACCTCCACCTAGAAGACCACCTAGTCCTCACCCTCGGCCTAAAACTCCTCAACCTAAAAGAAACCAAAATATACCAAACCGTCATAATAATAGTTACCCAATGTGGAATTACCCAAATCCACCAAGCTACAATCCTTGGGGAATACTTCCACCATATATGCATCCGAGTCAATTGCAAACCATGTTTGGGCCAAACAACTATGGACAAATGAGATCATGGGGACCAAGTGGCTAGATTGCATACTCATCGGGAAAGGCGTTTTCTCTTTCGTAATTGACTTTTATAAGTTAATACGCTTTGAAGAACTTGAAGACCACTTGTTGAAGACCAAAAGGTACGCCACTCTTTCATGCTCACCATTATATGCGTAGATAAATGAACTAGCCTATTGCATGCCCCATTAATCTTTTATGCTTAGTATGTTAGTTAGTAGATTTTTCCTTATACATATATATACCTATACTACTATACTATATATATATACATATATACATATAAATATATACACACATTTCTTCCCAATCCTTAAACCTCCTGTCGACTTGACGTCTTGAGCATTTTGTCCAAAATTATCAAGATTAAGTTTATTAACAAAATGTTAATAAAATGTGTCAAGTATTCCTTCTTCGTGCCAATAAACGTATTTTTGATATATTATAAATATATACATATAAATATTTTGCCGTCAGAAACAAAAATCAAGAAATTCAGAAATTTGGCAGGCGGCCCCCTTAATGTTTAAGGGGACCGGCTAGTAAACGGGGGCGGTCCCCTTAATGTTTAAGGGGGCCGGCCTACTGTTGCTGCCAAAATGATTTTTATCCTTGAAATCTTTGCCAAACACCCCATTTTTCAAACTCACTTCACTCCCACTCTGCTGTATACGAACTGCCATCACAAATCCATCATCAAATCACCTCTTCGAGTCAATTTCACAAAGGGCAAACATCTATACATCGATTAGCAACACGTTTAGTAAGTTTTTTTCTTTATACAATTCATCTAATTTCATTCAATTTTGAGTCTAATCTCAATTAGGTCTTTTGCTAAACTTTTCCAAACTTTAATTTTTATTGAAATTGAGTCTAAGAATGTTGTAATCAAATGCTCCCCATAGGATTAGAATGCTTAAACAACCTAGAAACTAAGTAATTAAAAAACCATTATGTCAAACTAATCACTCCTTTTCAAAACTAATCATATTGTTGAATTATGCCATAAACACATGTTAAAACTAATCACATTGGTTTGTTACAACTCACAAATCCTAAAAATATATTTTTCGAATCATAAAAAATGTTTTTGTTAAATATAAGAGAGTGTTTGGATTAGGAGCTAGAATAATCAAAATTTAATCAAATTAAGTTCATAACTACTTGTCAAGTTTACAAACATACAATTAGTTGTTTTAAGTCATCAAGATACATAATTCATATGTATATTGAAATTTTACTAGTTATTTTCTTATTTAAAGGAGCGTTTGGCACAACATTTTGAAAGAAGTTTTTGAGTCAAAATCTAAGTTACTTAACATAAACACTCGTAAGAAATAGCTAGATATACAATCCAATGTTTGTCTAGTCACATTTCAAAGTAGCTTATGACGTATAAAAGAACGTTCGGATACTTTTGATTCCTTATCATAATATCCCTATAACTATTCTTTAACATCATAATACACACTTTAAGCGAGTTAAAAATTAAAACTAAGGAACATTGTAAACTACTTCTTAGGATTTATGTTTTAGAGTCGAAGTATGTGTACGTTCCACACAAGAAGCATATATAATATATGCATGTCATTTTCTTATTTTTTTTTTGTTGCTATCTTGTATAGGTGAAAATGCCCAAAGTGATAGTTGGCGATGTCTCAAGATCAAATGCATACATTCCTAAAGTCTCTTCCACTCCGGGCATGGCTCCCTCTGTTGCTTGTTTCTATCGTCCCATTGAGGATAGGAACATTCACGAAGGAAGAATTGTCCATCCTTCGTTCTATGAATCCGACTACATAGAACGTATGTTTTCCAACGTAAGTCTTGATTGTCTCTACAAAATTAATGAGCCAATCATTCCGCGCTTTGTCCTTGACTTCTATAGTCAAGTGGTATTGCAAACCGATCCCTTTGGCACCATCCTCATATCCTTCATGATTCAACACCAACTCATCACTCTTACTCTTGCTCAATTCGGGCAAATTCTAGGAATTCCCTCCTCCGGTCAAGCTGTCTTCTCAAATGAGTGGGACCTTTCCTCTCTTGAGCTTAATCGACCCCAAATGGGTCCTTACTACTCCGAGATTCCATCTCCTGAAGAGATTCGTCAATATCTTGGGCTAGTTCGTGGTACGACTAGTCGAAAGATCAAGTCAAAAGATGTTGAAATCTCTGAAAACCAAATCCTTCTCAAAGATCTACGTCGCGACATGAAGAGTTGGGAAGAACTCATTCGTGAGAATGCGTTCGGTACCAGTGGTCACCGTGATCATGTCGCGGCAAGCATAGTCCACATGTTATATTGTATCGTTGCTGAACAACCGTACAATTTGGCATATCTCTTTGTCTACCGTATCATGTCCGCCAAAAACACTCACAATGCAAATCTACCATATGGTATGTTTCTCACTCGTCTCTATAATCATGTCATGATACACTATCCACATCTTCGGAGTCCCATTTATGAGTCTGTGCAACCGACCCTCAATCCACTTGCTCAAATCCGTACCCGTCGCCCTCGTAGTGATAAGGGTAAATCTCGTAAGTCAGTCTCGTTTCCACCTCGTGGTTCCACGTCTCATCAAGGTGATGATAATGATGATGATGATGCGGAGGAAGGCACATCACGTGCTAGTACCCCATCACCAAGGACTTTCGTTGAAAATCTCCCGGATCTTGATTACACCGAGTATCAAGTCCCTTCTCCTTCCGAACGAACAGACGAGCTGCTATATGAAAGACAAACCGAACTACTCAACACCACACATCAGATGCGTCAAGAAGTACGAGGCGGCTTCAAGTCCATAGGAAAGTCACTTGGAAAGTTGTTTGGGAAGAAGAAGAAATAAACATATTTGATGAATGTTTAATTGAATTTTATTAGACACTTATATGTAGTACTATTATCTTGACACTTGCTTGCTATGTTTTTTATTATGATAGTTGATAAACTTATTAGAACCTAGCTACTAGTTTATTTGAAATTATGTGACTATGCTTCTAATATAATTGTTTCATGATATTGTTTTAAATATGCAATTGATAATATTTAATCATTCTTGATATACATGATCCAAATGGAACTTGCTGCAAAGACACCCTAAAAATAACCTTTTTCTGAAATTTTTCAAATTTGGTCGCCTGGGAATTCACCAGATGGGCGGCCCCCTTAATTCCTTAGGCGGTCCCCTTAATTTTTAAGGGGGCCGCCCAACAATTAAGGGGACCGGCCATCTGGACAGTAAAATTTACTGTTTCCTTTTGCATCTTGTGACCACTTTTACCTAGCCCCAGCTACCATTACCCTTAATGCACGAACTGGACTTGGAATATTACCACAATATCTCCACAATTTTCCTAAATCAACCACTTTCTCACAATATAAAAACCCTCCTTACAATTACCTTTCACTTCATCAACCATCACCTTCATCAAACACCCATTGTCATCCACAATGCTATCACCTAAATCCTCCATCTCTAAGCCTTCAAGGAAACAAAGACTTGTTATCATACCACCAAAAAAACCTTTCATTGACCTAACCCAAGATGACACCAAAACTCCATCACCACCACCTCAAAATTCATCCCCAAGTGCACCTAATGCACCATCAAAAACACCATCCACCCATGGAGCTTCATCTTCCTCCATTCCATCCACCTCCTCCATAAATGACTACATCCACACTCACCTAACATCATCACTAAGAGCATCATCACCACCATCCACTCAAGAACCTTCATACACCCAACTTGCCATTTCCCTATCACCCATCACACCTCTTGATGCTCATTTTTCACCATCACCAACCCCACCACCATTCTTTCCTATACCTTGGGCAATGCTTGAAGCCCATGGTGATAATTGTCTTTGTTGCGTCCATAACCGGACCTTAATCTTTGGTCTTAGAGATGAGATACACTACATGTTTTCATCTCTTGAACACATGATTGCCAACCCATAACCACCACCTCCTCCACCTCCTTCACCCACTACACCACCACCACCTCCATTTTCACCCAACTAAGCATATGCAATGCTTAAAAATAATTTTTCAAACCCTTCTTGCAAGCAAGCTCCATGGAAGACCATGTACCTCTAAGATAATTATGTAGTTTCATTAGTAGTTTTTTTTATTTTTATGCTTGCATGCTTCATGTTGTAATCTTTTGGTTGTGTATTTATACACAACACCTTTATTGAATGAATGATTTTATATGCTTGTTTTTTTGATGTTATATATACTTGTGCTTCTAACATTTTTTTTGCAAGCATTCCATAGCTCGTTTCCTTGGTGCCCCCAAACGAGGGGGAGTACACATCAAGGGGGAGTTCTCGTCCCGACAAATTCAATTCTTAAAATTGTCGGCTTAACCTTTTTGATTCTACAAAAAGGGGGAGAAATAGATGTAAACTCACTAAATACTTGCCTAAAAACTATTTTTTTGATTTAATGAGTTTAGATTTTGTAATCATCAAAAAGGGGGAGATTGTTGATATAAATAATGCCTAAACACGTTATTAATATTTTTCGATATCTCTACGTTTTGATAATCACAAAATGTAAAATCATTAATCGGAAAATTATGACGTAAACAAGTATTTAGTTGTAAATATCTATTTCTACAACTCAAATCACTTAAGGTATGAATGAACTAATGCTTAATGCATTATATGATCAAAGGAACATTTTCTTAATAACTAGATTTTTTATAAAACATCAAAAACATTTTATATATTTTTGAAAAACATTTTTGGCATTAAATAAAAATGTTTAATCTTTTATAAAAATATGAATTCAAATTTTTAACCAAAATCAGTTAAAATGTTCCAGAAAAACCTTCCTCACAAAAGGACAAAATTGGCCAACGGACAGAAGGGGCAGCCCCCTTAATTTTACTAGGCGGCCCCCTTAATTATTAAGGGGACCGCCCCCGCTCCAGTAGACTTCCAGCTGTCCAATTTTTCTCCTATAAATACCAGTCTTCTCCTGGACTTTTACTTACCTTTTGCACACTAAAACTTTCTGTTCTAAATTCATTCTAAACATTGTAAATCCTTTGATCATATTTTCTTAAGCATTGGTTTCTAAGTGATCCAAGCTTCCACCACCAAAAGTGCAAAAGAAGAACTCTACTTCAACTAGTGAAGAAGTGTTATTACTTATCTCATTCAATTGTGTTGTTGTGTAGTTGTGATAAGTAGATCTAAGTGTAACTACGTAGTTGTGTTGTAAATTTGTTGTGAAGTAGTTGTGAATAAGTAGTCGTGAAGAAGAAGTCGTGAAGTAGTCGTGAAGAAGAAGTCGTGAAGAAGTCGTGAAGAAGTCGTGAAGCCGTTGTGAAGAAGTCGTGAAGAAGTCGTGATTAAGTCGTGTAGAAGTTGTGTATAAGTTGTGAGATTGGTTCTAGCTACGATTAGGACTCGACATCTAGCTTTGTGTCGTTAAGCCGGTGTAAGCTAAAGTTGTGTAAGGTTTCTCCGCCATAAGGGAGTTTGTTGACATAGTGAAGAAAACTCTCGAGTAGGTGACTCGAGGAGTGGAGTAGGGCAAGGAAGGTGTCCTTGTAGCCGAACCACTATAAATCTCCGTGTTGTGGTTTGATCTTTCCATCTCTCTCTTTTATTTCATTACATTTACATTACTTGCATTACTTATATATATTTGTTTATATATGTTCATATTGATCAAGAGTTGAATTCACATAAGATAGAATCGAAGCTTTTAAAAAAAGTAAACAAAAGTTTTCATAAATTAAAAAGACGTAAAACTATTCAACCCCCCTTCTAGTTTTCCACAATAACAATAAGCTAACAAGAAAATAAAATTACCTAAATTAAGCTAAGTCCTACCTGTCTCTACTGGTTACAAAAATAAGCTATTTATACTACTCCTAAACTAGGGTTTTCTCTCTGTTGCTTGTGCTTTTTCTGTGTGTGGAATTCCCACAGCTTCTTGTGCTTCCATTCCAACCCTTGGATTATCTTGGTGCCCACTCAAAGCAATCACAGCCGTAGATCACTTCTTTGTGCCTTGGATAGCTGAGGTGCAGGGGGGGACCTAACCATGTGATGGTTGGACGGTAGTGGTGAGGTGGAAAAGATGAAAGGGACAGAGATGGTGTTTAGGTGCTAATAGCGGGAAAGAGTGAGGTTAGGGACGGGTGAATAGTGGTTAATCCTTGGGTTTGACTAATTCTTCTTGTGTTGACCCCGTGTAAGATAAAAAGGGTTTGTGAGGTTTGGGCTTGTGATGGGCTGATGGTTTTGGATTGGGTTGTTTTTGGTTTAGGTTAAAGTTATTTAGTTTAGATATTATCCAAGGACCAATTATGCAAACTTGGTAAATTTCAGGGATCATTTCTGCCATTCTGCAAAGTTAATCTAGGGAGCAATAGTGTCAATCTGAAATAATCCAAGGGCCATTTTGGGATTTTGAGCTTGAATTTAATCCGAATGAATAATGTCTTTCCCGGTTTCGGCTTTTGAACTCTTTTCCAAATCAAGCTCGGTTTTGTCCATATTTGCCCCGTTTTCAATCCTTTTGTACCTGAAACACATAAAACACAATCCAAGGATATTTGTAACAATATTTGGTCCATTTGGGTGAATTGGTCATTTTTGTGGGGTTTTTCGGGTATAAAATGATGAGTAAAAGGCCACTCATCACATGTTTATCTCAGGTAACTAACGGAGCATTCAAGGCACAGAGTGGGCAAATAAACTGATGGTTTTTGGTGTCAAATAAATTCTATCATTCATTTCAGACTATCATATCTTTTGTGAGATATTAAACATTGAAATTTCCTTTTGTATCTGAATTATTAAATGAATGATAAAAACTTTCAAAACGCCTCTTTTGAGTCGTTTTCTATGATTATGACTATGATCATTCCAGTAATACCCCAATTAGTCTTCCGCTGTTAACTTGAAATTTAGGGGGTGTTACAGTTTGTAATTATGGTTATCATTTGATTTATGAATTGGTGAAACATAATATATGTTCATATTATGACTTGACTTGTTTACTCCTTTGATTGATCACGTGTGATGATAAATTTCTAAAGGATAATTGATTGTGATTAATTTCAAGTCATTAGCCGACAAATGATTTGGTATTACAATTTTAAAAATTGTATAATAAAATTGGTAAACAAACAAGGAATATTTGATCTAAGAATGTAGGTCGAAAGGATTCTTTTGAATATGTGTTCAACCACCTTTTAAAGTAAATCATTCTTAACAGAGTTTATAGGCTGAAATGACTCTTTTTTTATTTCGACACTTATTACATCTTTGACTAACGTTATTTGTAATTCACGTCGACTTGCTTTATAAAATGGTAATCATTGTTCCTGTTATATATATATTAAGTGTATTGCTACTAGAGACACACAAACAAGCAAACAATGTGTTGATAATAACAAGAAAATATAAAGTGTAGAAAAAAAATACTGTGAACCTTTTGATTGTTTAGACTCAAAGAACACAAATAAGGAAAATGTTGAGGCCTGTGAAGCTCACAGTTTCCTTAAGACAGATTCGTCCTCTACACGGTGCTTGAGAAATCATGAACGTCTATCTCCTAGGATACAACAACAATGGATAACCCCGTTAGCACAAACTAGTTATCAAGGTGAACCAACACGTGCCCTTCCCTCTATTACGAACACATATACAAAGAATTAAGATGAATGAAAGGAGAGGATGTAGTAGTAGTAGTTCTTGGTGTATGGAAATGATAGGAGAGCTCTCAACTTATAGTGAAAGGATGTCAAGAAAAATGGTCAACTAATTAATCATACTAATGACTTTTGAACACAAAATCAATTTGGTTGTTACGTATGACCACACATTAACTTTTGTGTTAATACCCATTAGTGCATTTGATGACTATCAATTATCATTCAAACCCACAATATGACCAATTTATCCAACAGTTCCGTGCACACTCCATGTCTTAGTGATCATTGCCTAAACAAACATGTTTTAATCCATTGCTTGAACCATCTTTTAAATCACTTTCCTAGTAATCTTGGTTTCATACACGTTTGGTTAATTTAATAAGTGACAATTGAATTGACCTTAACACCTTAACGAACTTTCTGAGAAGACTAGCAATTCTCTTGGGATGACCTGGACTTACCTAGGGTATCCTATACACTAAAGGGTATACTTGCCCGTGTTATGTTTTTAATCCAAAACAGTATTTCTAGCATTATAAATTTAAGACTTGTAAAATACACATCCAGTTTTTGGTGTCGCGCGCTGCCAGGGGGACTGTTTTTAATTGTTATCAGTTTGTTTGTTGTTTTTGTGCTATTTGTTTGCTTGAACGTGTTGTTAATTCATAAAAAATGTGAAATATGAGTTTCTGTCTGTTAAAAACCGTCGATTTTCATTTGAAAACCGCCGCACTTCGCCTGCTTTTGTTTGTCGATTTTTTCTAAAATTTGAAAAGTACGCCGGCTTTTCACCCAAAGCTGCCGCACTTTGTTTCAAAAATAATATTTTCCTAATCTCATAAAAATATGTATATAAATTTGATTTAGTGTTTACTTTTGAGGCCCTATGAATCCACACTTGCTCATGTGTGGTAATAATGAGTTTGACAAATTTTCCTACACATACAAGTGTGGAGATATTATCCAAATGTCTTTGGTTAAAAGTGTGGAAACATTATTTGAATATCCATGTTAATACAAATAATGTCCAAAAACGTTATTATATTTTTCATGTCCTCTACGTTTTGATAATAACAAAACATAAAACATTCTACGTAAATGTTAACGTAAACAAGTTTATATAAATCTTCATTTCGACGTCAAATCACTAAAAGTATGAACAATGAACATCAAACTTGATAGATGACCAAAGAAATAATTTTTTCATACAAATGTGACAAAACATTTTACACAAAAACAATTAGACAAATTATTTTCAATTTTTATAAAATGTTTTATTCAAAATAAAAATTCAAAATCTGGTCTTTCCTCCAAAAAACAGCCACCTACACCAGATTTTAACTTCACCACTAAAGGACAAAAAAGAGAGCGTGGGACGGTACCCTTATTTATGGACGGTACCCATAAATAATTAAAGGTACCGTGGTACCGTCCATACGTTGGAAGCCCAAATTTTTTTGCCTATAAATAGTGGACCATTTTACACATTTTCCTCACCTCTTTGCACTGATTTTTCTGTTCTTTCTTAACTTCCTTCAATCTCATTTCTTTGATCGTTAACTAGTTTGAATTCATTCAAAAGTGATCCAAACATCCTTACATTCCAAGTGCAAGAGAAGAACACATGTAATCATCAAGATACAAAGTGTCATAGTATAGATAGTGCATTCGTAACATTGGTTACTTCCATGTTGTATTTTAGTATACATCAAGCTCATAATCTCCAATCTTGTGTAGTTATGGTTTTGAATCTTTAGGGAAGCGAAAATCACAGGTTGGGGACTAATGGGAGTCATAGGCGGAAAAAAGGACCATATCCACAGTTGGCCTTAAGGTCTGGACTAACTGTGTAATTTACAGTGACGGATCTAGGATTTATGACAACCTGTAGCACAATTTTCGGCTTGTCCGCATCGCAACTAGTTCTCTTATTTCTATGCTTGTTAATAGAGTTAAAAACTACTCGTATATATATTCTCCAATAAGCGGTGGATTGAAAATTTTAAAAAGATATAGACTAAAGTCTGCACTTGGTGATTGAAATCGGACTGAAGATCTAAAATCAAATATACTAGCTCAACTAATTAATCTGTCAATCCAATTCTTGATTCATCTAATTGTCCTCTACTCTACAAAAATGGTGACTAAAAATATAACTACTAGGACTAATGTGATTTACTACTACGGACTAATGTGATTTACTAAACTGTTTTTCTAGATGGGCTTCTTATAATTGACTAATTACAATCTGCTATATTATATACCTACGTGTACATGTTACAAACGCTAAATAAATAAAAACACACAAGTTTAATAAAAATAAAAAATTGTATTTCATCAAACCAATCCATGTGTGGCACGTGCGGCGTGCCACACCTTGCATATATCTACATCCGCCCCTGGTAATTTACCCTTCAAACAACAATGATGCGTTTGATGGACGTCTCAAAATATGAAGAAGCTTGAACGAGTTTTGCAATTGATGTGCTATAAAAAGTCCATAACACCATAAAAAGTATTTCCGGCTAAAGGTTTTCGTAAAGAAAATATTTTTCTAGTTGGGTTGGGTGCAGAAAGGTTAATAACCGGTAACCCTAGACCGGCCCACAATCGGTTGTCATTTCATAATGTGGGGGGAATACATGACTCACTCAGTCGTTGTGGTTATGGGGGTGCGAATGATTGAACCCTTGACCTTTTGCTTCTAGTATTCATAGTCCGTAAACCAGTTCGATCTCTTAGTTGAATTTGCCTTTTTATTTATGATATATGTTGCATTTAAAAAAAAAATAATAAAAATTTGAGCAAAGATTGAAGGCATGGGATAAGTAGAATCCTAAAAGTCTTTGCTCTTTATTACTAGAAGTCGAAATGTATTTGGTTAATGTATAAATAAATCTCATCACTGGATGCGAAGGGACACTCTTTTGTTCAAAATACCCATTATAATAAAACCAAATACAGGGCATTGACCTCTGTCTTCACAAATTCTTGTTTGATTAATCTTCTCCACTAGTAGCGTGTTGATCTTTGGTTTGTTTTGCATCATTTAGGTTTTTAATATCAAATACTCGCTCAACAGTATACAACCAATCAATAAATTAATCGGGATGTGATTTACCTTCAAAGTCTGGGATGTCGAATTTCACACCAAGGTTTTGAGAAGAGTTGTAACGGCCCGGCCTGAATCGGCGATCTCTCTCGGGTCGATTAATCCCCCACGGGTTCTCATCTTCTTCATTGTTGCTCTTAGTGGAGTCGATGTCTGATCCCTCACTTCCCTCATCATCGCGATCAGCATCGCGGAAATCATCCAATCTCGCCTGTGCTAGCAGGCGTTCCAATTCTCGGATTCGTCTTCCCTGAGCTGCGATCTCGAGATCCCGCTGGTCCCTACGGTTTGGTCGTGGTTCTTCCTCATTGGCGTCGGCACCTTGACGAGGTTGCCTACGCCCATAACCACCTCGACGACCACGGGGTTGTTCTTCTGCCATTAATACGAATCAAAGCAGCTAAAGATCTGATACCAAATGATGAAAAACAAACCAAAGATCAACACTATACAAGTGGAGAAGATTAATCAAACAAGAATTTGTGAAGACAGATGCCAATGCCCTGTATTTGGTTTTATTATAATGGGTATTTGAACAAAAGAGTGTCCCTTCCCATCCAGTGATGAGAGATTTATTTATACATTAACCAAATACATTTCGACTTCTAATAATAAAGAGTAAAATGTCATCAAAATAAACAACTACAAATTTACCAATGTAAGACCGAAAGACCTGATTCATTAACCGCATGAAGGTGCTCGGGGCGTTGGACAGCCTGAAAGGCATCACCATCCACTCGTATAAACCATCACGAGTCTTAAACGCAGTCTTCCATTCATCCCCGGGTCGGACACGAATCTGGTGGTACCCACTACGTAAGTCAATTTTCAAAAAAACCGTTGCTCCATGCAATTGATCAATAAGGTCATCAAACCGCGGGATTGGAAAACGATATTTAATTGTTATTTTGTTGACTGCACGACTATCGATACACATCTGCCATGAACCTATCTTTTTTGGGAACTAGTAGCTCCGGTACCGCAGATGGGCTCATGCTCTCGCGAATGGAACCTTTCTCCAACAACTCTTGCACTTGGCGTTTCAACTCATCATGTTCTCGAGGGTTCATTCGGTAGGCAGCCTTGTGGGGTATAGTGGACCCTGGAACAAAATCAATGCAATGTTGTATGTCCCTCATGGGTGGTAAACCAGAAGGTAACTCTTGAGGCACCACATCAGCAAACTCTTCCAGTATCGATGCTACCTGTGATGGAACATGAAACTCTTCTTGATTTGATTGCACCACAACAAGCCCAAACACATCAAATGATTATGGTATCTCAGCTATAAATTCTACTCGAGACAAGAACTGATTCTTCATTTCCTTTCGCAAATCAGAAGGATCAATGATAATGCCTACAAGATAGACTTACCCGGAGAGTATCATGTGTCAGCAACCTTCAACGTAGCAGACTTGTCCCCTTATGTCACAGATGAGAAAGATAGCAAAGTGGAAGAGGATGGTAATGTTCAACAAGATTCGAGGTCGAATCTTCTTTTAGCAGGGGAGTATGAAGGCATGGGTATTGCATGGGATAAGTAGAATCCTAAAAGTCTTTGCTCTTTATTACTAGAAGTCGAAAAGTATTTGGTTAATGTATAAATAAATCTCATCACTCGATGGGAAGGGACACTCTTTTGTTCAAAATACCCATTATAATAAAACCAAATAGAGGGCATTTGATAGGTCCTAAATCTAGCTTAACACAAGTATATAACATACGAACTACAACAACTAATACGTATAATAAATAGATAACGAGAGATGAGATGAAATAGATGAAGAGAATGGATGACTTATATTCATACGATTGAATGACAAAGCTTCGGTACAAATGAACATAAACCAACAAGTTAAATGAATACATATGCCTTCTATTTATAGGCAAAAACTAGGGCAACATGTGCCTCATTCTGTCTAGAAGAAATTTACCAGACCACACGGCCCATGGGCTTCTAATATGGCCGTGTGGTGTTTAACAAACATAAAGCCCATTTAATGAGCAACCTAATTAATACAAATGACCAAGACTTGGAATAAAACTAAACGTGTTCCCAACAATCTCCCCCTAAGGCTTGGTCATCTAGGTTGCTTGACATCATCTTTGCTTCTTTGGCTTCGACGTCTTTAGAATCTTTGTTCCTTGTTCTTGTTGTGATGTGATATGGTAATGTCTTGATCTGCCTTCCACCGACGTTCTTTGATCTTGATGTCTTAACGTCTTTTCCACCATGCTCATATATCTTTTGACTTTTGTTCTTCATATATCAAGTTGTTCTCACTTCATAAGCTTCAATCTTTGACTAGTGACAGTTTGTTATGCTTGATCTTTGACTTTTCTTTAACTTCTTTGAACTTTTGTTATTTCTTAGTCTTTGTGAGAACTTTTCTTCGAGATATGAGCATGATGGAAATGGTGGTGGTGGAACTCCTGGTCTCCATGATTTCCTGCAGGTAAACAGTTAGCAATAAATCATCCAACACTTACAGATTCGGATTTCGAGATCGTCAACAGCATAGTGTGAAGACTTTCTCTAATCCTAGCCAAGGCCGTTCTGAACCGGATGCCCCCGAAAGAGCTAACACAGATACACCGAAGTGTATCAACGATTCAGTGAGCCGCTGAAGTATACCGAAGTATCACTCCACGACTGTAGACCGTTTGGAACCACCAATAACACTAAGCGTAATCCACAAGAGATTACCGAAGTGACCTGCTGTCAGGGCTGTTTGATGTTGACCCTGGCAGGATTTCCATTCAATCACTGAGAATCACAATATGTGAATTCTCTCATGAATGTTCTGAGCAGATTACTAAGAACTGCGTAGGACACTCTTATAATTTACAACTGGTGTTCTTTTTGTTGAACAACCAGTGTACAAATGTTAAGTGTTCCTATGAGATCTTTTATGTATCTCGTGGCTCTAGACTCGATTAATTGCTTATTGGTTTTTGGTCGTCGGAGGCTTGGAGCAGATTGCCTCCTTTTCAATATCAACACATCTCGGAATGAGAGGTCGATAGATAATGAAGGGTTCTCCGTGAGAAATGAAACAAGTGTCTTTTGAGAGACACTTGAGTGGCTAGAAGGTTTAGTGCAGTGCGTCATTGGGTCCATGACGGCTTAATCTTCAATACCAGTGTTACCGTGGTAACAACCAGTAGCATATGTATTGAACCTGGTGTCTGCCCTAAGGTTGATCATATGGAGGGCTATTTCTTTTCACCCTTTTCTTTACTTTTCTTTTTCATTCTTCAACCCCTTCTTTCCCCTTTCATTTCTTTACTCCTTTTTTTCATCATACCTAGGACTTTTCTAGTACTAAACTATTGGTATTGTCCTTGGGTAGATCCCTCCGGCTCTGGCGGATCATAGGACGGTTTCCTAACCTTAGTCACCTTATTTCTCCATGACTATCCTATTGTTGCCACAAACCAATTATTTGAAAATCTCTCAAAGTGTTTATGATTATAAGACATATTTTGTTAACACTTTGAGAGTTTTGCATTCTCAGAAATACTCCCCCTTAAAATGTGCTCATAAGTGTTTAAAGTAAATTTGCACATGTCGGGTAGAGTTAGCACTTTTTGGAATTGATTGATTTTCAATGAATATGACCTTTGCGAGACACGTTTACATCACTAGTTAAACTAGCTTGAAATTATTACCCGTCCCGGCCATATTCAAAGAATAATCTCTCGAAATTGGTACATTCTACTCAGACAAGTCCATTGCGAGATACGTTTACATCACCGGATAAACCGGCTTGAAATTATTACCCGTCCAGGACAAGTCTTTTCGATTACTGACTTTTGATATCGTCAATTCGAGGGTTCCTTCTGAGTCGAGCTCATGCGAGATATTAACTTTTTATCACCATATTTTAATCACATCTTTATTCTCCCCCTCAAAAATAGCATATTCATGTTGTTTTTGTTAAACTTTTGATTAAAATATGCTTTTTGAGGTTTGTGGGAAGAATTTCAAGAACTTTTATGTTTTAGAACAAAGATTTTATTTTTTCAAGTACTCCCCCTTAACAAGGGCGTACTTGTTCTTTTGAGCAGAATTTTGAAAAACTTAGAAAATTTTGGTTAATTCTGCTCAAAAGTAAGAAGCTTTTGCTCCTTATATGAGGATTGTGGCACTGAAGCGTACCACAGGGTCCTTTCTTTACAAGATCGGGTTGTGCACTGTTATATGTGCACAAACCACAATCAACAATCAATCAAGCAATATATATCAATCAAAGAATATATTTAACTCTTACATCATTCCTAACTTCTGAATTCAGTGTAGACTGGATCAGGTCTCTGGAAGTTCCGGATTGGGAATGATGGTCTCCCTCCAACATAACTCTCTAGCCGTCTCATTTGATCTCTGTGAAATAGCCTTCTCTCGATCTTCAGCACAAACTGACAGATTTCTCTTAGCTGAGCTCCTGTCCATCTTCTTGACTTGTGCAACTCCTGATCTTGAACTCGTATTACCAACCCATCACGAACCTTCTTCAGCGTGTGATCGCAGAACTTATGAACTTCCTTGTACGTCATGAAGCAGTTGATCGTGAGATCGCTCTTGTAAATGAACCCGAAGGTAGGTTCCTTCTTCATGGTGTACTGGGCTTCACTGTTGATTCCAGGAAGAAGTAGATCTGGTGCGGTTAGATTTATCTTCTTCTGGTAGCTCTCGACCCCAAGCTGCAGATCTTCTACACGTTCTTGGATGATCTTCCTTCTAATGAAGTGGAGTATAGAAGTGTTGAATGCGTATTGAAGATCAGTTGTGAAGTGTTACAGCTTCCCGTGAACCTTGATAAGGTACATATCTTCAAGGTCATTAAGATTCAAATATGGGAAATCTGCTTCAGAGAACATGTAGAGCTGCTGATCGTGTCTTCTAACTTTGATTTCAGTTAAGAAGGTGTAGTCATATTTCTTTTCACCCTCTAGACTGACCACAACAAGAATCCTAAGGTCACTTTTCACTAGAGTAGGAGACTTCTTTGTGAGTTTACTCTTGTACCATGTCTTCCTCTTCTCGAACCAATGATAGATACCTAGGCGCGCATCTTGGTCATACTGCACTTTGTTTGAGATGAAAAGTCTGGTAGCAGTTTCCTCGATGGCTGGTTGATTGTAACTTGCTGCAGGGATCAAAGTTATTGAGGTTGCGTACTTTGGTTGACATTTGATTCCATGCACGAGTAATTCAAGATCGTTGTTGAAGAAGAACTGGTAAGGAATGGCAGGTTGATCAGAGACTCGAATTATTGGCAATGGCTTCGTCCAATCTGTGATATATGGTTGGTTTGTTCTAGAAGTGCTTCCAACCATTATCACATCCGGATTAATCCAGCTGAACTCACTGGACATTGCTCGGGAAATGTTCTCAAGATGATACTCGAGCTCAGCTGCACTGGATGACCTATCCTTGAGCAGATTGAATGCATCGTTCTTGATGCGACGAAGTTCCCCTTTGGTCATCTTCTTGATACGTTGGTCACGTTTGAGTCTTTGTGTGAACTCAAACGTACTACCTTCGATCACTGAATCTTCGTCCATCTGAGGTTGAGCACTTGCAAGCTGATCAAACCACTCATTTCCCTGTGTAGTATCTTCATCTAGCCAAGAGACAACATTTGATCTTCTGGAAGTCTTCCTGCTATATGATGTAGCCTTGGTCTTGGGAGGTGACTGTGGCTGGTCATAGTGTTGTTGAAATTCCATTTCTTCAGTTGTAGTGTGCTCGAACTGATGCTCCATTTCTGTAGGTCCTAATCCCGAAGCCTTTGGTGGTTGAGTGGCTGTTGTTGTTGACGGACCGACGGGTTCTTTAAGTTGTGATCCAGATCCTTCGACACCCTTTTGTTTCTTTGCTTGGGTGTTTGGATCTTGGTCTTCGTCCTCTCTTGGACGTTTACCCTTATCAGCCTCAACTTTACACGACTCCTTTGCAATGTTAACTTTTATAGCCTCCATGATGGCTATTTCTTCTTGAGTCGGAGAGGTGAGATTAACTAAAGCAGTGACGTGTTGGAGTTGGATTTCTTCAAGAGTTGGTTCCTTAGGCTGTGTTGGTTGGGTTGTGAAGACAAAAGGAATCGAGGCTACAATGTTCCTGACTTTGTCTTCGATGTTGGAGTCGACATACTCTTCTATCTGCTGTGACACAACCTTGGGAAAATACTTGTTTACATATGCCTTGGTATTGCCCTTGACTGTTTTGAGCAACTGATCTTCAATATCGTCTTCAAGAAATTCGTCCATATGAGTTTTGGTCTCTTGCATCTCGTTTACCATCTTGGTTAAGTTTTTGACTTGGTCACTGAGCTGGTTGTCTTTCCTTGCACGTGCCAGCTTTGCGGCCTTTCTCACCCTTTTAGATGCTGGTGAGATTACTTCAACCCTTTTCAGCCTAGTTATCTTCTTTGTTTTCTTGCTTTTCATGATTGTTTTTCCTTTCGTTTCTTTTGTTGTTGCTTCAGTGGTTGGTGATGGTGGTGGTGGTGAGGGGTGTAACGATGATGCTGGAGGTGTTTGAACTTTAGGAGGTGATGCATGCTGAGACACTGGTGGTGTATCCTGAGTAACTGGTGGAGAAGGTGGAGGAGTGACTGGTGGTGTAAGGATGTATTTGTCTGCTTCCTTTTCAGCCAATTTTTCCTCTTCTTGCATCTTGTATTCCGATTCTAGTTCTTCAGCAGCTTTAGTTATCTCCTCCTCATCAGTCAACTTATCTGTTTCTTCCCCTTCATCAACGTCTTTCATCTGTTCGTCTTCATTCTTTTCTTCATCTGTTGACACCTTTTCAGTTTCTTCCCCTTCATCCATAACAAATTCATTCACCTGTTCATCTTCTTTCTGTTCCTCATCATTACCGGGTTGATTAACCGGATTTGACTGAGGTGGGATGGCTTCTTTAACAAGCTCAGACCTACCGGGTTGATTAACCGGATCAGTCTGAGGTGGAGTAACGTCTTTAACAAAACCCGACCCACCGGGTTGATTAACCGGATCAGGGTGAGGTGAAGCTACTTCTTTCACTACCCCAGACCCACCGGGTCGATTTTCCGGATCATCATAAGTCTGGGTTTCACCAAAATCTCTATTCAATTGTTCTTCAAATCTTATTTGCTCTTCTAGCCTTAACTGCGCCCGCCTTTCCTCATCAACCTTGAGTGACTTTCGGCTCTCTTCTAGTGCTATCTGAGTAGCTAAATCTTCTTTATAGATCAAAGGTGTTTCATCGGACTCCGTTTCTGAATCGGATTCCTCTTCCTCAACAATCTTTCCTTCTTTAGGTTTAGGCTTAGCTATCGTAACCGGAACTCTTCTTTTAATGATTTTATGAGCTGACGGTTTGATTTTCTTTGATACACTAGAAGTACTTTCTGACTTGCTGCTATCCTTTGATCGAGTCCTCGTTGATGCAGACTCATCATCATATTTGCAAAACCCGACATGACCTTCATTGAAAGCTCTATCATACTCTCTGTAAGCTTTTGTCTTCTTAACCTTTCTGTTAACAAAGATTCAGGTAGTCTGATCCCTTGCTTTCGTGTGCTCTTTTTGGGAATGTAGACTGAGCTGATGGTCTTGTCCATTTTGAGGAGATGCATTTCTCGGTCTTCAAGTCGAGCAGAGATATCAGCGTTGTCGTCAATTAGATGGGCGATGAGAAGCTTGGTGAAACGAACAAATGGGATTTTGGTTAAGGGATTTAGAGATGTAGGTTTTTGAATTTGATAGACCAGATCATCCCAGATAGGTTGAGCAAAGTCAATCTCTTTCTGATTAACTATTCCCTAGAAGATTTGAAGATGAGGTAAACGAGGGTTCTCGTGACCACTTTCCCTTCCTGAAACAGATCAGGCTAGGATGTAGTAGATTATCCTCCAGGGTTGTGGGATGAACTTGGCTTCAACCCTTGAGATTTTTGTCAATGGTTTGTCTGGTTTCAAATCGTAGCCAATCTCTTCAGGAAAATCGAGAACTTCTTCTTCTGTAGGTGTTGGGTGGAATTTATTGTCAGGTTGAGGAGCTTCTGGAAGTAGCAAGGCCTTGCGAAGGTAGTGTCTGTCAATAGTTACTTCCTTTCGGTCAACCGTGCATGTAAAATATTCTTCTCTTAAGTCTAGTTGTAGAGTGTTCCACATTTGATGAATGTAGAGTTCTGGAACACTAGCTGACTTTTCCAGCATACTCCTGCACGGGTGTTGCTTGAGAACCTCTATAGCAATCTCACAGGTTGGTTCAGCACACTTGATCTTATGAAATTCCACCCTTGCATTGTTCTTTCCAATTACAATGTTGTAGTCTTGTGGAAGAACCTCCTCCTTGGTGAGCATTGGGAGTGGTTGTGGTTGTTCAGCCATTTGAGATATCTGAAACATCAATCAAGAACAGATTTGCAGGATACAAGAAAGTTAGCATCTATTTAAACTTGTTTTTACACATGTGATCCTTTTTGTTGCTTGGTTTGATATTATAGGTTTAAACATCATAAGCATAGCAATTTTGACAGTGTGTGACTTGTGTGTATTAAGACAGTTTAATTGCGACAGATTACAGTTATGACCAATTTCGACATCTTTTACAATTCTGACAGTTTTATTGTCCAATTTCGACAGATATTCAATTTCGATGACATATGGCCAATTCCGACAGAAAAAACCTGAATTGCGATAAGTTATGTTGAATTGCAATGGAAATCTAGAATTTCGATAAATTTGTCCAATTGCGATAAAAATGTTGAATTTCGACAAGCTTAGAGCAATTGCGACAATTTTATCCAATTTCGATAGATTTTGCAATTCCGACAGAACTTGTCCAATTTCGACAGATTTTGTAATTTCGACGACTTTGTCCAATTGCGACGGAAATCTAGAATTTCGATAAATTTGTCCAATTGCGACAAAATTTTGAATTTCGACAAGTTTATCCAATTTCGATAAATTTGTCCAATTGCGACAAAAATTTTGAAATTCGACAAGTTTTGGGCAATTGCGACAACTTTAGCCAATTTCGATAGATTTTGCAATTTCGACAAAACTTATCCAATTTCGACAAATTTGGCAATTTCGACAATTTCTTATACAAGAAATTTCGATAACTACTGTAGACGTACATTATTCTTGGTTCTTTGTCGAATTTTGTTTGCCTGTTTCAACAAATCAATTCACAAGTCATTATTAACTCAATTAAGCCCTGTTCTATCAACTTAACACACAACAGTACATAATTTAGACAAATCCTGTTCATCGAATTATCGGAATTCATCAAAACTTGTTAAAAGTTTGTTTGATTTGTTCCAATAGTTTCACATGATGTTCCTGAGTCTTTTGGTCTAAATCTTAACACTTTTTAACCACAAAATCGACAGATAGCACTCATACGAGTTCTCCTTAAACCCTAATTATCTAAATCGCTTCAATTGTGTTTCTGGGTTCGATTCAAGAGTTAAATCATGTAATTAGACACAATTAAACAATATCCTAACAACTTAATTACACTACAACACACTTATACGATTTTCCCCAATTCGACGTATGAACCCTAAATTCAAACATGCATCAATCGCGTTTCTGGGTTCAATTAAAGGCTCATAACATGTTAAGGGACTAATTCCGACTAAATCCCACCAATCAATTACATCTCAAACACATAAAATAATGAAATCCGATTAAGCATAAACCCTAGAATTTTAAAGCTCGATTATGCAAAATTGAACCGTTGGATCTTGAAATCCTTCAAAACCGTTTCTTGAAATCACATAAACAATGCATACAAACTCACAGATTTGCAGAAACTTGAACAGATTTCTTGATCGATTTTAAGCCGTGGATTGTGTTGGTGTAAAACTTAATGTGGTTGGTGAAAAATCTGACGGAGAAGTAAAGTGCAGTAAATGCGCTTTGACTCTTTTTGTAACAAATTTTAATCTTTCCATCTTTTACGCATTTAGTCGCTAAACCATGTTGTTTCACAATCTAAGTCCTAACTCACAATTTTTTAAACTTAGACTTAACATGTTTTTGGCACGAACAATTTTTGTTAGGAATATGAATATTCAGCTGAAGACTCGGTCACCCCGAGTACTTATTAGCACATCATAGCTCGTAGGATTATCAGTAATATTATTAGTAGCTTAGTTATTATTATTAGTATTGTGGAGTGGGTCGGGTCTTTACCCTCTGTCAGCTCACTCTACAGCCCGCTAGGGGCATAATATATTGTACTATAAATACCCCTTCCCACACAAGGGAAGGGTTGGACCTTTCAAGCTAATAGATTACATGTTACTTTCTCTCTCTACAAAGGCTCCCACTTTCTCACTCTAACATCTCTTCCAATCGATCCAAACAAGCCTCAAACTAGTGATTCTTGTATTGTGAATACCCTACAATTGGTATCAAGAGCCATGGTTAGGTCCATGAGAGTTGGTATTCACGGATTTGTGTAGTTTTTGAGGTTTTTTCTTCTTGGTTCGATTGGTAGTTTTTAAGTTTTTTGGTTCGGTTTGATTTATAGCATAAATTTCATTTTGTACTTTGTTTAGTGATTAGAAGTTGTTTTACTTTGTACTTTCTAGATTAAGAATAGTATTAGAGTGGTATTTGGTGTTTGGATTCACAGATCTAAGAACGGTGTGGTGATTTTTGTGCAATTCGTGGGTATTTGTTGTATTGTTCTTGGCAGCGGTTTGTGTCATTAGGACGAATTCTTGGACTCGGTTTGTGTCATTTCTCAGATACGGTTTGTCCTATTACTCGTTTAGGCAAAAAGACAAAAGGCAGTGAAAGCGACGTGCTTGGGAGTTTGTGTCTACTCGGTTTGTCCCTGCTGCGCGTACTCGGTTTGTCTCTGAAAAGTCTACTCGGTTTGTGTAGACTCGGTTTGTCTCTGTGAAATTTACTCGGTTTGTACCTACTCGGTTTGTCCCTCCAACGCGTACTCGGTTTGTGTGGACTCGGTTTGTCCCTCTGAGGAATTACTCGGTTTGTGTAGACTCGGTTTGTCCCTGCTGAATCTACTCGGTTTGTATCTACTCGGTTTGTCTCTCTGACTTGTATGCGGTTTGTGTCTTGGTGATTTTAGAAATTCCCGCGAAAGATTCAATTTCTCGGTTAAATCACCAGATCTGTAAAATCCCGTATTCACTATGACAACTAACTCAGACTCCCTTATTTCGGAGGTTCTCAAACTGTACGATGTTATCAAGGATCATGGGAACTATAATTTCACATCTATAACAGAAACAAATGATACTGATTCTGCTGGAACTGATGAGTCACATTCGCAGTCACACATGGATGAATGCCTTCAGGTTATGCAGTTGGCTAATGATAAGGACAGTCAAGTAGCATGCTTCAGTTCACTTTTATCACACATTAAGGTTTTGTTTGGTAAATCTGAATACGTGATGGGGTACAAACGGGCTTTCGCTTCACTCTTTGGTCAGGAAATTGGTGATTTCACAGTCATAATGACATTATATCTGGATCAACTAGAACAAGAGCTGGTCAAGGAAGAATATTCTGAAGATAAATCCAGAGCGGCTCTCAATGTGATCAACAATCAACTCCAAGTGTTCATCAACTCTCAATACACCATGGATTATAATTATGACTGCCAAGTGACTAAAGAGTGCTTTGCTAAATATACTGGGTCAGAAGTTGAAACGTACAAAACGACACTGCTACTGCTGATGAGGGATGTCCAGGGGTTCATTGAGGAAAAAGGTGCACTGGGTAGGAATGGAACTAAATCAGACAAGACGGATGATGGTGTCAACACAGGAAGTGACTTCACAAGATGTGAGAAGGAATCCTACGAACCTGAAAAACACCAAGCACAGACCACTGTGGTACATCTGTCTCATCTAGATAATACTGTTTCTAATGAAAGTGTGCATGACAATTCGTCGAATTCCTTGCCTACGGCTGAGTCTTTCAAATCACCTGATATGATTGAAAAAAGGGTTTACAATGAACTTTTAAAAGGATTTTCAAAACTTGAAAAACATTGTGTTGATCTTGAAATTTCAATGCAACAATTAAAAGAAAAGTTCCAAATTAACCTTCCATCAAAAAATCCGGAATTACCTGACTTTCGGGAATTTTTCATGATAAATGAGTTGAAAGATCAGCTGGTGGCCAAGAACGCGACTATTAACATGTTAAGAACCAAACTAAGTGATTTGCAAGAAAAGGTCAATGAAGATAAAACCTCACATGACTCAAACACTGTTGAGTTACAGGCTGAACAAAACCTTAGGAAAAGTTTCTCATTAGCTTCTCGTAGGAATGACTTGCAGAAGTCGGCCAAGAACAGGGTGAATCCTAAGTCTGTCAAATCATCAGTCTTGGGAACACCTTCTCCAAGGTGTGCTCCCCAAGTTGGTGAGACGAAGAGTTTGCCTAAATCAGTCACTTCACAACATAGACATAAGGGAACATTTCCTAAGAGTCACTTTCAGGATAAGTATCACATGACACCAACAAAGGAAGATAATGTTCATGTCACTGCATCCATTACTTCGACAAATAATCACCATAGGCCTGTAAAATTAGTGAAGCACCCTAGGAAGCCTAATAGATCTAGTGCTGAAAAACAAGAAACTTTTTCTCGTAAAAACACTAAGATGCCTCAGAAACAGAGCATATTTAGAACGTGCCTAAGATGGTTGCCAACTGGTAGATTATTTAAGAAAGTTGGTTGCCAGTGGGTACCTACTGACACGGAAAATGCCTCTATGAATGTTTGCAAGAATTCACAGAGACAGGACCCCATAGTCACTAACCAATACATATGCAAACAAAATCCTTATGACTGTGCAGGGAGACGGTTTCCGCGTGCAGCTACTCTCACAGAATGCATCATGAAGAAACTCAAGGTGTGGCTACCAAAGGAGAGATCAACTCCCAACGAGGAGGTTAAGAAAACACACCTGTGATGCAAGGTGACAATGATTTTTGAACAACTCTGTTCAAAACTCGTACTATTCTGATGAAAAGATTCTCCTGTATCCTTTTTCTTGTTGTGTATAGTTTCTCGTTGTTTATAGGTGCATGTGTATTGTGTATATAGTCATTTGAATAAGGAGAGGCATGTCTTCTGGATATCGATAACATTTACGATCCTAGAAATGTCATTCAATAATGACACGGGGTTTTAAATGAAGCTCGAACAGAAGTTGTTCCTTATAAGTAAATCATGTCTCTAAGGCTTGCTATTACTTTAGATAGCAACCCGCGTTCCCAGGTGAAGGCAGATTGTCACCATAATGACAACTCTTCTTCAAGGTGATGTTCACCTGAACATGGATTACTTCATATTCATGTTCACTCATATTTCTCATCAAGTGAAAAATTGTTGCTCAATCAATCAATGTCTAAATTTCTATACAGAAGGATAGTCATTGATTGAGGGGGAGAGCTACAGCAATTTAAACTTGCTTATGAGCTCTTACAGTGCAATATCTGAATCTACTGCATCTGTCTGGGCTATCACCAAGTATTTAGGAATTCAGTGAGCTGTGTTTAAAAGATGTGAATGCATTTGAGTGTAAGAATCTTCCAATGACAGGATTGTCTGAGACCAAATGAACCAAGACAGTAAACAGAGAGAGTTAAGAGTTGGTACTTTAACTTGTTACCTAGGCGGTTTGTCAAGTCAACAAAGACAGGCGGTTTGTCAAATCAACAAAGACAGGGACCAGAAGTGTCATTAGGATAAAGTTGAATGTTAGGTGTAGATATTTAAGAATCAAAATCTATACGGTTTGTCCTAAAACACTAAAAATTAATACGGTTTGTCAAATCAACAAAGACAGGGACCAGAAGCGTCATTAGGATAAAGTTGAAAGGTAGGTATAGATACTTAAGGATCTTAATTCAATCGGTTTGTCCTAAAACACACTCTCTCCTCATTATCAAACCAAATCCACGTCTTTCTCTGTCTAAACCCATGTTCGCTAGTGTTCTCCATCATTCGAGTCTCCTCTTAGGTAATTAACGATTCTCTCTCATATCAGTTGACTAGATCTCGTATCTGTCCTAGATTCTTATTGTTTCATTTGGTCCTTCTAGGTTGATTCATTCGACGCCTCAATCGATCCTAGGTTTGTCTATTGTTCTTGCTTTTGATTGATGGGATTGTTATCTATGTGTGTAATTACTGATATCATATGCGTTTATTGCTTTATCTCTTATGATATGACTCGGATTAGTGTGATTCATCGAACGATAATTGACTCCAAAAAGTCAAAATCGTTCTTATGCCTAAGTTTAGTTCGCATGATTTTTGGTTGGCATGTCTCTAGGGTTGAGTGCATTAGTTTTTGCTTACAAATTGAGGAATCAGTTATGTTAAGTAGTTAGCTATTGTTTGGTTGGATGCGATATGTCGATAGATTGGTGATTCGGTTGTTGAGTGAGGATGGGTTAAGATAGGTTTGATAGCCTTAAGGTCTCGGATAGTTCCCTGTTTATGCATACAGTGAGTAATCTATTTTGTAGGATCATGTTAAACGATGTGGGTTGTGTGTTTTTGGTTGAATATTTTCAATGCGTTGTATGTAATCTCTGTGTGATGTTCTTGATATGTTTGAGAAGTATTTAGGCATGTCTAGTGTTGTTAATGTAATGTATAATCTGTAATTATTGCGCTCAAATATAATCAAGAGTGTTGTTTAGATGGTATGTTATTCGATGCGGTTTGTCCAATTGCTCACGGACTCGGTTTGTCCAATTGCTCACTGACTCGGTTTGTCCAATTGCTCACGGACTCGGTTTGTCCAATTGCTCACGGACTCGGTTTGTCCATGTGCTCACGGACTCGGTTTGTCCATGTGCTCACGGACTCGGTTTGTCCATGTGCTCACGGACTCGGTTTGTCCATGTGCTCACGGACTCGGTTTGTCCATGTGCTCACTGACTCGGTTTGTCCAATTGCTCACTGACTCGGTTTGTCCAATTGCTCACTGACTCGGTTTGTCCAATTGCTCACGGACTCGGTTTGTCCAAGTGCTCACGGACTCGGTTTGTCCATGTGCTCACGGACTCGGTTTGTCCATGTGCTCACGGACTCGGTTTGTCTATGCGCTCATGGACTCGGTTTGTCTAAAAGCTCACAAACTCGGTTTGTTTATTTGCTCATGAAGTCGGTTTGTCTAAATGCTCATGAACTCGGTTTGTCTAAATGATCATGAATGCGGTTTGTCCACATATTCACGATCTCGATTTGTCTATGTGCTTATAAACTCAGTTTGTCTATATGCACTCATGTATACACTTAAGCTATGCAGTTGATACTTTAGTATGTGCTTGATGTATGATGCATATTTGGTCTTTCATAATTGAATGCTACTTGACTTACTGTAGTCTCTTGCAATGTTCACTTAGACTATGTGCTAACCTTGAGGATTAACTCCCGTCTAACTAGTATGGGCATACTGTCTTTTTGTGAATGTGTGTCTGTAGATACAATGACTGATACTGAGATCACCACTTCTTCTGAGCCAAACCCCGAGGACTCAACACCTGTTCGCACAGATGAACAAATCCTTCCAAAGAACAAATGGATCCCTATTGGAAGGAGCAACTGTTATATAGATGTGGCAAGACCTCAACCCAATCCTATTTACAAGATATCTGTTGATATCTTGAAGGAAACTACTTTCTTCAGAGCATTCACAGCATGTGCTACCGTTCCCTCTGTATATATACAGCAGTTCTGGAATACGATTCAACTCAACAAAGACACCGGAAATTACCATTGTCAGTTAGATGAACAATGGTATGAGCTGACCAAAGACACAATCAGAGGGGCTCTTCAGATCTCACCTTTTGTCATTGATAAACCCTTCACTCAACCTCCTACATCCGAGGCTCTCGTCCACTTCATTAATGATCTGGGTTATCCATCAACCATCCTCAAGGTGTCAGCAATCGTCACAAGTGAAATGTATCAACCATGGAGAACACTCGTCACCATCCTCAACCTATGTCTTACTGGGAAGACTTCGGCTTTTGAAAAACCTAGGGCTCCCGTGCTTCAAATTCTATGGGGAATTGTTAAACGTTCCAACATAGATTTCGCTGAAAGGATCTGGGAAGAATTCATTCACTCCATTCACACTTTCCTAGAAGACAAAGTTAAACTGGAGTCTAATCTGGCCAGCAGGAAGAAAGTTAGAAAGATATTAATTCCTAGCATCAGATTCACAAAAATGATAATCCACCACCTCTACTCTCTTCACAAGTTCCATCCCAGAACTAATTCTCCTCTCCATTTGTCCTCTGAAGAATTTGTTCTGGGAAATCTCAAGTGGGCTGCTAAAGGGGCTGATCAAGAAGTGTTTGGAAGACTTATTCCTGAGCTCCTTATCTCAGATAATATTCGTCAAGCCTCCTATTATAAGGAGTATCTGAGCAAAATAGAGCAATATCAGAAGTCCCTCTCTGATAAGGTAAGAAGTGAAGCTGAAACCCCTGAACCAGAAACCCAGAAATCCACCAAACAAACTCAATCTAAATCAAAATCAAAGAAAAGAAAGGATGCACCCACAGGAGTTGAGGGATCTAAGAAAAATAAGAAGATCAAAAGGAAGGCATCAAGCAAGAAGTTGAAATCCAAGAGAATCAAGACGAAAGGTCGAGATGATGATGAAGAGATGGTGGGACCTGAACTAGGTCTAAGAGATGAAGAAGATCCGGATCTACTACAAGCCTTGGAGCTGAGTGCTAAAGAACACGCTGAATCTACAAAGAATGCTACGAAAGGAGTTGTACTTAGAGAACCTGTTGTTGAGAGCAGTAAGCCTTTACCTGAAGTAGAGGGCAAAGGTAAAGGAGTAGCTACAGTGGTCCAAGCTGCAAAGACTCTTCTTACCATATCATCTCCGGCATCCAAGACAACAACACGATTTGTGCTCAGGAAACGTGATCAGGGATCCTCTTGAGCACTCGATCTTTCTGAAGGACATCAAGAAGAATCACCAAGCTTAGAAGTTGCTCAAGATTCCAGTGATACCGAAAGCGATGAACAGTTGTACAAGGAAAAGAAGGTGGAGATGAAGATCACACATACAGAAGTAAAGGACCCACAAGATCAAAGTGAAAGTCATGAAGAGGAAGTTCATAAGGAAGCTGAGTCTGGTAACGTTATTAAAGAAAAGAAGGAGGAGATGAAGGTCACACATACTGAAATTAAGGATCCACAAGATCAAGGTGAGAGTCAAGATGAGAAAGTTCAGAAAGAAGCTGAGTCTGATAACATCATTATGGAGACTCATGATCAAATAACAACAACCACTACAGAACCTCCACAAGAAATACAACATGAAGAATTCGTGGCTTCTACATACCCGGGGGTTCATGAGAATCTGAAAATGAAGGAGGATGAGCAATCTCACCTGAATGAACCAACAGGGTCTACAGGCACTCTATCGTCTCTGAAGAACCTTGACACCGACTTCAACTATGGTGATCAATTCATCCTGGATAAAGCCAACGACAACACCACAGAGTCTGACATACCACATGATGATAAGGAAGTAGAGTCAATGGTGTCCGTACCAATCAAACAAGACATGTCTGGTATTAAATCTATGACAATTCCTGTATCTACAACTGCAACTATCATAGTAGATCCCTCACCAGAAGCAACACCAGCGACACCCATCCCTCCAGAAAAACCATCTGATTTAGCATCACAACTAACTGCCGCCACAAAGCTCATTGATGACATGTCACGGAAGATGAATAATTATGAGCAGAGACTACTTAATGTGGAAAAGCTTAATATAGATCAAAAGGTGGCTCAAGCTGTGAATGATCAAGTAGAGGAAGCGGTCAGATGGGCAATGGAAGCTCCTATGAAGATACGATTCAGAGATCTTCCTACGACTGAGATGAAATCAATCCTCTATGACAGAATGTTTGAATGTGGTCAGTATCAAGGCCACGAAGATCATCAACGGCTTTATGAAGCTTTGGAAAAATCGATGAGTCGTGATAATCAGGATTTCCTCATGGCTGAGCTTGAAAAACAACGGAAGAAGAAGAAAAGGAGACAAGATAAACCCGGAACACCCCCTGGCTCTCCACCACATCCTCCTCCACCCCCTCCACCTAGTGGTGGATCTGGAGCAGCAAAGATGTCAGGAGCTTCAGAATCCACTCAAGCTCAATCTCATCATCATCCACCTGAATCCTCTGGTGGTAAAGATCAAGTCACTACCTCTTCTGGCCCAAGCACATCTAAGAGTATTTCAAAAGCAGGATCGCTTGCGTGGACCATAGTTGATGACAAATTTAAGCCCTCGTTCTCGCCAGTTCCTGAGGATTTTGTCATGAATGAGGAATCGGTTGAAGATGATTTGTCTACTCAAACTGATGAAGAAGATGTCTCAGCTAACACCAATATCCCAACTGTTGATCCTAATCAGAAATGGTGGTTGGAATTCTTACGCACAGACAAACCTGATGACTCAGAATCCTCAAGAAAACGACCCACCAGGGAAGATATGGAATCTTGGATAAAACCTGTATCTGAAGAAGATCAAGAACCGATTCCTGAACCTAATTGGTCTATACCATCATCAGACAAAAGCATTCCTGTAAACAATTGGGCAGCTACTATTGCTTCGCAACATAACTCTCCATCAGAAAACTCATTGCTGGCAAAGACTAACGACATGGGGGCATTTATTAGTTGGTTCTGTAAAAAGAAAGGCATTACAAATCTCACTCCCCAAGACTTGGAAGGTCCTGCATATGAAATCGTCAAAGTGTTTCATCCTGATGTGCATCATCTTCAATATCAAATGGAAAAATGTCATAGACTATTTACTGATCAAGTTGATGACCGGATTCTTTCCTACGACGTCAACCAACCTCTTCCCTTTGATGGTCCACCAGGTCAAAAGAACCTTCAAGCAGATCTCTTCTTTAACAACGATCTGAATTATCTCCGGTTCGGGAATAATGGTGATCGTCAGGCATTATCCATTTCCAAGATGAAGGCGGCTTACTACCCTGACGTTGGGCTAGAACAAATGGTGCCTGATCAAGTATGGTCAGATGAAGAATACAAGTTTGAACTTACTGCATCTTATGGGGTCACACATTGGTGGTTCCACAAGAAGAGATTTTACATTGAACGGCACGCAGGAGAGGGTAGTCGTCCGGGTATACGCTCACATCTAAGAATCTTAAGTGTTGTCAAAGTTGATATTCACCCAATGTATGGATATGAGTATCTTAAAAGGATAGTGCTTCGTCGTGCTAATCAAAAGGAGTATATCATTTCTGAAAGCGACTTCAAATATCTATCTCCGAGTGACTTCGAGGATCTCTTCCTTCTGAATCTTCAAGGGCACCTGAATCATCTTCCACCTCGCGACAAGAAGGCGCTTGCGGCTGCTGTTAACTTGTGGATCCGGGGTCTTGTCATCAGACAAAGGGTGAGTGATTTTCAGCTAGGGATAGAGAGCTATCAGATTAAACTCAATCTCACTAGGCCAAATTGGGAACGTAAGGGTCTCGAGTACATTCACGACTTTAAAGTCATCGAATCTCCAAGAGCAGTCAAGTTCACTGACCAACATGGAACTCCTATGATGATGCAACTCAGTGAGATTCATAAGTTCAGCGATGGTACCCTGCGAATGATCGATGAAGCACTGGATTTCAGGATTAAAGACTTCAAGTTAAATCCTCACAACCCACAATTGAAGACTCAGTTCTGGACTGATCTGGATGTACAAAGGAGCAAAGAGTTTATGAGAGCCATAGAGCGTAGACTGAAAACAAGAAGGATCTTTCGCAACCTGGAAAGCTTCGTTGGGGGTAGAGTTCGTGAAGGAGATTACAGATTGATGGAAAGAACGACATGAGCTGATTCACCCCATATGTGGTCTTTGTAGTGCTGTTATTCTTTTGTTAGGCACTTGTAATTTAACAATGTAATTTCATCTAATCTTGTAATACTCTATGTGTGATCTGTGTATATTGACAAGTAATTCTCCCTCTTAGCTTAAGGGGGAGCATAGTATGTTCTCATCATCAGAATATATTAAACCTGACCACATTTTCTCCCAAATTTTTCTAAATGTATTTAAATCAATTGGGATCACAAATCTCAAATGGTTTGAAATTTTTGATCGGGGGAGAGAATGTGATTTAAATAGGAAATTCTGATAAATGTGATGATTTGGAAGTTAATGTAGGCTCTCCCGTATGTGCTAAACCATTTTGCATATCAAGGCACATATTGAGGGGGAGCAAAATGTTTTGGTCATAAAAGCAAGCTCTTCCATATGTGCAAAAATCTTTCGTATATCGATGCACATATTGAGGGGGAGCAAATGGTTTTCGCAAAACAAAGGATTTTGGGCATCTTGTGTGAGCATGGCTCAGATTTCACCAAAGAATTGACGAAACTTGAATTGTCATCAATCGAAAGGATACGTCTTGGCCGGGTAATAATTTCAAGCTGGTCTAACCAGTGATGTAAGCGTGTCTCGAAAAAGATGTATCTGAGTAGAGTGTACCGTTTCGAGAAACTTTCTATGGACTTGACCAGGACGGGTAATAATTTCAAGCTGGTCTAACCAGTGATGTAAGCGTGTCTCGAATCGGTCATGTTCACTGAAAGTGGATCAATTCAAAAAGTGCAAGCTCTACCTAACATGTGCAAATTTATAAAACTATCACTCGAGCACATGTTGAGGGGGAGCATTTGAAAAAATATAAAACTCTCAAGTGTTTGCAAAAATGTGTTTAAAAATCATGAACACTTTGAGAGATTTTTCAAGGATTTGGTTTGGCAATCATGGATGAATATCAAAGACCGACCATTTTAATTAACGCATGGAGTTATAAGGATGGTTAGGTTAGGTTCAAGTTCCCATGATCCCACCAGAGCCGGAGGGATCTACCCAGGGATACTCCACTAGTTAGTGTAGAAGTCCTTAGGTATGATTTAAAAGGAGAAAAGTGAATGAGGGAAGAGTGCCGACTGAGATGGAGCTGACACTGGAACAAACCCAACAAGGTGTTAGTTATGAAGTCTCGGTAAGCACTGAAGGGGTTGAAGAATGAAAAAGAATTGTAAAGAGAAAGGGTGAAAAGAAATAGCCCTCCTTACAACTTAGGCAGAAACCGGGTCAATACATATGCTGTCAGAATCACTTAGTTGATTGCTGGCATTGAAGACAAAGTATCATGGACCCAGTGATACGCTGCACAACCCTCCCTAGCCACTCAAGGTCCCTCAAAGGATTCTTGTTTCAATTGTCACGGAGTTCAATACATTCCTATCGTCTCTCTCACTCCGAGTTAGATGATATTGAATAGGTGGCAGTCCTCTCCAGCCTCCGCTCACTAAATCAAAACGCACTATCGAGTCTAGAGCCACGAGATGCATAATAAGATCTCATAGGGACACGAATTATTTCTACACTGGGTGTTCAACATTAAGGACACCAGTTGTAAAATTATGAGTCCTACGCAGATCTTAGCAATCTGCCAGAACATTCATGAGAGACTTTACAAATGTAATTCTCAATGATTGAATGGAAATTCCTGCCAGGGTCAACATCAAGCAGCCCTGAAAGCAGGTCACTTCGGTAATTCCTCGTGGATTACGCTTAGTGGTCACGGCGGTTTCAACCTGTCTACAGTCGTGGAGTGATCTCCAGCGACTCACCTAATCGTTGATTTACTACGGTAAAATCTTAAAAAGCCCTCTGTGGGTTTTCGATTAGGAACGGTCTTGGTAAGGATTAGAGAGAGTCTTCACACTATGCTGTTGACTATCTCGAAGTCCAAACTTGTTAGTACCGGTCGAATTATTGCTAACTGTCGTATGCAGGAATATCTGGCGGTTGTTGCTGTGGAACGCTGTAGCTGGTTGCTGTTGTAGCTGGTTGCAGAAAAGATGCCAATCCAACACCACATGTTCACACCACATCATCATCAAAGAAGTCATGATCACCCTAAAAGACCTTCAACACAGCTTCTGCTAACTCTGATGCTGAAGATCATGACTCCATATAGTGTGAGCATGTCGACTCTAAGTACATTTCATCACATGGAGATTTACTACTGAAAGATGACTTGGAGACTCAAGTGGGATGATAACTCCAAAGAATCAACAAAGATCATCCAAGACAAAAGAAAAAGTCATCTTAAGATTTGTTGCTGCACAATGATCAAGGAAAATGAAGAATCAATGAGTACGAGCTATGAAATCAAGATCCAAGGATGGAGTGCTATAATTCAGAACATGACTTCCGGGGTGACCTCCCTTAGGGGGAGATTGTTAGGAATATGAATATTCAGCTGAAGACTCGGTCACCCCGAGTACTTATTAGCACATCATAGCTCGTAGGATTATCAGTAATATTATTAGTAGCTTAGTTATTATTATTAGTATTGTGGAGTGGGTCGGGTCTTTACCCTCTGTCAGCTCACTCTACAGCCCGCTAGGGGCATAATATATTGTACTATAAATACCCCTTCCCACACAAGGGAAGGGTTGGACCTTTCAAGCTAATAGATTACATGTTACTTTCTCTCTCTACAAAGGCTCCCACTTTCTCACTCTAACATCTCTTCCAATCGATCCAAACAAGCCTCAAACTAGTGATTCTAGTATTGTGAATACCCTACAATTTTAATACTCCCCCTCGATTTATGAGTGTTTGAAAACATTTTTAAGATCAAGGAGGGTATCACACAGATGATTTTTCCACCATTTTATGAAGCAACAACTTTAAAGAAATTATGCAAGTACAAATTTGAATGAAAATTTTAACATTTGAATTTCTTTCTCCCCCTCAACACTTGTGCAGTAAAAATTGGTAATTTTTGGAAATGAACCAAGTGTTGATGGAAATTTTGTACTTGCATTTTATTTTTATTTTTTTTAATAAAGATTAAATGGAAAATCTTTTTGTGTTTTTGTCAAAATATTTACAAAGATAGTTTGGTGTTTGAATTTTCTTTAATTGTTTGTAAGAAAGTTGTTTAAATCTTCTGGAGTCAAACACCTCATACCAATCTGGTGAATTAATTCCACAAAGCTTGCATGAGGCAAGGCTTTGGTGAATAAGTCTGCCAGTTGGTATTCTGTACCCACAAAGTAAAGTTCAATAGTACCCTGTTCCACGTGCTCTTTGATGAAGTGGTAACGAAGAGCAATATGCTTGGACTTTGAATGCTGAACGGTGTTGCACGAGATAGCAATGGCTCTCTTGGAGTCGCAGTACATTGGAATCTTGTTGAAGATGTATTCGTAGTCCATCAGCTGAGACCTCATCCAGATGACTTGAGCACAACATGCTGACATGGCTACGTATTCTGATTCAGTGGATGACAGTGATGTACAATCCTGCTTCTTTGACTGCCAAGAGACAAGCTTGTCACCTAAGAATTGCACTCCCCCAGATGTACTTTTTCTTGTATCTAAGCATCCTGCATGATCAGCGTCTAGAAAAGCAATTAGTTCAAAGCCAGAATCCTTCGGATGCCAGATCCCCAAGTGAATGGTTCCCTTTATGTATCGAAGGATTCTCTTAACCTCAGAGAGGTGTCTTTCAGTTGGTCTAGACTGATAGCGGGAGCAAAGATATGTGGCAAATACTATATCTGGTCTACTGGCTGTGAGATACATGAGTGACCCAATCATACTACGGTATTTGGTAGGGTCAATTGGTGTCCCATGTAAATCAGCATCTAGCTTAGGGGATGATGCAGACATTGGTGTATTATAGGTGTCACAGCTTGTCATGCCATGCTTTTTCAAAATCTCTTGAGCATATTTGGAATGGTTTAAGAAAATACCACGGGGTGATTGATGAACTTGCAGTCCTAAGAAGAACTTCAGTTCACCCATCATGGACATCTCAAAGTTTTGTTTCATTAATTTAGCAAAAGCATTTGAGTATTTCTTATGGGTTGAACCAAAAATGATGTCATCCACATAAATTTGGACTATTAAGATGTCCTCCCCTTGTTTTTGTATAAACAAAGTAGGATCAACTGATCCTTTTGTGAAATGATTAGCAATTAGGAATGCAGATAGCTTATCGTACCATGCCCTCGGGGCTTGCTTAAGGCCATAGAGGGCTTTCTTGAGCCGGTATACGTGATTCGGATGTTCTGGGTCGACGAAGCCCTCTGGTTGTGTGACATACACCTCTTCACGGAGTTGTCCATTTAAAAATGCCGTCTTCACGTCCATTTGGTAAACAGTGATGTTCTTGTGGGCAGCGTACGCTAGAAACATTCGAACGGCCTCAAGTCTTGCCACTGGTGCGAAAGATTCCTCAAAGTCGATACCTTCTTCTTGACTGAAACCTTTAGCAACCAACCGAGATTTGTTCCGAATAACCGTGCCATCAGCATCCAATTTGTTCTTCCAGATCCATTTCAGTCCGACAACGTATACTCCATCCGGTCTTTCTACCAGTTCCCAAACCTCAAGACGCTTGAATTGTTCAAGTTCTTCTTACATTGACTCAATCCAATTGTCGTAAGTTAGGGCGTCTTTAATGTTTTTCGGTTCTGCTTGACAAACGGTGAGTGCATAAATGCAAGTTTCACCATCTGTGTGGAGTCTTTTACGTTTCATGACCGGGTTGTCTAGATTTCCAATCACGTTTACTAAAGGGTGATCCTTAGTCCACTTGTGGGTTGACGGGTAGTGTTGAAAATTTTGGTGCATATATGACGGATCCAAATTGCTCGTTGACGACTCTGCAATGTCTGGAATGGTGGGAGCCGGAGCAAATGGATTGAAGAAAGCACTTCCGTCATAATGTGCGGGTGTGGGTACTTCAGAATATAGGAGGGGATCTTCAGCTGCAGTCGCAGTATTAAAAGTTGTTTGTTCGACTGATGATGAGGTTTCTGTTGGAGGTGCATCTTCAGCAACTGCTGTTGTTGTAGTTGCTGTTGTATCAGGTGCTTGAATATTGACGGGTTGTGCAGCGGAACTGGTGGATACTTTAGAAGCACGACTAACGAGAGAGTCATCAAACAGCGGAGCAAACAAATCTTCCAAGTCCTTGCGATTAAGAGAGAGAGGTGCGGCTGAATGATCAGGGAAGTTCAGACGGTTAGAATCGGGTCCTAAGCTGTTTTGCTCAGAAGCCATTTCGGTGAGTTCATCAAAATGAGCGTGTATTGTCTCTTGAATTTCTTGGGTTCGACGGTTCCAGATACGAAATCCTTTTGAATTTTCACAGTATCCAACAAAGATTCCAATATCAGCTTTGGCTTTCAACTTTCCAAGGTCATCACGATCATTATTTGGGTAACAGAGGGCCCCAAATACATGAAAGTAATTTATGTTCGGTTTTCTTCTTTGAACAAGTTCATATGGGGTTTTGTGATGCCTTTTGTTGATCATACAACGGTTTTGGGTATAGCAAGCGGTTGAGACAGCTTCAGCCCAGAGGTAATCAGGTAATTGAGCATTTATCAACATCGTTCTTGCAGCTTCCACTAACGTTTTGTTTCTTCTTTCGACTACTCCATTCTGTTCTGGGCTGCGTGCAATAGATGCTTGGTGTTCAATCCCTACTTTCTCGAAATACTCATGAAGAGTGTGATTCTTAAATTCGGTTCCGTTGTCTGTTCTGACTTTTCTGACGGTGTTGCGGAGCTGAACCTGAATTTTGGTGAGAAAGGTGATAATCATAGAAGGAGCTTGGTCTTTGGTTCGAAGAAAGTAGACCCAAGTCCATCTAGAGAAATCATCAACAATTACCAAGATGTATCGCTTCCCATTAATTGTCTGAACTCGCATCGGGCCACACAAATCCATATGTAGAAGTTGGAGAACATGATCCGTACTGTGCTCGGTTTTTGGAGGAAAATGAGCACGAGTACTCTTTCCTTGTTCACAAGCTGGACAAAGGTGATCTTTGGCATACCGGAATCTTGGAAGACCGTCGACTAACTTTTGACGAGCGAGATCTGTCATTGTCTTGAAATTCAGATGAGATAAACGTTTATGCCATGGCCATGCTTTTGTAGAGTGTGCCTTAGAGAGTAAGCAAATTAGAGAAGAAGCGGTCATGTCTGACAAAGAAATGGTGTAAAGACTCGTTCCGCGTTTTCCTGTCATAAGGTCGTTTCCATGTAGGTCTCGAACAAAGCAGGTTTTCTCCCTAAATGCAACTTCCAAGTCACCATCACAAAACTGCCCAACTGAGAAAAGGTTATGTCCAAGGCCTTCAACGTAGTATACATGGCTTATTTCGATGTTTCCGTTGACATAGACCCCATAGCCCATGATAGCAGCAAAGTGATCATTCCCGAATCTGATAGTTCCAATGAACTTTGCGACAAAGTTTACTAGAAGTTTTAAGTTGCCTGTCATGTGTCGGGAACATCCGCTATCAACAATCCAAAGGACGATTTGAATCACCTGCATCACAAGAAGATGACACAGATGGAGAGTTGGTAACGGTGGATCCCATTGGGTTAGTAGCACAGTTTTTAAGCAGCTTTGGTAACCAAGTAAAACTAGGTTTATGCTGTAGCCAACGCTGCCATGTCCAACTAGATTCTGCTTTCTTCCTAGTGAATGCACTTGGTGATTGAATTGTTTTAGGGGAAACTATGGTCTTGTCTACGGTAGGCTTAGAAACTACTTTTGGCGGTTTTCCTAAGATTGACTTAGCAGCGGTAGTGGGCCTAGAGGAAATGCCATTAGTACGTTTCTGTTTACGAGATAAAAGGGTTTTTGCAACACATTTTTTATGATTACCAGACAAAATACTTGTACGACAAAACACACAATAAGCATCAACAATAACATCATTCAGAACATTCATAGCCTTAGCATTCGTTACATCATAATTAGAATTACACGTTTTAAAGTTTGATTCTACTTTAGACATAACATGCTTTTTATTCAGATTCCTAGTGTGAACTTCTACTTCTTGATCCTTAGGAAAGCTGCTTTTAGGTTTCCAGATACTAGTCTTCTTTTTGTTCTTTTTGGTCTTGGATCAGCTATCCTTAGGAGAAGTGCCTAGTCCTGTAGAAGTTGAAGCATGCACATTAGGGGTCTGTGGAGATGCTTTCTTATGTGTCTCATCTACTTTGTACATGCATGGTGCAATCACATTCTTATGTACAAATTTCCCTTTTTCAAGTACTTTGATTTTCTCTTTTAACTCAATGATGATGTGTTTTTGTTGTTGAATTTTGGAATCCATTTCTCGGTTTAATCGAACAGTATCATTCCTGTTTTAGCAAACTTCATCAATGTCCTTTTCATACTCAAAAATTTGATGTTTTAAAACAGCATTTTCTTTTTCAATACTTTGAATTTTGGAAGTATGACTGTTTTGAAAGGACAATGATTCTTTTTGGCTTTGTAATTTTAACTCAAAGTTAAGACTCTGAGTCTGACACCATTGCAATTTTTGGTTGAGTTGGAAAACTTCTTTTGAAAATTTGTTTTCCACATGATCATTGATTTTTCGAAGTCTCTCATTTTCTCGTTTCAAATTATTAATCTCAAGTTGCAACATCTCAGTATCAACAGTATGGTCATCAACAAGCATTTCATTACATGACAGATAAATGGAATTCATAATCACATATATCACATCAGAACGTAGAACATTCTCCAAGAGTCGATCTGCTTCTTTTTGCAAAGCTTTGTTTTTACATTTATGTTTTGAGATCTGTTTTTCTGTTGCTTCGAAAATGTTCATCATGGATGCAACCTCTGATTGAAGTTCATGTTCCCAATGTGTAGCACAAAGTCGCAGGTGTTGAACGTGTGGCAAAAATTGCTTTTGAAAAACTTCTCTCTTTTCTTTTTCATAAGGAGAAAGAAAAGTAGAGACTTTTATTTCTGAATTTCGTTCAATTGCCTGTTCCAAAAATTGTATGTCTTCCATAAAAGTTTTAAAATATCTAAGGATAAGACATTGTTTTGGCAATGGTGCAATTACACCTGAACTTGGTAAAGGGCCATTGACTTGTGCGACATTGTTTACAGAAGCAACCTCAGAAGTTTCATTCATTTCTATTAAAGACCATGTTTGTTCTGATTTATCTTTTTTTGGTACGAAGGTGTCACTAATATGAGGTACTCTTGAGTAGTCATATGGTTTATTAAATGGTACACTCCTCATTTTAGATTGACTCTCTTCGTCCTGTTCCATTTCCTCTTCACGATTATACACAACAACACGCATGAAAGAATCATCAAACAAATGCTCTGCACCGTATAACTTCGGATTTTCCTTGAGTGCTTTATGTAAAAAACTTGGTTTGTCATCCCCAATAGCAAAGCCATATCCTTGTGGATTTGGTTTTACAGTTAATTTTTGAATGGTAGTTATTGATTCATGATGCGTGGTTTTGCAACCTTACAACAGGTTTTACCTCTCGAGGGATCTCAAGAGGCTTACAACCCCACCAGGCAGTGTACCTGACCGATGTAGTATAGTGTAGTGGTAAGTACGGGGGATTGATCGTTCTCCACAGGGAATAGTATCGTTAGGATTGAAAAACTATTCTAATAGGTCTAAGGGTGAGGGAAGATTCTTTTTGTATTTTTATGTTTTTATGAAAGCAAGTAAAATCTCGGGTTTGAAGGAGTGGGCGGAATTAGTTGCTAGTCAACTAACCCAAATAACTACGAATGCAAATAAAATAAAATAACTGAAAATGAAAAGGTTGGTAAAACTTATATGGAGAGAAATGTGTTTACTTAGATTTCCTTACTCCCTAACTATCTTTTACCGGTTGATTAGTGTGTATTAATTGCGTGGATGACGGGTGTATTCCTTAATACCAATCGTGGGGTGGCGTACGTACTTCCCCAACTCTATAAGCTCCTACTTCACTCCTATGTCGAGCCGGCTAAGAAGCTCCTAACATGGGATCACTAGAATTCGCTCATGCATTAAATACAACCATAAAAACCTTAGTACGCATTGGTTCATGTTTCTTAAGACGTTCAAGCAAGTTACCGTATAGGAAGTTAGCCAGTTTTCTTAAGCCTAACATCGATGAACAATCATCCAATACAATTAATAACACACTAATAACCAATAATCAATAGTTAGGTTTCATTAGATCTAAGCAAACACAAGATAAATCTAGCCTAGCATGTTAATCAAAAGACAAGAACAAGATATAATCAAACAACACATAGACATATTGAATGATTAAATAATCACTTATCTTCAATTAAACATGGGAGATCCAAGGGTATTGTGAAAACGTAGAGGGGGGTGAATACGTTTACCGTTTTAAAACTTAAAACTTGTTGTATCAAATTTCCAATTCGGCTAGTTCTAATATGAACACTGTCTGTTGTAGTTTATGTCTACCAAGTTGTCACACAAGTATTATCACATAATCACAACACAAGCAATCACATAATGCAAATATAAAAGTAAAGAGATAAGTAAAAGAAAGCGCAAACCGAACACGATGATTTATAGTGGTTCGGTCACGGAGCTCCTCTCCGCCCTACTCCACTCCCCGAGTACCCAACTCGAGAGTTACTTCACTAGATCAACAAGCTCCCTTTCTTAGGCGGAGAAAACCTTTACACGTCGCTTACTTCCTTTTCCGGTACTAAGCTAAACACCGAGTTCTTTACAAGGGTACAACCACTCCCATCCTCGCTTATACAATTACCGACACTAAGCTAGATGTCGAGTTCTTTACCAAGGGTACAACCACTCCCTACACTCTTTGTGCTTTGAGGACTAAAGCACTAACCACACTCTACTGATCTAAATGATACAATGATGGTTACAACAATGATCCATGACATAAGTGTATCATGGATATGAATGCCTACTCTATATGAACTTCCATTGATCGGAAGCCTTCAATGTATGAAGATCACAAGCTCCCTAAACTTGTTGTGATGGATCTTCATGTATGCAACTAAGATCTTCTTGGTGGATCATGAAGTATGCTATGGATGATGTCTCATGATCTTGAGCTTGCTTCACAGGATCATTAACAATGTATGCTTACAACATAATGAAAGTTAGTAACATTATGATCATTATGTAATGGGTGATTAATGTATGAATCTACATGGTTTGCTACTGATCTAAGTGTGTGTAATGAGTGAGGGAATGTATGTTCTAGTTGGATGAAACCAATGGGTAACAATGGGCAAGTATTTATAGTAAAACTAAAACCATGTGTACAACTAAAACCATGTGTAAAACTAAAACCATGTGTGTAAAACCATGTGTTACTAATTATAGGAAAACAAGCAAATCACCCCACGGATCCGGCGGATCCCTAAAAAGGGATCCGTCTTTGTATTAATTTGGATCCGTCAAAATGACAGCTAATAGATTTTGATGTATCTTTCCATATCTTGCATATCTAGCCAAATCTTATGAAATCTTCAAATGTCAACTATGTAACTTGAGAATCTAAACAAGATATTACAAAATCTATCCAAGATATCATTCATGATGCATGCCATGATGTCATCCTAATATTTAACTAATAAAGTTTCCATTTTAAGAAATAAACATGTAAACTTGTATATGTTATTCCTAGTGAACTTTGTAATGTGTATATGTATGTAACATGTATCCTAGTGATCATGTAGCATGTATAATGAGGTTCTAAGTAGAATGATTAACCTTTTTAAAATACTTAATGACCTAACCGTATTTTAAACATTCTAATGGTTTGTTAAGGGTTTGATCATAAAGCCACATAACAAACATGTACGAACCTGTGTTGTATCATACGAGGACTCGAGAGATGTTGAATGTATGTTGAGACAAGATAAGATTACAAGTAACTTGTACATTTTACGTTATGTATCAAGTTACATGTTTGTCATCAATCAAAACAAACGAGATTGCTTGCACTAGCAATCTCCCCAACGAGACTGCTTGCACTAACAATCTCCCCCTTTTTGATGATGACAAAATATGTAAACGTGATAGAAAGTAAAATGCAAAAAGTTACTTGTGTCCGTAATTACTTACTTTATCCTTGTGTCCGTTTCTCTTTCTCCCCTTTTCTCCTTGTGTCCATAATTACTTACTTTCTCCGTTTACACCTTTCTCCCCCTTTTGTCGAAGCAAAAAGGGTGTGTCCTTGGAGTTAACTTCATTTCTCCCCGAAATGGCGAGCTTGCATCATCCCTAGTGAAGTTAAATAGACTACTCCAATCTCCTATGGTTGTTGCGTCTCCTAGGTTGTAAGCGGATCCATGGATCAAATTAAGACTCTTAACCTACATCAAGTGTAACACCCCAACCCGAAAAGGGTAAAGATGTCACGCAAATGGTTTCATATCAGATAAACATAGCATACAATCAAATAGTAATACAATGGTTCTCAAAGGTTACAAATGAAATCTTGCAATACAAAGGGTTACAAAGGAAAATAAAAGCCGTCTATAAAATCCATAAGTACATCTCTTCTAATAGCTTCTACTCAAAGTCTTCTAAGTCCAAAGTCTCTTCACTTATACCCAAACCCGTCGTCCTGCTTAAAATCTGCCGCACACGAAAAGAAAACGTGCGGCTGAGCTTAAAAAGCCCAGTGAACAGATATAACGGAAACAAAGCAGTAGCATAATGAATAATACATGAGTAAATGAGAATGGAAGCATGAATACATGGTGAGAATACAAGGTAAGAATACATGGTAAGAATGCATGGTAAAAATACATGGTGTCATAAGGGAAAGTGTAAAGGTGCAAGGTAAGGGAAAGTCAGTAATCCACTACGAGCCCATAACATGAAATCATAATCATAATCATAATCATAATCATAAGCATGAAGAGGGGAGACCTCTTAGTATCCTGTAAATATGAGGGGTGTCCTCATCATGGGTATCTTGTAAATATGAGGGGTGTCCTCATCATGGGTATCTTGTAAATATGAGGGGTGTCCTCAATCATGGGTTGGAGTGATCAGCTCCCAGAGTGTGAAAGACGTGTATCGCACACACCATCAGTCACCATGAATAACATAACATAACATAACATGAACATGAACAAATCTAGGATGCATCCATACGCCCCAGGTGGCCATAATCTGCCTCTACGTAAACATAACATGCAGGGACGGGACAGGTCATCACTCTCCTGCCCTAGAGTCATGCCATCGGTGCATCGACTGACATGGACATGAAACCCTCATGCCTAGTGAGTGGCTCGTAGTATCAAACTGAGGGTAAAGGTCAAGTATCATGGGTCATGTTTTAAGTTTACTTGCATAGGTCAATATCATGTTTCATAAGTTCATAATCATGGTTCATAATCATGGTTCATAAGCAAAGGTTCATAAATAAGGGTTCATGAGCAAAGGTTCATAAGTAAGGGTTCATGAGCAAAGGTTCATAAGTAAGGGTTCATGAGCAAAGGTTCATAAGTAAGGGTTCATGAGCAAAGGTTCATAAGTAAGGGTTCATGAGCAAAGGTTCATAAGTAAGGGTTCATAATCATGATGGTTCAATAATCGGAGTCATAAAAGAGCATGAAGGCCTCTTATCAAAGAAGCAGAATATCTGTACCTTATTGCTTGACGAAGGAAAGACAATGAATAAGATGACAAAAGCACAGGTCACTCCCTCTTCACACCTAGAGGAGTAAAGACATGATTACTAAAGATCCCACTTTCCATATTAAGTAACTTTCTATTTTTAGCAGGTTTCCATTTTTAGAAAGTTTCCATATTTAGAAGTTTCTATATTTAGTAATATTTCCATAATTATAAATTAGGTTAAGTTAATATTAGTCTTATTCAAAATTACACTTTACACCCTTGGGGTTTCATGATTTTACATATTTAATCCCTTAATTCAATAAAGTTACATGTTAAATCCTTAATTATCCATATTAACATATTAAGCCCTTGGTTTTATTTATTTACATATTGTACCCTTAAAATAGGTGATGCACGACTTATAACCCTTGGAAAATATCTTTTACAACTTTAGTCCCTCATGTTATAACAATTTCATAATTAGTCCTTATTTATATAAATCATCCTTTAATTTATAAGAATTACATATAAACCCCTTAATTTATCAAAATGACACATGGCCCTTTTAAATATGTTTATTTATATGACAAAACCATAAGTTTCCCAAAATGACATTTTTAGTCCTTCTAGTTAAATAATTAAAATCGATTACATGTAAATATATATATATTCAAAATAAATCCTTAAGTAATTATCTTAGCATACAAGGTCCTTCTCAAATACTTTCATTCGACTTCCACAGGTTTTAGAAGTTCCAAAAGTGCCCCCTTAAGTTTTAAAATGACAAAACCACCCTTAAACTTTAAAAAATAAAATCGGTAACACTTTTATAATTTCGAATGGAGCCCTAAATCAAATCCAATAATTATGACATAATTTTACAGTAATCATTACTTCATCATAAGCCCAAATAAATTACAAAAACCCTAGTTCATGCGTTTTAACCATTTTTCCACAATTTATTTCTAAATGCCGATTTGATGATTAATTCCAAAATAAATTATAGAGACCTTGTAAATTCGAAGTTATATTTTTCTTAGATCAATATCATCCTAAAGGACCCATGAAAATTAACATTGGTATTTATTTTGGTCGCTTACATGTATTTTAACATAATGGGTCATTTTTGAGTTTTAATTACCAAACGCCTAGAATTTCATGCATGGCTCAACATATTCATTTTATTTAGAGTTCATATAAACCAAGGAGTGTGGGAAAAATACCAGATCGTGGTTTGAACGTGGGATTTGAGAGATACGAATTATGGAGCTTCGATTGATCACAAAATCAAAACGGATCCAAGCGACCTCCACAAACCTTGCAAACAATTTTTTACAGATCATGTACGACATGAGGACCTTGTGAAAATTATATGACGAATTTACATGAGATCTAGGTATTTAATTCGAAGGTACCTTGATTTTATGTGTCGAGCGATAGAAAAATTCACCCCGATCGATCAAGGCCTCCACAATGGTTCTAGCTATTTTTCGTGAGTGAGGAGGAGTATGAAGATCATAGGAAAAATGTTAGATCGAGTGTACAACACATGGTTCGATCAAACGAAAATAAAAATCCTTACCGAGACTAGCGATGGGAATGAATTTGTTTGAGTTCGATCCGAGCCTTCCAGGTCCAAGAGTTATTTTTCTTGGCCTCTATACTGATCTAGGAACGTGTGCAAATTATATGAGAGCTTGAAAAATTTTCGGGTGAGGTCGTGTGGAATTAAATCCGATCGGCTAAGGTTCTTGTGGTTTGTTTTTGGTTTGGTTAAAATGGAGAAGAAGGAGTGGGATTGATATAACCGACTAAGGGCTGAAGAGGGGGGATATGATTGCCCACAATTTCGGGATTTCCCCTATTGAACCGATCACACATTGATTTGATTGAAACTTGCCATATATTAGTCCCATTTTGAATTTTAAATCTTGTAATCTTGTACATGTAATTAAATGGATCGGCTAAGGGACTTTAAAGGGTCAAGAGGACTTATTTAATGTGTTATATGATGTTCAAAATCCTTTTGTATCATAACTTATGCTTATATGAAAGTTCGGGTTTGGTTTGTTAAGTTTTGGACCTGTTTTGTAACGCTTTTAGATCATGAGGGTATTTTTGTCTTTTTACATGCTTTTAGATTTCCAGGTATTACAACTTCTTCCCCACTTAAAGAAAATTTTCGTCCTCGAAATTTGAAGTGCGAAATCGAAATGAAATGCGAAATCGAAAGCAATAACGAAATGAATACGTATCAAGTCAAAAAGAAAAATGAGGATAACTTGCTCGTATTGATTCTTCGGTCTCTCAGGTAGCCTTGCTCTCAGGATGGTTCTTCCAAAGAATCTTTACGAACGGAATTGTTTTAGTTCTCATGACTCTTTCCTGACGCTCAAAACAGCCTCAGGTTCTTCACAATACGAAAGATTTTCTCGAATCTGATCGAATGGGCAAAACACAACATGAAGCGGATGATAATCATACTAACGAAGAAGTGGTACATGGAATACATCGTATACATGATATAACTGGGAAGGTAACGCCAAGCGATGAGATACCTTGCCAACCTGATCAAAATCATCGAAAAGCCCTAGGCTTTCATAGTTCACAACGAATCCGTTCCAAGAAATACGAAACAACAATGTAGCGGATAACGATTTAAATCTCACACAGAGATACGTGAAACATTCCTGTTGTAAGTAATACGAAGGTAGTACTAAAGAGTAAAATCTCATCAGCTCAGTCCAGATTCTTAACGAAAAGGGAACTAGTGCACCACTATAGAAGAACTCATCAATTCCAAGCAGATACCGATCGAACTAAGGAACGTACCATCGGTCAACGAAGCGCGTGACGAATCATCAAATGTATCAAATCGTATATCAAAGACAGCGGATCAATCATATAGTTAGAATAAATCTAAAGTCTCACTAAACGCGGATGATCTCAAACAGATATCAGAAATTCTAAGGCTTCTAAGGCACTTCTCGAAATATCCTATGCCCACAAAGAGTGCACGTTATATGATGTAAGTATTATCACGCTGGCCAGACGTCATAATACTTGCATCATATAAATATGCCCTCACGATGGTCATACTTTATCTCAAGTCGTGATTAACATAACTTATCTAAATCCACCTAGTCCACCTACCGTCTCAGAGGTCACTAAAATCAAACATCATAACTAAGAGAACGAAATTACTCGAAGAGTAACGGAAATCCGAAAATGTCCATCAGAATTCAGGTACGTCGTTTAATAGCGTCAATACTTCATAACTTATCAAAATCAACTCAGCCAATATCAGTGGTTACTTCAACATCCGTCCTTTCTGAAACACAAATCACAAAGTCCCTTCCATAATTCGTCAAAATTTCACATAACTCGTTACTCAACAAATGCAGAGTGACATAGGACGAAATTTCTAACAGAGAAACCCAAATTATTCAAAGGACTTCATTATCAGGTAACGGTATTTAAGTAGGTTGAGGGAAAAAACAAAATTACGTCATCGATAGCTTCATCATTCACAGAATTACCTCGTCTAAACGCAAATGTCCACTTCAAAATTCGTCAATTCAAATACTAAATTTCAAAATTTCTTTCAAATTGGAGTGGTTCATCTATGTTTGTCCATCTTATCCCATGGTGAAAAGGAATTACAAATTTGAGTCTGATTCCTCAAGCCTTCAGCAACTCTTCTTGATATGGTGATTTCGTAGCGGCAGCCTCTGACACGATCATCGTGCAACCCTCCATCCGCAAGTCTGCTTCTGCTCTCAATTCATCTTAGTACAACTAAAATGAATAGAGAAGCAAGACTGCGCATCTTCGACAGGTCTTCCAGCATAGCTCCGGGTATGTGTTGAACGATTCGCCTCATACGATCTGGTTGTCTTGATGCCCGAGTTGCAATCTTCACGTGTTGCATGATGTGTAGTCGAGTACTATCCAGTTCCTCTCTTCTTCCTAGGTGCTTCTTCTAAGGTATACTTGTCGCAACCATCTTCTACTATTCTCCCACCAGGTTTCTAACGCTGATAATTGTCTTCGATCTTGATCCTTTCTGTGTGAAACTCTGTCTTCACATTATATAGGGTAGTGTTGCCTACTAAGAGCTCTGAACATCAACCGAATTTCTCTTCTAGAACAAAGGCTCATCCTGCCAATAATCTCTATGTTCTTCTTTCATTCTCTGAACATAACACAATGTCATACTATGACAATTTGTCCAAAACACACGAAGACATGATCATTTTTTGCCAATACTATTGGCATCACTCAAACTCATAAGGTTATAACGAGCGCGAGGACCGTCTCTGAAATCGGTTAGGGGAAAAACTTTCACATACACCTCATGTCGCCTTCCTTCTTCTTCAAAGTAAGACTGAACTACTTCACAAAGGTTACTCTCGGTTAGTTAACCCCCTTCTTAGAAGTTCTTGTGGTTGCTGCTTCAGCCCTTCAAATTTAGCACGATGCAACGAGATACGAAGTTTCAAAAGAAAGACCAAATCAATCATTGATGTGCGAAAACGGATAACGATTACTGATAGTGGTACGGTTAGGTGCACAATAGTCGATACGTCGTCACATACTTCATCTTCACAGACCAACAAGAGTACTTCAAGAGAATCACTGAGGTGAGCAAAATTCATATTACACCTGAAATACCGGAAAATCTTCGTACAACGGAATATTTCTAATGGCGAAACTTTCCAAGGGTGAATAGTAATGGTTGTCAGGAAAATTGATAATCATATGAGTTCAGGGTTGGTGCTTCCATAGTGGCAAAACTTTAGCAGATTCAGGTGTAGAGATTCATCATAACGAAATAGGGTAAGATAAATTGTTAAGATCACATTTCAGATACGGTAGTCTATGGTAGCTTTACAAATAGTCATCCAGTCCATACATAAGAGACCACACAATAAGACATGTCAAGATCAAAAGATTCATAGAACGAATACAGTCATCTAATCAGACGGATAGTTCATATATCGAAATCCAGCACATGTTTCAATAAAAGTGTTGAGATGGATAAACGAATGATTCAAGTGTGGGGATTTGTTCAGCTTCTTAGCATAAGCAGTAAGTAGGATGTGTATTATCAGCAGTACGAACATCGTATATTTGTCAAAAGTGAGATGTACAGAATATCCGTTATTAACATCATCATGCTCAGTTAACAAATCCATACAGAGGTAACATAGCATCATATCCTTCCAAAGGAAATGGTTGGCAGAACAAGATTCGTCATTCAAAGGAAAGGAACATAACTTCCTATATCCATGGTTAATAATTACCAGAATTCTCATGGGAGTAGTAACGGATTTATGCAAAGTTAAGTAGTATCGGACGATACATTCGCATTCAGCATAAGCAATGAATTCACAAAATGTGTCGAACACATTATGATTGAATGGCTTACGACATGGTCGGAAAGGTGTTAAACAGCTTATCAAACAAATCGGAGGTGGATGTCAAAATCTGAAAATGAAACTTACATGGTGTAAGGTATCCAGGTGGGTTTTCCGAGGTATTCCAAACTGACTTGGTTACTAAGCTTAAGTTGCAAAACTTCTAACTCCTGAAAAGTTTCTGATGAGGTTTAACTAAGGGCAGAGGCACGAATCAGAGTGATGCGGAAGCAAATGATACTCACATATATGTCTTAGTCTACCCATTCCTCACTGGTCAAATTTAGGTTCCTACAGGGAGATCCTAAAGCAAATCTTACAGGTTATCTTATGAGCGCTTACAGGGAAACTTAGTGGTCCTACTTACACAGGCCAAGGGTAAGTGTATTACGAATCGCAGCCTGTCTCTCTGATACCATAATTGTAACACCCCAACCCGACAAGGGTAAAGATGTCACGCAAATGGTTTCATATCAGATAAACATAGCATACAATCAAATAGTAATACAATGGTTCTCAAAGGTTACAAATGAAATCTTGCAATACAAAGGGTTACAAAGGAAAATAAAAGCCGTCTATAAAATCCATAAGTACATCTCTTCTAATAGCTTCTACTCAAAGTCTTCTAAGTCCAAAGTCTCTTCACTTATACCCAAACCCGTCGTCCTGCTTAAAATCTGCCGCACACGAAAAGAAAACGTGCGGCTGAGCTTAAAAAGCCCAGTGAACAGATATAACGGAAACAAAGCAGTAGCATAATGAATAATACATGAGTAAATGAGAATGGAAGCATGAATACATGGTGAGAATACAAGGTAAGAATACATGGTAAGAATGCATGGTAAAAATACATGGTGTCATAAGGGAAAGTGTAAAGGTGCAAGGTAAGGGAAAGTCAGTAATCCACTACGAGCCCATAACATGAAATCATAATCATAATCATAATCATAATCATAAGCATGAAGAGGGGAGACCTCTTAGTATCCTGTAAATATGAGGGGTGTCCTCATCATGGGTATCTTGTAAATATGAGGGGTGTCCTCATCATGGGTATCTTGTAAATATGAGGGGTGTCCTCAATCATGGGTTGGAGTGATCAGCTCCCAGAGTGTGAAAGACGTGTATCGCACACACCATCAGTCACCATGAATAACATAACATAACATAACATGAACATGAACAAATCTAGGATGCATCCATACGCCCCAGGTGGCCATAATCTGCCTCTACGTAAACATAACATGCAGGGACGGGACAGGTCATCACTCTCCTGCCCTAGAGTCATGCCATCGGTGCATCGACTGACATGGACATGAAACCCTCATGCCTAGTGAGTGGCTCGTAGTATCAAACTGAGGGTAAAGGTCAAGTATCATGGGTCATGTTTTAAGTTTACTTGCATAGGTCAATATCATGTTTCATAAGTTCATAATCATGGTTCATAATCATGGTTCATAAGCAAAGGTTCATAATTAAGGGTTCATGAGCAAAGGTTCATAAGTAAGGGTTCATGAGCAAAGGTTCATAAGTAAGGGTTCATGAGCAAAGGTTCATAAGTAAGGGTTCATGAGCAAAGGTTCATAAGTAAGGGTTCATAATCATGATGGTTCAATAATCGGAGTCATAAAAGAGCATGAAGGCCTCTTATCAAAGAAGCAGAATATCTGTACCTTATTGCTTGACGAAGGAAAGACAATGAATAAGATGACAAAAGCACAGGTCACTCCCTCTTCACACCTAGAGGAGTAAAGACATGATTACTAAAGATCCCACTTTCCATATTAAGTAACTTTCTATTTTTAGCAGGTTTCCATTTTTAGAAAGTTTCCATATTTAGAAGTTTCTATATTTAGTAATATTTCCATAATTATAAATTAGGTTAAGTTAATATTAGTCTTATTCAAAATTACACTTTACACCCTTGGGGTTTCATGATTTTACATATTTAATCCCTTAATTCAATAAAGTTACATGTTAAATCCTTAATTATCCATATTAACATATTAAGCCCTTGGTTTTATTTATTTACATATTGTACCCTTAAAATAGGTGATGCACGACTTATAACCCTTGGAAAATATCTTTTACAACTTTAGTCCCTCATGTTATAACAATTTCATAATTAGTCCTTATTTATATAAATCATCCTTTAATTTATAAGAATTACATATAAACCCCTTAATTTATCAAAATGACACATGGCCCTTTTAAATATGTTTATTTATATGACAAAACCATAAGTTTCCCAAAATGACATTTTTAGTCCTTCTAGTTAAATAATTAAAATCGATTACATGTAAATATATATATATTCAAAATAAATCCTTAAGTAATTATCTTAGCATACAAGGTCCTTCTCAAATACTTTCATTCGACTTCCACAGGTTTTAGAAGTTCCAAAAGTGCCCCCTTAAGTTTTAAAATGACAAAACCACCCTTAAACTTTAAAAATTAAAATCGGTAACACTTTTATAATTTCGAATGGAGCCCTAAATCAAATCCAATAATTATGACATAATTTTACAGTAATCATTACTTCATCATAAGCCCAAATAAATTACAAAAACCCTAGTTCATGCGTTTTAACCATTTTTCCACAATTTATTTCTAAATGCCGATTTGATGATTAATTCCAAAATAAATTATAGAGACCTTGTAAATTCGAAGTTATATTTTTCTTAGATCAATATCATCCTAAAGGACCCATGAAAATTAACATTGGTATTTATTTTGGTCGCTTACATGTATTTTAACATAATGGGTCGTTTTTGAGTTTTAATTACCAAACGCCTAGAATTTCATGCATGGCTCAACATATTCATTTTATTTAGAGTTCATATAAACCAAGGAGTGTGGGAAAAATACCAGATCGTGGTTTGAACGTGGGATTTGAGAGATACGAATTATGGAGCTTCGATTGATCACAAAATCAAAACGGATCCAAGCGACCTCCACAAACCTTGCAAACAATTTTTTACAGATCATGTACGACATGAGGACCTTGTGAAAATTATATGACGAATTTACATGAGATCTAGGTATTTAATTCGAAGGTACCTTGATTTTATGTGTCGAGCGATAGAAAAATTCACCCCGATCGATCAAGGCCTCCACAATGGTTCTAGCTATTTTTCGTGAGTGAGGAGGAGTATGAAGATCATAGGAAAAATGTTAGATCGAGTGTACAACACATGGTTCGATCAAACGAAAATAAAAATCCTTACCGAGACTAGCGATGGGAATGAATTTGTTTGAGTTCGATCCGAGCCTTCCAGGTCCAAGAGTTATTTTTCGTGGCCTCTATACTGATCTAGGAACGTGTGCAAATTATATGAGAGCTTGAAAAATTTTCGGGTGAGGTCGTGTGGAATTAAATCCGATCGGCTAAGGTTCTTGTGGTTTGTTTTTGGTTTGGTTAAAATGGAGAAGAAGGAGTGGGATTGATATAACCGACTAAGGGCTGAAGAGGGGGGATATGATTGCCCACAATTTCGGGATTTCCCCTATTGAACCGATCACACATTGATTTGATTGAAACTTGCCATATATTAGTCCTATTTTGAATTTTAAATCTTGTAATCTTGTACATGTAATTAAATGGATCGGCTAAGGGACTTTAAAGGGTCAAGAGGACTTATTTAATTTGTTATATGATGTTCAAAATCCTTTTGTATCATAACTTATGCTTATATGAAAGTTCGGGTTTGGTTTGTTAAGTTTTGGACCTGTTTTGTAACGCTTTTAGATCATGAGGGTATTTTTGTCTTTTTACATGCTTTTAGATTTCCAGGTATTACATCAAGGTTAGTGGTGTGCAACATAAAAAGAATATATATGAAAAATGCATGATGAATGAAATGCAAATAGCCAAAGATATGGAATGTGGTAACCAATCCTTGGTGATTACTCCTCCTAGTTTAGAGTACCAAGTATGATAATGCAATGATAATGAGAACTTTAAGGCTCCCCCTTGGATAATACTCCCCCTAATTGGAGTGACAAGGTTAAGATGTATGATCCTACAAAAAAAATAGTTAGAATATGATATCCTCCCCCTTGATGTATACTCCCCATTGCTAGAGTACCAACGTATACTTTCCAAGGATGGGAAATGCTACAAAAAAAATGAGTTAGTTCATGATGTCCTCCCCCTTGATCTATACTCCCCGTTGCTAGGGTACCAACGTATATGATCCAAGGATGAAGAATCCTACAAAATAAAGGTTAGTATAAAACAATATTTGTCCTTGGACAAGTATATGATATACACCAATGTGTGTATATGATGCATCCTAAAAACTACTTGACGAAAGCTCCCCCTTGCTCTAGCGCGTCAGGATGAACCTATAAAAAAAGGAATAGTAATCGAAGCAAACTTTATCCTATGATGAGTAAGCTATATACGATCGAGCGTATATGATGATGAACCTACAATGAAATGGTTAGTGCAATATATTTTATCTCAAAGAAAAATATTATGCAACATATCAATAATCTAATCACAAGCAACATACCAATTGTGATTGTCTAATCAAATAAAAATATGATGCAGCAATATCATATGATAAAATCCTACAAAACAATGCCTATGAGGAGGATATGAAGTGAAGTTAAAAAGCTTAAAGTGAGTGGTGTTAATATGATGTTGGTTTACAAGTGAATGATAACTTAATGGATGACTAAAGGTTGATGTAAGTAGGTTTTTCGCTAATCCATGGGATTGATGATTAGTGAAAGAAGTGATGGATGGTGGTGATTATAATGAATGCAATGAATTCAGAAACTCTAATGTATAGCAAATGATATAAGAGTATTTGAAGACGGTTACGGTTATGATATTATCATCTACCAAAGATGAATCGTGCCATAGTAAATGTTTGAATGAGAATGAGAGGAAGTGAAGACAATGATCACTTAGGAATAGAGATTCCATATGTAACAATTGGAAATGCTAGATACCTATATGTGGATGAGAATGACATCATATGATGAGAGTGTTGGTTGGACTAACATGTTGAGAATGATGGTTCTGTTTGCACTGACAATGACATGCTTGATATGTAACAAGAATGAAAAAGGATGAGATCCTATGATGGTGTTCTAGACACTGAAGATGTTCTAGACAATTAAGTTGTGAGATTAAGATGAAAATCCTAGATTCGTTGATTACCTAAAGTTGTTTGGTTTCTGAATGGTTAAAAGCTGATCAGGTACCCGCAGATTTGGCGGAACCAAAATTTTGGTTCCGTCCTTCTTATCGAAGGGTTCCGTGGGACCAAAATCGATTTGGTCATGTTTTGTCATTTTTGATCAAACGAAGGTTCATACTAAGGTCTATTCACTTATAACTACTAATTTGGTTTCACTAATCCTAGTCAAATTCTAAGGAGACTTAATGTATCTCATTTAAGAGGTTTGTCAAACACATGATGTGTTTTTCTTTTAATGAGATATTGGTGCAGAGCTGTGATGTTGAGCTAATAAGGTTAGAAACACTTTGTGATTTTGTGAACTGATTTAACTAAGTGATTTGAACCTACTTGTCGGTATTTGGGAATATAAGAAACATGAGTACATGTTCTTTAATGCGAAAAGACAATTATGTGAATGAATTTCTCTCCTCCTTAATTGGTGGACATTCAACATAATCTATGATGCATTAAATGAAGAATGAAGTTAAAGTGTTTAGGATGTTGCAAATTAATGAAAGCGATGAGCTTAGCAATGTTTTAGTGGATATTGGTTAGCATACAAAGAACTTCATCCGTGAAGTTACGTAGCTCTTCTCTATCAATGCGAGATGATCGCACGATGAGGCATGTGGTTTTCCTTATGAGAGATGTATTGTTTTAACTAAAAGATGATGGAGATATTGTTAGGTGAGCGGAAGCAACAATACGATTTAGAGAGAGGTATATTGAAAGATATCCAAACACAAATTTCAAACCTCTAAAACTTAATCCTATTAGCTTTTAAAGCTATATGCAAGAAAATGGATCCCATAAACATATTACTAATCTAAGTAGCAATAATGAGATAACAATTATGCAAAATAAGCATAACAAAGAGAAATAACAAATAGTTTGTTATCAGCCTACAAGACAGAAGTCTTAATGACAAAAGATGTGAATATCATATGACAACATCTTATAAAAACAAATAATCTACTACTAGACACAAAGATACCACATAGCATAAAGACAAATAATCATATTGCAAGATAGCATTATTTTAGATACTACATTGTGAAATTATTTTTAAGTTAGGCTTAGTCACTTAAGCATACTTACCCATTAATTAACACAATGATCTATGTATAAAATAAAATGACTTCTAAATGTTCATCATACCAAGACCACTTAGACAAAGTGCACATATGGCAAACAAATAGTGTGACAAAGAAGTGAGACTAAGATTCATGCAAACCATTATAACATTTAGGAGCATGTACCATTTAGAATATCCTACGAAAAAGCTCAATGATTGTCAACTAAAGACAAAGACTATCTAACACCATATAGTAAGTGTGAGTTAACAAGTAATACGTTAATCTTGCGAAATAGCATATAACAAAAGAATGAACATATCATACAAATCATACAGCATATAAGCATGCAGATAAAACCTTTCTAAGGTTTACACATTTGACAATGATAACATCAAGATATCAAACAAATATCATGTAATCAATACACGTATATGTAATGCAAGTGATTTTATTAATATACTAAAGAAAAATCACATCTACTTCTTGTTTGATTAATTATTCCTAAGACAAGATAATTCACCAATACATGACTTAATGAGACTCAACTATTTCTATAAAAACTAGTGTGATGAAGATGTCATGTTATACACGTAAATTTGACAAATATGTGTCGATGGATTTTAATCATTGTGTTTGGAATCTAAGATTGAATGATCTAAAGGGTGACATCCTTTAAGTTGAGTTTAAGTATGAGTTATGCAAGTGATCTAAGATCAAGACATGTGTTTGTGTGTGGTAATGGGATATGTCATGAAAGTTCTGAAGAAAGTTCTTTGGAACAAGAATCTAAATAAAGTTACCAACTTTAATAGGTCTTGTGTATGCTCCAGAGATGTGAATATGCACAAGGTTTGACCAAGGTTTAATGTACGCTTAAAAGGAAATAGATACGTATGGTATCTTTCAACAAGTAAGATTTAACTAGTGCTCAATAAGGAAGATAGTTCATAGAACTAGTGGATGTTTGTTTTAAGATTATTTGCCCAATGAGGTGTAATGAAATCTCTTGTAACATAACCGTTCATGTTGCAAGAAAATAATGATGCATAGGATATACATTATCCTTTTTAACAAGATGAAAAATAAACACATAATGTTTTTCCGAAACATCATGTTTTCCTAAATGAAGATATGAACACAAAGTATTTGAATTGGATAGACTTATCCTAAATAAACTAGGTTTCAATAATATGATAACTAGATAAGATAAACTTACCCGAGTTTCTTTTGTATACTCCTCAAGATTGTTATTTGGGATGTATGAGATTGGCTTTGAGATTTCATTATAACATAAGTTGTTACAATGTTGATTCAAGATTAAATGAAACAAAGTATTACCAATACTTTGATGACTTGTGGTACTACTTAATGAATGTGAGCATCATGCTCATTTGATGGTGAAGTTCTAATTCTATAGGTGGCAAGGTATTGATGAGTTGATTCAACTTGCATTTGATTTGGTATGAGTGTTGGACTAAGGGCTTTTTGAGCAATGCACTCAATGGCGTGAATTATGGTTATGAAGGAGTTTGTTGAACTTTTGGGTTTCATGAATGTTGAAGATTACAAGAATGGATACTAATTCTTGTGGTTCACTAGCGGATGAAGTGTTTGGTTATGTTTGTGAAACCCAGGGGTTGAAGGTGATGAAGACTAATTCTTATGTTCCATTGGTTGGTATAACTAGTGTGTGATGTGATCTAAAGCTTAAGGTCTGAGATGTATCACAGAAGTGAATGTGTTGGGATAATGGTGAAAGTACAAGTGTACTTAGGTGATAGGATAAGTGTTTTAACATACGTTGTTAAAATACTTGGGAGTTGATTCTTTCGGATATGACTTTTAATGACTACATTTGTAAGTCAAAATATACTTGAATACTTCGGATGAAATACTTAAGTTGTCAATCTTACTTTGAGAAAAGGATAGCAAGACTTGATAATTACATCTATAACTTAAGTGTGAGTTATGACTCGATGTAAATCCTCATCGTCTTGAAGGATGACATGTTAACCAAGTGAGGCAACATATGTGAATACAAGATAACATCTACAGACATGAATTGGGTTTGTAATCTGTGATATATTTGCAAACAGTGAGTCTGGATTAGTTTGGAAGTTGTCAATTTACAAATCAAGCTAGTGAATGAGTAAAGGACGGGAGGATGCAGTGAATGTGTGTAATGATCACAAATACTCAGTGGTTTACCGAAAAGGTACCTTGGAGCATTTACATGAAATTTGCAACTGTGATTAGATATGATTATCCTATTTGGTGTTTGATGAGATGTCCTAATCCTAATTTGAGTGAACATTAGAGATAAGAATCCCAAGAATTAGAATCAATAATCTAAGGATCGGAACTAGTCGGGAATTTTGAAAAAGTTACTGTTGACACCCACGGATCCAATCGACAACAAAGGCGGAGCCAAAGTTTGGGAGCCGTGGAATCCGTGGGTTCTGGACTGGCGGATCCAAAGCTAACTCTTGACGGATCCAAAATGAGGGATCCATCGGATCCGTTGAACAAAAGTACTAAAAACAAACAGAGAGATATGCAAAATTCGCGTTTTTCGACCAAGACCCGAAGATTCTCCTGGAACATATCTATTAGCTAATATGTAATGCAAAACTACTAATAATGTTTATTCTAACACACATACACACATAGTTTAATCCGATCATATTAACTTACCTTAAATGAGAGTTAAGCCAAACAGTGGCTTAAACCCGGAAACTTGATAACAACGAAGTGTTATCGTCCTGCATGATATGGTTAGTTCACATGAAGGTTTAACAATAAGATAATATCCTAAAAGCATAACAACTCAACACATCATTGTTTCAAATTGTTTGTACCAAACACTCTTTTTCAAAGATACTACATGTTTACTCATTATAACACTTGAGCAATTAAGTGAGAGTTTGTGCAAGTCAATACTTTTCAAGACATTTCACTTAGTACACATTTCTAAGTAAGTTATGCAAGGTTTTCACATAATATAATCAAACAATAGTATCTAAGTCTAAAAGTAAAACAGACGCAGTTTATCAATGTATTGCACAATATCTAGCAAATGTTCTATTATGCATAAAACAAGCAATTGATAAACAAGCAAGTAAGTATCATGGCAAAACACTTATGTATTACAAATAAACAAGTACAATCACACTTATCAACAAGCATATCACATATATGCAAATAATATAGAACAGTTAGCCACATAGCATAGCATAGATGCAAATCTACTTATCGTCACTTTGCGTTTAAATATGACGATGTATACCAAGCTTAATTTGTTTCCTTTATATTACCAAATTCTTTAGTTTCAAAAGAAATCATATTTATGAGCAAAGGATACCAATTTACATTGCTCGACTCAAAAGTTTAACTTACTGTGTCAAAATAAAACTTGACATTTTGAACAGGTTATAGTATTTGATTTGTTTTACCTACTTCAATTTAGATCTAGGCCATGAGACTATTTTTAAATGAAAGTAGACTTAATTCCCTTCAAAATGATAGGTGGCGCGACTCCTACGGACTTACGGTTAATTAGTTATGAATTTTTTAAGTTTGACAAAAAACTGCATACTGCATAGACGGATCCGACGGATCCTTTTTGAGGGATCCGCCCTTTGTAACATTTGGATCCGCCGAGACCTGTGACAGATTCTCCTAAACTCATATTTTGACATAGCGAAAGTGTGTGGGACTTGCTACACTTAATCTTAGGCATATATTACAAATATTAACAATATTTCTACCTATGTGACTTATCTAAATATTACGGAGGTGATTTTTCAACTAACTTAATGATTATTCCAAACACTCCCTTCAAAACTGTATTTTTCGTAAATTAGTTCTGAGCACATAATTTGACACTTACAAATTCTTTTGAGAAACATTTTTCTTTTATTTTTCAAGAACACCTTCAAGCTTGTATACAAAGTGATATTTAACAACAAAATTTCAAAGTATACTTAGCGAAACATTTTTCATATTATGTTCTGCTTCAGAGGTAATTTGATACATGGATCTTACTCTATTTTAAAAACCATTTGTTTTGAAAATGAGAGCCAACCCGCTCTGATACCAATTGTGAAAAAGTAGAGGGGGGGTGAATACGTTTACCATTTTAAAACTTAAAACTTGTTGTATCAAATTTCCAATTCGGCTAGTTCTAATATGAACACTGTCTGTTGTAGTTTATGTCTACCAAGTTGTCACACAAGTATTATCACATAATCACAATACAAGCAATCACATAATGCAAATATAAAAGTAAAGAGATAAGTAAAAGAAAGCGCAAACCGAACACGATGATTTATAGTGGTTCGGTCACGGAGCTCCTCTCCGCCCTACTCCACTCCCCGAGTACCCAACTCGAGAGTTACTTCACTAGATCAACAAGCTCCCTTTCTTAGGCGGAGAAAACCTTTACACGTCGCTTACTTCCTTTTCCGGTACTAAGCTAAACACCGAGTTCTTTACAAGGGTACAACCACTCCCATCGTCGCTTATACAATTACCGACACTAAGCTAGATGTCGAGTTCTTTACCAAGGGTACAACCACTCCCTACACTCTTTGTGCTTTGAGGACTAAAGCACTAACCACACTCTACTGATCTAAATGATACAATGATGGTTACAACAATGATCCATGACATAAGTGTATCATGGATATGAATGCCTACTCTATATGAACTTCCATTGATCGGAAGCCTTCAATGTATGAAGATCACAAGCTCCCTAAACTTGTTGTGATGGATCTTCATGTATGCAAGTGAGATCTTCTTGGTGGATCAAGAAGTATGCTATGGATGATGTCTCATGATCTTGAGCTTGCTTCACAGGATCATTAACAATGTATGCTTACAACATAATGAAAGTTAGTAACATTATGATCATTATGTAATGGGTGATTAATGTATGAATCTACATGGTTTGCTACTGATCTAAGTGTGTGTAATGAGTGAGGGAATGTATGTTCTAGTTGGATGACACCAATGGGTAACAATGGGCAAGTATTTATAGTAAAACTAAAACCATGTGTACAACTAAAACCATGTGTAAGATTAAAACCATGTGTAAGACTAAAACCATGTGTACAACTAAAACCATGTGTGTAAAACCATGTGTTACTAATTATAGGAAAACAAGCAAATCACCCCACGGATCCGGCGGATCCCTAAAAAGGGATCCGTCTTTGTATTAATTTGGATCCGTCAAAATGACAGCTAATAGATTTTGATGTATCTTTCCATATCTTGCATATCTAGCCAAATCTTATGAAATCTTCAAATGTCAACTATGTAACTTGAGAATCTAAACAAGATATTACAAAATCTATCCAAGATATCATTCATGATGCATACCATGATGTCATCCTAATATTTAACTAATAAAGTTTCCATTTTAAGAAATAAACATGTAAACTTGTATATGTTATTCCTAGTGAACTTTGTAATGTGTATATGTATGTAACATGTATCCTAGTGATCATGTAGCATGTATAATGAGGTTCTAAGTAGAATGATTAACCTTTTTAAAATACTTAATGACCTAACCGTATTTTAAACATTCTAAGGGTTTGTTAAGGGTTTGATCATAAAGCCACATAACAAACATGTACGAACCTGTGTTGTATCATACGAGGACTCGAGAGATGTTGAATGTATGTTGAGACAAGATAAGATTACAAGTAACTTGTACATTTTACGTTATGTATCAAGTTACATGTTTGTCATCAATCAAAACAAACGAGATTGCTTGCACTAGCAATCTCCCCAACGAGACTGCTTGCACTAACAGGTATGAAAACCCTTAAAAATGGCAGAAATTCGTCTAGGGTTTCTCCTCCAAAATTACACACAATAAGTTCCACTCCTATGACAAAAAATTGCAAAACTATATATAGAGTTTAAGGGCTGACGGCGTCACGTTGTAGATCCTGACGCCGTCACCTCGCCGCTTTTAGGGTTCCCGGATGGCCTTCCTGACGCCGTCCCTCTTTAGTGCTCCAAAATCCGCTCTGGCCTATCAAGGGGTGACGCCGTCAGAATTGAGCTTGATGCCGTCCCTCTTTAGTTTAAACAGTGATGGCCTTGATCACATTAAAGGGTGACGCCGTCAGATTTTTCATGCAAAATTCTCTGGCTTATCATGAGTAATTTTCACATCCACCACTTTTGCCAAGCCATGACACCGTCTGGACCAATCCCTGACGCCGTCAAAGGTACTTTCCAGCATAATTTTGAGACTTTGTCGTTTTCTTCACTTTTATGCTCCAAAAACGTCCAAAATGCTTCCTTTTCCAGATTTCTTCTCAAAAGTACCTAAAATGACAAAAGGAACGATTTAGGGCAATATTTGATCAAATAAATACGATTAAGGGCTTAAATGACCCCCTAAAAGCGGTACACTTTTCGCTTCATCAAATACCCTTACACTTGAGATTTGCTTGTCCTCAAGCAAATGCGCTTTTATTCTAATCAAAATACAAGTTAGGGGTCATTTAACACTAATATAAAAGTAATTACAACAAATAGTCATTCCACTTTTATCATAATAAGCACGGAGATTATAGACTAGCACCTCACAAGTAGTGTTTAGATACTCACATCTCTCAAGTGTCATCAAAATAAATCTCATAAATGAAAACGGATAATATCTCTCACTACCTGTCATAGCAAATAGATTACCATATGCTTGGGAAAGGATCAAAAAACCTCCTCCACTAGGCGTAAGCACCTAAGATAAACTATCAAAGAGGGCTTTTAAACGGGTTATAACGTTAGGTGTAGGGATATGATAAACACGGTTTTGTTGGATAAGTGATATTTTACTGGTGGCGAGTTAAAGATCTTGATCAATTACATGTACTATACAATGTTGCTAAGCCAAGACTCGACTCAATCTTAAGCTAAAAAATAAAATAACAAAAACATAAAATAAGCAAAAAATGAAACGGGATGGTAGTCCGTATGTTTTTTCAACTTTTCTTTTTCTCATTTTTTTTTTGTATTTTTTTTTCTTGATTTTTTCGATTTTTTTTTTTTTTTTTTTTTTTTTTTTCATACACTCTTGCCCTACCATCCAAAATAATACATCATAGGGGCGTTGCATTCCCCTTACACTTGAACTTTTACATAACTTTACAAATAACTATTCTAATGACTCGAATTGAGATAATTGAAAAACTTGGAGTACTTTTAAAATATTTAGCACATATGGGGGTAATAAATGATGTTCTTCCCCATTACTCCATTATACTAGTACTTTAGCCACGAGTCCCAATCGTCCCAAAACAATATGTACAAGGATATGACTTGACTTAGCAACCATGTAATCAACTAGATAATTAACTTGGGGTTTAAACAAATGTTGTCACAATAATGCACTAAAAATGAGTGCATACAAGGTAGGCTAAGGCGATTTGGGTGTACATTTTAGTGGGGTGTAACAAATTCTTCCTTTAAGTAAAATGCTTAAAGGTCGAAACGAAAAGATAGGCTCTGAGGGGTGTACTAGGGGTATCGTGTACTAAAAATGAGTACAACGCAAAGGGTGTGGGAGAATTACTTGACCAATGTAGCCAAAGTAATTATAACAAAAGCACAGGTGTAAAACAATGGGTTAATCCTAATGCCTCTTATCATGTAGTAAATCTAACTACACGAATGTAGTCTCACTTGTGGCCTCGGAATGGTCCTAACGCAAGTTCTAGAATCTAAGTGCTACCGGTACACACATCATAGCATAAATGCTTTTCCTACCAATTCTAGGGGCGATCCTCACATATTTGGGGTGGAAAAAATTTTTTAGTGGTACGGTTTTGTGCTAGTCATATAACTCCTATCCGTGAGACGCTCATTAAGATCAAAGTTTCACTCCTAAATGTTGTAAAAAATTTTAAATTTCGCACTAAAATTACCCTAACAGGTATTTATCTCAGTTTTATTACACATCTACTATTAAACAAACAAAAATCAAGCGTAAAAGCATTTTCTAATCGTACTTTACCCCCCCCCCTTACACTTAAGATGAACATTGTCCCCAATGTTCAAATAACAAGATGTAAAAGTAAAAAGGTAAAAGAATGAAATCAAATACTCCCCTGATTCGCTCGGTGGATAATGTGGTAACACGGTTAGATCTTCTTCCAAAAGAATGTAGAAGCTTTATGACTAATGCATCGCCATAAGCTTGATCCAACAAACATTTCCTTGTCCAAAATAACCTGTTAAACCTGAGAAAACAAACACGAAAACCTGCATAACATCGGCGGGATAAACTCTATATATAAGGATATAATGCTTGTGGAATGATAATTTTGCAGATTCCTGGAGATTATAAGTTAGAGATTTAATAAAAACTTTTTATGAAAACAAAACTTTCAAAAATTTTCAGAAAATTAAACCTGACGCCGTCAGGTTGTAAATCCTGACGCCGTCAGAAATGATCTGACAGAATTCTCATGTTAAGTTTCCGGAAAAATTTTGGAAAAACCTATACCTTACTTCCTGGAAATCCTGCAAAACATCATTATAACTCGATACAAGCATTTGACTCAAACAAATACTAATATGTATGTTAATTTATTATTATTACGATTCATGTTCATTTGTTCTAATAAACCGATTTGGATTTCCCTTACACTTAACTTTTGCAAAATACCTTTATATGTAGTTAAGACAAAGTTAAAAACAAGATAAAGCATTTTCACAATTTAGTTTTGAACATGAATCAATAATAATAAAAATTAAACACACACACGGAAACAAATAAAATCAAACAAACAAATAAATAAACACACAAAGCAAATAAAGCTTGGGTTGCCTCCCAAGAAGCGCTTTTCTTTATTAACGAGTCTTGTAGCTAGACTCAAAGTCCTTCTACCCTATGTAAGTGAGCTCGTCATCGAGGACGTCTTTAGGGTTAAGCTTGGATTGAAGTTTCCTATTGGTTCGCTTAGTACAATATATCTTTTCAAACTTCTCTCCATCCGGGTCATACAATGTCATCTTAATATGCCATGACCCATCTCCATCTTTGGGTGGTTTGTCCCAATCCCACTTATGATCATCGTCCTCACAATTCCACTTATTCATCCCTAGGTTAATTGGCAAAACTCCTAGGAAATCAATCATCTTCCTAAAAACTAGAGGGTCTTCAAATGGATCCAATTCGGTGTCCCTAGCCAAGAGTTGCTCTACCGTATGTGTTCGGTTAACAAAGTCCTCTTCTAGGTAAAATGGGCGTTGGGATCCTATGAAGTCTCTATCGATCCAAGGTCCATATCTAGATGGTCTCCTATTTACTTCTAACCAATGGGGTGTTGGTTCATCACTAGTATCATAGGCATGTTTCTTCACATCATAGACTGACCAAGTATCTCCTTCTCCTACCGCTATCTTAGATTCCTTACAATCAATCATAGCACTAGCGGTCGCCAAAAATCCTCTACCTATCAACAAAGGGCATGTAGGGTCGCTAACCATATCAAGGACGTGGAAATCGGCTAAAATGGTTAGTTTTCCTATGTGTACTAACATGTCCTTGACTACTCCAACCGGGTAAGCAACACTCCCATCCGCTAAACCTATTATCACCTCGGTTTCTTCAAGTTTTCCAAGTTTTAGAGAGGTGTAGAGAGGTAACGGAAGTAGGTTAAGGCTTGATCCAAGATCGGCTAATGTGTCATAAGCCTCCGAATTACCGATCTTGCAAGGTAGAACAAATAAGCCCGGATCATCTAACTTCTTAGGTAGCTTGTTTTGAACAAAGGCGGTCCCTTTTTCGCCTAACTTGAGCTTCTTCTCATCCAACACATCAATAACCGGACTTTCAAGGTGGAGCTCCTTGAATTCATTGTCAAGGTTTTGAGTGGGAGGTGTTTCAACCACGACTTGGGTTTGTTTGAAACACGTGCTCATGGAATTGACCGAATAATATTGTGGACAAGAACTAGGGGACGAAACCGATGAAATGGCGTTGACGTTTAGTTTCGGGTTCTTGACCGTGTTGCTAGGGAGTGCTCCCATTTCTCGGTCATTGAGGGCTTTCAACAAAGTGTCAATCTTATTGGTCATCTCGCTTTGTTTTTGTTTGAAATCGGCTTCAAACTTGGCCAAACGAGCTTCTTGAGATGCCATAAATTGGGACATCAATCCTTCAAAGTTATTGGTACTACCATTGCTGGAAGGATTGTTGTTGAAAGTACGGTTCGAGTTGGAAACGATTAGGTGGGTTGGAAGAATTGGTTTGTTGTGCGTTTTGGTTTTGTTTCCACCTAAGGTTTGGGTGATTTTTCCATGAGGGGTTGTATGAATCACCGTAGGGGTTTGGCTCGGGTTTGAAAGTGTACCACTTGTCTCCCGCTCCGTCGGTACGCGAGGATGCGTAGTCCGCAAAAGCTTGTTCGGGGAGTTCCATGCAATCACGAGTGTCGTGGGGACCACTACATAATTCACATGAAGAAGTGATTTTGTTCACTTGGCTTGAAGGTTTAGGAGCCTCGTAGGATTTCATAAGAAACTTGACTTGGTCTTCAAGTTCTATGATCCTACGGTCGGAAGTGCTTGAATTGTTCGAAGGCAAAGATATTGCCTTGACCGTTTTATTCAAATCACGGGGATCACTCCAACTTTCGTTGTCATAAAGAGCAAGATCCTCTAGGAGAGCCCATGATTGTTCCGCACTTAGATCACGTAGCTTACCACCGGCCGATTGGTCAATGGTTTGCCTCGTGGAGAGATTGATATGGTCATAGAAGATTTGGACTTGGAGCCAAAGTTCTATGCCATGGTGAGGGACTTTTTGGAGTAAGTCCTTGAATCGAGTCCATGCCTCGTAGAGGGTTTCGCCTTGACGTTGATGAACTCAAATAAGTACATTTTATTACTATCATTTATCCTATGTATATTGCTCATTTTACATTGTTTTATATGAGATTTGATACTTAATCGTTTACTTTTATAAATCTCAATAATATTAGAGCAATTGGAGAAAGTTGCGGAAAAAGACAAATTTTGGAGCAAAAAATGAAGATATTAAAGAAAGTGTATTATTCAGACATGCAATACGGCGTATCCAATAGTATTGATACGCCGCATCTAAAAGACGGATGGAAACTAAATAAAATATTTGGACGCAACACTATTTTTGGCATAACTTCTTCGTCCGAACTCCGTTTTAGGTGATTCAAAAAACCACGGAAAGATAAAAGAGAAAGCTACACATTTAAAGTATAAAATGCAGGAAAAACTGAAGTTAGCTCGTGATTTATTTCTGCTCAAAAGTCAACTCGTGGTTATTAAATATTAATGGACCAATTATTGATCTTGGGTTTTGATTTGCTAACCACATTGAAGGCCCATTCTATTGGACCTGTTGGGCTGTTTATTTGGATCGGTTGAAGTCACAAACCAGAAGGGACAAAGTCTGATAGGGACGAATTGCAATTTACTAAAAGTAAACTTGGTGGCCAAGTTTACTACTTATATAAATACATGTTAATATGTTGCAAAGTGGTGGTTGGTTTTCCTGTGGTTTTTGGTTGCTCCTGTACGCACGACAGAAAAGGAAAACAAAGAGAAGAAAGTGCCAAGAGGTGTATTCAAGTATAATTGTATCATTATCTTTTCACTAATGTTTTCAATTATAACTTTTTGTATGATTATTGAGATTATGGGCTAACACCCTTTGGTGTTAGCCAAGTTTATGAAGTCTTTTTAGTTTTTATGTTTGTGTTGATGTGTTTACTTTGTTATTGGATTGGGTGCTTATCGATAAAAACTCGTTTATTGCTTTTAACTAGTAAAAGTCTATGTAACTAGATTATGAACTTATTGGTTTAATATTGTAATTTAACTATCTGTAATTGTGGTTACTTTAATTGAATCATAAGTGTAGTAATCTGAATCCTATATAGACGGCTTAGAGGGAACACACCGGAACCGTGCCTCATGCAACTATTAGGACTAGTAGCGCGTAATGCCAAACTAGGTTAGACGGTTTAAAGCAATAAGTTAGTATTGATGCTAGATAGGTCACTATGATCATGTCCTCTTTCCCACCACGATGGTAGGTTATTTAATCGTGACAGGGTTAATAATCGGATTGATGGCTAAACAATTGAATAAAGTAAAACAAAAAGATATAAACATATATAACTAGAAGATGGACTAGAATTGGCTAACCTGTTCTCTTTTATTGATTTCACATTTATTAAATTCACTTGTCGTTAATTTAATTAGTTAATTTGTTTTAGTTATTTGTTTTATCGTCATTAGTTTAATAAAAAAACATATATAAATCGTGCTAGTCTCTCAGGCTAAAACCCCCTTTTTATTAGTTGCTTTATAGTTAGATTAGATAACGTCACTCCTAGTGAACGACCCTTGCTTACCTAAAAACTATCTACATTGACCGGGTACACTGCTCGTTAGTGTTTTAGTCTATAGGTTAGTTCGGCAATTATAAATTTAAAACTTGGTTAAAAATTATAGACTATAAAAAACACATCAAGTTTTTGGCGCCGTTGCCGGGGAGTGAAATTTAATTTGATTTAACTAGTTTAGTAGCTTAGAGTTGTTTTTATTTGTTTTTGTGTGTTTTAGTTATTTTAGTTGTTTTTCTATCTGTTAGAGTCAATACGACGTATCCACTTTGTGAATACGCTGTATCGTATCTGTTATTTACTTCTTGTTTGTGTCTGTCGTATTCTGTTTACAATCTACATACGCCGCATACACCTTTGTGAATACGGAGTATCCAGTCCGGAACCAATACGGCGCATCAGTTTACTGAATACGCCGTATCGACTGTCTGTAACAGAAAACTTTATATTTATTTTATTTTATTTTATTTCATTTTAGTTTAGTTCTTGTTTGAGCATATACTACTAATAATTCTACCTTTATTTTCAGTTATGATGGCTGGAAATAGATTCATGAATGCAACATATGAATATGATGAATGGAGAATCAACGATATATTGGAAAAGCTAATCAAAGTTCAATTGGATGAACATGAAAATACAGAGATATTCATTAAAGATTTCCGCAATACCAACGAAGTACTATTAAAAGAAACTTCGAACATGATCACTGGATTAGCAATAGAGGTACATGAGCTTGCAAGGAATCTGAAAAATGCTCTTTATATACAAGATATTAAGGGTGTTACTAAAAGAGGAGGAAAGAATACGATTGACCCGATTCCTAGTACTGAGGAAGCAATTCAGGATAAAGTGCAACCAGATGAGCAAGAAAAACCTGAGGAGGAGACTGTTAACATTGAACTTCCTAAAGTTCAAGGGAAACCGAAAGAACCTACATTTGTTGAACCTTACAGTCCCCCAATTCCATTCCCAAATAGGCTTAGAAAAGAGAAAGAGGAAGCTCAACAAAAGAAGTTTTTGGAACAGTTTAAGCAATTACACATTAACATTCCTTTTATTGATGCTCTTGTGCAGATGCCGACATATGCTAAATATTTTAAGGATTTGCTTTCTAATAAAGCAAAGTTGGTAGAAGCATCAACCGTCATGATGAATGAAAAATGTTCAGCAGTTCTACTCAACAAATGGCCATCAAAAGAAAAGGATCCAGGAAGTTTCACTATCCCTTGTCAAATTAATGATTTATTTATTCCTAATGCTTTAGCTGACTTAGGTGCTAGTATTAGCTTGATGACATTTACTATGTTTGAAAGATTAAAATTAGGTGAACCTAAACCTACTAGAATGAGTTTAGAACTTGCTGATAGATCAATACAATATCCAAGAGGAATAATAGAAAATGTACCTATTCAGATTGATAAGTTTGTTATTCCTGTGGATTTTGTTATTTTAGATATGCCTGAAGATTCTAGGATTCCTATAATTTTAGGAAGGCCCTTTTTAGCTACTACTCGTGCGTTAATTGATGTATTTAATAAAAAAAATTACTCTTCAGGTAGGGAATGAAAAAGTAACATTTGATATGGAAAATTCAATAAAAAAACTTTTAGATAAGAAGGACGAATGTTACAATATTGATGCATTAGATGAAATAAATACTGAAGAAGCTGTTAAGTCATTAGAAAATGATCACTTAGATTCCTTTTTAGTGCACGATTTAGAAAGAGAAATTAGAGAGACAGATGAGGCTTATGAAGAAGAACCTAATAAGGAATTTGAGTCTATACAAATTACCAAAAATTTTAATACAGCTTATTCTATTAATCAAGAAAATTTACTTAATGATGAGGAAAATTCTGTTAAAGAAAATAAAACTAAAACTGAATTAAAAGAATTGCCCTCTCATTTAGAGTATGCATATTTAAATGATGACAAGAATTTTCCGGTAGTTATCTCTTCTAAGCTAACTAAAAATGAGAGGAAAATGCTGGTACAAGTTTTAGAAAAACATAAAGAGGCATTTTCTTGGAAAATGTCTGATATTCAGGGTATAAGTCCATCATTTTGTACTCATAAAATTCTTATGGAAGATAATTTCAAACCTGTCATTCAACCACAAAGACGTTTAAATCCTAAAGTACAAGATGTGGTAAAAAATGAAATTATCAAACTACTTGACTCTGGTTTAATATATCCTATTTCTGACAGTCCTTGGGTTAGCCCTATTCATGTTGTTCCAAAGAAAGGTGGGACAACCGTTGTTTTAAATGAAAATAATGAGCTTATCCCTACTAGAACTGTTACTGGATGGCGTGTTTGTATTGACTATCGTAAACTTAATGATGCTACTCGAAAGGATCATTTCCCTCTTCCATTCGTTGACCAAATGTTGGAAAGATTAGCTGGAAATGAATATTACTGTTTTCTTGATGGTTTTTCAGGATATTTTCAGATTCCCATAGCACCTGAAGATCAGGAGAAGACTACGTTTACTTGTCCATATGGGACGTTTGCTTATAGAAGAATGCCATTTGGACTATGCAATGCCCCTGCAACCTTCCAACGTTGTATGACCGCAATCTTTCATGATATGGTGGAGGATTTCATGGAGGTTTTCATGGACGACTTCTCTGTATTCGGTAACTCTTTTAACAGATGCTTAGGAAATTTAGATAAAATGCTTGCTAGATGTGAAGAAACTAACCTTGCACTTAATTGGGAAAAATGTCATTTTATGGTTAAAGAAGGTATAGTTTTAGGACATAAAATTTCTAAAGCAGGAATTGAGGTAGATAGAGCTAAAATTGACGTAATTGGGAAACTACCTTATCCTACTAATGTTAAAGGAGTTAGAATTTTTTTAGGACATGCTGGATTCTATCGTAGATTTATCAAAGATTTTTCCATTATTTCTAGACCTATGACCCAGCTTTTATTAAAAGATGCTAAATTTGATTTTTCTAGCGAATGTAAAAAGGCCTTTAACATTTTAAAAGAGAAATTAACTACTGCTCCTATCTTAATCTCGCCTAATTGGGATTCATCTTTTGAACTTATGTGTGATGCTAGTGATTACGCTGTGGGAGCAGTGTTAGGGCAAAGAGTAGATGGTAAATTTAAGCCTATTTACTATGCTAGTAAAACATTAAATAATGCTCAAGAGCATTACACTACTACTGAAAAAGAACTTCTTGCTGTGGTTTTTGCTTTTGATAAATTTCGTTCATATCTTATTTTATCAAAAACTATTGTGTACACTGATCATTCTGCTTTGAAGTATTTATTTAATAAACAGGATGCTAAAGCTAGGCTTATACGTTGGGTCCTGTTGTTACAAGAGTTCAACATCGAAATCAAAGATAAAAAGGGAGCTGAAAATTTAGCTGCAGATCATTTGTCTAGGTTAGAGAATCCTGACTTGGGAATTTTAAATGATGAAGAGATAATTGACACATTTCCAGATGAGCACCTAAAGATGTTAGGAACAATTGATGAAGGACAACCTTGGTATGCCGATTATGTTAATTTCATTTTAGGAAAAATTGTGCCATCAAATATGAAGTATGCGGAAAGGAAAAGATTCTTATACCAAGCTAGAAGCTACTTGTGGGATGAACCGTACGCATTCAAACGTTGTGCCGATAATATAATCAGGAGATGTGTTGATGGACTTGAAAAGTTGGATGTTTTGAAACATTGTCATTCTGGGCCTACTGGAGGACATCATGGTGCTAATATTACAGCAAAGAAAGTTTACGAAGCTGGATTCTATTGGCCTAAAATTTTTAATGATGCTGCAGAATATGTGAAGAGATGTGATGAATGTCAAAGATCAGGAAATATTTCAGCTCGCAATGAGATGCCTCAATCGAATATTCAGGTATGTGAAGTTTTTGATATATGGGGGCTAGATTTCATGGGACCATTTCCTAATAGTAAAGGGAATAAATATATACTTGTAGCTGTTGATTATGTGTCAAAGTGGGTTGAAGCCAAAGCTTTACCAACAAATGATGCTCGAGTAGTGATTAAGTTTTTAAGGGAATTGTTCTCCAGATTTGGTGTACCTAAAGCCTTGATTAGTGATAGGGGAACACATTTTTGTAATGCTTTAATGGAAAAGACTCTATTAAAATATGGAGTAACACATAGGTTAGCTACAGCATATCACCCTCAATCAAATGGACAAACTGAGGTAACTAATAGAGCGATTAAAAGGATTCTGGAAAGGTCAGTTGGGTATAATCCTAGAGATTGGTCCGAAAAACTTACAGATGCTTTGTGGGCATTTAGAACTGCCTACAAGACACCCACGAGATGTACACCATTTCGATTGGTGTATGGTAAGGCATGTCATTTACCGGTCGAAATTGAACATAAGGCATATTGGGCTTTGAAACAATGTAACATTGATTTGATGAGAGCAGGTAAGAATCGTTTTATGCAGATGAATGAACTTTCTGAATTGAGGGATTCGGCTTATGATAATAACATCATCTATAAAGAACGGACAAAGAAATGGCATGATGCAAGAATCCATGATAATAAAGACTTTTGCGTAGGAGATAAGGTATTATTATATAACTCAAGATTGAAATTGTATCCAGGAAAGCTTAAATCAAAATGGTATGGGCCGTATATCGTTAAAACGGTTTACCCGTATGGAGCAGTAGAAATTACAAATAAAGATGGTGTAAGTTTCAAGGTCAATGGGCAACGTCTTAAAGAGTACTATGAACCTCACGGCAATGATGATAAGGAGGTTGTTGAATTAATTGAAGCAACGTAGAGCTGAAGGGAGTCGAACTTAAAGACTCCCCAATAAACAAAAGTGCTTGCCGGGAGACAACCCGGATATCTATCCATTTAACTTTTATGTCGAGTCAATCCCAGGGCCTTGATACGGCGTATCCAACTTTAATGGATACGATGTATCGACCGTTCCTGGAATACTTTGGTCTTTATTTTTCGTATTTCTGTCAGTTGGTCAATACGGCGCATGCACTTCTAGTGGATGCGGCATATTAGTTACAGGAAGTTGATGCGGCGTATCCAATATTCCATGGATACGGCGCATCGACACTCTGGCCTGTAATTTCCCGTAGTTTCATTTTTCTAACCAATAATTTCCGAGGCTTGTTTTCTGTGTTTTTCTTATGATATTTACAGGGTAAAAGAGCTGGAGTGGTGGTGGTTTATATATACAAGAAGACTTTTCGTTGTGTTGCAATCTTGCTACGTAACCTGCAAACACAACATCTTGCTCGTTTTTATAATGGAGGATCATACCGAGCAAATCTCAGGGGAGTTTTCTGTTCTAATTCTTTCTATTTCCTTTTTTAATTTATATTAAACAACGAGGGCGTTGTTTATCTTAAGTGGGGGGATGGAGAATTAGAACGTTACTTGTCCTTATTTTTTCAAAAATTTGCTTAATATGTACTTAATATGCTTAAATTTAAATATTTTTTTTAGCATGTTTTTGTTTAAGATCTAAGTTGCATAGCTGCACACATGACGTTATTTTCAAAAATTGTGATTTTTCAAAATTCACAAATCTATGAGTGTGCCGGTGACTTGTAAACTTTAGAACTTGGCTTGTATACTATTCGAGACCACCATAATAAGTATTATTTATATAATTGGAATGACTTGTCTAAATTGGTAAATTTCTAGGATTACACCCAAAAAGCCTTATATGTTATGTGTTATTAGCTAACTACACTGGTTAGTTAACCCCCGTATAAACCCTTTTGTTACTCTCACTTTTAGAGTAAGATACCCCTAGAAAAACACTCAGAGCCATTCCTTTCGTTTCTTACACCTTTGTTAAAATTTTCGTTACACCCTTACACCTTAGCCTACCCAGTAGATTAGAATCCGTGGTTGGTTAATTGCTTAAGGCAAAGTGTGTTTCCTTACATTACCTGTGTTCGCGTGCGTAATTCATTATCTATGGTTAGGTCGGGAAATTGCACAATGCAATTGGAGTGAAAGTAAATATTGTATATCTTTGAGTTTATTTTTCGTGTGTTTACTACTTTCACTATTACAGTTATTTCTGAAAGTATGAAAATTATGGAATAATTATCCGGAAAAATAGTGATAGAAAAGTTGTGAAATTTTACACATATAGTGATGTGGTGAAATTTTACACATCTATGTTTATGTTATTGAAAAAAAAAAAAAAAAAAAAAAAAAAAAAAAAAAAAAAAAAAAAAAAATCGAAAAAATAGAAAAGAAAAAGAAAAAAGAAAAGTTGGATGTTTGATTTAACCAACTTATGTAAAGTTTTGTATTAAGTGGTCGATATCACCACTAGTTGTTATATATTATATCTATGGATTGAATGGGAGTTGGCAGTTATGGGAACGCCAACTAAGGTTTATTCTTTGATTAAGATCTTGTTGAGTATAATTCGTGTCTACCTAAAGCGTGTGTTTCAAGTGTTAAAGCGTGAGTTATTCAATGATATGAGTCTTATTCATGGGATGGTTGGGATTGTGATTAACCACACTTAGGATTTTAATTTATTTGTTTTGTTTATTTTTCATTTTACACCAATTTATATCCCAAATATTATCCATACCCTGTATTATTCTTTATCCAACCAAACCTTTGATTTATTGAGATTAGGGATTTGAGCAATCTTAAGTATCGTAGTCGTGGATTCGGCTATGTATTTATGATTTTGTCGCCCTTTTTGATATATTATTATTGGTAAAGTTTGGACATATCTTTAGCCTATTCGAGTTAAGGATTTGAGCAATTGCAAGTATCGTGTTCGTGGATTCGATCATGTATTTGTGATTTTGTCGCCTTTTCTGGAATTTGAGATCGATAGAGATTAAGAATGATTAACCCTTAAACCTCAAAACCCTTTTTACCGCTTTAGACTTGTTATTCCTTGGCTTTAGTGGGGGAGATGTGTATACTTGCCAAGCTTATTATAGAATATTCGTCACGACTGGACAGTTAAACGATTAGATTTGCTTTTATCGAATTATTTTATTTTACTTCTAATTCGTTAAGTGTTTGGTTGTGTGATTATGACAAAAATGAATATATGCTTAAATATAAAAATAAATCCTAATATCTTTTAGGATACATTTTCATAAGATTTAATTCTAAGGTTTACTTGGGGACAAGTAAAGTTCAAGTGGGGGGATATTTGATGAACTCAAATAAGTACATTTTATTACCATCATTTATCCTATGTATTTTGCTCATTTTACATTGTTTTATATGAGATTTGATACCTAATCGTTTACTTTTATAAATCTCAATAATATTAGAGCAATTGGAGAAAGTTGCGGAAAAAGACAAATTTTGAAGCAAAAAAAATGAAGATATTAAAGAAAGTGTATTATTCAGACATGCAATACGGCGTATCCAATAGTATTGATACGCCGCATCTAAAAGACGGATGGAAACTAAATAAAATATTTGGACGCAACACTATTTTTGGCATAACTTCTTCGTCCGAACTCCGTTTTAGGTGATTCAAAAAGCCACGGAAAGATAAAAGAGAAAGCTACACATTTAAAGTATAAAATGCAGGAAAAACTGAAGTTAGCTCGTGATTTATTTCTGCTCAAAAGTCAACTCGTGGTTATTAAATATTAATGGACCAATTATTGATCTTGGGTTTTGATTTGCTAACCACATTGAAGGCCCATTCTATTGGACCTGTTGGGCTGTTTATTTGGATCGGTTGAAGTCACAAACCAGAAGGGACAAAGTCTGATAGGGACGAATTGCAATTTACTAAAAGTAAACTTGGTGGCCAAGTTTACTACTTATATAAATACATGTTAATATGTTGCAAAGTGGTGGTTGGTTTTCCTGTGGTTTTTGGTTGCTCCTGTACGCACGACAGAAAAGGAAAACAAAGAGAAGAAAGTGCCAAGAGGTGTATTCAAGTATAATTGTATCATTATCTTTTCACTAATGTTTTCAATTATAACTTTTTGTATGATTATTGAGATTATGGGCTAACACCCTTTGGTGTTAGCCAAGTTTATGAAGTCTTTTTAGTTTTTATGTTTGTGTTGATGTGTTTACTTTGTTATTGGATTGGGTGCTTATTGATAAAAACTCGTTTATTGCTTTTAACTAGTAAAAGTCTATGTAACTAGATTATGAACTTATTGGTTTAATATTGTAATTTAACTATCTGTAATTGTGGTTACTTTAATTGAATCATAAGTGTAGTAATCTGAATCCTATATAGACGGCTTAGAGGGAACACACCGGAACCGTGCCTCATGCAACTATTAGGACTAGTAGCGCGTAATGCCAAACTAGGTTAGACGGTTTAAAGCAATAAGTTAGTATTGATGCTAGATAGGTCACTATGATCATGTCCTCTTTCCCACCACGATGGTAGGTTATTTAATCGTGACAGGGTTAATAATCGGATTGATGGCTAAACAATTGAATAAAGTAAAACAAAAAGATATAAACATATATAACTAGAAGATGGACTAGAATTGGCTAACATGTTCTCTTTTATTGATTTCACATTTATTAAATTCACTTGTCGTTAATTTAATTAGTTAATTTGTTTTAGTTATTTGTTTTATCGTCATTAGTTTAATAAAAAAACATATATAAATCGTGCTAGTCTCTCAGGCTAAAACCCCCTTTTTATTAGTTGCTTTATAGTTAGATTAGATAACGTCACTCCTAGTGAACGACCCTTGCTTACCTAAAAACTATCTACATTGACCGGGTACACTGCTCGTTAGTGTTTTAGTCTATAGGTTAGTTCGGCAATTATAAATTTAAAACTTGGTTAAAAATTATAGACTATAAAAAACACATCAGAGGGTTTCGCCTTGACGTTGTTGGAACATCAAGATATCATTCCTTAGCTTGGTAGTTCTTCCCGGTGGGAAAAACTGAGCAAGGAAACGAGTGGTGAGATCATCCCAAGAGGTGATGGATCCTGCGGGTAGACGCTCTAGCCATTGACTAGCTTGGTCTCGCAGAGAGAATTGAAAGAGACGCAGTCGGGTCGTCTCTCGAGTGGCAACATCAAGGTCTATGGAATCAACGATTTTGAGAAAGTCCTTGAGATGTTGATTAGGATCTTCAGAACGAAGTCCATGGAATGCGCATCCGCTTTGCACCAACCGGATGGTGTCGGATCGCAGGGGAGTGACATTGGCTCCTTGAGTGAGCTCAATGGTGTTTCGATAGCCATGGTGGCTAGGACGGGAGTAGTCTCCTAAGGTACGGGCTCTAGGAGGTGGTGGTTGTTGTGGTGGGTTGTTGGGATCGAGGATATTACCACCTTCCTTGATGTCGGATGGTAATGGTTACGAACAAAGAAACGAAGAAAAAAAGATAGACTAAAGAAAACCTAGAAAAATAAAATAAAAATCTCACTAGAAAGGAATCTAGTGAGTAGACCTATAAAATAAAAATTCAACCTAAACAATAACTATTCCCCGGCAGCGGCGCCAAAAACTTGATGCGTGGTTTTGCAACCTTACAACAGGTTTTACCTCTCGAGGGATCTCAAGAGGCTTACAACCCCACCAGGCAGTGTACCTGACCGATGTAGTATAGTGTAGTGGTAAGTACGGGGGATTGATCGTTCTCCACAGAGAATAGTGTCGTTAGGATTGAAAAACTATTCTAATAGGTCTAAGGGTGAGGGAAGATTCTTTTTGTATTTTTATGTTTTTATGAAAGCAAGTAAAATCTCGGTTTGAAGGAGTGGGCGGAATTAGTTGCTAGTCAACTAACCCAAATAACTACGAATGCAAATAAAATAAAATAACTGAAAATGAAAAGGTTGGTAAAACTTATATGGAGAGAAATGTGTTTACTTAGATTTCCTTACTCCCTAACTATCTTTTACCGGTTGATTAGTGTGTATTAATTGCGTGGATGACGGGTGTATTCCTTAATACCAATCGTGGGGTGGCGTACGTACTTCCCCAACTCTATAAGCTCCTACTTCACTCCTATGTCGAGCCGGCTAAGAAGCTCCTAACATGGGATCACTAGAATTCGCTCATGCATTAAATACAACCATAAAAACCTTAGTACGCATTGGTTCATGTTTCTTAAGACGTTCAAGCAAGTTACCGTATAGGAAGTTAGCCAGTTTTCTTAAGCCTAACATCGATGAACAATCATCCAATACAATTAATAACACACTAATAACCAATAATCAATAGTTAGGTTTCATTAGATCTAAGCAAACACAAGATAAATCTAGCCTAGCATGTTAATCAAAAGACAAGAACAAGATATAATCAAACAACACATAGACATATTGAATGATTAAATAATCACTTATCTTCAATTAAACATGGGAGATCCAAGGGTATGAAAACCCTTAAAAATGGCAGAAATTCGTCTAGGGTTTCTCCTCCAAAATTACACACAATAAGTTCCACTCCTATGACAAAAAATTGCAAAACTATATATAGAGTTTAAGGGCTGACGGCGTCACGTTGTAGATCCTGACGCCGTCACCTCGCCGCTTTTAGGGTTCCCGGATGGCCTTCCTGACGCCGTCCCTCTTTAGTGCTCCAAAATCCGCTCTGGCCTATCAAGGGGTGACGCCGTCAGAATTGAGCTTGACGCCGTCCCTCTTTAGTTTAAACCGTGATGGCCTTGATCACATTAAAGGGTGACGCCGTCAGATTTTTCATGCAAAATTCTCTGGCTTATCATGAGTAATTTTCATATCCACCACTTTTGCCAAGCCATGACGCCGTCTGGACCAATCCCTGACGCCGTCAAAGGTACTTTCCAGCATAATTTTGAGACTTTGTCGTTTTCTTCACTTTTATGCTCCAAAAACGTCCAAAATGCTTCCTTTTCCAGATTTCTTCTCAAAAGTACCTAAAATGACAAAAGGAACGATTTAGGGCAATATTTGATCAAATAAATACGATTTAGGGCTTAAATGACCCCCTAAAAGTGGTACACTTTTCGCTTCATCAATTCACCAGTTTTATACACAACGTTTTGAAATTCTTTAAGTTTGCATTCCAACTCAACAATTTCCTCAAGGTAGGAATCAACTCGTTTCCTTGAAATTTGTCGGTGTTCAGAAAAATTATCTTGACAAGTTGACAACTCTGTTTTTGTTTTGGAAAGTTCAGAGTGTAGAATGTCGACTTGTTTTTGAAAATCTAATTTTTCTTGTTCCTTTTGTGAAATTAATTCATTTTTGGAAACGGTTAATTCACGTACCTGATGTTCTAACTCTTGTGTTTTAACATAAGATTGTTGGAATGCAACCTCAAAGCTTTTCTCCCATTTTTCTTTAGTTTCATAGTTTGAAAGTTGGAGTTTGTAGCACTCAAGATCCTTGGTTAACAATGCAACTTTTGCTTTTAAGTTTCTAATAATTTCATTGCACTTATCAATTTGGGATTTCTGTGCATCTAACTGTGTTTGGGTGGTCATGAGCTCTGGATCTGGACCAAGCAAAAGATCATCTTGTTCAAGTTGATCATGATTATCATCATCAAGAGGATCATCAAATGAAACAACAGGGTTAATTTGATCTTCATCAAATGTAACTACGGTGTTTATTTGGTCATCGACTTGAGAGGATAAGAATGAATCGTCTTGACCAACATGGTCTTCAGTTGATGCAGATGCAGAGGGTGATACAATTTCATGAATGAGACATTTAGAGTCAGGTACCTGAGACAAGTCATCGGTATCATAAACCGGGCCTGTTTCACCCATGTGCATTTCTTGCATGTTAGCCATCAACATTACGGTTGCATTGGCCTCGAGATCTTCCATATCATCGTCCGAGTATGCATTGGCCATAAAGTTGTGATCCTTCTCAGTCAGGGTGCCACCAGCTTCATCTTTGAGAGCCATAAGAAGAGCTTCTTTGTGGTACACACTGCCTCTGGTCCTTGGCTTGGGGCAAGCATTAGCTATGTGACCTTTCCCTCCACAGTTGTAGCATTTGACCATGGTGTTTCCAATCCCAGTATTCACTGTCTCAACAATTTCTGCCCTCATCTGTGTGTTACCAACGTTGTTCCTACTACTTCCAGCTGAAGTAAACCTTTGTCCACCTAAATTTCCCATATAGTAGCCCGAACCATATCTCCCAGAAGCTCTGTTTTGAATTTCAATTCTGCCATCATGAACAACTGCCTGATTGCGAGTGTTGGATGAAGACCTAAGACGGTTGTTGGATTTGTTTGAAAATTTGCTGAAAGCTCTAGCAATCAAAGCAAATCCTTCGTTCAATGAGTTAAAAGCATCGTCTTCATCACTGTTAACGTTGGAGTAAATCATAGAATCGGTGTTGTCATATGAAACCAGTTGATTATCAGCTTGTTGTGGTGATGCTTCGTATGGAACGAGTTGGCTTTATGAAACATAATGAGGGATAAGTTGAAGGATGTTGTGGTTGGACAAAACTCTGATTTGGTTGTGGTGCAAAGTGAGACTGAGCAATTAAAGCAAGTGAGTTTGGAGTTGATGATGGTGAGTAACCTCCACGAGCTGCTCTGTCTTTGTCAACTTCTGATTGGTGATGCTTCAAATAATCATACAGCAACCCATATGAGGCGTTGTGTAGATTTTTAGCTTGTCGAACAAAAGTTACATACTTTTGCCAATCAGGTCCAAGACAACTTAGGAACTTAGTATTCACTGCAATCCTTGGTAGTACGATGTTGTGACGGTCTAAGTCATTGATGATATTGGTAAACCTATGGTAGTAAGACTCTAAGGATTCCCCAGCTTCAATCATAAACATGGTGTATTCCAGATAGATCTTAGATTCCATGTCCTCTTGGTTTAACTCTGTTCCTTCCATGAGAAGATGTACATGTTCCCACATGTCTTTTGCAGTCTTTTGTGCATCAATACTTCTGAAGATAGGATTTGGAATTCCTTGAAGGATGTAAGACATTGCTAGTTCATTTTCTTCTTGCTGAAGGACTTGTTCTGCTGTGAGCTGAGCAACAGGAACAGGAGTAACAGTTGCTTCTCTTGGAGGAATGGCATTGGGATCGCCAGGAACCGTTGTGGTAGGTACTGGATATGGTCCTTCAATAATTACCTTCTTCAAGTACTTTCCATGGGGTTTCTTGAGTTCAATAAACCGAAGAAATCGACTTGACCACTACACGTAATTACCCGGAGTTAGCATTGGAGGTGTATCTAAGGATCCTGCTTCGTGTCTGGATTGTTGACTGCTGATTGCTTCGCACATTTGGTCAAACCACTAATGTTGTTTAGGAGGAAGTTGGTAAGTCTGCATTGGTTGTTATGGATATTGTTGCTGTTGAGGGACTTGTTGTTGAGGGAAAAACTGATGTTGTTGCATGAAAGCTTGTTGTTAGTATATTGAGGATATTGTGGTTGTTGATGATATTGTTGTTGTTGATGATACTGTTGTTGTTGATGATACTGTTGTTGTTGATTGTAGAAATAGTTGTAATTTGGTGGTTGAGACATTCTTGTGTTTTTGTGGATCTTGTAGGCAATTAAGATGTGTGTTATGAGTTATGAAGTTTGGTTTTGGTTAAGTGCTAATTTAGATGTTGTTCTTGTTCAATTCTGACAATTACTGTTCACTGCTAATTCCGATAAAAACACTGTTCACAGTTGCAATTTCGATAAGGTTTCTGAATTCCGATGAAGTCTCTGAATTGCGATGAGTAATCTGAATTTCGGCGAAATTGTACAATTCCGATGGATTATCTAAATTCCGACAAAAATGGGTGAATTCCGACAAACTATTGAATTTCGATGAATCTGAGAATTGCGATGGACTTTGCAATTGCGACAGAAATGACAATTCCGATAATTTATCTAAATTGCGATAGAACAGGCAATTCCGATAGCTTATCTAAATTGCAATTCCGATAATTTTCTCACTACCTTATACAAGATATGAGATTTTCCTCAAAGTCGAAGTATTTTCACAAGCTTATACAAGCGAGGAAATTACTGAACACCAATTTCGATAAACCCTTAATGCCGTAATTCCGATAAACCTTTGCTGATGAATTCCGATAAACCCTAGCGAGCAATTCCGATAAACCCTCAAAAGCAATTTCGACAAACCCTATTTTCACCAATTCCGATAAAACGCCAAATTTTCCAAATCACTTTTACGACTAAAAAAACGATGTTTTAACAGAAATTTTTTCGGTTCAAAACGTTTAATAACACGTAAATATTAGGAAAGTTACAACCTTTAACGTCTAAACCAAAATTTGGTGAATTTCGATAAAACGCAACAAATGAAAACTAGTGTAAATCTATTAAAACTCGAACAAGAACTAAACTTTCGACTATAAATCTGATCTCTACTCACTATAATGATCTTTACACTTTACAAGTGTGAAGAAAAGTGAAAGAAATGAGACTTTTATGTCGATTTAAGCACAAAAACTACTTGTTAACGCAATTAAACCAAACGTATAATCAAAATAACTATATAATCTACTCAAAACACACGATCTAATTATCTTCTAGCGAATGATACCACTTGATAGGTCCTAAATCTAGCTTAACACATGTATATAACATACGAACTACAACAACTAATACGTATAATAAATAGATAACGAGAGATGAAATGAAATAGATGAAGAGAATGGATGACTTATATTCATACGATTGAATGACAAAGCTTCGGTACAAATGAACATAAACCAACAAGTTAAATGAATACATATGCCTTCTATTTATAGGCAAAAACTAGGGCAACATGTGCCTCATTCTTTCTAGAAGAAATTTACTAGACCACACGGCCCATGGGCTTCTAATGTGGTCGTGTGGTGTTTAACAAACATAAAGCCCATTTAATGAGCAACCTAATTAATACAAATGACCAAGACTTGGAATAAAACTAAATGTGTTCCCAACAGCATGGACCTCTGTCTTCACAAGTTCTTGTTTGATTAATCTTCTCCAGTTGTAGTGTGTTGATCTTTGGTTTGTTTTGCATCAAAGATATTGCATTTTAAATTGGTATTTGGTATTTCCTAGATATAGCCAAATTAAATTGGTAACTAGACATATTCCTATCAACAACCTTGTGGTCTAGTGGTTGAAGCTTAGTTAGTTAAGCGAGCCACAGGTGAGAGTAGTACCGGGTGGGTGACCTACCGGGAAGTCCTCACTTGTGGTTTGGACCACAGGGTCTGTTGGTATTAGGCAATGAAGAGGAGAGCCTGTGAGCCAGTGGTTGCGCAGGTTTGAATCCGAGCCGGCCCCGGTTTTCATCCGGCCGTTACTCCAGCGAGAAAACTCGTGTGGAGGCGGTACGGTTTCCGGGCGGAAGCCGTTTAATCCCCACTGCGCCAGCGTGGATCCGGTTCAGACAACATAGTCTGGGTATGTGGTGGATAAGGGCTTGCCAATATGCGGGTGCGACTCTAATCCAAAAAATGAAAGTCACCTTCCAAAAAAAACTAGACATATTCCTTTTGTTGAGTTGTTATTGTACGTAGGGCCACTACAAACTACCTTGGAACTATTAAATTCCTTTGGCCTTGGTGTATGATCGTTTAGATAATAAACTTTACCTATTAAATCATACGTGCATAAGTATCTAAAAAGACATAGTTCAATTTAAAAGACCATCACCATTCACCAACGTAAGTACGGATGACATTATCTTGTAATTGTGATCAAATATACTAAAAATTCTGGCACATAAACATATGTCCTGGATGGTTTATGTAGTTTATTTCTTTTTAAAATATATAGCTAGTTTCCTTAGAGGATGGATACTTTGTTATCAAGCATTACTATCGTGTAAAATGACACTAGGATTTTGACAATTGAAAGCAGCAATAACCGTTGCGTCAGTTTTTCCAACATTCTTCTGTGAGTGAAATAATCCTTTTGGTATCACAATAACATCCCCCTTCCTAGCCACCTTTACAAACTCGCGATTTTCGGGCCAAGATGTGTTGAGTCTCACTAAGATGCTCCCTTTAAGTATGGTAAATATCTCTGTGCCCTCAGGGTGATAATGTGGACGAACATAGTCACCTACACCAAAATTAAATAACAAAATCGAGATACCGAGTTTGCGATCAAATACTTGAATAAGCGTACGATTCCTCTTATTTCTTGTAGTTCTGGGGAATCGAAATCGGCTAAACAAGAAATCATCCATGTCCACAAGCTTGGGATCTTTGCAAGCATAATGGCCATCTTTGTTCGCTACATGCATATACGTACCAATTGTCAGATAAATAATATACGTACCAATATTTTCAATTTTTGAGTGTTCAATAATACACTCTTCAAATTGAACTTGAAACTCTAAATTCAAACTTTTCTTTTATTTCACCCAACACTTGTATGAAATTACAATATGTCCTGTTAAAAAACATTTTCACTTTCTTTTACATTATTAAGTAAAATATTATGTACCTGGGAGGGAGAGATTGGCTACACAAAGTGGTTCATAGGTCCATGCATTAGCAATAAAACAGGTGGACGTAAAAACGATTAAGAAAAACGAGAAAGCCAAAGCCATGATAGAACCAACTTGTGTGTGTTTGATCAATAGGTCGATCGGTCATTTTTATAGTAACATAAGGTCGAATAGCGCAGCATACTTGGGGATGTTATATCAAACACGTTAAAGAAACGATTGTGTCTTGAACACAAATTAGGTTATTTGTGAGAGCTTGTGGTTAATTAATTAGTAACTTTTTTTCGAGCCACGTATTCATTATCTATATCTATATATATTATAATATACAGCAGTTGAAAAAGACCATGAATACCACTCTCAAAAAAGAATACTCAAATTCTAGAGTGTCTACATTTGTCATTTTGTAAAAAAAAAAAAAACTTCTCAAAGAAGCCTCCTACAATTCGGGAAGACCTTCACTAGTTGTTACCCACCTTTTCATTCCTGCCTTGCTGCACAAGTACTACCGATTCATTATTTAAATATTCAAACCCAAACCCAAAATCATTTCCGAACCCTAGCCCGCCATCATCATCAGAAAAACAAATTCATCAGTTTCGAAGATTAACCAATTTTATTGAATGTTATATAAGGATTTTTAATTTTGGTTAATTATAGCATTTGATTTCAGGAAACTTTGAATCGGCTTTTCCAATTCACGGTAAGTTTTAGTCTCAATTAAATGTTTATCACAATTAATTCATTTCTTTCAAAATATATATGGTCGGAAATGTGCACCATTGCCATCTTGGATCACCATTGTCATCATCTATTTATCCAATTCACTATTTTTTTTTTTTAATTTTTTTTATGATTATTATTGCTTAATTTCGAATTGATAGCTTTCTTTTGATTTTTCAGGGGTTAATTCATTCTCAACATCAATGTTTTTTAATTTTAAAATGATTGATTTTTTTTAAAGAGCTATTCATTATGTTTATAATTGATTTTTTGGTTGTAACTTGCAAGTTTACGAATAAATTCAAGGTGATGAAATCAAGTATTTGACGAAACATCTTTGGTCCATTTTTATGCTCGCCAAGTGTTTGATGAAATGACTGTGAACTTATATTCGTAACAATCCGATTTTGAGAGTTTTCTTTACAAAAATGTGATGTTTGTTGTGAGGGTGATATAAATTTTTATTTTATCTTATTTAAGAATTTGAAGCTTATGAAACTGCATTTTTGTTGTTGATTTGGCAATGGTCATATGCGGATCATTATAAATCTCAATGTATATATTGCAGGAGCTGTCACTTAAAAAAGATTGCGGTGGATGATATAATCCGGCTAAACATGTATCACTTAACGCTACATGAGGCAGCTTGTGCAACGCACCCGACTGCTAATGTATTCATAAAGTTTGCATCATTTAAAAGGTATTGTCTAACTTATTGATATTTTGGAAATGTATATAGCGCGGCTGCTTCATCAAAGCTAACGATCCTAAACAGCCTACCATGAGGGTTGTGGCTATTATAGCTGAGGTGTTCCTGAATATGACAATAAGAAGTTTATTTCCTGCTCAAGGTCAAACAACAAGGTAAAGGTTCTAACTTTCAACCATCGGCTAAATATGAGAATGTGCCATTGATGATGGGCCTGTGTCTAAGTATTAGCAAAGGTATTGATACCGTTTCTATTAGCATTTTTTTTTTGTTCATTAATGCTCATTTATATTTTTGTTGGAACGCCAAATATTGGTATATATGTTTCTAAAATGCACAATTTTCACTTTTAAGTGAGAATATTAGCGAGAATCGTAAACTGTGATGTTTATATTTATGTTTGTATTTTAAGAAACGGGGGTGCAAATGCACAATTTTCACTTTTAAGTGAGAATACTGAAATATAACATATCATTTAAAATATTTTTTTGAGTACTCATGCATACATAATTGATCCATTTGCAGATAAGAAAAAAAGATTGGTTAATTGTAAGCAAATTAGTTACCAGATTGACAAATTGTACCGTTCACCTTTGGTCCAATGCTTGCTAATGCGTTACACCAGCCAGGTACTTCTGCTTTTGCGATATTTCGTTTCTTGAAAATAGGTTTTTGCTTTGTAAAAGTAGCTTTGTAGCTTATAGGGAAAGATTTGAATTACCCAAACACTTAAAAGATTAACATGTTGTTCAGGTTATTAGGGAGTAAAGCATGAACATCAAAACTGGGGACCGTCCATTTTATGACTATTTGGAAGGTTGTCTCCACCACAGAGCTGAGATAGTTATTTTTGAAACCCCCACCCTACGATCAGTGTCCTATAGCTCAAGTTCTTCTAAGCCAATACCTCGGTTTGCTGTTGTCCGAACATTAAACAAGGTTAATGATCTTTACTTTTCACAGAGAATCTATTTATTAGATTTCACATCGTATTTATCGTAACATCAAACAAGGTTACTGATATTAAATTTGGCCCACAGTGAACCTTAGAATACTCATTATAGTAAGATCTTAGAAAATGTGACCCAAGAAATTGATGAGAGTGAGAAATTTGTAGTGATGTCTTGATTTATATAAATAGGAGATGCTTTTGAAACGTCTTATTTAATAAAAGTTTTTGATCATTTTAATTATTAACATTTTTATGTCAAAAGAATGTACTATAGATTGTAAGAAAGGTGTAGCAGATTCTCCGTTAGCATAAAATATTAATAATAAACCATGTTTTGTTAGTTTGGAGGATGTAATTTTGTCTCTTATTAGTCTTCATGTTACATGATGGGACACCAGTGAATTTTTTTTTTTTTTTTTTTGAACGGCAATTTTATAAAGCAACTAGCAAGGAGCTAGATTAAACAACTACAGTATAAGGGACACCAGTGAATTTCTTGGCTATTGCTAAAAACTTTCAAGACCTTATGCATATATTATTTGATGCAGATTTGACAACAAATGTGTGAACATATGCCAAAATAAGCAGTTTGATAGTTTGATTGGTCAGTTGGTTCTATTCTTGATGGCATTACCCACTCCAGCTCAATCAATGGGCACCGGCTCAACAACCACCTCGAGATATAGTCCTGGTACACATATATGGATAGTCGAAAATGAATGTGAACCGTCTGACGACAGTGATGGTCTGCCAGCAAGTGTAGAGCCTGCACAGTGACTTTCTGCTAAAATTAAAGGTATGGCTGTGATGTGTATGAGACACAATAAGCACTTGCATACACTGTAATGGAAGCTACTGGTGAGATACTTCCCTTTAGTTTGAAATAAGGCTAACATTATTTGTGATCATTTTCTCTTTGTCTTTATGAAGTTCTCATAATACGGTAAGTTATCACAAATCCTTGGCTAACATAATTTGAAAGTTGGAGTTTGTAGCACTCAAGATCCTTGGTTAACAATGCAACTTTTGCTTTTAAGTTTCTAATAATTTCATTGCACTTATCAATTTGGGATTTCTGTGCATCTAACTGTGTTTGGGTGGTCATGAGCTCTGGATCTGGACCAAGCAAAAGATCATCTTGTACAAGTTGTTCATGATTATCATCATCAAAAGGATCATCAAATGAAACAACAGGGTTAATTTGATCTTCATCAAATGTAACTACGGTGTTTATTTGGTCATCGTCTTGAGAGGATAAGAATGAATCGTCTTGACCAACATGGTCTTCAGATGATGCAGATGCAGAGGGTGATACTATTTCATGAATGAGACATTTAGAGTCAGGTACCTGAGACAAGTCATCGGTATCATAAACCGGGCCTGTTTCACCCATGTGCATTTCTTGCATGTTAGCCATCAACATTACGGTTGCATTGGCCTCGAGATCTTCCATATCATCGTCCAAGTATGCATTGGCCATAAAGTTGTGATCCTTCTCAGTCAGGGTGCCACCAGCTTCATCTTTGAGAGCCATAAGAAGAGCTTCTTTGTGGTACACACTGCCTCTGGTCCTTGGCTTGGGGCAAGCATTGGCTATGTGACCTTTCCCTCCACAGTTGTAGCATTTGACCATGGTGTTTCCAATCCCAGTATTCACTGTCTCAACAATTTCTGCCCTCATCTGTGTGTTACCAACGTTGTTCCTACTACTTCCAGCTGAAGTAAACCTTTGTCCACCTAAATTTCCCATATAGTAGCCCGAACCATATCTCCCAGAAGCTCTGTTTTGAATTTCAACTCTGCCATCATGAACAACTGCCTGATTGCGAGTGTTGGATGAAGACCTAAGACGGTTGTTGGATTTGTTTGAAAATTTGCTGAAAGCTCTAGCAATCAAAGCAAATCCTTCGTTCAATGAGTTAAAAGCATCGTCTTCATCACTGTTAACGTTGGAGTAAATCATAGAATCGGTGTTGTCATATGAAACCAGTTGATTATCAGCTTGTTGTGGTGATGCTTCGTATGGAACGAGTTGGCTTTATGAAACATTATGAGGGATAAGTTGAAGGATGTTGTGGTTGGACAAAACTCTGATTTGGTTGTGGTGCAAAGTGAGACTGAGCAATTAAAGCAAGTGAGTTTGGAGTTGATGATGGTGAGTAACCTCCACGAGCTGCTCTGTCTTTGTCAACTTCTGATTGGTGATGCTTCAAATAATCATACAACAACCCATATGAGGCGTTGTGTAGATTTTTAGCTTGTCGAACAAAAGTTACATACTTTTGCCAATCAGGTCCAAGACAACTTAGGAACTTAGTATTCACTGCAATCCTTGGTAGTACGATGTTGTGACGGTCTAAGTCATTGATGATATTGGTAAACCTATGGTAGTAAGACTCTAAGGATTCCCCAGCTTCAATCATAAACATGGTGTATTCCAGATAGATCTTAGATTCCATGTCCTCTTGGTTTAACTCTGTTCCTTCCATGAGAAGATGTACATATTCCCACATGTCTTTTGCAGTCTTTTGTGCATCAATACTTCTGAAGATAGGATTTGGAATTCCTTGAAGGATGTAAGACATTGCTAGTTCATTTTCTTCTTGCTGAAGGACTTGTTCTGCTGTGAGCTGAGCAACAGGAACAGGAGTAACAGTTGCTTCTCTTGGAGGAATGGCATTGGGATCGCCAGGAACCGTTGTGGTAGGTACTGGATATGGTCCTTCAATAATTACCTTCTTCAAGTACTTTCCATGGGGTTTCTTGAGTTCAATAAACCGAAGAAATCGACTTGACCACTACACGTAATTACCCGGAGTTAGCATTGGAGGTGTATCTAAGGATCCTGCTTCGTGTCTGGATTGTTGACTGCTGATTGCTTCGCACATTTGGTCAAACCACTAATGTTGTTTAGGAGGAAGTTGGTAAGTCTGCATTGGTTGTTATGGATATTGTTGCTGTTGAGGGACTTGTTGTTGAGGGAAAAACTGATGTTGTTGCATGAAAGCTTGTTGTTGAGTATATTGAGGATATTGTGGTTGTTGATGATATTGTTGTTGTTGATGATACTGTTGTTGTTGATGATACTGTTGTTGTTGATTGTAGAAATAGTTGTAATTTGGTGGTTGAGACATTCTTGTGTTTTTGTGGATCTTGTAGGCAATTAAGATGTGTGTTATGAGTTATGAAGTTTGGTTTTGGTTAAGTGCTAATTTAGATGTTGTTCTTGTTCAATTCCGACAATTACTGTTCACTGCTAATTCCGATAAAAACACTGTTCACAGTTGCAATTTCGATAAGGTTTCTGAATTCCGATGAAGTCTCTGAATTGCGATGAGTAATCTGAATTCCGGCGAAATTGTACAATTCCGATGGATTATCTAAATTCCGACAAAAATGGGTGAATTCCGACAAACTATTGAATTTCGATGAATCTGAGAATTGCGATGGACTTTGCAATTGCGACAGAAATGACAATTCCGATAATTTATCTAAATTGCGATAGAACAGGCAATTCCGATAGCTTATCTAAATTGCAATTCCGATAATTTTCTCACTACCTTATACAAGATATGAGATTTGCCTCAAAGTCGAAGTATTTTCACAAGCTTATACAAGCGAGGAAATTACTGAACACCAATTTCGATAAACCCTTAATGCCGTAATTCCGATAAACCTTTGCTGATGAATTCCGATAAACCCTAGCGAGCAATTCCGATAAACCCTCAAAAGCAATTTCGACAAACCCTCTTTTCACCAATTCCGATAAAACGCCAAATTTTTCAAATCACTTTTACGACTAAAAAAACGATGTTTTAACAGAAATTTTTTCGGTTCAAAACGTTTAATAACACGTAAATATTAGGAAAGTTACAACCTTTAACGTCTAAACCAAAATTTGGTGAATTTCGATAAAACGCAACAAATGAAAACTAGTGTAAATCTATTAAAACTCGAACAAGAACTAAACTTTCGACTATAAATCTGATCTCTACTCACTATAATGATCTTTACACTTTACAAGTGTGAAGAAAAGTGAAAGAAATGAGACTTTTATGTCGATTTAAGCACAAAAACTACTTGTTAACGCAATTAAACCAAACGTATAATCAAAATAACTATATAATCTACTCAAAACACACGATCTAATTATCTTCTAGCGAATGATACCACTTGATAGGTCCTAAATCTAGCTTAACACATGTATATAACATACGAACTACAACAACTAATACGTATAATAAATAGATAACGAGAGATGAAATGAAATAGATGAAGAGAATGGATGACTTATATTCATACGATTGAATGACAAAGCTTCGGTACAAATGAACATAAACCAACAAGTTAAATGAATACATATGCCTTCTATTTATAGGCAAAAACTAGGGCAACATGTGCCTCATTCTTTCTAGAAGAAATTTACTAGACCACACGGCCCATGGGCTTCTAATGTGGTCGTGTGGTGTTTAACAAACATAAAGCCCATTTAATGAGCAACCTAATTAATACAAATGACCAAGACTTGGAATAAAACTAAATGTGTTCCCAACAGCATGGACCTCTGTCTTCACAAGTTCTTGTTTGATTAATCTTCTCCAGTTGTAGTGTGTTGATCTTTGGTTTGTTTTGCATCAAAGATATTGCATTTTAAATTGGTATTTGGTATTTCCTAGATATAGCCAAATTAAATTGGTAACTAGACATATTCCTATCAACAACCTTGTGGTCTAGTGGTTGAAGCTTAGTTAGTTAAGCGAGCCACAGGTGAGAGTAGTACCGGGTGGGTGACCTACCGGGAAGTCCTCACTTGTGGTTTGGACCACAGGGTCTGTTGGTATTAGGCAATGAAGAGGAGAGCCTGTGAGCCAGTGGTTGCGCAGGTTTGAATCCGAGCCGGCCCCGGTTTTCATCCGGCCGTTACTCCAGCGAGAAAACTCGTGTGGAGGCGGTACGGTTTCCGGGCGGAAGCCGTTTAATCCCCACTGCGCCAGCGTGGATCCGGTTCAGACAACATAGTCTGGGTATGTGGTGGATAAGGGCTTGCCAATATGCGGGTGCGACTCTAATCCAAAAAATGAAAGTCACCTTCCAAAAAAAACTAGACATATTCCTTTTGTTGAGTTGTTATTGTACGTAGGGCCACTACAAACTACCTTGGAACTATTAAATTCCTTTGGCCTTGGTGTATGATCGTTTAGATAATAAACTTTACCTATTAAATCATACGTGCATAAGTATCTAAAAAGACATAGTTCAATTTAAAAGACCATCACCATTCACCAACGTAAGTACGGATGACATTATCTTGTAATTGTGATCAAATATACTAAAAATTCTGGCACATAAACATATGTCCTGGATGGTTTATGTAGTTTATTTCTTTTTAAAATATATAGCTAGTTTCCTTAGAGGATGGATACTTTGTTATCAAGCATTACTATCGTGTAAAATGACATGAGGATTTTGACAATTGAAAGCAGCAATAACCGTTGCGTCAGTTTTTCCAACATTCTTCTGTGAGTGAAATAATCCTTTTGGTATCACAATAACATCCCCCTTCCTAGCCACCTTTACAAACTCGCGATTTTCGGGCCAAGATGTGTTGAGTCTCACTAAGATGCTCCCTTTAAGTATGGTAAATATCTCTGTGCCCTCAGGGTGATAATGTGGACGAACATAGTCACCTACACCAAAATTAAATAACAACATCGAGATACCGAGTTTGCGATCAAATACTTGAATAAGCGTACGATTCCTCTTATTTCTTGTAGTTCTGGGGAATCGAAATCGGCTAAACAAGAAATCATCCATGTCCACAAGCTTGGGATCTTTGCAAGCATAATGGCCATCTTTGTTCGCTACATGCATATACGTACCAATTGTCAGATAAATAATATACGTACCAATATTTTCAATTTTTGAGTGTTCAATAATACACTCTTCAAATTGAACTTGAAACTCTAAATTCAAACTTTTCTTTTATTTCACCCAACACTTGTATGAAATTACAATATGTCCTGTTAAAAAACATTTTCACTTTCTTTTACATTATTAAGTAAAATATTATGTACCTGGGAGGGAGAGATTGGCTACACAAAGTGGTTCATAGGTCCATGCATTAGCAATAAAACAGGTGGACGTAAAAACGATTAAGAAAAACGAAGAAGCCAAAGCCATGATAGAACCAACTTGTGTGTGTTTGATCAATAGGTCGATCGGTCATTTTTATAGTAACATAAGGTCGAATAGCGCAGCATACTTGGGGATGTTATATCAAACACGTTAAAGAAACGATTGTGTCTTGAACACAAATTAGGTTATTTGTGAGAGCTTGTGGTTAATTAATTAGTAACTTTTTTTCGAGCCACGTATTCATTATCTATATCTATATATATTATAATATACAGCAGTTGAAAAAGACCATGAATACCACTCTCAAAAAAGAATACTCAAATTCTAGAGTGTCTACATTTGTCATTTTGTAAAAAAAAAAAACTTCTCAAAGAAGCCTCCTACAATTCGGGAAGACCTTCACTAGTTGTTACCCACCTTTTCATTCCTGCCTTGCTGCACAAGTACTACCGATTCATTATTTAAATATTCAAACCCAAACCCAAAATCATTTCCGAACCCTAGCCCGCCATCATCATCAGAAAAACAAATTCATCAGTTTCGAAGATTAACCAATTTTATTGAATGTTATATAAGGATTTTTAATTTTGGTTAATTATAGCATTTGATTTCAGGAAACTTTGAATCGGCTTTTCCAATTCACGGTAAGTTTTAGTCTCAATTAAATGTTTATCACAATTAATTCATTTCTTTCAAAATATATATGGTCGGAAATGTGCACCATTGCCATCTTGGATCACCATTGTCATCATCTATTTATCCAATTCACTATTTTTTTTTTTTTAATTTTTTTTATGATTATTATTGCTTAATTTCGAATTGATAGCTTTCTTTTGATTTTTCAGGGGGTTAATTCATTCTCAACATCAATGTTTTTTAATTTTAAAATGATTGATTTTTTTTAAAGAGCTATTCATTATGTTTATAATTGATTTTTTGGTTGTAACTTGCAAGTTTACGAATAAATTCAAGGTGATGAAATCAAGTATTTGACGAAACATCTTTGGTCCATTTTTATGCTCGCCAAGTGTTTGATGAAATGACTGTGAACTTATATTCGTAACAATCCGATTTTGAGAGTTTTCTTTACAAAAATGTGATGTTTGTTGTGAGGGTGATATAAATTTTTATTTTATCTTATTTAAGAATTTGAAGCTTATGAAACTGCATTTTTGTTGTTGATTTGGCAATGGTCATATGCGGATCATTATAAATCTCAATGTATATATTGCAGGAGCTGTCACTTAAAAAAGATTGCGGTGGATGATATAATCCGGCTAAACATGTATCACTTAACGCTACATGAGGCAGCTTGTGCAACGCACCCGACTGCTAATGTATTCATAAAGTTTGCATCATTTAAAAGGTATTGTCTAACTTATTGATATTTTGGAAATGTATATAGCGCGGCTGCTTCATCAAAGCTAACGATCCTAAACAGCCTACCATGAGGGTTGTGGCTATTATAGCTGAGGTGTTCCTGAATATGACAATAAGAAGTTTATTTCCTGCTCAAGGTCAAACAACAAGGTAAAGGTTCTAACTTTCAACCATCGGCTAAATATGAGAATGTGCCATTGATGATGGGCCTGTGTCTAAGTATTAGCAAAGGTATTGATACCGTTTCTATTAGCATTTTTTTTTTGTTCATTAATGCTCATTTATATTTTTGTTGGAACGCCAAATATTGGTATATATGTTTCTAAAATGCACAATTTTCACTTTTAAGTGAGAATATTAGCGAGAATCGTAAACTGTGATGTTTATATTTATGTTTGTATTATAAGAAACGGGGGTGCAAATGCACAACTTTCACTTTTAAGTGAGAATACTGAAATATAACATATCATTTAAAATATTTTTTTGAGTACTCATGCATACATAATTGATCCATTTGCAGATAGAAAAAAAGATTGGTTAATTGTAAGCAAATTAGTTACCAGATTGACAAATTGTACCGTTCACCTTTGGTCCAATGCTTGCTAATGCGTTACACCAGCCAGGTACTTCTGCTTTTGCGATATTTCGTTTCTTGAAAATAGGTTTTTGCTTTGTAAAAGTAGCTTTGTAGCTTATAGGGAAAGATTTGAATTACCCAAACACTTCAAAGATTAACATGTTGTTCAGGTTATTAGGGAGTAAAGCATGAACATCAAAACTGGGGACCGTCCATTTTATGACTATTTGGAAGGTTGTCTCCACCACAGAGCTGAGATAGTTATTTTTGAAACCCCCACCCTACGATCAGTATCCTATAGCTCAAGTTCTTCTAAGCCAATACCTCGGTTTGCTGTTGTCCGAACATTAAACAAGGTTAATGATCTTTACTTTTCACAGAGAATCTATTTATTAGATTTCACATCGTATTTATCGTAACATCAAACAAGGTTACTGATATTAAATTTGGCCCACAGTGAACCTTAGAATACTCATTATAGTAAGATCTTAGAAAATGTGACCCAAGAAATTGATGAGAGTGAGAAATTTGTAGTGATGTCTTGATTTATATAAATAGGAGATGCTTTTGAAACGTCTTATTTAATAAAAGTTTTTGATCATTTTAATTATTAACATTTTTATGTCAAAAGAATGTACTATAGATTGTAAGAAAGGTGTAGCAGATTCTCCGTTAGCATAAAATATTAATAATAAACCATGTTTTGTTAGTTTGGAGGATGTAATTTTGTCTCTTATTAGTCTTCATGTTACATGATGGGACACCAGTGAATTTCTTTTTTTTTTTTTTGAACGGCAATTTTATAAAGCAACTAGCAAGGAGCTAGATTAAACAACTACAGTATAAGGGACACCAGTGAATTTCTTGGCTATTGCTAAAAACTTTCAAGACCTTATGCATATATTATTTGATGCAGATTTGACAACAAATGTGTGAACATATGCCAAAATAAGCAGTTTGATAGTTTGATTGGTCAGTTGGTTCTATTCTTGATGGCATTACCCACTCCAGCTCAATCAATGGGCACCGGCTCAACAACCACCTCGAGATATAGTCCTGGTACACATATATGGATAGTCGAAAATGAATGTGAACCGTCTGACGACAGTGATGGTCTGCCAGCAAGTGTAGAGCCTGTACAGTGACTTTCTGCTAAAATTAAAGGTATGGCTGTGATGTGTATGAGACACAATAAGCACTTGCATAAACTGTAAAGGAAGCTACTGGTGAGATACTTCCCTTTAGTTTGAAATAAGGCTAACATTATTTGTGATCATTTTCTCTTTGTCTTTATGAAGTTCTCATAGGATTTGTGATAACTTACCTTATTTAGTTTGTTTCTGTTTGATTCTGGATTTGTGTTTTTTATTTTAGATTTGTGTTTAAGAATTGTGTTTGACTGAGAATGTATTAAAAGAATGTGGGTGAGAGTAGGTGTGAATAAAAGGACTAAATTACCCTCTCTTAAAAAGAGATAACTGTCACGTGTCCAATTTAACGACACAATCTTTGCACCGTTCGTCCTCGTGGATGTATTGTGTTTGACTTTTACTAACGGAGAGATGTGTATGTTGCAACTTTTTCGGGAGGGATGTATCGTGCGAAATTGGCCAAACAACAGGGATGTATTTTGGAGTTTACTCTTTAAACAACTTTGGGTTTATAATTGAGACAACAACATTACAGTCAAGTTTAAGCAGAAATGTTAGGGCCCTCAACACAAGATAGGAGTTATGGCGATTGTGAATCTTGACTAAGACAGCGGACAACATGCATATGAAATTAAGATAAGTTTTCAATAAAAATGTGAAGCTTACCAAATTAGTGATGAGGGATATAATGCAACATTGAAGTGGTCATATAAATTCTTCACGTGAACCGGAAAAGAGCTGAAAAACATATAAATTAAAGTTAAGAGCAAATAACTTAAATATATCTTAAAAACATATAAATTCCTTTAATGATGCACAGGTAGTAGTACCTGTAACTCTACAAAAGTCAGCAATGACAAAGTAAAACATAAGCAAACATACTTTAATTCGAAATCCTTGAAATGAAATAAAAGAGCAAATAACTTAAATAACTTCTTTTCTCCATTACTCTTGTCAATGCTGCATTGTATAGGTATGTTTGCTTAATTATTTGAAGCTTTACTTGACAACTCACACCTATGGGATGATCTTATTAGTCCAGATCAAAAGAAAGCTATAAATCTTTGCGTTGGTCCCATCACCCTAGAGAGTTAAAGCCAGAAATAAATAGATAACTTAGTTAGTGATTGTAACACCCCGAAATCGGATCAGCGGAAGCATACAAGTCGTGGGGTGTTATTCAATAGTTATCACAACACAAGGTTCAAAGAACGGTTTTACTTAAGCCGTTTTAAAAGAAATTTCATAATTGAAAACATTCAATTTACATTATTAAAAAATAGTGCGGAAAATATAGGTCCATAAAATGATTTAAAGCGGTCCAAAATAGTTTTCAGAGTCTTCTATGACCAAGCCATGCCCTTCGCCAAGCTTCTCCAAAAGTAAGATATGCAGCGGAAAAGATCTAACACCTGAGATAAAACATGCTAAAAGTCAACACAAAGGTTGAGTGAATTCATAGGTTTATAGTAAAGCAGTTGATCACAATGTTTCAAGTTTAAGAGAAAGCGGGTTTCGTTGTTATACACCCATAAGTTCAGATGTTACCACTGCACTAAGCTCATGACACACAAAACGTTAACCGGCACTAGTAACCCTGGCGTAAGTCGACAGTAACCGCGGATTTCATAATATAATAATTGCCCTCAGAGCTAGGTATCTTGCCAAATACCTAGGTAACTCAAATATAGTACATCACATGTGGACCGACCTTAGTCAACATGGCGGGATGGTCAAATCCTATAGGCCTATAAACTATATTCGCGCTCACTCGCAAGTGATTAATGGTTCATGATCGAGGGACTTGCTTTTGGCAATGGTGGTACTTAGTGCATTATCAGATGTTCAACAAAGTTTTCAGTTCAAAGAACAGTTTTCAAACAATTGTGATCATAGTAAAAAAAAGTAGCATGTATCTCACCCCAAGTAGTTTGTAAAACAGTTAAGATAAATAAAAGTGGGGCTATGAACTCACCTCAGTATACAGCAATGCAAGATATAATAACTAGGATCAAGTATTAAGCACAACGGCATTAGAAAGTACAAGCATAACGATAGTGGATCGGCACAACCTAATAAGTAACATGTTTCAGAAAGAAATCCTCAAAAGTGATTTATAAAAGTAGAGTTTATTGAATACTCGTATGTTGTTTTAAAGGAGTAGTTTCAATGGCGACGACAAGTTGAAATCATTTGTAACTCGTGTGGTTTTTGGAAAATATAGTTTTGAGATTAAATCACGTAAGACGAAGAAAGTCGGCGAAACACAATCAAACACATAGAAAAGGAATCAAGAAACGAAGAGGAAATAATAAAGAAATAAGAATAATAAAGAAGAAAGAAGTAATAAGAAATAAAAGAGAAATAAGAAAGAAAACGTCAATATGTTGTTTCGGTGTTTTGCCCCGTAACCCAAATAGTTGAGAAAACGTTATGGTTTAGTAAAAGAATCGTTTAATTGGTAAAAGGTTTATAATGTTAATAACTTAGTAATTAGAAATGTTTATATTATTTATAAATTGTAATCGTTTAAGTTATAACACGGTTTACATAAAAGTTGGACATGACGCGTCCGTTTATATAATATTTCCAAATCATTACGACTTTTGAATAAAAAATTTTATTTATTACATTTCACCAAGTTGATACAAATTTATACAAGTTTTAATTAACTATTTGTCGTTATCATTCGCGTATATATTGGTGTCGGGTTTATCGACTATTTTGTGTCCAAAATCGTCCATAAGTCCATCGGCTAATACCGTAAATTCAATAACGGGCCATCCATATCATCCAAGCATAGGTAATAGTAACAATGTCCAATATTTTCATATCATTCTCAAGTAAAATCCCCAATAAGTAACCGAAAAACTATTGATCGCAAGTACCAAAACAAATAAGTTTTCATTAGTGAATTATCCAATCATCACAAAATGTAAACAAATTAAATAAGACATAACATTTTTAGTAACAAATTAGACACACTAACTTGTGGGCTTCGGCCCAATTTATACTAAACCCAATATACCCATGTTTTGGCTTTAATTCAAACGCACTCTATGTACTCATGGGCTGTTAAGGCCCATTGCCAATCACAAACTCACTCTTTAGAAAACACAAATACAAGACAATGTAAAATTTTATACGAATATCCCTACAGTACAGACTGCAAATGAACGCACCTTTGTTTATTTATTTTGTAACAAAGTAAACGCAACCTCGACACCATTTATGGGTTGCGGTGTACCGAAAGTAACAATAAAACCATTAAGCTCTTATGAGCTTATTGAGATTTGAGCCAAAACTGAACATGTGAGACACCCGTTGGGTGTCCTCGTTGTTCCCGACACTAAAACCAAACAGACACCCTTTGGGTGCGGTGGGTATTTATCATACTAACAAAACACTCTCTTGTTGTTGGCGGGTAGTCGAGACAAGCAAGATGGTCACACAACTAGTACCACTTGGTGACTCATGTTCCAACCGAACCATCAACACCACCCTTGTGGTGCTTTAGCCGGACCAAACACGCAAGCAAACATCAACATCATCGTGACCATAACCACAACTAGGACACCCTAAGTAGGGGCCTCGTTAGTTCCAAGTACACAAGCAACTCATAATCAAGTCCGAACACAAACCAAATAAAGATCAAATCCAACACGTGCTTAAGATCAAGACCTACTCAATCCGTGACCCTAAGTGAGTCACGGCTCAAACCCTAAACGGGTTAACATAAGACAACGACAACAACAATAATAATCATATCACTAAAAACTCAAAATCAACACGGAAGATACCGCCAAATCCGAGTCAATTCAACCCAACTGACCAAATAACTATGCTTGAATGATTACAAAACTCAAGCAAATATAAATAAACACAAAACAAACCAAATACATCCCGAGTCAACCCAACTCGTGAGTTGAATCGGACGAGTCACACGACTCGGTAGCGAGTCCAAACGAGATAAGCGTTTAAAAGGTAGATCCACACGAGTTTAGTTAGAAAATGTTTGGTTTAATTAGTTTTAGTGTAAAAACAGTTTAGTTTGATTATAGTCGATTAGGGTTTCGAAATAAAATGAAAGGAAGTAAGAAATAGGGCGTGTGACCTTACCCAACGAGAGAGAGAGGTGGGAAAGATGGTAGCGAGCCACGGTGATATGGTGGTGAGCGACGGTGGTGCTCCAAAACACGACCAAACGAGCTCCTCTCGTTCTAATCTCCTCCAGAAATGATGTACTCGCCTCGATCTACACGTCGGCTAATTATTTGGGGTGGCCGGAATTTTGGCCGGATTCCGGTGACGACGCCGGAACAGTGAACTCCGATGAGGGGAGTTATAAGAATGAGGGAGAAACCCTAAATGAGGCCTTTTATACCCTAGGAGGGGCTAAACCTGGACAAAAGAAAGTTTAGGGGATAGCGGTGTAATTTTGGGTGCGAGGTAGAAACTGTAATTTAGCTATTCTTCTAATAAAATCCTTGTGGGGCCCATTTGACATAGCAAATGGCCGTTTTAAATTACGAGACTTGCGCCATTGAGTCCGAAATAATTTTTCCAATGTGTAACCACTGTGAAAATCCCACTATTATAATAAACCATCTTACAGAATATTTATCCTTTTTCCACGTAGAATTTTTTTTCTTTCGTGATTATAACTATTATCTTATGTGACGAAGATCACATCCCTGACAACCCTGCTTGCAACCCAACCTTAACTGATATAGCATTTATCTATGTAAACATCATTGACCTAAAACGTTATGAGGTCCCACTTACCACTTTACGTTATTTCGCTAACGTACGTTTAAAACTGAATGTTCCTTAACTAATAAGAGTTTTATGAAACTCTAAACTACCATAGCAATATGTGAAGATAACGAAACCCTAGAAATATTAAAATACAACTTACTTGAGTAATGTACAAGTCACTAAAGCATAGAACCCTAATTCCACTATAACTTCCGATAAAACCCTAATTTCTCAGAAACTATTATTTTATTTGTAAACTCTAGTTAATATTTTTATAAAAATATTATGTACAAGTGTTTTAAGTTAAGGTACAAGTCCTTTAAGCATAGAATCTAAATAGAAATAAAAACCTTATAAAACATTTAAAAACAATTATTTAAATAACATTTTATGTAATATTTTCACACAATAAATTATAAAAATAATTTATTTATTTATTTTATATATTTACAACTTCATAAACCTAATGTACAACCCTTTTATGCACAAAAATATAAAAACTCATTTAATGGCATTTAAAGTGTAATAAAAATTACATAAAAATTATAGAAAATTAAGAAATAATTAAAAATATATTTTTCTTATTTTTCTTACATAAGTACAAGTCTTCTTAGCCTAGAGTACAACTACCTAAAGCACAAAAACTATTTTTCTCCTATTATGTACAATTCGATAAGTGTAAATTTAGGTCAAATGAATTCAAAATTTATTTCTAACTTACCCTAAACCTAGGAAACCCTAACTTTACCCAAAACCCTAGTTTACAAGCCAACAAAGCACAAGTACAACACTCCTATGCCTAAATCGAACTAAAACTAGGCTAGTTAGGCTACCTAGTTCAAATCTAACTATAAACTAACTAGTAATTAGGATACTTAAACCCTAAGTGAGCCATATGGTTGGAGAAGAAGAAGGACACATAGCCTTTCTTCTAGAAATGGCATATGTGTATGGAAAGGAACATACCACATCACATACTTCCCCTCCTCCCCTTGTGGCGCCTCCCTAGCCACACACCTCATCACCTTCTTCATTAAGAACAGCCATGAACTCCCTAGAAACCCTAATTACCCTCTCTATAAATAGGAAGCACCATGAAACCCTAATCTTCCCATAAACCATTCGAACCAACCATAAAGCCACAAACCCTTACTCCACTGATCCCCTTAGTCCAATCAAATTAAGTTCATATAACCCTAAGAGAGCAGTAGAAGCAAGCCAGGATCAGTAGAGATCTAATTTGAACCCTATCTCATAAAAACTGCCCTATTCGACTTTTTAAAGAAGGTTGCAAGCCGGAGACGTTTATCAACTTTGTATAACTTTGTTTTCCATCCAGATTGATCAGGTGAGTTCATAGTCCCACTTTTTATATACGTTTTTCTAAATATGTGGGGAGATACATGCTACAAACCCGAACATAAGTATTTTTCTGTATGATTTCCTGATTAATATTGCCTAGGACATCCCGTTTGTGTTAGCCGGATGGATAGTCTTTGTACTAGCCGGATTGATAACCAAATGCACCTTATTTGTGTTAGCCGGATCGATAGTCTTTGTGCTAGCCGGATTGATAACCAAATGCACCATTACTTATATCAATTTATGATATCACACACACACACTCCGATAACATTTAGACTTAGGGCAATATATAACGAACTGCGATATTCCTGATTTATGTAGCTTATGTTCAATCTGATTTAACTTTAAACACTATGGATTCACTCAACCTTTGTGTTGACATTTTTAAGCATGTTTATCTCAGGTAACTAGAAGTACGATCTGGCACGGAGTGGCGGTGGACTTTCTTTTAAAAGAGTGTCCGTTTTGTTATCATTCAAATAAATTATGTATTATTTATAACATATTTTGAAACATCCCTCTGGGACCTATCCTTTGTACTCTGATATTTATAAATGAATGATAACAATTTTATTTAAAAACGTCTCTTTTCGAGTCGTTTTCTATCTCCATGACTGTTAACCATGAAGTAATACCCCAAGCTTATATTCCGCTGCGTATCACAAAAATGGGGGTGTTACACAATGAAAACGAGTATTAATACGTATAACTTTCTTGGAGTTAATTTATTTAGTAAATCGATTCGTTTCGTGCGTTTTAGGTTGTGACGGCTCAATAAAGGAATAACGATCACGTTAAACAAGATGTTCACTGTTTTTCAAGCCCAAACAAGTTCAAAGCGATTTAAAATCTAAGGAAAATAAAAAAATAATTGTTTTGGCTCGTAAAATAAGTTTTGGAAAATTGTCGGTTGTTACATCACATACCCCTAAAAAGGAATCGCGTCCTCACGATTTAGTTCAAGTTACCTGTCGGAACGGTGTCGGTGAAAAGGTGATGGTACTTGTAACAGACTAACAGATTTGGGTCTCAACATAGTGTTTTGGCTAGTAAAATAAGTTTTGGAGAATTTCTCACTAGGTTGTTCTGAGGGGTTCTTTTTGCTTGTGGGAGGGTATTTAGGTTGTCTGCTATAAGTCGTTTCCTTCTAGTGATTTGGTGAGGTACAATGATTTCTGGAGTAAGTTTAATAGGGGAACACAGTTTAAGTCTTAACTACACGATGTTTCACAATGTTGTTAGTGTGGTCTCCTCTTAAATCCTCACGGTCTAATTCCAATGTATGGTCTATACTCTAGAGATGCAAAATTTCAACCTGATACATGTGACGTAGTAAAAATGACAGGTTGACTGATCTTCAAGATTTGTTTCGAAATTGAGCGTTTTCCTCCTCAGAGGAATGGATGAAATTTCGTTTGAAAATTTATTTGGGTAGGTGTTTACACGGGTTTGACCAAGTTATCTTTCCAAGTATTACAATCTTCTTTGTTGGAAATTTACTGTTACGTAATATGACACAGTTTCAAAAGATTTTATAAGTTTGTAAAACCGGGTTTTCAATCGTGGTATGGGTAAGATAATTTTCGCAAAAATTTACGTTTGACAATTCGCAACAAAAGTTTGATAAAGTTTGACCAGAAGAACTTAATCCTCAAATATGTATTTCAGAAAAATATAACTACGGTTTTCAAAGTTGACATAAGAGCATTTTAAGAAAGATCCTTAAAAGTAAGAACATCAAAGAAAAAGGATAGCTGAGCATGTACGTCCACCTATGTTTCTAAATACCCAAAGAAAAGATCTAGTTGCCAATGCTGAGCGGGGTTCAATGTTTAATATCAGGCGAAGCTCAAAGGTGTAAGTATCCAACTTGTTTAAACGATACTAAACGGTATTCTGACCAAAACTTTTGTTTTTTTTGAAAGGCAACAAGAAATATATTAACAACAACGATCCAAACTAGTATATCAAAATGACATCCCAACTCCTCAATCAAGACAATTGAGGGAGCAAATACCCAAAGATACCGAAAACAAACAGCCCCTCTATTCTGGCAATACACACTGACAATAACAAACTTATATCCATGCGACAAGCCACATTATCATGAACCCATGATCCATAATACTAAAGCAATACACATAATGAACCATATCCCTCCAAATTCTGTCATCATTCGACACAATATAAAAGGCATGGTCCACTATATATACACATACAGTCACTCAATATAACTAAAATAATGACATTTAGAGAGACTTTGACCACACAGATTGCAAACTTGCAGACTGTCACCACAACAGCACATAAAGAAATTTAGAATTTGCAAGCCTTGATCGGGTCCGAACACCACTCTATCCATGATGAAATAGTTTCCTTTGCTCTATTAGAGATCCAATGAAATGAGAGAACTTGTACCTCATCACAAATTGTCGACATATTAGAAGCTTTATTTTCAAAAACTCTCTTATTTCTAGCATTCCAAATCATATATAACATCACCCAACAAACCGCTTGCCAAACCGTTCTTTGTTTTTTATGAAAATTTGGCAAGCCTTTGTGTTCAACAATATCTTGAAGCGACCCAATATTAACAGTACTCATATTCCACCACTTAAAGAGTTTACCCCAAGAATCTATTACCCGAGAGCACCCTAAGAAGCAATGATCCACCGTTTCAATATCATTTCCACAATGTGGACAAAGAGTTGAGTTAAGATCGATACCAAGATGTTCAAGCCATGTGTAAACAGGTAATCTTCTTTTTTGTAGACGCCAAATAAAAATACAAACTTTTCTTGGGATGATCTTGCACCATTTTGTCTCTTGAGCCCCATCTGTTGGATTTAGGATCATGTCATCTACCATTTCCCTAAGTCTTTTAACTGTGAAAGCACCATTGTCGTCATGTATCCATCTCCATGAATCTTCTTGCATCACATTTGGAACAAAAAAATTAGTTAGAACCGTCAATTCCTCAAAATCTCCTAACCCTCTACCTCTTAATTCTCTAGCCCAATCCCACCTCCAATCCCATGTATCATTTCTCCACACCCTCTTATCACCAACCGTAATATATTTATTGACTTCTAGTCTATATAATCTAGGAAACTTCTCACTAAGAACCACCCCATCCCCAATCCAACTATCTAGCCAAAAGAGAGTATTATTCCCGTTACCAAGTTTTTTTTCAAAGGAGCCACAAAAATTAAAGCCCAAAGTTTGAATATCTCTACTCGTCTTTACTATATCCCCCCACTTAGTACCTCTCGACATTCTATGAACACTCTCTTCATCCTTTAAACCACCATCATTACCATAAATACTTTTAATAACTCTAACCCAAAGTCTACTACCTTCTACTCTAAATCGCCACCACCATTTACCTATCAAAGCCTAATTGGAGGCTTTTAAGCTACCAATATTTAAACCACCCAAAGAAAATTTGTTAAGAGTCACTTCCCATTTTACCCAAGATGTTTTTCTTACTTCATCATTCCCCCCTCCCCCAAAAAAAATGTTGTCTTACACTTTCTAAAGATTTAAGAACACTATTCGGGGCACGAAATAAGGAAAAGAAATATAGGGCTAAACTACCAAGTACCGACTTTATCAACGTTAATCTTCCACCATACGAGATCATCTTTGTCTTCCAATTTCCTAATCTTTTCTTGAACTTTTCCACGATAACCTTCCAACTATCACTCTTTTTCATATTTAAGCCAATTGGAATACCAAGATAAGTAAATGGCATATTTCCTGCCAAACACCCCATTCTGTTAGCAAGACCCTCAACTTCATCGCTATGAACCCCAATTCCATATAATTTTGTCTTATTTGAATTAATTTTCAAACCGGATGCTTGTTTGACACACTCCATGATTCTCATAAGGTTTCTTGCATTTGATTCTTTCCACTCTCCAAATATTAGTGTATCGTCTGCATATTGGAGGTGAGAAATTGGAATATCATTCCTACCAACTTTAACCCCTTTAAAAAGACCATTTGCTACCGCATCTTTTAGAGTCACATTAAGGCCTTCCGCCGCCACAAGGTAAAGAAATGGTGAGAGAGGATCGCCTTGCCTAACCCCCCTCTCCATCTTGAATTCCAAAGTGGGGGATCCATTAACAAGTACCGAAACGGAAGCCGATTTTTGGCATGTTCGAACCCACTTGCACCATCTTTCTCCAAAGCCCATTTGTAAAAGCGTATTTTGAATAAAGTTCCAATTAACGCTATCATAAGCTTTTTCAAAGTCAATTTTCAACAGGAATGCTTTCTTCTTTTCTTTCTTCAGATAATCACAAGTTTCGTTTGCAAGTAATCCGCCGTCAAGAATATACCTTCCTTGAATGAAGGCATTTTATTCTTCTCCAATGACTTTACCGATCACCTTTTTCATCCTTTCAGCAAGAATCTTTGAAATTATCTTATAGTAGCAGCCAATTAAACTTATCGGTCTATAATCACTTAAACTCAACGGGTCTTGAACTTTGGGAATTAATGTTATAAAAGACGAGTTACACCCATTTGAGATGTTTCCCGTACTCCAAAACCATTTGATAGCATTCACCAAATCAATCTTAATAATACCCCAATATTTTTTCAAAAACCCAAAATTGAAACCGTCGGGACCCGGGCTTTTTTACTTCCACATTGTTTAACGGCTTCTCATATCTCTTCTTTATCAACATCTCCTTCTAAATCATCCTTTTCACTAATTGAAATTCTATTAAAATTGCTATTGATCAGACACGGTCTTACTTCATTTGTTTCCTTATAAGTATCTTTGAAAAAATTATATACTTCTGACTTTAAAGTCGTCGGGTCTTCACACCACCTTCCATCTACCAACAACCCCTTTAAACTAGTCTTTCTTGTGTTATTTCTCATGCATGCATGGAAAAACTTTGAGTTTTCATCACCTTCCAATGCCCACTTTGATCTTGCTTTTTGTTTGATCATATCATTTTTACAGTTATCTTTTTCAACCCACCCTTTACGCTCCTCTTTCCATCTCTCCAATTCCACTTCATCAAGATCTCTTGATTCGGCAATTAACTCCCATTTTGTAGCTTCATTCTTAAGACTTTCTATTTCATGCAAATCACCACCGAAATTGATTTTACTCCAAGTTTTCAGACCTTCTTTCACATTTTTCAACTTATCTCTAAATCTTGAATCAAGATTCACTGAAAATACCATTTTTTTCCCAACAATCTTTAACTATATCTTCCCATTCTTTTTCTTCCATGTTGCATATATTAAGTGTATTGCTACTAGAGACAAAATAATAACAACATGAAAAAATAAAAGTGTAGAAATAATACCGTAAACAATTTGATTGTCGAGACTCAAAAACACAAACAAGGAAAATGTTGAGGCCTGTGATGCTCACAGTTTTCTTAAGACATATTCGTCCTCTCCACGGTGCTTAAGAATCGTGAACGTCTATCTCCCAGGATACAACAACAACGGATAACTCCATTAGCACAAACGGGTTATCAAGGCGAACCAAAATCGTGTCTTCCCTCTATTACGAACCGGATACACATAATGTCAAAATGAACGGTAAACAAAAGGAGATGAGTGAGTGTATTTCTTGGTGTGTTGAAATGAGAGAAGAGCTCTCAATATATAGGTGAGGAGGATGAAAGAAAAATGGTCCAATTAACTATCACAATCAATCCTACTAATGACTCATGAACATAGAATTAAATTGGTCGTTACATATGACCAAACATTAATCTTGCTCTAAAGCCCCATTAGTATATTTGATAGCTCATGAACATAGAATTAAATTGGTCGTTACTTATGACCAAACATTAATCTTGCTCTAAAGCCCCATTAGTATATTTGATGACCATCAATTGTCATTCAAACCCAAATATTGACCATATTTTCCAACAATCCCCCACATGAATGAAATTGATAACGGGAAACAAATTTCAACGACTCGATGTTGTAATAGAGTTTTGCAGTTGATATTTGCAAAGGATAGGTAGGTGTTACCCTTTGAACCTTCCCTTGTGAAATATACTTAGACTCCTAGCAGCCAGTAGAACTCGATGTCTTTGAACTGTCTGCTGTTTGTGGAGACGACAATATATATTCACACAAATATCTCCTTGACACTTTTTGGTTCTCATAGTTATGTTCGTTATGGTCATGAACATTAGCCTGGTTCTGCGAGAGCTGTTAAGAATTGCGCCCCCACAATTCCCTTAGAAGCGACCCCACTTCTCTCTCACATAGGTGATTCTCGATTAATCATTAAAAGCCATATGCTTAACCTCATATTGTCACTGTTATAGGAATGGACTAGGAAGTCTACTAACTCCCTTAAATAAATGTGGAGTTTATTACTCCCCCACAGTGACCTCAGTTTATACAAGTAGGTTGTCCTATTGAACCCAGATCTTGGGATCTCCAGTCAACTGGGTTAGGTTTTCCTTCATATAAACTTTTCAAGGGCTTTAGTCCCATTCCTTTTCACGACTTGCTAACTAACTCTCACATTTAGCATTTCACAAGCGGATCCACAATGTTATTCTATGACTTCACATTGTCAAATAGGGATAACCCATGCTGAGAGTAGTTGTCGTATCGACATAATATGTTTGTACAAATTTGAGTTTCGTTCAACTCTAAATATATCATGCTCCAGGTAATTCTTGAGTATTCCAACTAGGCAAGAACTTCATGTTTGTTGATGTCCTTTTGAACTCTAGCTAGGCCGGAGTCCCCCACATGGAATTTATCTCAAGAATTTTTGTAGAAAGGTTCTCTCTTTCAATGTATTAATCTTGTTTATAAGATTTTTTTTCTCACATGGATATGACATCAAGATCATTAGTAATTTGTCACTTCACAAAATTCATACTAGTGTATGCACACTTTTTGAATGTCTTATGTTAATTATTTTCCGTATCATAATTAACAGATTCCAAATCTAGCATGCTATAGACTAAGGAATCAAGCGTATGACAGAAGATGCATCATTCTGATTACTCATAGCTTCATCTACTAACATTCTTCTTTTAGACAAATCACCACCATAAATCACACATGTTTTAGGAGGATCCAATAAGTTATATATGTAAGTCCTACACTTATAACATGTCATTCCAATTCACTTGTGATTATATATATATAATCACATTTAATCTCTTATCATTATATGATTATCACAATTTATTATGTGATTATAATCACATAAAATCAATGTGTAATCATTTTACACAATCAAAATATGTCCAACTTAGCGAATGGACAATAGCTCACATTGGATGACAATCACACCGTTCGAGTTAGTTACATAAACCAACGTAATTCGTTGTCATCTATATGTGTGTTCTTCTTTGACATTTCACAATGTCCTACACGGTTTTGTTCAGCACAGTCATTTTTTACATAATGACAAACCGTTCGATTATTAGCAATATGAGTTCGAACAAGTCTTAACAATCGTTCATCTTTCTAAAATAACAAGTAGTTTGATTATTCACAACAATATTCACAACAGAATATTTGCAACATCCAAACGTCCAATACTCGGTAAAAAATCGAGCGACTTGTTTATTCTCATGTTAAAATATATTTGTAATTGGGGTTAACCACATTCATCTTTTACCACGGCTTTTAGCCATTCATTATTTGCTCAAACGAAGTACACAATTCCTTCGTCATTTTTCATGATACTATATACACTACAAAGTGTAGTAATCAAGTAAAACCAAAAGAGGAAGTAAATATTCTTCCAAAACAACAATGTGATGGTAGACACATCCACCTCACATTGATGAACTTATCTAATTTTTTTTTGAACAAATGAACTTATCTAATGAATCACTCAAGATTCAAAATACTCAAACTATGCATCATTCTTTATTGAATTCTTAAAATAAACACTTTGTTATTTTATTTTATTTTTATGAAAACAAACATGAGTATGTCATTCTTCTGGTCATTGAACCACATGTGTTCTATCACACTTTCCATGTTTATAACAATTAACCTCAAACATTGCATGACATGTTAAAAAATTTCAAGAATGATGCTGCCAAAAAAAAATTGTTGGAGTACCAAATAATAACTGCAATCAAATGGTGCATCCATTTATATATATATATATATATATATATATATATATATATATATATATATATATATATATATATATATATATATATATTTTTTTTTTTTTTTTTTTTTTTCAGAAATCAAGTTTATTGTCTTAACTAGACACCGTAAAAGGTTGGGATCAAAACACATTCGTTTACTATGCGAACAACGCATTTTCTCATGACGACGCAATTGGGACAACAAGCCTTTTGGAGTCCAAAAAACACCAAAAGCATTCCCGATGAATGAGTTTTATTCCGATTGCCAATTTATGTAACCCGTATCATTTACACAAATCAATAAGTACATCAAACTTGTGTGCACGACACTTATTAGTTAAATAAGTTAACTAACAGATGGTTCAATAACATTTGCCTTAAAACTGTTTCTTCGTGATTAAGTGACTCAAACGAGTCTAGATCAATTTGGGATATCTATAGTACCATGATAGATTAAAAACGTAAAAATTTAATCTTTTCTTCAAAATGATCTAAATAAGACTATATGGATTCCAATTCCATATTCAACGTCACACTGTATTAACTTAATCTTTCCCTTCAACTTACAATAGACACAGATAAAAGGCACAAAGCGGTTCACATATTTTATCTCCCACTAGATAATAAATAGTATGTCATTTATTGGTAATCACCACTAGATTAAAGTTCATAAAATAATTTGACTAAGAAACAAAACGTTTGGATTGGTTAGGAACAAGAGGTCGGAGTGGTTGAATTTATGGCCAGCGGTATGGCCCATACCGCCGGTAACACCGCCGCCGGCCATAAATTTATGGGCAAAATTTATGGCTACCGGTAATAATACCCGGTGACTCGGTGAGCATAAATTTAAAAAGTGAACGTTGGAGCTTGACTTTGGGAGGACAAAAGTTAAAATACTAGCCGTTGGTTAGTTTTTAAAATAAAAAAAAAAAATCCCTATATATATTTTCAACCCCAAAATTTATATTCTTTCAACCCAAAACATACACAACAACTAAAAACACTTCCATGGATTCAAGAAAACAAAAAAATGTTTCATCCGGGTCTAAAAGTCGAGGCCAAGGTGTTCGAAATCAAGTTGCTCCTCCACCGAGTCACCAAGGTTACTACCCTCAACCACCGACTCCCCAAGCTTACTACCCTCAATCATCGACTCCCCATGCTTACTACCCTCAACCATCGACTCCCCAAGCTTACTACCCTCAACCATCGACTCCCCAATCTTAATACCCTCAACCACCTCCACCGATGCAACCAAGGGAATACGTGATCGATCAAACGGCGGAGCTTGACTTTGATCCGATGCTTAACTATCGAGATGAAGTTGTTCCCGAAACACAAGAACTTCCTAACGGTAATTTTTTTTTTGTTTTTTACATTCGGTTTTATTTTTATTTTTTATTTTTTATTTTACATTCGGGGGTTTTTTTTTTTTTTTTTTTTTTTTAAGATATTCGGTTTTTTTTTTTTTTTTTTTTTTTTTTAAGATATTCGTTTTTTTTTTTTAGATGATGACGTTCAAGAAGTGCAAGATGTTCCGACAAAGAAAGTGAAGAAACGAGCGGATAAAATCCCTTGGTCTCAAGAGGAAGAAGAAGCTTTGGCTAAGGCGTGGATTCATATCTCGACATGTAGAGTAGTCGGGAATGAACAACATAGAGACAAGTTTTGGGAACGGATTTTAGAGCATTTCGCGTCACTCATGAATGGAACAACTCGAACTCATCATAGTTTAAACACAAAGTGGAATACAATGAACACGGCCATGGGTGTATTTAACGGCTTGTACCACCAATCGGTATTTTTTAAATTCGGTTTTTTTTTTTTTTTAAATTCGCTCCTTTTTTTTTATGCATTCGGTTTTTTTTTTTTTGCTTACATTCGGACTTATATTTTTTTTGTAGGCTCGTCTACGGGAGAGCGGATGCAATGATATGGACGTTATGAAGAACGCTATGACTGATTTTAGCACGAAAACGCGAAAACCGTTTACTCACCAAGTGGCATGGGCGGTGGTCAAAGGCCAAGCTAAATGGGAAGAACAAAAATGTGTTACCGGGACATCTTCCACACATTCCGACAAGCGAAGAAAGTCATCCGAGGGGGGGAACTATGAGACGGATAGCAACGATCCCAATAATGTCATCCCGGATTTGAATGAGGACTCAACCCCCACGCGTCCAAGAAAAGGGAAAAAAAAGGTTGATGAAATGTCGTCAAAGGCGGATAGTGTTGTTGAGACCATCAACTCATATGCGGAAATGAAGAAAAAAATGATAGCGGATATCACGGAGAAGACACAACAACTTTTGGACATCCAAATTCAACAAGCTACTAACAAGACGGAGAGGCAAGACTTCAAGTACTACATGGAGCCGCATGACCACATCGAAGATCCGATTATGTTGGAGTGGGTAAAGAACAAAAAACGCCAACTCGCGGCAAAATATGATTGGCCATGTAATTTCTAGATATTTATTAGTTCTAGTTTTAATTTCTATTATCATGTAATGGACTTTTTTTATGTCGTATTTTTATTTTTATCATGTAATGGACTTTTTTTATGTATTAATGAAATGGTATGTTGTTATTAAAAATTGTTTAGTTTAAATATTAAAAAGAAAAAAAAGGAAAAAAAAAAATTGGGAGGTATGAGAATTTATCGGGCGCCAGTGGATTAGGTTGGGAGGTATGAGAATTTATGTGAATGAGTTGGCTGAAGCTTATTGGTTGAATTTCAGAGGTATGATAAATTCAGAATGACCACTCCTAGTGCCCTTAAGAACAAAAAATACCTTGTATTTATGGTTTCATCAGTTCCATAACAAGATTTCAAAACGAAAATTTAATTTAGCAGTTACATGTTTGACATACTAATATTTTATAGATTAAGCAACTATGCTCAACGAATCCCATTTTATTAAAGACAAAGCCAAATATACAAACTCAGTAAAATTGTATATGCATATTTTCTTTCACAAATCGTCATAAACAATCAAATAAAGGTACAACAAATATATTGTTAACGCTATTTCCACAAAAACTAGCAGTACCATAACCATATATTCAAAAGTAATGCAAATATTATTTGTATCTAATATATCAGTTTGAAAACACAATTTGCAATTATCTTGTTCAATATACTATGTTACGTTATTCCACGTAAGTTACATACTAATATAACAGTTTATGCAAATATTCCAAGTGTATTATTGTATCATGTTGGTTACTGTAAGTCCAAGACATTCCACACCGTAACATTCATGTGAAATGCAATTATTATATATATACTAATAGTGGTTGATGATGTGACAATTATTACTATACTTAACACCCTTAATCTAAAACCCTATTGGCCCAAAAAAATAAAAAAAATTCATTTACAGTATTTTTTACGTTGGTGTGCATTTCCTATTGGGTGAAGGGGAGTTAGGAATTTCCTGTTCACGACAATTTGCCTTAATTACATACTCCATCCAATCCCCTCCACACATATGTATACCAAAACTGTAGTTAATTACACACTTCATCCAATCCCTGGTATATCTGCATGAAACCCTTTCTATCACCTCCTAGAAATTTCCAGGCCTTCCATTTTTCTTCTCCATTTCATCGGAAACTGAAAACCTAAGCTTTGCGGAGCGACAACACAAATCGAAACATCCATCAATGAATTCTAATTCGATCAGCTCCACAAAAAATTATGGCTTTCTTACATCTGAGGGGAAACACAGCCGTCGGTGTAGCAACCCTTCCGGCGGCCTCAAGAAAGCCGGTCCACACCTTAATAAAGGTGGTAAGTGTTTCTTAACTGAAGGTTTAATTTGATTTTTACACTAGATTGGATTAGAATATGATTACATTTCTTTTTCCTTTGAAGATTTGGTCAAACAAGACTTACAGTAGATTGGGTTTTAGTATTGTTTATCTGCTTATTTTTTTATTATTTATCAACCAATAGGCCTGTTTATGTTTGCTTATTACTGCTTATTTTGTTTTGATACATTATGGGGTGTTTTGGATTGCCTACTTAAGTGCTGATTGACTCAATTCATAAGCAAATAAGCAACTGTAAGTGGTTGGATAGGACTGTTTATCTGCTTATTTTTACACATAAGCATTTTAAAATAAGCAAATCCCAAACACCACGTAAACCACGCAGACATAAAGTAAGTTATCATTACGTTGTACACAATTGCAGGAGCTGTTGTTGTTGTTAGCCGTTTTTAACCTTTTCCGCCATTTGTTACACTTTTTCTTTGCTCATGTTGGGACTGTCTATGACATATAAGTTTAATGGTTTTAAGCACTTATTGTTATTATGATGTTTTGATGTATCGTAAATGTTTATTTTTAACAGCCTACTAATTCATGATGTCCCCAGGTTTATAAATTTGTGCTCCACAAGGATCATTAAGCAACAAATGGCATGTATCATTGAAGGTAAAATTTACCGGAGCAAGAATTGGCCAAAAAGTTTATATACGTTGAATGATCCTGAATCAAATGCATTTTTTCCTTCTAAAATTAACTTTTGCTCTTTGTTGTTGTGGTTCAGTGTTGTGTTTCGGTCGATCAACGTTACAGAGAGTGATCAGGTGAGACTCTTTGATGTTGTGCTTCAAGGTGAATAACATTTTGGGTCTCCTTTATCATGTTGCTTTCAAAATATGGCTTCATTAACTATTGGAGTATTCGTTTGTTACAAAATCAGCCTTGAATTTTGGTATGCAGCCCACTTATGATACAGATGGCTAGCGGATGAGGTTGGTTCACGGTAACGTTGCAGGTAAATAACATTTTTTTAGTAAAGTGCTAATACATTTAAGCCCCTTATTATAAGTTTCAATTGGAAAACTACTACTATAGTATACTTCCACCATGGTCTTCAATTGTAAACGGCGGGTATTAATGGAATGATAATAGCAACTATTCATGTAGTTGTTAGAAGGTTAAATATATATTTCTCAAAATCTAAAAATGTTTATTTAAAGTTTTACTCAACTGCTATGTTTTGTATATGTCTGAGATTGTGTCACTTTTGTATTATGGCCTGATAAATGAGTACCAAAGAGCGGTTGTCTGTAAAATTGTGTTTTTTTAGTAATCATATATAGGAAAAATATTGCACAACCGGTTGTCTGTAAAATTGTGGTTTTTTTAGTAATCATATATAGGAAAAATATTACACAATCAAAGCGACAAAAAGCCGTATGACCGACGCCATAAAAAGTTGTGAAAGAAGGAGCATGTGCTTAATGTCCTTTTGGTTGTAGGGACGAAAGGCTTTCTAAGGTGTCAGTAGAACTAAATACGCCTACCAACGGATCTTCCTTACAAACTCCGATCAATACAAATCGCATCTGATAATAGCTTTACAGAAGCTTTACTTGAGTCTGAATGTGCCCGTTCTAATTTCATGCCAGAATGTTATGAAGCCAGAAGTGCATATTAAAAAATCAGCATAATCCCTATCACAATGGCCAAAGTCAATATAACGAAAACTGTTTAAAACATTTTTCAGGTTGCCTAATTCTGTTTGTATGTAACCAACATCTCTAGGCTGCCATTATTTCGTCATATGATCTATTTCTAATCAATTAGAAATCAATAAGTTAGTGTGAATGTTAATTGTTCCTGATTTTAACAATTGTCAAAAGGGTTATAATTTTATACTTTCATTTTATGAATGCAGCTAAAACTTTGGAAGTCTTTTTACAAGATCTTTGTGACTAGACATACATACGAGATCACTCTTCAAACAGCAACAAAGACTTTGAATTTTATTCATTTCTAAGTATCCCTTACCCAACCATCTATCAAGTGCTCATATTATGAATTTTATGCTCATTGTTTTTTTTCCTCATTTGTAGAAAAAAGTGTGTCCAAAGCTATAACGTGTTTGACTTCTTGAGAAATATTGTTGATACCGATTTAGGTGGTTCCAATGCGGTTGACGAGGACAAATCTGCACCTAAAAAAAGGTTTGTATAATTCACTTTACTGCACAAACCTATACTTTCTACTGGACAGTTACTGAACAAAGGTTTGTATAAAGAGTTATCAGGTAAAATATTGCGACCTCTGATGGCCCTTTGGTTTCGGCCAAGAAGGTTACTGAGTCTTTAATAAAGTGTTGATCTATGGTTCAATATTTATAGTACTATTGTGAACAGTTCATGAACAAACCATATTTGTAAATTTGAGTTCGTATATTATCAATATGTTACGCATAAACGTTACAAAGTTCAAGTTGTTGCAAAGTTGTGCACTTTTTGTAACTTTATTTCTATATTGGAGTACTGAATTTATGCCATATATTATACAGTACCTCGCAAGCGTCCAGCTTACCATATACTAAATGTGAATAAACCAAATCTCAATCCAAAAAAAATGAAGCCCCGCAGCAATGCGCGGGCAAATATGCTTGTTATCATCTACACATAAATTTCATTAGATAAATATACTAACGAAACAAACCAGTTAAGTCTTGGTTTTTCTTCAACAAAACGTAAATCTTAACGTCTCCAAGTTATTGTTTCGCTAATAGTAAAACGATTGCCTCTAATAGCAAATAATAATCTGTCTTAATATTGTTGCATATATTAAGTGTATTGCTACTAGAGAAAAATAATAACAACATGAAATAATACCGTAAACAATTTGATTGTCGAGACTCAAAAACACAAACAAGGAAAATGTTGAGGCCTGTGATGCTCACAGTTTTCTTAAGACAGATTCGTCCTCTCCACGGTGCTTGAGAATCGTGAACGTCTATCTCCCAAGATACAACAACAACGGATAACTCCGTTAGCACAAACGGGTTATCAAGGCGAACCAAAATCGTGTCTTCCCTCTATTACGAATCGGATACACATAATGTCAAAATGAACTGTAAACAGAAGGAGAGGAGTGAGTGTATTTCTTGGCGTGTTGAAATGAGAGAAGAGCTCTCAATATATAGGTGAGGAGGATGAAAGAAAAATGGTCCAATTAACTATCACAATCAATCCTACTAATGACTCATGAACATAGAATTAAATTGGTCGTTACATATGACCAAACATTAATCTTGCTCTAAATCCCCATTAGTATATTTGATAGCTCATGAACATAGAATTAAATTGGTCGTTACATATGACCAAACATTAATCTTGCTCTAAAGCCCCATTAGTATATTTGATGACCATCAATTGTCATTCAAACCCATCAATGATGAGTTGGTCTAGTGGTTGGGACTTCCCTTGGTGACCTTTAGGTCTCAAGTTCAAATCCCACTAATGCCAACTTTGAGATATTAGGAAGTCCCTCTATGAGGGCTTGGCTTGGGTATACCCAGGTTCAAGTCTGAGGGGGCAGGGTTTACCCCTATTAATCGTCGTGCCTTCGGGCGGATTAGTAGGGGGTTTTCCCCCCATCGGGTATTTGAATAGGCATTCCTACTTCGAGGGAGCTCTCTAGCGCGGGCCCGGTTAAGACAACGTAAGCTAGACCTCCCATTGTCGAATCGCGACACGAAGTTTCAACGAAATTCACCTTTAAAAAAAATTGTCATTCAAACCCAAATATTGACCATATTTTCCAACATTCCATCCACACATCAAAACAACGAAATGGTTTAGGACCAAAATCAATTGTTTTATCCATGAGAACTAGCGGGCAATGATTCGAGAGCTTTCTTTCCTTTGCATTAACCACAAGAGACAACCAACTTTGACAAAAAAGTGAGTTTATTAAGAACCTATCAATCTTACTAAACTTTAAACCATCATCACTTATTCTCGTGAGCTTTTTCCCGCCCATTGGAATGTCAATCAAACATTCACCATTTATAAAGTTATTAAAGTTTAACGCTCTACTTTTATTAAAGCCTGAATTCCTTCTTTCTTCCCTGTTTCTTACCTCATTAAAATCTCCAAAAATACACCAAGCCGCATCAATCGAATTAATGATCCTAGATAATTTCAACCAAATATTTGCCTTTTGTTGTATATCATGAGAGCCATAGACATTTATGAAACCTACCAAACCATTTTTCCTTTTCAAATTTCCCACGACTGCAAGATACCTCTCTTCACCCATCGCCTTTGTTTTAACAAAACACGTGTTATCCCACATCAACAATATCCCACCCGCACTTCCTATAGCAATAACTTTTGCATATCCAAAATCTTCCGACCCCCACATGTACCGAACTAAAGGCTCATTTAATTGATCCATTTTTGTTTCTTGTAAGCCTACAACTACTGGTTTTTCAATTCCCACAAGTTCCTTAACCCATTTAGCTTTTCCTTCCGTACCCAAACCCCTAATATTTTGAGATAAGATCTTCATAAAATTAGCATTTTAAAAATGAACAACTACTGCTACACCCAATCACCCTTTCTACCATAATAAAACATGTTTAGTGTCTCCCCCCATTTATATCCCCACCCTTATCAGACTTTTCTATTCCCATTCCTCCTATATTATCTCCCCATACAAATCCAAGTTTTCCACCAACCATTCTTACCTTGATTGTTTCACGAGAAGAAGAAGATACATGAGTTATCTGCGAGTCACTGACCGAGTCCACATCCGCAGCTATCGTACCAACTGATTCACTCCTGTTCGGCTGAGGTACTGTTTGTGCATCTCCCCCATCTTGTTCGTTATTTTTGATGTTTGTATTATCGATTGAGACTGTCCGCGGTATACCATTTGTATTGGCTTCATTATCATCAGATGACCCTTTATTCGATCTCGATCTCGCCTCCACTGACTGATTAAGATTATTCATCTTTGCCCGTTTCTTTAGGATATTGAAACTCAATCTTCCCCCACACCCTTTGTTTCTTTCGTTGACTGCCCCTTTCTTCTTCATCACTTTATTTTTTGGTTTGGAAGATGTGCCTTCATTGAAGTGTTTTTTTGTTTCTTTTGACAATACTAATTAAAGTAGCTTGTAAATTACATGAGTCTTCACTCTCAACTTCTCTTGATTCTGATCCGTTACTTGGTATCTCCATGACCTGCCCATTGAAAGCTTCATTAATGGGCTGTTTTTCATTATTCTTGTCAAAGTATGCACCATCTTGTATTGGGCTAACAGTGGCTCCATCAGGCCCTAAAGGAACAGGTCCACAAGCATTCAAATTTAACTTTGGGACGCTTTTGTTTACACCACCCACTAAATCTTCTACAATATCTTTATTTGACCTTTTGGTACTTTCAACACTTTTCTGAAATTTCATGCTTTTATCCGACGGCGATAGGCAATCTCTCACATCTTCCTTTTGTGTCTCAGTACCCATTTCCATGTGTACCTCGTTATCTCCAACCGTTGACCCATCAATATCACCACTTTTATCATTCAACTTTACTGTACCCTCTTGTTGTACTTTGTCCATATCTCGAGAACCAACATGACCGCCATCTTCATCTTCTGCGTCACCGGCGTCAGAAAATTCCGGTAATGAGATTTCTGAAGAGTATCGACTATCGTCATCATTTTCTCGCTTTCTAGCCATCCATCCATCTTCAGCCAAATGTTCGTTGATACGGACCATTCTTGTTTCCCCATTAAAGACTAACATTTTTGTTGTGTTGATTTTTTCCATACACTTTGTTAGTACCAAGACTCTTCCTGCCCGAACGTCAGATGTACTATCGAAATCACAGTTTGCAAATTCAGTTGGTGTCCCCCACTCGTCTGCGACTTGTCGGAAAGTGCTTTCCGACCAACCGTGTATCGGTACACCTTGGATATTAATCCAACAAAGTCTTTTTGTTTGCTTCCATTCTCGAGTCCATAATCATAAATCATCAACCCATTGGTGTAGACCATGATTGGCATCAAATACTATCTTTTGAGCAGTCTTTCTTGAGCTACATTTGAAAAGAACATCAAGACCACCTATTAACTTTGTTTCAAACTCTTCCATCCCTTCTGCTTCACATAAGTCTCCGATAGAATCAAGTAAGTCTACGTCTTTTACCGACCCCACTATGGACGACCCTAAATACTCTTCTTTTTCTTTGTTAACTTGGAAGTTTACTACTTTAAACTTGACTGCTTCAGTTTGCTTGTCCTTCGTTTCGTTACCTATGTGGTCACCATGTTTCCTTTCGTTAGTATTACCCCCAGCAACTTCACTATACAATCTTGTGTCTTTTTTTCCCCATGTCTACTGTGGTCGAGCTTCCCATCTCCTTGCCCCCCTGTTATCAGTTTCTTTTCTTTCACGCCCCCCCTCCTCATTTGCTAAGAACCCTCTGATCTTAAAAGATCTGACCCACGTATCATTAATCATCTTCTCCAATCTTGCATCATCGATGTTGTTTTTGTATCTTAAGAATCCAAATCTTGACCCGTTTTTTAGTCTACTGGTTGCTATGTAAATATCTTCCAAGTTACCATACTTTCTAAATATTTCCCACATATTCTTCACTTCCCACCAAACTGGGAAGTTAAAGAACATGAATGAGATCGATTTGTTGTGGTGGAAGTGACGTTGATGTTGTCGGTACCCTAAGTTTTCCCTAAACCATTTTCCTAAATGGCCACCCTTGATCCTACTAAACACACTTTCTCTCACTAAATTCTCTCTCATTTGTTGCAATATGTGAACTATAAAGAGAGTAGTTTTACTTTCCTCTGACCAAAACTTTTGTATTGGTGGTTCGGAAGGGATAACACAGTGCTAAGAGGTATAAGTCAACTCGACACTACATTGGGAAAAGTGTTTCCTGTTTACGAGGTGGGGTTGGGTATCAGTAGTCGCTAGGTAGGCTAAGATCTCTTGGTATCCTGGTGCAGAAGTCGGGTCACATAAAAGAAAAGGGTTTTGAGTCTGTGTCGTCTAGGACTCCTAGAGAGTAAAATGTCTTAAAAGTGATGGTATATTGATAACCTAGTTCAATGCATACACTACTAGTAAGGGAATCTAATCACATGGAACGAATGCGGTGACTTATTCAGTGATGAAACAATATCAAGGCTTGGTAGGTTGTTATCTATAGTATCAGACAAAGGTGTGGGATTCACTTCTAAGGTTTGGTTTACTTGCAAAAGGAAACATATTGGCTATTCTGTTTATGAAGTAATAGTATGAAAACACTTTTCATGGAAGTAAATGGTTCACATGGTGATTGTAAAAATACTTTATAAAATAGTTTATAGAACAGTTTATAGAGTGATAGAGAACGACTTATCATTTATAAAATAATGACAAAACCATAGTTACATTTGTGATTTGTTAGAAAGATGAAGGTCGGGTTACACAATAACTTGAGAGATGATTTGTAAGACAATGCATAGAGTAATAAGAAAATCATTTGTTATCGGTAAAATATTATCAAAGCTGTAGTTTACTTAGTGATTTAGTAGCAAAACTGTTCGTCGGGTGACCGTAAAATAGTTTTGGGAAGTAATGGCGAAATAATTCGTAAGATAGTAGTAACACAGTTTTGTTGTTTTCAAATCAATCAGTGGCTAACTCAGCTCGCGGGAGAGTAAAATGGTTCATAAGGCTGTAGTAAAACTTGTAGAATAATTGCAACATAGTATACAAAATTTTTGTGAAATTGCTCGTTGGTTTATGAAATAGTAGTAAGGTAGCGAATCGGTTTATTACTTAATAATAGGATAGCTTGTATAATGAGTTGTAAAACAATTTATATGGCAGTGCGAAAACAATTCATTGTTTATAAAATAATAACAAAATCGCAGTTTGTGATATATTAGTAAAACAGTAAATCGGTTTGTAAAATAACTGGTGGAATGATGTTAAGAAATCAATTCATTGTTTATAAAATAATGGTAAGGTCAAAATTTTGTTTTTAGAATATAGTAGTAAAACATTTTGTAGGATGACCGCAAAACAGTCGGTAAAATAATTGAAAACGGTTTGCGTGAATGTGTGTGTAGTGGTAATAATAATGGAATGTGAAATGATGTAGTAAGTGGGTTGGTTACTTATAGAAAAGCTTGATTAGATAATTGTTAAGATAAAAAAATTAAAAGTGAAATAATATGATGATAAGTATGTGATAGTGTGTAGTAATATTATAGTTGCATTTGACATTTTGATTATTAAATGTTCAATAATAGCGAAAATATAGAATTTAATTGAAGGATGGTCGTAGAAGTTGAAATAGAACGATATTGCTTAAGTGCGTAAATAACCAAAATGGGATGAGTCAAAATATGAGGGTAAAAACGCGGTAAGTTACGAATGTATGTGAAAATGAGATAAGTATATACGAAGTTAAGGTAATGATTTGAAACTATTTATATCGCGGCTAACATGCCCCATCAGCGACGTCTATTAAAACAAAATGTTGAAAAGAAAAAAAAAACATGTTTAGGATGTGTAAAAAGGATAACGAATGCTATTGAGTGTGCTATAGTTGACGACCTGTGGGTTATGGGCCCACGGTCAAAGTGTAAAGGTGTGAAATGGTTAATGATCTTTCGAGGTAAGTGGTTTATGATCCATGGTGTGTACAAAATCCTAACCAACAGAATTCGAATTATCTAAACCAGTATCAACTTCGAAATACGAATACGAGGGCGAACCTCATTATCATGGTTAATACAGGTAACTCTATTTACCACCTAGGGTTAATGCTTTCTCATTAGTACTATTATATCATTTACAGTCTTCAAGGTCCAATTCGTACGACTAAACCATTAAGGTGTCCATTTCAATTGACGGGTTACTTCCTAAGGCAACTAATGAGATCGTACGACTCATTGGCTTATAATGCGGTGTACTCGAGCTTGCTCACAAATTGAGGGGTCGGGGGAAACGAGGCGTGTGACATAATGGCCTAGGGCAATACCAGAGTAACCCTGTTTTCAAAATAGCTTTCGGATAGCATTCCAAAATTGTATTTCCAAAATAATACTTCCAATATAGCGTGTCTCAAAATGGTGTGTGTTAGGAACGCATTTCATGTATTTACAAGTCTTGTTCATTTCGTTATTCATGTTGCTCAATATGGGTTCTATAGTTAGTTTAAAGGCCACGGTCCATTAGGAACCCATGGGCCGGCCTTATTAGTAAAATACTTCTAGAAACACTTAAGCACATGATGCCCTAGTATTGTCCTATAAATAGAAGGCTCATGTGCTCATATTTGTTGTTGGTTTTATTTCTCATTGTGCGGAAGCTTTGCTAGTTATTCGAGTGAAATATAATCATCCATCTATTCTCTTTAATCTCTTCTCATCTATCGTTATTGATTATTTAGTTAATCTCTAGTTATAGTTTAGTAGTGTACGTGGTATTAGTAGATAGATAGCTTGTGTTACGTTCTTATTAGGACCTATCAAGTGGTATCATACGCCAAAGGATAATTAGGAGTGTGTTTAAGAGTATATTTAATCGTTAGTTAAGTGTTTTTCGGTTGGTTTTGTAATTATACGTTGGGTTTGTTCAAGTTTGATTCGTAAAACACTTGTTTACAAAAGTTGGGTGTTATTGAAATTCATCAAATTTTAGTTTTAACGTTAAAAGCTAGTAACTTTCCTAATATTTAAGTGTTATTAACGTTTAGAATTGATAAAATCCCGTTAGAACATCGTTTTTTAGTCGGAAAAGTGATCTGAAAAACTTTGCGTTTTATCGGAATTTTGGTAAAAAGAGGGTTTATCGCAATTGTTCAAAAGAGGGTTTATCGCAATTGTTCAGACGAGGGTTTATCGCAATTGTGCGAAAGAGGGTTTATCGCAATTCTCAAGGGTTTATCGCAATTTCAGCAGCCTACAGTTTTATCGAAATTGGAGTTCAGTATTTTCCTAGCTTGTATAAGTTTGTGAAAATACTTCGACTTTGCGTTTAATCTCATATCTTGTTTAAGATTTGAGAAAGTGATCAGAATTGTAATTTATATAATCTTATCGAAATTGCAAAATCTATCGCAATTCTGTTAACTTATCGAAATTGCCTTTTCTATCGCAATTAAGATAACTTATCGCAATTGTTAGTTTTATCGCAATTAGAAAGCTTATCGCAATTATCAATTTCTATCGCAATTGTTGAAGTTATCGCAATACTTGGAGTTATCGCAATTCTCTGTGTTATCGTAATTGTCAGAATCTTATCGCTATTAAGAACCTTATCGCAATTTGGACTTTTATCGCAATTGAACCTTATCGCAATTTGGACTCTTATCGCAATTGGCAGCGTGAACAGTGTTATCGTAATTGTTTTGAATAGTAATCTATCGAAATTGAACAAAAACACCACTTAACCAAAACCAAACCTCATAACTCATAAAACACATTTTAATTGTCTACACGATCAACAAAAACACAAGATGTCTCAACCACCATACCATAACTACTTCTATAATCAACAACAACCACAGTATCAACAACAACAATACCATCCGCAACAACAATTTCATCAACCACAATATCATCAACAACATGCTCTTGTGCAACAACATCAATTCTTCCCTCAACAAGTCCCTCATCAACAAATCATTCAACAACAACCAATGCAGAATTACCAACCTTCCTCAAGAGAACCTCACTGGTTTACCAAAATGTGCGAAGCTATAAGCAGTCAACAGTCGAGACATGAAGCAGGATCTTTGGACACACCACCAATGTTAACACCAGGGAAATATGTGCAATGGTCCAGTCGTTTTCTGCGCTTCATCGAGCTAAAGAAACCTCATGGCAAGTATCTAAAGAAGGTCATCATTGAAGGACCATACCCAGTTCCTACTACCACAGTTCCAGGTGATCCTACTGCTATTCCACCACGAGAGGCAACTACAACTCCTATTCCTCTAGCTCAACTAACAACGGAACAAGTTCTACAACAAGAGGCTAATGAGCTAGCTATGTCTTACATACTCCAAGGGATTCCCAATCCTATCTTCAGGAGTATTGATGCCCAAAAGACAACCAAGGATATGTGGGAGCATGTACATCTGCTTATGGAAGGCACAGAACTTAATCAAGAGGACTTGGAATCGAAGTTGTATATGGAATACACACATTTCATGATCGAACCTGAGGAATCTTTAGAATCATACTACCATCGTTTCACCAACATCATCAATGATTTGGATCGCCACAACATCAAGTTACCAAAGATTGCTGTGAACTCTAAGTTTTTGGGATGTCTTGGACCAGATTGGCAAAAGTACGTCACGTTTGTTCGACAAGCCAAAAAGATCAATGACGTTTCTTATGGGTTATTATATGATTATCTCAAACAACACCAATCTGAAGTGGACAAGGACAGAGCTGCACGTGGAGGATTCTCACCAGCACCAACCTCAAATTCACTTGCATTAATGGCTCAGTCTCACTTTGCACCACCAAATCAGGATTTTGTTCAACCATCCCCACCTCATTCGGGTTTTGCACCACAACCTTCAAATCAACTTGTCCCATACGAAGCACCTTCACACCATTCTGATAATCAACTCATCTCATACGACAACACTGATTATAATATGTACTCCAACGTTGACAATGATGAAGATGATGCGTTTAACTCACTCAATGAAGGCTTTGTGTTGATCGCTAAAGCTTTTAGCAAGTTCTCAAACCGATCTAACAACCGCCTCTGATCTTCGTCAAACACAAGGAATCAAGCAGTGGTTAATGATGGAAGGGTTGAAATTCAGAATAGGTCTTCTGGGAGATTTGGTTTAGGCAACTACATGGGGAATTCTAGTGGTCAAAGGTTTAATTCTGGAGGACAGAGGTTTACTGCAGCTGGGGGTAGTAGAAATAACATGGGAAATGCACAGAGGAGGACTCAGATTGTTGGAACAGAAACGAGAGGAATTGCAAATACATCAATTACTTGCTATAATTATGGTAGGACTGGTCACATGGCTAATGCATGCCCCAAACCTAGGACAATGGGTAGTGCATATCATAAGGAAGCTCTTCTCATGGCACTGAAAGATGAAAAAGCTGGTGGAATGTTGACTGAGAAGGAGCAAAGCTTTATGGCCAATGCATACTCCGATGATGAAATGGAGGATTTGGAGGCAAATGCAGCAGTTATATTGATGGCAAACATGCAGGAGATGAATATGAGTGAGACAGGCCCGGTCTATGATACCGACGGCTTATCTCAGGTACTTGAAACTGATTGTCTTATTCATGAAATTGCATCACCATCTGCATCTTCATCTGCACAAGAAAATATTGGTCAAAATGACTCATCATTTTCATCTCAAGACGATAATCAAATAAACACCGTTGTTACATTTGATGATGATAACACCGTTGTTTCATTTGATGATCATTCTGATGATGACAATCATGTTCATGTTGAACAAAATGATCTTATGTATGATCAAGATCCAGAGCTTATGACCTTGCTGATGACCACCCAAACATAATTAAATGCTCAAAAGTCACAAATTGATAAATGCAATGATATAAATCAGAATTTAAAAGCAAAAATTACACTGTTAACAAAGGATCTTGAGTGCTACAAAATACAACTTTCAAATTATGAAAATCATGAAAAACGCGAGAAAAGCTTTGAGGTTGCATTCCAACAATCATACGTGCAGGTAAAAGAGTTAGAACATCAAGTTCATGAGTTAAACGTTTCAAAAACAAATTGACATATTAAATTCTGAGCTTTCAAAAACTAAAACAGAGTTTTCAAAATGTCAAAATGATCTTATTGAAGAAAAACAAACCACAAGGAAATGTGTTAACTCATATCTTGAGGAGATTGTTACGTTGGAATCCAAGCTCAAAGAATTTCAAAACGTTGTGTATAAAACGGGTGAATCTGTAACTACAATTCAAAAACTAACTGTCAAACCAAATCCTAAAGGATACGGATTTGCAATTGGAAATGATCAACCACGTTTTTTACAAAAGGCACTCAGGGAAAATCCTAAGTTGTACAGTGCAGAATACTTGTTTGATGAAACTTTCTAGCGTGTTGTTGTGTATGATAATGAGGAAGAACAAGAACATGAGGACGAGAGTCGATCTAAAATGAGTTGTGTCTATTATAACAAACCATATGATTATTCTCGAGCACCTCATATTAGTGAAACTTTTGTACCTCAAAAGGAGAAATCAGAACAAACTTTGTCACTAAATGAAAATGTTTCTTCTGAAGTTGGTCCAGTAACCACTGTCGCACAAGTCAATGGACCTTTACCAAATCAAGGTGAAAATGCAAAAATGCCAAAACAATGTCGTATCCTAAGATACTTTAAAACATTCATGGATGACATCAAACTTTTGGAAGACGTAATTGAATATAATTCTGAAATCAAAGTCTCTACTTTTCTCTCTCCTTATGAGAAAGAAAAGAGAGAAATTTTTCAAAAGCAATTTTTGCCACATGTAAAACACTTGCGACTATGTGCCACACAGTGGGAACAGGAACTTCAAACAGAAGTTGCATCAATGATGAGCATTTTCAAAGCAAAAGATAACAAGATTGCAAAACAAAAGTGTCAAAAGAAAGCTTTGGAAAAAGATGTCGATCGACTCTTGAAAAATGTTCTAAGTTCTGACGTGATATCTGTGATTATGAATTCTATCTATCTGTCATGTCATGAATTGCTTGTTAATGATCACTGTGATGAAATTGAAACATTAAGTAATGAGATTGCTAAGTTGAAAAAAGAAAATGAGAGACTTAGACAAATCAATGATGATGTGGAAACCAACTGTGCAAAAGAAATTTTCACAATTAGCAAAAGGCTGGATAAGTGTCAAAAACAAAGTATTGACTTTGAGTTGGAATTACAAAAACAAAAAGCATCTTTATCTTTTCAAAACAGTCATGCTTCCGAATTTCAGAATGCTAACGAAATTGATGTTTTACGACATCAACTGTTTCAATATGAAAAGGAAATAGATGAACTTTGTCAAAACAGAAACGACACCGTTCGGTTAAACAGAATATTAGATTCAAAAAATCAAGAACTCAAACACATCATTGTTGATTTGAAAGAGAAACTCATATTTTTGGAAAAAGGGAAATTTGCACAAACAAATGTGATTGCTCCAGGAATGTACACAGTCGATAAGGCACCTAAGAAAGCATCATCACAAACCACTAATGCGAATACTTCAACTTCCACAGGATTAGGCAACACCTCTAAGGCTAGCAGATCAAAAACCACCAAGAGTCAAAAGAAGAATAGAGTCTGGCAACCTAAGAGTGGATTATCTAAGAATGAAGAAGTAGAAGTTAATGCTAGTAGTTTGAATAAAACGCATGTTATGTCAAACGTAGAATCCAACTTGTCTAAGTGTAATTCTAAAAATGATGTAATGAATGTTGAATCTTTGAATGTTATAAATGATGTAATAATTGATGCTTGTTGTGTGTTCTGTCGTGCTAATATGTTATCTGGTAATCATGCAAACTGTGTAGCTAAAACCCTTTTATCTAGGAGAAGGAAACGTACTAATGGCATTTCCTTAAGGCCCACGACCGCCGCTAAGTCCATTTTAGGGAAACCGCCAGCAGTAGTTTCTAAGACAAATGTTGACAACACCATAGTTGCACCTAGGACAAACCGATCACCAAGCGCATTCACTAGGAAGAAAGCACAGACTAGTTGGACGTGGCAGCGTTGGTTACAATACATACCTAGCTTTAAATGAGTACCAAAAATGCTTAAAACATGTGTTACTAACCCAACGGGATCCACCGTTACCAATTTTCCATCTGTGTCAACTCCTTGTGATGCAGGTGATTCAAATTGTTCTCTGGATTGTTGATAGCGGGTGTTCCCGACATATGACCGGCAACTTGAAGCTTCTTGTAAACTTTGTCGCAAAGTTCATCGGAACGGTCAGATTCGGGAATGATCATTTTGCAGCTATCATGGGATATGGTGATTACGTCAACGGGAACATTGAAATTAGTAGGGTATATTACGTTGAAGGCCTAGGTCATAATCTTTTCTCAGTCGGACAGTTTTGTGATGGTGACTTAGAAGTGGCATTTAGAGAGAAAACTTGTTTTATTCAAGATCTTCAAGGGAATGACCTAATGAAAGGAAAACGTGGCACCAGTCTTTATACCATTTCCTTCGAAGGCATGACAGCTTCTTCTCCAATATGCTTACTATCCAAGGCACATCCCACAAAAGCTTGGCTATGGCACAAACGGATGTCTCACCTGAACTTCAAAACTATGACCGAGCTTGCTCGTAAAAAGTTGGTCGATGGTCTTCCAAAATTCAGATACGCCAAAGATCACTTGTGTCCTGCTTGTGAACAAGGGAAAAGTCATCGTGCTCACTTTCCTCCAAAAGCTGAGCACAGTACTGATCACGTACTTCAACTCCTCCATATGGATCTTTGTGGCCCCATGCGTGTTCAGACTATCAATGGGAAGCGGTATATTTTGGTAATCGTAGATGATTTCTCGAGATGGACGTGGGTTTACTTTCTTCGCAGTAAAGATCAAGCTCCTCAGATGATTATCACCTTTCTCATAAAGATTCAAGTTCAGCTCCGCAACACCGTCCGTAAAACTCGAACAAACAATGGAACAGAATTTAAGAATCAGACCCTTAGGGAATATTATGAGAAAGTGGGTATTGAACATCAAACATCCATTGCTCGCAGCCCCGAACAGAACGGCGTGGTCGAACGACGAAACCGAACTCTAGTGGAAGCCGCAAGAACGATGTTGATCAATGCTCAATTACCGGATTATCTTTGGGCTGAAGCCGTTTCAACCGCCTGCTACACCCAAAACAGTTGTATGATCACCAAGAGGCACACAAAAACACCATATGAGATTGTTCACAGAAGAAAACCGAATATAAATTACTTTCATGTCTTTGGGGCTCTCTGCTATCCAAAGAATGATCGTGATGACCTTGGAAAACTCAAAGCCAAAGCGGATATAGGAATTTTTGTCGGATATTGTGAAAACTCTAAGGGATTCAGAATTTGGAACCGTCGCACCCGGGAGATTCAGGAGACTATACATGCTAATTTCGATGAGCTCACGAAAATGGCTTCTGAGCAAAACAGCTTAGGACCCGCTGCTAACCGTCTCAACTTCCCTGATCCTTCAGCTGCACCTTTCTCTCTTAACCGCAAAGACTTAGAAGATCTGTTTGCTCCACTATTTGATGATACTATGGTTAATCGTACTTCTGATGTATCCACAAGTTCCGCTGCACAACCACTCGTCGATAATCAAGAACCTGATACTCCAGTTACTACTACAATCACAGCAGTTGCTGCAGATGCACCTCAACCAGAAACTTCATCATCAGTTAATCAAACAGCTTCTACTTCTGCGAATGCAGCTGAGGATCCCCCTCAAAATTCTTCTATAATACCCACACCAACAGATTATGACGGAAACGCCTTCTTTAATCCATTTGCTCCACCCTCCACCATTCCAGACATTGGAGAATCATCCACAAGCAATTTGGAACCGTCAAATCTGCACCATAATTATCAACACTACCCATCCACTCACAAATGGACTAAGAACCACCCCTTAGTGAATGTAATTGGCAACCCAGAAAACCCAGTCATGACACGTCAACGACTCCACACAGATGGTGAATCTTGCATTTATGTACTCACCGTCTATCAATCAGAACCCAAAAAACATTAAAGAAGCCTTACCTACGACAACTGGATTGGGTCTATGCAAGAGGAATTGGATCAATTCAAAAGGTTGGAAGTTTTGGAATTGGTAGAGAGACCAGATGGGGTTTACGTCGTCGGGCTAAAGTGGATCTGGAAAAACAAGTTAGATGCAGATGGTACAGTTATTCGTAACAAGTCCCGGTTGGTAGCTAAAGGATTCAGTCAAGAGGAAGGAATCGACTTCGAAGAATCTTTTGCACCAGTTGCAAGGCTTGAGGCTGTTCGAATGTTCCTGGCATACGCGGCTCACAAGAACATTACTGTCTACCAAATGGACATGAAAACGACATTTCTCAATGGACAACTCCGGGAAGAGGTGTACGTTACACAACCAGAAGGCTTCGTGGACCCAGAACATCCGAATCATGTATATCGGCTAAAGAAAGCCCTCTACGGCCTTAAACAAGCCCCGAGGGCCTGGTACGACAAATTTTCTGCATTCTTACTAGCTAATTATTTCACTAAAGGTTCTGTTGACCCGACTTTATTTATACAAACACACGGGGAGGATATTCTCATTGTATAAATATATGTGGATGATATTGTTTTTGGTTCTACCCATAAAAAATATTCAAACACTTTTGCAAAACTAATGAAACAGAACTTTGAGATGTCCATGATGGGTGAACTAAAGTTCTTCTTAGGACTGCAAGTTCACCAATCACCCCGTGGTATATTCTTAAGTCAGTCCAAATATGCTAAGGAAATATTGAAAAAGCATGGTATGAATAGCTGTGACACCTATAACACCCCTATGTCTTCCTCATCCCCGAAGCTAGATGCTGATCTACATGGGACACCCATTGATCCTACAAAATATCGTAGTATGATTGGGTCGATCATGTATCTCACAGCTAGCAGACCGGATGTTGTATTTGCCACGTATCTATGCTCCCGTTATCAGTCCCGACCAACTGAACGTCATTTGTCTGCTGTTAAGAGAATCCTTCGATACATTAAGGGAACCATTAATTTGGGGATCTGGTATCCGAAGGATTCTGGCTTTGAACTTGTTGCATTTTCAGACGCTGACCATGCAGGATGCCTAGATACAAGGAAAAGTACATCAGGGGGAGTACAATTTCTGGGTGAAAAGCTTGTCTCTTGGCAGTCAAAGAAGCAGGACTGTACATCACTGTCGTCTACCGAATCAGAATACGTCGCCATGTCAGCATGCTGCGCTCAAGTCATTTGGATGAGATCTCAGCTGATGGACTACGGATACGTTTTCAACAAGATTCCGATGTACTGCGACTCCAAGAGTGCCATTGCCATTTCATGCAACACGGTCCAGCATTCCAAATCAAAGCATATTGCTCTCCGCTATCATTTCATTAAGGAGCATGTGGAAATGGGTACAGTTGAATTATACTTTGTGGGAACTGAACACCAATTGGCGGATTTGTTCACCAAAGCTTTGCCTCATGCAAGATTTGTGAAACTGGTTCACCAGATTGGTATGAGATGTTTGACTCCGGATGACTTGAACAATTTTCTTACACAAAATTAAAAGAGTCAAACATCAAACTATCTTTGTAAATATTTAATGAAAAACACAAAAAGATTTTCCATATAATCTATAAAATAAAAATAAAAAATGCAAGCACAAACCCTTGTCCAACACCTTGTTCATTTTTTTAACACGTTAACAATTATTTTTGAACAAGTGTTGAGGAGGAGACAGAAATTAACATTTTAAGTTTTTAAAATTTTTGTACTTGCATAATTTCTTCAAAGTTGTTGCTTCATAAGAAATGGTGATAATATCATAGGATCAAGAGTTGTGTGCCAAATGTGCTAAGTTGAATACTTAGAGTCAGCATGGTAGGACTATAAGGGCAAAATTACAAGGTTTAGGGACTGAAAGCGAAAAGTTGGAAAAAGTTAAAACAAAATTAACAAAAAGGGAAAAGATAATAATTGCGGTACATTCAATTCATTGACAAACTCACCCAACGCATTCAATATTATTCATCCACCTCATCCACGGCTAGAATCAAATCTGTAGATCCGATCAAGAATCTTCGAATTTTGAGTGAATTAATGCTTAATATGTGATTATGAACAATGGTTTTGATGGATTTCACAATCCAACGGTTAAATTTGCCACAATCGATTGTTTTAGATCTAGGATTTATGCGAAATTCATATATTTTGATTCTGAGCGTTTATGATGTAATTCTTTGGTGTGTTAGTGTCGGAATGAGTCCCTTAACATAATGCATGTGATTAATTGAACCCAGAAACATGGATCTTGAATGTTCTAACTGTTAGGGTTTAAGCGTTGAATTTGGGGAAAACTGATTGTTTGTGTTGTAGTATAATTAAACCATTGGAATGTTGTTCTTATGCATCGAATTGAATGTTTATGCCTTTGATTTGTACCCAGAAACATCAAGATTGAGTAATTTGATTGATAGGGTTTAAGAACACGTTCAGGTTGAATCTTGAGATTTTATGGTTAAAAGTTGTTAAAATTTGGTCAAAAGACTTAGAAACATCATAGGATACCATTGCAACAAAGTGTGAAAACAAAGTAACAAGTTTTGATGAATTGCAATAAATCTGAGGAAAAGTACATCTATAGTGTTATCAAAATTTCTTGTATAAGAAATTATCGAAATTGTCATTTCTATAGAAATTGTCATTTTCCATCGAAATTGTCAATTTCTATCGCAAATGTCATTGCTGTCGCAAATGTCATTTCTATCGCAAATGTCAATCCTATCGCAAATTTCAATTCTGTAGAAACTAAGAACGTGCTAATGATAGTTTCTTGGATCGTTTTGAGCCTTAGGGTTCAACAATAACAATGAACAAATATGCACAGCGGATTAAAACAAATCAATTGTTATTGACACAAAGTTTTTCTTTATAATCACAATCAGCCTCAATATGACACGGTTACTCAACAGTAACAGGGATCAAAGATCCTTGAGGCTACGAACAAACTTTAATCTAGTCTAGGCGTTTACAATGAACAACGCCCTAGACACACACACACACACCTTTAATCTACATCATGGAAGACTTATTGTAAAACCTGTACCTCTAATCTCTTCATATAATAGAAATTAGGGTTTATAAAATACTACGAAGGACTAAAATATAAATCTTCTTTTGCAAGTAAGTCCTTCATGTTTCATTCTTTCTTGTTTCATTCTTTATGTTTTGTATCATCAAATCCATAAACCCAACAATCTTCCCCTATTTGATGATGACAAAACAAACTCGTTCTTGTACGAACTTCCCTAGACGAAGTAGCAGAAGTTGAGATAATTAAATCTCACCATGAATGAAACAATCTTGTCTTCCCCTTAAGCCATGCCATACCACTCAAAATATCTTCCCCTTTTTGTTATCAACAAATAGGGAACGAATAAACAATACAAACTTCCCCTCGAGTGATGCATGTACATAAAATGATTCTTCAAATCTGTAGGCTTGATATATTGTTGAAGAAAAATAATCATCACGAATTTGATGCTGAAGTAGAAGAAACCAACCCTGTGTCTTATGCCTTGTACTAAAAGACTTCGAACGTATACTCCTCAAGTATAGGGAGACCGCAATCCCTTGACAATAACCACTGAGCACAATAATGTAACTCCTTCAAGTGTTTTGTCAATTCGTAGTCACCTTGATGAACAAACAAGTATCTTTAAACGTAATGGAGCCGTTTAAGATATGATAAGACACAACCTTGATAAATTCCACTGCATCATCAAAGAAGCAACAAACACTCTTCTTCTCCAATAAGAAAATTAACTCGAGCCTTTAAATCATTTAAGAACAAAAATCAAACTCCTTGTGTGTGTGAACTTCCCCTGTGTGTGTGTAAACCAATAACCAATGCTTACTTCCCCTCACTGCTCGTAAATTATGCAAGTATCAATCGTATAAACCCGGCAATAACGTAGCAGCAGAAAGTAAGTCCAGCAGCAGAAACAATATGCGTAGCAGCAGAATGATATATGTCGAGCAGCAGAATGATCAAAGCTAGCAGCAGAATATTATAACTAGCAGCAGGATATATCAGACGTAGCAGCAGAGTAAAATATATGCAGCAGTAGAATTAAATATCAACGAGCAGCAGCATTAATTCAACACCGATTCTTTCCACCACTCACAATCAAATTAAAATACCTTTGATCGCCCCATGTGAATATATCTTTATCCAAAATCTGCTAAATCTGCTTCAACTCGTGCATAAAACGACAATTCAATTCCCACACATATAGACCATCAACCCCACTTTGTCCAAGTTCAATTAAATTCGATTAAACAAAATCAACCAATTGACCCTTAATATAATAATCGAGCAATTCAAATCAGTACTAGGTAACTTTAATTGATCGATTAGAATATTAATTAAACACAGATTGCATCGACCCATTTAATACAAATATCCTTCAAATCAATTCACGTGCACGTGATCAGACAGCCAATGATAAAGTCCCATTAATTGCAGTACGAGGTTAATTCGTACGAGAAGACCATTGACCGAGTAATGTTAATTCGTATGAGGTTTTAACAAATTCATGTACAGATCTGATGTTATCGATACCAAAAATAAATATAACGATGACTACAGTATCCATAAAAACAGATCGTACCTTTATAAAAACAGCTTCTCTTCGACAGAAAAACTTTGTGAATCCCTAGGTAACGAGCTCCCCAAGCTCTGATACCACCTGTAGATCCCAGACGAGCTTCACGATCTTGTTAATTACTTTAGATATAAACCTAAAGCAATCGGTATAGAAACTGCTTATGAGCGATCTATTAATTACTATGCGGAATTTAGTAATTAATCTTAAGAAGAATAACTAACAATCAAACAACACTTCAATATATTAATACGATTGCTCTGAATAGCAACGGGGTTACAAGAAACCTTGAAGTGTAAAACAATAATGATACGTACCTAAAACCTAACCCTAGATCCTCCTTTTATAGACTAAGGAGTCCTAGTCGGTTACAAAACTTTCTTTACAAGAAAAATATCTTTACGTATCTTTTCTATACTTATCCTTAACATACTATACATATCCAATAAGCAGCAGCATAATTTCTCTAACAGTAGAGTCTTCGTAGCTAGCAGCAGAATTACACTTAACTTATTTTACCATCCATCAGATAACACCAGCAGCAGAGTAAATACATTAGCAGCAGAGTTACTTAGCAGCAGAGTTACTCAGATAAGCAGCAGAGTAATACTTAGTGTATTTCAATAAATATCAAGAGCAGCAGCAACTTCAAAACCGTGAAGCTCATCTGGGATCAACAATGGTATCAGAGCTTGTGATCTAGAAACTGGTACCAAGAAGAATTACTGAATACAAGATTTGTTCATCATCAAAGTAAGCAATGGAATCCGATTCAACACACATGGTTACTGCATCAAGAGTCCCCATGCTCAAGACTGGTGAGTACGAGATCTGGAAGATGAGAATTCAACAATATATGAGAATGGTTGATTACTCAATTTGGGAAGTTGTTTTGAATGGCGACAGTCAGCCAACCAAGACTGCTACTGGATCAGTCTTGACTCTCAAGACAAGTGAGGAGAAAGCACAGAGAAGATTGGAGGTCAAGGCTCACAGTATTCTCATGATGGGAATACCTAATGATTATCAACTAAGCTTTAATCATATTGAGTCTGCTAAGGAGTTATGGGAGGCTATTGAACTTCGATTTGGTGGGAACGAAGCAACAAAGAAGTCAAGAAAGAACCTACTGAAGCACCAGTTTGAAACTTTTACTGCTTTGAGTTCTGAGAACATTGAGGGAACATATGATAGACTTCATAAACTGACCAGTCAGATGGCTCTATTGAAGATTGATGTATCTCAAGAAGATATCAATCTAAAATTTCTGAGAAGCCTATCATCTGAATGGAACACTCACACAGTGATTTGGAGGCACAAGGAAGATTTTGAAAAGATGACATTGGATGATCTGTATAACAACTTGAAAGTATATGAATCTGAAGTCAAGGGATTGTCAAGTTCATCTTCTACCACAAACAATCTTGCTTTTGTTTCCTCAAGCAACAAGAATTCAAGTAGTCATCAAGAACAACACTCTGCTGCTGGTACTTTCATTCCTGCTGCTGGTTCACATGTCTCTGCTGCTGACTCTACTAATACTAACACCATCAGTGATGCTGCTATTTGTGCTTATTTGGCTGAACTTACTACAAGTACTGCAGTTATGCCTCAAGATCTGGATGAACTTGATCCTGATGATGTTGAAGAGATTGATATGCAATGGCAGTTTGCAATGCTAACTATGAGGGCAAGAAGGTTTCTTAAAAGAACTGGTAAAGAACTTAAGTTCAGAAGAAACAAAAATGTGGGATTTGACAAATCAAAAGCTGAATGTTATAACTGTCATAAGAAGGGACACTTTGCAAGAGAGTGCAGAGCACCTAAAAGAAACAATGAGAATACCAAGAAGCCTACTGTTGAAGAGTCAAATCCTAATGCTGCTATGGTGTCATGTGATGGGTTAGGAGAGTTTGACTGGAGTGATCATACTGAAGATGGTCCTAATTTTGCATTGGTAGCTGATGAAGAACCTAAAGAACAACAATTTGCTCTCATGGCCTACTCTTCCTCTGGATCAGACTCTGAGGTATCCAATGAATCATCTTGTTCTTTTAAATCATGTTCTGATACAATAGAAGTACTTAAGTCTAGCAATGGAAATCTTAAAATGGAGAATGAAAAACTTAAGTTAGACAATCTTAGTTATCAATATGGTTTAAAAAATGTAGAAGAGAAGCTTGAATTTTTTAAAAATGCTGAAATTGAATATGTTGATAAGATCACTAGTTTAGAAATTGAGCTTATTAAGAAAGATTGTGAGATTAAGGTTCTTATGGGGAAAGTAGAAGAGGCTGAACAGGCTAGAGATTCAGCTATAAGTGAGACTGAAAAACATGTTGTTAGGGTGGAAAAACAACAATTTGCCACTGACATCCTCAGTAAACCAATAGGAAGACACTTTGCAGACTCAGGCAGTGGTCTAGGATACAATGCTGTTGCTCCACCTAAGAAACTTAGTGCCAATGCCCCTCCTACTAGGACATTGTCTTTCATACCTGAGTCTGAGGCCAAACCTGTAGGTGAAACTAGTGAAACTAAAATAGAGTCACCCAAGGTTGAGAAAAAGTGGTCTGATGCACCCGTTATTAAAGATTGGGAGTCTGACCGTGATGATGATGTTGAGGAATCTGATTCAACCCCTAAGAACAAAGAGGAAGCAATTCCTGCTGTTGTTGAATCAAAAGTGCCTAAAGCTAAAAAGGTTGAGTTTGTTAAGCCTAAGCTAGGTAGAGGTATCTCTAGAAAAATGGCTGAGTATGATAACACACCTAGAGTATATCCTAAAAGAACTAATAATTTGCCTAGAGGAAACCAGAGAAATTGGAACAACCTAGTTTCACAAAGATTAGGTACTGATTTTCAATTACTTAAAAAGGCATGTTATAGTTGTGGTAGTTTTGAACATCTGCAAGAAGAGTGCTACTACTATCAAAAACCTGTTTGGAACCAATACACAAGGGTGAACCATAAAAATTTTGCTAGAAAGACTCACCCTCACCCCAAAAGAAACATGGTTCCCAAGGAAGTTTTGATGAGAGATGGTGCTTCTAGAATTATCTCACCTATTGCACCAAAAGGGCCCATAAAGAAGGACAAAGTTGATACTGCTGCTAAGGCAGACTCTGCTATTTTGCCAAAAGTGGTTACTGATACTGTTGTGGGCAACCATTTTTATGCTGTTAAGGCCTTAGCTTGCTGGGTCTGGAAACCTAAAGTTAAAGTTTTGGATCATGTTCTCAGACACAGCAGTGCACCAATGCAGTTGAAGAAATTTGACTACTTTGATGCACAAGGCAGATCCAAGTCAGTAATGGCTTGGGTCCCAAAGAGAAACTAATTCTCTTACTTTTTGTGCAGGGTAATCTACAAAAGGAGCTAAAGGATAAATGTATTTTTGATAGTGGATGCTCTTCACATATGACTGGAGACCAAATCAATTTGGAAAACTTTGAAGCTTTGGATGGTGGATACGTTGCTTTTGGGAATGACCCTAAAGGAGGTAAAATCGTTGGAAAAGGCATCATCAGAACTGGCAAATTGGATTTTGAGAAAGTGTATTTGGTGAATGGACTAAAGTTCAATCTTTTTAGTGTCTCACAAATGTGTGACAGAAAGAATTTTGTTCTTTTTACAGACACTGAGTGTCTTGTCTTATCTCCTGACTATAAGATACCTGATGATAAATTAGTACTTCTTAAAGTCCCTAGAAATGACAACATATACAGTGTGGATATAAAGAACATTATTCCCAAAAGAGATTTAACTTGTCTGTTTGCCAAAGCCACTATTGATGAATCCAAACTTTGGCATAGAAGGCTTGGCCATTTGAACTACAAGGCTATCAACAAGTTGGTGAAAGGGAACTTGGTCAGAGGATTACCTTCAAAGGTCTTTGAAAACCCTGAAATATGTGTTGCTTGTCAGATGGGAAAGCAACATAGAGCATCTTGTAAGTCCAAAGTGGTGAATTCTATTTCTGAACCCTTGTTTATGTTACATATGGACCTATTTGGACCTACTTATGTGAAAAGCTTGAACAAAAAGATGTATGGCTTAGTGGTCACTGATGATTTTAGTAGATTTACTTGGGTATTCTTCTTAGCTACTAAGGATGAGACTCCTGGCATTCTTAAGGCTTTTATTACAAGGATAGAAAACCTATTTAATCACAAAGTTAAGGTCATCAGATGTGACAATGGAACTGAATTTAAGAACCAAGTAATGAATCAGTTCTGTGAGGAAAAGGGTATAACTAGACAGTTTAGTGTGGCTAGAACTCCTCAGCAAAATGGGGTTGCTAAGAGGAGAAATAGAACATTAATTGAGGCCGCTAGGACCATGTTGTCAGAATCTAAGTTACCCACTACCTTTTGGGCTGAAGCAGTCAATACTGCTTGCTATGTGCAAAATAGGAGTAAGGTAGTTAAGCCTCATAACAAGACACCTTATGAGTTATTACATGGTAAGAAACTCCTGATAGATTTCTTAAGACCATTTGGGTGTCCTGTAACTATCTTGAACACCATTGACCACTTAGGAAAGTTTAGTGATAAAGCAGACATAGGTTTCTTTGTTGGATACTCCACTCATAGTAAGGCTTTTAGAGTCTTCAATCAAAGGACTGGGAATGTGGAGGAAAATTTACATGTTAAGATTAGAGAAACCACACCTAATGTTGATGGAAAAGGTCTTGAATGGATGTTTGATATTGATTCTCTAACCAAAAGTATGAATTATCAACCAGTCATTGCAGGTACAACTAACATGTCTGCAGGTACACAAACTAACCCTACTGCAGGTACACAAGCTGAGGATAATGCATCTGCAAAAGAGTTTGTGTTGATTGAAAGATGGAACATTGATCAGCCTTTCACACCTAATGAGGGCAAGAGTTCACTGGATGATGATGTTCATGATGAAGTTCCAAAGAATGATGCAGAAGGAAGTGTTCAGACTTCTCATGATGACAAGAATGATGATAAGGAGAGGGATGAAGAGTCAGAAATTGATGGACTCCAAGGGAATAAAACTAGCAGCAGTTCTCTCAACTCTGCTGCCAAGCCAAAACACTCTGCTGTTAGGCCAAAACACTCTGCTGCTAAGCCTGGTAATTCTGCTGCTGTGCCCAAGGACTCTGCTGCTGATAAAGATGGTGATTTTGATGAGATGCCAGAGTTAGAAGAAGTATATGTGGACACTGATGATGAAATTGTTGATGTCTTTGGTGCTGGAGCCGATATAAATGTTAGTCCCACTCCAACAACCAGAATCCACAAGAATCATCCAAAGGAGCAGATTATTGGTGATGTTAAATCTGCTGTACAGACCAGAAGTAAATCAAAAGGGTTGAGTGATTTGCTTGATCAGGGATTGTTTGCTCAAACTCTTAAAAAGAGGAATAGCCACAAGGATTTACAAAATTGTATGTTTGCCTGTTTCTTATCTCAAAAGGAACCCAAGAACATTCACACGGCTATGAAAGATGAAAGCTGGGTTGAAGCTATGCAAGAGGAGCTGCTGCAGTTCAAGCTTCAAGAAGTCTGGACATTGGTGGATTTGCCTAATGGAAAAAGGGCAATTGGTACAAAATGGGTGTTCAGATGCAAAAGAGATGAAAGGGGCATTGTTATCAGAAACAAGGCTAGATTGGTGGCTCAGGGATACACTCAGGAAGAAGGAATAGATTATGATGAGGTATTTGCCCCAGTTGCAAGAATTGAGGCTATCAGAATATTCTTAGCATATGCCTCATTCAAAAACTTTCTTGTGTACCAAATGGATGTGAAAAGTGCTTTCTTTTATGGAGAGATAGATGAGGAAGTCTATGTTATGCAACCACCTGGATTTGAAGACCCTAAGTATCCTAATAGGGTTTATAAAGTGGAGAAGGCACTATATGGACTACATCAAGCTCCTAGAGCTTGGTATGACACCTTATCCAAGTATTTGTTGAACAATGGTTTTAGCAGAGGAGCCATTGACAAAACCTTGTTCATTAAGAAAGAAAAAAAGGATATCCTACTTGTTCAGGTTTATGTAGATGATATTATTTTTGGGTCTACAAATAAGGTGTTATGTGAAGAATTTGAGAAGCTTATGCACAACAAGTTTCAGATGAGTTCTATGGGGGAACTCACTTTCTTTTTGGGGCTTCAAGTTAAGCAGAAAGCAGATGGGATTTTTATTAGCCAAGACAAGTATGTGGCTGATATTTTGAAGAAGTTTGAATGTAAAGATGTAAAACCTGCAAAGACAACAATAGAGACCAATAAACCTTTGCTCAAGGATGAAGATGGGGAAGAGGTTGATGTTCATCTTTATAGATCAATGATTGGTTCATTGATGTATCTGACTGCTTCAAGGCCAGACATTATGTTTGCTGTGTGTGCGTGTGCCAGATTTCAAGTATCCCCAAAAGTTTCTCACTTGAATGCTGTCAAGAGGATTTTTAGGTATTTGAAGAGTCAACCAAGGTTGGGCCTCTGGTATCCTAAGGATTCACCTTTTGACTTGGTGGCATACTCTGATAGTGACTATGCTGGAGCTGGTTTGGATAGAAAATCAACCACTGGAAGCTGTCAGTATCTTGGACATAGGCTGATCTCTTGGCAATGTAAGAAACAAACAGTGGTGGCAAATTCAACAACTGAAGCAGAATATTTGGCTGCTTCTAGTTGCTGTGGACAAGTGCTCTGGATTCAGAATCAACTGCTGGATTATGGGTACAATTTCATGAACACCAAAATTTACATTGACAACAATAGCACAATGTGTATTATTAGAAATCCTGTTTATCACTCTAAAACAAAACACATAGAAATAAGACATCATTTTATTAGAGATTGTTATGAGAAAAAGTTAATTCAAGTGGTTAAAATACATACTGACAACAATGTTGATGATTTACTTACTAAAAGTTTTGATGTAGGTAGATTTCAATTTTTAGTTGCTAGTATTGGCATGATCAATCTTTAAACATCTTATCTCTGTATGTTTTTGTAAAACTGTGTAAGGATTTGTGCTGTTGTTAAGTCAAAGTTTGTTGTTTCTTAAATTGTCTGCTGTTTAATTGTCTGCTGTTTAGTTGTCTGCTGTTATGCTACTCTGCTGCTATGCTGTCTTGTGTGTTTATATGGACTATGGGATATTCTTGCTTGTGTTTTTGTGGTTGTCTACTAATCTTTTGCAGATATTCATAAGTTCACATCAAGTAAAGCAAGGAAACTTAAAGTTCATTAACCACAGAGATGAGTACATTCAAAAGATCCATTACATTCAAAAGACATCAAGACAAGATTTCCAAGACAAACAAACTTATTCCCTAACCAAGCTTCCTTTTTCCCTTGTCGGAAAGGTCAGGCATGGTCTTCATACCTCTTCTGCCTTCCATTAGTCTTGACACTTGTGGACATGGAAGACACAACACAACTTTAGGTATAGGCTTTGAAGATGCTTGCTTCTTTTCTGGCATCGTGACCTTAGGCTTTGAAGATGCTTGCTTCCTTTCTGGCACTGTGATCTTGCTCATTCCTGCTACGGCCTTCTCCATCTCTTTAGTGAGGACTTTTGCTATGGATGGAATCCATGTTTTGTCATCCGAGTCAGAGGATGAGACACTTAAGTAGGATGGTAATGTTGGAAGCTTATTGGAGTCTGAAGAGGAGATATTCATTGGCTTCTTGGATTTCTTGAATCTTGATGTTGCTTGCTTTGTTCTTCCCGTTGGTTTGCACCCTGGTGGAAAATATGATGACCAACCATTATCATCCGATGATGATGAATCAGATGGAATTTCAATGATCGGTGCCTTTGAAGAACTCATGATGATTGGATTATTGTGTTAGGGTTTGTGGATTTTGGGATTTGTTAAAGTCTCAAGGAAATTTATAGACTTATGGTGTCTATGGGTATTTAATGGGGGTTGGTGTTCGCAATTAATTTGATTGAGGGATTAATTAAGAGATTTGGGGAAAGTTGACTTTTAGTCAAACATTTGTCACTCTGCTGCTGAGTTTGAAAGTAAAGGGGCCAATTTGTAAATTTTGGCGCACATAGAACCCTAATTAGATCAAAACGGTCTCAAACCCAATTCGATCTCATTTCGTACCATAAGCGCCCAAAGTTACACTCTATTCTACCCCTAAACCCAAATTCCCATCATTGGATCATAAACCCCCAAAATCAAAACTCTCATTTACAATGGCTAGAAGACAATTCCCTGTTGAGCACAATCAAATTGCGTTTCTTCAAAAGATTCCTGAAGCTGAAGGTTTCACTGAAGTCATAGACTTTCTTAATGCATCACAATTAAGGTATGCATTAACGGTGGATCCTCCTATATTTAAATCCCACATGCGACAGTTTTGGTCGACTGTTACGATCGAAACTAGACATGAGGAGCAAATGTTAGTTGGTATAGTGGATGGAGCAAGTATAGTAGTTACTGAAACATCTATAAGGCGAATTCTTCGTCTTAAAGATGATGAAGCAACCACTTGTCTTTCTACAGACACTATTTTCGCCGAACTTGAGAAAATTGGGTATGAGAGGCAAAATTCTAGTGGTAAACTTTTTAAACGCCTCCTCTGCCCACATTGGAAATTTCTTCTTCATACTATTCAACACTGTTTAATTGCAAAAACAGGTGGATGGAATGAGTTCAGTGCATCTCAAGCATCAGCTTTGATTTGCCTGGCCTCAGGACAACCATTTAATTTTTCATCTATGATTTTTGAAGGATTGAAGAAGTATGTCACTGGAAAATTTTATATGTATCCAAGGTTTTTACAACTTATTATAAACAGTCAACTTCAGGAACCCTTGGTACATAAAAACATTGAGCCAAGTAATAAAATGACTATCAAAATGTTTGCTTTTCTAAGGAAAAATGGGATTGGTTTTTCTGGGGCTATAACTCCCTTGTCTCAACACATTTTGGATACTGTGGCTGCTGCTAATGAGGATGAAGAAGCTGGAACTCCCACAGCTTCCCATCACACATCCTCCTCTGCAAGTTTGAATGAATCATTTTCCAATGAACCCCAAAATACCCATTCACCTAGGCATTCACAAGAACAGGGCACTAAGTTACCTCAGACTAGTGCTGGTATGGAAGCAGATGAGGCTGCCATAGGTGATGGAGATGGCATGAAGGAAGGGGCTGACACTACTGTCTCTGGTTTAGTAACTGAGCAGGACAGTGTCACCATAAGTAAGACCCCAACCTTGGCAACATCTAATGCTAAAGGTTCTCTTGAACCTGCTGCACAAGATGGTAACCCCAGCCACCTGGCTAATTTGGGGGGCTCAGATGTTCAACCTAGGGTTGAAACTGAGTTTCAGTCCCAAGATTCACCTCTCTGGGAAGTTAACACATCCCGAAGTGATGAGGACAGCCATGGAACTACTCATGAATTGATGGATAATACTGTACACATTGTCAATGCCCATGATGCACCTCTCGGACCAGGTCACACAGGTCGAAGTGTTGAGGCTAGTCTTGAAAATCCAAATATTGAATTGATGGGTACTTCAACTGTACAAAATGCCAATGTCAATGATCCACCTCTCAGGTCAGGTAATACAGACCGAAGTGGTGAGACTATTATGAAACAAATTGCTGAATTGACGGATACATGTACCAAATTGTCAAAAGAAGTTCTTGTTCTTACTGAAGAGTTGCAGGTGATGAAGAACTCTCAAACCACTCAAGATGCAGTCATTCACAAATTAAGGTTAAGGGTAAAGCATCTAGAGAGTGTTCTATGGAAAAGAACAAGATCTTCTCACAGTATGAAGGCTAAGCAAAGGAAGAGTTCCAAACCATGTTTGGAAGAGGATGCTTCCAAACAGGGGAGGAATGAACATGAAGATAGGCAAGTGATAAAGGGTTCAGGGGAGGTGATAAAGGATTCAGGGGAGGTAGTGATAGAAAAAGGTGAAATGTTGCTGATGTTGGTGAAAAGAATGCACAGATTGACTCTGCTGCTGGTGCAGAACACTCTGCTGCTGGGCTACAGCACTCTGCTGCTGAACCAGATGAAGACAAAATTGCTGAACCAGATGAAGACACAATGCCTTTAGCTCAATTATTGTTACATCTTGGAACTCAAACATCTGCACCATCAAAACAACAAGAACAAACTATTGTGATAGAACAAACTGCTGTTTCACAATCTGCTGCTACTGCACATCATATAAAATCATCAACTTCAAGACCCAAAGCCAAAGGAATTGTCATAAAAGAACCCATTTTCACAACCAAACCTATACTATCATTCATTTCATTAGAAGATAAAGGAAAAGGTGAAGAAGTTGAAGAACCTGCACCTTATCCTACACACCTTCCATTTGAGTTCTGGCCAAAAGAAGATCAAGATAGGCATGATAAAGAAGCTGCTCAAAGATTGGCTGATGAACAAGCAAAAGAAGATCAGATTGCTCATGATGAGGAATATGCAAGGAAGGTGGCAGCTAATGAAGAAAGGACTATCTTTGAATTTATGGAAAGATCCAAATCTAAAGATGTTAATCAAGAAGAGTTTAATGAACAGTTACAATATTTCTTGGATTCTTCATTGATTGTAAGAGGTCAAGCTTCATTGATAATGAAAGATGAGCAGTTGGATGAAAATGAAAAGACAGAGGAGCTTGTAGAGTTTATACTCAAAAAGAATAGAGTAGCTAAATGGGAAGAGCTGATTCTGAGAATTAAAGAAGGACAGAAGTATGGGTACAAAACAAAGTTACCTACAAAGAAGGAATTAGTTGATGATATGAAGTATTATTTGAAGAATGAAAGAAATTACAGTATGAAAGATTTCAAAGGAAAGTCAGATGCTATAATTACAAAGGAATTTTATGAAACCTATGCTATGTTGAACTCTCCAAGGCAAGGTTTCAAAAGAGGAAAGAAGAGAGAACTAGAAGTTATAGAGTCTGATAATGTGAAGAAATCAAAGACTGGAGAAGAAGGACAAATTGATAAGTAGATACTGAAAAGATTTTGAGCAGTAAGTGTTTGGAAACATCCTCTTGGTGATTAGATGAACTTATAGGAAACTTGATGATTTTGGAGAGAAATATCAAGTTTAGGGGAGGATTGTTGGGTTTTGAAGTTGCTGATGCTCTTGGTATTTATTGAAATACACTAAGTATAACTTTGCTGCTTATCTGAGTAACTCTGCTGCTAAGTAACTCTGCTGCTAATGTATTTACTCTGCTGCTGGTGTTATCTGATGGATGGTAAAATAAGTTAAGTATAATTCTGCTGCTAGCTACGAAGACTCTGCTGCTAGAGAAATTATGCTGCTGCTTATTGGATATGTATAGTATGTTAAGGATAAGTATAGAAAAGATACGTAAAGATATTTTTCTTGTAAAGAAAGTTTTGTAACCGACTAGGACTCCTTAGTCTATAAAAGGAGGATCTAGGGTTAGGTTTTAGGTACGTATCATTATTGTTTTACACTTCAAGGTTTCTTGTAACCTCGTTGCTATTTAGAGCAATCGTATTAATATATTGAAGTGTTGTTTGATTGTTAGTTATTCTTCTTAAGATTAATTACTAAATTCCGCATAGTAATTAATAGATCGTTCATAAGTAGTTTCTATACCGATTGCTTTAGGTTTATATCTAAAGTAATTAACAAGATCGTGAAGCTCGTCTGGGATCAACAAATTCTATTGCAAATGTCCATTTCTATCGCAATTGTTCATTTCTATCGCAAATGTCCAATTCTATCGCAATTGTTCATTTCTATCGCAATTGTCCAATTCTATCGTAATTGTCCAAATGTATAGGAATTGTTCAAATGTGTAGGAATTGTCAGATTCTATCGCAATTGTCCAAATGTCAATCCTATCGCAAATGTCAATTCTATCGCAAATGTCCATTTCTATCGCAATTGTTCATTTATATCGCAAATGTCCATTTCTATCGCAATTGTTCATTTCTATCGCAATTGTCCAATTCTATCGCAATTGTCCAGATGCTAACTTTCATGTATCCTGCAATTTTGTGTCTGAATGATGTTTCAGTTATCTCAAAATGACTGCACCACAACAACAACCACTTCCAATGCTCACAAAGGAAGAAGTTTTCCCAAGAGGTTATAAGGGAAAGTATGGCAACAACAACGCAAGGGTTGACTTTGATTAGATAAAGTGTGCTAAACCAAGTTGCCAAGTTGCTATTGAAATACTCAAACGACACAAGTGCAAGTGCTTATTGGAACATTCAGATAGTGTTCATGAATTGTATATTCATCAGATGTGGGATACCATACAGCTTGATACTGATGAAAGATACTTCGAGTGCACACTGGATCGTAAGCAAGTGAAAGTCACCCCAAAACATCTTCGCAGAGCATTGTCCTTACCTGAACCACCAGAACCTGCTAACAGATACTGGTCCACACCAACCGAAGATGAAGTCCTTAAATTCCTCATCGACATTGGGTACGAGGTACAACCAGACACTCCACTGACCAAGATTTCAAAAGTTAATGCCAAATACATCCCACAACCCTGGAGGACCATATATTACATATTGGTTCGATCAGTCTCAGGGAGGGACAGTGGTCATGAGCACCCTCGTTTACCACACATTCAAATCTTCTGGGGCATAGTCAATCAGAAAAATATTGATTATGCAGAACTTATCTGGGAAGACCTCATATTTCAGATCCAAAGTCTCTACAGAAAACCATTAACAAAAATCCCATTTGTCCGTTACACCAAATTGCTCATCAGTCTGCTGCTTGATGAGAATACCGACATTTACCCACGACCCGAAGACAGAGAAATGCATTTGTTCAAGATGGATAAGACTATCAGTTTGGTCTATTTTCCCAAAGAAAGCTCACACAAACAAGGGTTAAGACTACCAGAAGAACTGTTAACCAAATCAGTCAAGAAGACCCAAGCTTTCAAAGACTACGATAGTGCTTACAACAAAGGTCAAGTCGGGTTTACCAAACTTGGAGAAGAAACGGGTTCTTCTAAGACTCGTTCAAAAGGAAGCAGTAAGACTGGGAGTGCTTCTAGTGCATCAAAACAAATCAAACCTTCTATTCCTAAAGTCGTCAAAAGGAGAGTCAAAGTTAAAATTCCAAAGCTAGAACAAGAAGAAGGTGGGATTCATGCTGAAAAGGAATCTGACTCAGAAGAAACTGAATCCGAAGAAGAACAAACAGTTCACATGGATGAAGACTTAGCTACTGTTATAGCAATACAAGAAAGCAAAAAGACTCGCAAGGAGGATGAAGCCAGAAGAGCAGATTTAAGGGTTGCAGAACAAAGAAAAATGGAAGAACGAAAAGGAGCTCGAGGATCCGGAACAGTAAAAGAAGTAACTCCAACCCATCCTGATCCGGTTAATCAACCCGGAGGGTCTGGAGTTGCTACAAAGATCACACCTCAGCCCGATTCGGTTAATCAACCCGATAGGCCTGAGTCACAAGCTGAAGACATGCCTCCACCACCAAGTCCGGTTAATCAACCCGGCAAGGAAAAAGAACCGTTGACAGATGAGGAAATAAAGGATGACATGTTCAAAGAAGATGATAAGGGGGAGTATGTAGAAGGAAATGTTAATAATTTCTGGACTGAATCAGAAGAGGAAGAGCAGCCTATAGGGGAGGAAACTACTGAAGCTGCAAACCAACTTGAAGCTGAGTATAAGGCAGAAGAAGAAAGGAGGAAGGAAGCAGAAAGAATAAAGAATGAGACAGAACATGCAGAAAAGGAAGCTGATCAATACATTTCAACACCACCAATCACTCCACCTCGTCTAACTCTCACTCCTCATGAGCCTCAGCCTGAATCACAACCTAAGGCTCCAACACCTCCTTCTTCACCACCAAAGGAACCAACTCCTCCTTCCTCACCACCTAAGGTTCCAACTCCTCCTACCTCACCACCTAAGGCTCCAACACCCCCTTCTTCACCACCAAAGGCACTCACTCCTCCTGAATCATCATCACATCCATCACCACCACCCCAACCATCACCAAACAAAAGAACAACAACATCTGAAGAAACAATAAAAACAATCCTTAAGGGCAAGAACACAAAGAAGATTGCTAGGGTAACACGGGTTGAAGTCATCTCTCCCACAACAAAGAAGTTGAAAAAGGCTGCAAAACTAGCCCAAGCAAAGAAAGACAACAAACTAAGTGACCAAGTAACCGAGTTGCAGTTAATGGTCAAAGGTCTGTCTGAGCAAATGGAAGAGCTGCAAGAAACAAAGAAACAAATGGATAAATTCCTGGATGATGATGTTAAAATAAGACTACTCAAGGAAGCTAAGGCCAACACAAAGAAATATGTCAAACAATACATGCCTGAGTTTATGGAAAAGATTGAAGAGTATGTCGACACCAATATCACAGAAAAAGTTAAGAACATCTCAGGATCAATTCCTCATGACTCAGCAACTCAACCAAAGCAACTTCAATATTTTACAACTGAAGAACTACAAATCGAACTCCTCACCCAACTCACAGTACTCTCCTCACCAACTCAAACAGAAATAGCTCTCTATGAGGCTATTAATGCAAATCTGGATTCGTATAAAGCCGCAGCTGACAAGGGCAGACGTCCAAGGGAGGACGAAGACCCAGATCCCGACACCCAGCACAAGAAACACAAGGGTGACAGCGGATCTGGTCCAATACTCAAAGAACCTACTGGCCCATCAACTACAACAGCGTCTCAACCACCAAAGGCTTCGGGTTCTGATCCTAAAGAGACAGAGCATCAATTTGAGCACATTGCCACACAAGAAATGGACTTTCAACAAGAATTTGATCACCCTCAGTCACCACCAAAAACCAAGCCTACTACAAGCAAGAAATCTTCTACAAAATCGACCGTAGTCTCTTGGTTAGATGATGATGATACACCAGGGAATGAATTTTTTGATCAATTAGCAAGTGCTCAGCCACAGACAGACGAAGACTCATGGATTGGAGACAGTACGTTTGAGTTTACACAACAACTTAAACGTACTCAACGAATCAAAAAACTGACCAAGAGGGAACTTCGTCGGATTAAAAATGATGCTTTCAATCTTCTAAAGGACAACTCTTCAAGTGCAGCTGAACTCGAGTATCATCTCGAAAACATTGCCCGCGCAATGTCAAGCGACTTCAGCTGGACTGATCCAGATGTGATTGGCAGCAAAGATAGTAAGAACAAGCCATACATCACAGACTGGACAAAGCCTCTACCAGTGATCAGAGTTCACAGTAAACCAGTCATTCCATATCGTTTCTTCTTCAACAAAGATCTTGAGCTACTCATGCACGGGGCCAACTGTCAACCAAGATATGCAACTTCAATTACTTTGACTCCAGCAGCAAGCTACGAACAACCTGCCATCGAGGAAACAACACCTCATCTTTTTGTTTCCGAGAAAGTGAATTATGATCACGATGCAGAATTGGGAATCCATCACTGGTTCGAGAAAAGAAAGACTTGGTATAAAAGCAAACTAACCAAGAAGTCTCCGGAATCAGTGAGAAGTGATCTCAAGATTGTTGTTGTGGTTAGTCTGAAGGGGGACAAGAAGTATGATGACACGTTCCTGTCAGAAATCAAAGTAAGAAGGCATGACCAGAAACTCTACACTTTCTCTGAAGCAGATTTCCCGGACTTAAGTCTTAACGATCTTGAAAATATGTATCTGATTAAAGTTCAAGGGAGATTGCAACATGTGAAACCAGAACTTCAATACGCCTTCAGCACATCTATTCTTCATTTCATCCGAAGAAAGATTATAAAAGAACGTGTAGAAGATCTTCAACTAGGGGTCGAAAGCTATCAGACAAAGTTGAACTTGATTAAACCATTGCTACATCTTTCGGATATCAACAATGAAGCTCAATACACCATGAAGAGTCAGCCCACCTTTGGATTCGTCTACAAGAGTGATCTGACAATCAACTGCTTCATGGCGTATCGAGACATTCATAAGTTCTGCGACAGCACATTGAAGAAAGTCCGTGATGGGTTGGTTATTCGGGTTCGTGATCAAGAGTTGCAGAAGACAAAGAGATGGACGAATGATCAGTTGATACAGATCTGTCAGTTCATTTGGAGGGTTGAGAGAAGGCTATTCAGAAGAGACCAGATGAGGAGGTTTGAAAGCTATGTTGGAGGACGTCCATCCTTCCCGATCAGAACATTCCAAAGAACGGATGTAGAAACTAAAAACATGCTAAAGATAGTTTCTAGGATCGTTTTGAGCCTTAGGGTTCAACAATAACAATGAACAATTATGCACAGCGGATTAAAACAAATCAAAGTTATTGACACAAAGTTTCTCTTTAATCACTCTCCACGCCTCAATATTATTTGATCAAGATAATACGGTTACACTAATCTTGTAACAGGAATCAAGAGATCCTTGAGGCGACTACACAAACTCTAATCTAGTCTAGGCGTTTACAATTTACTACGCCCTAGACACACACACACACACACACACCTTTAGACTACATTGTGGAAGACTTAATAAAAACTAATTCCCTTGATCTCTTTATATAGAGAGATATTAGGGTTTACAAAAGATATTCCTAATATATTAAAAGATTCGTAGTAATCTTTTCTTTTATTGAAGTTTCATCTTTTGTCACTTTAAGCCCTTCTTGTTTCATTCTTTTATTTACTTTGTCTCATCAAATCAAGAATCCCAACAATCTTCCCCTATTTGATGATGACAAAACAAACAAAGTCGTGTACGAACTTCCCTAGACGAAGTAGAGAAGTTGAGATGTGATCATCTCCCTGAATGAAACAAACTTGTCTTCCTTGTCTTCCCCTTAAGCCATGCCATGCCATTACAATATTTATTCCCCTTTTTGTTATCAACAAATAGAATGAATAAACAATAAAAACTTCCCCTCGAGTGATGCATGTACATAAAATGATTCTTTAAATCTGTAGGCTTTATATATTGTTAAAGAAAAATAATCATCACCAATTTGATGCTGAAGTAGAAGAAACCAACCCTGTGTCTTATGCCTTGTACTAAAAGACTTCGAACGTATACCCAATAGTATAGGGAGACCGCAATCCCTTGACAATAACCACTGAGCACAAATAACGTAACTCCTTCAAGTGTTTTGTCAATTCGTAGTCACCTGAACGAACAAACAAGTTATCTTTAAACGTAGTAAGCCATTTAAGATATGCTAAGACACAACCTTGATAAATTCCACTGCATCATCAAAGAAGCAACAAAAACTCCTCTTCTTCAATAAGAAAATTAACTCGAGCCTTTAAAAACTTTAACGAACAAATCCAAAAATCAAATTCCTTGTGTGTGTGAACTTCCCCTGTGTGTGTGATCACCATATAAATCCATATATACTTCCCCTCACTGCTCGTAAATCATGCATATATATCGAACCATAAAACATTGAAACACAGCAGTAGAAACTCGGACATCAAGCAGTAGTATCCAGCAGCAGAAACAATTTAACCCGAGCAGCAGTATGAATTTTGCGTAGCAGTAGAAACAAATACTCGAGCAGCACTTCAAACTTTCAATAATAGGAATCCTACTGCTATTAAATATATTAATATATTGACATGAATGGTTTGACTTTAATTAGTACTTCCACAATGAGCCCCACCAATCACGAGACCCATAAGGCCTCACGGAGTGGCAACGGGCTTGGCAACGGGCTGGGCTAACCTGCTGGGGAACACCGCCGCCGACCCAGCGGGCTAGAAATCACGGGCTGGACAAGCAGCAGCGGCTTGGCAACGGGCATGAAAAATTCGACCGTTTGAAGCAATAATACAAACGCTCCCTTATGCAACGGCTCAACAAAAAAAAAAAAAAAAAAAAAAAATCCCTCTTTATAAACAACTAAAATCTTCACATATTAAACCACAACTTTCACATATTTAACCCCAAAATCATCACTTTTATCACAAAATGGATTCATCTTCTTCCTCTTCTTCGTATTGTGATCCGCCTTCGCTTTTCGACTCGTCAACGGGGAGCACTTTTAACTTTTTGCAAACGGTCTTAGACGCGTATCAAGACACCGGAAGCTCTACTGACACCCGTAGGTACATTGATCGGGAACGGGTCGAAGCGGGGGAAACACTAATGCTTGACTATTTTGTTGAAGACCCGAAATTCGATGAGTCAGTTTTCCGTCATCGTTTTCGCATGAGCAAAAGGTTGTTTTTGAAGATTGTTGCTGATATTGAAGCCGGGTTCGAGTACTTTCAAGAAGGATACGACGCTCGTGGAAAAAAAAGTTTCACGGCTTTACAGAAATGCACATCGGCGATCAAACAATTGGCGACGGGTGAACCTCCAGACGCGTACGATGAGTATTTATGCATGGCGGAAAGAACATCTCGCGAGACCCTCGAGTATTTTTGTGATGCGGTCATTTTTTTATACGAAGCGGAGTTTTTACGTAAGCCAACATCTCACGATGTTGCTCTCATCACACAAGCACACGAAGAAAGACACCACATTCCAGGGATGCTTGGTTCTCTTGATTGTACACACATCGTATGGGCGAGGTGTCCTAGATACTTAAAAGGGCAATACACGAGGGGTGATCATAAGGTGCCGACTATTATGATTGAGTGTGTTGCTTCTCAGGACTTGTGGATTTGGCACTCGTATTTTGGTCCACCTGGATCGAACAACGATGTGAACGTTTTGAATCAGTCGCCATTGTTTCAAAACGTGCGTTATGGATCCGCACCAGACACTTCATTTACCGTAAATGGACGACATTACAAGCATGGGTACTACCTTACCGATGGAATCTATCCTAGGTGGGCTACGTTTGTTAAGGCATACCGGCATCCGGTCGAAGAGGACGAAAAGAAGTTCAAAAGACTCCAAGAGGCGGCAAGAAAGGATGTTGAGCGGGCCTTTGGTGTTCTTAAGGGGAAATGGAAGATTTTGGAGCGTCCCTTACGGCTCACGACAAAACAGAAGATCGGGAAAGTCGTCGCCACATGTACTATATTGCACAACATGATCATAAAAGACGACGGGAGGGCAATATCACCGGTTCGTATTATGGATCCACCTGCCCCTGTAGCTTATAACCGGAATATGTTGCGGGAGATACATGACGAAGAAGTCCATCATCGCCTCCGGTATGATCTGACAGCGCATATATCGGGTTTGGACTTAGCATACCTTGATGACCCAGCGGAGCAGCCACCACCGATCGAGACATTGATTTAGGTCTCTTTATGTCGTATTTTATTTTCTAATAATGATGTCGTTTATGTAGTTTTTATTAATTATGTTTAGGTTTATGTAATGTTTATGTCGTTTATGTATTTTTTTTTTAGTTTATTTTAATGAAATATTTAAGTTTTTATTACATAAATGTTTGATTAAATTAAATGAAAAAAATATTTGGGAGGGTTGAGAATGTGATGAATGCCTAAGAATTAAGTTGGGAGGGTTGGTTGGGAGGGTTGAAAGGGTAAAATGAGTTGGAGAGATGTTATTGGTGAAATTTGGGAGGGTTGGGAGGGTAGGATGTTATGACTCCTTGGGCCCTAACCGAATATTAACAATCAATAGAACCCCATGATGACCAATTAAAATAAACCAAAAATTCAAGATCAGTTCACGTGTTGATTATACCCATGATCACCGTACAAAAAAAAACAAATCTTCGTAGGGTTATACTATGGTAACAACCCCTAGTAGTGGGCCCGCACCTATTTTTAAAAAATGTACAAACTGACAAAGGAGACAGTACAAGCGACGGCAGCGGGGTAAAAGTCAACACACCCCTCTGTGTATACTGACCCATCTTCGTAATATAAAATTCAAACCACAAGCGACAAACTGAATTAAATATTCCACTGATCTCACCGACCCATGTTCATAGCAGAATTATTCGACCAATGAATGACCAGAACAGTCTATCCGTACCTTTTTCAAACCAGATCAATAAAAAAAAACTCGTTCCTTCCAATTAAAATCTTGTCGTTACACTAATTAACGATAACCTTCGACCAATTTAATTAAGAGTAAATTACACCGTTCGTCCCTGTGGTTTGAGAACACTTGCATTCTCAGTCCCTTTTTTTTTTTTGCTTTTTTAGTCCCTGAATAGTTTCAAACGCACGCTGCTGGTCCCTATCTTTAACACCGGTTATCTTTTCCGTTAGCAAGTGGCAACGTTAGTCCATTAACAAAACAAGCGTTTACAAAGTTAGTCCTTTTACTAACAGCCGTTATATTTTTCACTTTTGGTCCTTGTGATTATTATTATTATTATTCAAAAAAATTCAAAAAAACTTATAAAATTTATAAAAAATTTATAAAAATTCGAAAAAATTTACAAAATTCTAAAAAAATTTCTAAAAAATTTATAAAAATTCGAAAATTTTTATAAAATTCTAAAAATTTATAAAAATTCAAAAAAGTTTTAAAAATTCGAAATTTTTTTTAAAAATTCGAAAAAATTTATAAAAATTCAAAAAAATTTATAAAAGTTCAAAAAATTCGAAAAAATTAAAAAAATTTGAAAAAATTATAAAAATTCGAAAATTTTTTAAAAATTCGAAAAATTCGAAAAAATTTATAAAAAATCGAAGAATTTTAAAAAAAATTCAAAAAATTCGAAAAATTTTAAAAATTCGAAAAAATTAATAAAAATTCAAAAAACTTATATAAATTCGAAAATTTTTTAAAAATTCAAAAAATTCGAAAAAATTATAAAAATTAGAAAAAATTATAAAAATTCGAAAAAATTTATAAAAATTCGAAAACTTATAAAAATTCGAAAAAAGTTTATTATAAATTTTTTTTCAAATTTTTATAATTTTTTCGAATTTTTATAATTTTTTCTAATTTTTTGAATTTTATAAATTTTTTCGAATTTTTCTAATTTTTAAAAAAATTTCGAATTTTTATAAATTTTTTTAATTTTTATAAGTTTTTTCGAATTTTTATAAATTTTTTTAATTTTTCGAATTTTTAAATTTTTTTTAATTTTTAAAACTTTTTTGATTTTTTTTTATAATTTTTTCGAATTTTTATAATTTTTTCGAATATTTATAAATTTTTTCAAATTTTTCTAATTTTTAAAAAAATTTCGAATTTTTATAAATTTTTCTAATTTTTATAAGTTTTTCGAATTTTTATAATTTTTTTTGAATTTTTATAATTTTTTTCGAATTTTGAAGACTTTTTTCAATTTTTATAAAATTTTCAAATTTTTAAAACTTTTTTGAATTTTTATAAATTTTTTGAATTTTTATAAATTTTTTCGAATTTTTATAAATTTTTTAGAAATTTTATAAGTTTTTTGAATTTTTTTGAATAATAATAATAATCACAGGGACCAAAAATGAAAAATATAACGGCCGTTAGTAAAAGGACTAACTTTGCAAACGCTTGTTTGGTTAATGGACTAATGTTGCCACTTGCTAACGGAAAAGATAACCGGCGTTAAAGATAGGGACCAGCAGCGTGCGTTTGAAACTATTCAGGGACTAAAAAAGCAAGAAAAAAAAATAGAGACTGAGAATGCAAATGACCCCAAACCACAGGGACGAACGGTGTAATTTACTCTTTAATTAATAACGATAAGGACCAACAGCAAACGACCAATCGAATTAATGAACAATAAATTTACCGTGTTTCAATTTTGTCCGCAAGCTTGATTCCTTAAAAATAACAGCCATAAACCTTCTTCAAATCCGCCCCTGTCGTTAAATAAACTTTGTAAATCCCTAGGTAACGAGCTCCCCAAGCTCTGATACCACCTGTAGAAACTAAGAACATGCTAAAGATAGTTTCTAGGATCGTTTTGAGCCTTAGGGTTCAACAATAACAATGAACAATTATGCACAACGGATTAAAACAAATCAAAGTTATTGACACAAAGTTTCTCTTTAATCACTCTCCACGCCTCAATATTATTTGATCAAGATAATACGGTTACACTAATCTTGTAACAGGAATCAAGAGATCCTTGAGGCGACTACACAAACTCTAATCTAGTCTAGGCGTTTACAATTTACTACGCCCTAGACACACACACACACACACACCTTTAGACTACATTGTGGAAGACTTAATAAAAACTAATTCCCTTGATCTCTTTATATAGAGAGATATTAGGGTTTACAAAAGATATTCCTAATATATTAAAAGATTCGTAGTAATCTTTTCTTTTATTGAAGTTTCATCTTTTGTCACTTTAAGCCATTCTTGTTTCATTCTTCTATTTACTTTGTCTCATCAAATCAACAATCCCAACACCGGATCCAGTCTATATAACATTTGGAAGAGGAGGATGATGTAAGAGTTTGATTTATTCTTATAATTCATTATTTCTTGCATATATGATTGTTCTACTATGGCTTGTGCACACATAACAGTGCACAACCCGTTCCTATAAAGAAAGGACCATGAGGTACGCTTCAGTGCCTCAATCCTAATCAAATGAGCGAAAGATTTTTACTTATGAGTAGAATTAAACCAGAATTTTTCTAAGTTTTCAAAAATTCTGCTCATAAGGACAAGTATTCCCTTGTTAAGGGGGAGTATTTGAAAACTAATCTTTGTTCTGATAACAAAAGTTCTTGAAATTCTTCCCGTAAACCTCAAAAAGAGCATATTTTAATCAAAAGTTTAACAAAAACAACATGAGTATGCTATTTTTGAGGGTGAGAATAAGTGATGATTAAAATATGGTAAAGGAAAGTTGTAGTCTCACGAGTGCTTGACTCAGATTTACCCTCGAATTGACGAAATATCACCAGTCAGTAATCGAAAGGACATGTACTGGACGGGTAATAATTTCAAGCTGAATTTATTCAGTGATGTAAGCGTGTCTCGCAATGGACGTGTCTGAGTAGAATGTACCAATTCGAGATGTAATATCTCAGAAATCTCACCCATGCATTGACGGTAAACAAAAGTCAGTAATCGAAAGGAATTATCTGGGACGGGTAATAATTTCAAGCTGGTTTATCCAGTGATGTAAGCGTGTCTCGCAAAGGATAAGTCTGAGTAGAATGTACCGTAAGTGAGAGATTTTCTTTGAATATGGCCGGGACGGGTAATAACTTCAAGCTAGTCCAACTAGTGATGTAAGCGTGTCTCGCAAAGGTCATGTTCAAGGAAAATCAATCACGTCACATGTGTTTATGGCAACATAGGATAGTCACGGAGTTATAAGGTGACTAGGGTTTAGGAAACCGTCCTATGATCCGCCAGAGCCGGAGGGATCTACCCAAGGACAATACCAATAGTCTAGTACTAGAAAGTCCTAGGTATGATTGATAAAAAAGGAGAAATGAAATGAAAGGAGAAAGAAGGGGTTGAAGAATTAAAAAGAAAAGTAAAGAAAAGGGTGAAAATAAATAGCCCTCCATATGATCAACTTTAGTGTTAGGAAATTAAGCTATAGCAGTTAGTACTGTTAAAGATGAAAGTTAGTACTGCTGAAGAGTTTTGAAGACATAAGCAGTTAGTACTGTTGAATGAAGGAGTTTGTACTGTTTATGATAAAACCGTGTGAAGATAATTATAGAAAAGATTTAATATATATCTTATAATGTTAGGTTGATAGTTATCTTGTGAAGGAATCCTTAGTCTATAAAAGGATTACCTATGTTAAAGTTTTGGAATGAATATTACGATTGTTTTAGTATTGTTTTGTTAAGATTCAAGGTTGTAAACCCTAGTGATAGGAGATCACTCGTATTATTTATTAATAATATTGAATCGTTGAAGTTGAAGTATATTGTTCATTGTTCATTCTTTGTTGATTCGTTAATACAAAACACAAACAAACAAATCTTCTAAGTGCTAGCTAGTAAATTCTGCTTGCTAGACTAGACATCATTCAAAGTATTCATCTAACACAAGGAGTGTGTGTAGATCCGATCAAGTGGTATCAGAGACAGGTTACTGATACTTTGGTTTAGAAGATCTAGACGAATTTGTTTAAGAAAAGATGGACATGGAGACAACAACAAGTCAGACTAATATTGCTGCTAAGCTTCCAATGCTTAAGCCCAATGAGTTCGATATATGGCGATTAAGAATTGAGCAGTTCTTCCGAGTTCAAGATTATACTCTTTGAGAGATCATTGAAGAAGGAAACTCCTTTACACCTGTATCAACAACAACTGTTGTTGAGGGTATTTCTGAAACTAAGGTGCAGACAAAGCCAACCACTACTGAAGAGAAGGCAAGGCACAAGAATGATGTTAAGGCTATAAGTTTGCTTCTGATGACTATTCCCAATGATCAGTTGTTAAATTTTAGCAAGTTTAAGTGTGCTAAAACCCTTTTTGAAGCTATTGTTGCAAGATATGGTGGGAATGAAGCCACCAAGAAATCTCAGAAGACCCTTCTCAAGCAACAGTTTGAGAATTTTTCAGCAACAAGCAACGAGTCACTAGATCATATGTTTAATAGACTTCAAAAACTAGTGAGTCAATTGGCTGTTCTAGGAATTGAGATGCCTCAGGAAGATCTCAACTCCAAATTTCTGAGGAGTCTACCAGCTGAATGGGCTATGCATATGGTTGTATGGAAAAACAAGACTGATATAGATTCCATGAGCTTAATGGATCTCTATAGCAACTTCAAGATAGTTGAACATGATATTAAGAAGTCTGCTGGATCAAGCTCAAGCTCAAGCTCAGGGAATTTGGCCTTTGTATCAACTCCCAGTACCTCAAGTCCAGATGAAGAAGTGCAAGTTGTTGGAGCAGTTGGTACTGCTAGTGCAAACCTTGGTACTGCTAGCACCTCAAGCAGTACTAGTGGACTTTTGAATGAAGATACTTATTGTGCTTTCTTGACTACTCAGCACAATGGAAGTATGTTGACTCATTCAGATCTTCAAGAGATTGATGAAGATGATATTGAAGAGATGGATATCAAGTGGCAGCTCTCTCTTCTCAGCTTGAGAGCTAAGAGATTCTTGAAGAAGACTGGCAAGAAGATTGTCATAAACAGCAATGATGTTGCAGGGTATGACAAGTCCAAGATTGAGTGTTTCAATTGCCACAAGAAAGGTCATTATTCAAGGGAGTGCAGATTGCCAAGACAACAAGATGGAAAGAGCAGAGGATATGGAAACAAATCCTTCATTGATGGCTTAGGGTTTGACTGGAGCTACATTGCAGAGGAGGAAGCAGAAGCATCTACAGAGGTTGCTCTCATGGCATTTTCAGATTCTGAGGTACAAGTTTCAAAATGTTCTAAATCTTGTGAAGCTTTAAAAGATCTAGAAACACTTAAGAAAAGATATGAGGATCAGAGAAAAGAGCTAATCGAAACTGCTTTTAACTTAGCAAATCATAAGAGGGCTTTAGCTGTGTTAGAAGAACAAATTGTTCATTATAAAAGTAATGAGTCAAAGTTTTCTGATGATATGATTATTGTTAAGAGAGACTTAATGTTTAGAGAGAATGAAATTAGTGTGTTGAAACATGAGCTAGAACAGGTTAAGAAAGCAAAGGAGAACATTCAAATGACTGTTGACACACTAGAATTTGCAACTCAGGGTGTTAGTAAGATTGTTGAGTGTCAGATTCTTAATAAAGCTAAGTCAGGCCTAGGTTATAAGTCAGTTCCACCTCCCTATAGAGGAATTCCAACACCCCCAGGCATAGACTTAGAACACACAGGACTACCTGAATTTCAACTACCTGAGCTTAAATATGGTCCTCAACCTAAAAAGGATGTAGTTGATAAACCTGTGTATGAAAGTGCAAGTGATGCCTCATTTTTTGAGGATAAGGTGTCCTCAGCTAAGGACTCAGATGCTCCAACCATTGAGGAATGGACTTCTGATGATGAGGATAATCAGGCTGTGGTTAAGCCTGTTAGTGTTAAAGTGGAGGAACCAAAAGTTCCAAAGATGGTTAAACCTGAGACTGTTAGGCTTAGATCAAATGCCAAACCTTTTAGACCAACAGTTAGGTATGCAGAAATGTATAGAACCACAAACAAGCCAAGAGGTAATCAAAGGAATTGGAATGACCTCAAATCTCACCAATTATGGGATGATTTTGTTTGCTATAGGAAAGCTTGTTACTCATGTGGTAGTTTTGACCATCTTGCAGCCTTTTGTAATATATGGCTAGTAGGCTTTTTCAAGGGGAACCAGTTCCATTGTTTCCTCAAATGCTTCAAACTGAGTTGGGTGAAGGTTCAGCAGTTCCAACTGATCCCCATCACACATCCACTCAAGTACTTGAAAGAACCCAACCATCTCAATTGCGCATCACTTATAGGAGAAGGGAAACACCTAGAGTGATTCCTAGATCCTTTCCCCATGATTCACCTCTCCTAGCAGGTCACACAGCTAGAAGTGATGAGGGTAGTTCTAACCAAAATGCATTGATGGAATTATGTACCAAGTTAGTTGCCAAAGTTGAAAGTTTGGAGACAGATCTTGCAAGCATCAAGGATGAACTCAAAGCCCACAAGGAGAATTCGGCTAAAATTTTTAATAGGTTATCTTTAAAGGTGAAAAAGCTGAAAGATCAACTCAAGCAGAAAAGGGCAAGAATGGTATTGGATGATGATTCTTCTAGTGATGACTCAGATGATTCAGATGATGCTGATGGTGGAAATTCTTCCAAACAGGGGAGGAAATTTGGTAAAGACAAAGATGGATCAAGTTCTCAGGGGAGGCATAATGAAGAGGAAGAAGAACAATTTGATATAGGTTCTGGTAATGCAGATATGGAAGAAGAAGAACTTGAAGCAGTTCAGACTGATACCCATGAAGCAGAAAAAGTTCAGACTGTTGAAGCAGTTCCAACTGCTGAGACAGAGCATCAAGCAGTTCCAACTGGTGACACTTCAGCTGAGCTAGTTTATGAAAGAAGAAGAGCTGACAAAGGTAAAAGAGCTATGACACAAGAGGAAGAGGAAGCAGCTCAAGAACTTGAAAGGCTCAAGACATTAAAACCAAAAACTCAAGCTCAGATAGATCATGATGCAGAAGTTGCAAGGCAAATGATAGAAAAAGATTTGGCTGATGAAGAAGCTAAGAAAGCTCAGATTGCTCAAGATGAGGAATTAGCAAGGAAAATGGCTGCTGATGATGAAAAGAACATAGCTGGTTTCATGGATAGAACAAGAACTGAAGATTTTAATCAAGAAGAGTTTAATGAGCAACTTCAATACTTGTTGGATTCTGATTGTATTATAAAAGCTCATGCTGTTATGATTCTTAATGATCAGGAGTTAAATGAAGAAGAAAAGTCAGAGGGGCTCAAAGAATTTATCTTGAAGACAAATAAAGAAGCTACTTGGAGTAACTTAATGCACAGAATCAGAGAAAGGCAAAAGTCTGGTTACAAGACCAAGTTACCTACCAGGAAGGAGAAACTCAATTTCATGAAGCACTATTTGAAGAATCAAGCTAATTACAAGATGAGTGACTTTACTGGATGGACAGATGCTGAGATTGAAAGGAAATTCTTTGAAGCATATGCAAGACTGAATACTCCAATCAGAGAGGACATGACAAGGAAAAAGAAAAGAAAACCAGAAGATCTTGAATCTGATGCTGCAAAGAAACAAAAGTCTGAAGAAGAAGGATTAACCAATGAGAAGATCAAGAGCATGATGATGATTGTTCCAGAATCTTCTTATATCAAACCTTTACAAGTAAAACATCCAATCATTGACTGGGAAGTGTTCACTGACGGAAGAATGAAAGGATGGAAGATAATCAGACTTGGTGATATTTCTGAAAGGTACAAGTTGTTTGAAGATTTACTCAGAGGTTTTGACAGAGAAGATCTTAATCAACTATGGAGCTTAGTAAAAGAGAGATTCAGAGATAAAGATCCTATTGAAGACAAAGACAAAGAATTATGGGTTCAGTTGAAGAGAATCTATGAACCTGATAGTGGAGAGTCAATGTGGAGATTTGAAGCACAAGTTAAAGATGTGTATTGGTATTTGTTTGAATCGTGTGGAGTACATAGAGTTTCTACTCCAGATGGGATAGAAATCTATATGTTGGTGGAAAAAGACTATCCACTCAGAACATTTGTGTTAGTGGCTATGATACAAGGAAGACTCAAGGTTGAAGAAGACTCTGAGATGGCAGACTTGTTAGTTACAAAGATTTTCAACCTTGTAGAGCAAAGAAAAGTCAAAGACTAAAGTGACTGATGGGATAGATGTTTGAAAGAATTTTCCACATTAAGAAGAAGAAGCTTAATTTGAAGAAACTTAGTGATTTGGATAGAAATCATAAGTTTAGGGGAGGATTGTTAGGAAATTAAGCTATAGCAGTTAGTACTGTTAAAGATGAAAGTTAGTACTGCTGAAGAGTTTTGAAGACATAAGCAGTTAGTACTGTTGAATGAAGGAGTTTGTACTGTTTATGATAAAACCGTGTGAAGATAATTATAGAAAAGATTTAATGTATATCTTATAATGTTAGGTTGATAGTTATCTTGTGAAGGAATCCTTAGTCTATAAAAGGATTACCTAGGTTAAAGTTTTGGAATGAATATTACGATTGTTTTAGTATTGTTTTGTTAAGATTAAAGGTTGTAAACCCTAGTGATAGGAGATCACTCGTATTATTTATTAATAATATTGAATCGTTGAAGTTGAAGTATATTGTTCATTGTTCATTCTTTGTTGATTCGTTAATACAAAACACAAACAAACAAATCTTCTAAGTGCTAGCTAGTAAATTCCGCTTGCTAGACTGTATTCATCTAACACAAGGAGTGTGTGTAGATCCGGTCACTTAGGGCAGACACCGGGTTCAATACATAATCTACTAGTTGATTGGGCATCACCGGTATTGAAGATTAAAGTCGTCATGGACCCAGTGACGCACTGCACTAAACCTTCTAGCCACTCAGGTGTCTCTCAAAAGGCACTTGTTTCATTTCACACGGAGAACCCTTCATCATCTATCGACCTCTCACTACGAGATGTGTTGATATTGAATAGGAGGCACTCTGCTCCATGCCTCCGACGACCAAACAAATGTGCACTAATTGAGTCTAGAGCCAGGAGATACAACAAAAGATCTCATAGAAACACTTAGTATTACACTGGTTGTTCTACATTATGGATGCCAGTTGTAAAATTAAGAAGAGTCCTACGCAGATCTTAGCAATCTGCCGAGAACATTCATGAGAGAAACCACAAATGTGATTCTCAGTGATTGAATGGAAATCCTGCCAGGGTCAACATCAAACAGCCCTGACAGCAGGTCACTTCGGTAATTCCTTAAGGATTACGCTTAGTGTTTGCTCCAAAATGGTCTACAGTCGTGGGGTGATCTCCAGCGACTCACTGAATCATGGGTGCACTTCGGTGTGTCCATTTAAGCCCTTTCGGGGGTATCCGATTCAGAACGGCCTGGGTTTAGATTAGAGAGAGTCTTCACACTATGCTGCTGACGATCTCGAAGTCCAAATCTGTAAGTACCGGTTGATTTATTGCTAACTGTTTCCCTGCAGCAAATCATGGAGACAACCTGGAGTTCCACCACCATTCCATCATGCTCATATCCTGAAGATACGTTCTCACAATGACTTAGAGATAACAAAAGTTCAAAGATGTTAAAGAAAAGTCAAAGTTTAAGCACTACAACCTTTCATAAGTCAAAGATTGAAGAAGTGAGAACTAGTTGAAGAACAAAAGTCAAAAGACATATAAGCATGGTGGAAACGACGTAAAGACACCAGAATCAAAGACCATTGGAGGACGGCAGATCATTACCATACCATATCATTTCATATCTCAAGAACCAAGAACGAAGAACAAAGATTATGAAGACGTCAAAAGCCAAATAAGCAAAGATGACGTCGAGCAACAAAGATGACCAAGACTTAGGGGGAGATTGTTACGAACGCATTTCATGTATTTACAAGTCTTGTTCATTTCGTTATTCATGTTGCTCAATATGGGTTCTATAGTTAGTTTAAAGGCCACGGTCCATTAGGAACCAATGGGCCGGCCTTATTAGTAAAATACTTATAGAAACACTTAAGCACATGATGCCCTAGTATTGTCCTATAAATAGAAGGCTCATGTGTTCATATTTGTTGTTGGTTTTATTTCTCATTGTGCGAAAGCTTTGCTAGTTATTCGAGTGAAATATAATCATCCATCTATTCTCTTTAATCTCTTCTCATCTATCGTTATTGATTATTTAGTTAATCTCTAGTTATAGTTTAGTAGTGTACGTGGTATTAGTAGATAGATAGCTTGTGTTACGTTCTTATTAGGACCTATCAGTGTGTTCAAAATAGTGTATCCAAAACAGTTCTCAAAATAGTATACCAATAGTGTATCCAAAACAGTTCTCAAAATATTATATCAATACGACACGTCTTCAAAATAGTGTAACCAGTGTTGACCGTCCAAAATAGTATTCGAAATGGTATGTCAGAATAGCATTGTCAAAGTAGCGTTCCCAGAATAACGTATCTAAAATAGTTTTTCCCGAAGTAACGTTTTCAAAATAACGTATCAGCGTATTCATATATTTCGTAAAATAAATAGTGTATCTCGAAATGGTGTGTCCAAAACAGTTCCCAAGATAGTACATCAATATAATATGTCTTTAAAAATAGCGAAACCAATGTTGACCGTACCAGATAGTTTTAAGAACAGTATGTTGAAATGGAGTACCCAAAATAACGTATCCAAGATAGTTTTCCCCAAATAACGTTTTCAAAATATCGTATCGATTTATATATACATTTCGTATAATAACGTATCGCAGTTCATTGTTTTATAAAGGGGTATTAAGGTAGGCTACTGGTATTCCCGAAGGATAAGTGAAAGGTTAGGTATCTTTTCCAAAAATAGGGGTTCGGGTTGCTACATAAGTTCCTAAAGCTTCTGTCGGGTTACAAATCGACCTATTGTAGGTTTTCTAGGTCTTGCCAAAGATTCATTGGTTATTTCGTTGTTTACTTCCATCAAGAGGTTCATCTTACAAGTGCTATGGAAGAGTCATTCTTAGACGACTAGTGATCTAACTCGGTTCATTCATTGAGTGTAAGGTTTGGGGTTGCGATGACTGTAACATAACCAGAAACAAAACGAGGCTAAAGAAGCAAAATCAAACCCACAACGAGACCCAAAAATCAAGAAATCAAACAATCCAAATTCAAATAAGGCCAAAATCAAGCACTACAATAAACTCAAACGTGCTTATTACAATATCGGACGAGTTAAAATAAACGACTCAAATTCAAGACGGTGACCGATCGGTTCTAACCCGACCCGATGCATATGTAATCAGACGGCGGCGGACAAGCACTCCATATATGCGGAAAGGTATAGCGATTCGACGGGTCTTTCAATCCGTAAAGTTTCGCGATGTCGGTGTGTCGTGTGTAGCGGTAAACTTTCATGATATTCGGTGCTCGTGTACATATGCAAAACTTTACCATTCCCAAAATTAAAAATAGAAATTCAACCCGAAACATAATCATGTTATAACTGCTCCCAGTATCGCAAAATTCATTTCTGAGAAATAGGTGATCAGGCCATGTCCCCACTATCCCTGGTTGATTATAGGTGATCAGTCTACCCTCAACCGAGGATCAATGAATTTCGGGATACTCAGTTTAGTTACACTAGTACTATGTTCCTTACTTTAGAATCGTTTTAAAACCACAACAGGTGTCCAAACTCGAAATCAAATAATGTGGTTACGCAAGGAAATAGCGTAACTCCGTGACAGGTTCGGTGCGTAGGCGTAAGTATAAGAAAATACTTAAAGTGGATAGCGAAAATAAGAGAAATATAAACCATCAAATAGCAATGCACATATCACATCAAATATATCATCAAGCATATCATCAAATATCTCATCAAGTATAACCACACGGGAGGCATCGGCTTGGCAGGCAGGCACGTGACGGTCATAGGGTTAAGTTTTCGTAAAAATAGTTATAGTCTAGGTTTTCGAAAATATCCAGTTCTCAAAAATACCCAGTTCTCTATAACCTGTGGCTCTGATACCATCTGTAACACCCCGAAATCGGATCAACGGAAGCATACAAGTCATGGGGTGTTATTCAATAGTTATCACAACACAAGGTTCAAAGAACGGTTTTACTCAAGCCGTTTTAAAAGAAAATTCATAATTGAAAACATTCAATTTACATTATTTAAAAATAGTGCGGAAAATATAGGTCCATAAAAGGATTTAAAGCGGTCCCAAATAGTTTTCAGAGTCTTCTATGACCAAGCCATGCCCTTCGCCAAGCTTCTCCAAAAGTAAGATATGCAGCGGAAAAGATCTAACACCCGAGATAAAACATGCTAAAAGTCAACACAAAGGTTGAGTGAATTCATAGGTTTATAGTAAAGCAGTTGATCACAATATTTCAAGTTTAAGAGAAAGCGGGTTTCGTTGTTATACACCCATAAGTTCAGATGTTACCACTGCACTAAGCTCATGACACACAAAACGTTAACCATCACCAGTAACCCTGGCGTAAGTCGACAGTAACCGCGGATTTCATAATATAATAATTGTCCCCAGAGCTAGGTATCTTGCCAAATACCTAGGTAACTCAAATATAGTACATCACATGCGGACCGACCTTAGTCAACATGGCGGGATGGTCAAATCCTATAGGCCTATAAACTATATTCGCGCTCACTCGCAAGTGATTAATGGTTCATGATCGAGGGACTTGCTTTTGGCAATGGTGGTACTTAGTGCATTATCAGATGTTCAGCAAAGTTTTCAGTTCAAAGAACAGTTTTCAAACAATTGTGATCATAGTAAAACAGTAGCATGTATCTCACCCCATGTAGTTTGTAAAACAGTTTAAGATAAATAAAAGTGGGGCTATGAACTCACCTCAGTATGCAGCAATGCAAGATATCACAACTAGGATCAAGTAGTAAGCACAACGACATTCAGAAAGTACAAGCATAACGGTACTGGATCGGCACAACCTAATAAGTAACATGTTTCAGAAAGAAATCCTCAAAAGTGATTTAAAAAGATTTATAAAAGTAGCGTTTATAGAATACTCGTATGTTGTTTTAAAGGAGTAGTTTCAATGGCGACGACAAGTTGAAATCATTTGTAACTCGTGTGGTTTTTGGAAAATATAGTTTCGAGATTAAATCACGTAAGACGAAGAAAGTCGGCGAAACACAATCAAACACATAGAAAAGGAATCAAGAAACTAAGAGGAAATTGTAAAGAAATAAGAATAATAAAAAAAGAAAGAAGTAATAAGAAATAAAAGAGAAATAAGAAAGAAAACGTCAATATGTTGTTTCGGTGTTTTGCCCCGTAACCCAAATAGTTGAGAAAACGTTATGGTTTAGGAAAAGAATCGTTTAATTGGTAAAAGGTTTATAATGTTAATAACTTGGTAATTAGAAATGTTTATATTATTTATAAATTGTAATCGTTTAAGTTATAACACGGTTTTCATAAAAGTTGGACATGACGCGTCCGTTTATATAATATTTCCAAATCGTTACGACTTTTGAATAATAAGTTTTATTTATTACATTTCACCAAGTTGATACAAATTTATACAAGTTTTAATTAATTATTTGTCGTTATCATTCACGTATATATTAGTGTCGGGTTTATCGACTATTTTGTGTCCAAAATCGTCCATAAGTCCTTCGGCTAATACCGTAAATCCAATAACGGGCCATCCATATCATCAAGTAAAATCCCCAATAAGTAACCGAAAAACTATTGATCGCAAGTACCAAAACAAATAAGTTTTCATTAGTGAATTATCCAATCATCACAAAATGTAAACAAATTAAATAAGACATAACATTTTTAGTAACAAATTAGACACACTAACTTGTGGGCTTCGGCCCAATTTATACTAAACCCAATATACCCATGTTTTGGCTTTAATTCAAACGCACTCTATGTACTCATGGGCTGTTAAGGCCCATTGCCAATCACAAACTCACTCTTTAGAAAACACAAATACAAGCCAATGTAAAATTTTATACGAATATCCCTGAACGCACCTTTGTTTATTTATTTTGTACCAAAGTAAACGCAACCTCGACACCATTTATGGGTTGCGGTGTACCGAAAGTAACAATAAAACCATTAAGCTCTTATGAGCTTATTGAGATTTGAGACAAAACTGAACATGTGAGACACCCGTTGGGTGTCCTCGTTGTTCCCGACACTAAAACCAAACAGACACCCTTTGGGTGCGGTGGTTATTTATCATACTAACAAAACACTCTCTTGTTGTTGGCGGGTAGTCGAGACTAGCAAGATGGTCACACAACTAGTACCACTTGGTGACTCATGTTCCAACCGAACCATCAACACCACCCTTGTGCTGCTTTAGCCGGACCAAACACGCAAGCAAACATCAACATCATCGTGACCATAACCACAACTAGGACACCCTAAGTGGAGGCCTCGTTAGTTCCAAGCACACAAGCAACTCATAATCAAGTCCGAACACAAACCAAATAAAGACCAAATCCAACACGTGCTTAAGATCAAGACCTACTCAATCCGTGACCCTAAGTGAGTTACGGCTCAAACCCTAAACGGGTTCACATAAGACAACAACAATAATAATCATATCACTAAAAACTCAAATTCAACACGGAAGACACCGCCAAATCCGAGTCAATTCAACCAAACTGACCAAATAACTACGCTAGAACGATTACAAAACTCAAGCAAATATAAATAAACAGAAAACAAACCAAATACGTCCCGAGTCAACTCAACTCGTGAGTTGACTCGGACGAGTCACACGACTCGGTAGCGAGTCCAAATGAGTTAAGCGTTTAAAAGGTAGATCCACGCGAGTTTAGTTAGAAAACGTTTGGTTTAATTAGTTTTAGTGTAAAAACTATTTAGTTTGATTATAGTCGATTAGGGTTTCGAAATAAAATGAAAGGAAGTAAGAAATAGGGCGCGTGACCTTACCCAACGAGAGAGAGAGAGAGAGAGAGAGAGAGAGGTGGGAAAGATGGTGGCGAGCCACGGCGGTACGGTGGTGAGCGACGGTGGTGCTCCAAAACACGACCAAACGAGCTCCTCTCGTTCTAATCTCCTCCAGAAATGATGTACTCACCTCGATCTACGCGTGGTGAGCGACGGTGGTGCTCCAAAACAGTGAACTCCGGTGAGGGGAGTTATAAGAATGAGGGACAAACCCTAAATGAGGCCTTTTATACCCCAGGAGGGGCTAAACCTGGACAAAAGAAAGTTTAGGGGCGAGCGGTGTAATTTTGGGCGCGAGGTAGAAAGTGTAATTTAGCTATTCTTCTAATAAAATCCTTGTGGGGCCCATTTGACATAGCAAATGGCCGTTTTAAATTACGAGACTTGCGCCATTGAGTCCGAAATAATTTTTCCAATGAAAACGAGTATTAATACGTATAACTTTCTCGGAGTTAATTTATTTAGTAAATCGATTCGTTTCGTGCGTTTTAGGTTGTGACGGCTCAATAAATTAATAACGTTCACGTTAAACAAGATATTCACTGTTTTTCAAGCCCAAACAAGTTCAAAGAGATTTAAAAGCTAAGGAAAATCAAAAATAATTGTTTTGGCTAGTAAAATAAATTTTGGAGAATTGTCGGTTGTTACAGACTTACAGTGATGTCTAGCCAAATACTTTGTTAAACTTAAGAGTTAAGATTTCAGATAACTTTTTGAATAGCTAAAACTGGTTACACCAAAAACGGGTAAGGTTTCTTATTGTTTCCAGAAAGAACTAAAACTTCTTATGATTTGGCTTAGGGCCATATCTCTAACATGTGTTCGTATCACTAACACTAACCCAACAATAAGAGTTTCGCAAATACTACAACTTGGTTATGAATATCTTATTATGTTTCAGAGACATCTAAATTAGATGGTTTGCATATGAATCCTCACATAGTTAAACAGATTTTTTACTGATCCATGTAGATTATCGGGTTATAAGGCGCTGCTAGTTACTCTGAGTTTAATATAGACATTTTAACTTAAATACATATTAGATCAAAGCATTTAGTCTATAATAATGTAAACGAACCTGATTATTTTCACAAGTTGGGTTCCTTCACAAGTAACCATTGTAGGATGTTGGAGGCTTCGTTGCATATAAATGTAAAGAATTATTTGCAGCATACTTCCATGTAGGTTTCTGCATCTTAGTTTCTGATTTTAACACCTTCCTGCTTAAGAACGCAACAAGTGTTAAGTTAGTATGCAATCAAAAGTAACCACTATTAACTTGTTTGATCTAGCCTTATTCTATCTAGAGTGGGTATAATCTATGAATACACATATCAGGAAACATATGTACAAAACAGACATTAATACATAATGCTAAATGAATGCACATATCAGTTCAGTTAGCTGTTTAGAGTTGGTTGAACCTAAATGAATAGGCATATTGATATGTTTGGTTGCAGACATCATGATAGCTCATGACCTATTACGTGGCAAAGTCTAGCCATTTGCTACTATATATATTATAGAGCGTCGGTTTTTTGCTACAGTACCTTGACGTCAAATTTGCGTCATCCGAAGCCCAAATTTTTTAGGTAGCCTGGCCCAAAGATCCTGGCCCTGTTCGCAATTTTTATCTTTTCTTTTTTTGGGGGTTTATGGGAACGGATAGGATCAAATGATAAGCTTATCTTCTTCGTTTATTCACACACAAAGGACCAAATCAGGAAACAAAAGACAAAAAATCCCACAAAACCTGGGATCACTTCCGATCAACAACAACAACAACAATGAAAGGCGGCCCCAATAAAATGAAAATGATGATGAAAATGAAAATGATGAAGAAGAATTTGAACAACAAGAAGATCAAGAATATGAAGAAAGACCCAAATTAGCTGAAGGTTTCTTTGAGATTGAATCTGTTCGAAAGAAAAGAAGTCGAAAGGTTTTGTCTTTTTATGTTTTTCTTCATGGGTTTTTCTTCTTATGTATTAATTTGTCTGATTTTGTGGTTCTTATTGTGTTAAGAGGGTGTTTGGGATTTTTCCTTATTTTTTAGGACAAGGAAATAAGCAGTTTAGGTTAGATAAGGTGAGAAAAATATATGGCTTATTGTTTGGATGTGTTTTTGGTGAAGGCGTGGATGGCCGGAGACGGCGAATACTTGGGAGCCTTTTGAGAATCTTATGTCATGTTCGGATATTATCGATGCGTTTGAAGAGAGGTTCGTTGTTATGCTTTTTGTTGTTGGTGTTTGATTGTATAAAATGGGTGTTTTGGGATGGCTTAAGGTAATTAGTGTGTGTTTAGGATTTAATATGCAGTTTCGAGTGTTTGGATAATCCAAGCTGCTTCTGTTTATTCTCTAAGCAATTGTTGTCATTGTCTATGAATATGATTGATTCTGTTAATCAGAGAGGCCCAAAAACTTGCTATTTAAAAATGCAATCATATCTACAAACCAACTTCACAAACACGTTACAATTTAGAACATAGTATAAAAAATCCCGGGCACACAGATTATGGGCATGTTTGGCACGAAGCTTTTTAGAGCTTTTTTGGGTAATGAGCGGTGAAAATGAGCTTTTTTATTTTTCATGTTCGTTTGGTAAATTTTTAGAAAAGCTTTTTTAGAAAAACAATTTTTTAGAAGATCTTTTTTTCCAATGCTTCATTTTGAAGCTTTGGAAATTTACAAGAGCTTTTTTATACTAAATGACTAAAATACCCCTACCCCATCTTAATAAAAACCCTAACATATATCTATCACGTCCGTGGGTTTTTTTTCCTCTCAACAATTGCTGTCATCACACACATCTTTCAAGGTTAGTGCATGTTAATTATTTGATTGACTAGTTGTTTCTGTGATTCCTAGCATCCTCGTATACATGTAGAAATTATTATTAGATAAGGGGTACCTACTTTCATGTGATGGCAGCGTGTGACTTTGATTTATGCTTTACCTTTATATCAGTTGGATGGGAGGGATCTGCACACGACACACGTGTATTTCTCAGTGCCATTAACAATCCATCAATGAACTTTCCAAAACCACCCAACGGTATATTTGATTGCCTTTTTTATTGTATTCTAAATTTTCAAAGGCACTAACTTTTATGTTATAAGCAGGTAAGTATTATTTAGTGGATAAAGGATATCTGGATAAAAAAGGATATTTGGTTCCATATCCAAAGACCAGATACCATAAATCACAGTTTGAAAATGAGCCGCCTAATAACATGCAAGAAAGTTTCAATCGTTCCCATTCGTCTCTACGAAGTGCGATTGAGAGATCATTTGGAATATTGAAAAAAAGATGGAAGATACTCGGTAAAATGCCTAAATACAGCGTGGAAACTCAACTCGATGTAATTACGGCTGCATTCGCCTTGCATAATTACATTCGTAATAATGACAAAGAAGACATGGTGTTCACAACATTTGAACAACATCCAGATTACATGGGAGGTGAAGAACTTCGTGACGTACGTGGCACGAATGCAAATAATGATGATATTTCTAGTGCAACATCTATCGAGATGAAACAAATTCGCAATGATATTGCCACTTCAATATGGAATGCACGTCGTCGGTAGTAGATTACTAGTGTATAACGGTATTATGAACTGTCCAGCATGTAAACGTAACTTTATTATTTATTTAGACAATTTTTTATTGAAATATGCATATGTCCTTTTACGTCATTTTACATATATATAAATACAGCTACAACTATGTTACCAAACGTTTTTATTTAAAAGACAGCTACTGCTCACGGCTACTGCTCACAGCTACTGCTCACAGCCACTGCTCACAGCTACAGCTCACTGCTACTGCTACTTTTACCAAACACAGCCTATATGGGCTACCCTTTAGATATCTCATGTTCAAATTAATCAAAGTTTGATATATATTTTTTGTGCCTTGCACACAGACTATACGCTTTGTTTATAATATAGAATGCTTATACTATCTTTCATGCTTAGGTTGCGGCTTGAACAAGTGTAGATTGCCATGGTGGCCTCTAAATATTGTTCCGCTTATGCTATTGTCTCTTTTACAAATGTATACTTGAAAAAAATACCGTGCAACTGGCCTACTCTCTACTTAATAAAAATACCGTGCAATAATCAACGAAATAAAACAACGCCCCGCCGCAACGCGGCGGATCGCCGCCCACCTAGCCGTTTGCTAATATATGCGTCAATTTGGGCTGTGTTACAACTTAAATGGGAGAAAACAGATAGTTGCTTACTTGCTTGTAAAAAGGAAAATAACTAAGATATAATACATACGAGTACTTACAAAATCTAACCCACCAAGGGTAGCTTAGACCTAAATGCGCTATATATTGGGCATCCACCACACCAGCCTTTTCCTTTTAATCACCCTGTCGAAAGATGGTTTTAGTTGCAGTCATCACCAACATAGGTAAAGCAAAGGTGTAGTGATTCGGAATTCACCTGAGTTCAATTACCAAGTTGTAAGTCAATGCCCATCCATGGATCGAATCATCTTTTGGGAGCCTAAATCATGTATTTATTAAAGCTAAATATGAGAAGTCAAAGGTATAATTAATAATAGGTAATGACTAATGACTAAATTTAACATTTCATCAATCAAGAGGGAAATTAAAGAAACAAACCAGTAGTAACGAGTGATCAAAACAAGCATAAGATCAACACCTTGTTCCTCAGCAACAAAAAAATACCTTCTTTGGTTCAACTGGATCTGCCGCTATTGCTCATTGTTTCATTTTCTCATCAATCACTCTGTATAATTAATAACAGCTAATGACCAAATTTAACATTCCGTCAAACAGATCACTAATGAAACTCCATAATTTAGTAAAATTCATCTTTAATTTTGTTTTCCCTGTAATGCGCCTTCTACTTAGAACTTTTATAAAACTTAATAGACTTGAGTATGTGTTCACCGGTACATGTATTTATAAGGTTCTTATCTCCAACAATAAATCACAATGATTAATTAACTGAAAGACTTGTCATAAGAGCAAATTCAACATAAGGAATGAATTGTTACAACTTATGATGAATCACAGCATCACAAAGCACACTACCTCATGATGAAAGCGTACATGGAGTGTAATATCTGACATGTTCACTACTGAATGGCTCTATTATCTATGTTTGATCCGTATGGGCTAAACAAAAAAGTAGGTAAAACAGAAATGGGTAAAATGCACCTTACCTATAGTGCTGTAATATATGAATGGTGAATCCCAAAGGATTTACTTGTAAATCCCACAGAAATAGAAATCACAAAGATAGTTATGGCACATAATCACCTATGAAGAGTCATTAATGCCCGAAAAACTACCTCAAGCAAGTCATATTTTCTTTCATATCTCTGTCACGATACTCTCTGCTTAGTTAACACTTTGCTGCAAAAATTACCTTTAAGCAAGCAACCGAGTTACTAATTAGTTTATAAAAGGACGAGAGAAAACAAAGATTAAGCAAAATACTACAAGTATATACAATGGGCCAATGGCAGGTTATGGCATTTTGACAAAAGTTATGAACTCATGGAGCAGAAACAACACATATGGATATCTTTGTTCTCATTTTCTGCCGAGTTGCATTATTTACAATAAACAAATTAAGCCACATGGACTATCCTAACGAAACGATATCCATGATGCACTTACAACATGAAGGCGTAACCTAATTGCATTCATTTCGCCATCTCCTCACACTTATTAACTACTCAAAACACATAATATAACAGACACTCAAAGAACATAGAAAAGCAGATATACACTTACAACGACAAAACACATCACATAACTTGCCGACATTTCTCGAGACACTTGTCTAGATTTGGATCATCCTTCTTACACTTATGAAACGCAACATTTTCACCTCTAAACCTACCTGCTATGTTTCTCGATACCGATTTTGACCTAAATCTGAAACCCTAACCCTAACCCTAAGTGATAATGCACATCAAAGTATATGAACAGTAAATCAAAACATATATCATGGATCGACTGTTAAAAATCAAGAACCTTATAAATCAATACACAGAGTAAATTCGGTACCTGATTCAAAAACAATTATTAACAGATCGAAAACACTAAAATTCAGCTAAAAAACACTGATTAAATGCGTAAAAAGAACTAAAATCACTTGAAAGAGTAATAAATCATACCAATTTAGGGTTAAATGTGTTACAAAATTATGTATATTGGAGTATATTTTACACACTTTTAATTGTGAATGTTATTTAATCACATTTTTAAGTGTGTAATTTTTCTCTACTATCGCAAGTGTGAATTTTTGAGTATTTTTCTCATAATTTGTACACATTTAAAACTGTGAACAGCATGGCAAAATTGTACACATTTTCACAAGCCTGTAAAAAAAAAGTGGAGTTAAGTACATTTTTTGTCCTTGTAATTTCCCGGGTATAACAATTTTAGTCCAATAGTTTAAAAGTCCCGGATCCTGTCTAGTTTTGGACGACCCGTAACACTTTTGGTCCATTTTTCGTTGACTGTTAGTTTGACTAGTTAAAAAACATGAAATGACTAAAATACCCTTAAATGATGATGTACAATGACTAAAATGCCATTTCATTATTATTATTATTATTATTATTATTATTATTATTATTATTATTATTATTTTTTTTTTTAATTATTATAACCAACAATTTTATTATTATTATTATTATTATTATTATTATTATTATTATTATTATTATTATTATTATTATTATTATTATTAGAGTTAATTACATGAATGGTCACTGTGGTTTGCTCTTTTTTGCACTTTCAGTCACTGAACTTTTTTTTTGACTGGTTCAGTCACTGTGGTTTGCATTTATTTACCGGTCCAGTCCAATTTCGAATAAAATGACTAAAAAGCCCCTGTCCCTTCTTTTGCAAACGAGTAAATTACATAAATGGTCACTATGGTTTGTCTATTTTGTCACATTGAGTCCTTTAGACTAACGGCCGTTAGTCCTTTTTACGTTTTCGTCCGTATTTACACGTTTTCATCCGTATTTACACGTTTTCGTCCGTTTTTACACGTTTTCGTCCGTATTCACACGTTTTCGTCCGTTTTTACACGTTTTCGTCCATTTTTACACGTTTTCGTCCGTTTTTACACGTTTTTGTCAGTATTTACACGTTTTCATTAGTTTTTACACGTTTTCGTCCGTTTTTACATGCTTTCGTCCGTATTTACACGTTTTTGTCTGTATTTACACGTTTTCGTCCGTTTTTACACGTTTTCGTCCATTTTTACACGTTTTTGTCAGTATATACACATTTTCATCCGTTTTTACACGTTTTTGTCAGTATTTACACGTTTTCGTCCGTATTTACACGTTTTCATCTGTTTTTACACGTTTTCGTCTGTTTTTACACGTTTCATCCGTTTTTAGACGTTTTCCTCCGTTTTTACACGTTTTCGTTCGTTTTTACACATTTTCGTCCGTTTTACACGTTTTTGTCAGTATTTACATGCTTTCATCAGTTTTTACACGTTTTCGTCCATTTTTACACGTTTTTGTCAGTATTTACATATTTTCATCCGTTTGTACACGTTTTTGTCAGTATTTACACGTTTTCATCCGTTTTTACACGTTTTCGTCCATTTTTACACGTTTTTGTCAGTATTTACACATTTTCATCCGTTTTTACACGTTTTTGTCAGTATTTACACGTTTTCGTCCGTATTTACACGTTTTTGTCAGTATTTACACGTTTTTGTCAGTATTTATAAAAACGGACAAAAAACGTGTAAAAACGGATAAAAATGTGTAAAAATGGACGAAAATGTGTAAATACTGACAAAAACGTGTAAAAATGGATGAAAACGTGTAAATATGAACGAAAACGTGTAAATACTGACAAAAACGTGTAAAAACGGATGAAAATGTGTAAATACTGACAAAAACGTGTAAAAATGGACGAAAACGTGTAAAAACGGATGAAAACGTGTACATACTGACAAAAACGTGTACAAACAGATGAAAATATGTAAATACTAACAAAAACGTGTAAAAATGGACGAAAACGTGTAAAAACTGATGAAAACATGTAAATACTGACAAAAACGTGTAAAAACGGACGAAAATGTGTAAAAACGGACGAAAACGTGTAAAAACGGAGGAAAACGTCTAAAAACGGATGAAACGTGTAAAAACGTGTAAAAAACAGACGAAAACGTGTAAAAACGGACGAAAACGTATAAATACGGACGAAAACGTGTAAATACTGACAACAACGTGTAAAAACGGATGAAAATGTGTATATACTGACAAAAACGTGTAAAAATGGACGAAAACGTGTAAAAACGGACGAAAAAGTGTAAATACTGACAAAAACGTGTAAATACGGACGAAAGCATGTAAAAACTGACGAAAACGTGCAAAAAGGGACGAAAACGTGTAAAAACGGACGAAAACGTGTAAAAACAGACGAAAACGTGTAAATACTGACAAAAACGTGTAAATATGGACGAAAGCATGTAAAAACTGACGAAAACGTGCAAAAAAGGACGAAAACGTGTAAAAAGGACGAAAATGTGTGAATACGGACGAAAACGTGTAAAAACGGACGAAAACGTGTAAATACGGATGAAAACGTGTAAATACGGACGAAAACGTAAAAAGGACTAACGACCGTTAGTCTAAAGGACTCAATGTGACAAAATAGACAAACCATAGTGACCATTTATGTAATTTACTCGTTTGCAAAAGAAGGGACAAGGGGCTTTTTAGTCATTTTATTTGAAATTGGACTGGACCGGTAAATAAATGCAAACCACAGTGACTGAACCAGTCAAAAAAAAAGTTCAGTGACTGAAAGTGCAAAAAAGAGCAAACCACAGTGACCATTCATGTAATTAACTCTTATTATTATTATTATTATTATCAACACTACTTTCATTAGAAAAACCACAGGGTTACAAGAAATTAGTGGGGAGCCTTGACACCAACTGGGCCCCACGCCTTTCTGAATACAAAAGCTAACTCTATGAAAAATAAAAATACCACTTTTAGCATTATTTGAGTGACTAATAGCAATAGACTTAATGCGTGAAAGTGTGCCCAACGCCTCTGTATCGAACTCCCCAAATGTAGAAAAAGCAAAAGGTATGAACTTGTATCCATTGTCCTCACATTTGGATGCATACTTTCTATTTTTCTTCTCCACAGCATTGTGCAAAGCAACCCCAGGAGCCCATGAGGTCGCCCTACTGCCAGCAAATGGAGAGATGCCAGTCACATCTAAGCATGCATCTTTACCTTGAAGCCAATTAAATAATAACAAGTCTGCAGGACGTAACTCCTTTCCATCCTCCGAAATGAACCCCATAGGAGCCTCTTTACGCACCATGATCCCAACCTTAGAGCATATATCAACAAGAATATCACGCACCAGATTATGCCTGAACTTCACACCCACTTCACTGGAGCAGTGGACCGCATGATCCCCCCATATGTCCATACGATGCACATTACAACTCGGGCACAGGCTACCTTCAGAGAACATAGGTACGGTAAGCCTATAACACAACACAGATCGGAATTGGCGATGGTTCATCCTCTGGCCCAAGCCGTCAATAGGGATGGTGAAAAGAAAATCCTGTGCATGTGTGGCACGTATACAACTGAGAACAGCGACCTGTCTTGGACTTAGCGAGTACTTAGAAACAAGGTCTTTCTCAATGACACCAAAGTAACACTTTGCCAAGGTTTTCATCATTTGGGGGGCAGAAGCGTCATTGGTGACAGCGAGAGCGTCTATGTTACAAGTAATGTTGAAAGTATCAAGAGCATGCTGAAAAGAAGGACCATAGGAGACATTGCCGGATTTAGTCAGTATCTTGTCTTGTAGATCACTCGTTTGCATACGAGAGGCGAGAAAAGCATACTGGATAATGTCACCCGCTGAAAGGACACCAAGACCACCCAACTTGATTGGAAGAGTGGCAAGCCGCCACTGCCAATCACCAAACCCCGGTCCTGATGAGGTAACAATCTTCTCCAAGGAAGTACGTAACGACTGATCAAACTGAACCTGGGTCTCCTGTAAATACAAAGGGGAGCATGTCCTCAAAGCATAAGATAATTTTGCAACCCCGGCACAGCTGTGAAGAAGAAGGAGCTCACATTGGGGATCATGATGTTTATGGATTGCCTGCATTAGGGTAATGGTTTTAGAAACCCTTTTCATAGCCAGCTCCCGACAAAAACTATCATCCAAACTGACTGAACCACCAAGAAGTTTGACACCATTGATCGGGCGAGAGATATTTATAGGAAAAACACCCTCTACCCTACTTCGAGGATCGTCCACAGGCTAGAAGAGTTCAGTTTTATCAACATTTAAAAACAAACCACGAGCCGGACCATCCGTCCTGATGATGTCAAGTGCCTTGGCAACCATAAGGGTATCTCCAACGATAGTGCCGTCATCAAGATACCAAGCCTGAAGGGTAAGCTCACAGACTGATTAATAGACTGAACCATAGGGTGCAAAGCTAGGGCAAACAACAAAGGACCTAACGGATCCCCTTGTTGAACCCCTTGACAAGACCAAAGGATAGAGTCTTCATAATAAAGCCTAGCAGGTCGGGCATAACAAAACTCAACCCAAGGAGCAATGGATGGGCAACGCACCCTGGCTTCCTGAAGTAACACGCTCCTATCGACAAGGTTGAAAGCATTCTTAAAATCAACCAAAAGCATAGAAAGCCCAACCTCATTACCCTTAGACTCCATGAGCCTATTTACAGAATGGAGAACAGCCTCACAGCCACCAGGAACACCAACACCAAATTGAAAGTCCTGTAAATAAGTATTCAAAGAGTTGCCAATAGAAGAAGAAGCCACCTTGGAAACAAGCCTTCTCCATACCGTACCAACAGCAATAGGGCGTATACCACCACCAGGCTTGACTAAGGGAGTCAAGGGGGCACTAGCAATGTACTCTCCCAATAGAATATGACACTTTCCACTAAGAAACAGGTTGACAACACCAGTAATAGAACCTAGCAAATCATCAGCAATAGCAGATGCTGCTCCTCCCAAAATATCCATTAAATGTTGTGCTCTAAGCCCATAGCGACCACACGATGTCCCCTTGGGAAAACTGCGAATCCTATTCAACACCAAGTCTTTATGGACAAAAAGTGCATCCTCACCAAGCAAGGAAGAAGATAAAGTCGGAGGTGGGGCATACGGGTGTTTGGCCTTTAACTCAAGCAGGGTGTCAGGAGTAAATGGGGCGACACCAGAAGACGTGAGAACTTTAATAGCTACAGTGAAGTGTCCGTCTCCCAGTTTACGTTTACATTGAGCGAGGTTAGCTCCATCATGGTCTTTGGTTTTCTTCACCCAACTGAAGGATGGAGTTACTCCAGCCAAACGATCCATCACCAAAGCAAGCCTATCTGTGGGATCCCTCCATCTAAAAATAGCCCGAGAAATGCATTCAGCCTGACACCGTTCTCTCTCACAAGATCTTCACTGAGCTCTGTTAGTTGGCATAAACGTAGTCAGAACACAGCATGGAAGGATAAGGAGTTGCACCCATACCGATAAATCCCCGGACAAGCAAGGACCATGTTTAGTGCACTACGAAAAATCTTAGCAAACCCGAGCCGCAACCTAGGAGGAATACATTTAACCGTACGCAACTTCTTTGAGAAAACCCGACTAAGAAGGTCAATGTCAAAACAAGTGGGCTCACCACAGAGTGAGGGCAACACAGAAGCGGTCCCCTCGACACCCACCCCATCAGTAGCCAGTGTACAAGCCGACTCAGCAGCGACACCATCAACCACATTCAAAACTGGTCTAAGAGGTATAGGGATACCGAAGATCGCAACTTCATCAAAACTAGGTGCAAGAACCACATCACCACCGGCATGTTTACAATTCTTACTAAAAGTGTGGGTGCAAAAACACTCACCACAAAGCCATATGCCCGCCTGATGAAGTGCCTGGTCAAACGCAGAAAATAAGGAAAAATCACTCATCACACGTGCTTTATGCGAAGCCTTCAAAACATCAGTTTTAAAATGTCGAGTGCCCAAGTGATCAATAAAATATTTTTTAGTAAACCCTTTACCATTACCACTTTTACACCCTTCAAAACCTTGAAGAGGACAAGAAATCCGATTTGCAACATGGGTAGCCATGATAGGGAATGCGATTTATATGTTTTAGATATAGTAGGAATAATAAAATTTTAACCGCCAGCCTTTTATCCAAAACACAATAAATAAAAGCCACCCACAACTAAAGGCAAATCACAAGGGTGGGGCCCACCGAACAAGTCACAGACAAAACACCCCAACCTTCAAACGATTTATTATTAATATTGATTTGGTCAAATCGCAACCCCAAACAGAAGTGGGGCCCACTGAGCAACACATACACCATGTTTATCTTTCTTCCTCAAACACGCAATCAGAAGACGCAACCTTTTTAAAAGTCAAGCCCCAAATCACAAACCAATTTAAGCTAAAATCCAAACCACAATCTGAACAGTTCGACAAATCGAAGCAACCCTTTTTTTTTTCTTTTTTTTTTTTTTTTTTTTTTTTAATTTATAAACAGAGGACAAAATGTAGTCACCACCTACGAAGAAGAAGGTAACCTCAGAAAGGTGTTACCACAGCCATGAGGACCCCCTACCTTCGACAATTTTGGGTTTTCGTTTTGGAAAATCCACTGGGTGACCTTCGATAATTGACGGAGCCCAACCCTTCGAAAATCTGCTATGTTTGGAGATATATATACAGATGGGAGACACCAAGGATCAACTGAGAAAGTTGAAGAGGTGGGGGGAAGAAGAAAGAAGATCAAGCCGATCTCCTCCTTCAAAAACCAATCGCCCACAGTTGGAGAGAAACCCACTTTTTTTAAATTTTTTTTTTTTTTAATTTTTTTTAATAATAATTATTATTATTATTAAACATAATAAATTTTACATAAAGTTGGATGAGAGTCTAGACACAAGTTGCGCTCCCACTCCTTTCTGAATACAAAAGCTAACTCTATGAAAAATAAAAACACAACTTTTAGCATTATTTGAGTGGCTAAAGACAATAGACTTAATACGTGAAAGTGTGTCCAAAGCCTCTGTATCGAATTCCCCGAACGTAGAAAAAGCAAAAGGTATGAACTTGTATCCATTGTCCTCACATTTGGATGCATACTTTCTATTTTTCTTCTCCACAGCATTGTGCAAGGCAACCCCAGGAGCCCATGAGGTCGCCCCACTACCAGCAAATGGAGAGATGCCAGTCACATCCAAGCATGCATCTTTACCTTGAAGCCAATTAAATAATAACAAGTCTGCAGGACGTAACTCCTTCCCATCCTCCGAAAGGAACCCCATAGGAGCCTCCTTACGCACCATGATCCCAACCTTAGAGCATATATCAACAAGAATATCACGCACCAGATTATGCCTGAACTTCACACCCACTTCACTGGAGCAGTGGACCGCATGATCTTCCCATATGCACATTACAACTCGGGCAAAGGCTACCTTCAGAGAACATATGTACGGTAAGCCTATAACACAACATAGATCGGAATTGGCGATGGTTCATCCTCTGGCCCAAGCCGTCAATAGGGATGGTGAAAAGAAAATCCTGTGCATATGGGGCACGTATACAACTGATAACATCGACCTGTCTTGGACTTAGCGAGTACTTAGAAACAAGGTCTTTCTCAATGACACCAAAGTAACACTTTGCAAAGGTTTTCATCATTTGGGGGCAGAAGCGTCATTGGTGACAGCGAGAGCGTCTATGTTACAAGTAATGTTGAAAGTATCAAGAGCATGCTGAAAAGAAGGACCATAGGAGACATTACCAGATTTAGTCAGTATCTTGTCTTATAGATCACTCGTTTGCATACGAGAGGCGAGAAAAGCATACTGGATAATGTCACCTGCTAAAAGGACACCAAGACCACCCAACTTGATTAGAAGAGTGGCAAGCCCCTATTTCGTTTTAATTACGCCAGAGATACCTATTTTTGAAACGTTGCACTCTTTTAGTTCCTATTTTGGATGGGCCGTTAGTTTGACCGTTAAGTGTATAAATATTGTTTGCCCGTTAGTCCCTCCGTTAGTATTTTTTGCACCGTTAGTCCTCATATGAATTTTCATCTTATTTTTATGTCAAATTTACAACTTCATCCCCATTCATAACTTACCCAGATTTATACTAAAAACCCACTATAATACACACACAAAATCCACCGGTTAACCATAATTAACAACAATAAACAACATGATATTTCTCATCCTCAAACATCTATTAAATAAATCAAAAAAGAAATAAACTTATCATCTTCAAAACATATAAGTAACAAATTCCAATATCAACATCCAAAATTATCATCAACAACAACCACAATCATCATCTACTACACACTGCCACAACCTTAGCAACACCATAACCAAAATCAACAACAACAATCGGCAGCTACAACCACCTCCCCCACCACCTTCATCAGCAACCCAAAGCCACCACAACCACCTAGCCACCGTCATCATCTACCCACATAGGAGAAGCCGAAAAAACATACATTCAACCTCTGCAAATAATCCGAACGACCAATCACTTGTCTGTCCATAAACAACTCTTCCAAAACAGGACACCCACTAATAATCAAATTCGCGGCCGACTAATCACACGCATAAACAATTGACAGCAAATCAAGTTTCTTCAAAAACAAAAACAACAAATTATAAACACGACCATAATCGCAGTTCTTAGAACAATATAGAAAAAACTTTTGAATAGAGGTTTTTCCATCTTTTCGATAAAATGCGGGTCCGATTTGCATCGGATTTAGGAAGTAGAGATAGGATTTTTGTAAGCAATTCGTTTGGTAATTTGCTTATGATATCTTCTTCGTTGTTTAGAGGTTTTTTTGACTGCGAAATCATGGTTTTGTAAAGGATTGAGAAATGGGTTCCAATTGAATTGAGGGTTTTAGGAAGGAATGAAAAGCAGATGCTTAATCAAGGACCAAATAAAGTTAAACACAACCATGATTTCGTGGTGGGGTTTGGTGGGTCGGCGGTGATGTCGTGATGGTGGTGGTTTGGTGAAATTGAAACACGATACTTTAGGTCGACTATTTTAGTGTTTTGAAGTTGTTTTTGGTTTTGTGTTATGTAGTAGTTTAATGCTGTGTAGTAGTTTAAGATTTGCTGTTGTTTTGATACTATACGTTTAGATCTAGATTTTTTTTATATGATGTGAAATGTGGAGTGTAGAATGAGATTAGAGTAGCTGAATTTTAGTGTAAGCTACCTCATTGAGCGTTATGCTGAAGTGATGGGTGTGGGTAGGGCATGTGGTGAGGAGGAAGTGGTTGTTAGTGGTGGTGTTGCTGCTGGGTGATGGAGTGAAGTTGAGAGAAAAGGGGTGTTTGTTAAGTGGAAAAAACCACAGGGTCAACATGGGTCAAAGGTGACACCTAAGCAAAAAAACGTGGTCAACGTTAGTTTATACAATGAGGACTAACGGTGCAAAAAATATTAACGGATGGACTAACGGGAAAATATTATTTAAACACTTAACGGTCAAACTAACGGCTCATCCAAAATAGGGACTAAATGAGTGCAACGTTTAAAAAATATGTATCTTTGGCGTAATTAAAACGAAATAGGGACTAAACATGAAATCCGTGTAAACCACAGGGACCATCCATGTAATTTTTTCTTCTTATTATTATTATTATTACAAAATCATTTTTAGTATCACTTTAAAAAAGCATCAATTCTACCCACCACCCTATCCAGTTAATATCATCAAGGTTGCAAAAAGCGCGAATCGGTAGTCAGACGGTCGACCTCCCGTAGCTTGTAATCGGTCTAGGCGAGATTAATCAGATCGGCATTTCCGACAAGTTTGAGGTATTTTCGGCAAGTTTTAGGTATTTTTGACAAGTTTTATGTATTTCCAGCTATATTTTTCTTTAAAAACTATCTTATAATAGATATAAACAACGACTATAAAATTTTAAAACAATTTTATGCTGAGTTTGGGTATTTCCAGCAAGTTTGACCATCGTTGAACGTCATTGACCGCCGTTGACAACGATTGACGGATTTGTTTCATCGATTTACAAAAATTGGAAAGGTTGGTGGCCTTGTAGCGCCTAGGCGGTGATTAATCGGCCTTGTAGACCTTGTTTTGCAACACAATGTTACCGAACGAAACCGACTAAGCCCGACAAACCGACCGAACCGAATGTTACCCGAAACCGAAACCGACTAAGCGGGTCGGGAGTCGGTTCTGAAAACTAGTATGAATCGGTATCGGGTCGGGTCGGGATAAAAACCGACTCCAACCCGATTTAGCCCGTTAGCCCGAGAAACACATAGGGTAAAGGAAAAATAAGCGCCCCATCTTTTCTTTCTATTGTTTTACACTTTCACAGTCAAGACTCAAGAACACCACAACCACACTCTCACGCAAAAACACCACAGCCCGATTGTGTTATGGTTCAAATTTTGAACCATAACAGATCTTGAACATATATACGATAACCATCACAGATCTTGAAATACAAACGAAAAAAAAAAAGAAGCCAAATATCAACCTACCCAAGACCTCTTCCTTGAGATCTTGAAGAAGATAAGATGCTACGGTTGCTTTTGTGCTTGTGTATGTGTATGTGGCTCGTATTAATAACCAAGATGAGGGGTTAGTGATGCTGTTAACTTTTTAGGGAGATATGAGATGTTGCGTTTTATTTTTAGGGAGATATGAGATCTGCTACTGGGCTGCCATCTTAATGCTACTGGGCTACAGGATTTTTGAAATTCGGGCTTGACTGTTTAGCCCGACAACCGACCGACTAATCCCGACTTTAACCGAACCGACCCGACTTATAATCGGTTCGGGATCGGTATTGTATTTTCCCTTGATTCGGTATCGGGCATTGTCGGGTCGGGTCGGGACGGGTCGGGATCCGGCCCGATGCTCAACCCTAATCATAAATCCGTCCACCATCATTATTTCCCGACCAACTTTTGACAATTTTTGGCCAACCCTCACAACCATAAAACATTACTGAAAATTTTGAAAAGAACAAGTATGTCTTGACACAACAAAACCAATATTTAAGACATAATTATCTTCTTCATCCACGACCACGACCACCACCACCCACCATTAAATCCGGCCACTTACACCCAAATCTGGCCACCTAAAACACATTTTTTACAACATAATAAAAACCCATAAAAATATGTACATAATCAAACCCAAATCACATCTAAACCTTCAAAAAATCGCATCTATCATTTCATACAAACCAAACACACTTTTATCACATCCACGATTCAACCAAAAAAACACAAACACATATCAACACACAAACTGTCCCAAAAGTCTCGCTCCCCACCTCACGAAAAGACTACAATAAATATGTCGTAACCCATCTCCAACTATAACAACAAACTTCAACCTCATCGATCAAGAACCAAAACGAAAAAGAATTTAAACAAAGATCTCGGGTATAGCATGTGCAAGAAAAAGATCCTTATAGATCCAACACAAAACCGTCATAGATCTTAAACAAAAAGAAAAAAAAAACAAGAACCTACCCGAGACTTCAAAGATCTTGAAGACCATTCGCGTTCGTGTTTTGAAAAGAAGAAGAAAGAACTTGGTTTGTGGTGTTCGGTTTTCATTTGCAGAAATGAAGAACTATTTTTGGGTGTTTGGTTTGTGGTGACCGGAGATCTGGTGTGTCACCGGCGGTAGGTGCCGGTGGTGAGGGTTAGGTGGCGGGTTGGTGGTGGATATGTGTGTTGCACTACATTCATGACAGTTCTCTGGTATCTCAAGTCTGAGGATAACTATTCATGATTTACTTAATGACATGATCCATAAAGTACAATCGTATAGTTTGGGATAACTCCTATCTTCAATTCATTGAATATCATGTGAAATTGGTATGTTAACGCATCAATATACTTTCAAGTATATTTTACCAAAACTTAGATTTGTCTTTGTTTAATGATATTCTCATATCATTAATTGACAACGGACGATTTAGAATAACTAAATTATTCACGGATTAAACATGCAAATATAGGACACAATATTAAAGAATGAAAAATAAACATAACAAATATTTTATTTCATTAAAAATAATAAATGTTTACAATATTCTTTATCCAAATACTAATCACAGTCATGCATGAAACTACTAGCTAAACGAAGTCTAATGCCATTGGCAAGTTCAGTAAGCTTCTCTTTAGATAAAGCCTTAGTAAAAGGATCAGCTAAGTTGTCATCTGTGTGAACTTTCAAGAGATTAATTTCTCCTATGCTGACTTGTTGTCGAACATAGTGATATTTCTGTAGAAAATGTCTGGTGCCCTTCATGACTCCAGGTTTATTGGCAAATATGATTGCAGCAGAATTGTCACAATACATATTAATAGGTGATTCAATTGAAGGCATAACACCAAGCCCTGAAATGAATTTCCTAATCCAAACAGCCTCCATTGCAGCTTCTGAAGCAGTTATGTATTCAGCTTTTGTTGCAGACATCGCAATTGTACTCTCCTTCTTGCTCTTCCTGTCTACTGCTCCTCCATTTATAACAAAGACATAACCCGTCTGAGACTTCGCATCATCTTTGTCACATTGCCAGGACGCATCACAGAAACCTGTAACATCAAGTTCTGCAGCTGGATTTCCACCATACACTAGAAACATATCTTTTGTATTTCCTAGATACTTGAGAATATGTTTAACAGCATCCAGTGACGATCACCTGGGTTCTGTTGAAATTGACTGGTGATATTTTGAGCGAACGCCACATCTGGCATTGTACATCTAACCGCATACATGATAGATCCTACAGCCAAAGCATAAGGAACTTTACTCATGCGTGCCACCTCTGTAGGTGTTGAAGCACACATTTCGCTACATAAGCAATGCTTTACTTTCATTGGCAAATATCCTTTCTTGGAATTTTGAATATTGAATCTCTTCAATATTTTATCAATGTAAGCACTTTAACTTAATTCAATTAACCGCTGTGATCTATCCCTGTAGATCTTGATTCCCATAATGTATGCAGCTTCCCCTAAATCCTTCATAGAAAAACACTTTCCAAGATATGCCTTAACACTTTGCAAACTTGGAATGTCTTTTCCCATGATTAATATGTCATCAACATATAGGATAAGGAAAATAACATCACTCCCACTAGCTTTGTGATATACACATGGCTCATCAAGATTCTGAGTAAATCCAAACTTTTTAATTTCTTCATCAAATCTCTTATTCCATTGTTGTGATGCTTGCTTCAAAACATAAATGGATCTTTGAAGTTTGTATACACGGTTTGGAAATTATGGATTCACAAACCCCTCAGGCTGCGCCATATAGATGTCTTCATCTAGGCGACCATTCAAGAAGGCGGTTTTGACATCCATTTTCCAAATCTCATAATCATAGTACGCTGCTATAGTTATGAGAATCCTAATAGCTCTAATTTCTGCTACAGGAGAAAAGGTCTCCACGTAGTCAACCCCATAGGTTTGAGTAAAACCTTTAGCTACTAGACAAGCCTTATAGGTGTGTACATTGCCATTCATGTCTGTTTTCTTCTTGAAGAGCCACTTACTTCTAACGAATTTAGCATTGAGAGGAAGGTCTACTTCAATCCATACTTCGTTATCTTTCATGGATTGCATTTTCCCATTCATAGCAACTACCCATTTATCCTTTTCAGGATCATTCATGGCAGCCCTATAATTAGCAGGTTCTCCAAGATCCCCTAATATAGTTTCCTCAACTTCTACGTTAAGACATAGACGTTCAGAAGCTTTCACAGTCCTTGTGGACTTGCGAATGGGAACAACCTCAGGTGGAGGACCCAGACTTTCAAGTTTCACAGGAAGTTCGCTAGTGATTTGAGAAGGTAATGCATCTTCATGATCATCTTCCAGATTATAAATTCTCCCACTGAATTCTTGAGATATGAGATCCTTTTCAAGAAAGTCTCCATACCTTGCAACAATTACTTTGTTTTCAGGTGGGTAGTAAAAGTAGTAACCCATCATTTCCTTTGGGTATCCTACAAAGATACACTTTACAGATCTTTGTTGGAGTTTATCTCCTGAGTCACATCTTATATACGCCTCGCAACCGCAGACCTTTAAATAAGACAAGTTAGGAGCTTTACCATTCCATGTTTCATATGGTGTCTTATCAAAATTCTTGGTGGGAACCATATTTAGAATACGAACAGTATATTCTAAAGCATAATCCCAAAAAGATAAAGGAAGAGTTGTAAGATTAAACATTGATCGCACCATGTCTAGCAATGTACGATTTCTTCTCTCAGATACACCATTTTGTTGTGGAGTATATGGAGATGTGAGATGCTGGACAATTCCATTCTCAGCTAGGTAATCTTTAAACTCTTGGCTTAGGTATTCACCACCTCTATCAGATCGAAGAGCTTTAATCTTCTTTTCTAGTTGTAATTCTACTTCTGCGTTGAAAACTTTAAATGTTTCAAACACCTCATGTTTATGTTTAAGTAAATAAACATAACCATAACGGCTGAAATCATCTGTAAAGGTTAAGAAGTAGCTAGCACATCTCCTTGACACATGTCTAAGTGGTCTACACACATCAGTATGTATCAAACCAAGTAGATCAGAAGCCCTTTCCATACGATTATGAATTGGTTTCTTTGTCATCTTCCTAGATATAGAAGATTCGCATTTATCAAATGATTCATCATTGATATTTTGCAAAAGCCCATCATGTTGTAGCTTTTCCATGCGAGTCTTGCCTATGTGGGCAAGTCGACTGTAAAACCCTAAATTCTGGTTTCACATTTTTACATCTAATTTAAATTTTAACCTAAGTTTGATAATAAGTCATTGACATTTAAACTATGTGTTATAAATTATGTACTTATTTTAAATCTGTCCTAAGCTAAGTTACTAAACAATTTGTTTCCTAATCTCTAATATATGTTCATGATTTTTTTTTATTTGTACTAGCCATGATAAGTTTTCTAATCCTCCATAATGCCTAAAATTCTCACCACACCAAATAGAGAATTAAAGATAAGAACAAGCTAGTAAATATTATGTAATGTCCTAACTAATTAGAAGATATGTCTTACCTATTTTTTTGCCACAAGATATACGATTTGTACTCATAATAATCTACGGTTTCCTAATCTTTAAAACACGTTATTCCATCCTTATAACACATATACGTTCCATCGTAATCCTTCTCATACCGAAACAAAACAAATACAAAGAGTTCCTCGAGTTGTTTCTCTCTCAAGTTCAGATCGTGTATTCTTGTTCCAAACCAATTGTGATTGTTGTTAGTTGTTGTTGGTGCTTTGGTGAATTGATCGTGGTGATTTAAGGGTTTGTTAGCTGTAGGTGTAATCGACTAGGGTCCTTATTCTCTTGTTCTTGCCTAGTAAACAGTCCGGGTACACCATGCGTATTTCTTTTGTCACAAAATCTGTTATACGACATATAACTAAACTATGAAACCTAATCTGAATACTATCTATACATATGATATAACATACTGGTTTGTTGCCACTTGTTAATAAGTAACACATATATAAGAATAAAACCGTCACATGAAATCATAGGATTAACCTTGCTATTATGCTCATCGACCCATTGTTTTTTTCCTGTTTTGACCTAATCGACAAGCCCTAATCATGTATCATTAAAATCAGTATTGGGAACCCTAATTAGACCATTTAATGAGTATTTAATGAGCCTTGAAAAATCTGGAAAACCCTAGGCATTTATTGGAGTCAATTAGGGCTTGAAAGGGGTTTACAGTTTAGGTGTGATTTTATGGGTATAAGCTGTCCAGAATTTGGGTCGGGTTCAAGGGAGTCTAAATTAATGATACCAACATGTTTTTGCATAATTTTTGAGTCTAAAACTGAGTTCATGAAGTGTACTATCTGAATATCAAGTTTTATAGCCATTGGAGGTCGGGAAGATGGTCTTTTGATTTTTACAATGTTAAGTGTCAAAACTGTATTCTGGATGTCTGAAAATCAATTTGTGTTTTTGATTTTTAGTTTTAAAATCATAAGGAATTAAGATGTCTCATTTTATAAGTGCTTAAGATGTATATGACTTACTGGAATTTTTGTGGATTTTTCTAAAAGGTTCAAATGGGATAATTAAAGACAAACTTTCTGTATGTATCTGCAGTTAACTTTCTGGGTAGGTCTGGAAAGATGATTTTTTAAACAGTACTTATACTTGGTAACAAAATCTATAAAAATTTGTAAATATACTAAACTAATATGGGAATCACAGATAATTATATAAGAATATTTGGATCTCATTTGATAGGTCTATAAATTCATAAGAAACTGAGTCAGATTTGCATTCTAAACCAAAAAATCTGTTTTGGCACATTTAAACCCTAATTAAGTTAACTAAGGATTTGAAACACATATAAAACCTATGTCTAATTTATTACTACCTCCGTCCCAAAATAAATGTCAGGTTTGACTTTTTAGAGTTTTTTTTGTTCAACTTTGACCGTAAATATTTTTATTTGTGTTATATAATACTTGATGCAAAATATATGTATAGATTGGCTTTCAAATGTATTTTCATTGTTATAATTTTCATAAAGTATTATATAACGCAAATAAAATTATTTAAAGTTAAAGTTTAACAAAAAAGACACAAAAAAGTCGAACCTGACATTTATTTTGGGACGGAGGGAGTATAATTATTAACACTAAGAACTTGGAATAATTATGAATCTGACATAATCTGTAAACCCTAAGTTGAGAACGTGATTAATAATAAGCAATAAATCCATTATGGCATTAAATGAGCTAATAAGTATATTATGAACCGTAATCCGTGTAGATTCATTGAAGAAGGCGTGACGTTGTTTCCTTGTGTTCACTTTTCCGTTTGCTTTCATTTCATTTGCTAAGGTACATATATTCTGCCCTTTCTCAATAAGGGTTTCTCATGACTCTTTGATCTTTGATTTTGTTTCATCTGTTATTGTGGAAAACTAGAAGGGATATTCGTCGGTGATTCCTTTGATATGATTCCTTGATACGATATTCGTTTGATTATGCCATTTGATGATTATTTATTTCATTCCATTTGTATATTATCATTGATGGACGACCTTTGATTGTGACCCTATGTTAGTCATATCATTTGACCTAATCCATTGCCCAAGGTACTAACTAGCCATGGAGATACCATGGCCATGTCATTGAGGCACCAATGGCATGACGCTATCTGTGGAGGTGTGTTTTTGTCCACAACGTTCCCATTTGTTTACTGCGCACTTGGCCACCTTTCATACGTAAGTATACTTGTCAGAGTACAGGTGTATGGTTATGTATAACTTTGTTTTGCAGGGGAGTGTATGGATGCATCCTAGGTACTCAGTTCAGATTTGATATATATATGTGTGTGTGTGTGTGTGCGCGCCATACACTTCTGGGAGTTGATCAATCCATTTGCTATGATTTTTTATGATATGAAACGATATGCTCTGCTATGATATGATATGTTTGTTTTGATTGTTTTGGCCTATTCATGTATCATGTTTAGGCACTTGGGCAATTCCTGGACAGTTCCTTTATTTTTTTCCTTGATAATCCTTTGATATTCATGATTCCTCATTCATTCATTCATTTATTCCGCATGACTTTTGATATTTTGTTCAATAGGTTCTCTCAGATTCGTTTCGTTTATTCGTTTATGATTTATTACTTTTCATTATTTATATCTGTTCACTGAGCGTTAGCTCAGCCGCATTTTCTTTTCTCTGCGTCAGGTATTAAGTGGGGTGCTAGGATTGAGTGATGAGAGTAGGAGCTTTTAGTGGACCGACCCAACCTTAGTTTTCCTTGTCATCTGGATTTAGTTTGAGATTTATGTTTTGGATATTTCATTTTTGTTTTAGATTTGGAGTTGATTTGTATTCCTTAGAAGTCATTTGTTTCATGACTTGTATTTTATTTATTTAAGACTTCCGCTTGCGTTTATTATGTTCTGATTGACACCATAATGTGACATTTTGACCCTTGTCGAGTTCGGGTGTTACATCGACAATGCCAAAGATAAGAATAATCCAAGCCCTTCTTGATTCTCTTATTATTGATGCTAAACATTGAATTATTTTTATTGGATACATTATTAATCATATCAATCTCAAACACACCATTCACAGCAATAACATTAAAATAAAAAAAAAAATACCATTTAAAGAAACAGAAATTCCATTACTAGTGATAGTGTGAATAAAACCAAGACCTAACAATACAGAAAAGGAAACAACACCTCTAATAATAGAATGTGCATAATGACAATTGTTTAATGACAGTACTAAGCCCGAAGGAAAAACTAAATTAAACACTCCTATGGCTTCAACATTTGCATGTGCTCCATTGCCCACGTGCAGATATTGCTCCCCATAAGACAGCTTCATTTCAACTCTAAACCCCTGCAGTGTATAACAAATGTGAATACCACATCCAGTATCAATTAACCAGGAATTAATTTTATGATTTAGAGTAAATAATTCAATCATAAATAAATTACCTGAAGTGTTGGCAACCTGCCTAGACTTTTTGTTCTTATTTGCTCGCAACTCTTCGAGATAAAAAGGACAATTCCTCTTTCAGTGACCCAATACATGACAGTAGTGGCAAGCCTGATCCTTTTTGGGATTCTCTTTCTTCTTAAGAGGATATTTCTTAGGTTCAGGTTGATAGGCCATAACTTGTTTACCCTTATCAGCTTTACCTTTACCTTTACATTTCTTGTTCGTTTGCGGTTTTGGCTTGTTAATCCTACCGCCCTGAATAGCAAGTACTTGGGGCGTAGGAGCCTTTTGTGGTAATCCTTTCTCGTAGTCAATGAGAAATGCGTGCAATTCACTCACTGTCTTCCCCACGCAGTGCATATTGAAGTTGCGCAGAAAACCACTAAATTCCTTATTCAGGGATCTATTGATTAAGTTAACATCAATATCAAATGCATAGGGTTTTCCAAGTGCCTCCAGTTGGTCCACATAACCTTTCATTTCCAACACATGTGCACTTACATGTTTACCATTTGCCTGCTTACAACTGTGAAGAGCATCGATCAAATCATAAATTTCAACAGCTTGAGGTTTCTCAAATATACGTCTAAGTTCGTTGAGCATGTCATGAGGGAAAAAAAAATTCTCAAACTGCTTTTGTAAAGAAGGTGTCATCATTCCCAGCATCATGCAAGCCACATCATTATGTTTCTTATATTCAACTTTCCACTCTGCTTTTTCCGCATCAGATGCATTAGCAGCAGGTTCAGTAGGACAAGGCCGGATTATACAAATATTCCAGTTTCTCAGCCAATCGCAAGACAATCCTGAGTGATCGAAACCAGTCATTGAAATTTTGTGAGCCAATTAATTTTTCTCGCTCAAAGAAGGTTTTGAACGCAGAAATCAAAGCAGTGTTATCGTTTTGAGCCATTTCTACAGAAAAAAGTTCAAATATTAGTATTTTCGATAATACAATTTTCAAGAAAATTAAATACCCAAGGAAGTATTCATATAACCATATAATTTTCTTGAAAACTAGGACCAAAATTAACATAGTTTCATTACATCAGTTGATCTACAAGTAATGAAAGTATAAAATAAGGTAATTGTCGAACAATAATTGGCAAACAATTTCCAATTCCTAGATCATTATGGGATTTACAATTTGCTAAACTTAGTTGCATTGTAAACATGTTTCATCCCCATCTTATGCTTGAGTTCTAGGTCTCACTAACAACTCAATTAAGTTGTCTAATTTATAAATTGCAAATTTTAATGTACGTCCCACGTAATCATGAAATTTACCTCGTCATCACAATATAGCTAAGGTCTCACTTAGGTTAAATGGTGAATTCAAGTGTTTCTTATAATTAGATGGCATAAAATTAAATTTAAGGGTACTAGTTTTTTATGTATGTAATCAAAAAATTATGTATCAAGAAGCATGCATACAACTTCATAACATAGGTTTTAATAAAACATTTTTTATTAACGAATTCACTAAGATTAAATTAACAAAGTTTTGATTGAGATATTGGGTTCACCAATAAAAGAATTACCTTTAATTATCGTCCATTATATCGTACTTTTGCATAAGTCCAAAGACTTAGTATTTCGGATAATTACCACAAAGTGGCGCATGTAATTAAAGGCTAATTCCCCCTTAAGATGATTTTGTACATAAAATAGTCGTACTAGGTAGCTCCAATTTGACGCACAAATGAGCGGATAACCAAAGGTTAGCATAAAGCCATTAAAAACCCGTTTCTTTAAGGTCACAATTTAATGCGTACACTCCTTATACCCCTCTTATAGTTTGTCACAATTGGGTGAGCTGTTCTTACTATTGGTACAAAATTTATCACTCAATTAAACTATTGAAAACTTAACTCTTAAAAACCAAATCATATTTCACCATTGATTAGTCCAATTTATTTTTCTATTCAAAATTACCATTCTGTTTACAACATGTCAAACAAAATAAAAAAAACAAGTAACAATAAAAAATAAACAACTAAAAAATACGCACATAACGTAACAATTAATACGTGTAAAACAAGTAGCCACATGAATATATACTTATTCGATAAAACCTATTAATAATCAATTCTAGGTTAAATTATACATATATTAACTATGGCTCTCACTTAAAAAAGCATGTGAACCACATGCATTGACGAATCAATTGCGTAAACCATAGCTAAAAAAATATGCCATATTGTACATAATTGATTAATTAATTTAATTGGAGTTTTCCCCAATTCAAGATTTATCAAAACAATATATGTGAATAATGACTTAACAATTAATTCATATAGACAATAATTCCATGACAAAACATGCACGTTCCATCATGGATTTCATAACAATTATATCACGTTGACACAAGATCGCATACAATTAACACGTAATTATATCATGCAATCCTAGGGTTACTAATCCAATTAATAAACAAAACAATATTTTTTTATTAACTAAGGGCAATCGCCCCCCCCCCCCCTCTTAAATTTAGGGTTTCAAATTATATAAACCCTAAAATTCGACATATATAATTAAACACAATTCAAGATTCATTTTTTACCTGTTTCGGTAATTAATTACATATTAATACAAGGCTCGTGATGCCACTGTTGGAATTTAATAACAAGACTAATCATAATTAAACACATAAACATCAAAGAAACATGCGGAAGCGTATAGATCATATAACATGTAAATAATTAACCGAATATAAAACGTATGCGTACCTTTTAGCAATCTTCAACAAGCAATTAATTGGATGAACCCTAATTAGGGTTTACGTGGATTATAAGAAATTAAGAATTGCCCCTTACCTTTTTGCAATTCAATCCAAGATAAAAACAAAAATATGTTTGTACCACGTTCTTGTACACACGTACTAATACCAAATTAATATTATGCTAGTAAAAGACAAACACAAAACAATTTTTGATTATAAAAATCAAAACTGAAAACCTTTGTGGTTTTGATGTTTCGGTCGAACCAAACAAAAGAGGAGAAGAGAAAAGAATTAGGGTATTGTGTGTGCACAAGAGATACATAGCAATGACCCTAAGCCTTGTATTTATAGATTAGAAAACTTGGAAGACAAATCAGTATAGGATTAGGAAACCCAACCCCATAACCGATCGGCCTAGCACCCCTAGAGGGGATCCGGAACTTTCTTTCCTCTTATTTTCATCTATAGTCATTCCTTTTATTATTTAACGGTCGTTAGTCAATTTTCGTTAATTACTTAACGTCCATTAGTCGTTTTATGTTAAATATATAATGTTTTATATATTAATTATTACTCATTAATTCTTTATACGTAAAGTGTGCAATCCCGTGATCTCGAGTTCGATCCTAACATACATCTATTAATTTATATCCATAAACTAACATTTGCTTCATGGCTAGCTTGTTGATACGTAGTGCAAATTTTTTAGCTTGTTTACACTTTGTGTAAATAGTTCACATTCTAAATTTGTAAATAAAAAATATAACACATACGTAAAAAATTATAATTGCATGAAAGAAAATAACTTCTCAGCGTTATTTTTTTATTAACAAACACATGAAAGTAAATGGATGAGGTTTTTCAGTTGAGGTTAACCGGAGATGGTGAGTCTTTGACTCATATCTGTGGAGCCTACATGTGGTATTCTCGTGACCATTTCCGAACTCTTCCCTTACCCACCCCAAGATGTAATGTTATACTTAGTGAGGTAGGATATCTTGTAAATACATGGATGTCAGACCACTAGGCCATAATCATGCATGAATTAATTTAATCTAAATGCAGCTTGATGACGTTAAGGCCATAATTGGAGACTCATGCTATTATCCGAGTAAAAACATTCCCGTGAGCCTTGGAGCGGCAGCAATTGTAGCACTTTTGGTCTTTCGTGCTTATTGTCCTGGGATTCGAAGCTCGTCTTCAGTAGTCCAACTCTCCCGTTATTTGTCATGGTAAATTATCTATTCTTTTTGCTAGTGATAAATCGAATACACGAAAGTACAAACCATCATCTGTCCTTGTCTGTCTAATTGCTATATATATTAAAAGTGATTTAATACGACGTCGCTCTTTCTACAGTTGCCACCGCCTTTTGGGCTGCTACAGTAGCAGCTACAGTACCCGGCCCAATTTTTTTTTTTTTTTTTTTTTTTTAAATCAGCTTTTGAAAATTGCCAAAAAATACCCCTGAAATTGACGACTCTTTGCAAAAAAAATCCTTTTTCCAAAAAAATGTTTCGAAAATTGGCAAAAATTACCCCTGACACTGGTGACTCTTTGCAAAAATAGTCATTTTTCCAAAAAAAAAAAATGTTTCGACAATTGGCAAAAAATACCACTGCCATCGGCGACTCTTTGCAAAAGGAGTCCTTTTTCGGGGAAAAAAAAATTTTTTTTTTACCCCCGACCTACTCTCTACTTAATAAAAAATATCGTGCAATAATCAACGAAATAAAACAACGCCCCGCCGCAACGCGGCGGATCGTCGCCAAACTCGTCTGTCTAATTGCATGTATTGAGGAAAAATGACCAGCTTGGACTAGGCCTTAACTTTGGACTACATCTGAAAGTATAAAACGAGGCCCTAAATATTAGGTCGCCCTAAATATGGGCTTGGCCTGCATATTTTGCCATTATGTCTGCAAGTGTTAAAGTTACTTGAAGTCGAACCAAGTCATATCTAGCTCGAATATGTTACTTCATATTAAACACAATCTAACTGTCTTGAAAGCATTTTTCTAAAAAAATTGATGTGGCATATTTCTTTGTAAGGAAATTATAACTAGGCATGTTTTTAGCTTTGTCAATTTATTAAATATATACTCGTATATAGTTCTAAAAATGATGTGTCTTCCATGATTCCTTGATTCTGAAAGAAATGGTATATATATGTTGTGATTTTTCTAAATGAATCAAATACGATTAGCTAAAAGGCTTCCATACACATATAACTAATTATCGAATGTCACTGCACCAAAATGTGGGTTTGGGGACGCCCCATAATTTTGGGACGACATTGTCGTCCCTTTTTGTCATCATGGTCCCACTTCTTTTCAACAAAAATAGCAGTCAAACAATTTACTTGGTCCCCCTATTTTTGAGACGACAATGTTGTCCCAAAGTGTTATATATATATATATATATATATATATATATATATATATATATATATATATATATATATATATATATATATATATATATATATATATATATATATATATTTTTCTTTGTTTTAAAAAAAAAAAAAAAAAAAAAGCTTTTAAATCAATTTAATAGATTTTCACGAAAATAAAAACATCCCGACAATTTTTTTTTGCCCGCCAAACACTTAGGGACGACAATGTCGTCCCAAACTGTATGTATATGTTTTTTTTTTTAGTATTTAAAAACTTTTTAAATCAATATTTATCTTTCAAATCAATTTAAAAACTTTTTAAAAAACCTTAGGGACGACAATGTCGTCTCATATTTTAAAAATATTTAAAATAACAATTATAATCCAATAATCTATCTAAAAATACTTATATATAAACTAATTTTAAAAAATTATTTGCTTTAAAATTATATGTTAGTCTAAAAATTAATTTTAAAAAATACATAAATTATAAAATTTACAAAATCAATACTTTACTATTTATCAAGAGTATTTTTGTTGTTAAAAATATTAATTATAAAATTTAAAATGTATATTCAAAATCAATACTTTACTATTTATCCAAAAAACACTATACTATTTTCATATTCCTTAAAACAAATACTTGAAAGATACATACGAATAAGTAAAACATACGTATTATTCCAACATTAAAGTGTACGAATTATATTACAGCTCAATAAAAGTTCAAAAACTAAAGCGTATGAATTACATTACAGATCGATAAAAGTTCAAACACTAAAGCATACGAATTACATTACAGGTCGATAAAAGTTCAAACACTAAAGCGTACGAATTACTCCAAACTAAGATTTTCCAGGTCATCATAAAGGTCGTGAAATAGGGCAGTTGAATCAGCTGTTTATAACGATATCATCTCGACTCATTCGTTTAACATCTCATTTATAACGATATCATCTCGACTCGTTCGTTTAACATCTCATGTATAACGATATCATCTCGACTCATTCGTTTAACATCTCATTTATAACGATATCATCTCGACTCGTTCGTTTAACATCTCATGTATAACGATATCATCTCGACTCATTCGTTTAACATCTCATGTATAACGATATCATCTCGACTCATTCATTTAACATCACATGTATAACCATATCATCCTGACTCATTCGTTTAACATCTCATGTATAACGATATCATCTCGACTCATTCGTTTAACATCTCATTTATAACGATATCATCTTGACTCGTTCGTTTAACATCTCATGTATAACGATATCATCTCGACTCATTCGTTTAACATCTCATTTATAACGATATCATCTCGACTCGTTCGTTTAACATCTCATGTATAACGATATCATCTCGACTCATTCGTTTAACATCTCATGTACAACCATATCATCCCGACTCATTCGTTTAACATCTCATGTATAACGATATCATCTCGACTCATTCGTTTAACATCTCATTTATAACGATATCATCTCGACGTTCGTTTAACATCTCATTTATAACGATATCATCTCGACTCGTTCGTTTAACATCTCATGTATAATGATATCATCTCGACTCGTTCGTTTAACATCTCATTTATAATGATATCATCTCGACTCATTCTTTGTTTAACATCTCATTTATAACGATATCATCTCGCCTCATTCGTTTAACATCTCATGTATAACGATATCATCTCGCCTCATTCATTTAACATCTCATTTATAACGATATCATCTCGACTCGTTCGTTTAACATCTCATGTATAACGATATCGTCTCGACTCGTTCGTTTAACATCTCATGTACACCGATATCATCTCGACTCATTCGTTTAACATCTCATGTATAACCATATCATCCCGACTCATTCGTTTAACATCTCATGTATAACGATATCATCTCGACTCATTCGTTTAACATCTCATTTATAACGATATCATCTCGACTCGTTCGTTTAACATCTCATTAGTTACCTCGACTTTTCGACCCCCGTGTTAAAACCCTTTTGTTTGCACTCTCCGTTAGTGCAAGATACCCCTAGATACATCCTTCAGAGCCATTCTTTTCATTTCATACCCTTATCAAAAAAAAATTCGATACACCTATTCGCTTTTGCCTACCGTGTAGTCTTAGTTTATGATTGGGAAGTCGTCGTTTGCTCAAGTTTAAGGTTTAAGTAGAGAGATTCGAGAATCACGCCTACTTTGAAGACCTATTTTTGAAGATCATTGAAGAACCCCCAAATTTTCTCGTATATGATTCATCTCAAGTGGGGGGATGTTATTATTCTTGTAGTTATGAAAAAAAAATGTGAATTTATGTTTGTATATAGTAGTATTGATGGTACAATGTTATGAAGCACCAAGTTTCGAGCTTATCAGATTTAGTATCGAGGAGGCCACTTCGACGGTCTTTTTTACCTTCGTCGTAGTATCCTAGTAACGACACTACACCCTAGCCTTATAATTTCTTCACCCAATATTGCCTTCGAAGATTGTTTTGACCTTAGCTCTAGTGGTGGAGATATGTGTAACCGCCAAACCTATGATAGAATACATGCTATGACTGTGCGTTGAGTGATCACCCCGAAATTGACACTTCGATTAGAGAGAGTATGAGTGTTTGTTTCTCATTTCGTGAGGTGTTTGGATTTAAAAATTCTAGCATAGGAAATTTTTAATCTCATATTTCCTGAGTAAGTTGGGGGATATCTTTTTAGAAATGATTCTGATAAGGTCTACTTGAGGGTAAGTAGAGTTCAAGTGGGGGGATACTTGATGACATCAGATAGTCCTGATATTTAAGTGTCAATTTCCCCCTAATATGCTCATTATTTGTATCTTTTTATATGGATATATGCTTTGATTTCTTTATATTTCACTTCTAGATTGAAAATGAGTATAGGAACAAAAGAGACGCGGAATTGGAAAAGAACTTACAAAAATACACAACTTAGTATGCTGAGAAGAAGTTACGGCATAATTACACTCTCCATTTACGATCCACAGCAGCATACAGAGCATTTTCCAAGGGAGAAATCACGCCTTAACATCAATAAGTTTTAGCGATTCATATTTATTTTACATTTCAAATTCATGTCTTCATTTATCATGTAAAACATTGAATCGTTTGTACCTTTGAATATGGTCGGCTAAGCACCTTTGGTGCTAGCCTAGTTATGATTCCTTTCATGTTTTGATAATGTTTCATGCTTTTAATATTGCTTCTAGTGTGTGCATGCTTAGTTATTCGTTAGATCCTCTAGTTTCGGTAGTTTTGAAGGTCGGTTGTACTTGTTGCATTAAGAAGAATTTAACCCATGACCCTAACGTAATAAGTTACAAGGTGTTGGTAAGAATTGTATTGTAATAGGACGACCAACATTTATTGTGTGCGAGTGGACTTAGAATGCTCCATAGGATCACCCTCCGAGTTGGATAAACTTAAGAAGTTAGATGTGTGATCTAAGTTCCAAGAGGCCGGATCACACAAAGAATTAATCTAGCATGTAGTGGCACTTAATGACTCGAACTAGTCTACCTGCAGCTCCGCTTATTACAGAGGGTAGTGCCTTTGATTCCGGAGAGGATTCTAGGGAGATAGGCTAGGCGAATTTAACCCATGAGTCTAGTGATATTTATGCCCCACTTGAAGCAGTAGAAGGCTTAATTAGAAAACATAGTCATTGCATGATAGGATGACAACTAGGCTAATACATTTTCTCCCTATTGTTCACAACTTCATTTTTATTTCGTTATTTCGTTTATGTTATTAGTTTAATTAATCAAAAAAATCATAAACCCTTTTTAAAACGTGACATAGATTTAAGTTAGTTCATTAGGTATACCATAGGTAGGCGAGACAATTATAAATAGTAAAACCTGGTCAGAAATCATGCATCAAATATTATCTCGACTCATTCGTTTAACATCTCATGTATAACGATATCATCTCGACTAATTCGTTTAACATCTAATGTATAACGATATCATCTCGTATCACAAGCAAATGAAACAACATGATCTCATTAACCTAGTTAAAGTGCTATTACTCATTCGTTTAACGATCTCATGTATCACGATACCATTTCGACTCGCTTGTTTAACATCTCATGTATAACAATATTATCTCGACTCATCCGTTAAACATCTCATGTATCACGATACCATCTCGACTCGTTCGTTTAACATCTCATATATAACGATATCATCTCGACTCATCCGTTTAACGATCTCATGTATAACGATACAATATCGAGTCATCCGTTTTAACATGTCATGTATCACGATACTATATCTAGTTATCCATTTATTTTTAATTAAATCATTTTTAATTTCTTTAAATAATTTATAACTAATTTAAATCATTTATAATTTATTTAATATTAATTAAATAATTTATTAGTGTTAAATATACATAAGATAAAATAGGAAAAAAGAATAGAAACAGTTAGGGACGAGATTGTCGCCCCTAATTTTTCACCAAAATTTTCACGGAAATTAAATCACCCCGCCAGAATTAGCACCCAAATTTCCACCAAAAAATATTTTATCCCGCTTAATAGTTAGGGACGACAATGTCGTCGCTATTTACCCCCATTATTGAGTTATATCTGCTCATTCTTCTAAGTCTTCTTTCACATAAAAACTCACCACACCATAATTTGCTCTCATTTTTTCCTTAAAAAGCACACAAATCCACCACCATCACCGTAAGTCAACACCACTATCACCCGAAACCACCAGTTCAACACGATTTGTTTAATTTTTGTTTAGCTATATCTTCATCACCACTACTTTGTTTCAAGGTAAGTTTTTTGTTAAATTGTTTTTGTTAATTTGTTTTGTTTAATTTTGGTAGTTTTTTGTTGTCTTTGTGTTTGGTTAGCTCCATCGCTGCAGGACCACCACCTGCCGCCGCCTGACCATCACCATCACCGGCGACCCTCCTACCACCACCACTTAACGGACCACCTACCGCTGTCATCCCGCCGCTGCCACCTGTTCATGGGTTGCTAACACTAATGTTGGATTTCACACTGTTTTTCAACATTTTTAGCTTCATACTTTTGTAAGTATATTAAATTATATATTTCTTATTTTTAAGTTTTAAGTAAAAGTTTTTTCTTTTTAACTTAGTGGAAATATAGATTTCTATTACGTTTATGTAAAGTAGAAGGCATTGATTGTAAATAAGATGTGGTGCCCCATCAAGACATAGTCGATTAGTTAGTTGTAAAGATTGCAAGAAAATGTCAGACTTAGATAAATTGAGCTAACAAAATAGCAAGTTTCATTTTTATAAATAGGGCTACCCATTGTTATGAAAAATGTAGCGAATTTTAGGGGGTGCTTGGTTGGGGGTAAAGGGGGTGGGTAATGGGAAAAGAAATGAATAATGATGCTTGGTATGGAGGGGGTAATATAATGATTACCCAGTACTGGGTAATCAACCATTATAGAGTAAATTTGGGGGGGGGGGGTAAGGTAATGATTACCCACCATCACCCATTACTTTGCATTCCCTTACCCTTTCCCTTTCCCTTTGCATTCCCCTCTACTGAACCAAGCGGGCCCTTAGTGTTTTAGGGTCTCAAATTAGTTGTGTTATGATTGTTAATGATAGTTATAGTTTTGCGAATAAATTTTAAGTACTTAGTTGTCGATAATTTTGAAATGGAAGACTAATAAGTAATGACTAGATTTTGAATAGGGGTGCAAACGAGCCGAGCCGAGCCCGAGCTTTACTATACTCGAGCTGGCTCGTCAGTTTTTTAACAAGCTCGAGCTCGAGCTCGGCTCGATCCGAGCCTTTATTTTTGTGCTCGAGCTCGGCTCGTAAACTTTTCACAAAGCTCGAGCTCGGCTCGCTTAAGCTCGAACAAATCCACAACCCTACCTATCTCTCGGCCAAAATTTGAGAGTAACAAAACCAAACAAAACTGAAACAAATAAAAAGAAAAGAAACAACCATGACCATAACCATGAGCTTATGCTCACTGCTAGATGCAACTCGAATTAATAAAAAAAGAACATAACCATGACCATAACCATGAACTAATATTGTTTCTCAATTAATAAAAAAAGAACATAAAACCCTTTTATTTACATAACCCATTCGAACCAAAAGAATAAAAATAACTCGTTATGTTTGAGTTTGTTTCACACTGAGTCACAACCACGGGTGACTCGGTGTTACCCACCTTTTAAACCTTCGGATGAGAATAGATCTTGGTCGGAAAACTAAGTGGTGGCGCGTGGTGATGGTGTGAGAGGGTTTATGGGCGCGTATTGTTTAGAAATGGGTTAAGGGTTGTAAAAGATGAAGTTTAATGGTGGTGGTGTAGGAAGAAGAGGGGCGGTGAGTGTTGGTGGAGTTGGCCGGATTTTTGGCCGGAGAAGATGAGGGTAGAGAGAGAGAAGAGTGGGCGGCTGGTGAGTGAAAATGGGGTGAATAAGTGAATAACCCTAATTGAGGTTATAACTTATAAGTAAAGTATTGGGCTCGATAAGGCTCGACGAGCCTACTCGATCTTCACAAGCTCGGCTCGAGCTCGGGCTCGATAAGTAAAGGAGTTGATTTTCAGGCTCGAGCTCGGCTCAAGCTCGACAACTCTTGGCTCGTTTTGAGCTTTTATCGAGTCGAGCTCGAGTAGCTCGCGAGTAGCTCGGCTCGTTTGCACCCCTAGATTTTGAAGTAGAAATGGAAGTAATTACTAGAGTTGTCGATAACTTTGAGTAGATGTTGGATTGTACTAAATTATGCTCTTGGCATTGTGTATTTGTATAGGTTTAGGCCAACGTGGCCCCACAAAAAATCGGGCATTAAGAAGGCGTTTAAAGAGAATGAAAATCGAGCGTTAACGAAGACGTTTACCAAGTAATGAATCTCGGATGTCACGTGATGATGACTATAGTGATGATCATCTAAATCGGATGAGAGTAGTATATTATTTGCGAAAACTATTATATATTTTGGTTGTTTTGGAATGAAGAACTTGACGAATGAAGCTGAATAATTTTGTATCATAGTCTTTGGTCAATTATATGTTTTGTTTGGGTAGATTTTTTCCGGAAAAAATTCCGGGGAAAAACATGAAAATGCAGCTGCTGTTTTTTTTTCTTTTGTGCAGGCTTTTTAGGGACGATAATATTGTCCCTAAGTGTATTCATATGTCGTCCCTATATGTTTTCTAAAAACAATTTCTTATTTACATAAAAATAGTAAAGAAAGTAAAATAAATAAATAAATAAATAAATTAGGGACAATAATCTTGTTCCTATTTGCAAAAGTGTTTTCGTCTTTTTTTTGTTTCTTGCAGCGTTGAATTGTTGGTGGGCCCAGCTTTTTGTCGTCTCTAATCTTCAAACATAATGTCGTCCCAAATATTTTTGCGAAAACAAAAAAGAGACTACAAATTTGGGACGAGATGTCGTACCATTTTGACTTTGGGACGACGGCTTGTTTAAAATAGGGACGAGATTATCGTCCCTAAGCCCACGTTTTTTTGTAGTGTGTGGTGTTATAGGGTGGCATGGTTTGGTGCAATGACTTTCTACATTATTGGTTTGTTGATGCTCGAAAACCAGAAATTAGAAGAGATATACTATCTGTTAGTTTTGTGGACATAATTTAGTAGTTGTGTGTTAGGATCGAACTCGAGATCACGAGATTGCACACTTTACATATGAGAATTAAAGTTTAATAATTAAATATAAAATGTTGCATTTAATTATTATATACACAATAACGACTAACGAGCGTTAGGTAATTAACGGTAATTTACTAATGGGCGTTAAATAATAAAAGGAAGGACTAGAGATGAAAAATAGAGAACAAGAAAGATCTAGAAACCCTTATGGGTTAACAGATCCGATCGGCCATAGGGTTTACCCAACCCAATCCATAGCTTGTTCCCTAAGTTTTGTCATCCTATATAAACAAAGGTAAGGGGTCATTGTTTTACACACACAAAACCCTAAAGCTCTTGTTTTCTCTTCCTCTTTGGTGATCGACCGAATATACAAACCCTTAGGGTCTTTGGCTTAAGTCCTACTCAGGGAGTACCGCCTTCCTGAGAGTGAGTCCTTTATTGAACTCGCCTTAAGCATCCTGAAGATGACTCACTGAGAGGCTGTTCTCTCAGTGACTTGAATTGTTCTCGGTTTAGCAAACACTTGGCTTAATTTGTGTTCAAATCCTGTTTAAGATAATTGGGTATTTTACGAACCCAACAATCTCCCCCTATTTGGATATAAATTATGCCTAAGTGTTTTGATCAGTATGAGTGAGCTAAAGGCTTCTTCTCATACTGAATATACAAGAAGACAGTCAAGGACACTGATATAACATAAACATGGACCAACATTTTATTCATATTATTACAAAGTCCTAACATCTAAACAAAATACTCAAGGTTCCTGAAGGATACCCATGAGTTCTAGTTTCGCCTTCTTTGACATCAACACCTCTTTATCAGGTCGTTCCTTCATCATTTGATCCATCAACCTGACAAACTCTTCATTATCAGGACTCCTGATATTAAGCGCCATCAGTTTGTAGGCAAGGAGTGTTGTCGTTTCCACTTTATCAATGTCAGAGACTCTTTGAAATGCTTCCTGACCAAATTCATCCACAAAGAAGATACCATACTCAGGTTCCTTGATGACCAGGTTGGGACGGAACTTGACTCCTAGAGGAGTAATCCTGTTGCAGTGAAGTGCAGCTATGTATTGTTCAGGTTCAAGAGCCACAACTTTTCTTTTCTTCCCGGTCTTCTGAGTAAGTTCAGGGATAGTCAGTCCCTGAGAAGCAAGTGCCCTCTCGTGGTCAATTCCAAGACTTTTGGCCACTTTTGAGAGTTCCTCATACTTAGCACTTAGAGACTTGATGAGGGTTGGGGCATTCTTGCTTGAGGTTTTCTTCCTCAGGATGGGCATCATCATATCCCATTCTCTTAACCCATAGTCTGAAAATTTGATTGTTGGAAGATGTTCAGACTTTCTTGGCCCCCTATGAATTGTTATGCTTAGAGGTTTGGTGTTGTGAATGGTGATGTCAGTGATTGTGCCTTCATCCTTGGTTTTGGTCATGTGCCATACGTACCTCTCATATATTCTCTGCCTCCTTTCTTCCTTAAGTTTGGCTTGTTTGTTGTGTTCTTGAAGAAGTTGGGCTTGTATCCTGATGAATTCATCTCCCTGAATTTCTTTATCAGACTCCTTAATTTCCTCCTTGGCAACCTCAGAAATTACAGACCTGTTGAGTTCCTGCTCTTTCTCTTGGTTCTTCCTGAGATCTTCTTGGTGTAAGATTTCAGCAAGTTCTTCATGAGTCCCATAGACCCTTCTCCCATCCTCTAAATCAACATAGAACGGTGCATCAGGATCTGCACGTTTTTCAGTTGAAGCCTTGACTAAGCGTGCTTCAGGAGGAGGGTTTGTTTCAGTCACCATGATTTTCTTCCCTTTGTCAATGGGAGGGGGTTGACTGGTGGATGTCTTAGGGACAGTTACCAAAGCAGAAGTAGGATCAGGGATCGGATCATCATTTTTCTCCCCCTCAGCAGATGGTGGAACTTCAGTGGAGACACCTGCTGACTGAGGAGTTGGAGGAGCATGAGAGGCCTGAAGAATAGATAGGATGTTGGAGACCATAGACTTTGTCTCAGAAGTCTCATTCTTCACGGCACTTAATTCGGCAGCCATTTCCTTTTGGTGGGTGGTGAGTTCAGTGACATGGGTGGTGTAGTGGGTGACCAGCTCATTATGTGTTGTTGAGAGCTGCTCAAAGGCTGAAGAGATTTTGATCAGGTGCTCCTTGGATGCAATAACAGCCTGATGAATTGAATCCTGCTGCGTCCTGAGACCTTGAAGATCTACCCCCTGAAGGAGCTTTAGAAGCTCAGTAATGTTGGTGGAGGTGGACGCCTGAGAGGCCAAGTATGCATCCAGTCTTTTGACGAAGGTGGGATCATCTGTAAGATGTTCTTGGACTGATTCAATAGCCTTGAGGATGTTGGAGAGTTCCTGATGCTGTCCAGTGGCTATTTCATCTACAGATTTGTTCAGGTCGCCAAGTTGTTTATCAGTGAGATTGGCGGCCTGAAGAATCTTTTCCTGAGATTCTTCTACAAAAGCCCTGAAGTCGGCATAGGAGGCTGCCACTTCAGTGTGCTTATCCCATTGCTCATCCGTGAGTATATTGTAAAGACCTTCGTTGGCTTTGCGAAGGAATTTGGCCACTTGCCTTTCAGAGGCCGGACGAGCATTGTCATACTTTTGCAACCACTCAGGAGTGGCTGAAGCACCTGATGATGATGATGAGGTTGTTGGGGAACTGGGTGGTTGATCCTCAGGAGGAGGAGAAGAATGTTGTTGCTCAGAGGGCTGAGGAGGGTTTAATTGACTCTCCATTTCCTCCTCAGCATCAGGGATATCATCATCACCAAAATCAATCTCCTCCTCTGACTCATCAGCTAACAAATTTTCATAGTCAGCCAGAGAAGGAGCCTTCAGGATATCCGGCTCCCCCTCAGAAGAGGGCTCACCTTCGTTGTGGCCAGGTTCTGACTCTTTTGTCATAATAACTGGTGGGGTTTGACCAGCCTGACTAGTCATAATAACTGGGGGGGTTTGCCCAGCCTGACTTTTAGGGTCAGTTCCCGAGAGAACAAAAGTGCCTGAGATGCCTGAGGTGGGTTTTGGTTCCGTATCGGCGGGTGGTTTATATCCCTCCGAGTCTTTGTCCCCCTGAGCGCCTTCATCCACTGATGGGTGTTTTCCAGTGGAATCATGAGGCACTCCTTGTGAAGATGTATGGACCCCCTTCCCATCAGGATTGGTCTGTCCTTTTGGGGATTTAGGGTCCTGAACTCCCTGAGACCCTGAGTGTGATTGCTCAGGGACGTTAGCAGGATGTGAGTGGGTATGGGTCCCCTTCTCAGTGGAGTAGTGCTGCCCCACTGAGGATATAGAACCCTGTACTCCCTCAGGCTCTGATTGTGATTTATCAGAATCTTCATTGGGATGTGAATGGGTGGATGTTCCTGATCCCTCTGACTTGTTTATGTCAAAGGAAACATGCGGAAAGGGTTTGTCCGAGGACACTGAGGATGGTTTCTCAGTGACCTCCGGTGACGGTTGTTTTGTGGTCAGAAGGGTCTCTGCAGTGGGTGTCTCAGAGGTCTGGGCCACAATGTTAAGGGTGCCTGAGGCAACAGTCTCAGTGACGAGTGGTTTAGGTCTAACCACCTTACTGGACTGTCCCCCTTTCTTCTTCACCTTCTTGGTTGGTGAAGGTACTGGGGAGCTTGCATTTTCACCCTGAATGACTACTAACATGTAGTTGGTCAGGGCGGTAGGTTGTGCCTTAGTGATGACACTACTAAAGTTGGTCTTATGCAAGACGTCAGGTTTTGTACCTTGATCGTCAGACCTTAAGTAGTCAGAACCAAGAAGGTCCTGAAGCACACAGGAAATGAACCTAGGATAAGACATGTGTCTTTGCCTATGTTTCCCTGAGAGCTTGGCAACGAGGTCTCGGAAGATTATACCTCCGATATCAATTTTTCTACCCTCCAAGAGACTGAACATCATCATTTGCTGTGATGAGTTCACTTGCTCAGTGGAGGATTTATTCCCTCCGAGGACTTGAATGACAAATGTCATCATGAGTCTCCAGATGGGGTGAAACCATGTCTTCACTATGGGAGCCTTTTCTAACAAGGCTTTAGGAGACAAAGTAGGACGCTTAGCGTCATGAGGCCCAAGGAATAGCATTTTTGCTTTAATTTCCTGGTCAGTAGGGTTTGCCTCAAAGGTCTGGGCGAAATCAAGACCAGTGGCCTTGAGAAAGGTCTTGTAGTCTAGGGAGAGGGGTTTCTTCCCATTCATCACAGTGAATGTGATGATTGATTCTCTGGTGTCCTTAGGGCTAGTAGCCGTTGCGGTACACCAGAACTCCCTGAGATAGTCATGATAAATGACTGATGGGGTTTTGGTAAAAGCCGTGGCAAGGAAGCAGTTATGTAAATACTTAACCACATCCTTGTACCCCTCATATTGTTGGGGGTAGTGGAAATTTCCAACCACGTTGTTTTTGGTCATATCCACGCCCTCCATTGGGAAATTCACATTTGGGGCGAGGGTGATAGCATTAGAAGATGCCATTTTTGTGTTAGGGTTTTGGTCAGAAAAAAATGGTCTGGGTTTCTAATTGCTAAGAACACACAATTTGTTTGATAGAGAAAAGGGCAAGAGTTTGCTTAAGATTTCTAAATAAAACGTGTGTGTGTTATCTTTTGTTTGGGTTTTTATAGGGAAGTGGAGGTTGAGGGTATTTTGGGCATAAAGCGGTTAGTCTCAAAATTTTGAAAATTGTTTTATAAACATTTGAAATCCGCATTTAATGCCACGTTTCCACTTCCCCATGTATTCGGCAACTGTCATGGTGAACAGTTGTGCCGTCTGCAAAAAGTGTAATTTGCATAGCTGAGTCATCACATTTCTATTATGTGATTGGAGAAGCAATTAATGCCAAGTGGGAAAGTGGGGGCCCAAGATATGTATGCCAGAAGGATAAAGAGACATATATTCCTATATTAAATAAGAAGTCAGTCACCAACCTAGGACATTTACTAACTAAATACTTAGAGCATTTAAGTTAGCATTGAATGACATCTTGAGGGCCCTGAATGACTATTCATTCACTGAGAGGTTCAGGAAGGGTGATTCAGTGATCTTATTCACTGACAAACACATTAAGTTAGGGACCTGAGGTTTTAAGAATTTACACTTCAGTTGGAAGGATTCAATCAGTGGACTGATTCTCGATATCCAACATTCCTAATTCAGCTTTCAGTCTTGTGAAAGTTGGTTCATCCAAAGGTTTGGTGAAGATATCAGCTAACTGATATTCTGTAGGGATGAAGTATAATTCAATGTCACCATTCATGACATGGTCCCTGATGAACTGATATCTAATATCAATGTGTTTTGTTCTTTGATGAAGAACAGGGTTGTTTGAGATTGCAATTGCACTTGTGTTATCACAAAAGATGGGTACCATCTTGTACTGAATTCCATAGTCACTGAGTTGACTTTTCATTCAGAGTACATTTGCACAACAACTAGCTGCTGCAACATATTCAGCCTCAGCTGAGGACAAGGCAACTGATTGTTGCTTCTTAGTACTCCAACAGACTAGTTTCCCACCAAGAATTTGGCAAGAGCCAGAGGTGCTTTTTCTGTCCATGTTGCATCCAGCATAGTCAGAGTCTGAGTATCCTTTAAGATCAAGGCCTGAGCATTTTGGATAATATAATCCAAGGTTTGGAGTACCTTTCAGGTACCTGAATATCCTTTTCACAGCTGTGATGTGTGATTCTCTTGGGTCAGATTGATATCTGGCACATAGACATACTGAGAATTGGATATCAGGCCTTGATGCAAGTAGATACATCAGTGATCCTATCATTCCTCTAAAGAGAGTTTGATTTACTGGTTTACCAGTGAGATCAGGACCAAGGTTGTTTGGGGGAACCATAGGAGTCTTGACTGAGGCACAGTCACTGAGTTAATACTTTTTCAGTAGGTTCTTAACATACTTCTCTTGACTGATAGTGGTTCCTTTATCAGTCTGCTTGATCTGAAGACCAAGGAAGTAGGTTAATTCTCCCATCATGCTCATTTCAAATTGCTTAGCCATTAGTTTTTCAAATTGTTTGCAAAGCTTGTAACTTGTTGAGCCAAAGATGATGTCATCAACATACACTTGTACTAGTATGACATCATTATTTGTCTTATAGATAAACAATGTGTTGTCTATCTTGCCTCTGACAAATTTGTTTTGGATTAAGAAGGCTGAGAGAGTCTCATACCATGCCCTGGGAGCTTGCTTCAGTCCATAAAGGGCTTTGTTAAGCTTACAGACATGATCAGGAGACTCATGGCTTTCAAATCCAGGAGGTTTTAAGAATGCACTTTTAACATCCATTTGGTACACCTTGAAGTTCATGTATGTAGCAAAAGCAAGGAAGATCCTGATGGCTTCCATCCTTGCTACTGGTGCAAATGTTTCTTCATAGTCAATGCCTTCTTGTTGATTATAGCCTTTGGCTACAAGTCTGGCTTTGTTTTTAATGACTATGCCATTTTCATCAGTTTTGTTTTTGAATACCCATTTCATGCCAATGACTGAGACATTCTCAGGACATTTGACCAAGGTCATTACCTTGTTTCTGTCAAATTGTTCCAGTTCATCATGCATGGCCTGAACCCAACTTGGATGTGTAAGTGCTTCTTTAACACTTTTGGGTTCAATTGTGGAACTGAAGTCCACAAATAGGCATTCATTGGCTGAGGCTGCTCTTAGACTAGCAGCCATGCTCCTGGTGAGCATGCCTTCAGTAGGCTCTCCAATAATATTGACAAGTTCAATGTCCTGAGACCTAGTCCAACTTTCCTGAGGTTCTGGATACTGATTTGAACTTGTGGAGGCCTGATTGGGTGGAGGGGTTGGTTCTGGAGTAGACACATGATCATTGATTGGATCTTGAGTGTCTACCTGATCACTGAGATTGTTTGGTTCTTGAGCATTTTGAACAGACTGATTAATTTCATCAGTGTTTGCATGTGCCTCAACAAACTCAGTGATGGTTGGGTTAGGTAGGTTGTGAGGGATTATGTAATAGGAGATGTTAGCATCATCTTGATACTGAGTGGAAGGATTGTTTTCAGGAAGATATTCATCAGGAGGATATCTTGAAGAGTTATCAATTCCTATCTCTTCTGCTGAGGCAGTTGAGAACCTGATTGCATCAGTGCTCTCATTAAAGGTAACGTGAAATGTTTCCTCAGTCTGTTGTCTCCTTGTGTTGAACACTCTGAAGGCTTTTGAGACAAGTGAGTATCCCATGAAGTATCCATCATCAGCTTTTGCATTAAATTTCCCTAAGTGATCCTTGTGATTATGAATAAACACAGGACACCCAAAGACATGGAAGTAGCTGATGTCAGGGATTCTTCCTTTGAATAACTCATATGGGGTTTTCCCATGTCTCTTGACAATGATGGATCTGTTTTGTGTATAACAGGCAGTTTTGACTGCATCAGTCCAAAAATGTTTGGCAAGGACTGATCCACTTAGCATTGTCCTAGCTGCTTTAATGAGTGTTCTATTTTTCCTTTCAGCAACACTATTTTGTTCAGGTGTGTATGGAGAGGAAAAGTTTTGGGAGATACCTTTCTCATCACAGAAACATTCAAGTTCATAATTTTTGAACTCAGTCCCATTGTCAGTTCTAATCTGTTTGACCTTAATGTCATTTTGATTTTCAATGTTTCTGACAAAGGACATGATTGTTTCAGCTGCCTGACTCTTTTTGATCAGGAAGAATACCTGATGAAGCGAAAAGTGTACCGCTTTTAGGGGGTCATTTAAGCCCTAAATCGTATTTATTTGATCAAATATTGCCCTAAATCGTTCCTTTTGTCATTTTAGGTACTTTGGAGAAGAAATCTGGAAAAGGAAGCATTTTGGACGTTTTTGGAGCATAAAAGTGAAGAAAATGACAAAGTCTCAAAATTATGCTGGAAAGTACCTTTGACGGCGTCAGGGATTGCCCTTGACGGCGTCATGGCTTGGCAAAAAAAGGTGGATATGAAAATTACTCATGATAAGCCAGAGAATTTTACAATGAAAAATCTGGCGGCGTCACCCTTTGAAGTGATCAAGGCCATCACGGTTTAACTTAAAGAGGGACGGCGTCAAGCCATATTCTGACGGCGTCAAGCTTTGATAAGCCAGAGCGGATTTTGGAGGTCTAAAGAGGGACGGCGTCAAGAAGGCCATCCGGGAACCCTAGACATGGCGAGGTGACGGCGTCAAGTCCTATAACGTGACGCCGTCAGCCCTTAAACTCTATATATAGTTTTGCAATTTTTTGTCATTAGTGTGCAACTTTGTGAGGAGAAACCCTAAAGACGAATTTCTGCCATTTTTAAGGGTTTTCATACCCTTGGATCTCCCATGTTTAATTGAAGATAAGTAATTGTTTAATCAATCAATATGTCTATGTGTTGTTTGATTATATATTGTTCTTGTCTTTTAATTAACATGCTAGGCTAGATTTATCTTGTGTTTGCTTAGATCTAATGAAACCTAGCTATTGATTATTGGTTATTAGTGTGTTATTAATTGTATTGGATGATTGTTCATCGATGTTAGGCTTAAGAAAACTGGCTAACTTCCTATTCGGTAACTTGCTTGAATGTCTTAAGAAACATGAACCAATGGGTACTAAGGTTTTTATGGTTGTATTTAATGCATGAGCGAATTCAAGTGATCCCATGTTAGGAGCTTCCTAGCCGGCTCGACATAGGAGTGAAGTAGGAGCTTGTAGAGTTGGGGAAGTACGTACGCCACCCCACGATTGGTATTAAGGAATACACCCGTCATCCACGCAATTAATACACACTAATCAACCGGTAAAAGATAGTTAGGGAGTAAGGAAATCTAAGTAAACACATTTCTCTCCACATAAGTTTCACAACCTTTTCATTTTCAGTTATTTTATTTTATTTGCATTCGTAGTAATTTGGGTTAGTTGACTAGCAACTAATTCCGCCCACTCCTTCAAACCCGAGATTTTACTTGCTTTCATAAAAAAAATATAAAAATACAAAAAGAATCTTCCCTCACCCTTAGACCTACTAAAGTAGTTTTTCATACCTAACGAACACTATTCCCTGTGGAGAACGATCAATCCCCCGTACTTACCACTACACTATACTATATCGGTCAGGTACACTGCCTGGTGGGGTTGTAAGCCTCTTGAGAACCCTCGAGAGGTAAAACCTGTTGTAAGGTTGCAAAACCACGCATCAAGTTTTTGGCGCCGCTGCCGGGGAATAGTTATTGTTTAGGTTGAATTTTTTATTTTATTAGGTCTACTCACTAGATTCCTTTCTAGTGAGATTTTTATTTTATTTTTCTAGGTTTTCTTTAGTCTATCTTTTTTCTTCGTTTCTTTGTTCGTAACCATTACCATCCGACATCATGGAAGGTGGTAATATCCTTGATCCCAACAACCCACCACCACAACAACACCCACCTCCTAGAGCCCGTACCTTAGGAGACTACTCTCGTCCTAGCCACCATGGCTATCGAAACACCATTGAGCTCACTCAAGGAGCCAATGTCACACCCTTGCGATCCGACACCATCCGGTTGGTGCAAAGCGGATGCGCATTCCATGGACTTCGTTCCGAAGATCCTAATCAACATCTCAAGGACTTTCTCAAAATTGTTGATTCCATAGACCTTGATGTTGCCACTCGAGAGACGACCCGACTGCGTCTCTTTCAATTCTCTCTGCGGGACCAAGCTAGTCAATGGCTAGAACGTCTACCCGCAGGATCCATCACCTCTTGGGATGATCTCACCACTCATTTCCTTGCTCAGTTTTTCCCACCGGGAAGAACTACCAAGCTAAGGAATGATATCTTGATGTTCCAACAACGTCAAGGCGAAACCCTCTACGAGGCATGGATTCGATTCAAGGACTTACTCCAAAAAGTCCCTCACCATGGCATAGAACTTTGGCTCCAAGTCCAAATCTTCTATGACCATATCAATCTCTCCACGAGGCAAACCATTGACCAATCGGCTGGTGGTAAGCTACGTGATCTAAGTGCGGAAGAATCATGGGCTCTCCTAGAAGATCTTGCTCTTTATGACAACGAAAGTTGGAGTGATCCCCGTGATTTGAATAAAACGGTCAAGGCAATATCTTTGCCTTCAAACAATTCAAGCACTTCCGACCGTAGGATCATAGAACTTGAAGACCAAGTCAAGTTTCTTATGAAATCCTACGAGGTTCCTAAACCTTCAAGCCAAGTGAACAAAATCACTTCTTCATGTGAATTATGTAGTGATCCCCACGACACTCGTGATTGCATGGAACTCCCCGAACAAGCTTTTGCGGACTACGCATCCTCGCGTACCGACGGAGCGGGAGACAAGTGGTACACTTTCAAACCCGAGCTAAACCCCTACGGTGATACATACAACCCCTCATGGAAAAATCACCCAAACCTTAGGTGGAAACAAAACCAAAACACACAACAAACCAATTCTTCCAACCCACCTAATCGTTTCCAATCAAGCGGTTCCAACTCGAACCGTACTTTCAACAACAATCCTTCCAACAATGGTAGTACCAATAACTTTGAAGGATTGATGTCTCAATTTATGGCATCTCAAGAAGCTCGTTTTGCCAAGTTTGAAGCCGATTTCAAACAAAAACAAAGCGAGATGACCAATAAGATTGACACTTTGTTGAAAGCCCTCAATGACCGAGAAATGGGAGCACTCCCTAGCAACACAGTCAAGAACCCGAAACTAAACGTCAACGCCATCTCGTCGGTTTCGTCTCCTAGTTCTTGTCCACAATATTATTCGGTCAATTCCACGAGCTCGTGTTTCAAACAAACCCAAGTCGTAGTTGAAACACCTCCCACTCAAAACCTTGACGAAGAATTCAAGGAGCTCCACCTTGAAAGTCCGGTTATTGATGTGTTGGATGAGAAGAAGCTCAAGTTAGGCGAAAAAGGGACCGCCTTTGTTCAAAACAAGCTACCTAAGAAGTTAGATGATCCGGGCTTATTTGTTCTACCTTGCAAGATCGGTAATTCGGAGGCTTATGACACATTAACCGATCTTGGATCAAGCCTTAACCTACTTCCGTTACCTCTCTACACCTCTCTAAAACTAGGAAAACTTGAAGAGACCGAGGTAATAATAGGTTTAGCGGATGGAAGTGTTGCTTACCCGGTTGGAGTAGTCAAGGACGTGTTAGTACACATAGGAAAACTAACCATTTTAGCCGATTTCCACGTCCTTGATATGGTTAGCGACCCTACATGCCCCTTGTTGATAGGTAGAGGATTTCTGGCGACCGCTAGTGCTATGATTGATTGTAAGGAATCTAAGATAGCGGTAGGAGAAGGTGATACTTGGTCAGTCTATGATGTTAAGAAACATGCCTCTGATACTAGTGGGGAACCAACACCCCATTGGTTAGAATTAAATAGGAGACCATCTAGATATGGACCTTGGATCGATAGAGACTTCATAGGACCCCAACGCCCATTTTACCTAGAAGAGGACTTTGTGAACCGAACACATGCGGTAGAACAACTCTTGGCTAGGGACACCGAATTGGATCCATTTGAAGACCCTCTAATTTTTAGGAAGATGATTGATTTCCTAGGAGTTTTGCCAATTAACCTAGGGATGAATAAGTGGATTCGTGAGGACGATGATCATAAGTGGGATTGGGACAAACCACCCAAAGATGGAGATGGGTCATGGCATATTAAGGTGACATTGTATGACCCGGATGGAGAGAAGTTTGAAAGGATATATTGTACTAAGCGGACCAATAGGAAACTTCAATCCAAGCTTAACCCTAAAGACGTCCTCGATGACGAGCTCACTTATATAGGGTAGAAGGACTTTGAGTCTAGCTACAAGACTCGTTAATAAAGAAAAGCGCTTCTTGGGAGGCAACCCAAGCTTTATTTGCTTTGTGTGTTTATTTATTTGTTTGTTTGATTTTATTTATTTCCGTATGTGTGTTTAATTTTTATTATTATTGATTCATGTTCAAAACTAAATTGTGAAAATGCTTTATCTTGTTTTTAACTTCGTCTTAACTACATATAAAGGTATTTTGCAAAAAGATAAGTGTAAGGGAAATCCAAATCGGTTTATTAGAACACAAATGAACATGAATCGTAACAATAATAAATTAACATACATATTAGTGTTTGTTTGAGTCAAATGCTTGTATCGAGTCATAATGATGTTTTGCAGGATTTCCAGGAAGTAAGGTAGAGGTTTTTCCAGAAATTTTCCGGAAACTTAACATGAGAATTCTGTCAGATCATTTCTGACGGCGTCAGGAGTTACAACCTGACGGCGTCAGGTTTTAATTTTCTGAAATTTTTGAAAGTTTTGTTTTCATAAAAAGTTTTTATTAAATCTCTAACTTATAATCTCCAGGAATCTGCAAAATTATCATTCCACAAGCATTATATCCTTATATATAGAATTTATCCCGCCGATGTTATGCAGGTTTTCGTGTTTGTTTTCTCAGGTTTAACAGGTTATTTTGGACAAGGAGATGTATGTGGAATCAAGCTTATGGCGATGCATTAGTCTTGGAGCTTCTACATTCTCTTGGAAGAAGATCTAACCATGTTGCCACATTATCCACCGAGCGAATCAGGAGAGTATTTGATTTCATTCTTTTACCTTTTCACTTTTACATCTTGTTATTTGAACATTGGGGACAATGTTCATCTTAAGTGTAAGGGGGGGTAAAATACGATACTTTAGAGAATACAATTACGCTTGATTTTTGTTTGTTTAATAGTAAATGTGTAATAAAACTGAGAGAAATACCTGTTAGGGCAATTTTAGTGCCAAATTTAAATTTTTTTACAACATATAGGAGTGAAACTTTGATCTTAATGAGCGTCTCATGGATAGGAGTTATATGACTAGCACAAAAACCGTACCACTAAAAAATTTTTTCCACCCCCAAATATGTGAGGTTCGCCCCTAGAATTGGTAGGAAAAGCATTTATGCTATGATGTGTGTACCGGTAGCACTTAGATTCTAGAACTTGCGTTAGGACCATTCCGAGGCCACAAGTGAGACTACATTCGTGTAGTTAGATTTACTACATGATAAGAGGCATTAGGATTAACCCATTGTTTTACACCTGTGTTTTTGTTATAATTACTTTGGCTACATTGGTCAAGTAATTTTCCCACACCCTTTGCGTTGTACTCATTTTTAGTACACGATACCCCTAGTACACCCCTCAGAGCCTATCTTTTCGTTTCGACCTTTAAGCATTTTACTTAAAGTAAGAATTTGTTTACACCCCACTAAAATGTACACCCAAATCGCCTTAGCCCACCTTGTATGCACTCATTTTTAGTGCATTATTGTGACAACATTTGTTTAAACCTAAGTTAATTATCTAATTGATTACATGGTTGCTAAGTCGATTTATATCCTTGTACATATTGTTTTGGGACGATTGGGACTCATGGGTAAAGTACTAGTGTAATGGAGTAATGGGGAAGAACATCAATTATTACCCCCATATGTGCTAAGTATTTTAAAAGTACTCCAAGTTTTTCAATTATCTTAATTCGAGTCATTAGAATAGCATTTGTAAAGTTATGTAAAAGTTCAAGTGTAAGGGGAATGCAACGCCCCTATGATGTATTATTTTGGATGGTAGGGCAAGAGTGTATGAAAAAAAAAAAAAAAAAAAAAAATCAAGAAAAATACAAAAAAAATGAGAAAAAGAAAAATAGAAAAAACATACGGACTACCATCCCGTTTTATTTTATGTTTGTCTTATGTTTTTGTTATTTTGTTTTTAGCTTAAGTCGAGTCTAGTCTTGGCTTAGCAACGCTATATTGTACATGTAATTAATCAAGATCTTTAACTCGCCACCAATAAAATATCCCTTATCCAACAAAATCGTGTTTATCATATCCCTACACCTCACGTTATAACCCATTTAAAAGCCCTCTTTGATAGTTTATCTTAGGTGCTTACGCCTAGTGGAGGAGGTTTTCGATCCTTTCCCAAGCCTATGGTAATCTATTTGCTATGACAGGTAGTGAGAGATATTATCCATTTTCATTTATGAGATTTATTTTGATGACACCTGAGAGATGTGAGTATCTAAACACTACTTGTGAGGTGCTAGTATGTAATCTCCGTGCTTATTATGATTAAAGTGGAACGACTGTTTGTTGTAATTACTTTTATATTAGCTTTAAATGACCCCTAACTTGTATTTTGATTAGAATAAAAGCGCATTTGCTTGAGGACAAGCAAATCTCAAGTGTAAGGGTATTTGATGAAGCGAAAAGTGTACCGCTTTTAGGGGGTCATTTAAGCCCTAAATCGTATTTATTTGATCAAATATTGCCCTAAATCGTTCCTTTTGTCATTTTAGGTACTTTGGAGAAGAAATCTGGAAAAGGAAGCATTTTGGACGTTTTTGGAGCATAAAAGTGAAGAAAACGACAAAGTCTCAAAATTATGCTGAAAAGTACCTTTGACGGCGTCAGGGATTGCCCTTGACGGCGTCATGGCTTGGCAAAAAAAGGTGGATATGAAAATTACTCATGATAAGCCAGAGAATTTTACAATGAAAAATCTGACGGCGTCTCCCTTTGAAGTGATCAAGGCCATCACGGTTTAACTTAAAGAGGGACGGCGTCAAGCCATATTCTGACGGCGTCAAGCTTTGATAAGCCAGAGCGGATTTTGGAGGTCTAAAGAGGGACGGCGTCAAGAAGGCCATCCGGGAACCCTAGACACGGCGAGGTGACGGCGTCAAGTCCTATAACGTGACGCCGTCAGCCCTTAAACTCTATATATAGTTTTGCAATTTTTTGTCATTAGTGTGCAACTTTGTGAGGAGAAACCCTAAAGACGAATTTCTGCCATTTTTAAGGGTTTTCATACCCTTGGATCTCCCATGTTTAATTGAAGATAAGTAATTGTTTAATCAATCAATATGTCTATGTGTTGTTTGATTATATATTGTTCTTGTCTTTTAATTAACATGCTAGGCTAGATTTATCTTGTGTTTGCTTAGATCTAATGAAACCTAGCTATTGATTATTGGTTATTAGTGTGTTATTAATTGTATTGGATGATTGTTCATCGATGTTAGGCTTAAGAAAACTGGCTAACTTCCTATTCGGTAACTTGCTTGAATGTCTTAAGAAACATGAACCAATGCGTACTAAGGTTTTTATGGTTGTATTTAATGCATGAGCGAATTCTAGTGATCCCATGTTAGGAGCTTCCTAGCCGGCTCGACATAGGAGTGAAGTAGGAGCTTGTAGAGTTGGGGAAGTACGTACGCCACCCCACGATTGGTATTAAGGAATACACCCGTCATCCACGCAATTAATACACACTAATCAACCGGTAAAAGATAGTTAGGGAGTAAGGAAATCTAAGTAAACACATTTCTCTCCACATAAGTTTCACAACCTTTTCATTTTCAGTTATTTTATTTTATTTGCATTCGTAGTAATTTGGGTTAGTTGACTAGCAACTAATTCCGCCCACTCCTTCAAACCCGAGATTTTACTTGCTTTCATAAAAAAAATATAAAAATACAAAAAGAATCTTCCCTCACCCTTAGACCTACTAAAGTAGTTTTTCATACCTAACGAACGCTATTCCCTGTGGAGAACGATCAATCCCCCGTACTTACCACTACACTATACTACATCGGTCAGGTACACTGCCTGGTGGGGTTGTAAGCCTCTTGAGATCCCTCGAGAGGTAAAACCTGTTGTAAGGTTGCAAAACCACGCATCAATACCCAAGTGTATCTAGAGTATTCCTCCACTATGACCAGAGTATACTTCTCATGGTTAATAGACCTTGGACTGACAGGTCCAAATAGATCCATATGGAGAAGATGTAGGCAGTTCCTGATGGAAAAGTTGGTTTTGGTTTTAAAGGATGCTCTGTGATGTTTACCTTTTTCACAAGCTGAGCATGGTTTATCCTTTGAAAACACTAGTTATGGTAAGCCAAGGACCTTGTTTTGTTTTACAAGATTGTTTATGTTTTTAAAGTTCAGGTGGGTGAGTCTCTTATGCCAAAGCCAGTTGAGTGTATCAGTGGCCTTAGCAAAGAGACAAGTTCCATCCTGAGTTAGACTGGACATGTCTGATACATAAACATCTTGTCTTCTTGGTGCAATGAGGACAATTTCCTTATTTGCATTGAAGATGGTTCATTGCTTATCATCAAACTGAACTATGTATTTTGCATCACATAGTTGACTGACACTGATCAGATTGTACTTAAGACCATTTACATAAGCTATCCTAGTAAAGACAATACCATTGCAGTTTACTGAACCATAACCTTCAGTGAGACATGATGAATTATCAGCAATTATCACTTTGGGTCCTGGTTCTTCCACATATTTGTGCAGACACTCCTTAACACCAGTCATGCTCTTTGAACATCCACTGTCTAGATGCCAAACAGGATCCCTGGCATGCCTCTGCACAAATAGTAAACTGGGTCAGTTCTTTCTAGGACTCCATTTCATGGAGGGTTTGGTTTTGTAGGTCTTTATGAAAGTATTAATCGATTCATGGTCAGTGGTTGAGTGGACTAAGCTACCACATGTTTTGCATTTAGTCGTAGGGGTAGCCTCAGTAGTCTGAGAGGATTGTTTATTCATTCCTCTTCTTGACTGAATGACCCTCTCTTTTCCTGAGGATTTCTGAGTGGAACTTCCACTAGATTCACAGTGTTTGTCAATTTGACAATCCTCAGGATGATGGTCATTGAATCCACACAATGGGCAAGGTGGAAAAGGCTTGGCCTTTTGCTTCTGTTTCTGCTTAGAATCAGAAGGGTAGTTCAAGCACTGAGCCTTAAGTCTTGAAAAGTTTGACATGACTGAGCATTTTTTATGATCAAAGGTCCTGTGATCTTCCTTTTTGCAAATCATTTTGCAAAAAGGACTCTATAGCAATCATCAGTGAGATGATTTGTATAGTTGCATAGTTCACACTTTTTCAGGGGTTTGGTTGGTTTGGGTTTGGTCTTTGAGGAAGCTAGTTTTTGTTCCTTCTTTAATTGAGAAGGTTTTTCAGAAGATGCAATCTTCTCACTTAGCTTCCTGACCATTTCAGTCAACTGATCAATTCTTGGATCAGGACTTTGGGTTGCTACTTCAGAAGGGACTGAAGTTGATGAGTCATCAGTATTTACTGAGACTTCAAGGGGTGGCCTTCTCAGGAGGATTCTACCTTTTCCTGATCTCTCCTTTGGAGAGTGTGGAGAGTAGACCAATGGTGGGAGGTCTGAGCTTGGTGCAGCACCCTGAAGGGTATTTAGTGGAGGGAGTGGAGGAGTTGATTCTGATTCAGGCTCACTGATTGGATCAGAAATATTGAGTTGGTCAAAGAGTCCAAGCATACCTTTCAGAGCCTGACTTTCAGGGAGCAAGATATTTCCAGTCTCAAAGTTTCGCAACTTACTGACTGGGTTGTCCCTGACAATCCAGTCATTTGACTTGGGTTCCATCTCTTGCTCAAAGGATATGCCAGCTGGAACAAAGGTCATTTCACTGGGACTCTCACTGGAGGTTTCAGTGAGGTGGTCAATTCCTATAGTTATCTTAGGAATTAAGCCCACAGAATCAAATACCTTAGGGTTCTTTTTGGTCCAGCTTTCAATAACAGCCTTTTCTTTCTTAAGTTCTGTTTGAAGGGCTTGGTTTTGTTTCAAAATTTCAGTGTTCTGAATTTGTAGAGTAATAGATTCTAATTTGGCTTGTTTCAGTGCAAGCAGTTCATCTCTACATTTATTCAATTCTGACACAATATTTTTATATTTTGAAAACAAGTTAAGCCTTTGTTCCTCAACAAACTTTAGATCAACACAAATATAATTCATGTAAGACTGCCAATCAGAATCATCATCTATAGAAAGTAAAGTATTTACCTTCTTCATGGTGATGTTGACCCACTCTCCATTCCTAGCATGGCTTTTTCCAACAGCCACCTGATCCTCTTCAGAAAGTGCCATCAGTGCACTAACTCTTATTTCCTCATCAAAGGAAACCTCTTCTTCATCCCAATCATATGCTTCAGCTACTAATACCTTGTTCTTTGTCTGAATAGGTTTGGATGTTTGAGCAGCCTGAGACAATATCGGGTTAGTTTCAAGAAGTGCAAGTTTAGCTTTGATTTTCCTATATTTTGTTTCAAAATCCTTTTGACCCTTGTTTTGAAATTGATGGGTGGACTGAAACATTTTAGGTTGAAACTTGCTAGTTCCTGAGGAACTGTTTCCTGAGAATTTGTAAGAGGGTTCTGAGATAGTTTTAGAATAGCAGTCCCTAGCAAAATGACCCTTTTTACCATATTTAAAGCATTCAGTGGTCTCATTTGCTTTTGGTTTTGTAACGTTGGACTGATTTCTTTTGATGAAACGTCTTGAACTAGCAAGGAGTGCCCTTTCTTGGAATTCCAAGTTCAAGTCGTTCAGGTACTCCTCACCAGTCCTTTCATCAATTTCATCTTCAGAATCCTCTTGAAAATCCTGCACAACACCATTAGAATAGAAAGCAGTTGATATGGGTGTGGAGGTTAAGGCCTTTTTGGACTCAAGAGCTTTTGAGTCAGGGTATCTCCTTGAGATCAAGTTGTCTTCATAGACAAACTTCCCATAAATTTCAGGGAGCTCAAGGGTCTGAATGTGGTTAGCATTCCTCAAGCCTTGTGAGAAGTTGAGCCACTTCTCAGGGAGACTGTTGACAAAGCCAACATTAGTCTCATGCTTAGATAAAGTTACACCATCATTTGATAGCTCATTTATCAAAGTCTTGTATCTGGTGTAGGTCTGAGAGAGACTTTCAGAGTCCTTTGCCCTGAAAGTATTGTACTCAAGTTTAAGGTCCATGACCCTATTTTCCTTGGTATCTGAGGGACCCTCAAAGCTATTTACCAAGTCATCCCAAGTTTGTTTGGCTGTAGAACAGTTGATGACTGATTCCATTATATCGTCAGGAAGACATGATATAAGGATGCTTTTCAGGCGATGGTCCTGATTGACCACCCTCCTCTCATCTATGGTCCATTGAGCTTCAGGCTTAATTAGCCCTGCAGCAGTTTTTGGGACAAATGGGCCATCCTTGATACAAGCGATGTAGTAGGGTTCCATCCCAGTTAAATAGCAAATCATACATTTTTTCCATTTGCTAAATTTGCCAGCCTCAAGTCTGGGTGCTACAGCAGAATAGCTGCCACCCTTTTTATCGACTAACTGGGGTACATTGGTATCATTCATTTTAGGATCTTGGTTTTAAAAACCTGGAGCTCTCTGGGTTTTTGAAAGGTTTTATAAACCAGAGGCTCTGATACCACTTGTTGTTCCCTTAGCACACCGAGTAATAACAATTAAGTTAAACTAAGTGAGCTTACGACTGAGATCAATGCAAAGAATATTTCTAACAGTTATAATACGTGAATATAAAAAACACAATATTTTTCAACGTTTAAATTCTTATTAGAAATAATTCCAAGAATCTATTACCCAAGTGTTTTGCGGAACAAACACTTGGGATTGAATAGTGATGCGTGGTTTTGCGACCTTACAACAGGTTTTACCTCTCGAGGGATCTCAAGAGGCTTGCAATCCCCACCAGGCAGTGTACCTGACCGATGTAGTATAGTGTAGTGGCAAGTACCGGGGGATTGATCGTTCTCTAGGGGAATAGTGTCGTTAGGATTGAAAAACTATTCTAATAGGTCTAAGGGTGAGGGAAGATTCTTTTTGTATTTTTTTATATTTTTATAAAAGCAAGTAAAATCTCAGGTTTGAAGGAGTGGGCGGAATTAGTTGCTAGTCAACTAACCCAAATAACTACAATTGCAAATAAAATAAAATAACTGAAAATAAAAAGGTTGTGGAACTTATATGGAGAGAAATGTGTTTACTTAGATTTCCTTACTCCCTAACTATCTATTACCGGTTGATTAGTGTGTATTAATTGCGTGGATGACGGGTGTATTCCTTAATACCAATCGTGGGGTGGCGTACGTACTTCCCCAACTCTATAAGCTCCTACTTCACTCCTATGTCGAGCCGGCTAAGAAGCTCCTAACATGGGATTACTAGAATTCGCTCATGCATTAAATACAACCATAAAAACCTTAGTACGCATTGGTTCATGTTTCTTAAGACGTTCAAGCAAGTTACCGTAAGGGAGGTTAGCCAGTTTTCTTAAGCCTAACATCGATAAACAATCATCCAATACAATTAATAACACACCAACAACCAATAATCAATAGTTAGGTTTCATTAGATTTAAGCAAACACAAGATAAATCTAGCCTAGCATGTTAAATAAAAGACAAGAACAAGATATAATCAAACAACACATAGACATATTGAATGATTAATTGATTACTTATCTTCAATTGAACATGGGAGATCCAAGGGTATAAAACCCTTAAAAGTAGCAGAAAAATCGTCTTAGGGTTTCTCCTCACAAAGTTGCACTCTAATGACTAAAAATTATGAGAATATATATAGAAAATCATATCTGACGGCGTCACGTTATAGAGCTGACGCCGTCACCTCGCCGCCGCGGTTAGGGTTTCTTGATGGCCTTCTTGACGCCGTCCCCTTTTAATCGTCCAAAATCCTCTCTGGCGCGTCAGGGGTTGACGCCGTCACAATGGAGCTTGACGCCGTCACAGGTACTTTTCCAGGCGATTTTGAGATTTTGTCGTTTTCTTCACTTTTATGCTCCAAAAACGTCCAAAATGCTTTCTTTTCCAGATTTCTTCTCCAAAGTACCTAAAATGACAAAAGGAACGATTTAGGGCAATATTTGATCAAATAAATACGATTTAGGGCTTAAATGACCCCCTAAAAGCGGTACACTTTTCGCTTCATCAAATACCCTTACACTTGAGATTTGCTTGTCCTCAAGCAAATGCGCTTTTATTCTAATCAAAATACAAGTTAGGGGTCATTTAACGCTAATATAAAAGTAATTACAACAAATAGTCGTTCCACTTTAATCATAATAAGCACGGAGATTACAAACTAGCACCTCACAAGTAGTGTTTAGATACTCACATCTCTCCGGTGTCATAAAAGTATATCTCATAAATGAAAATGAATGATATCTCTCACTACCTGTCATAGCAAATAGATTACCATAGGCTTGGGAAAGGATCAAAAACCTCCTCCACCAGGCGTAAGCACCTAAGATAAACTATCAAAGAGGGCTTTTAAACGGGTTATAACGTTAGGTGTAGGGATATGATAAACACGGTTTTGTTGGATAAAGGATATTTTACTGGTGGCGAGTTAAAGATCTTGATTAATTACATGTACAATATGGCGTTGCTAAGCCAAGACTAGACTCGACTTAAGCTAATGAAAAAAAATAACAAAAAGATAAAATAAACATAAAATGAAACGGGATGGTAGTCCGTATGTTTTTTTTTTTTTTTTTTTTTTTTTTTTTTTTTTTTTTTTTTTTTTTTTTCATACACTCTTGCCTACCATCCAAAATAATACATCGTAGGGGGGTTTGATCCCCCTTACACTTGAACTTTTACATAACTTTACAATTAACTATTCTAATGACTCGAATTAAGATAATCGAAACACTTGGAGTACTTTTAAAATATTTAGCACATATGGGGGTAATAATGTTGTTCTTCCCCATTACTCCATTACACTAGTACTTTACCCATGAGTCCCAATCGTCCCAAAACAATATGTACAAGGATATGACTCGACTTAGCAACCATGTAATCAATTAGATAATTAACTTGGGGTTTAAACAAATGTTGTCACAATAATGCACTAAAAATGAGTGCATACAAGGTAGGCTAAGGCGATTTGGGTGTACATTTAAGTGGGGTGTAAACAAATTCTTACTTTAAGTAAAATGCTTAAAGTTAGAAACGAAAAGATAGGCTCTGAGGGGTGTACTAGGGGTATCGTGTACTAAAAATGAGTACAACGCAAAGGGTGTGGGAGAATTACTTGACCAATGTAGCCAATGTAATTATAATAAAAACACAGGTGTAAAACAATGGGTTAATCCTAATGCCTCTTATCATGTAGTAAATCTAACTACACGAATGTAGTCTCACTTGTGGCCTCGGAATGGTCCTAACGCAAGTTCTAGAATCTAAGTGCTACCGGTACACACATCATAGCATAAATGCTTTTCCTACCAATTCTAGGGGCGAACCTTACATATTTGGGGGTGAAAATTTTTTTAGTGGTACGGTTTTGTGCTAGTCATATAACTCCTATCCGTGAGACGCTCATTAAGACCAAAGTTTCACTCCTATATGTTGTAAAAAATTTTAAATTTGGCACTAAAATTGCCTTAACAGGTATTTCTCTCAGTTTTATTACACATCTACCATTAAACAAACGAAAAATCAAGCGTAATAGCATTCTCTAAGGTATCGTACTTTACCCCCCCTTACACTTAAGATGAACATTGTCCCCAATGTTCAAATAACAAGATGTAAAAGTAAATAAGGTAAAAGAATGAAATCAAATACTCCCCTGATTCGCTCGGTGGATAAAGAGGTAACATGGTTAGATCTTCTTCCAAGGTAATGTTGAAGCTTCAAGATTAAAGCAGCGCCAAAAGCTAGATTCCACATACATCTCCTTGTCCAAAATAACCTGTTAAACCTGAAAAACAAACACGAAAACCTGCATAACATCGGCGGGATAAATCTGTATAAGGATATAATGCTTGTGGAATGATTATTTTGCAGATTCCTGGAGTTTATAAGTTAGAGATTTAATAAAGCATTTTATGATTCCGGAAGAAAAACAAAACTTTCAAAAAAAAATTCCAGAAAACTGTTCCTGACGCCGTCAGAAGTGATCTGACAGATTTTTCATGTTAAGTTTCCGGAAAATTTCTGGAAAAACTCAATCCTTATTTCCTGGAAATCCTGCAAAATATCATTATGACTCGATACAAGCATTTGACTCAAACAATTACTAATATGTATGTTAATTTAATATTGTTATGATTCATGTTCATTTGTTCTAATAAACCGATTTGGATTTCCCTTACACTTATCTTTTGCAAAATACTTTTATATGTAGTTAAGACGAAGTTAAAAACAAGATAAAGCATTTTCACAATTTAGTTTCGAACATGAATCAATAATAATAAAAATTAAACATACATACGGAAGCAAATAAAATCAAACAAACAAATAAATAAACACACAAAGCAAATAAAGCTTGGGTTGCCTCCCAAGAAGCGCTTGTTTTTGTTCGAGTCACGAGCCTGACTCTGCCCTTATTTAACGGATAAAGGAGAGGTTTTCCCTACACTTAGGGTTAAGTGCGGGTGATAGTAGCGATACACACCGAGTCGGTATGAGTATGCCACGTGAGGAAAGAGTGGTGGATGAATTATATGCTCAAAGATGTGGGATCCAATCATCATAACCTTACTTAGTTCAATTGGGTCAATGGGTGAATTGAAGTTTTCTCCTAGAAAGGGATCATCTTCTATCAACTTCGATAGACTCCTAGTTGGGAATCCATCTTGACCTAATAAACCCGGTTTAAACCCATAGTGTTTCTTGTGATTAATCATGAATGGGTGATGTAAGTATGAAAGGTTATGGTTCACTCCTATGTCAGCTTCCTCTCTACAAGGCTTAGAGTCTACTACCTTCAACATAAAACTACCCGGACTATATGGTTTGATGGGTGGGTCGGGACCTAATTCAATTCCTAAGTTCACATCTAAGGATGGAAGATTAGGTAACAGTTTTGGTTTAGGCTCCGGTTCATCAAAACTAGGAACTTCCATAGAACTAAAAGAAAGGTTATGACTACAAGTATTCAAACCTATTTCTTCTAGTTTTGTTTGGTCCAAGGGTTCTACCTCTATTGGGGTTCCTATAGTCTCTTTTACTTCTTCCGGGTAAGTCATGGGTGGTGTGTGTGCCTCAAATGATGGTAGGACTTGTGGGGTACTTGGTGGGCTTATGTTACTTACCTCATCATTCCCTATGTCAAGATCACCTATATCCTCATCATGTGTTTTAGTACAATCTAACCCTAACATTTTCCCAAGTATCTCAAGTGCTTCTCTAGGCATCTCAACTTCTATGTCCGAATCATAAGGATCTTCCTCAATAATCCGACCATGTTCAATTTGCCTTAAAGGATTCATCATGTGTTCTTCGGGATTCAAAGTCATTGGTCATAAAACCTAGGTCTTTTTGATCAATGTGATCATGTTCGGCTAAATCCTCCATCACATCAAGGTCACCTATGTGTTCATCCTGTATTATGGTAGTGCCTAACCATGACATGCAGCTAGGTGGCTCAACTCTACCCTCATCCCCAAACAAACTTGTTTCATGATCCTTGAAATTTGTGGTCAATTGACTTGTATTAATGTTTGTTGGGTTGTCTACTATATAATAATATTGGGCACAATTCTCAATAGCTTCCCATGCTTCCTCATCACTTAATTCCCTAAGATCCCTGCCGGCAAAATGGTAAATGTCCCTTTGGGCATGTCGGTCGACATGATTGTAAAAGATTTGAGTTAGGGACCAAAAATCGAAGTTATGATGAAGGACTTTTTTGAGTAAATATTTAAAACGAGTCCATGCATCATAGAGAGGTTCATCTTTATATTGTTTAAACATCAAGATGTCATATGGAGTGGGTGAATTACGTGGTTGGTGGTATGGTGGATTCGCGTTCTCCATAATGGTGAACGGAAGAGTCAATGGAAATTACGAACAAACACACAAAGAAATAAGATAGACTAAAGAAGACCTATAAAAAGAAAATAAAAATCTTACTAGAAAGGAATCTAGTAAGTAGACATAATAAAAAAGAATTTCAACCTAAGCAATAACTACTCCCCGGCAACGGCGCCAAAAACTTGATGCGTGGTTTTGCGACCTTACAACAGGTTTTACCTCTCGAGGGATCTCAAGAGGCTTGCAATCCCCACCAGGCAGTGTACCTGACCGATGTAGTATAGTGTATTGGCAAGTACCGGGGGATTGATCGTTCTCTAGGGGAATAGTGTCGTTAGGATTGAAAAACTATTCTAATAGGTCTAAGGGTGAGGGAAGATTCTTTTTGTATTTTTTTATATTTTTATAAAAGCAAGTAAAATCTCGGGTTTGAAGGAGTGGGCGGAATTAGTTGCTAGTCAATTAACCCAAATAACTACAATTGCAAATAAAATAAAATAATTGAAAATAAAAAGGTTGTGGAACTTATATAGAGAGAAATGTGTTTACTTAGATTTCCTTACTCCCTAACTATCTTTTATCGGTTGATTAGTGTGTATTAATTGCGTGGATGACGGGTGTATTCCTTAATACCAATCGTGGGGTGGCGTACGTACTTCCCCAACTCTATAAGCTCCTACTTCACTCCTATGTCGAGCCGGCTAAGAAGCTCCTAACATGGGATCACTAGAATTCGCTCATGCATTAAATACAACCATAAAAACCTTAGTACACATTGGTTCATGTTTCTTAAGACGTTCAAGCAAGTTACCGTAAGGGAGGTTAGCCAGTTTTCTTAAGCCTAACATCGATAAACAATCATCCAATACAATTAATAACACACCAACAACCAATAATCAATAGTTAGGTTTCATTAGATCTAAGCAAACACAAGATAAATCTAGCCTAGCATGTTAAATAAAAGACAAGAACAAGATATAATCAAACAACACATAGACATATTGAATGATTAATTGATTACTTATCTTCAATTGAACATGGGAGATCCAAGGGTATAAAACCCTTAAAAGTAGCAGAAAAATCGTCTTAGGGTTTCTCCTCACAAAGTTGCACTCTAATGACTAAAAATTATGAGAATATATATAGAAAATCAGATCTGACGGCGTCACGTTATAGAGCTGACGTCGTCACCTCGCCGCGGTTAGGGTTTCTTGATGGCCTTCTTGACGCCGTCCCCTTTTAATCGTCCAAAATCCTCTCTGGCGCGTCAGGGGTTGACGCCGTCACAATGGAGCTTGACGCCGTCACAGGTACTTTTCCAGCCGATTTTGAGATTTTGTCGTTTTCTTCACTTTTATGCTCCAAAAACGTCCAAAATGCTTCCTTTTCCAGATTTCTTCTCCAAAGTACCTAAAATGACAAAAGGAACGATTTAGGGCAATATTTGATCAAATAAATACGATTTAGGGCTTAAATGACCCCCTAAAAGCGGTACACTTTTCGCTTCATCAAATAGACAAGGGTTTATGGTGTCTCCTATCGAAACTCAAGTTTTGCTTGAGTGGTAACAATATACCCACTGAGCTATCTCAGTGAGTTGTATACACTTTGTAGGAGAGAAGTTACTTTGTAAAAGTTCTAAGCTTTCAATATACAAAGCACACATAACTTCTCTCCATCTGATCTATTTATACACAAGTAATCTAAGTATAAGTGATTAAAATATTACAAGTTGTTGAGGTAGCGTGTCTGATAATTACAAACAGTAATTGTCATTTCCAAGAACCAATAGGAATGGGCTAATAAGACTTTGGGAGTTGTTGGCTGACACTCCATGACTTTTAGCCGCAATAGGGAAGGTTGGTATCTGACAAGATAAGAGTGTTTGGTCTGACACTCTTATCTTCTCAGATCTTTCCCTTTTGTTCCCGCCTATTCTTCAGGCATTGGTTCCTCAGTCTTCAATCTCTTTAATGTTGTTGAGGAGACTGGGGTTCAGTGAGTTCTTGTCCAACACTAACTGAACCATCATCTTCTTCTTTGGCTTAAGTCCTACTCAGGGAGTACCGCCTTCCTGAGAGTGAGTCCTTTATTGAACTCGCCTTAAGCATCCTGAAGATGACTCACTGAGAGGCTGTTCTCTCAGTGACTTGAATTGTTCTCGGTTTAGCAAACACTTGGCTTAATTTGTGTTCAAATCCTGTTTAAGATAATTGGGTGTTTTACGAACCCAACAATAGTACATAAAGCATCCGTGAATTTTATCCAATAAAGTACGCCTATTTATTTGCACAGATTACATTCATAGTTATAAACTTCTGCAGGACCAAGAATGGATTGCCATGGAAAACAAAGCTCGAGAGTAAAACTCATTGCCATGGTTGCCACCTTCGGGCTTTTATCTGCAGCTCTTGGTTTTGCTGCAGAAGCCACGAAGCTCCAGGTAAACCATAATTACATATGTTAATAAATACATATTCATCAATTAACGTGCAAAGCGTTAAGTGTTATACATACGTGTAAGCTGGTATGTGTACAAGTAAATACTTAGATATTATATACATACGCTCATATATTCATATATGCATGAACTTACATGCAGCTTGCTGAGGTTATGGACTTTTCAGAAGGAGGATGCACATATCCGAGTAATTCAGGCCCCATACGACTTGGAGTCATCGCAATTGTAGTATAGGCTTCTGGAATGTTGAAATTCCAGTATCGAATTAACATGAAAATAGTATCATGTTTGTAGAATCAATTCACAGGTTTCTTTCTCAGGTTCAAATGTTTCAGGATCGATACATGATGACAACTGATAATTTTATACAAAATCGAATAGGAAACAAGGAAGATTGGGGTGAACCCTTTAATGAATCTGATATTATAAACTTGAAGGGTTGAGTTTGATTACAGACATTTGACCTATATATACTAAACTAAGAGGCATGATATGAAGGGTTGTGATGGTTCACAAGAACCAATAGACATGCCCTTTAAGCATAACTGTCATATTAACTGAAATTAACTAACTTCCTAACTGTCAAACACAATATGCAGCCCTATTCAAACATAACAAAGATTAATGGATTATGTTTTCCAACATATTCCTCCCTAATCTATTAATCTTTGTTTCTTCAATCTTCTTGTTCTATGATTCTTCCTGTTCATGCTTTATTTCTCTTCTGTTTTGTTCTTGCTTGTGCTTCTTATCTTGAGTTTCCATCTTGTTTGTTTGATAGTTGTTGCTATCTCCTTTTCCTTCTAAATCTTCCAATTTAATTCTAAAGTGTACAATCTTTCTATCTTCTTCATATCGTGCCATCACTTGATCTTCACGATCACTTTTGTGACTTCCAAGGCAAATAATCCCATTGCCTTTAACCACAGTTGATGTGGCTTTCTTTGGAACTGTTTCTGGTTCCTCTCTTTGCACCCTTGCTGTGCTGTAATAGCACTTGAATACATCAAGGTATTCATTGTAACACTTTCTAAAATGATCACCATATTCATGTGGCAATTCATAAATTTCTGCAACATAATCAAAACTGTTGAATGCAAATCTCTTGCAATTTCCAGGGATGGTTTTTTTTTCTTCCTTTCAGGATCTTTAACCGTGGTCTTTGATACCAAATATAGGCTTCTAGAATGTTGAAATTCCAGTATCGAATTAACATGAAAATAGTATCATGTTTGTAGAATCAATTCACAGGTTTCTTTCTCAGGTTCAAATGTTTCAGGATCGATACATGATGACAACTGATAATTTTATACAGAATCGAATAGGAAACAAGGAAGATTGGGGTGAACCCTTTAATGAATCTGATATTATAAACTTGAAGGGTTGAATTTGATTACAGAAATTTGACCTATATATATACTAAACTAAGAGGCATGATATGAAGGGTTGTGATGGTTCATAAGAACCAATAGACATGCCCTTTAAGCATAACTGCCATATTAACTGAAATTAACTAACTTTCTAACTGTCAAACAAAATATGCAGCCTTATTCTAACATAACAAAGATTAATGGATTATGTTTTCCAACATGTAGCACTAGTAGCTTTTCGTGTTTATTGCCCTGGAAATCGAAGCCCCTGTGCCATGGTTCAACTCTCTCGTTATTTGTCTTGGTATAAATTTATTCCTTTTAGTGATGACAATATATTCTTATATTAAACCGCAAATATTAATTCATAATACTTATGCCAGATTCATGCTTCCAGTATACTAATACGTCAAGAATTATGATAATCCTTGAGGGTACTTGACCTCTTAGAATACTTAAAGCGTGATGATTAAAGCTTGGGTGGGTTGTTCCGGCTGGTTGATTGAATTTGACTAAATGGTTGATGGTTTAATGAGTTTGATGTAGGGTGGCATGGCTAGTTGCAATGATCTTTTATGTTGTTGGTTTGGTGATGATTAAAAAGCAAGGCAACATACTTGAATATCAAGGTGAACCTCAAAATTTATACAACTGCAACGTTGTAAAGCCTGGTATATTTGGGGCCGGTGCTTCTTTTGCTCTTACAAGCATCTTACTCGAGATTATTTATTTGGTTGCAACGACGACACATCAGCCTGATAAAACCACAGCCGATCCTCCACCTAGAGCATCTATTCTTGGAATGTGTTAGAGTGCCAACAATATACATTCAAGTTTTTTGCGTTAATATCAGATGTGTAAACATTTTTGAGTTCTGTAATTGCAATAAATTTAATATAGATGTGTAATCTTTCATAACTACCAGGTGAGCCCGCGCGTTGCTGCGGGGCGGCCGTGTTTATGTTTATTAGAAATATGTTAGTGTTTTGTGGAGTAAGCAATTATTTTATTTTATATTTTTTTGTAACAACTATTGTTAGTATAAAGTGTTTTGTTAGCGGGGCGTTTTGTATGTTATGTCATTGTCTTTGTAATCATTCATTTCATTATGGCGGGCCGTCGTTTTATGTCGTTGATTATTGCTCATTATTTTTTATGAGTGTTTTTTTTTTCAAAACTTTTTTTTTTTTTTATTTTATTTTTTTTCAAAACTTGTTGCCAATTGCAAACAACGACCAAACTGTTATCTCATTGTCATAACAAACATTTATTCATTTACACACAAAAGTGGGCAATATCAATTGAAGCCATACATGTTATGCAACAAATGATCAATACTAATGGGCAAATCTTAAGATCACCAAAAAGTTTGGTACTCGTTAAGATACATACATGAACAATAAAATGAGGATACATGCGTATTAGAGCTGTAACTTTGGTGAACCTGCAAGTACAATATATACTACTCCCTCCGTCCCAATATAAGATAAATATGGTAAACGTCAACATCATGCATCATTTAATGAGGTTGCTTACGTTTGTTGAAAAAGTTTAGGAAATGCATAGAGGTGTCAATTTGTGCCTAAAATGGAAAAAATTGGCTAATTTTTGTTACTTTGTAAAAAATTTTGGCGCATTTAGCCATCTCCTTTTTTTGAAATGGTCACATTTAGCCCATTGAAAGGTTAAATGGGCACAACGGGCACATATTTTCTCTCAATTAGAGAACATTATAATCGTTTTTGAAGAAAAACTTATATATATAATATATTTAATTTTTTAAATATAAAGGGGTATTACATTTAACGAATTTATTTCGTCATTTTCGGTCTTCTATAAAACGATTTGTATAACATGTGCCCGTTTAACCCGTGCCCATTTAGCCCGTGCCCGTTTAAGCTCGTGCCCATTCTAGCCCGTGCCCTTTCTATCCCATGCCAGCCCGGCCCACCCGTTTTGCAACCTCAAGAAATGCACTATAATAACATTATAGTTAATTATAATCTGTAAAATTATTTAATAATAATATAACAGGTCAGCTACACATATTTGCGCTTAATGGTTTAAACAGTTTGGTTATCAGGTCTCGTGACTCCACTATAAACAGCGAAAGTATCGACTCTAGGTTTTAATTCCATTATTTCCCCATTTCAGCCTACCATGAAGGTGCGCTACTTTTGAAAAACTCAAATGGCACAGAACTTATGTATTTGATCATAATTAATGAAAAACTGAAACTTGTAAAGCATACCTCCAAACCAGCTCCGTTTGTTGCTGGAAGGCGGTACTTTGGTGCGACGGAAGTTTAGACTTAAATTTCATAACATGCGATACTCATTAATTATTTTTAAACAAAAAAGGCTGGGTTCCTCTTATTCCGCCTTTTCCCTGTTTGCATTGTTAATAGATTAAGAGCATATAAATCGTTCATAATCTACATGAATATTCCTGAAGACCCTTTTATTTTCTGGATCAGTGTCACTGTTGTATATTGCATCTAGGGCAAGCCCACATTTTCTTTTACATTTAGTTGGCGAAGAGACCCTTTGGGCACAACGACCTAAAGATTACCATTTGCAAGTTAGACAAATGTGGCAAAGTTCGTGTTTGAGTTCATTGCTAAGTAACTAATTCCATTAGAATCAAGCAACACAGAAGTTTATATTGCATTTTTAAGACCATTCGATAATATAAATAAACTTTTATGCAGTGTCGTCTTTGAACTGATAACTTATATAGGCTATTCTATATCTCACTAACATGTAAAAAGAGGGGCACATTTATTTTTTGACTTAGTGTCTCTAAACATGCTACATTCTTCGATATAGCTTTCATTATGGTTCTACTTGAAGCCTATGACACGACAAAATTAATCTTCTATCACACTACAACAAAAGAGAGGATGGGCGAGGAGTGTTTCGGCGGGGACGCATCTATCCCTGCCAAAAGTCGCTAAACGATAAAATCCGTGCTGAGCTGGCACAAAGTCTCGCTGACCATTTATAAAATTTTCAACGCGACTTTTCGGCGGGGACAAGTCCCCGCCGAAAGTATTTTACATATTTGTTAAAGGTTGACCAAACTTTGAGCGCTTAATTGTTCCCGCTTTTTTTCCCGCTCTCTCTTTCGGTGGGGACATGTCCCCACCGAAAGTGAAGATGCACAGTTCTACTTTTTGGCGGGGACGTGTCCCCGCCGAAAGTATTAAGCATTTTGGCTCCAAAAAGGTAAGTTCATCCCGCCAATATTTACTGGCTTTTGGCGGGGACATGTCCCCGCCAAAAGTACTGGCGCCAATTTTTCCCGCCAAGGTTTTAGTTATATATAACCATATCTCGTGTATAACCAGGAAAATAGAAATAACCAAATCACTAATTCCCACAAAACACACATAACAATGGATGGTTACACGCCGGAAGAGGAGTGGTCAAAGGTTTTATCGTCGATGCTCCTCTTTAATGAAGTTCTTAATGAATATGGCTACGAAATTTATGATGAATATGGTTCTTATAAGAACTGTGCACCGTGGATGAGAGACCGGATTCTGGAATGGCTGAGGCAAAAGCCGTACTACAGAGAGTATTTGGAGGCTGTTGCTGATGATGAAGCTGAAAGCACGTTGGACACCAAACTTGATGATCTGGGAAAGAGGGTAACAAATCTCGAAGATACGTTTGAATATATCAAGCAAAGGAAAGCAAGGAAGGGAAAAGATGGTGCAAGTTCTAGCAAAGCGGGAAGTAGCAGCAAAAAAAAAAAATGAATGGGCGATGTTTGTTATGGTATATGTCGTGTGTTGTTTCGTTTGAGTTGTTTCGTTTGCTTGTCGAGTTGTTTTGTTTGATCTGTTTCGTTTGCTTGTCAAGTTGTTTCGTTTGAGTCTGTATGAAATGTATGTGGTTGAGAACTCTTGCGTGTTTTAAATAAAATGTTTGCCTTCGTGTTTGTTAATTGTGATATTGTTTCTTCAAATAAGGTTATAAACCCAAACACCCTTTTGGTTCAGAAATAAACAATCCAAAACACCCTTGTTTGGACAGCATAAACCAAACGGCCCTTGTGGGCTGCTGTTAACCAAACGGCCCTGTTTGGACAGCATAAACCAAACGGCCCCTTTATGGTTGAATCTTGATGGATACTTAAGTTTTCACAGCAACAACAACATCATTGGAAGTAATTTACTACATGTCAAAAGGAGCGTTGAAACCAAACGGCCCTTGTGGGCTGCTGTTAACCAAACAACATAAACCAAACAGCATAAACCAAACGGCCCTATTTGGACAACAACATTTTATTAAACAACCAACAACAACAACAACAACAACAACAACAACAACAACAACAACATAAACCAAAGTCCCTGTTTGGACAACAACATTACATATGAAGATTGTCCATGTCACCTAACAGCTCACGGAGTATTGCAGCCGACTGACATGCGTGGTCGGGGTCGTCGTGATTCGTTGCCATTTCAAGTCTTGCCTCCAGCATCCTTACTCTTGTCTCTAGCACCTGCTTTTGTGCCTCCAGCATGTTTATCCTAAGATCTTTTTCATTACAGTTTGAGCACCCTGTTGGTGCAGATCCAGAACCGTGAGATGTTGAAGCAGACGAGGTTACTCGTAACTCCTCATCAAAGTCACTCTTCCACTTAAAATAACCACATCCATGATCTTTTTCTCTTGGCTGTCACATAAATAATGTAATTATATGATTGTTTGTATATTTACATAAATAAGAAATGTATAATTGTTCACCTTCGAAAGAGGACATGCATAATATTCCAATCCAAATGTATCTTTTTGATGTGATGTTCTTTTTTTTATATTTCCTGCTCCACAATTACACATAAAAGGATTATATCGATGCATCTCAGATTTTGCAATTGGTGTGAAGATAAGAGGTTTGGTGTTATCAGGTGGTGATGGGGGATGAAGGAGGTGATGTTGTTGCTGTTGTGGATTTTGGTAGTGATGGGGGATGAGAGAGTGAGAGAATATAAGGTAGTGATGGGGGATACAGTTTTTGGATTATATGTGATTTTGGATAAGATTTTTTTGATATTAAAGCGGATAAGGTATATCATTTATTGGCGGGGACATGTCCCCGCCAAAAGAATTTACGGAAACAGTATATTACATTTATTGGCGGGGACATATCCCCGCCAAAAGAATTTACGAAAACAGTATATTACATTTATTGGCGGGGACAACCGTATCATCTCGGCTCATTCGTTAAACATCTCATGTACAACCGTATCATCTCGGCTCATTCGTTAAACATCTCGTGTAAAATCATATCATCTCGGCTCATTCGTTAAACATCTCGTGTACAACCATAACATCTCGGCTCATTCGTTAAACATCTCTTGTATAACCATATCATCTCGGCTCATTCGTTAAACATCTCGTGTAAAACCATATCATCTTGGTTCATTTGTTAAACATCTCGTGTACAACCATAACATCTCGGCTCATTCGTTAAACATCTCGTGTACAAACATATCATCTCGGCTCATTCATTAAACATCTCGTGTACAACCATAACATCTCGGCTCATTCGTTAAACATCTCGTGTATAACCATATCATCTCGGCTCATTCGTTAAACATCTCGTGTACAACCATAACATCTCGGCTCATTCGTTAAACATCTCGTGTACAAACATATCATCTCGGCTCATTCGTTAAACATCTCGTGTATAACCATATCATCTCGGCTCATTCGTTAAACATCTCATGTATAACCATATCATTTCGGCTCACTCGTTAAACATCTCGTGTACAACCATAACATCTCGGCTCATTCGTTAAACATCTCGTGTATAACCATATCATCTCGGCTCATTCGTTAAACATCTCGTGCACAACCATAACATCTCGGCTCATTCGTTAAACATCTCGTGTATAACCATATCATCTCAGCTCATTCGTTAAACATCTCGTGTACAACCATAACATCTCGGCTCATTCGTTAAACATCTCGTATATAACCATATCATCTCGGCTCATTCGTTAAGCATCTCCTGTACAACCATAACATCTCGGCTCATTCGTTAAACATCTCCTGTACAACCATATCATCTCGGCTCATTCGTTAAACATCTCGTGTATAACCATATCATCTCGGCTCATTCGTTAAACATCTCGTATACAACCATATTATCTCGGCTCATTCGTTAAACATCTCATTATGTAAATTTTTTTTAAAAGTTTTAAATTAATTAAAGATAATTTACAAAATATTTGAAAATAATTTTAAATGATTTAAATTAAGTATAAATGATTTAATTTTATTAGGTAAAAGTGATGTAAATAATTTTAAAAAGTTTTAAATTAATAAAATATGATTTAGAAAAATTTTAGTTAAATTTAAAAGAATTAATATTCATTTTTTTTTTTTTTTTTTTTATTAAAATACTTTCAGCGGGGACATGTCCCCGCCGAAAGATTTCACAAAAAAATTAATCTTCCCTCGTAGCATTTACTTTATCCCGCCAAAGGATTTGGCGAAAAATCACTACTTTTAGCGGGGACTTGTCCCCGCCAAAAAGTCCCCGCCGAAAGTAATAGCTAAAACCTACCCCCCATATTATCAGATCTAACACTTAGCGAAAAAAAAAAAAAAAAAAAAAAAAAAAAAAAAAAACTCATCATCTCTAAGCTTCTGCTGCTTCTGCTTCTGCTTATCTCCGCCACCACCACAACAGCACCATCTCCACCTCCACCACAACACCACCATCTCCACCACCACCACCACAACACCATCATCTCCACCACCACTGTGCACGTTTAATTCTCCCCTCTCATCGTTTAATTCTTTCCTCAAAACCTCTCATCGATTAATTCTTTCTTTTTCTCATCTCATTTCTTCCTTTATCCATCTCGTTTACAAAACCCAGGTATTAATTTTTGTTAATTTCTTGATTTTTCTTATTTTTTTTATATGTTAATTTTTGTTAATTTTTTTATATGTGTTAATTTTTGATATATGTGTATTATGTTTTTTGTTAATTTTTTTAGGTACAGTTGCTGCTGAGAACCGAGGAGGAGACCCGAAGCCGAGACTGGAAGCCGAGACCACAGGTTTTCATCAACTTTTTTTTTTTTTTTTTTTTTTTTTTTTTTTTTTTTTTTTTTTGTGTTTATGTGTTACCGGGGACATGTCGCCGCCAAAAGTTTATAGTGATGAATTTGTGTTTGGATTAGTTTATCAGTTAGTTTATAGGCATATATGCATTAGATAGGAAAGTAGACAATAGCAGCAGTTGCGGATGATTGTGTGCTAAGTAGACAATAGCAGCAGCCACTTGTCTCATTCGTTAGACCAGCCGAGATAATTTAGACAATAGCAGCAGTGACTTTTTATGTGTTTGTTTTAGTTGTATTCAGCTTTAATTGGTTTGATATTAGCCTTTGTTGAATGGTCATGTTCTTTGTTCCCATGTTCTTTGATATTAGCCGAGATGTTATATACACTACATGTTAAGCATATCAATTGGAAGTGGCAATTTACTTCTAAATGGGTTGAGTTGGGTTATATTTTAAGTCTAACTAGTCGAACGGGTAAAACTAAAAGATAACTTGATATGAGACAGGTTAGAGTGGCTTGTGATTACTAGCTTATATTCCACAAAAGGTGTTACATCAGTTTTTTGAATATATAGAGATGGCATGGGTCAAATTGGATAATTTCATACAAGTCGGGTTGAGATGACTTAAAACATTGTTTACCTACTGATTTTTCATGTGATTATATTTCATAATGCTTTTGAGATTCATTCACTAATATCATCAGTACGTTTGTGTTAGGCCTGCGACTTGTCGAGCGAGTTAGACCAGCCGGGATTCATTCACTTTCCCTCATCAGTACGTTTCTAGAATTATAATATTTTGTTTCAGAATTTGATTTTAAGATGTTAGTCGTTTGTTTATAATTATATGGAATTTGATTGTGTTAGACTATTGTCAATGATTTTAGGAATTTAGTGATTAATTTCGGAAAGTCCCCGTCCGAAGTTAATCATCCCATAGAAAACCCGTCCGAAATTAATTTATTAGAAATTAATTTCGGAAAGTCCCGTGTTTGGGACTGCTTTTTGAATGTTTTGTCTCATTTAGGATATGAATGCGTATAATTGATTTACTATTTGTGAAAATTTCGACAGTGTTTCCCCTTTACTCCTACGAATATGTCTTTAATGCGCATATTTGGGGAGTTGAGGGGAAATGCTGCTGAAATTTTCTCAAATAGTAAATTCAGTTATACGCATTCATATATGAGATGAAACATTCAAAGAGTGGGTTAGGATTGCCTTCCATAGTTGGATTAGGTGAGCAAAACGCACAACTCGTGTTTCCCCTTTACTCCTACGAACATGTCTTTAATGCACATATTTGGGGAATGACCTAAGTTGTACTAAGGAGTTATTCGCTTTGGCTTGTGGACCAGCATGGACTGCAGTCTCAGTCGACTTTTGCGTAGTCAACGGTGTGAATTTTTTCGTACACGACCGTGATTTACGTCGTTCAACTCAAAACAGTGGAATTTCAACTCCTAATCTTAGCGGAGGAATGTATTATGGCCAGCTTGAAGAAATTCTCGAGTTTTTGTATATTCCGTTCAAGGTTGTGCTGTTCAAAGTCAAATGGTTGGACACTAATAACGAGGGTCGCATAAAACGTTGTACCTATAGAAATAACATTACACAAATTATGACAGACCGTGTATCGTTTCAAAATGAACCATACATTCTTGCAACACAAGCAACACAAGTCTTTTACCTTGATTTCCCGGGTAAACGTGGTAGTTGGAAGGCCGTCCAAGATTCTTATCATCGAAAGATTTGGAACCCGGATATCATCGTGGTAGAAGACAATCAAGATGTTGTACATGACAACAACTCATCACATGTCACACTCTCTGCTGAGTTGGATAAGTTGGATTATAACACCATAAATAATGATGTCCAGCCAGCGGAAGTTGAGGCACCACCAGCACCAATTATCACTGATGTCGATGACGACGATGATATTGATTATGATGACCACGTTCCTCATGATTTAGCATCTGATGATGAAGACCACGTCGATGGTGAAGATGAAGCTGACACTAATAATGATGATTTTTATCTTAGTGATGTAGGAGATTGATCTCAAATTGTAATTTGTTAAACGACACTTATTTGAATGAAATTGTTATCGAGTTGTTAAATGTGTTTATTTATTTATTTAATTATTTATTATTATCTTTTTTGGTATATATTGTTATTTATTTGAATGTGTGTATATATATGCGTATATGTGTTTCTTCACTAATTTCTATGTTCTTGTACTAGTACGTTTACAGATGGCGGATGTCGTAGCTACGAGCCATGGTGGTGATGGAGGTCACAAGCCACCCCGCCGTCCCGGGAGGAGGCTAGGCACCAACTGCGAGCGTAAGAATTTCTCGATTATTTTAATTAAACTTGATCATTATTTGAAATTGATAACTTGTTATTTTATGTCACCATCACTTTAATTTGATTACTTGCAGGCTCTAATTCGAGAGCTCCCAGGCCTAAGCCTACGAAGCCTGGTTCGAAAATAGGCAAAGGCGGGAAGGTGGTTCGCGGTACCACCAAGAACGAAGCCTTACACGCGATGAGGAATGAAACTCGGCGCCCGGTCTCGATCAGATTCACTAAGAATGTCGAAGGCATGTGGCAGCATGTTGGCCCTCACGCTTCGTGGTTCTCGAACTATGTCGGGACATTGATACGGGAAACGATTCCATTGTATCACGATTTGTGGGATGATGTTCCAGAGACCTCGAAGGCACACGTGGATAACCAGCTCCACGTAAGTTTTTTTTTTTTTTTTTTTTTTATCTTTTATTTTTTTAATTATTGTGTTTATTTATTTTAAATGTGTTTATTTATTTAAATTTGTCTCTTTATTTAAATTTGTATATTTATTTTAATTATATTTTATTGCAGCATTTTTTTGATCTCGGCCCCCACCTTGCCGGTCCACATGGAGACGAGATTGTCATTAGTATCGAAGCTTACCTAAAAAAGCGATACGATGACAACAAGTACAAGCACAAAAAGAAACATTTTACACAGCAAGGTGGGATCGAGAAAGTGGACGAGATCAAGGCAAAGCGTCCCGAGAACATGACGGCTGAAGAATGGTAGAAGTAGGTAAATTTCTGGATCGACACGTACTTTGTTATTATTATTATTATTATTATTTTATTATTATTTTTTTTTTATTTTTTTTATAATAATAAAATTTTCATTAAACATAATAAATTTTACATAAAGTTGGATGGGAGTCTGGACACAAGTTGTGCTCCCACTCCTTTCTAAATACAAAAGCTAACTCTATGAAAGATAAAAACGCCACTTTTAGCATTATTTGAGTGACTATTGGCAATAGACTTAATACGTGAAAGTGTGTTCAAAGCCTCTGTATTGAATTCCCCGAACGTAGAAAAGGCAAAAGGTATGAACTTGTATCCATTGTCCTCACATTTGGATGCATACTTTCTATTTTTCTTCTCCACAGCATTGTGCAGGGCTGCCCCAGGAGCCCATGAAGTCGCCCCACTACCAGTAAATGGAGAGATGCCAGTCACATCCAAGCATGCATCTTTACCTTGAAGCCAATTAAATAATAACAAGTTTGCAGGCCGCAGCTCCTCCCCATCCTCCGAAAGGAACCCCATAAGAGCCTCCTTACGCACCATGATCCCAACCTTAGAGCAATGGATGGGCAACGCGCCCTGGCTTCCTGAAGTAATACACTCCTATCGACAAGATTGAAAGCATTCTTAAAATCCACCAAAAGCATAGAAAGCCCAACCTCGTTACCCTTAGACTCAATGAGCCTATTCACAGAATGGAGAACAGTCTCACAGCCACCAGGAACGCCAACACCAAATTTAAAGTCCTGTAAATAAGTATTCATAGAGTTACCAACAGAAGAAGAAGCCACCTTAGAAACAAGCCTTCTCCATACAGTACCAACAGCAATAGGGCGTATACCACCACCAGGCTTGACTAAGGGAGTCAAGGGGGCACTAGCAATATACTCTCCCAATAGACTAGGGCACTTTCCACTAAGAAACAAGTTGACAACACCGGTAATAGAACCGAGCAAATCATCAGCAATACAGAAGCAGCCCCTCCCAACATATCCATTAAATGTTGTGCTCTAAGCCCATCGCGACCACACGATGTCCCTTTGGGAAAACTGCGGATCCTGTTCAACACCAAGTCTTTATGGACAAAAAGGGCATCCCCACCAAGCAGGTAAGAAGATGAAGCCGGAGGTGGGGCGTACGGGTGTTTGGCCTCTAACTCAAGTAGGGTGTCAGGAGTAGATGGGGCGACACCAGAAGACGTGAGAACCTTAATAGCTGCAGTGAAGTGCCCATCTCCCAGTTTACGTTTACATTGAGCTAGGTTAGCTCCATCATGGTCTTTGGTTTTCTTCACCCCACTGAATGATGGAGTTACTCCAGCCAAACGATCCATCACCAAAGCAAACCTATCTGCGGGATCCCTCCATCTAAGAATAGCCCGAGAAATACCTTCAATCTGACACCGTTCTCTCTCACCAGATATTCGCTGAGCTCTGTTAGCTGGCACAAAAGTAGTCAGAACACAACATGGGTAGGATAAGGAGTTGCACCTACCCTGATAAATCCCCTGGACAAGCAAGGACCATGTCTAGTACACTGCGAAAAATCTTAGCAAACCCGAGCCGCAACCTAGGAGGAATACATTTAACCGTACGCAAATTCTTTGAGAAAACACGACAAAGAAGGTCAATGTCAAAACAGGTGGGCTCAACACCGAGTGAGGGCACCACAAGAGCGGCCCCCTCGCCAACAACCTCATCAGTAGCAAGTGTACTAGCCGACTCAACAGCGACACCATCAACCCTAAGAGGTAAAGGGATACCATAGATCGCAACTTCATCAAAACTAGGTGCAAGAACCACATCACCGTCGGCATGTTCACAATTCTTACTAAAAGTGTGGGTGCAAAAACACTCGCCACAAAGCCATATGCCCGCCTGATGAAGTGCCTGGTCAAATGCAGAAAATAAGGAAAAATCGTTCACCACACGTGCTTTATGCGAAGCCTTCAAAACATCAGTTTTAAAATGTCGAGTGCCCAAGTGATCAATAAAATATTTCTTAGTAAACCCTTTACCATTACCACTTTTACACCCTTCAAAACCTTGTAGAGGACAAGATATCCGAGGTGCAACATGGATAGCCATGATAAGGAAAACCGCAACTCAAACAATCCACAAAGATCAAACCGCAAGGGCACAACTAGCAAACCGCAAGTTTAAGGCAAAACGCAAGTTTAAGACAAGAACCCAAAACACAACCTTCTTATTATTTATTTTTTTTTTTTTATGCCAAATCGCAAAGATTGACTTTTGCTATCTGAACTATTGGGTCCACAAAACAAAAAGCAGCAACCCACTTTTGTTATCTGACTTGTGGGGACCACAAATCAAAAACCCAAACACGCCACCCCCCCCCCCCCCCCATTTTTTTTTTAAAACCAAATCGCAAGTTTGAGGTAAAAATCCCAGATCGCAACCTTTTTTTTTTTTTTTTTTACCAATACACAAAACTCACTCAGCACTGTGGGGCCCACGAAGCTAAAAGCAGCAACCTACTTTAACCAAAAGGACAAGCCACCTGAACAACATAGCCTCAAAGTCAAAACACATGAAACCTACTATGAAGACGAAGGTGATCCGGCCTCAGATTACCCCAACCATCAAGACCCAAGAACTTCGAAAATTATGATTTTAGCGAAACCCCAGACCCTCAACTATTGTGGCAGACCCTCGACAATTGTGGCGAATCACAGACCTTGGGAACAAGATGGAAATATGTACAGCGGGGAGAACACCGTGTAGCAACTGAGGGTGTTGAACAGGGTACGCAGGGATGAGCGGGATGAAGAAGATCGGGCTGATCTCCTAGGATCCTCCCATCGCCTACAGTCTCTTCTCTTTCTCTTCTTTTGGGGAACTTGAAAAGGACGCTGTGACTTTATTGAAGCGTATTCGAAAGTTTTCGATGACTCAAGACATTGGAGCACGTGTTACTGCTCATATTTTTAGTAGGATTAGCTTTTCTATAGCTAGAGGAGTGGGACCCCAATTAGTATCTCGGCTCCCTACTAACTTCTTGTAAATCCTTTATGTTTCTAATAAAGTGATGTTATATATAATAAAAAATAATAATAAATAAAAATAAATAATAATAATAATAATAATAATAATAATAATAATAATAATAATAATAATAATAATAATAATAATAATAATAATCTTAGTTGATTCTTGGGTCCCGCTCCTTTCCTTGGTATTCCTGAGTATCATTGATTGGGCATGACTCATTCACGGGTGAGATAGTGACTTCTAAAGTGTAAATACTTTATGATAATTAAATACTATCATAGATCATTTGCTTTTCTATTTAATTAATTAAAATACCATCATTGATCATTCCCTACCTCGGTTACTGTGGTACATGTGATATTCGCATTTTGGTATATCTGTTCGTGGTATATCTGTGGTAGTCGCATATTGGTTTATCTACTTTTGTGGTATACCTGTGATAGATTGCTTCTCTTTTAGTTTCTGTGGTATCTGTGGTAGTCGCATATTGGTTTATCTACTTTTGTGGACTCGTGGTACATTTGTTTCTGTGGTATCTGTGGTATTTGCTCATTGGTATCTGCTACTGTGGTATTCTGTGGTACCTTGGATCAGTTCTGTGGTTTCTGTGGCATATCGGTATCTTTGTGGCATCACTCATCAGTTGGATTCTGTATAGTTGCTGCACTCGTCTGGTTATTTTGCTATCGGTTTTGCCGCGACCTGGTTTCTGTGGTACTATGGTATTAAAGTTCTGAGGTACTAATGTGACATGTTATGGATTCACGTTTCTGATATACTAGGGGTTTTGGATTTCGTTTGCTGCTGTACCTTTGCTTTTTTTTCTTGCTGTTGGGGTTTTTCTTTCTTCTGGAACAGTTCCTTGCATTGGTTGTGCGTTGGATATCCTTCCTATGCCTATTGTGAGATTCCATTGTCCCTTCGTGGGGTTAAGTGGATGTCACGATGGTAGCGGAAATGGCCTTACCAAGACTTCATTGATCACACATCTTCGCGATAGACATTGTAATGGTGAGGCTCAAGCTATCACTAAGCATTCTCTTGTTTCTGATTTGGTGGTTTTTGAGAGGGCTGAGGTTACTCTTAAGCGCATGGGACTTTGGTTATGCGGTGTTTGTTTTAAAACGCATACTTACCGGGCTAAGTGTCGTCATGGTTCTGAATTTGTGCCACCCCCCAATGGTGGTGATGGTATTATTAGGTTCGTGTTGTATGGCATCACCAAACCACATATACCTTCTTCTGTCCATGTTGAAGATTTGGTTCTGGACGAGCATGTTGGTTTTGATTTGCCTCTTCTTGACACTTTGTTGTCTAAGGGGTTGCGCACCGTTAAATCCATCCCTCCCAAGTGTCGCTTAGGGTTTTCTCGGGTATTGAAAGGAGCTCTTGACAGGGTGATCTGCACGCCTGATGACATTTCTTGCTGGGTTAGTTTATTGGTCTTGCCTACTTGTATCCTTAAAACCTTCTGCCCGAGGAGTAATCAAGAGGGTAGGTCGGCTATTAAACGTCAACGCCAGGAAGAGTATATTGTTAATGCCATTCGATCTTGGGACATGACGGGTGGTAGTTTGCAGCTCGTAAGGGAGGCTTTAGCCGATCCCTCCCCATCATGGTCTAATATTGATGAGGATAACTTGGACTTGGGTGAGCGTAATGTCAAGCAGTGTAAGAGAAAGATTTGCGATGGCCATTATACTGTTGCGGTCAGAGTTCTTTCTTCTTCTGGTGTTGCACCTTATAATGATGCAACTCTTGAGGACATAAAGTTTAAGCACCCTTTCAAAGCTGCTCCTTCTTTGCCTCTTTTACCTACTGATCATCACCCCCTCGTTGCATCTTCTTCTGTGGTTCTTGATATGATTAAGAGTTTTCCTCGTGGTACTTCTTGTGGTCGGGATGGTTTGCGTGCCCAACACCTTTTGGATTGTGTTAGTGGTGCTGCCGTGGCTATTTCTGATGAGTTGATCGCTTCTATCACCCAAGTGGTGAACCTTTTTCTTGATGGTAAATGCCCCAGGGCGTTAGGTGAGTATATTGCTAGTGCTCCTCTCACGCCGTTGGTCAAGCCGGGTGGTGGTATTCGCCCTATTGCTGTGGGGACCATTTGGAGTCGCTTAGTTTCCAAAGTTAGTGCCGCTATGATTGGCCATTCTTTGGACGGTTATCTAAATGATCTACAGTTTGGGGTTGGGGTCTCTGGAGGAGGAGAGACTATTCTTCATGCCGTGAATCGGGTGATTGAAGAGCGTGGAGATGATGTGGGTCTTTCGATGTTGTTGGTTGATTTCAAAAACGCCTTCAACTTGGTGGATCGTGAGGTTATGCTTCATGAGGTTCGTCTTCGTTGTCCTGCTATTTCACGTTGGGTGGAATTTTGTTACTCAAGCCCCGCTAGATTATATTATGGGGAACACACATTATGGTCACATCAAGGCGTACAACAAGGTGATCCACTTGGGCCTTTGTTTTTTTCTTTAGTTTTACATCCTTTGGTATGTAAGATTAGAGACTCTTTTAGCCTTTCCTTTCATGCTTGGTACCTGGATGATGGCACTATTATTGGAGATACTTTGGTTGTGGGGGAGGTTTTAGAGCTTATCATGGTGGATGGACCTCGTTGTGGTTTGTACCTCAATGTTGATAAAACTGAGGTTTTTTGGCCTAGGGAAGATCCCAGAAGCAGGCTTGTGGGTGTTTTCCCACCTAATATTGCCCGACCTTTGCATGGTGTTAAATTACTGGGTGGGCCTGCTAGTGTGGACTTTGATTTTAGTAGTGAGCTTGTTATGAAAAGAGTTGCAAAAACCATTGAGCTTATGGATGCTATTGCTAAGATTAATGATCCTCAGTGTGAGTTATTACTCCTTCGTGCTTGTGCTGGTATTTCCAAATTATATTTTGCTATGCGCACTTGCTCTCCTCGGGTCTTTGAACGTGCTCAAATTTCTTTTGATGGGGCTCTTCGCTCTACTCTAGAGCGTATTGTTACTGCTTCTGGGCCTGGTTTTGGTGACTGGCAATGGAGACTTGCTACATTACCCTTTGCGTTCGGGGGGCTTGGTGTATATTCTGCAGGTGATGTCTTGAACTATGCATTTCTTGCGTCTAGACTTCAATCTGCTAGCCTGCAGAATAGGTTGCTTTGACATTCTGGTATCGTAACCCCTGGGACTTCTTTTGATGATGCCTTATGTGATTTTAATGTGAAAATGGAGATTGATCTTTTGAGTAATCCGTGTGAGATCGCTGCCCCCAAACTCATGAAGAAACTGGCAGATATATACTTCACACGGGTCACCCGAACTGCTGAATCTACATTTTCTTTATCTACTCGACAGATGGCATTATGGAAATCGCAAATGGAGGATCACACTTCTGACTGGCTTAGGGTTGTTTCGATATCGGGGTTGGGGCAGACTATGAACGCCAGGACCTATCGTTGTGTGTTATGTTATCGGCTTGGTGTCCCCCTATTTTCTGTTCAGATGCCGTGCTCAGCCTATTCCAAGGTCTTTGCTGGTGATATTTATGGGGACCACGCTGTATCTTGTGCTGGTATGATTGGTATTAAACATCGGCATAACATGGTACGTGATGTTCTTGTCGACATATGTTCTCGATCTGGGGTTTCAGCTCGTAAAGAGGTCGACATTGGACTTTGTGGTGAAAGGGACAAATCTTTACGTCCTGCTGATGTGTTGCTCTACTCGTGGGATGGAGGACTTGATGTGTGTGTTGATTTGACTGGATCATCGCCCTTGACGCAAACTGGTATGGTTGATTTCGTGCCGGGTCGTGTGGTGATTGAGGCTGCACAACGTAAACGCGTCAAGTATGAGGCTAAGTGCGCAGGTATGGGATATGGGTTCATTCCCTTCTCTTTCTCTTCTTTTGGGGAACTTGAAAAGGACGCTGTGACTTTATTGAAGCGTATTCGAAAGTTCTCGATGACTCAAGACATTGGAGCACGTGCCGCTGCTCATATTTTTAGTAGGATTAGCTTTTCTATAGCTAGAGGAGTGGGAGCCCAATTAGTATCTCGGCTCCCTACTAACTTCTTGTAAATCCTTCTTGCTTCTAATAAAGTGATGTTTATAATAAAAAAAAAAAATAAATAAATAAAATAAATAATAATAATAATAATAATAATATTTCATTTATATAATAGTTTTTATTATTTATAATAAGCAGATTGGGCACTGGACCGACCCGAAGAAGTTGAGGATCGGGGAGGTCAACAGGCAAAATAGGAGAAAAATGAAGACTGCTACCCTTCACGGATCACATTCCTTAGCTGTCATAGCTGATAACTTCGTAAGACACTTTTTAATCATTTTATTTATATATATATAGTGTTGGGTGAGTATTGATTGATTTTATTTATAAACAGTTGAGCTCCCCCACCGACTCCGAGGATACTAGAGACTTTATCGACATGTACAGACACACCCATACCAAAGACGACATCTGGGAGTCTGAGCTGTCCGAAGCCAGATACGTAAGTATAATTTATTTCCAAAAACTCACCAACATTAATGCAATATAATAAATCACGACTTATATATTACTTTTCTTGTTTTTTTGTAACTAAACAGAATGAGATGATACGGCTGCGGACAGAGAGCACCTCTGATGGGAGGCGTATGTCTGACGTGGATATTTTGTGCCAGGTGATCGGCGGCAAGCAGCGGGGTCATGTTTCTGGCATAGGTCCAGTTTTACCAAGCCGTGGTCACAAGACGACTTGCAGCTCCTCACGAGCTCGCGAGGAAGCCTCCTCGTCCTCACTGCACGAGACCGTGAAGCAGCAAGGGAATACGCTGCAGATGTTGCTGGATTGGGCGAGGAAACAGCCGGGCTTTACTGAGGAGCTAGCGAGGGGATTGCCGGGGACATCAGGGTCCCAAAATGCGTCGGCGGGTACTGGGGATAGTGGGGAGAATGGGGAGAATGGGGATTAGTGTATGGCTTCTGTGGGTCGGATGGGTCACTTTATATTTGTTTTGGGTTATTGGACAAAGTTGTGTTGTTGTTCCCTTTAACACGCTTAGAGTTAACTAGAAAGTTAATCTATTTGTGTTTATGACTAATACAATGTAATGATTCTTTCTATCAGTTAATGAAACGTAAAAGTAAAAACATAAAGTATTTTTTCAACGTTTAAATTCTTATTAGAAATGAATCAAAGAATCTATTACCCAAGTGTTTTGCGGAACAAACACTTGGGATCGAATAGACAAGGTATGGTGTCTCCTATCTAAACTCAAGCTATGCTTAAGTGGTAACAATTTCGACCCACTGAGCTATCTCAGGGATACGTTACTCTTTGTAGGAGAGAAGTTGTTTTGCAAAAGTCTAAGGCTTTCAATGTACAAAACACACACAACTTCTCTCCTTCTGAACCTATTTATACACAAGTATAAAAGAGCAAAAGTGATTAAAAAACTACAACTTGTTGAAGCAAGCGTGTCTGACAATTACAACAGTAATTGTCATTTCGAAGAACCAATGGGAATGGACTAAAGTCTTTAGGAGTGGTTGGTCTGACACTCCACGACTTATAGCCATCTTAGGGAAGGTTTCTTCCTGACAAGATAAGATATGATCTTATCTTAAACTCTTCCCAGATCTTCCCGCCTTTCTTTCAGGCATTGAGTTCTTCAGTCTTTAATCACTTAATGTTGTTGAGGAGACTGGGTTTTATTGAGTTCTTGTCCAACACTCACTGAACCATCATCTTCTTCTTTGGCTTAAGTCCTACTCAGGGAGTACCGCCTTCCTGAGTAGTGAATCCTTCTTCTTGAATTCGCCTTAAGCATCCTGAAGATGACTTACTGAGTGACTGTTCACTCAGTGACTTGAATTATTCTCGGTTTAAGTTAACACTTAGTTAATTTGTGTCCAAATCCTGTTTTAAGTATTCTTGGGTACTGATGGACCCAACAATCTCCCCCTATTTGGATATAAATTATTCCTAAGTGTTTTGATCAGTAATGAGTGAGCTAATGACTTCTTCTCATACTGAATGTACTAGAAAGTAAATAAGGACACTGATACAACAAAAACATTCATCAATTTATTCATATCATTACAAGTCCTAACAAAACTATACATAGTACTGGGATAGTGGTGTTGGCAGATTCAGTCAAACTTATACCCTAAGGCTTCAAGCTTTGGCTTCTTGGACTCAAGCTCATGCTGATCAAGATGCTCTTGAATCTTTGTTCTCAGGTCTTGACAGAACCTCACATTCTCAGGATTCTTGATAGGTGAGGCCATCATGAGGAAACCCAGCATTGCCTTGATTCCTGATTGGTCAATATCACTCCATCTTTGGAAGGCTGGGTCTCCAAACTCATCAGTGAAGAACAAACCTCTTTCAGGTTGTTCGATGACCAAGTTGTTCCTGAATGGAACTCCTTTAGGGAGGGCTCTGTTGCAATCAAGACCAGGGACCTTGATCTCAGGCTCAGCTTCAATCTTCTTTCTCTTTCTTGAGGAAGACTGAGAGGGAGCAGGCAGTTCTGCTAAAGCAGGAAGAGGAGAGGGAATACCAAGTTCCTGAGGTGTTTCTACCAATCATTCATACCTTAGACTCAGGGACTTCAACAGACCAGGGACCACAACATTTGATTTTTTCGCTAATATTGGACCCAACTCATCCAATTCAGTGATCCCGAAGTCAGCGAATCTGAAGGGGGTATGAACATCAAAGTTTCTCATGTCAGCCCCTCTGTAGACAGTAACAATGGCAGGCTTGGTGTTTCGATGAATCTTGACATCAGTGATTGGTTCTGGTTTCAACCTGTTTGTCATGACCCACTGATATCTCTTAATCCTGTTCTGCCTAATCTCTTCAGTCCTTTTCATTCTTTCCTCCCTTTTCTGCCTGAGAACAGCTATCTAAGCATCCCGAGCTTTCACAAAGCTCTTACCACCTTCCTTTTTAGCAAGGTCTTTTTCCTCAATCCCAATCTTCTCAACCTCTTCTCTTGCAACCTGAATGAGAGCAAGCTTGTTCTGCCTTTCATCTTCAGCAGCTTTCTTTGTTGCCTCCTCTTTCTCTATGTGAGCTTGAATTTCTTCATGAGTGAGAAGTTGCATTACCCCATTGACCTCATAAGGGACCTTGACTGGTTCATCAGGGTCAGGCCTTCTTTCTGAGGATGCAGGCACCAATTTAGTAGTGATAGGCTCAGGCTCAGTGAGAATGCCTTTGCCTTTGTCTTGGTGGGATGAAGATGGGTTTGTCTCAGGAATCTCCCCCCCAGTGTGAGAAGGAGGTTCTTCTTCAGTGACTTTCTCCCCCTCAACTGTTGCTTGACCCATAGTGAGAGCAAGAGTTGGTGCGCTCACTGAAGTTGAGGGAGCCTGACCTTTAAAGGCCTGATAGATTTCAGTCATCATGGTCTTGATGTCTGTGGTGTCCTTGATAACGCTTAAATCTAACATGTTTTTAGGCGCGTTATTGCTAGTTTTGTGCATCATATTTGGTTATATTTATGTGTATTTTTTGCTAAATGATGAAAAAGTGTGTATGCAAGTAAATATAGCCAAGTGCAGGAAAAGTTGAGGAAAAGACGAAGAAATGAAGAGATTATGCACATTTGGAGAATTACGAGAAAGAAACCATGCGATACTTCAAGGATTTGATTAGTTCAAGATTTCCATGCTTATATATCAAGAAAAGATCAAGTTCTATGATAGGAAGTAGTGGTACAGCGAAGGATCAAGCACGTAACGAGAAAAGAGAAAGAAAAAATAAAGTTGTATGGCAGAGTGATCCATCCGATCGGATGGCACCCGCATCCGATTCGGATGGGAGAAGGTTATTTTACCGAGAGTTCCAACCGATCGGTTGGAGCCAAATACTGATCGGTTGGCCGACGCTGGAGTTACAAAGTTGCAATTAGTGAAGAAGTTAAGCCCCATAATCATTGAGGCTTATCATTTCTCTGCTATTTACTGATATTGGACGTTTTTGCTTGGAGAATAAGGGTTTCCTCACTTATTTAAGAAACCCTTGGCTAGTTTACAAGAGAGAGAAGTTTTTGGGAGGTGACAACCCAAAGGCAAATCGAGTGAGGCTTACACCAAGTCTAACTAACTTATTATTATTGCCCGAAAGCTTGTAGTTGCTGTAAAAACGTCCAGGAAGCCTTGAGTTCGAGTCTCAAGAGTTGTGTCCGTGTGTGGAGTTGTTTACGTGTAATCAAAGGCGATTGGAGGAGTGTGGATTGCTATAGTTCCACAATTCTAGTTCTTGTAATTCCTCGATTAGGTATTTCTTGTTGAGTTATTATGAACTACTTTTACTTTTACTATAAGATGAATGAAAGTTTGGTTAATTACTTGTGTTTGATTATGATTGTTATGGAGTGATTTTGGTTGTACTTGTGTGTGTATGATGTGACAATTGTTGGAGTAATCTTATCATAGTGATGCATGAAAACATATCTTGTTTTATGAGTTTGTTGAGATACAATCTAATCTTGCTTAATTGGTTGGTAAAAACAATGTTAAAGACTAACAAAGGCCGAAAGGAGTTTTCTTTATGTTTTTATTCCAAAACGTTAGTGCACGAATTAGTATGGATTATGGTGAGTGACAAACACCATCTTGACTCATTAAAATGGATTTAGAAACGATTTCATCACGAAAAAGGCCGAAAGGATTCGTAGGAATTCTTAAGATAAGAAATGCTTTCAAACAACAAAAAGCTTAAAAGAATTGTCGTAATAGTTAATCAAGGCCGAAAGGAATTAACTAGGAGATTGAATTCTAGATATGATTTCTCATGATAAAAACCATTGATTGTGAATCATTCATATTAAGTTGTGCATCACTACAAGTCACATCCAACTTGGTTGGTCACTCTAAACAATTGGACATAGAATCACACACAAGTATATTTGTTTTTGATTGATTGAACCTTACTTGCTTTTAAATTTACTTCAAATTGGATTGACACCCTTTTTGCTAAAACTTATTTTACTAAACCTAAACCCCAATTCCCTTGGGACGATCTCGACTTACCCACCTTTACTACCACGGACGAGTATACTTGCTCGTATGTGTGATTAGAGAATTGGTTAAATCGTGTTTATAAATTTTAAAACTTGAACATAACGACACGCACATCAAGTTTTTGGCGCCGCTGCCGGGGAATTGTTATGATTTTCTTGGTAGTTGGGCTTAGTAGCATAGTTTTTTTTAAGCAAAAAAAGTAAAAAGTAAGAAAAAAAGAGTTTGGTTCGGAACCAACCGAATCGGATGGATGCCCATCCGATCGGTTGGTGGTCTCGGTAAAAATTTTTGTTTTAGTAATTTTTGTTATTTTTCAGTTTTTATGTTTCATTAATGCTATGATTAATTAGTTTAAGTAGTAGATTAACTAGGATAATTAATTTAAGGTTATTAGAAGAGTTTTAATATGATAAATGCTTAGTTAATTTAGTTAAATTTTTAGTTTAATGTGTGGTAGTTTAATAGTTTTTATTAATTAGTTAAATTTTAATTATTTAGTTTCTTCTTAAAAAAAATTATAAAAAGGTTATAAGTTTAGTTTTAATATATAAAAATATATATAAAAATAAAAAAAATTTAGTTTTTCGATCTAACCGATCGGACGCTGCCCGCATCCGATTCGGTTGGGGCGATTTCATTTTTTTTGCATTTTGTCCATCCGATCGGATGGTTGTCTCGGTAAAAGTTTTTATGATTTTTAATTTTCAGTTGTTTTGATGTTTTAATAGTTTGAAGTTGTTTGTTTGCTTATTTTGGTTTTACATTTGGATATGATTCGATTATAACTAACCCTCACGCTAATAGTTTGGATTTTTTGTGTGGTTATGTTATAGTTAGTGCTTAAGTAGAATGGAGAGTTTAAGCAATGTTTCGGAGTACTTGAGAAATTTGGAAGAGATGTTGAAAGATTCAGGTGATTCTTTGGAGAAATTGGAAAGTATTTTGGACGAAGCTAAGGTTGGTTTAGAAGGAAAAGAAGAAGTTGGCGAAAGCATTGTTTGTTTACCTAAGGAGAAAAGAGTAGTTGTGTTTACACAAGCACCACCTAGAGAGTTTGATGTACCATTTATGAGGTATGCTACACCATGTGGTGTAGAAGGCATTAAAGCTTGGGATGCTCAACTTAATATGGAGTATGGTGAAAATTATATTACGGAGGAGATGCTTGGTAAGCTTGGCTTTGTTAGGCTTGATTATGAAGATTATGGGAGAAAGATAGTGCGAGATGTGAATGTTAATATTCATGGTCATGTTTTCAAGATTGATTTTGTTGTGTTGGAATATGGAAATGTGGGTGAACCAGAAGTGATGTTTGGTAGAAATTTTATGGTTAAGACTAAATGTAGGGTTGATTTTGCTTTGGGAGAGATGAGAATTGATGTAGATGATGAGATGGTAGAGAAGAAGGAAGGTAGAGGAGAGATTGTGAAAATGGGAAAGTCAAATAGAAAGAAAGCACCACTTAACAAACTTACCCAACCCTCCACCCCTAAGAATGAGAGTTCTTCATCAAGTTCTTCACCCAAATCACCCCAAGAAGTTAAACCATTGACTCAAGAGCAGAAGGAAGCAGTTTTGGAAAACTTAGAAATGAAATTTAAGGAGCTTATGGAAGAGAAGCCGGTTATAGAAGTGTTGAACAATTACATGACTTATCGTAAGAAATTAGATGCGGTTATGATGGCAACAGCTAGGCTAGAGGATAAGAATTTTGATGAGTTTGCAAGGGAAAGGATAGTTGAGAATGGGTTGCCTAAGAAAGAGAGCGATCCGGGGAATTTCGTGTTACCAATTAAGGTAAATGGAACCGATGCGATGTATGCATTGGCCGATACAGGAGCAAGTGTGAATGTGATGCCATATCCATTATACAAAAGATTAGGACTTGGTAATCCTCAACCAAATCAATATAATCTTACGATGGCTGATAATTCAAGAGCAAAAGCAATGGGAGAAGTGAAGAATGTTAGAGTTCAAGTAGGATATCAAGCTTTCTTAGCCGATTTTCTTGTGCTTAATATTCCTGTGGATAAGGAGTTACCATTGTTGTTAGGAAGAACGTTTTTGAGAACTTGCGGAGCTATTATAGATATGGGTAGAGGTACTATGACTATTAGTGATGGAATCTTGAAGCATACTTACTATCCTAGACCTAGAGGCAAGATTATGAAGGAAGTGCATGACGATGAAGAAGAAGAAGATCATTTAGGTTGTTTCGAAGTTGGTAGAGATGAAGAAGGGAGACCTAAATATGGGTCAATTGTCCCTAGTTACTTTGGTATTGAAGATGAGTTGGAAAGAGCTTTAGCTATGGAGGTTTTCTATAACCTATTCAAAAATGTTTTTGTGTTCAATAAATTGACAGATTTTCTTGGATCTTTACCGGTTCAATTGAAGAATTTGGAATGGGGACCCGAAGGAGCTAGCGTTTACAAGAAGGAAGAAGGTGATGGAGAATGGCATGTGAAGTTTGATATAGTTTGTCCGGATGGAAGAAATTTTGCAAGGAAGTTTAAAACGCAAATGACTAATCGGGAGTTGTCCGGCAAATTTCAAAGTGAAGACATCTTGAAGCATGAATATTTTGAAGGATGAAGACAAAAGTTGAAGAATAAAAGCACAAGGCTTGTGCTAGTGTTTGTTTGTTTTGTTTATTTTAATGCATTTTTAGTAGTTTAATATTTGCATTTAAGTTTGAGTTAAGTTAAGACCTTTTGGTTATCTTGGTTTTATTAAGTTTTAATTTATGGAGTTAAGTTTTGTTTTAGAAGTTGTAGAGATAGATTGAATAACAAGTTGGTAGAATAAGTGTGTTGGGTATTTTTCATACTTAAAAAGAGGTATTTTGGAATAGTAAAACATTTCTCATTTTGTTCTTACAAGAGTCAAGGTGTTGAAAGAAAGGAGAAAAAGTGAGTTTTGCAAAAATTCAATCCGAATCGGTTGGTTGAAATACTGATCGGATGGAGTGAAGTATATATACTCAAGATTTCAAAAATCATAAAAACACACACACACACACTCATTCCACTACACTTGGGGTTCATTAATTCGACCATTAGAAGGCTTTTAAGAGTTGCAGGAGAGTTGAAAGATCATCAATGGCACCTAAGCAAGTAAGTAACATCATTAAATTGTATCAATTAAGTTTTAATTCGAGTTGATTGAATTAGGTCAAAGTTTGGGCGTTTTTGATGTAGTTCGAATTAGGATGTAATTTTTCTGGAATAGATGGGTAAATGATTGAGGAATTCATTGCAAAAAGAATGAGATAGATTGATTAAGTTTTGAGAAAGAATGAATTGATTGGATTTTTAGATCAAATGGGTCGAAAACTTTGAATCAATTCTGGGTTGAAAGTGATGATTTCCAAAAGTTGTTTAGATGTTAATTAATGTTTTTAGGATGATGCATTGTGGATTAGAACATTGATAAGGTTTTGATTTTTTTTGAAAGTGTTCATATGTTCATATGTTCTAAGATTGATCATGCGAGTATGTTATGGATGTGATTTGGAGATAAGTGGGAAATGTAGAGACCATAGTGATTGATCAAATGCAGGATAGGGAAGAGTAGGATTTGTTAGAATTGATTGGAAGTCGAACAAAGGAATTTTTTTTTAACAGAATGCCCAACCGATTCGGTTGCGGGGCATTACCGATCGGTTGGAGGCTAGTATTCAGTCTATCCGATTCGGTTGGGTGAAATACCGATCGGATAGAACTTTCTGTGATGAAAATTGATTTTTCAAAGTTTAAGTTTTAGACTTCTAGATCATGCATGCTTAGTTTTTATACTCTTATCCTATCATATGTTCGTGTTTTTCTACAGAGTTATCTTGCAGGAGGATCAAGTTCGTCACGTGGAAATGGTAATCCGATTGTAGCAAAGTACATAAAAAGGAATGCGAGAGAAAAGGTCAAGTACACTCTTAATCAGGAGCGTAATGAAAATTTGAAGTTTAGCAACCTGGGGATAGAGGAAAAGCACGCTTTTCGTGAGCGTCTTTCGAAGTTACAAGGGAGAAGACTTGCTAAGCCAAGGTTAGTTGATTGGAGTTTATTTCATGAATATGAATGTGAAATGGAGTTAAGGAATTTGATGAGAATATCATATGTTTATGAGGGAGATGGTGATAGTTTTGAAGATTTTTCGTGGGAGAGAGCGTTTAGTGTTCACGAGGATGTTAATCGAGAATGGTGTTTGGAGTTTTTCTCCACATTTTATTTTGAAAGGAAGGTTGTGGATTTAGTTAATGATAAATGTGTTTGGTTTAGGCTTTGTGGTAGAGAGCATGTGTTTACTTTGTCGGAGTTCGCTGTCGCTCTTGGCCTATACACCGAAGATGAAATTATGCACCGTTTGTTTGCATATCACTTTATAAGATTAGTTCGGAAACATAATGATTATGCAGGTTTAGCTGAATATTGGAACAATGTTGGTGATCCGAGTTGTACTAGAAGGAATTCGTCCAAGTTAAGAAACCCATTGTTGAGGATTTTGTAGAAACTGATTGCATGGGGTGTTTTACATAGGACGGGGAGTCGAGATAAGTGTAATCAACCGGATTTGTGGGTAATGAAGTTGTTGGAAGAGAAAAATGGGAATGCGGCTTGGATAATAGCCGAGTATCTTTCAAGGAGAGCACCTGGAATAAAAGATAATAGTACGATTTGTGTGGAGGTCACTATGTGACCAAGTTGGTGAGAAACTTGGGTTATTATGTTCAAACTGAGTTAGCAAAATGTTCGGTAATGATGGACAGTGAGACGTGGGATGATAAAAGTTTTAATAAAGCATTGAATAGGAAGACAAGAGAGTTGGGAGCTTGGATAGAGCCGCACATGGCCGCACCTCAAGGAGCACCACAACAATCTTATCAACAACAACCGTATCAACCACCACCACCACATGTTGGGAATGTTCATGCTCCGGGTAGTTTTAACTCAGGATGGGGAGATTGGAATCGTGAATTGAATGAGATTGAGCGTAGGGATGTGTGGAGAGATTCTATAATGTTGAGGCAAAACTATAACTATGGTTACTCAATGACGATGCTTCAACATGTGGCTCATCAAGTTAATTATGAGGTACCTCCCTACAACCCACCAAATGTTCCACCCTACCCATTGGAATATGACCCGTATCTTGGCCAATATCCTTACCCATATCCTGGGTACGCACCATTTCCTGACCCAGTGCCGGTTTATGGAAGAGTTCCTAACATTGGAGCCACAAGTTTTGATGTGGGCGGTTCTTCAACGGGGGTTGGAAGAAAAAGACAAGCTTTTTCAGTTTTTAGTGATGATGAGAATGAAGATGATGGTGATGATGAAGAAGAGTTTGAAGAAAGTGAAGATGAGAGAATTAACCCAGACAACATGGAGTCCGATGACTGATGGTTCATGATGTTATGGTTATGTTTTAAAAGACAATGATGGTTGAACAATTTCTATTTCTATTTCTTTAACTTAACTTTCGTAGGATTTATGGTTATGATTTTGGTTTGTTTTGGGATTATTTTTATTTTATTATGTTTTATACTTGGTTTGGTATTTTTGTTTTGTTGTCTCGAGTATAGTATTTGCAGTGTTTGCAGGGGAAGAATTGACGGAAGCTTAGTGTTGATCAAAAATTTGGAGTTAGAAGAACTCATGTGCCTACTTATGATCAAATAAGCCTATGCGGATTTTTTTTTCCGGGTAGTGTTTATTTATTTTTCTCTATTTTGTTTTCCTATTTCCTTTACTTTGAAGTTCGTTTTATTACATTGAGGACAATGCAAAACTTAAGTGTGGGGGAGGGAAGAAATAGGAAAAATTGTTTTAATTTTTAATTTTCGATTTAGTAGATTTTGGAATTCAAGTAACTAGAATGTGTTCGTCCTTGATTTTTTCTAGTTGTTAGATGAATTGATTCAATGGTAAAAATAAGGCTATTTAAAAAAAAAATTGGAATGTAATCAAGTTATGAGAGATATTGATAACTATTGCTAGTACATTTTATCACCACTTTAAATTGTGAGGATTTAAGCCTTTTTTGTATAAAGCACTTCTTATGCTTTATATTTCGTTATGAGTGTGCCGGTGATTATGTTGATTCTAGAACTTTTACTTGTTATGCATTACGGTTAAAATTACTTTCAAGTAATAAAATATATTCAAATGATAAGAGGCAAATTAGGATTTTTCACCAAATGGCCTTCCGTTTACAATTTATTTTTGCTAACCGCATTGGTTAGTTGTCTCAAGTAATTGGAACCCATTTGTTAGCGTTATCTTATACGCTAGATACCCTTAGTTACACCCTTTTGAGCCTATCTTTTCTTTTGATTAAATCCAGAAAAGTACAAAAAGATTTTACACCTTACACCTTAGAATTTCCCGAATCAAGTTCAGATGAAGTCCAAAACTATTTATTTTTGAGGATTGCATGTTGACCACACCTTGTATATGGATATGTTGTTTCAATGAAGAAGGAGGTCGCTACTCTTATTTGTATTTTTTGTAGCGTGTGCTCATCCAAAGTGTGGGGGGTGGGGGGGGGGGGGACGTTGTGTTAAAAAAAAAAGAAAAAAAAAAGATGAAAGCCAATGAGCTATGAAAGAATGGAATGATGAAAATAAAATAGTCAATGAGCTATTAAGGAAGGGAAGAGTTTATGTGAAATGCGGAAAAATAATAATCGAAGAAGTTTGGTGGAGTAATCATTTGTGATATAAAGAGTTTGGGACGGAATTTGGACTTGATTCTTATTTGATTTTATTTTGTAGAACCAAATCAAAATTCCCATGTCTTATCCTTGCCCTTACCAATTACTTTATTCGTTATTAGCTTTCGAGCATCCGGATTTAGTGATGGCTTTGTTTAGATATGTAGTACATGGATGTTCTACTGACTATCCGAGTTTTTGAATAGTTGAAAAACGTTGTTAGCGATCTAGTGAGTAAATTGGTGACCATCCGTTATGCATGTAACGTCGTTAGCGAACCAAGGTACAATCTAGTGACCATCCGTTGCTTAACTAAACAAAGATTCGTTGTTAGCAAGCTATGATGTTCTTGTATGAAGTATTTACACATTAGCTAGGTAATCAAAACCCTTCAACCTAAAACCAAATAAAAGACCTCTTTGATGTTTTATTTAGTTGTTTTGATACAAGTACAAGCTTATGGTAAGAAACATGAATCATGACTGAGCGATTGAGTGATTTACAATCAAATATACCTTCGAGTGTTGTGTGAATTTAAAATTTCCTTTGTGAGATGCTTAGTGATGTTATCAAGCTCGATTTAACTTGCGTATATTTCAAGGATTTTTCATAATTAAAGTAAAATAACAATTGTCCTATTGGGATGGTTGTTAGCTTTTTACAATCATAATGAAGATGCCATTGAGTTCAGTTTTTCTAAAAATTAGACTTGCTCGAGGGCGAGCAGAACTCAAGTGTGGGGGATTTGATAACGCTTAAATCTAACATGTTTTTAGGCGCGTTATTGCTAGTTTTGTGCATCATATTTGGTTATATTTATGTGTATTTGTTGCTAAATGATGATAAAGTGTGTATGCAAGTAAATATAGCCAAGTGCAGGAAAAGTTGAGGAAAAGACGAAGAAATGAAGAGATTATGCACATTTGGAAAATTACGAGAAAGAAACCATGCGATACTTCAAGGATTTGATTAGTTCAAGATTTCCATGCTTATATATCAAGAAAAGATCAAGTTCTATGATAGGAAGTAGTGGTACAACGAAGGATCAAGCACGTAACGAGAAAAGAGAAAGAAAAAATAAAGTTGTATGGCAGAGTGATCCATCCGATCGGATGGCACCCGCATCCGATTCGGATGGGAGAAGGTTATTTTACCGAGAGCTCCAACCGATCGGTTGGAGCCAAATACCGATCGGTTGGCCGACGCTGGAGTTACAAAGTTGCAATTAGTGAAGAAGTTAAGCCCCATAATCATTGAGGCTTATCATTTCTCTGCTATTTACTGATATTGGACGTTTTTGCTTGGAGAATAAGGGTTTCCTCACTTATTTAAGAAACCCTTGGCTAGTTTACAAGAGAGAGAAGTTTTTGGGAGGTGAAAACCCAAAGGCAAATCGAGTGAGGCTTACACCAAGTCTAACTAACTTATTATTATTGCCCGAAAGCTTGTAGTTGCTGTAAAAACGTCCAGGAAGCCTTGAGTTCGAGTCTCAAGAATTTTGTCCGTGTGTGGAGTTGTTTACGTGTAATCAAAGGCGATTGGAGGAGTGTGGATTGCTATAGTTCCACAATTCTAGTTCTTGTAATTCCTGGATTAGGTATTTCTTGTTGAGTTATTATGAACTACTTTTACTTTTACTATAAGATGAATGAAAGTTTGGTTAATTACTTGTGTTTGATTATGATTGTTATGGAGTGATTTTGGTTGTACTTGTGTGTGTATGATGTGACAATTGTTGGAGTAATCTTATCATAGTGATGCATGAAAACATATCTTGTTTTATGAGTTTGTTGAGATACAATCTAATCTTGCTTAATTGGTTGGTAAAAACAATGTTAAAGACTAACAAAGGCCGAAAGGAGTTTTCTTTATGTTTTTATTCCAAAAAGTTAGTGCACGAATTAGTATGGATTATGGTGAGTGACAAACACCATCTTGACTCATTAAAATGGATTTAGAAACGATTTCATCACGAAAAAGGCCGAAAGGATTCGTAGGAATTCTTAAGATAAGAAATGCTTTCAAACAACAAAAAGCTTAAAAGAATTGTCGTAATAGTTAATCAAGGCCGAAAGGAATTAACTAGGAGATTGAATTCTAGATATGATTTCTCATGATAAAAACCATTGATTGTGAATCATTCATATTAAGTTGTGCATCACTACAAGTCACATCCAACTTGGTTGGTTACTCTAAACAATTGGACATAGAATCACACACAAGTATATTTATTTTTGATTGATTGAACCTTGCTTGCTTTTAAATTTACTTCAAATTGGATTGACACCCTTTTTGCTAAAACTTATTTTACTAAACCTAAACCCCAATTCCCTTGGGACGATCTCAACTTACCCACCTTTACTACCACGGACGAGTATACTTGCTCGTATGTGTGATTAGAGAATTGGTTAAATCGTGTTTATAAGTTTTAAAACTTGAACACAACGACACGCACATCAGTCCTTCTGAAGAGTTGAAACCTTAGCCTCAAGAGAAGCCTGAGAAGCCTCCATTGCAGTCATCCTTGGACCAAGATTCCAAGCCAAGGAAGAACAAGATGTAGCCCAAGATGCCAAGTGTGACTCCATAAGACCCAGGGAAGACTTGATGGAGTCCACTTTAGAGCTGAATTCCTGAAGATTTGAGGAGGTCAGCATTTTTACCAGCTCAGCCACCTGAGTAGATTCTTGCTGGTAGATCTCTGAAGCCTGAAGAATTTTCCGGTTAAGCTCAGGGTCATCTTGCACTGACTCTTGAATAGTTTCAATGCTCTTTTGTATGTTGGTGAGAGATTCGTTGAACATTTTAAGATTGTAATCAAGATTTGTTAGGGAGAAGGAGATAGATGACTTATGCTCATTTACATCATCATGATAGGATTCCACTGATTCCTCCAGAGTGACATAATGAACAGCTGCTTCAGTGTGCTGATCAAAAATTTCTTCAGTGAGCCCTTTGAAGAGAGCATTGTTGGCCTTTTGTAGGAATTTGACCAACTGCCTTTCAGTCAGAGGAAGAATGTTGTCATATTTCTTTAGTTCCTGAGGGCATGATGATTCAGAATCTGAAGAATGATCAGCCTGAGATTCAGATTCTTCACCATGTGGAGAAGACTGATGCGATTGCTCAGTTGGTTGTGCATCAGTCTCCATGTCATCACCAGCCTCAAAAATTTCCTCCTCACTTTCTTCCTTGAGCTCATCTTCAGAATCTTCAAGAAGAGCCTGAATATCCCCCATAGACTCGAACTCCAAAAGGTTAACCGGCTCCTCCTCATAAAAGGACTTGCCTTGGTTTTGGCCAGGTCCTGACCCCGCCATAATAACTGATTTGGTTTTATCAGCCTGGCTAGTCATAATAACTGATTTCTCAGCCTGACTTTTGGGGGCAGTTCCTGAGAGAATGGATCCGCCTGAGGTGGTTATGGGTTCCGTATCAGCGGGTGGTTTTTGTCCCTCTGAGTCTTTGTCCCCCTTAGCGCCTTCAACTACTGACGGGTGTTTTCCAGTAGTATCACTAGGCACTGATTGTGATGGTTGATGGTCCCCCTTCCCATCAGGGTTGTGCTGCCCTTTTGGGGATTCAGGGACCTTTACTCCCTGAGATCCTGAGGGTGATTGCTCAGGAACGTTATCGGGATGTGATTGGTGATGGGTCCCCTTCTCAGTGGAGTAGTGCTGCCCCACCGAGGATTTAGAACCCTTTTCTCCCTCAGGAACTGATTGTGATTTGTTAGTTCCTTCATCGGGATGTGAATGGGTGGTTGTTCCTGACCCTACTAACTTGTGTATGTCAGTAGGGACATGTGGAAAAGGTTTGCCCAAGGACACTGAGGATGATTGCTCTGTGATCTCCGTTGGCCTTTGTTTTATGGTCAGGGGGGTCTCTGTAGTGGGTGTCTCAGAGGTCTGGGCCACATTCAACCCCTTTTTAAGGTTGAGTTGGTTCTGGGCATCAGTCTCAGTGGCGAGTGGTTTGGGTCTAACCACCTTAATGGACTGACCCTTCTTTGTCTTCTTCACCTTCTTTGTAGGTGAAGGTACTAGAGAAACAGCGTTCTCCCCCTGAATAACCACCATCATGTAGTTAGTCAGGGCAATGGGTTGTACCTCAGTGATGCCACTAGTGAAATTGGTCTTATGTAAGACATCGGGTTTCATACCTTTGACGTCAGGCCTCACATAGTCAGAACCAAGAAGGTCTTGAAGCACACAGGAAATAAACCTAGGATAAGACAAGTGTTTTTGCCTAGATTTTCCTGAGAGCTTAGCAACAAGGTCACGTAAGATTATACCTCCGATATCTATCTTTCTACCCTCCAAGAGACTGAACAACATCAATTGTTGTTGTTAGGAATATGAATATTCAGCTGAAGACTCGGTCACCCCGAGTAATTATTAGTACATCATAGCTCGTAGGATTATCAGTAATAGTATTAGTAGCTTAGTTATTATTATTAGTATTGTGGAGTGGGTCGGGTCTTTACCCTCTGTCAGCTCACTCTACAGCCCTCTAGGGGCATATTATGTAGTAAGTATAAATACCCCTTCCCTTGTCTGGGAAGGGTTGGAACTCTCATTATTTCAATCTAATACACATAGTGTTTCCCTCACTAGAAGTTCCCACTTTCTCTCTCTAAGTTTTCTTTCATTCGATCTAAATCTAAGCCTCAAACAAGTGTTTCTTGCATTGTGAATACCCTACAATTGGTATCAAGATCCATGGTTAGGTCCATGAGAGTTGGTATTCACGGATTTGTTTAGTTTTTGAGGCTTTTTGGTTCGATTTGACAAGTTACATAAATTTCATTTTGTGCTTTGTTTAGTGATTAGAAGTTGTTATACCTTGTACTTTCTAGCTTAGGAACAGTATAAGAGTAGTATTTGGTGCTTGGATTCACAGATTTAAAGTTTGTGTGGTGTTTTTTGGGTGATTCGAGTGTTTTTATTCAAGTGTTCTTGGGTGCGGTTTGTGTACCTTGGACGTGTTCTTGAACGCGGTTTGTGTCCCATCGAGAACGCGGCTTGTCTTATTACTAGTTTAGGCAAAAGGACAAAAAGCATTGAAAGCGACGTGTTTGGAAGTTTGTGTCTACGCGGTTTGTCTCTAAGGTGCGTACGCGGTTTGTGTCAACGCGGTTTGTCTCTCCAGCGTGAACTCGGTTTGTGTCTACGCGGTTTGTATCTGCAGTGTGAACTCGGTTTGTGTATACTCGGTTTGTCTCTGAGGTGTGTATGCGGTTTGTATCAACGCGGTTTGTCTCTCCAGCGTGAACTCGGTTTGTGTCTACGCGGTTTGTCTCTGCAGCGTGAACTCGGTTTGTGTCTACGCGGTTTGTCTCTGAGGTATGTACTCGGTTTGTATCAACGCGGTTTGTCTCTCCAGCGTGAACTCGGTTTGTGTCTACGCGGTTTGTCTCTGCAGCGTGAACTCGGTTTGTCTAGGCGGTTTGTATCCTCAAGGGTGCTAGTTGTCTATGCGGTTTGTGTCTTGGTGATTTTAGAAATTCCCTCGAAAGATTCGATTTCTCGGTTAAATCACAAGATCTGTAAAATCCCGTAGTTACTATGGCTACCACATCAAACACATCATCAGAAGATATTCAAGCAGCAGGATCTGACACTCGTCCACCTATGCTAGATAGGACGGATTATGAGTCTTGGGCACAACGGATAAGACTGTACTGCTTGGGAAAAGAGAATGGAGTTAACATTCTTAAGTCAATTGATGATGGACCATATCAGATGGGTACCACCAGAGATGTTGTTACAACTGGTGAAGATGGGACTGTAACTTGGGGCATCGACAGACCTAGAAACTACAATGATCTTAATGAAGAAGAAAAGAAGAGGTATGATGCTGACATTAGAGCTTCAAACATAGTCATTCAAGGTCTTCCAAAGGATGTATACAAGCTCATCAATTTCAACACTGAAGCCAAAGCTGTGTGGGACAACGTTAAAATGTTGTTGGCAGGGTCAGAACTCACAAAGGAAGATCGTGAGTCACAGCTGTATGATGAGTTCGAGCATTTCAAAATGAACCCAGGAGAGAATATCACAGACTATTATGTGAGATTTCATAAGTTGGTGAATGGTATGAGGATGATCAGAATGACTATGCCCAATATCCAACTAAACTCAAAGTTTGTGAACAACATGACTCCTGAATGGGACAGATTTGTTACTGCTGTCAAACTCAACAAAGGTTTAAGGGATACCAACTATGAACAGCTGTATGCATATCTGCAACAACATGAGAAGCATGCTGTCTACGATCGGGTGCTGAGAGAAAAGTTTAATCCTACAACTACAAATGATCCACTGGCGTTCATGACAAATGTTCAACCAACAATCCAATCTTCATCCAACCCAAGCTATCATCAACTTCACTCACAAGTACCTGCTATGAGTTCTCAACTTGACTCAGGCTACTCTCAGACAGACAAAATGATTGACAACCTCACCAATCAAGTATCATTGCTGGTTCAACAGTTTCAAGCATCACTCCCTCAGACCAACAATCAGTTAAGGAATTCATCCAACCTACGTAATCTAGCAATGGTGGAGGATGGGAAAATTGTGGTTCAAAATGTGCAAGGGAGAGCTGGAAGAAACATGGGTCGAGGTTATGTGCAGAATAGAGCAGGGAATGCCAATCAGGGTCAAGGGAAACAGATCAAGTGTTATAATTGTGGGGGCTTGGACACATTGCTAGAAACTGCAATCAACCTAAACGTCCTCAGAACTCAGATTATTTCAAAGACAAGATGCTGTTAATGCAAGCTCAAGAGAATGGAGCTGTATTGGATGAGGAAGAGTTATTGTTCTTGGCAGGAGATGGGGGAAATACTTTTGATGAAGATGTGGATGAGCAACCAGTTCAAGATCTAGCACTTAATGATCCTAACATCTTCAAGGCAGATGACTGTGATGCATTTGACTCGGATGTAGATGATGAACCTACGGCTCAAACAATCTTCATGGCTAACTTGTCTTCCTTGGTCTCATCTCCCAGTCAAGTTGGTCCTTCTAATGCATCCGTGATATCTGAGGTACTAAAAATTTATGACACATATAATATAGTCGAGGGACAAAAGAATCCCAAAGAAGTACATCAGGCAGATGTTTCTGACACAAGTAATGTTGATATGGAAAATAGCAATATTATTTCATATGAACAGTATTTGAATCACAACAACTCGACTGATGTACTAAATGGTGAATCTTTTGTTAATAATGATGTTTGTGTTGTAAGTAATGTAGGTGCCTTAGATAATGCGTGTAATTTAGATAATGCATATGAGTGCCATGAGAACAAATTGCCTGTCCCTGATGATGACTTGATCACTAGACTTAACATTTATAAAGAACAAGTGGCTATGTATGAACAGCGTGCTAAGTTTGAGCTTAATGAACGTGAGCAGAAATTAGAAGGTCAAATGAGTACACTTATTAAAGAGACTAGAGTAAGAGAAGAAACATTAAAATTAGAGTTGAGTTCTTTGAAAAGTCAGCTAGAACAGTCTGTCAAACAGAAACAGGAAGCACAAAAGTGTGTAACTACACTAAAGCTAGAATTCAAACAAAAAGAAACAACACTTTTAAATGATTTCTCTAGACTTAAGACGTTAAAAAATAAGCTTGAAGATAAGTTGTACACACAAGACCAAACCAGACAAACTGCCCAACTGATGTATAAGCACAGAAAGTTAAGTGACAAGCATAGTGAAAGCAATGTAGGTAAATCTAAATTAGCTATTCATGAAATTGCTAAGATAGCCCAACCTGCATTATATGATTCTAATGTGATGTTTATGCCCAATCATGACCCGCCTGAGCATATCTACACAGAAGAAGAGGATGAGTTAAGTGAGAGAACAAGGGTTAGAATGAATGAGAAAATGAGGGATCCCAAGTGCATAGTCGGACGAATAATAATCAAACCTCATGACTATAGTGAGGAAAATCGTTTGACTGTGTTTGCTCCTCAAAAGAAGTTAACACCTGAACAGATATTCTGAAAACAAGATAATGAAAAACTTAAGGTAGAAAAACTTAAGGCCAACACCCCCCTCATTAGAAAAGTTGCGTCCATAACGGTGTATCCTCCCAATACACTTAGGAATTTGGTGCCTTTGTCTCTTCCCACTGAATGCAAAACCTTTATTAGCTTATATGTGCTTTGGCAATTATTTGCTGATTTTGATAAAACATGTAAGAAGAGAATCACACCAACCGGCATTACTGAGGGGGAAAGGTGTTTTTGAACATGCAAAAAGGTGTTACTTAACTGAGGTCATGCCATTCTTTAAACTACTTAAAGAACATTTTGAAGGGTTGCAAACTGCCCTTAAAGCCGAAATAAAAGAAATGGAAGTAGTGTTTAAAGACATGGAAAATGAGGTGAATGAATATGCAATAGAGCTTAAGAGTCGAGAGATTGAAAGAAAAAACATACTCATTACTAACGACAACTTGATTGCTAAATGTATTGCACAAGATGTATTTTACACTGTTACTGATTCTGCTTTGTCCGCTTGTCAATTTAATGAGTATGCTATTGCGTTAAATGTCACCCAGAATCGTGTTGTTGAGCTTGAGGGGGAGAATTTAAAATTGCTTGAAAAAATTCAAAATGATGACCATGATAATATGGTTAAACGTTTTTCAAAATTAGAAGTTGAATATCTTAATTTGCAACTGAAACATCAACATTTAAATGAAAAACATAAAATATCAAATGACAAGACATCCTTGGATGCTCCTGAATTCGATACTTATTTTGAATTAAGCAAACGAGATGAGACAATTCAAGCTCACACGAACACGATTCAACTGCTGAGGGCCCAAATTGCCCAATTGAAATCCAACAAGTATGAAGTGTATGGCACCAATAAACCTTCGTCTTCAGATTCTCAGAATTTTCAATATCAAAACACCATAAATAAGTTACATTATGAAAATGAGTGTTATCGAGAAGAAAATTCAAAGGTCAAACAACATTTCAAAGAGTTATATGATTCCATTAAAGTTACAAGAAGCAACCACAATGATCAAATAACCTCTTTGACTAATGAAATTGAGAATCTTAAGGCTCAGGTGAAAGGTAAAATGCCATGCACCATTTGTAATTGTGATGCACCAAAGGCTACTGCTAGTAAAAAGTATGATGTTGATGTTGGGCGTATTCCGTTTAAGCTTAGAAATAACAGTTTTGCCCATCAAAAATATCTCGATCATCTTAGAGAGGGCCTTGACACACTTCGTGAGGTAGTTGAAGAGGATAGGACTGATAAGCCACTTGATAGGGCAGTTGTCTATGCCTGCAAACTCACGAAAAGGATTCAGGAAAACTTAGAATATGCCATAGGCTCAATTCCTAAGTTTAGCAGCCATAGAGATAGATTTGTTGCATCATCATCCACTGTTGAGAACAAGCATGTAGCCTTTGATCTACCACCTAAAACATCAGAACCCAAAACATCATTATCAGGAGGGCATGTGACAGAAAAACAAACTAATGTTACCTTCGATGCTTCTACAGGAGTAAAAAGTGACACCCAAGCTAGCGGGTCAAGGTCTAGAGGAAATGCAAGAAAGGATAGGACTGCGCCAGCTAAGAATGATCACTTGAAGAATGTAGAAGCCCAACCTAGGAACAATAAGTTTGCAATGAGTAGGATGAATCGTGTTGATTCTAGTATCAAAAGTACTGTAATTAATTCGAATTCTAATGCTATCTGTAAAACATGCGACAATTGTTTAATTTCTGCTAATCATGATGAATGTGTTGTGTCTTTCTTGATGTCTTCTGCATCACCCCATGTTAAGAATGGTAGGATAACTGAAGCATGCAAAAAGGTGTGGAAAGCAACAGGAAAAACATTTGGTAGCATAGGCTATCAATGGAGACCCACTGGAAGGAAATTCAGTTTAGGAAAACAGTGCACGTTACCTAAAATGAATAAGCATAAAATTGTGAAAGTTAAGGAATGGAGACCCACTAGAAGGAAATTCAATTTAGGAAAACAGAGATCATTACCTAAAATGAATATGCATAAAATTGTGAAGAATAAGGAATGGAGACCAACTGGTAGAATCCTGTCTTTAGAGTCACAATGCCTTCCATCTAGGTCTTGTCCTGCCTCTAGTTCTGTCTCCTCAATAAAGACAGTAGCATCTGTGAAATCTGTGGTTCCAGAATATGTGTGTGCTGACCAAACGGACCCCAATTTCACTTGGGGATCCACATTTTTCAGTTATCCATTGTTGTCTGGTTTCAAATGCAGGTCGTACAAATCGTCCTGTGGTATTTGGACTCAGGCTGCTCAAAACATATGACTGGGGATCGCTCGCGGCTCAAGAACTTCGTGAAAAAGTTTATCGGGACAGTTAGATTTGGGAATGACCACTTTGGTGCTATTATGGGTTATGGAGATTACGTGTTTGGTGACAGTGTAATCTCAAGGGTACATTATGTGGAAGGACTAGGGCACAATCTGTTTTCTGTGGGTCAATTTTGTGATTCAGATCTGGAAGTAGCTTTCAGAAAACATACATGTTTCGTCAGAGAATTGGATGGTATAGATCTTCTCAAGGGCAGTCGGGGCACCAATCTATACACCATATCGATTGAAGAAATGTTGAAGTCCTCTCCCATATGCTTGCTTTCTAAAGCCTCTAAAACAAAATCATGGCTGTGGCATCGTCGGTTGAACCACTTGAACTTCGGTACCATAAATAATCTTTCCCGTAAAGATCTTGTTAGAGGGATGCCCAGACTGAAATATGAGAAAGATCATCTTTGCTCTGCATGTCAACTGGGTAAAAGCAAGAAACAAACCCACAAGCCTAAAACCATCAACACCAACTTGGAAGTTCTTCATACCCTCCACATGGATTTGTGCGGTCCAATGAGAATACAAACCATAAATGGAAAGAAGTACGTTCTGGTGATAGTAGATGATTATTCTCGGTTCACATGGGTAAAGTTTTTGAGAACCAAGGACGAAACTCCAAAAGTGATCATTAAACTGATAAAACAGCTGCAAGTAAGGCTCGACAAAACTGTCAGAATCATCCGCACTGATAATGGTACTGAGTTTGTTAACCAACAACTCCGTAATTTCTATGAAAGTATTGGCATCACGCATCAGAAAAGTATCCCTCGCACTCCTCAACAGAACGGAGTGGTTGAAAGGAGGAACCGTACTCTGGTGGAAGCTGCAAGAACTATGCTCATATTTTCAAAGGCACCGATGTTTCTCTGGGCAGAGGCTATTGCAACAGCATGTTACACTCAAAACCGATCCCTAATTCATCCTGTTCATGAGAAGACTCCCTTCGAGTTAATTCATAACAAGAAACCGGATCTTTCCTTTCTCCGTGTGTTTGGTGCACTTTGCTATCCAACTAACGATAATCAAGACTTGGGAAAGTTAAGAGCTAAAGCAGATGTAGGTATTTTTGTTGGATACGCACCAGACAGTAAAGGGTATCGAATCTACAATAAGAGAACCCGTAAAATCATGGAAACCATTCATGTTACATTCGATGAGCTGAGTGAGCAACCTGCTTCAGGACAAATTAGTTTTGGACCCGATCTTAACCTTTTGTCACCTGGACCCATTAGTTCAGGACTTGTACAGAATTCCACGCCTGCAGATTCTTATGTGCCACCTACATGCGAGGAGTTAAAGAAGTTATTTGATCCTATGTTTGATGAATACTTTGAGCCAACGAATGGAACCATCCCAAGTGAACCTGCTGTACTTCCTATGGCTGAGGTTCAAGCCCCACAAGGTTCAGAAGGCCCTACAGCTTCAGTATCAGTCAGTCACAATGCTCCAGCTGCCAGTCAATCGCCTTCGTCATCAAACGCTCAATCTTCTCCAGTAATACAAGAATCTTCAGATAATCATTCTTTGGAAGTTAATCCTTTTGCTCCTGTTGATGAGGTTCCTTTTGAAAACATATTTGCTCCTGAACATGCATCAGACACATCCTCACTTGAAGAACACAGCACTGCTACATCTGTTCATAACCCTCAACCTCCAAAGAAGCAACGACTAAAGATTGCTGGTTCCAGGCTATGCAGGATGAAATCCATGAATTTGATCGACTTGAAGTATGGGAATTAGTGCCTCCTCCAGAGCTTGCAATGATCATTGCTTTAAAGTGGATCTTCAAAGTGAAGCTTGATGAGTATGGTGATGTGTTAAAGAACAAGGCACGGCTAGTTGCTAAAGGGTTCAGACAAGAAGAGGGCATTGATTTTGAAGAATCGTTTGCTCCGGTTGCTAGAATTGAAGCTATAAGAATCTTCCTGGCAAATGCTGCTAGTCGAAATATGATAGTCTACCAGATGGATGTCAAAACGGCATTCTTGAATGGTGACTTAAAGGAAGAAGTTTATGTGAGTCAACCAGAAGGATTCGTGGATACTGAACATCCTACTCATGTTTACCGCTTGAAGAAGGCTCTTTATGGGTTAAAACAGGCGCCAAGGGCATGGTACGATACATTGTCCAAGTTCCTCCTAGTGAACGGATTCTCCAAAGGTGTTGTTGATCCCACACTATTCACCAGGAAGTCAAGAAACCATCTACTACTAGTTCAGATCTATGTAGATGATATCATCTTTGCTTCAACAGATCATAGTGAATGTGATAGTTTTTCAAAAGAGATGAATTCCAAGTTCCAAATGTCCATGATGGGACAAATGTCATTCTTCTTAGGATTACAAGTTTCTCAAAGTCCCGGAGGCATATTCATTAATCAATCCAAATACGCCAACGAGATCTTGAAAAAGTTTGGATTCTATTCAAGTGAACCTGTTGTCACTCCCATGGTTGATAGAACGAAGCTGGATGAAGATCCTTCAGGGATTCCAGTGGATATAACAAAATATCGAAGCATGATTGGATCTTTGATGTACATCACGGCTAGCAGACCAGATCTTCTGTTTGCTGTGTGTATGTGTGCTCGGTATCAATCCAGACCAACCAAGAAGCATGTTGAAGCAGTGAAAAGGATCTTCCGATATCTTCAAGGCACGGTTCATATGGGTCTCTGGTATCCTAAGGACACTGCAATGGAGTTAACGGCTTACGCGGATGCTGATCATGCGGGATGTCAAGACACTCGTCGAAGTACTTCAGGAGGAGCTCAGTTTTTAGGGGAAAAGTTAGTTAGTTGGTCTTCTAAGAAGCAGATGAGTACTTCCATATCATCTACTGAAGCTGAGTACATTGCCATGTCTGCTTGTTGTGCACAAATCCTTTGGATGCGATCACAACTTTCGGACTATGGATTCTCATACAACAAAATTCCCCTATATTGTGACAACAAAAGCGCCATTGCTCTTTGTTGTAACAATGTTCAGCACTCCAGGTCAAAACACATCGACATCAGGCATCACTTCATCAGGGAACAGGTGGAAAAAGGAATTGTGGAACTATACTTCGTGAGGACAGAGTTTCAGTTAGCTGACATCTTCACCAAGGCCCTCCCAAGAGAAAGGTTTCAGTTTATTCTCCCACGCCTTGGCATGAAGAGCATGACTCCTGAAACCCTCAAGTGTCTTCAGGAAGAAAAGGAGGAGTAAAGGATTGACTTCGTATATCCTTGTACATAGTTGTATATATCTTAAATCAAAAAGAAAAATACAAAAATATAAAACCTATAAAAACCATAAAAATCGAAAAATCAGAAAATACCAAAAATAGTCCTACCTAGGCATGTCTTCTGTTTATCGATAACATTTACGGATCTAGAAATGTCATTCAACAATGGCACGGATTCTTAAATGAAGCTCGAGCAGAAGTTATACTAATCAGTTAAAACATGTCTTAATGGCTTGCAGTTACTTCATACTGCAACCCGCGCGATACAATGGGGAAAGCATGTCGCCAAAAAGACAGCTGTTCCTCCAACCGGGTGATGTTCACCTGGGCATGGATTACTTTATATCCATGTTTCCCCGGCTTGATGTACGTTTCAGTGCATCACTTCGTATATAAGAAGAGAAGTCTTCTTTTCATCAAGACTCTTTATCTTGTTTGATTCTTCAAGAGAGTCTTGATGTTACACAAGGTGGTAAATTGAAGTAAAATTTTCACAAATACTCGTCGCTTAATTGAATGACTACAGCTCTTTTAATAGAAAATGGGTCATTAATTAAGGGGGAGAGTACTTGTTCAAATTTGTGACACCTTGCCAAATTTGTGCAACATCAGCAGTGACACTCTCTCGTGGTTTAAGGGGGAGCATAGTATGCTCCTAAATCAGAATACAGTTAAACCTGACCACATTTTCTCCCAAATTTTTCTAAACTTATTTAAATCAATTGGGATCACAAATCTCAAATGGTTTGAAATTTTTGATCGGGGGAGAGAATGTGATTTAAATATGAAATTCTGATAAAATGTGATGATTTGGAAGTAAATGTAAGCTCTCCCGTATGTGCTAAACCATTTTGTATATCAAGGCACATATTGAGGGGGAGCAAAATGTTTTGGAGAAGGAAGTAAACTCTCCCATAAGTGCTCAGTTGTACATCAATGCACTTATTGAGGGGGAGCAAAGGATTTGGCATCTCATGTGACCGTGACTCAGAATTAACCAATGAATTGACGAAACTTGAACTGTCATCAATCGAAAGGATTCGTCTTGGCCGGGTAATAATTTCAAGCTGGTCTAACCAGTGATGTAAGCGTGTCTCGAAAAAGATGAATCTGAGTAGAGTGTACCATTTCGAGAAACTTTCTGTGGACTTGACCAGGCCGGGTAATAATTTCAAGCTAGTCTAACTAGTGATGTAAGCGTGTCTCGAATCGGTCATGTTCACTGAAAGTGGATCAATTCAAAAGTGTGAGCTCTACCTAACATGTGCAAATTTATAAAACTATCACTCGAGCACATGTTGAGGGGGAGCATTTGAAAAATATAAAACTCTCAAGTGTTTGCAAAAAAATGTGTTTCGAAATCATGAACACTTTGAGAGATTTTTCAAAGATTTGGTTTGGCAATTGTGGAAGAACACCAAAGACCGACCATTGTATTTCATATAATGGAGTTATAAGGATGGTAAGGTTAGGTACAAGTTCCCACGATCCCGCCAGAGCCGGAGGGATCTACCCAGGGACAATCCACTAGTTAGTGTAGAAGTCCTTAGGTATGATTAAAAAGGAGAAAAGTGAATGAGGGAATAGTGCCGACTGAGATGGAGCTAACACTGGAACAAACCCAACAAGGTGTTAGTTATGAAGTCTCGGTAAGCACTGAAGGGGTTGAAGAATGAAAAAGAATTGTAAAGAGAAAGGGTGAAAAGAAATAGCCCTCCTTACAACTTAGGCAGAAACCGGGTCAATACATATGCTGTCAGAATCACATAGTTGATTGCTGGCATTGAAGACAAAGTATCATGGACCCAGTGATACGCTGCACAACCCTCCCTAGCCATTCAAGGTCCCTCAAAGGATTCTTGTTTCAATTGTCACGGAGTTCAATACATTTCTATCATCTCTCTCACTCCGAGTTAGATGATATTGAAAAGGTGGCAGTCCTCTCCAGCCTCCGATCACCAAATCAAATCGCACAATAGAGTCTAGAGCCACGAGATTCACAATAAGATCTCATAGGGACACGAATTATTTCTACACTGGTTGTTCAACATTAATGACACCAGTTGTAAACTCATGAGTCCTACGCAGATCTTAGCAATCTGCCAGAACATTTATGAGAGAATTTACTAATGTAACTCTCAATGATTGAATGGAAATTCGTGCCAGGGTCAACATCAAGAAGCCCTGTAAGCATGTCACTTCGGTAATTCCTCGTGGATTACGCTTAGTGGTCGCGGCGGTTTCAACCGGTCTATAGTCGTGGAGTGATCTCCAGCGACTCACCTAATCGTTGATTTACTACGGTAAAATCTTAAAAAGCCCTCTGTGGGTTTTCGATTAGGAACGGTCATGGTAAGGATTAGAGAGAGTTTTCACACTATGCTGTTGACTATCTCAAAGTCCAAACTTGTAAGTACCGGTCGAATTATTGCTAACTGTCGTATGCAGGAACTTCTGGCGATTGTAGCAGTGGAATGCTGTAGCTGGTTGCTGTGGTAGCTGGTTGCAGAAAAGATGCCAATCCATCACCACATGCTCACACCACATCATCATCAAAGAAGTCATGATCAACCTAAAAGACCTTCAACACAGCTTCTGCTAACTCTGATACTGAAGATCATGACACCATATCGTGTGAGCATGTCGACTCTAAGTATATTTCATCACATGGAGACCTACTACTGAAAGATGACTTGGAAACACATGTTGGATGATAAAGTCGAAGATTACTCAAAGTTCATCCAAGACAAAAGAGAAGTCATCTGAAGATCACGGATGTTTGCACAACGATCTATGATATTGAAGAATCAATGGTTACGAGCTATGATGTCAAGATCCAAGGAAGAAGTGCTGAAATTCAGAACTTTACTTCTGGGGTGACCTCCCTTATGGGATGATTGTTAGGAATATGAATATTCAGCTGAAGACTCGGTCACCCCGAGTAATTATTAGTACATCATAGCTCGTAGGATTATCAGTAATATTATTAGTAGCTTAGTTATTATTATTAGTATTGTGGAGTGGGTCGGGTCTTTACCCTCTGTCAGCTCACTCTACAGCCCGCTAGGGGCATATTATGTAGTAAGTATAAATACCCCTTCCCTTGTGTGGGAAGGGTTGGAACTCTCATTATTTCAATCTAATACACATAGTGTTTCTCTCACTAGAAGTTCCCACTTTCTCTCTCTAAGTTTTCTTTCATTCGATCTAAATCTAAGCCTCAAACAAGTGTTTCTTGCATTGTGAATACCCTACAGTTGTGATGAGTTCAATTGCTCAGTGGAGGATTTGTTCCCCCCAAGGACCTGAATGACGAATGTCATCAAGATCCTCCAGACTGGGTGGAACCAGATTTTGACAATTGGAGCCTTCTCCAATAAGGCTCTAGCGGACTCCTTAGGACGTTTAGGGTCATGAGGTCCCAAGAAGATCAACTCTCCCTTAACCTCTTGGTCAGTCGGATTGGGCTCAAAAGCCTCAGCAAAATCAAGACCAGTGGCCTTGATGAAGTCATTGTAACCCAGGGAGAGGGTCCTTCTCCTATTCATCACTATGAAAGTGATGATGGATTCTTTGGTATCTTTTGGGCTAGTAGCCACATCAGTACACCAGAATTCCCTCAAGTAGTCATGGTAGATGACTGAGGGGGTCTTGGTAAATGCTTTTGCAAGAAAACAGTTTTAAAGATATTTCATTACATTCTTGTAAGCATAGAACTTTTGTGGATAGGAGAAGTTTCCCACCACATTGTTCTTTGTGAGGTCTACGCCCTTTAATATGAAATCCACATTAGGGGCATATGTGATAGCATTAGAAGTAGCCATATTTATTGGTAAGTCAGGGTAACAAAGATGGTTGGGATTTCTTAAAGCTAAGAACACACACACTATTAGTTTTGAGAGAAAAATGGGCAGAATTTGCTTAAGATTTCTAATAGACGTGTGTGTTGTTATTTTGGTTGGGGTATTTATAGGGAAGTGAAGTGGAGGGTAATTTAGGTATTAAGCGGATTTTATTTATTCAAAAATAATTTTTGGAAGCTGTTTTGAATAAAATGTTTTGGGACCGCATTTAATGTCACCACTCTACTTTCCCTGGTTTAGCGCAACAGTCAAGGTGAACAGTTGAGCAGTTCTGCAAAAGTGTAATTTGCATAGATGAGTCATCACATATCTGTAATGTGATTGGAGAGGCATTTAATGCCAAGTGGGAATGTGGGGGCCCATAGGTGGAAGCCAGAAAGGCAAAAGAACAAATATTCTTATATTAAATAAGAATTCAGTTACCAACCTCGGACATTTACTAACTTGATACTTAGAGCATTTAAGTTAGTATTTAATGTCTCTTGAGGACCCTGAATGACTTTTTATTCAGTGAACCTGATTGTCAGGACTTGGGTTTAGTCACTGATGGTTCTTGTATTCAGGAATTTGGGTCTAATTCCTGAGGTTTTTGGGTTCAGGAACTTGGGTCTAGTTCCTGAGGACCAAGAATTCAGGAACTTGGGTTTAATTCCTGAGGATTAAGGGTTCAGGAGCTTGGGTTTAGTTCCTGAAGTTCAGTGACCTTTCTCACTGAAGAACACATTGAGTCAGGGACTTGGGTTATCAGAATTTACACATATTTGGATGGAGTCAATCAGTGGACTGATTCTCAATATCCAACATTCCTAGTTCATCTTTCAGTCTGGTGAAAGTTGGTTCATCCAATGGCTTGGTGAATATATCAGCTAGCTGATATTCAGTAGGAATGAAGTGTAATTCTATGTCACCATTCATGACATGGTCCCTGATGAAGTGATATCTAATATCAATGTGTTTTGTTCTCTGATGAAGAACTGGGTTATTTGAGATGGCAATTACACTTGTGTTATCACAAAAGATGGGAACCATCTTGTACTGAATTTCATAGTCACTGAGTTGACTTTTCATCCAGAGTACATTTGCACAACAACTTGCTGCTGCAACATATTCAGCTTTAGCTGAGGACATGGCAACTGATTGGTGCTTTTCCTGTCCATGTTGCATCCAACATAGTCAGAATCTGAGTATCCTTTAAGATCAAGGCCTGAACATTTTGGATAATATAATCCAAGGTTTGGAGTACCTTTCAGGTACTACTTGCATCAAGGCCTGATATCCAATTCTCAGTCTGCTTATGTGCCAGATATCAATTTGACCCAAGAGAAACTCATATCACTGCTGTGTGAATATCCTTTTCACAGCAGTGATATGAGTTTCTCTTGGGTCAGATTGATATCTGGCACATAAGCAGGCTGTGAATTGGATATCAGGCCTTGATGCAAGTAAATACATCAGTGATCCTATCATTCCTCTAAAAAGAGTTTGATTCACTGTTTTTCTAGTAAGATCAGGACCAAGATTGTTTGGGGGTACCATGGGAGTCTTGACTGAGGCACAGTCACTGAGCTCATACTTCTTTAGTAGGCTTCTGACATACTTCTCTTGACTGATAGAGGTACCTTTATCAGTCTGCTTGATTTGAAGACCAAGGAAGTAAGTCAGTTCTCCCATCATGCTCATTTCAAATTTCTTTGCCATTATTTTTTCAAACTGTTTGCAAAGTTTATAATTTGTTGATCCAAAGATGATGTCATCAACATACACTTGTACAAGTATGAAATCATTGTTTGTCTTGTAGATAAATAATGTGTTGTCTATCTTGCCTCTGATAAATTTGTTTTGGATCAGGAAGGCTGAAAGAGTCTCATACCATGCCCTGGGAGCTTGTTTTAGTCCATAAAGGGCTTTGTTAAGCTTGCAGACATGGTCAGGAAACTCATGGGTTTCAAATCCAGGAGGTTGCTGAACATAAACTTCTTCTTTTAGTGAACCATTTAAGAATGCACTTTTAACATCCATTTGGTACACCTTGAAGTTCATGTATGTAGCAAAAGCAAGGAAGATCCTGATGGCTTCCATCCTTGCTACTGTTGCAAATGTTTCTTCATAGTCAATGCCTTCTTGTTGATTATAGCCTTTGGCTACAAGTCTGGCTTTGTTTTTAATGACTATGCCATTTTCATCAGATTTGTTTTTAAATACCCATTTCATGCCAATGACTGAAACATCTTCAGGACATTTGACCAAGGTCATCACCTTGTTTCTGTCAAATTGTTCCAGTTCATCATTCATGGCTTGAACCCAACTTGGATGTTTTAGTGCTTCCTTAACACTTTTGGGTTCAATTGTGGAAATGAAGTCCACAAATAGGCATTCATTGGCTGAGGCTGCTCTCAGTTCAGCAGCCATGCTTCTTGTGAGCATGCCTTCAGTAGGCTCACCAATTATATTGACAAGTTCTATATCCTGAGACCTAGTCCAACTTTCCTGAGGTCTTGGAAACTGATTAGAACTTGTAGAGGCCTGATGGGTAGGATCAGGATGAGACACATGATGTTCTTCAGCATCTTGAGGTTCTGAGTGGGTTGACTCATCACTGTGATTGTTTAGTACCTGAGCACTTTGTACTGACTAAATGATTTCATCAGTACTTTGTGCTTCAATAAACTCAGTGATGGTTGGGTAAGGAAGGTTATGGGGAATGATGTAAAAGGAAATGTCAGCATTTGCTTGGTACTGAGTGGAAGGACCATTTTCAGGATGATGTTCATCAGGAGGGTATCTTGATGATTCATCAATACCTATCTCTTCCACTGAGTTATTAGAGACACTGATTGCATCAGTGCTCTCATCAAAGGTAACATGAAATGTTTCCTCAGTATGCTGTCTCCTAGTGTTGAACACCCTGAAGGCCTTTGAGACAAGGGAGTATCCTAGGAAGTATCCATCATCAGCTTTGGCATCAAATTTTCCTAAGTGATCCTTGTTATTATGAATAAACACAGGACACCCAAAGACATGAAAGTAGCTGATGTCAGGGATTCTTCCCTTGAATAACTCATAAGGAGTTTTGCTATGTCTCTTGACAATGATGGATCTGTTTTGTGTGTAACAGGCAGTCTTTACTGCTTCAATCCAAAAGTGTTTAGAAATGACTGATCCATTTAGCATTGTCCTAGCTGATTCAATGAGTGTTCTATTTTTCCTTTCAGCCACCCCATTTTGTTCAGGTGTGTATGGTGAGGAAATTTTTTGGGAAATACCTTTCTCATCACAGAAACATTCAAGTTCATAATTTTTGAACTCTGTTCCATTGTCAGTCCTAATTTGTTTGACTTTGATGTCATTTTGATTTTCAATGTTCCTGACAAAGGACATAATTGTTTCAGCTGCCTGACTCTTTTTGATCAGGAAGTATACCCAAGTGTATCTTGAGTATTCATCCACAATGACCAGAGTATACTTCTCATGGTTAATGGATCTAGGACTAATTGGTCCAAATAGATCCATATGGAGAAGATGTAGGCAGTTCCTGATGGAAAAGTTTGTTTTGGTTTTAAAGGATGCTCTGTGATGTTTACCTTTTTCACAAGCTGAGCATGGTTTATCCTTTGAAAACACAAGAGATGGTAAGCCAAGGACCTTGTTTTGTTTTACAAGGTTGTTTATGTTTTTGAAGTTCAAGTGGGAGAGTCTCTTATGCCAAAGCCAGTTAAGAGTATCAGTGGCCTTGGTAAAGAGACAAGTTCCATTCTGAGTCAGACTGGACGTGTCCAACACATAAACATCATGTCTTCTTGGTGCAATAAGGACAACTTCCTTATTAGCATTAAAGATGATTCATTGCTTATCATCAAACTGAACTATGTATTTAGCATCTCATAGTTGACTGACACTGATCAAATTGTATTTAAGACCATTTACATATGCTATCCTAGTAAAGACTATACCATTGCAGTTTACTGAACCATAACCTTCAGTGAGACATGATGAGTTATCAGCAAATATCACTTTGGGTCCTGATTCATCCACATACTTATGCATATACTCCTTCACACCAGTCATGCTCCTTGAACATCCACTATCTAGATGCCAAATAGGATCCCTGGCATGTTTCTGCACAAATGGTAAACTGGGTCAGTTCTTTCTAGGACTCCACTTCTTGGAGGGCTTAGCTTTGGAGGTCTTATTAACATTTTCAATTGATTTATGGTCAGTGGTGGAGTGGACTGAGCTACCACATATTATGCATTTGATTGCTGATGTAGACTCAGTGGACTGAGAGGCTGACTTTGTCATACCTCTACTGGCCTGAATGGCCTTACCACGTCCTGAGGTGTTATGAGTGGTGGTTCCACTATTTTCACAACAGTTGTCAATTTGACAATCCTTAGGATGGTGATCATTGAACCCACAGTAAGGGCAAGGTGCAAAAGGCTTTGCCTTTAGTTTCTGTTTAGAATCAGAAGGATAGTTTAAAGACTGAGCTTTAAGACTTGCCATGTTGGATGTGACTGAGTGTGTTTTATGATCAGAGGTCCTGTGATCATCTTTTTTACAAATCATGCAATAAAGAATTCTATAGCAATCATCAGTGATATGATTGGTATAGTTACACAGTTCACATCTTTTCAGGGGTTTTGAGGGTTTGGGTTTGGTCTTTGAGGAAGCTGGTTTTTGTTCCTTCTTGGATTGAGAAGGTTTCTCAGAAGATGCAATCTTCTCACCTAGCTTCCTGACCATTTCAGCCAACTGATCAAATTTTGAGTCAGGGCTTTGGGTTATTACTTCAGAAGGGACTGAAGTTGATGAGTCATCAGTATTTACTGAGACATCAAATATTGGTCTTTTCAGGATTGTTTTTCCCAATCTTGACCTCTCCTTTGGAGAGTGTTGAGAGTAGACCATTGGTGGGAGGCCTAAGTTGGGTGCAGCACCCTGAAGGGTATTCAGTGGTGGGAGTGGTGGATATGATTCTGATTCAGACTCATTCACTGACTCAGTATTACTGAGCTGTTCAGTAAATTCAAGCTTACTGAGTTGTTCAGTGAGTCCAAGCATATTTTTCAAGGCCTGACTTTCAGGAAGCAAGATCTTTCCAGTCTCAAAGTTTGGTAACTTACTGACTGGGTTGTCCCTGACAATCCAGTCATTTGACTTGGGAAGCATTTCTTGCTCAAATGATATGCCAGCTGGAACAAAGGTCAATTCACTGGGACTTACATAGGGGATAACCATGTGATGGTCAATTCCTATTGTTTTCCTAGGGATTAAACCCACAGTATCAAAGACCTTGGGGTTCTTTTTGGTCCAGCCTTGGATGACAGCTTTTTCTTTGTTAAGTTTAGTTTGTAGGGCTTGGTTTTGTTTCAAAATTTCAGTGTTCTGAATTTGTAGAGTTATTGTTTCTAATTTGGCTTGCTTCAGTACAAGCAATTCATCTCTACATTTATTCAATTCTGACACTATGTTGATATATTTTGAAAACATGTTAAGCCTTTGTTCCTCAACAAATTTAAGATCTACACAAATATAATTCATGTAAGACTGCCAATCAGAATCATCATCCATAGAAAGTAAAGTATTTACCTTCTTCATGGTGATGTTTACCCACTCTCCAATCCTTGCATGGCTTTTCTCAATAGCCACCTGATCACCTTCAGAGAGTGCCATCAGTGCACTCACTCTAATTTCCTCATCTGAGGAGACCTCTTCTTCATCCCAGTCATAAGCTTCAGCTACTAAAACCTTGTTCTTTGCCTGAACAGGTTTGGATGTTTGAGTAGCCTGAGACATAGAGGGATTAGTTTCAAGAATTGCAAGTTTAGCTTTGGCTTTCCTATATTTTGCTTCAAAGTCTTTTTGACCCTTGTTTTGAAATTGTTGGGTCGACTGAAACATTCTAGGTTGAAACTTGCTAGTTCCTGAGGAACTATTTCCTGAAAATTTGTAAGAGGGTTCTGAGGTGGTTTTAGAATAACAGTCCCTAGCAAAATGACCCTTTTTACCACAATTAAAGCATTCAGTGGTTTCATTTGCTTTTCCTTTTGAAAAGTTGAACTAGTTTCTTTTGATGAAACGTTTTGAACTAGCAAGGAGTGCCCTGTCTTGGAATTCCAAGTTTAAATCTTTTAGGTACTCATCACTAGTCCTTTCATCAATTTCATCCTCAGAATCCTCTTGAAAGTCCTGCATAACACCATTAGTAAAAAAAGCAGTTGATATGGGTGTGGAGGTCAAGGCCTTTTTGGACTCAAGAGCTTTTGAGTCAGGGTATCTCCTTGAGATTAAGTTGTCTTCATAGACAAATTTCCCATAGATTTCAGGGAGCTCAAGGGTCTGAATGTGATTAGCATTCCTTAGGCCTTGTGAGAAGTTTAACCACTTCTCAGGGAGACTGTTGACAAAGCCAACATTTGTCTCATGCTTAGACAAAACTACACCATCATTTGATAGTTCTTTTATCAAAGTCTTGTATCTGGTATAAGTCTAAGAGAGACTTTCAGAGTCTTTTGCCCTGAAAGTATTATACTCAAGTTTCAGGTCCATGACCCTGTTTTCCTTGGTATCTGAGGGACCCTCAAAGCTATTGACCAAGTTAACCCAAGTTTGCTTGGCTGTTGAACAGTTGATGACTGATTCCATTATATCGTCAGGAAGACAAGATATAATGATGCTTTTCAGGCGTTGGTCTTGATTGACCACCCTCCTCTCATCAATGGTCCATTGAGCCTCAGGCTTGTTAAGTCCTTCAGCAGTCTTTGGGACATAGGGACCATCTTTGACACAAGAGATGTAGTATGGTTCCATACCAGTCAAGTAGCAAAGCATTCGCTTTTTTCACTTGCTAAATTTACCAGTTTCAAGTCGTGGGGTGATATGTGTCAAAATACACATATCTGTATCCTATTTAAACGGACTTAAAAGATCAAAAACTAACCAAATATGCCAAATATATTGTGTTTTGGTGTTGTGTATGTGCAGGTACGGATATTTAGAAAAATGGACAAAAATCAAGAGAAAATGATAAAACGGCATGAGACGAAATTATTGGAGCAAATATGGAGCAAATGGTGATTTATTTGAAGATTAAAGATATTGATGAAAGCCCATGATTATCCCGAATTTAATACAATTATTAAAAAAAGAAAAAAAAAAAGAAAAAAAAAAGAAAAAAAAAAAAAAAATATATATATATATATATATATATATATATATATATATATATATATAATATATATATATATATATATATATATATATATATATCATCACGTGATATATGGGATGCAACTTCCATATTCAATAAATGAAAAAACTAATATGGATGCAACTACTTTTTGGTGGCCCACGTGTAGAGCCAAGAAGAAAAGATAGCAGTTGAAGCTTGCACGTGAAGCTCTAAATTAAATCAAAGAGGTGCGAGTAGCCTTCTTCAGCTAGCTCCACTCTCACCCACTTGCTCCACCAACCGCCTAAAAGAAAAGAGGAGCAGCAAATCAGAAAAAGACACGTGGCCTGGCTTGAGCAAAGTAACCGACTCCCCTGCCTATAAATAGAGGCGCATGCAGTGAAGAGAAGTAGTAGTTTTTTTTAGTTTTAGTTTAGTTTATTTTCAGTACCAGTTTTATTTTTAAAATAGCTTGTAAATTTTATTCAGTATTTTTATTTTCAGTACACTCTTCACATTTAATTTTCTGCAACAGTTATTTCTTTTAATTCATACTATGTTTTAATTTATTGTTTAGCATTTAATTTCTGTCTTCTTTATTATTTAATTTCTGTCTTCTTTAGCATTTAATTTCTGTCTTCTTTATTATTTATTTTATTTTTAGCTTATTATGTCTTATTATCTCTTCTTTTCTTTACCCTCTAGTTCGATTCAAACCAAAAGAGATGCATGAGCTTAGCCTTGACATTTCTTAAGTTTGAGAGCACTTTTTTTTATTTATTTAATAGTTTTTATTACTTAGATCTAGTTAGTTTTATCAATCTTTTATAAAAAGTTTGCAACCTTTTTTATTATTATTTTTTGAACAATAAGCTATTTAATAGCTTGTTCATTTAAATCTAGTCCTTAAACATACCAGATTCGCGTCTATTCTTCGGAGTGGGCAACTTAGCTTCGGGTGGACTCAGATCTAAAAGTTTTAATTATAAAGTTTTAATCTTTTTACTTTTTAGACTACTTTTAGCTTATTTCATATAATAATATTACTTATTATTGTTTATTATTGCTAACCTTTAATAAAGTTCTTGTTTTTCTTTGTTTCTCACCATCTTACATCTAAGGCGTGGAGCTTAAGGGTCTTATAAGCTTAAAAAAATCATTAAAATTGACAACTTTAATAATTTATTTAGTTTATAAGATCGGGTGGTTATTCTCTCGTATAAATCACCGGGTCTTAATCTCATTCCTTTTTATCATTTTTTTTTAAATACCTAGTTTAATATTATGTTTACTATTATGTTTACTATTATAGAATTAATTGTTATTAGTTTAATTATTGCTTCATAACTCGCTTTTAATTTATGTTCACATATTTTAGCGTAAAAAATCCAAAATATCCCTTTTCACTAATCATCACATAATCACGAACCGAATCACAAATTCCATTCAAACCTTCGTTGGGGATAACGACCCGGGAATACAACTTGCCTTGTATTCTTTGGAAATATTTATATGTTGATTTTCACGGATCATGGGGCAACTGCTGAAAAGCTTCCACCCTTTTTGTCGACTAACTGGGGCACATTTGCATCAGTCATAGTAGGATCTTGGTTTTAAAAACCTTGAGCACTCTTGGTTAATTTTGAAATATTTTATAAACCAGAGGCTCTGATACCACTTGTTGTTCCCTTTAACACGCTTAGAATTAACTAGAAAGTTAATTTATTGTGTTTATGACTAATACAATGTAATGATTCTTTTTATCAGTTAATGAAACGTAAAAGTAAAAACACAAAGTATTTTTTCAACGTTTAAATTCTTATTAGAAATGAATCAAATAATCTATTACCCAAGTGTTTTGCGGAACAAACACTTGGGATCGAATAGACAAGGTATGGTGTCTCCTATCTAAACTCAAGCTATGCTTAAGTGGTAACAATTATGACCCACTGAGCTATCTCAGGGATATGTTACTCTTTGTGGGAGAGAAGTTGTTTTGCAAAAGTCTAAGGCTTTCAATGTACAAAACACACACAACTTCTCTCCTTCTGAACCTATTTATACACAAGTATAAAAGAGCAAAAGTGAATAAAAAACTACAACTTGTTGAAGCAAGCGTGTCTGACAATTACAACAGTAATTGTCATTTCCAAGAACCAATGGGAATGGACTAAAGTCTTTAGGAGTGGTTGGTCTGACACTCCACGACTTATAGCCATCTTAGGGAAGGTTTCTTCCTGACAAGATAAGATATGATATTATCTTAAACTCTTCCCAGATCTTCCCGCCTTTCTTTCAGGCGTTGAGTTCTTCAGTCTTTAATCACTTAATATTGTTGAGGAGACTGGGGTTCATTGAGTTCTTGTCCAACACTCACTGAACCATCATCTTCTTCTTTGGCTTAAGTCCTACTCAGGGAGTACCGCCTTCCTGAGTAGTGAATCCTTCTTCTTGAATTCGCCTTAAACATCCTGAAGATGACTCACTGAGTGACTGTTCACTCAGTGACTTGAATTGTTCTCGGTTTAAGTTAACACTTAGTTAATTTGTGTCCAAATCCTGTTTTAAGTATTCTTGGGTACTGATGGACCCAACATGTGTAGATTTAGATGGATTATTATGTGTTTATGTGTTAGGATTCCCACTAAATTGTTCCTCGCTAGCTTATGTATTGTTTTGTAGAATATCATGTGGATCACGGTTTTTGAACCGTTTTTGGCGAATTTGGATTCATATGATTATGTTTAGCGAATTTGGGTTTTTTTAGCGAATTTGGATAGTTATTGTAAAAACAGGTTCTATGTTTAGCGAAGTTGGCGAATTTGGATTAATATTATTTTTAGCGAATTTGGGTTTAATTTGTTGTTTTTGTTGTTGTTGTATATGTTTAGCGAATTTTTTTTTGGCGAAAGTAGTTGTTTTGGCGAAGTTGTTGTTGCAATTGGCAAGTGAAAATAGCAGATTCTGCATTGCTGCATTGGGTAGATTTTTTCCGGAAAAAATCTGGAAATTACCCATTTTGTAGCAATATGTTGTATCATGGGTCAGAGACCTTTAGCGGGGACATGTCCCTGCCAAAAGTTGAATCAGATTGGCATGTTTAACCTTATTGGCGGGGACATGTCCCCGCCGAAAGAATTTAAAACAACAGTGTGAGGACCTGTGATACACGGTTAAGGTGGTTAAACCTTGTGTCTTTGTGTATGTGATATATTGAGTTAATATGATTAAGCACGCGGAATTTACTTAACCACACTTAGAAGGTTATGTATGTTATGGAAATGGAAGAATTATATTTGTTACTTAACAATGAACAAAGAAAGTTTTTCACTAAACGATTCAATATTATTCAAAATAATACGAGTGATCTTGTGTTTATCACTAGGATTACAAAACCTTGAATCTTATGTTACAACTTGTGATTTGTGTTTGTTCTATGTCTTAACAGATATTCACGATTATTCACACATACAATCACTAGTCTAAGATCTCTTTTATAGTCCAAGAGATCTTTACAAATTGCTTAAAGTCTTGGCCGACTTACTTGGTTAACTTATGCTTATTGTGTGTCAGTACATAAGATACAACATGTATCTATGTATACAACTTGTTAACTAAGCACATGGAGTAAGATATTATCTACCGTATATGTTTGACCAAAATACAATAAATATCTTTTCGATCTTATCCTATGACTCACTGATCAGCAGTACCATATACAACTAGCAGTACCTTCTACTTGAACTAGCAGTACCTTCTTGTTCTAGCAGTACCTTGATGTACTAGCAGTACCTTTGACTTAGAGTAAATTCTAATACTCTAACTTCAGAATATTTAATTCCCAACAATCCTCCCCTAAACATGTGAATCATTCAAACATGTTTTCTGAATTAAATGAGGACTTGAGAAGATCTTTCAAACACTTCATGAATCTGAACTATTCTTCTTATTCTGAACTGATCTGCTTTGTTCTTCTTTGACTTCAGCAATATCAAAACATTGTACCAAAAGATGGTGCAATTTCCTTGGATGGAGGAATTGTAAGAGGCAATGATTTCAACAAGTGAAATCATCTATCAGCATGCCTTTGCAAGTGATAAACAAACATAATGAACTGAAATTGAAACTTTCCTTCGTTTGATCTAGATAGAACTTTCTCCTTTAGGAATGCTTCATCCCTTCTAGATATTTGATTTGTTCTAATCATTTTCAACCTCTACATCATCATCTTGTATGCTCTTATCTTCTCCTTCCATATATTGGTTTATTCTTCCTTTTCTGGGCTATTATTTCCTTCTCTGAGATTGTTACCTCCCCTGAAGCAAATAACTTTTGTTTCCTCCCCTTGTTTGGAAGATCTCACTATGTACCTTTGACTGATCTATCAATGTGTAACTTTTGTTGTCAGACAATATTGTACATGAAACCATCAATTCTTTAAAAGTTTAAGTTGCTGTCCTCATCACTTCTAGGTGTGTTAACTCCTATGAGAGGTGAATCAGTGGACATTTTGATTCATAATCCATCAATGGATGGTTTTTGAGAATCCTTGAAAATCCTTTTAAGAAACCATTTGACTTAGTAGTATGTTCATGATTTTAGAATTGAAAAATCATACTACTTGCAACCATTTTGAAAGAATCAAGTGTATAACAGACACTTAATTAGCATTTCGGTTTAAAGCAACCTCTGGTTGTGTAAGAACCAATGTATTTCAGTTATCACTAACTGCCTGTGAAAAGATAAATCTATTCAAAAGATTTTCTTGACAGGGTTTCCAGCTCATAGCAATTGTTACCTCCAACACAAGTGTTAGATTCACTTTTACTAGCTGTTCTTTCTATCAGATGTCCTTAGACTTACACATTATACTTAAAAGTATAAAATGATAGAAAGTGAGTTGTATCAGTTACTATATGATCAACTAAGTCATCAATTCAATATGAAATATCATAACTAGATTTCAAGAAAGAAGTTTTAAGGAGGTTAAATTCCTAAACTCAGTCCATCATAAACCTATTATGGTCAGCAATTTGATAAGCATTCTGCTGTTCCCATTTCACTTGAAATATCCTTTGTGTTCACATATTCATACCTGAAATAGTTAGTCTAAAACCAAAAGAACAATGTACAAAGTACTTGTCTTGCATTAGAATAATCATAAAACCAACTGTATGAATAACACAATTTAAATTTTGATATATTAGCAGTACCTTTTAAATCCAGCAGTACCAACAAAAAATTTATGTACAAAAACACATCATATTGAAAAGTTAAAGATTAAGCATTCCAATACTTGCTACCAAGTACTGAAACCTTGAAACATCAAAAGCTTTTGTTAACAGATCTGCAAAATTATGCTCTGAAGCAATTTTAAGAACTTGAATTAATCTTTTCTCATTGCAATCTCTTATAAAGTGATGTCTAATTTCAATGTGTTTTGTTTTAGAGTGTTGTACCGGATTTTTAATAATACAAATTGTACTACTATTATCAATATAAATAACAGTGTTTAAGAAATTGTACCCATAATCAAGAAGTTGGTTTTGAAGCCATAGAACTTGACTAGAGCAACTTGCAGCAGCTATATATTCAGCTTCAGTTGTTGAATTTGCCACACTTTTTTGCTTCTTACACTGCCATGAGACAAGTCTACACCCAAGGAATTGACATCCTCCAGTTGTTGACTTTCTGTCCAAGCTAGCACCAGCATAATCACTATCCGAATATGCTACCAAGTCAAAAGGAGATTCTCTAGAATACCATATACCCAACCTTGGTTGACCTTTGAGATATCTAAAAATTCTCTTGACTGCAGTTAAATGAGAAACCTTTGGAGTAACTTGAAATCTTGCACAAACACAAACAGAAAACATGATATCAGGTCTAGATGATGTAAGGTACATCAAAGAGCCTATCATAGATCTGTAACTGTGTACATCTACATTTTCTCCATCTTCATCTTTCAGAAGGTGCTTCTCAGGGTCCATTGGTGTGCTTGCTATTTTTGAATCAGCAAATTGAAATTTTCTAAGTATCTCTGCAACATATTTGTCTTGACTAATAAATATGCCTTCAGATGATTGCTTAACTTGCAAACCCAAAAAGAATGTAAGTTCTCCCATAGAACTCATCTGAAACTTATCTTTCATAAGCTTCTCAAATTCTAAACACATTTCCTTCCTTGTAGATCCAAAGATAATGTCATCCACATACACCTGCACTAACAGAAGATCCTTCTTGTGCTGTTTGATGAAAAGTGTCTGATCAATCTTTCCTCTTTGAAATCCATTTTCTAATAAATAGGAAGCAAGTGTTGCATACCAAGCTCTTGGTGCCTGATGAAGGCCATAGAGAGCTTTCACTACTCTGTACACTTTGTTTGGATGTAATGGGTCAATGAAACTAGGAGGTTGTGAAACATACACCTCTCTTCCAATTTCACCATATAAAAATGCGCTTTTGACATCCATTTGGTAGACTGTGAAGCCTAAAAATGAAGCATAAGCTAGAAACAGCCTAATTGCCTCAATCCTTGCTACTGGAGCATAAACTTCATCATAATCTATTCCTTCTTCTTGTGTGTACCCTTGTGCTACTAGTCTAGCCTTATTCTTGATCACAATTCCTCTTTCATCCCTTTTGTTCTTAAAAACCCATCTAGTGCCAATTACCTTTTCATTCCTAGGTAAATCAACTAGCACCCAAACCTTTTGAATCTTGAACTGAAGAAGCTCTTCTTGCATAGCCTCTAACCAGCTTGAATCATCTAGGGCTGTAAGAATATTCTTTGGTTCCTTTTGAGAGAGAAAACATACAAATAAACAAGAGTTTGAAAGCTCATGTTGTTTTGAAGCATAAAGGGCATCAAGAATCCCTTTTTGGTCTGAAGAGACTAGTTGTCTTCTTGTCTTCACACCAGATTGTATATCTCCAATCACATTATCCAGGGAGTGAACTTTTTGAATCCTTGTGTGTGGGGTAGTAGGAACATGATAAAATGGTGAAAGATTACTCAAATCCACTTCATCTTCTTGGAACTTTGCATCTTTTGAGTTTGAAGGATCAGCAGGACCTTCAACTGAACTAACAGTTCCTTCAAATGAACTACCAGTACCTTGAGAAGTACTAGCAGTACCTTGCTCTGTCTCGGCAGTACCATCAATATTTAACATATTGTGTTGTTCCTCTGTTCCAACATCTTTTCTTTGAGCCTCAACATCTTCTTTTGCTTTACCAGAAGAAAATTCATCATTGTTTGAAGCTAAATCCACACTGGTACTTGACCACAATGGCATAATGACATCAGATTGATCTTTATCTAATTCCACCTCATTTGTTGCTTGTGAACCTGAAAAATTGTTAGTTTCTGCAACAACAGGTATATAATTCATAGAATTTGTTAGATAATCAAGATCAAATATCCATTTTGGTCCTTGACCTACTACATTGGACTTGTTTTCCAGAAACTCCACATGTAGTTCTTCTTGAACTTTCTCAGTTCTTAAGTTGTAAACTCTAAAAGCTTTGCTAGCAAGAGAATATCCAACTAAGAAACCTTCGTCTGCTTTACCATCAAATTTTCCTAAATGGTCTAAGGTATTGAGAATTGTCACATGACATCCAAAAGGTCTAAGAAATCCTATTGCAGGAGTTCTACCATTAAAGAGTTCATATGATGTCTTATTGTGAGGCTGCACAACTAAAACTCTATTTTGAACATAGCAAGCAGTGTTAATTGCCTCTGCCCAAAAGATTATAGGTAGCTTAGAATCAGCTAACATTGTTCTAGCAGCTTCAATTAGTGTTCTATTCTTTCTTTCAACCACTCCATTCTGTTGTGGTGTTCTAGCAACACTATATTCTCTTCTAATACCTTTTTCTTTGCAGAAAACATCCATAACTCTATTTCTAAACTCTGTCCCATTATCACACCTAATGACTTTTACTTTCTTGCTTACTTGGTTTTCTATTAGTGTAATGAAGTCCTTAAGGATGCTTGATGTCTCATCCTTAGTGGCTAAAAAGAAAACCCATGTAAATCTGCTATAGTCATCAGTTATAACAAGACAATATTTTTTATGTTGCATACTCCTTACTGAAACTGGTCCAAATAAGTCCATATGAAGCATAAACAATGACTGATTGATAGAGTTAAAAATCTTGGGCTTACAAGTGGCTTTGTGTTGTTTGCCTTTTAGACAAGCAATGCATGTTTGATCATTTTCAAATCTTTTGTGAGGTAAACCTCTTACCAAACCATTCTTAACAATTTTATTTATGGTTTTGAAGTTAATATGACCAAGCCTTCTATGCCATAACATTGATTCATCCAATGTGACCTTTGATACAAGACAAGTTAAATTCTTTTTAGGAATGATGTTCTTCATATCAACACTATACATATTGGCCTTTCTAGAAATTCTAAGAAGTACTTGATTTTCATCAGGCATCTTAAAATCCTTAGATAGAACAAGACATTCAGTATCAGTAAAAAGCACATTATTCTTCTTGTCACACATTTGTGAAACACTAAAAAGATTATACTTTAACTCTTGTACATAGTACACATTTTCAAAATCTAAATTTCCGGTTTTGATAGTACCTTTACCAGAAATTTTGCCACGAAAACCACCTCCAAAGGTAACATATCCTCCATTGAATTCTTGAAAATCTGAAAGATAAGACATGTTGCCTGTCATGTGATTGGAACATCCACTATCTGAGTATCCTTGATCTTGATGATCAATAGAATGTTCCTGCACACAAATAAGAGTGTTAGTTTTCTTTGGGGATCCAAGCCATTACTGACTTGGATCTGCCTCTTGCATCAATGTAGTTTAATCTTTTAAGGACTGTTGATGCAACATTGGATTTTTGAATCCAACATGCTGAGGCCTTAACAGCATTTGCCCTATTACCCTTAGCAGCAGAGTGAATAACATGCTTAGCAGAGTCTGCTAGCTTTGTAGTTGAACTCTTTGGTCTCCAAATTTGTTTGTGGACCACTGCTTTTGTTTGAATGGGTCTTAGAACAGTTTTAGATGCATGTATGAAAGTTGTTTTTGCATCCTTAGCTGTTGTTTTTGGGTTAACAGTCATCATAGGTCTAACAGTACCTTTTGTTCTACCCGTACCTTTAATTTGTACTGGCAGTACCTTTTTGTCTGTATTAGCAGGACCTTTTTGTCTATCAGGACCTTTTGGTCCAGACTTGTTTGAGACTGTTCTGGGTTTTGTTCTATGAGTGTTAGAGTGAAAATGAGTTTGAGGAGTTTGCCTTTTGTAGTTCACCCTATTGTTTTCATACCCAGTTACCCTTTGGTTGCAGAAAGCTGCAAGATGGTCAAAACTACCACATGTATAACAAGCTTTATTATAAAATGCAAAGTCATCACCTAATTGGTTAGACTTGAGGTTGTTCCAATTCCTTTGGTTACCTCTGGGCTTGTTTGTAGTTCTATATTGTTCACAATATCTAACTGGTTTCCTAACAGTCTTAACATTTGACTTAGGCCTGTTAGTGTTGTGATTGACTATCTTAGGAATACTTGTTCCTACTTTCTTAACCAATACAGGTTTAGACATAACCTGTTCTTCTTCATCATCACTATCAGTTGTACAATCTTCAACAACTATAGCATCTCCTTTCTTAACAAAGGACACCTTGTCCTGATAAGATAAAGTTTTATCTAAACTTTTACTTACCTTTTCTATCTTTGGACTCTTAGTGGCCTTAGAACCATATTCCATGATTGGTTCTTGAAACTCAGCTAACCCTGTGTGTGCTAAATCAATACCTGGAGGTGAATGAACACCTCTGTATGGTGGGGGTACAGACTTAAATCCAACACCAGAATTAACCTTATCAATAACTTGGGCTTCCCAAAGTTTATTGAATCCTTCTGATGAATGTGCCAAAACATCCACAGATACCTTTACAATTTCTCTTTCATTTTTGTGTTTAGCTAATGAATCATTCAACTCAACAATACACTCATCTCTGATCTTAACATCATTTTTTAGTATATTGATGTCATTAGTAAAATGAGATTCATTACTTTTAAAATGCAAGACTTGTTTTTCTAAAACACCTAGACCTCTTTTGTGATTAGCCAAATTAAAAAGAGAATTAAGTAGCTCTTCTCTATGAGCTTCAAATCTCTTATTAAGGTCTTCATAAGCTTTAAGATTAGGACATGATTCAGTACAAGTTTGAATAGAATTTACCTCTGAATCAGAATGGGCCATTAGAGCAAATTCATTGGCCAAAAGAGCAGCATTTGGTGGTGCATCCTCTTCAATAGCCATAGAGCTCCAATCATAACCAATACCATCAATAGCCAACATAGCATTTGGCTCTTCAACAGTAACTTCCTTTCTCCTATCTTGCTTATACCATGTGTTTCTGTTTTCCTGCTTTCTTGGGCTTCTACACTCCTTAGCAAAGTGTCCTAACCTATGACAGTTGAAACACTCCACTTTCTTCTTATCAAACCCAGCAGTATCATTACCATTTATGGTAATTTGCTTCCCAGTTCTTTGCCAATGCTTCTTGGCCCTCATGCTGAGCAAAGCAACCTGCCATTTGATGTCCATCTCTTCCAAATCATCACCATCAACCTGCTCAAGGTCTTCATGATTTAGAGGAGAACTACTAGACTGACTAGATATAAATACATAGAATGCTGGATCACCAGGTCCTGCAACAGTCTTTTGTGCACTAGTAGAAGGACCACCATTTGGAGCATTAGAAACACCTTCAACTTCTTCTACCTCTTCAGTCTTACCAATACTAGGAGATGACAAAAGTGCCACGTTCCCAGAACTAGTACCATAAATTCCAGACTTTCTAAGACTTTGTTCAACAATTTTGAAGTTGTTGTACAAATCATTGAGTTTCATTGTTTCAATGTCTGGTTTGTTCATCCAGACAATAACATGAGTATGGAACTCATCAGGTAGACTTCTCAAAAACTTCATGTTGAGATCTTCCTTCTCTGTCTCAACACCCAACACAGCTAACTGACTGACAAGCTTATGTAATCTTGAGAATAGCTTATCAAGAGACTCATTACTAAAAGCAGTAAAGTTTTCAAATTGTTGCTTTAGTAATATCTTCTGTGTCTTTTTGGTAGTTTCATTACCACCAAAATATGCACAAATCTCTTCAAAAAGAGTTTTTGCATCAAGATACTTGTTAAATGATAGCATCTGCTCACCAGGAATGGTCATAAGCAGCAATTTCTTGCTTTCTGATCATTTCTCTTCAGTATCTTTTCTTCATTTGACACTGGTCCAGTATTTCTTTTCCTACTTGTTTTACCTTCTAGGACAACCTCTGAGTAGCTTGGTGAAAAAGAATCACCATATATAATAATATCCCAAAGAGTATAATCTTGGACCATGAAATATTGCTCAATTCTCATCCTCCATAACTCAAACTCATTAGGTTTGATCATGGGCAACTTTGCAGCAACATTTGTTTGAGCATCATGTGCATCCATTTCTGTTTCTTCTAAATCAAATATATCAACCTGAGCTCTGATACCAACTGTGAGGACCTGTGATACACGGTTAAGGTGGTTAAACCTTGTGTCTTTGTGTATGTGATATATTGAGTTAATATGATTAAGCACGCGGAATTTACTTAACCACACTTAGAAGGTTATGTATGTTATGGAAATGGAAGAATTATATTTGTTACTTAACAATGAACAAAGAAAGTTTTTCACTAAACGATTCAATATTATTCAAAATAATACGAGTGATCTTGTGTTTATCACTAGGATTACAAAACCTTGAATCTTATGTTACAACTTGTGATTTGTGTTTGTTCTATGTCTTAACAGATATTCACGATTATTCACACATACAATCACTAGTCTAAGATCTCTTTTATAGTCCAAGAGATCTTTACAAATTGCTTAAAGTCTTGGCCGACTTACTTGGTTAACTTATGCTTATTGTGTGTCAGTACATAAGATACAACATGTATCTATGTATACAACTTGTTAACTAAGCACATGGAGTAAGATATTATCTACCGTATATGTTTGACCAAAATACAATAAATATCTTTTCGATCTTATCCTATGACTCACTGATCAGCAGTACCATATACAACTAGCAGTACCTTCTACTTGAACTAGCAGTACCTTCTTGTTCTAGCAGTACCTTGATGTACTAGCAGTACCTTTGACTTAGAGTAAATCCTAATACTCTAACTTCAGAATATTTAATTCCCAACAAACAGTAAAAGATACTTTCTGCGGGGACATGTCCCCGCCAAAATGGTTAATTAAATAATATAATTACTTGATTAATTAACTTTTTAATTAGTTTTCCCAGTTTTTGGCGGGGACATGTCCCCGTCGAAAACCGTTGCCACGCTGGACAATCTTTGATCGGCTAGAAGGTAGTGGGACCCACCAGTCGCCGCCCAAAGTTGGTATACGTCCCCGCTGAAAGTATTAGCGATGAGTATTTGGCGGTGACGTTTCGGCGGGGACATGTCCCCTCCGAAAGGGTAAAAAAGTCCCCTCCGAAAGGGTCGAATGTTGTAGTGTCAAGGAAGACCTTTTTGTTGTTGAAATGCTACTTCTATCAAAAAAATTGCCTCAACCTGTAAGCGAATCTAACATTTAAACTTTTAAAAACTTCATAACAACCATAACTTTTTTCTTTTCTTTTAGGTAACCACATACCCAATTTAAAATTTGACCACCCAAATAGCTTAATTTGCGTTATTTTTCAGTTGAGGCAACAGGAAGCAAGCTATTGGAAATTGCTTCCACATCATACCGGTCCATCTCAAAGTTTGTCAAAGCATTTATGTTATAGTTGATTATTATTAGGGATACAGATTACATGGTTTTCTATGTTTGGGTAAGGTTTTGAATGGCAGGGATCTACTTACTTCGACGGGGTCTGCTAATTAGTATTCTACCTTTTTCCTCCGGTTTTATCCCTCTTCGTTGATTTCTTGCTGGTGTCTCCTGTTGAACATATCTTTGCAGAAGTTTGACCTGCAACGTGTTATGGTGGTGGCCAAAAATTGAATAACTGAAGGAACTGATCAATCATTATAAAGATTAAAAACAGTATGTTTCTGGTTTCATTATTCCAAAAATATAAGTTTTTAATCAGATATCGCTTTCTTCATCCAGGTACTTTAGAGTCCATTTTCTAGTTCAAACAGGTCAAAGGGAATAGGAAATATGAAGCTTATGGTAGTAAATTCTTTAAAAGTTACCTCCAATGTAAATAATGGTAGTGGGTCAAACTTTGTTTTAAAGTTTTCCGAATGGCTGCTTTCTTCTCCAATAACAGTAAATGAACCAACACGTCTTTTCTCCAAGCCGATGACATTATTGGAAGAGGAAGACGCTGTGTACGAAACGTCCATCACAACCGACTCTGAATCTGAAAAACGCGCATGAAATATGAATGCAACTTAGAAAGTATCACTGTACTTTTCAATAGTTTTAGAAAACTGGTTTGATTCAAGAGCATTTATATTGCTTGCAATAATTGAGATTTGAAATTTTGAGATTTTGAGACTTGTTTTATAACCATCACTGCACATAACTGGTTAATGAAAAATAGAGGAGCTATTGTCATATTCAAGCAATATAGAAATGGTTGTGCAAAACTGATCCAATGGTTCATGGGCCTATTTAATGAGCAATATAGGTAGAAGTGTGCATAACTGATCCAATTGATAGTCTATAATGACCATTCAAGATTTACAATTTATTTGTTGAGTTTTGCTTAGTATGATTTTTTAGTCGTAAATCGTGTGCATCATATAAATAATTTTCTTACCCCTCTTAGGCTCTTATGCAACGCTATATACATGTTATTCGATACATTACAGGAAAGAACAACCATAAAACAATACATATTGAGTGACATAATTTGTTCTTACATACCTGGAAGTTGTAATATTTGTCTCCTCTTGCATTCGACAGATTTTGTAAGCAAATGCTTTAGGTCTGCTACTCATGTCGAACAATTGGATTAGGTTACTGTAGCAATAAGGAGTGTTTGGATCAAGTTATAACAGGAATGAAAAGTCTATCCAATCTTCATTGTATTCACAAAGTGACCCAAGTTTTCATTCCACCTTAAATGGTCTTTGCATAAGTTAGCAGAACTACATTTGAGGGAGTATTTCTATAAAGTGATAATTATATAGGGGTGTTTGGATTAGCATTTTGCAACTGATTATCTCGACTCCTAAGTCAGAATAATCAAATTTTAATGTCTGGTTAAAACTATACTCAGGTTGCCTATATTATTACCTTATCTTTTAGAGGTTAAATAATCAATTCCGTCCATGCCAGGCAAAACTAATAATCTCAGGAAAAAAATAGAAAAAAAAAATCACCTATATGCCCTTTCTTACCAAACTTACGAGATACTTACTCCGGTGCATGACATATGTAAACATTCATCACACTAGAACTCCCCGCTGCAGCAACAAACCACACCTAAAGTGTCAGAAAAAAAAACACTGTAAGCTGGTTTGTATTTTTGTTTTTGCAACTTAATCCACGACAGTTGAAAGTTTGGAAAATATGAAAAATTGTAAAACTGATTTGAAGGTCAATGAAAAATGCTTACTCAAGTCGCAACATACACGTTTTCACATGTTGCCTTTTAGACTTAAGATGTTTACTGAAGTCGCAAGAAAAAGAGACACCTACATCAAATGGCTTTCCAAAAACAAAGATAACAGGTAAGACTCATCTACTTTTTTACTTAACATTTCATCTTTTTTTTCCACTCTTATTTTACCAAAACAACACAAATAACAGTAATGAAATAAGAGTAACACGAAAAGATACAAAGAGTAAGAAACAACTAACACTCATAAGCAACACAATAAAAAATATTTAATGCAACTCACCTTGACTAAGAGTAAACTTAAATGGAGTCTCCCTATCGCGGCTCGAATCAAATTGAGTCCCATCCAACAACGTTGTTGTGCCTAAACATATTTTAAAGATAATGAATGAATTAGCATCTCATCAAGCACATAATGGGCATGATTCAGCTTACAACAAAACAGCTTAAATTAATACCACCTACCTCAAACATATCTGAATGCCTAGAGTAGCATATACAAAACCTCAGATAAGCGGTTTGAAAAAAGCAATCCCAGCCGCACCTGTAAAATTACAGTTAACATCAAAAGGGTATTAATTTGAAGTCAAATAATCAGCGAATGGACCTTGTTCTTAAAAACAATGACTCGTATCTTTTTATTTTTATTTTTTTTCACCCGGGTACACTTTTAGGTTTTGATGATGGAATTAGTATGTGTTTTTTGGTAAAGATATTTTAGTTTAGTGGCTTTGATGAGATGGAGAAGAAGAATGAGAGGGTCTGGAATTTTCTAGCAGGTGTTAAATCACGATTTTCTTCTATTACGGGGTAATTACGCCAAACGGATGATGAACAGTGAAAACACCAACACACTTCAACCAATGAGAGCATGCCGGTTGGTCCACAAGGCTACTGTTTGGGCTTACTGTGGAAATTTAATTTACAAAGCAACCAATCACGGGCTGAATTAAAGCAAAACGGGCTCCTTAAAAAATTTGTTTTTGCCCCGTTCAAAAATGCCTTTTAGTATATATTATAATGTATTTGTTGGCAAATAACTGCTGCGATTTAGCTAGTATACACATACTCTGTCAAGGGGTATTCAGGACTATATATGTTCCGAAACATCTTATCGCCTATTGTTTAATTTGATTTATTACTAAAATATTAGCAGTTTAGCACTTTTAAGTTTTGGATGAATGACAAAAATCACTTTTGCATTTATAAGCCAAACTCTGAATGTTTATGAAGAAAATGACGATCATTCAAGACCATAAAAACAAAGCAAGTTTATATAATAATAATAACTAATTACCATTAGTTTATACTTAAAACTGAAAAATGGTACGTTTATTTGAAACCGCAAAAGCATACATTAATTCATTTGTAGTAACGTAAGTTGTCTGCATATATAAAATGATCTGATATGTCTGTCAACGAACATATATATCAGCCACCACATTAGATGGCAACCATCTTAAAACACGTTTGTTTGCTTATCTTCATCTTCCTGATGTGCAGAGGTATACTTACAATTACACTTACATATAAATTTTCAGTAATATATGTCATTGACCTATTGTGTGTTATTGCATAGATGTTTATGGTCAAGATCTATTCAACCTCACCATCCATCAAGAGCCAACCGGTGTTGTGGATGAATGGAATGTGACAGTTGAAAACGCAAGTCCTTGTGTCATAGTGAGAGCATACTTAGACTGTAAAGGGTTCCAATCCCATATAGAAATAGACCCTAAAGTCTTATTAAAACAAGGTGACGCGTGCATCGTCAACGATGATCAGCAGATGCACCCTAAAGTTAGCATTCATTTCGTTTATGCTTGGGAGAGTCAATTTCCTTTCAAATTGTTGAATCAGTCTATAGCTTGTTCATGATGATATGGTTCTGTAAAATCTAACAATGAGAGAAAATGTGGGTAAAGATAATCATGATTTTTAATATATTATTATCTGTTTTGTTAGAATTTATGAAGCTAATTCCTCAAAAAAAATTATAATTTTTTGTTGATATTCTTTTCGAAAACTCTCCCATATGTTATGTGCAAGATGTTTATCTATGATGTACTGATCGAGAATTCGAGTTGATCTTAAATAGATTACAGCATTCTGGGATCCTGACTGTTGAAAGACAGCCTTTTCGCATCTAAATTTTTTGTTCGAAAAGATGTCCAGTTGATTAGTAAGACTGTATGAGTCCCTTGTTCAGGGTGAATATATATCACATTCGCAATAGACTAAACCAAAATTACAGGTAGACAATAAAAGCTAAAGCATACATCAAGTTAGAGGGTGTCTTGATATATTAGCCAAACTGTTTATCAAGTCCTATAATCAAACAATGATTAGCATTTTAGTACTTGAGATAAACAGTTTCTATTTCTGATTCTTTAAGATCAAAATAGTCATATTTAGAAAATATATTATTTAAGTCACTAAAACCATATTAGTCCCACCCCCAATCTCACTTTATATCATAAAATAATCTGTACACATATCTGCCATGTTTCCTCACATGCATTGGCTCTGCTATATTAGACAATACACGCTTTTGAAATGAACAAAAATATGCTAGTTTCAGTAATATAATTTTGCATTGTAGCATGTAGTTATGGAAACTAGAACTTGAGGCGCTGAATACACAATAGAATATTTTTATCAATATTCTTGGTACTTCTTTTGTGACATATACGAATGAATATTGAATGCGATGAAAGAAACTTGAAACTTTAAAACAGAATATAATGCCGCAAAAGGATTAATCTTCAATGAATTTAGTGTTGGAATATTAGAATCAGGTTAATAATGTTGCGGACCAGTGGAGTTGGAGCAATAATGAAGACAAACTGTTTTCTACAAAGGAGCTCCGAAAAGATATCGTCGCGGCTGCTTTAAGTCATTCCGATATAGAAGACGAGTTCCCTTGGAGTTCTCCAGCCCCTTTCAAGCAGAAGCTGCTGCTATGGAGAGTCTTGATGGGTAGAGTAGCATCTAAAGTGGGCCTTTGTAATCGTGGTATTCAGATGTCCAGTTCGGATTGTGACCGATGCAAATATTGTGTCGAAGACGTTGATCATTTGTTCGCGGGATGTATTTTTGCTAGATGCATCTGGTGGAACAGTCTTGTTTGGATGAAGATCCCTTGGCCCCAAGATGATTTATCGATTGCTGGTTTCGTCTCAAAGATCCGGGATTGTCCGGGAAGTAATAAGTGGAAAAAATTAGTCTTCCTAGTGGTCGTGGCTACGGTGTGGCGAATTTGGGATGCTCGTAACAAAAGTGTGTTCGATGGTCACTTTGTCCCGGTGAGAGTTTCTGTCGACTTGATCAAAGAAGATACTTTCCTATGGATTACACATAGAAATGGATCGGCCAACATTACTTGGGAGAATTGGAAGAACTTTGATGTTTTGGGTCTTTTGTAACTTCGGGGTGTTCTTCCTAATTTAGTATTTTGTTTTGTCGGTTTCTATTTGTTTTCGTCTGTACTTTCTCCCTTCCAGTTTCTTGCTGGCCTATATATTTATATATATAGTTTTTGGCCGTTCAAAAAAAAAAACCAATTAACATCAAAGCATACACGCACAGCGGAAAACACAAGATCATCAACATGTAATTAATTAACTAAATATTAAAGAGATGCGTACCTTTAGGTTTCTAGCAAGAACAAGAAACCACGTGATCACCAAGAACAATATAAACCCTAATATGGGTTTAAAGAGGATCGACCTATATGGGACGAATAGGGCAAATAACAACAAGCTAAAGCAAGCTTGTACTCCGTTCTTGTATACACGTAATACTAGTGTTTCAATGGGAAAAGCTAGGTTCTAGATTCACAAACAAAACCCTAACTTTGGTTGAAGCAAATCGACAAACCCCAAGGAGTTTGGGAGTGAAAGTCGACCGGCCACAATGGAGGAAAAGAATAAGAGAATTAGGGTTTTACTTGGAACAAGATTAGGGATTAATGAAACACAATGAGATTGTATTTATAGGCACCCATAACTTGTTCACCAAGCCTCTAAAATCGAAAACCATAAACCCCTAGGGGTATTCGGCCGACTTTAGCCCAAGGTGGGCATTCTAGATCCTTCTAACCTCCTTTTTCATTATTAGTCCTTTAACGACCGTTATCTCTAACTCCGTTAAGTACTAACGACCGTTAAGTTATTTGTTTGTGAAATGAATAAATAAATATATATATAAAAACTATATTTAATTATTCAAACCATTGAAACTCTTATGTATTGTGTGCAATCCAGAAATCTCGGGTTCGAAACCGGACATACAAATATTAATTTATATCCACAAACTCTAACAGCTCCCACTTGGATATTCATTAATATCGTAATGACATGGGCTAGTCTAGCTTAACAGATCCCAATGCCCCCAGATCGAATCGAGTATGCTTTTCCTGGAAAAAAACTACGTGATGATATTATCATCATACTTATCATTTTGTTTCTAATACCGCGTTAATATGGATATGGATCTTAGTCATTCCATAATTAACTATTCTGTTTCTCGTTATTTATGATTGATCAAGATTACCAAAACATCTGAACATCTTCCAGATAGACTTTGGGTATGGCCATACAAACATCTTGACAACCCTACGAGGGGCCCAGCAGTATTATACTTCAAAACAAATTTGAAGGAACAAATCCTTTATTGACTACGAGCATAACCCTTGAACTTCGCATCACCTCCGAAAATAGCCCTTATAACCACCTTTTACGGATAGCGTTAGACTACCTTACAGAAAATGAGCTACATCCTCGGCATTCACCTGGTATCTCAAGTTTGAGGATAAATATTCATGATTTACTTAATGACGATGATCCATAAAGTACAATCATGTGGTTGGGATAAGTCCTATATTCAATTTATCCAATATTGAATATCATGTGATATTGGTATCTCAACCTTACAGTACATTCTACCAATCCTCACATTTGTCTTAATTCAATAATACTCCCATATTATTGATTGACAACGGACTATTTAGAATAACTTAGTTATTCACGGATTTAAACATGCAAATATAGGACACAAATATTAATAATGAGAATAAACGTTATCCACACTTTATTCCATTAAAATAATAATTGTTTTAATATCCCTTATCCAAATACTAACCAGATCAAGCATGATAATTCCCATTAATGAATATGCCACAAGTCATGACCACCATACTTGTTGACAAGGCATAAATCAATTAATTTGATCTATCGGAATTTTGAGAATACTTATTTCAAGAATGAAATTCATGTATGTGTGCATCCATCTATCTAGATATTGCCACATAACATTCCATAAATTGCGTGACATCCTCAACCGCGAATTTATGATAATTAAACTACCAAACCATTATAGTTTAAAGTATTCTAATTCTTTATGTATAATGCAACTATGCTCATATTGAGCATAACTAGTACACATGGTCTCCTAATAAGGATGAGCTCCCACCATGACTAGTATTGAGTGTCATCTCAATTTTACTAGCATCATTGTATACAAACAATATGCTCTTTTAAAGTTCCCGTAAACTTTAATATCCATCGTGTAATGTTTGATATCTTCAAATCTATCTAGATTTGTCATCTATATCAATTAAGCAACATTATGCCATATGGTTCACATTTAGAATTTTGGAGCAAATCCAGGCTGAGGATGTAAATTCTAAACCATATCCATTACACTTAACTATCTAATAATTACAATTAGATACTAATGTTGTCAATCATCTTGCATCCAAGCATGATACAACAAATAACATGATGTACATAAATAATCCTTTCGTCAACCTTAGATTTATTCATGTCATATCTTTTCAAAGATATGTTTCTATCTAGTCCTTCTAATAGAATATCATGTTCTTTTAGAATCAATATTTTACCGCTTATGTTTATGACAATAAACATATATTCCAAGGTTTTATTTTCTAAATATCCATTTGAAGTTTCATTCCAAACTAAGACTTAACATTTAATGTTAACATCAATGGAATGTTACTTCCTATATGTTATACAACATATATGAAATAAGAAAATAAATATAATACTCCCACCAGCTATCAGGAATATTAAGAAATACCTTATTTTAATTATAAATCAAAACCAGATTTAATAACTAAAAATAAATATATCTTCCAGATGCATGCATTTATCCATTTTCAAATGATTTGCACTTTTTGTATACTATTAAAGATTATTTGAATTCAAATACTCCTTCCAATTACTTTTCGTCCTTGCACAAGTAATTATCTAAGAAAGAGATTTGATATTCCATTGTTAATTCCATATAAATGAAACTAATAATGACAATCATAATCTTTATATATTTAATGTGCTTAGAAAGAATTTCAATCACAATTAATTGCTTAAGTGTGCTTGACAATCTTTTCACACATTAAATATGTATACAGATTTGTCCATTATGATTTCTACACCAAAATTTAAATCTCTAGGATTTTCATTTCCTTTGTAGAAATTCATTTTCATTCTATAGTATAACTATAGAGTTTAAGATCAACTACCTTATCAAACTAGTTATCTTCTTGGACTACATCTAATCATTCATATTATGAGTAATTTGCCAAATTAAACATTTGCAATTTATTAACAGGCATACCATGACCCTGTAACTCATAATTCTCAATATATTCTACAAATATTTGAAACATCCTTGCAGATCTATGAATGATAATTCCATAATCTTTGAGATTTAATACTAACATGTCAAGTCCTCATTATGATTTTGCTAGCGTATTCAGAAGATTACGTATTTTGTAATTTTATCTTATCAAGATAAAACTCCCACTTGCTTTTTGCAATTTATAGAATATCTATAAATTCTTGGCCAATAGAGCAACACAACATTGTTCTCTTTTGGGACTTTTACAAATACATATTGACAGTTCCTAACATCAATTTGTTAATAACCTACCCATCAAGTAGTTTAACAAATTCTGAACTTCAATGTTAAGACTTAATGTGATTCATCACATTCCATAATAAATGGTGTCTTATTAATCTTCTAGGTTGGAGTCTAATTGAGTATATCCAATTCATACTCAATTTTCTAACCTTGATATCTTTAGGAAGAGTAGAAGATATAGTTATCCTTAAATCAAACAATATAACAAGAGTTTGATTTTCCTAACTGAACATACCATAATTACTATGCATTTCATTAGGATTAATATTGTAAGTCAATCTTACAATATGTGAGATAAATATATTTCGTTTTGGCTTACCTATTTACCAACTAAATCAATTTATTGGTACAATAGATTTTCCAAGCCAATTGCATGCTTTATAACATAAGTGCCCTTTTGATCAAGTCACTTTATGTCTATGTCTTACCAAGAAGACATAATTGTTATAATCCCAATTTACGTTATAAGTCATTGATCAACTTAATGACTTCTTGCATATGTCTTGATTAATAAACATAACAAGTTAACGTTTTACTTTAGTATAAGTCTTATAGCAATAAATGACTTTATATTTATATCTACAATATAAACATGTATAACTAAAGTAATTATGAACACCACAATTCGGTTTCAATAATAATCTCAAGTTAATTTATTTCCTTCATATATTTATGTCATTCCAAGAATACATAAACATCTAAATATGAAGTAGTATAAGATTACTTCATTTATTTATGTCATTTCAACAATGCATAAATATTCATATTTGAAATAGTCTAATTATCATATTGACACTTGTTCTAATAATTATCTAATTTAGGAACTTGTAAATTAACATATTTTCATTACATCAGCCGAGGCTGCAATAATAAAAGTATGTAATTTACCTTGTCATTAATATCTAGTAATGAAAGTAGATATTAACTCCAAGTGTTCTATTATTAGAATGTGTTTAAAACACATTAGAACATTCATCTCTTACCTTTCAGTCAAGAGAAACCTTTAAATCATGTTTGTTTGTGTTGTTGCTTGCACACTTTAAATATTTCTCCCACTTGTGCATGGAACAACACCATGTATTAGATAAACAACACATCAATAGTTTGTTTATGTGATCAATATGATTTGTGTCATAGATATAAGTAGTTATAGAATCACCTCGTCTAGTAAGGAAACGTACACGACTATCCTTAATACCACAAGTGTCTATATTTGGAAAGTATTTATCTCAAAAGGTTCTAGAGATAATCTGGGTTACTACCAAGATGTCAAGACTTGTAGCTCCCACTGAATTAAAGATCACTACATGAACTCATTATTCAGTAATTACAACACTATGCTCCCACTGGATTTGACAACATTATAAATGTTTCAAAACAAGTAAAAGCAAATAGCGTGCTGTTTACTTTCCTACACCTTTGATTGATCCCTTACGTAACACTACTAAGGTACTCAAAGAATGTATTCTACTTTGTAAATGATGGAATATCCATCAATACAATTAACTTGAGAAAATTGGGTATGCAATTTCTTCCTCAATTAGGTCTACCATCCCCATCATGGAATGTAGCACCTTTAAATGGTTAAAGCACAACACTAGATCAATCATTCTAGTTTGCCTTTTACCAATTATGCGGTAATTAGTCTAGCTTCTAATTTCAATAACTCCTAACCATGCAATTTCTTAAAAAATTTGCCACGAGTTATTTATTAGAATTTAGACAATTCTAATTTTCCTATTATACCTTTCTCATTCATGAAAAGGAATAGGATTAAGTCTCACTCTTCACACGGAAAGTAGACTCGGTTTATTCTTTTTAGTAAAAATTGACTCTATCAAAAACCCCTATGGGTGTAGATCAATTTACTACTAAAAGAATGCCCCACGTTTACGGTTTTAACGTTGCATTAAATACATTTAAAAGAATTTTTCAAAATTCAATTTTAGTATTTTCGATAATAACTTTTCAAGAAAATTAAACACCCATGGTAAATAAAATTTCACCATTTAATTTTCATGGAAAATTAGGATCCAAATTGACGTCGTTTCATTACATCAGCTGAGACTGCTAGCAATGAAAGTACTCAATAAGGTAGAGCTACACTCAATTGCCAATATACAATTGCAATTCCTAGAATCATGAGACTTACATTATATTGCCAACAACAGTTGCAAATGTAAGCATGTTTCATCCCCAAATCTTTATGCCTTGACGCCGTTCCATCACATCAGCTGAGGCTGCTAGTGATGAAAGTGCTCAATTAAGTTAACCAATTTAGAAACATGTAAACTTGACGCCGTTTCATCACATCAGCTGAGGCTGCTAGCAATGAAAGTGCTCAATTTACCCTTTGGTTCCCATTCTTTGAATCATTACATCAGCTGAGGCTGCTAGCAACGATAGAATGTCACCTCAGGTGTTTCCGTATTAATTGGATGGCATATTACTTAAATTTTAAGGGTATAAATTTTTGATGTGTGTAATCAAAATATGTACAAAGATGTCATGCATTCATCTTTGTATCATATGTTTTCTACAAAAACCTGTTTACTCATTCGTAGCTTAAAATCAACAAAATTTAATTGATGGCGTTGAGAAACTTACAACATTGCCTTAAGATGCTTCGTACTTTTTCATGGTGTACTTGGTAAGTCTATTATTGACGCACAGGCGAGCGGAGGGGCAAACGTCCGCCGAAGCTAATTAAAAACGCGCCCCTTTCGGATGACAATTTAATGTCAAGCCTCCTTATACCCACTTTATAGTTTGTCAATAATAGGTCCGCCGCTTCGACCACTTTTGTACAGTCGCATCAATCAATTAAAAACTTTAAGATTTAAAGCTTAAAACAATTTTATGTAGTAAATTATTAATTGCTAGTCTCGCCTGGGAGCAAATTACCGTGCGAAGCGAACCACTATCGGCACATAAGACTTGGCAATAAATAAATTTACTACAAAGGTTTCATAGTTATTAGGTTCATTTATTTTTTTTATTCAAAAAATTACCCTCTTTGATGTTTACAATCCATCATAATTAAAACACAAAGAACAAGTAATTGAAAAAAATAAATAAACACTCAATAACACATATATGATCATTAACAATATCATATAGCCACATGCAAACCTTTTGATAAATCCTATTAATTTTCTATGTGAATTTATAATGTATATAATTAATAAAACTCCCATTGGTTTTCGAGCTCATTATGCCCAATGGACCACAGACGCCAAATAACTTGGCCGCGTAAGTTTTAATTAATTAGATACCACATTGCACATAACCAATTAATTAATATATATAATTAGGGTCTTCTCTAATTTTAGATTTATCTTAAAAATCATAGAGCAATTATTAACACAAAACATTTCATGACAAAACATGCAAGATTTTGTCATGGATCCCATATTGCACTTATAATCATGTAATCACATATTATCAAGCCAATATATTAGTACGCATACAATTAATGACATCACTTAGGTACTCATTAATTAAACACTTAAAATTTTCATGCAATCCTAGGGTTTCTACAAGATTTTACAAAAACTAAAACCCTAAAAATAAAAAAATGGGTGTCGACCCAAATTAAAAAAAAAAAAATTAGGGTTTGTAAAATAAAACCCTAGAATAATCATAATTGCATGTATCTATTCAACAATATTCAATTTTAAGGTTTTTAGTAATTAATTACATGTATTAAACGAGGCTCTTGATGCCACTGTTGGAATATTAGAATCATAAATCTATAAACTAATAACCAATTAACATCAAAGCATACACGCACAGCGGAAAACACAAGATCATCAACATGTAATTAATTAACTAAATATTAAAGAGATGCGTACCTTTAGGTTTCTAGCAAGAACAAGAAACTACGTGATTACCAAGAACAATATAAACCCTAATATGGGTTTAAAGAGGATCGACCTATATGGGACGAATAGGGCAAATAACAACAAGCTAAAGCAAGCTTGTACTCCGTTCTTGTATACACGTAATACTAGTGTTTCAATGGGAAAAGCTAGGTTCTAGATTCACAAACAAAACCCTAACTTTGGTTGAAGCAAATCGACAAACCCCAAGGAGTTTGGGAGTGAAAGTCGACCGGCCACAATGGAGGAAAAGAATAAGAGAATTAGGGTTTTACTTGGAACAAGATTAGGGATTAATGAAACACAATGAGATTGTATTTATAGGCACCCATAACTTGTTCACCAAGCCTCTAAAATCGAAAACCATAAACCCCTAGGGGTATTCGGCCGACTTTAGCCCAAGGTGGGCATTCTAGATCCTTCTAACCTCCTTTTTCATTATTAGTCCTTTAACGACCGTTATCTCTAACTCCGTTAAGTACTAACGACCGTTAAGTTATTTGTTTGTGAAATGAATAAATAAATATATATAAAAACTATGTTTAATTATTCAAACCATTGAAACTCTTACGTATTGTGTGCAATCCCGAAGTCTCGGGTTCGAAACCGGACATACAAATATTAATTTATATCCACAAACTCTAACATTTAGTACTGTGGCTTAGAGCATTCGGGGGCCATCAGTCCCTTAAAGCGCTTGACATCTGTGCAGTAGTCGTAGATCATGTGGTTATCTCTCACCCATTTGAGCTGACTCTGCTGGCTCATCGTCAATTCCTTGTAAATAGGAGATGTCCACCAGTTGCCTCGGGTGGGAATGGTGCATTGGCTAATGCTAACAGGCCCGTTCCACTTACAAGCTCTAGCCCTGAATCTACGGTAGTAAGCCACAAAAGGTGCAGCGGTCCAGTCAATTTTGACTAATCCACCTCTTGTAGCCCAGTTATCAGCATTCCACAAACTGGAATAGACTCGCATTCCTTGTTGGTTTGGGTATCCAATCCCTTCACTCTGATAATTTCTAAAGACTCGAATTGGAAAGCTATCAACATACCATCTGCAATACATCAACACGGTAAATGTTAATAAAATAACTGATAAAGCTTTGATATGAAGACTAATATGATGCTTTGAGTTGCTTTACGTACACAACTGCATTAGGATTCCAATGAATGGTGTAATTATGATAATCTGTAGTCGGGTCAAACCATAATTGGAACTGCTGCTCTCGGTTACCTTGACCTTGAGTGAATATGTTTGTGTGCACAGTGTAAGGCTCTCCTGTCGAGTTTCCCAAAAACTCAAAATCTATCTCATCATGTTTAGCACCCGTAGAAGACAACTGTCACAATCCAACATAAGAAATAAATTATTATTGTTAGTTTACATGTAGTCCAAGACATAATTCATAAAGGTTTTACAACTTATTCATGCACATACATAATACGCTGTTACAGTCCCAGCAGAGTTCCCTGGAACCAGCTTGATTAGCATTTCAAGGCTTCCAAATAAGAATGCCCTCTTTGATTGGATACCAGATCCTGTAAGTCATAGTTGGAGTTTCATTGATTATTATATACTATCTAGAAGCAAATATATAGTCGTTAATGATAAGAAACAAACTTTAATCTCTATACCAGAAGTTTGGTCCAGAACAAGACGGAGATCATCACCCTTGCCTAGAATCGAAGAATGATGAGCACCCCAATTAAAATACATGCTTTTTGGGAAGGTTGCATTAACCAAGGATGAATGGAATGCTACTGCCAACATAAAAACAACCAGAACTAAAACTCGAGAAGTAGCCATATTCAAAAAATAATGGAAAATTCTCTTCTTCAATCCGATAAGTTTGTAATTATGTATGTTGTTGGTTTATGTTCTTCTTGTTTCTTGATACCTTATATAGCCTGTGTCCATCATATGTACCTCACCAAGATGGGTTTATTTCTTGACTTTGTTTTATAACATTTCTTGACCTTGTCTTGCATTTTGACATTCTTGCAAGATTTATGCTGTAGTTGTCAGTGTGAAATATTCTAGCATATATGTTTTCTGTCATGAACCATGAGGTAATTAGATATTATACTTATTTGAGACATAAATATCACATGAAATGAATTCCTTATGCTTGTGATTAGTGCTGTAAACGAATCGGACGAACACGAACGGAGCCTTGTTCATGTTCGTTCATTTAATTTTAACCGGACCAATAAACGGACACGAACACTTAAACGGACGAATTTTATTGTTCATGTTCGTTTATTAAGAAAATTAGTTGTTCATGTTCGTTTATTTTCGTTCATTAAAACATTAAACGAACATAAACGATCGAACATAAATGAACGTAGAAAAACAAACATAAACTTTATTAAATTATGCATACTATTTTGTTTTATATGAGTTGTTTTGTTTAAACAAACAGTTTTAAAAGTATAAAATTAAAAGATATGATGAACGAACATAAACATATATAAATAAACATAAACGAACGTTAATGAACATATAGTCGGACGTTCACGAAAATAAATGAATGGACGTGACATTTGTTCATGTTCGTTCATTTAACTAAACGAACGTAAAATATTGTTCATGTTCGTTCATTTAATAAATAAACGAACATAAACGAACTTTTTACCGAACAGTTCATGAAATGTTCACTGAACGTTCAGTTTGTTTACAGCCCTACTTGTGATCAGGTGTATTATTCTTTAATGATCTATCGTAATGTGATATATTGTTTCGGTAACAATTTCAAATTAACATGATATTTCTAGCATTGTCAATAGATATTAGTATATGCATGTATATGGTGTTTCATACAACTATACTTCTAAATATTGGTTGAAGTGACTGATGTTAGGGTGATCCGTCAACACTTTTTGTCCATTCTACATCTATCTGATGATAACCACCGTCAAATGGTCCAGTGGTAAGGTTCTTGGTTTTTGTACAACAGGTCAAGGGTTTAAATATGGCTAGGTGTGTATATTTGAGGGCGGCCAAAGAATTGTCAGAAACAGTCCTAGGATAAACCTAATAAAGCCGCATACACCTTAGTTGGAAAAGGCTATCCTTGGGTAACCTGAACGGAAAAAACCTCATCTTTCTATACCTATTTGATGATAGATTTTACTTATATCAAAATCAATTTACTGAAAACACTATCGTAAAACATGTTTTAACATATTTTAATTAACTTATCAAAAAATCCTTGTTTCGCGCCCCTGCTCATTTAACATAGTTTTACTAATTAACTTTA